>CAWUFW010005227.1:0-1375833 GCA_963921515.1 Calotriton arnoldi | reverse complement strand
CAGCGGCACCGCACCGCGGAGTTGCAAGTTGGCTACTGCTGCCTTCTGACAATACTGCAGTACAGCAAGTAACAGACACATCCTTTCCAGTCCGCCCCTCCAGGCCTGCTGCATCATCGCAGGCTGCACACCCGCTCAGCTCTTCCGGTGGGCCGAACTCAGTGCACCACAAGTCACCGTCCAGCCTACAGCATTATAGCATGATGCACACCCGCTCAGCTCTTTCGGTGGGCCTACCTCAGTGCACCGCAAGTCATCGCCACATGGCGGTTGGCCCGTGCCGGACGCAGGGCCTCAGGTGCCACTAACTCAGTGCACCACAAGTCACCGTCCAGCCACCAGGCCTGCTGCATCATCGCAGGCTGCACACCCGCTCAGCTCTTCCGGTGGGCCGAACTCAGTGCACCACAAGTCATTGTCCCGAGGGGCTACCCCACAAGTCCGCCTCCAGTAGCCAACAGCATGTCCTCGGTAACGCCACTGGAGCCCTTCACAGTCACGGGGCCACCCCCGTCCCAGGCAGGCCTCCGGTAAGCCTGGGTAGATCGTCTGGAGACGTACTCGAAGCGCACGACATCCCAGCGCTGCGGCGGCGGCGCACGCGTGTGAGGAGTGCGGAGAAATGGCCCGGGGCTCTGGGCATGGTTCAGTTCTGGGCTCTGGGCGTGGTTCAGTTCCGGCCTGGCCACAAAAGTGACTATGGCGTGTGTCTCCATAGTAGTGTCTGCGCCACCCGGCCTGTAATCGACAATGTTACAATGTAGCATGCACCAGGAGGGCAGCCTCGCCCGAATGGATTAATAAAGGAGCGCGAGACCGCTCGGGGTCTCGGCTCATACATGCCAAATGTTGTGTGTGTATCTACATTGCCGCAGCCTGAACCGAAGGCCGAGCCTCAATATCAGCGCGAGTTCAGCCAGGCCAGAACTCTACATCTGTGTCCGCCCTATCTTTACCATAGGCCTACACACACATGGTCGCCCACCTTCAACGGCCAACATTACAGTCTTGCTGTCAGTCCTGCGGACCTGCACAGACAGGCATGACAATGGTGTGCCGTAGGAGTGCAAGTGATGCAACCGCGCAGCACACACAAGTAAATAGGCTCAGTGGGAGGGAAGAGCAGCTGTGAGGCTACGTAATACACATTGTCTTACCACATTTGCCAGCAGCAATACATGGCTAACATGAATCCCAAGGTCGCACAAATCACACAGCACGAAACTTGTATGTCTGCCAACACAGCATGCAGAACCACCAGTTAACACTAATCTCACTTACCTCTCACAGGTTATCAAGGATATGCACTCTGCCCGTGGATGATGACACCCCTCCGAGACACGAACACCCCGGGCCCAGAGGCAGTACAATGTGGCCCACAAACCCACCAGGGGCATTGTTGAACACACATTTGGCGAGTTCAAATCACGTTTCAGGTGCCTGGACATCACCGGTGGAAGACTGTTGTACAGCCCAGAAATAGTGTGCAAGATGATCACTGCATGTTGTGTATTGCACAACATATGTGTACGCACCAATGCCCCATGGATCCAAGTCCCAGAAGCACCGGACGATGATGAGGAAGATGATGCAGGTGGACCACACCCCACTGCAGCCGCAGCAGGAATAGCCCGAAGGAACACAATCATCAACAATTTCTTCGCATGAGCACGTCACATTGTGACTGTCCACAGCAATCATGGCACAGTACAAGATGACCACAGGACCAGCATGTGCAAATAAAATCTTAGCAACACACCTTACCCGTGTGCATGTCAGTCCTCTGCATTAGCACATTACTCTGACGGGTGTAAGTGCAACATTGAGTGCTATCATTCGCATATGTTGCAAGAAGAGATGGTGTGTATGTCACCTCTGTACCGAGAGGCTGTTTAGGGCGTCACGTATTCGATATGCCATATCAGGGTGTCACATGTAGTATGTCATGCCACTCATCAGCGTCCCACGTGTACATGAACATGACATGAAGGCCGTCATTGGTGTTCAGGAAAAAACAACAGGGTGCCATTTGTGGTCAGAGATGTACCTGCCTGAAGCAAATATACACCCTGTGTGTCGAGTCCCACAACATGGCCGTAAGGGGGATGTGGGCACAGTGGACACCTCAGCAACATTGGGAGATGCACACCAGCCTAGAAGCCAGAAGGTCCACCTTGCGTGGAACACACCAAGGTGTCCCCTGGTCAAATGTGCCATGTACAGGTCACATGTATACACGGACATCATCCATCAAGAGTAGTGATCAGTGCCAGCTATAGGTGCAAGGTGAGTGGTCAACTGCCTCCTCACAGCTACCTGCACCCATCACTGTCAGACTGCAGAAAAACAACACTGCTACATCAGAGCATGCAATACTGACCGTGAGGGCACGTACATGGCTGGTAAGGGTTCAACCATGCCGGAAGGCAAAGCAGTGACATCCCCCCACCCAATCCCCATCACATTTCCAGAATGCAAGCAGATGACAAACTAACATTGTGGATGACAGCCCCTCTGTCTGAACTAGAAGGCGGTAGCACATCTGCACCTCCGACCTTGGGAATGCATGCGCCCGGCACCCCCTGAGTGATACCATAGCAGCTGCCTACGGCTCCCACACTACGCACAGTGCTAACCAGAGACCAGCGTATACACACCCCACACACAGGAGTCCTTGCTCGTAGTTCACTTGCATGGTATGACCTTCACACTTACGCACCGACCATCCCAGGAGTCCAAGCGCTCCACACTCAAACCAATCATTGCTCCGAGCTGTGGCTTCCACATAACTTTGACTTTGCCTTTGTGACACACAGCCCTATTTCATACATTGACGTGGGCTACGTTTGGAAATAGCGATATTGTTGTTTTGGAGCAACGAGGCCACAGCTAGTTCACACATTCCCAGTCATCTCACTGCCTATGTGGGTCACGGACATACATGCGCATTGAAATCAGTTCCCAGGGAGCACCGTTGTTTGGAATCACTGCCCCTACATACATCCATACTTTCATACTTGCTTGATCATGGACATGACTCATCTGTTTGAATTTGAATGTCTTAATCACATTCGGTGGAGAGGTGAAGGTGGACCAGTACCTGGGCATGCACACGCTACTTTACAATGTTGCCACGTGGAGGGCCAGCCAGGGTCCTTTGGGGAGGGAAAAGTACATCGTAGGAGAGGGAGTTCAGTCCGCAGTCTGATTTCTGTGTCATTGGTTGCCTAAACAAATGTAGCAGTCTATGTCGGGGGCCAAGGTGAGTGTCACAGAGTGTTAAGGGGGACAGTGGAGGGTGTTATTCCTGGGCATGATGCAGAAAGCAGAACCAAGCAGAAAGAGGCCATATGGCGGAGATGAATGCTAGCGCTTCCTACTTAGCCCAACGGCAGATTCATCCTCATCATCGTCCTCCTATGTGTGATGTGCCTCACATGTGGGTGGTGGTGTTTTGTCTGCGGCACTGTGTGGCAATGACACATCAGGGGGCAGTGATGTGGAGGGAGTAGTGGCAGCAGCATTCATCTGCGCCAGGCCTTGTGGCCGCACTGCCATGATGAGGATCTGCAGGGCATGGTAGATCCCTGCTACATCTCGCTGGTGTGCAGCCGTGGCAGCCATTCTTCCCACCTGCATCCGCTCCATGTTCTCCATGTTCCTCCCCATGTTGGCCAACTCACGGCTGAGATCGCTGGAGCCACTCTGACTAGACAGTTGTTCTTGTCTACGAGTCATGACTCCGGCGATGTCAGCCATGGATTGTTGGAGACCATGGAGCGGACTGTGGGTGTCCATTAGGGCCTGTAGGTGGTCCCTGATGGGACTTGGATTCCCACGTATGGCATCTAGTTTGGCTGCCATGAGGTCGAACCCCACCCGCACCTGCTCTGCCATCCCCTTCTGGCCCTGCGACACATGGCGTTGGAATGCCATGTGTTGCTTGTGGGGATCCTGGGAGACGGCCGTGGTGGTGGGTGCTTCCTGCTGTGTGGTCTGTGCAGGGGGTGGGTTCTCCTCGATGCAGCTGGGCTGCCCTGCTCCTGGGGGTGGGGTGCTGAGGGTGTCCATGAGCTGTTGGAGGGCATCGGGGTCGATGGTGTGTAGGTCCTCTTCATCATCGGTGATGAGGAGTACGGTCTGCTCTGCAGGAGGTGATGATTCACCCTCTGCAATGTGAAGGGGAGATGCAGTTTGACATTGTGTTCACATGTATGTTGACACATTGGACAAGTTTACAAACAGACTTCATGTCAATGTACATTGTGACTGTTTGTGTGGAGATGCCTATTTAATGCTGGACAGTTTACATTTCGCCACCATCACGGATGTGTGGTTGTATTTGTCCATTATCATCTCACAGTTTCCTGCTATGCCAAATGCGAATGGCCATTTTCTACACACAAGTGGCAGCAGTTGTGTCCTCTGTTCTGTTGTGAAAGTGTTGCAGTTTGGTCCACTTTGTTGTAAATGTTGAGGTGCTCTGAGTGTTATGTGTGTGTGCTGCATTGTGGGTGATTTGCCCCTTCAGCTCTGATTTGGCTGGCCCTTATCCCTTTCAGGCGGTGTGCCTTTCACTTCTGTGCTTATACAGTGCTGAGCTGTTGCAGACTTGGGTAAATTGGGCTCTTGGTCGGAGTTGTGACTCTTGGGCATGGTTTGTCCGCAGATGTGCTGTACTTACTTGTGCATGTGTGCCATTGTGCCCATCTCCCCCGTCCCCCCAGTCCCTGGTGGTTACTCACCCTGTTGCTGTTGTGTCAGGTCATGTTGAGCAGTGTCCGGTCCTCCAACTCCTGCCACCGTCTCCACACTGATGACTGTGGACACCATTTCCTCAATCTCATCCAGCTCCTCCTGTGGCGTAGGACTCCCACCCCCAGTCTGCATTGCTGCTTTGCGGTTGTTGGCGAGTTTCAGCTTGGTTTTACGCTTCACATCATTCCAGCGCCTCTTAACCTCTTCCATTGTCCTCCTCAGCACTCCGACTGCATTCACCTTGTCCACGATGGACTGCCATATTCCATTTTTTGTTGCCAATGACACAGTGGAGGTGACGAACAGTTGTTGATGGTGTTCTGTCACCTCCGTAATCAGGATCCTGTTTTCCCAGCGGACTGAACCGCGTCTTCCCCTTCTTCTTCTCCTTGCCCTTCCCTGACCCTGAGGTCTCAGGCTGGTCCTCCGTGGGGCTTGTGGGGTTCGGGTTGTCCTCTGTGCTTGCTCCGGCTACCTCCATGGTGCTTCGAAGTTGTTTGTGTTTTATTTGTATTTCATTTTTGCCGCTTTTATAGTGATTTTTCCCGCCTTACTTGTGGGACTTGCGGGCCTGGCGCTGCTTTTCGCTGGATTTTTATCGCAGTTAGGCCCATTGCAACTTTTTTCACGTTCGAGTTTCCTTTTTTATCACCGTTGCGGTAGTTGTATCGTGGACATTTGAGGTGTTATCGGGAAACTATCGCATGTTACCGCAGTGTTGAGAATACGACGTTGACACAGAGTTATTTTCCCGCGATAGACGGCGATATGAAAAATTGAGTTAGCCTATTTTGGCGATGTTTATCGCACGTTCTTGAGAATATCCCCCATGGTGTCTTACCACCTCTAGCCAGGACCTCTTGCTCATGATTTGTAAATTTGTATTTCTTTTCCCTGTCTGGGTCCATGATGGAAACATTTGGTAGGTTTCTACTTGTGGTGATTGAGTGCTATCAGAGGATAGTAGGGGATTCTGTTTGTCTTGTTTCAAGTTGCTTTGTCCACACAAAACTAATGTCTGCACTCTCCCACACAGGAAGGAGTTATTGCTGTACTTTTGGTGTGCCCTAATGTCCTTTTGTGTGCTGCTCAGGTTGTTTCCTGCTCTCTATGGGGTTAATTTTCACACCCCAGGAAGTTCCAGTGCCTGAAAATGGCAACTTCCTATTGTTTTGTGGTTGTGCTATTCATCAGCTGAGGTATTTAGCACATGCGCTAAATAACAAAGTAAGCATTTACCACATGCGCTAAATAGCACACATTTGATATTTAACACATGTGCTGAATAACGATTCCGCGGTTCATGGTAAAAACTCATAATCAGTGTTATTTAACACATGGTATTTACCAAACCTCGTGGTATCGGCATTTACCTTATGTATAAGTTTGGTGGTATTTACCACTAAACTCGTAATCAAGGCCTATGACTCACAAATGTCAGCTGTGAGAAAATGCCCCTGTTTGAATGGTCACCCCCATTTTGTACTGACCTTTAATGATAGTTTTGAAACCCTGCACACTGAGGCACTGCCCAGTGTATTTGCTCCGTCTCCTAAAATGTGATAACTTTGGCCTATTTAACTTTTCAGCAAGGCCATACTATATGGTGTAAGAAAATACACCAATGGCACATAAAGTTAAATTTCACCTGTGGACTGTAGCACCTATTGTGCCATTCACTAGGCTGACAAGGAAAACATGACTTCAGGCCAGATGTACGATGGAACAACCATGCTTTTAACACGCATGCCTTTAACATGCATCATTTACAATGCAATGCCTGGCCCCCTTCCCTGGGCTGATTTTGGCCCCGGGGACCCCACCCCCCCTGGGCCTAGCATAATTTTTAGGGGGAGAGGGCACACAGCCCCCATCCCCAGGCTGATTTTGGGCCCATGGTCCCCATCCCCATCCTCTGGGGCCCAGCGTTATTTTCAGTGGGAGGAGGGAATGCAGCCCCCCTTCCCAGTCCAACTTCAGCCCCAGGGACCCCATCCCCTGTGGCCCAGCATTAGGTTTAGGGGGAGGGGGCATGCGGCCCCCCTCCCCCCAGACCGAGTTCAGCCCTGGGGATCTGATCCCCCATGGCACAGCATAATTTATTAGGGGGAGGCACGTGGCCCACTTCCCCAAGCCGATTTCGGCCCTGGGAACCCCATCCCCTGGGGCCCAACATCAATTATTATCTTACAGCTGGAGCGAGCATTGCTCCCAACTACAGGGAGCAGCTTCTAATGCTGCTCCCTGTAGGTGGGAGCAATATTTTCATTTGTTTCCCTGTCCGCTTCAGTAAATAGCAGGTAAAACAGATGAAAAGTCCGCTCCCAACGGGTGGGAGCATTTTTGATGATCCCAACCTTTCGGAGCTGACTTGGTGTTTGCTGCCACTTGGACAGAGATTTAAAAATGCTCCCATCAAGCGAGAGCAAACACAGGTTTCCCTGTCCGCACTGCTGCAGGCAGGGAATCTGCTATGTCCCAGGACATAGCATCTGAGTCAGCCTGTCTCCCTGGGGCCTTTTCAGGCTCGAGGAGGTGGGCCACACAGCCCCCTCCCCATTTTTTACATTTTGGCCTGTGGCTGCCCTCCCCATAAAAAGTAAAGTCGGCCCAGTTGGTGGATTGCCAGGGACCCTGGTGGCTCAGGGAGAGGGGCTGCATGTCCCACCTTCCCATATAAACAATTTACAGCCCCAGGGGTGGGTTTCAAGGGGCTTTTGGACGCTAGTGGAAGGGGGCCACGCAGCCCACTTCCCTACATGAAATCTGCCCCAGGGGCTAGCTTAGGGGGTTAGGTTAGGACCTTCACTAAACTGAAAGGGACCAGGAATGTACCTTTATAATATAGACATTAATGAAGCCTGGAGAAGAGGGATATTTTGATCTCAAAATACATGTTAGCTATCTGACTTTATACTCAGTGGAAGAGAGAGCTGGCTCCAGAACCCAGACCAGTCGTTAAGTGGGAGTGCACTGCTCATTGCCATAAACACACCCCTAAGTGTGCCACAAATTCTTTGTCCTTTAAACATGGTAAAATTGGCTTAGACACAATTGGCACATTTAGTTTACTTGTACGTCCCCGATAAAGTGGTACTACATGTACCTAAGGCCTGCAAATTAAATGCTACTAGTGGGGCTGCAGCACTGATTTTGCCACCCACTTAAGTAGCCCTTTAAACATTTCTCAGGCCTATCATTGCAGCCTGTGTGTGCAGTTTTAAACTGCCATTTCGATCTGACAATCTAAACCTTTTGCCAGGCCCAAACCTCTCTTTTTAGTACACATGTCACCCCTAGAATAGACCCTACATAGCCCAGAGGGCAGGGTGCAGTATATTTGAAAACGTGGACATGTACTATTGAGTTTTACGTGTCCTGGTAGTGAAAAACGCTTACATTTGTGTTTTTACTACTGTGAGGCTTAACTTTTTCATAGGATAACATTGGATTACCTTATTATATTTAATACGTGTTAACTTTGAATTGGGAGCAGGTAAATAGGTCGAGTTATCCTGAAGAATTGCAATTAAATATCCTATTTAATAGTAAAGTCAGATGTTTTGTCGCAATTCTGAAAATGCCACTTTTAGAAAGTTGCAAACACAACAAGATGATGGATGGAGTGCTGAAACTTTTCAACCACTCAGCCCCACTCACAGATCTGGGTTTAATCCATCGTTCTTTTGCTCACTTTGCCACCCCAGTTTGGACCCAGCCATATGCAAATCAGTCTTGACCCTGTTCCTCATGGGAACAGTCCAGCCCGAACTGACAGACCAGGTCCTCCCTGGACCAGAAACGAGCATCCTGGGACCGGTTTCACGGTATTACCCCCTCATCAGCCAGGCTAGCTTGAATCCAGTGTCACAGCGAGCAAGGGACCCACTTCTGGGCTTACCCTTGGCAACTTAGGGCGAACATAGCAAATACAACAAGATGATGGACAGAGTGCTGAAACCTTTCAATCACTCACCCCCAGTCACAGATCTGGGTTTAATCCATCAGTCTTTTGCTCACTATGCCACCCAAATTCAGACCCAGCCATATGCAAATCAGTCTTGACCCTGTTCTTCATGGGAACAGTCCAGCTCGAACTGCCAAGCCAAGTCCTCCCTGCACTGGAAACAAGCATCATAGGACCGGTTTCGGGGCATCACCCCTCATCAACCAGGCTAGCTTGAATCCAGTGACACAGTGAGCCCGGGACCCACATCTGGCCATACCTGGTGCACTTAGGGCGAGGAAGCGAAAGACACACAGATGATGGACGGAATGCAGAGCAAATCAAACATTCACCCACAGTCAAGAGATCTGGGTTAATTCCATTGTTCTTTTGCTCACTATGCCACCCCTGTTTGGACCCAGCTGTATGCAAATCAGTCTTGACCCTGTTCCTCATGGGAACAGTCCAGCCCGAACTGACAGACCAGGTCCTCCCTGGACCAGAAACGAGCATCCTGGGACCGGTTTCACGGTATTACCCCCTCATCAGCCAGGCTAGCTTGAATCCAGTGTCACAGCGAGCAAGGGACCCACTTCTGGGCTTACCCTTGGCAACTTAGGGCGAACATAGCAAACACAACAAGATGATGGACAGAGTGCTGAAACCTTTCAATCACTCACCCCCAGTCACAGATCTGGGTTTAATCCATCAGTCTTTTGCTCACTATGCCACCCAAATTCAGACCCAGCCATATGCAAATCAGTCTTGACCCTGTTCTTCATGGGAACAGTCCAGCTCGAACTGCCAAGCCAAGTCCTCCCTGGACTGGAAACAAGCATCCTAGGACCGGTTTCGGGGCATCACCCCTCATAAACCAGGCTAGCTTGAATCCAGTGACACAGTGAGCCCGGGACCCACATCTGGCCATACCTGGTGCACTTAGGGCGAGGAAGCGAAAGACACACAGATGATGGACGGAATGCAGAGCAAATCAAACATTCACCCACAGTCAAGAGATCTGGGTTAATTCCATTGTTCTTTTGCTCACTATGCCACCCCAGTTTGGACCCAGCCGTATGCAAATCAGTCTTGACCCTGTTTCTCATGGGAACAGTCAAGCCCAAACTGCCAGGCCAGGTCCTCCCTGGACCGGAAACAAGCATCCTGGGACCAGTTTCGGGGTATTAGCCATACCAGGTGCACTTAGGGCGAGGAAGCGAAAGACACACAGATGATGGACGGAATGCAGAGCAAATCAAACATTCACCCCTAGTCAAGAGAACTGGGTTAATTCCATCGTCTGGATATATCCTTGGCCATTTAAGGCGAACATAGCAAACACAACAAGATGATGGACGGAGGATGCTTGTTTCCAGTCCAGGGAGAACCTGGCCTGGCAGTTCGGGCTGGACTATTCCCATGGGGAGCAGGGTCAAGACTGATTTGCATATGGCTGGGATGTCATGGGGGCAAAAAAACTATGGATTTAGGCCCAGAACTCTGTACTGGGGTGAATGTTTGATATTGTTCAGCATTCTGTCCATCAATTGTTCTTTTTGCATATGTCACCTCGAGTGGGACAGGTATGACCAGACATGGGTCCCGTGCTCTCCATGCCACTGGAGTCAAGCTAGACTAGCTGATGAGGGGTGAAACCCCGAAACCAGTCCCAGGATGCTTGTTTCCAGTCCAGGGGGGACCTGGCCTGGCAGTTTGGGCTGGGCTGTTCCTATGGGGAGCAGAGTCAAGACTGATTTGCATATGGCTGGGTTTAAACTGGAATGGCATGTGGAGCACACAAACGATGGATTTAGGCCCTGATCTCTGTACTGGGGTGAATGTTTGATATTGATCATCATTTTGTCCATCAATTGTTCTTTTTGCACTTTTAGAAATTTGGCATGTTCTTGTCCTAACCATTTGGTGCCTGCAACCTTTTCCTGGGTCACCTGACTTGGTGTAGCATGTAGTTGGGCTTTGTGTATTTCTCCCAGCCAGTGAGACAAAGATAAGCTAGGTGTTGACAGGATGGGCCACTCTGAGTTGATGAGGGGGAGAAGCTGTCACCTACCGCACTTGCACATCACAAAGGCTCTGTATGAGCACTCTCACAATGAGTTTAAGACTGGTTGTTTGTGGCCCCAAACAAACTGGGGCCAGGACAAGGAGGAAGGGGATTGCCTGACACATCAGGGGGTGGAAAGCTCTAGAAGCTTCCTCTACTTCAAAGTTATCACCAGATAAAAATATTGGATCTCAGACCCCAACTCTTCAGTACACTTCTGGGCCTGTGGATCCTGCCAGGAAAAAGTACTGCTGTGTGCTGAAATGACTGCCACTATACTGGACTGCATCCTGGAAGGACTGCTGCCCTGCTGTGCAGCCCTGCTGCCCTGCTGTGCAGCCCTGCTGCCCTCTTGCTTCGATGAGAAGGACTGGACCTGCATCTCTAATCCCAGGACCCCAGAGTGTCTCCAAAGCCTAACTGGCTGGCCTCCTGATCAGAAGCCTCAGGGACAGATCAGGCTTCCAACAACCTTGAACCCAACACCTGTGAGTCCTGCCCTCCTACGTGGTGCCATCCCAGTCCTGGACCCTTGGAACTGGGTCTGAAGGTGCCCTCCCAGCCCATCTGTGGATTCAGCAGAACCGAAGCATCATCTACGCAGCGCATCTCCCAAAGAACACCCCAACGCCTCTGCAGTTCAACGCATCACTCTCTGAACCAATGCATCACCTCTGCTGCATGGACTTCCCTGACACAAGGACCTTGCATTGCCCATTGCAGCCCATCAGAAATGCTGCTGCGCTTCACATCTCCATACTAAGCCTGGGCAGAGCTGGCGTAGTGCCTCTACGCGGAGTTCCACAGAGTTGGAAAAACTCTGTGGAACTCAGCTCCGCTTCCTCCCCCCTCCCTAATTAATTATAATTAAGAAAAAAAGGCACTTACCTGCTGTGGCTGCCTCCTCCTCACCATGGCCGCTCTCCTTCCTCGTCCTCGCGGCCCTTATCTATTGGAAACCTCTATGCTGTACATCTTGCGCGTGATCCAATTGAATACTAAGTAATAAATAGAAGCTCCATACAGGCCACATCAGCATTAATTGCATGCATTTCCGATTTATTTATATAGTTATTCTTCACTACTGTGAGAGACTATTATAATAAATGCACGTGGAACAGGGATTAGTAGAGACTAGTGCTGTAGGGCCCTGCCACTCAGCTCTGCAGACCTCTTTAAGAGTGTTAAAGAGTATTTCAAACAAACTAGACAGTGGTGGCTCCTCCGCTATGGCGGCGGAGCGTTGCCCCACTGCTTTTAAGCAGTGCAGCGTAAAGGAAACATAAAATGCTAATAACTTTGAGTTATTATAATTTTATTTTTCTGTGCTTCTTTGCAGGCGGGCGGGTGGGCGGGGCTGCTCTGCTCTTAGAGCAGGGCAGGGGAGGAGTGGCTTGCCCACTCCTAAGTGCACATGACTGTTTGGCCGGCCCTCTCGAGTCGCCCAAAACTGTCATGTGCACTTTCCCTGTTCTCCATGCAGGCTGCATTACAGCCTGCGTGGGGAACATGGCCAGGCCCCCATTCTCTGGCTGAGCGTCGAACCAGGACGCTCAGACCAATCACAGTGCTGCATTGCAGCGTTGTGATTGGCCAGGGGAGCCTGGGTACTTACCAATCACAACACTGCATTGCAGTGTTGTGATTGGTCAGGGGAGCCTGGCTGTGCTTCCTGTTCCTCGAGTCAAGACAAGGATAGCGGGAGCAGAGACGCGGGACTCAGCAGCAAGGTGAGTGGTTTTTTTTCATTGCGCCCCCGCACCCGCCCTGCCACCCGCGAGCAATGCTGCCCACCACTGAAACTAGGGCAATATTTCAGTGGCTGGCTGCCTGCTGCAAGCTCTGATTGAGAGTCAGGCAGCCAGGCGCTGGCAGGCCAATTCTGCACGTGTGCATGCACTGAGTGATGTTTTCATTACATAGGGCTTATCTTTTTCTAGCTCTGTTGTAAGAAATTGAGTTATTGGTTGAGGGCGTGGAAGCCCCACTCATGCAACAACCACAATCCGTGTTAGGGGGAACCACAAAAGTCACTAAATTAACCTGTGCTTGACCCTCAGGTAGCTTACCACAAAAGCAGTCATGCTTAACTTAGAGGCAATGTGTAAACTATTTATGCACCACACAAACAGTAATAAAATCAAAGTAAAACACAAGAAAAATTCCAAGCCAATTTAGAGAAATAGAGTCAACTTCAATAAGTAAAATGATACCAGAAAAAAATCCAATGGGTAGAACAGGGGATATGCAATTTTTAACATTTTTGTGAAAATAGCACCCAAAAGCACAAAGCACCATTCACCATCATCTGGTTGCACTAGATTGTTGGAAAGTCATAAGTTCAGGCCAACCTTCATGGAGAATGAGTCAGATGCAGGGACCAGGTTACCTTCTGAGTCCGGCATGAAGGTTTACATACACTTTGGAAGAGCCGCGAGGAGGGGGCTGAGCATTGTGAAAGGTTGTTGCTGTTGTGAGAAGAGCAGGCCGGGCATCACAGACGGTTGTTGCTGTAATGCGAAGAGTCTGTTGGGTATCATGGAAGGTTTTTTTTGTAGCTTCTCATTGGCAGTTGTTGTAGGCTGTCATTGCTGTAGCACGAAATGTAACTCTCATGTTGCAGTTTGTCGCTGGGGTTGCTGTCAGCGTGAAGAGCAGGTCTCACAAGAACTTTGTATTGGGGGTTGCCGCGGATGGCACCGTCTTGGCACAGACTGGCCCGCTTGTGATCATGAGGCGCCCAAACTTCAGATTTTCACCTTTTGTTTTAAGGAGGAGTACATTCTGATGCCAACCTAGGGTGTAGGACCTGGGAAGGCACCTCTTGGGGATCAGGGACTCACTCCAACAGAGACCAGCAGGGCTTAGGCGCGTCCAGCTGCAGCTCTAAACTGGCCCGGTTGCAGCAAGTCATCTGGGCAGATGCAGGGAAGCCTATGTAGCTTGTTGTGTTCCGGTAGCTCAGACGACAGGAGGTCAGCCTACAGACCCTTGGGGTCACTGTTAGACTGGGTTGAAAGCAAGCAGGTCCAGTCTTGTTTCTAAGAACGCAAGGCAGTACTTTAAGCAGCAGGGCAATCCTCAGGCAGCAGGGCAGTCCTTCTTCTATAAGTTCCACAGTTCCAGGAGCATTCTGTTGAGTAGCACTGGTGGTCCAATATTTATACCTGGTGCCAACCTTTGTGTGGAGGGGACAGCATGTCCTAGCCCCCACATCTGGTTCTGGAAAGTTATTCCTCTTTCCATGGGAAGGCTTTCAAACTGTTTAGGGATGATAATAGGCAGGACAGTCCTGGTTGCATGTTCCTTAGTGTGTGCAGGAGGCAAACCCTTTGAAGTGTTAGTGGGGCTGGGTAAAACCCCTTCCCAATCATCTTGCCAGAATGGCCCATCCTATCCACACCTATGCCCCCTTTTGTCTTACTGCCTGAAAGCAATACACAAACCCCAACACCACAACCATTCGCATTCATGTTACCCAGGAACCTGACAGAAGGCACAAATGGTTGGGACAAGAAAATGCCACCTTTCTGGCATTTTCAGAATTATGACTTAAAATCTTAAAAGAGGATTGTAAAGTACAATTCATTTGAACCTAAACAGCATATCTATATCAGCTCCCAATCCAAAGTTGGCACCCATTAAATATAAAAAGGTAACCCAGTGTGGGTAAATGGGAGAGATAGGCCTTAAAACAGTGAAAAACAACTGTAGGTGTTTTTCACTGCCAGGACATGTAAACTTAAAAATACATGTCCTGCTTTTTAAATACAATGCACTCTGCCCTTTGAGCATTTAGGTCCTATCTTAGGGGTACCTGTATGTATTAAAAAGGAGGTTTAGGCCTGTCAAAAGGTTTATTTTGCCAGTTCAAAATGGCAGTTTAAAACTGCACTGCAGTCTGCAATGGCGGGCCCGCGACATGTTTTAAAAGGCTATTTTAGCGGGTGGCACAATGAGTGCTGTAGGCCCACTGATAGCATTCAATTTACAGGAGTACTATTTACTAGGGACTTACAAGTAATTTAAATTTGTCAACGAGGTGTAGGCCAATTATACCATGTTTGAAGGAGCCAGCACAAGGACTTTAGCACTGGTTAGCAGTGGTAACGTGCACAAAGTCCTAAAGCCAACAAAAATGAATTGAACAAAACAGGAGGGGTGTAGGCAAAACGTTTAGGGGAATACCACGTCAAGGAAGTCAGGTGTAATGCCTGTATTCCCACAAAGAGAGGTGGTGCTGTAGCTTCGTGTGGGGCAGATGTAATGAAGTTTGATAGGGAGCTGCTGGCTGAAGCCCAGCGCGATTGCCCACCCTCCACAGTCACTAGTTCTCTATATTCCTCCATAGTGCAATGCTTATTAGAAGAAAGGCTGTCTGAAAGGTACTGTAGTCCCGTCCTGGAGTGAATCGGAGAGTACCATTCACCAAAATCATCTGCACCATCGGGAAAGAAAGGGCGCCTCATGGTTGCAGTTTTCCACTTTATTGTTCAGCAGCTGCAAAGCCCAATAGATTCTATGGCAGGACCGGAGGCTGCAGATTAGGCTTTTCTTTCTCCATTTATTTTGCTCCAGCAGCTTTATCAGAGAAAACGATAACAACAACAACTACATTTCCCATGATGCAGAGGGGAAATGGAAAGAGAATAAGTCCAACAGAAGTGAGCGAATCCAGAGCGAGGACCTCCACCAACTTCCCTCGAGGACGCTCTACCCTCCTCTTTCTTCAGATAAGTGCTTTTGTTCTCTGATACTTTTGCGCTTTGTAATTGTTGTTTATGGCATTAATGTGACTGTTTCAGCTTGAGCGCGTCTGTTATTTCTGTGGCAAGCCTCGGCTGACGCTCAGGCGATTGTTTTCATTGTTCTCACCGGCCGCGGGAGTGTTGCTCTCTCCTTCGCGGCCGAGCTCTTCACTTCAGGCTCTCAGTGCGGTGCGGCCCTCCCGCCGCCAGGGGTCCATGCGCCCTTCACTTCGTGCGCTTGAACGCGCGTTACCCCCCGCTCAACCGGCGAGTCGCCTCTTTCATTCCTAGCGCTTGTAGAGAGACTCGCTCGGCTGCGCATATCTGCACACGCGGGGGAAGACGCTTTAGACACGTTTCTCTTTTAGCGCTGTTAGCGCTTGGGCAAGTTTGTATTTGAAGAGAGCCCCTGCCTGGAGCTTAACACCCGGGACACGGGTAAGATTGGTATTGTTTTTCAAGGGACCAGCCCAGGCAGGCATAACCCTCATCACCAGTATGGAGCAGTGGTCCCAGGGCTCAGCCCATATAACTTTGAGGATACTATTATTGTATTCTGATTCAGGGTTTTATTCCCTACCCACAACCCCTGTTAATACATAGTCTTAAGTTTACCTTGACTGTGGATGCTTTTGAGAATTATTACGAAGAGGAGGAGGAAGAAATCACCTACTTACCTATCGATGATCACTTTTGTGAGGTGATGGATTCCTCCATCCTCAAGGCAGTTTCCCAAGTGATTGCGCCCCTGGAGAGGAGAATTGACCAACTTGAGGCTCAATGCTAGCAACCCCTCGCTGCGAGGGAAGGTTTGTCGGGGCCCAAGAAACCCCTACCTCCAGGTGAGCCATCCACTAGCGCCACAGAGCCGAAGCGAAAGCGTCCTGAGGACGAGGGTGTAGATTTTGACGCTTTTGCGCGCCTAAAAAAGGCATTTATGGATGCCCAGCCTCCTACGCCTGTGAGGCCAACAGAGGATCTGACGGAGCCCGGCTACTTCGCCTGTGGGTGATCCAGATGAGTCCCCCCAGACGTCTGATGGAGATGGTGACTCAGGCAGGCCCTGGCGCCCGGCAAAGGGTGACCAGGTGGCGATTCCTGAAGTGGATAGTGATATGCTAAACCCGGATGATCTCCTCCACCCGAGGTCTTCGGAGTGGGTTCCAGCCCCTAAGGTAGCTGCCTACATGGCGGCCAGATTGCGTAAGCCTCTGGATAAAGAAGTCAGAAGTTGCCTGAGGGGGGCAGCCCTCGACCTGCTTTAGATGGGAAGGTTGCAGTCAACCCAGAGGTGGACCCTAAAATGGCCACTTTTCTGGCTAAGTTTATTCGTGATCCCAAAAAAAGGTATCGATCGCTCATGGAGGGCGTGCCAAGATAAACTCCTGGACACGGCAGACCCCTTGGCTAAGATCTTAGACATGGCAAAGGACGCCAAGGCCTCTGGTAAAAAGTAAAAAAGTCCGTTTTTATATAGCGCAGCTACTCACCCTTACGGGTCTCAAGGCGCTGGGGGCCGTCGTGGAAATTAAGTGAGCTATTGCGCAGAGTCACATGGTGCTGAGCTGAGCTGCCGCCGGAGCCGGGGATCGAACCGTGAACCCTGTGCTCCGAAGTCAGCTGCCCTGGCCGCTGCACCACACCTCTCCACTCTGGTACCCTTATTTCACCGGATGCCCTTTCCAGTTGGGCTCAGAGGGCGATAATTTTTCTAGGGAACGCCAATACGGCGATATCTACAGAACGTCGCAGGTCATTACTCATTAAGGTAGACCCTAAATTAGGGGAACTGGCCACCTCAGAGGCTGGTCCAGTGGCGGAGGGCAAACTCTTTGGAGACCCCTTTGTCAAAGAATTGGGCAAGTTTGTAAATTCTTTTAACTCGTTGGATAAGGCCCAAACATCCATAAAGCGCATCTTTACCCCGCGTGTTTTTGGCGCAGCTGGTCGTGGCAGGGGGCGCTCGACCGGCCGTCCCTACAACAGAGCCTCCTACAAATCGTCAGAGCCTCGTCGAGGGCAGTGGCAGGACCCAGAGAAATTTGGCAACTTCTACCCTACCCGCTCCTATCCACACCGTAGAGGTGGCAGAGGCAGAGGAAACGGATCCTACAATAACCAGCAAGGTGAGTGTACAAAACTTGGCGGACATAAAAGTGGGGGGCAGACTGCTATTTTTTCTTCACAATTGGTCTTCTCTTACCTCCGACGCCTGGGTTTTACAGACCGTCACAGGTTTCCAAATAGAGTTTTTCGAGTTGCCAACTCAGTCGATACGCCCGCAACCCTTGACCTTCTCAAAAGATCAGAGGGATTTAATATACAAGGAGGTTTTGGAACTGTTGCACAAGGGAGCGATTTTAACCGCAACCTTGCATCCTCTGGGTTTTCTCAGCAACATTTTTGTTGTGGAAAAACGGGACGGGGGTTACCGCCCAGTTATAAACCTCAAGGAGTTCAACGAGTGGCTCATTTATCGCCACTTCAAGATGGAGGGGATTAACCTCCTCCGGGACCTTCTGCAAAGGCAGGACTGGATGGTTCGTTTGGATCTAAAAGACGCATATCTTACAGTCCCAATCTTTCCCCCTCACAGACATTTCCTTCAGTTTCAGTGGAACTCACAAATCTTCGAATTCACGTCCCTTCCTTTCCGTCTCTCCTCCGCTCTGTGGTGCTTCACCAAGGTGATGAAGCCAGTCGTGGAACGCCTCAGATCGGAAGGAATAAGGCTGATAATTTACTTGGACGATATACTCATTATGAGTCAATGTCCCCACTGATTGCTCGTCCAGCTGCAGCAAGCGGTAACACTTCTGGAGTCCCTGGGGTTTGTAATCAACGAAGCCAAATCAGATTTTACCCCTTCTCAGAAGATGCAATTCCTGGGCTTCATGATAGATTCGGTCGATGCGACTTTATCCCTTCCGTCGCGCAAGCTCTCCAAAATCAGACACGAACTCAGACGTACGTTAGCGAAACCCACAATATCTCTACGTCACCTAGCCTGGGTGGTGGGTCTTCTATCGTCGTCAATACAGGCCATTTTTCCGGGACTCCTCCATTACAGGGCCCTTCAACGCCTCAAGGCATTTCATTTACGCAAAGGCCTCACTTACTCCCAATTTGTGCCCCTCTCGGAAGAGGCCAAAACCGAGTTACATTGGTGGATCTCCCACATGGAAGCCTGGAACGGCCGGGCCATTTTCGGGTCACAGCCAGACCTGGTGATAGAGTCCGACGCCAACGGTTCCGGTTGGGGCGCCTGCTGAGGAGAAGTTTCTACCGGCGGAAAATGGTCCTCCTCCAAACAAGATCTTCACATAAACTGTCTGGAATTGAGGGCGGGTTCCTTCGCTGTGAAATGCTGGACCAAGGACAAGGTCCAATGCTGCGTCTTACTCAAGATGGACAATGTAGCAGCTATCCGCTACATCAACCGCTACATCAACCATCTAGGGGGGACACGGTCCAAGACCCTATCGAATCTTGCTCGAGACCTCTGGGAGTATTGTCTATCCAACAAGAATATCCCTGTCAGCGAAACATCTTCCGGGTTCGTCAAACCAGGTGGCAGATTGGTGCTCCCGTCACTGGAAGGACACCAGTCTGTGGAAGCTCCATCCCGTCTTCCGGGAACTCCAAGTTCGCTGGGGTCCCTTCTCGATAGATCTTTTTGCTTCCCGTCTGGATGCCCAACTGCAGAGGTATTACAGTTGGCGGCCGGATCCGGAAGCTCTGGCGGTGGATGCATTCCTTCAGGATTGGAGCGCCGAGCAGGGATACGCTTTTCCCCCCTTCGCGATGATAATGCGACTGTCAACCCAGGTGAGGAGACAACAGGCGGATCTGGTGGTGATCACCCCGATCTGGAGATCTCAAGCCTGGTTTCCGGTTCTGATGGAACTCTCCTGGGATTTTCCAATCCGTCTACCCCTCGGTCCAGATCTCCTCAAGGATCCTCAGGAGAATCCCCATCACCTCCTTGCCTCGGGCAGTCTTCATCTGATGGCCTGGCGGGTTACAGGCAATGCTGGGAAGTGCCAGGCCTTTCGGCAGACGCTGCCTCTTTACTCGTGAAATCTTGGGCGGAGAGCACCAATAAAAGATATCGCTCTGCTTGGTCATGTTGGGGGAGTTGGTGTCTTCGACGACAGGTGGATCCGATGGGGGCCGATGTTGTCGACGTCCTTAATTTCTTAGCCTCGTTGGCAAAGGAAGGTTTGGCCTATAGGTCGATTAATACATTTAGATCAGCGATCTCGGCAGGTTACATCCCGGTAGACGGCCACCCTATTGATGAACATCCTTTGGTGTACAAGCTCCTGAGGGGTATCAGATTATCTGTGCCCCCTGAACCTCGTTACTCGGTACTCTGGGATGTTAATAAAGTTTTGGATTTGTTCCGATCGTGGCCATCCAATAAATACTTATCTAGAAAACAGATGTCGGCGAAGCTCGCAACCCTTCTGTGTTTGGTGTCATGTCGCAGAGTTTCTGATGTGAGAGCCCTGGATCTTACGTGCAGAGTCTTCACTCTGGACGGAGTCACTTTTCATATTTCTAGGCGAATCAAGACTAATTCGAGGTTGGTATCCTATCCTGCCTTTCCTGATGTCCCAAAATTATGTGTGGTCAGGGCGCTCAAAGCCTATGAAGTGGCGACAATCGACATACGCACACAGGGCGTCAGACAACTGTTTATAGCCCTTACTAAACCAAACGGGGCAGTCTCATCCCCTACGATTGCGAGATGGGTTCGTTGGGCAATGCAGGAGGCAGGTATAGATACTTCCCGTTTTGTATGCGCAGTAGGCCGCACTCCCGCCCACAACAATCCTCGGTGTAACATGGCCGAGAATATAGCTTTTGACTCGGCGATTGCTGGAGACAGCGCCGGGACGTTAGCTCCTGCGAATCCTGGCAATCAGCGCCTTCAATCGTTAGGGGTTATGCCAATTCCTGCAGCATTGTCTGTTCTGTCACGTGAGCTTACTCAGGCTGCGGCCATCTTAGCGCCAGGCAAACTCCACCCCCCTCGCTACAGTGTAAGGTTAACTATTTATATTAAGACTGCATTTTTATCTTGGGCATGTGTTCATAAAAATATTCTCTCAAAACGTAACCAGATCATAATAGAGACATAGCACTAAAATTAAAAGCATGCATGTATAGATTATGTTTTACATTCTGAAGGCTACCATATCACAACAAATATCACGTATTTGATGCAGATGATGTCAGTTAGGCCCCCTCTGCCCATCTCCACACCCCCTTCTGACATGCAAACACTTTGGGGCCGATTCCGATCTGGGCCGGAAAACTCTCCGACCGAGCCGGATCCGGAGAGTTTTCCGACCGAGCCGGACTCCTGCAGTCTGACCGAGCGAGTACGATGCGGCCGCATGCTGCCGGACTCGACTCGGTCGGACTCCCATTGAAGTCAATGGGTGCCGGTCGTACAACGCGTACACGGGCTCCCATTGACTGAATGGGCACGTCTCGAACAGGGGGGCCCCCTACAGTGGGTACGCGTCGGTGCGACTCGCACCGTACATGCATGCTGTGTGCGACTCGTGCGGCTACGCGGGCAGGGGGGTCCGACACGGACCCCCGAAGTCCGGCTCTGACAGCTCTTTGGAGCCTTGACGGTACGAGTCGGTCGGGCTGTTCGAAGGTGCATCGTACTTGCTCGGTCGGGTAACGCCTCCATTGCGTGGTGCGATTCGTGTCCGTACGAGTCGGTCGGAGCGGTTCGGACCCGGGAACGAGTCGGTCGGCGATTTCGCGTACGCTTGCATCGTACTTGCTCGCGCGGACGACTGTACGGATCGGTCAGAAACAAGGCCTCCAAATCGGATCCGGTAAAGCCAAATCCGATTTGGTGCCCTACCGGCCGAGATCGAAATTGGCCCCTTTGTCTGTAGAGGTACAATAGGGCACACTCACATATAGAAGGAATCACTGAGCACACTTTTGGTATCCTCAACTAGCACTTCACATGTCTTGACCATGTAGGTGGGGTTTCTCAGTACTCCCCAGAAGTTGTGTGCAAATTTATTGTAATCTGTTACATGTTGCACAACTTTGTCATCCATGCGCTGGGACAATCTTCAGTGCTTAGTGCGATTAAAGGCTAAGAATATCCTCCCAGCCCCACACGCTTAATCAAGGCTCTCCCCCCTGCACTGGGTCCAAAGTACAGCATGGCTAATCTTCAATGCTCAGCAGGAGGGCACACTCAGCGCAAGGTAGTAAGATTTAAAGGATTAAATACTTTGAATTTCTTTCTGTGGTTTGAAACTTTTGTAGTGTCATGTATCATTTATTTTTTTTCTTTAGATCAGTGTTGGTTTTGATGCTGTCTACTAAAATTTTATGTACAATTGTTCTCTGTCTTTTAATTTTGACTTGTATTTTATAGTATGTTATGTTGACACAGCAGAAGTGTTTCTTATCATTTTCTTTTTTTTTAAATAAAAAAATACCTCACAATTGGCATATGCCGTTTTTTTCAGCAAAAATAGATTTTGTCATTTAAAATACACATACAATCTAGGTAATGTTTTTCAAGTCAGACACTAATCTTATATAGTGTGTTAGACACATTTTTAATACATTTTTATTTCCACTTAAAAATGGGCATTGTCATGGACAATTACAAGTAACAGCCATCATATGTCCATCCTATAAGCGTGCATGCTACTATTAATGACATTTTAATTTCACACCATGCTACTGTTCCTTTTTACCTTTTGTCATATATGATGTTAGGTGACATTGGCTTTTTAGGTGTAGGCACCCATATGCTAGGATTACTTTTCTGTTACTATAATATACATACTTTTTCTATTTAGAGAATAAAAAATGTAGGCGTTTGCTTTATATCTTTGGTAATCATAATCACCCACTGTTAAAAGTGTTGGCTTGATTTCAAAATCTTGCATTGAAAAGGAGTGGGAATTACATGACATTGTAATTCCTTTATTAGATGTAATACTATTATATTGAAAATAGTTTTTTGATTTATATGCCCCTATGAATGTTTTTTTCTTCACTTTCCTTTTCTGGGAGCAGCCATTGACAAAGTGAGAAACAGTGGGACCAGGGGTGAAGGAGACCCTTGGCAACTAGGTGGGCACATGAGGAAGGGACCAGCATCACCAGAGAAGAAGAGGGAGCATCCACCAGCAGGGAAGGTGCACCCGCATGGAGAGGCATTCGATCAAAAGTGATGAGACTTTGGGAGTAGGCTTCAGATACCACCAAGGAACTGGTTGATCTGGATACTACATCCCAGAAGGAGGCAGAAGATGGGATTTCTCCTGGCCTACAAGAACTAACATCTGTTATATCCCAGCAGCAGGCCACTTCATGATCAGGCCAGTAAGCCTCTACCAGGTAAAAGGCCCTATGGTATTGGGGGCTCCAGCTTTACCTACAGTACTTCTCCTGCTGCAAGTTTGTAGTATCCTCAGGTTTATACATATGTTTCTTTACACCTCTCTGTAACTAGCTGCTCAGCCAGTGTGAGTGTTCCGTGAAGAATGTTAGTCTGATTGGAATGCTTGGGTGGCTGGTGTGTGTGTGGTCAGTTGGAAGATGGGCTGAGCAGCTAGGAGGCTGCTCCTGGTGGGGCTTGCTGTAGCTTTATATCTACTCTACTTAATAAACCTACTACTTAACTCAGCTACGTCTACTTCTATGATCTGGATGTGTGGGCCAGCATACTACAAAGATCCCACCTGGATGATCAGCAGTCAAGGTTGAGATTCACCTCTCACGTCCTTGAGCCTTCACATGGTGTTCCACCCTGCCCTCTAAGCATGTAAACCCTGGCTGTTTCAAGCAGGTCATGGAGTAGGTGATCGCTGGAAAGCATGCACTATCTGAGAGTCCTAAAGAGGTGGCAGTGGAGGTTAAAGCACACTGAGAACGACATGCTTTAAAAAGGGTTTCGACAATTTGTCATGTTTTTTAAATGTCTATATTACCAACAAACCAATTTTTTAAATAAGGGCCTGATTACGAGTTTGGCAGGTGGGATACTCTGCCACAAATGTGACGGATATCCCATCCACGGTATTACAAGTTCAATGGGACATAATGAATGTAGGAAGGTGATTCTCTATATAATATAATATATTATACCCAAATGAGGTGTAGTGTGTAGAGAGTCCAGTGGATCCCCAGAGGCTTTACAGAGGCTAAAGTAGATAATTCTAATGCTCTCTTTTGTGGTAGTGTGGGCGAGCAGTTAGTCTTATCAGAGGGCAGTGTTAAGCATTTATTGTACACACAGTGGCAATACATGAAACACACACTCAATGAATAAATCCCAGACCAATTTATAAAAATAATACTTGGTTATATTTATTTTGTAGAACAACAGAACTTCGTCATAGGTAACTATGTTTTCAATAGAAAGACTTTTCTGTTTCAAAATTGGACACAGTGCAATTTTCAGACTTTGCAATGTTAACCTATGGGAAGGAGAAAACATTCAGCATACATAGGGATAACATCGACTTACAAGACCAGTCTTCACAAGTTAAGGTCAGTATTGGGCATGGTGCAGTTCAGCACCATCAGGGCACCACCAGCTGCACAGGGGCAGCCGGGTGCAGGCAGTAGCAGTCGGTGGTGGAGTGCCGCCGGCGCTGACGTGGCGGGGAGGGGCAGGGTGGGGTAGTAAACTACGGATTACGGCGATTACAGGTAAGTTCACATATAAATAAATAAAAACGAATTTCGTTTCTCGCGCTGCATCGCCAAATGTGAAGCAGCGCGAGAAACGAAATTCGTTTTATTTATTTATATGTGAACTTACCTGTAATCGCCCGTAATCCGTAGTTTACTACCCCCACCCTGCCCCTCCCCGCCCACGTCAGCGCCCGGCGGCACTCCCACCACCGACCGCTACTGGGTGCAGGGTACAAATTCGAAGTTGGGCGCCCAATGCAAATCAATGTAATTGGAGGCAATCGGTCAGAGGGTGCTTGCAGGTGAGTAGCAGCGGCTTGGGGGGCCAGTCTCCTGGGGTTGAAACAAGCACTAGATGGGGCCCAAAGCAGCACCAACACTACACCACCAGCAGCACAGGGGCGACCTTGTGCAGGGTGCCAACACAGCGTCGGGTGCCCAATGCAAGGCAATGGAGAATGGCCAAATCGAACAAAGGCTGCAGGCTCAGGCCAGGAGGCTGGTCGAAGGAAACCAACAGCTGCAGAGGTAATTTGCGATGCTCAGGGATGTAGGGACACCTTTTGTCCTCTTCACCAAGGACCAGGACAGACGAGTGTAGGGGTGCCTTTTGGTGTTGGAAACAACTTACTGGAGCAGGCCGCAGTTGAGAGGGTTTCCGTGCAAAGGCTGCAGGACATATCGAGAAGTCCAGGAGACATCAGCTCATAGTGGACCCAGGATCTGGAGTGCTGGGGAACCTTTCTGGAACTGGTGAGGCACATGGACTTGGGCCAGAGGCATCGGGTGGAGAGGTGTAACTGGGGGCAGGCTTTGCAGTTCTTCAGGTCACACCGTCTTTACTTTGAAAATGGTTGCTTGGTGAACATGTCTGCTGTTTTCTGGAGTCTTGATCTTTGCCGAAAGCAGGCAGTCCTCCCAAGGCTTTGGAGATTGCTGGGCTGCAGGAAGGGTCGTCTTTTGGCTTAGGTTTATCCAGGGCTGCAGACAGGCAGGTAGGGCTGGGGCCAAGTCAGTTGGTGACGGCAGTCTTCTCTGCTGGTGCGACTCTGTAGTGTCTAGTTCTTTAGGGCTCAATTGGGCCACCTAAATACTACATTTAGGGGCGTTTAAAAGGAGTGTCAGGTAGTAGCCAATGGGCTACTTACCTTAAGGGTGACTACACCTCTAAATGCTCAGCCCACATGGCGGTGGGCATATCCCTGATCCTGATTGGAGGTGCACAGTATAAATATCGAGTTTAGAATATCGACCTACAGTAATATCGAGTTCCAAATATCGTAGGGACAGAATATCGAAATCAAGAATATCGACGACCAGAATATCGACCTGAAGGTAAGCAATATCGTTTTTGTTAATATCGAAGTTAGTAATATCGATAGCAAAAAATCGATGTTACTAATATCGATGTTTATATTAGTGTTATGTATTTTATTATGTATTTTATATGTATGTGTTATATATTTTTTGTTAAGTATTGTACTAGTTTTTAAATATATGTATAACATTTTTATAAGTTAGTAATGTATTTTTAAGTAAATTATGCATTTTAGTACTGTAGCGAGTTGTGGGTTTATAGGGGAATAGGGTGGGAAGTAATTTAATTATAGTAAATTCATTAATAATTTTTAGGAATTATTAATTAATTTTAATTAAAGTTTGCGTTTTAGTTCTGTAGCGGGTTGTGGGTTTATAGGGGATTAGGGTGGGAAGTATTTTAATTGTAATTAAGTAATTATTTATTTTTATATATTGGTATTGTTAATTAATTTATTGTTAATTAATTATTAATTGGTAATTAATTTTTATTCATTGATAATTAATTTTTATTAATTGATTAATTGATAACTATATTAAGTGTATTAATTTATTATTGGAGCGGGCTGTGAGTTTATAGGGAAATAGGGTGGGAAGTAATTTAATTCTAATTAAGTAATTAATTTTATTTTTGGGTATTGATAGTTAAATTATTGTTAATAAATTAGTATTTGGTAATTAATTTTAAACAAATATTATTTCTTGGTATTGTAAATTAGTTTATTGTTTAATAATTATTAATTGGTCATTACTTTTTATTAATTATTATTTATTGGTATTTATCATAATTTTTTTGTTAATTAATTATTAATTGGTGATTATTTTTTATTAATTATTTATTGGTATTGATAATTAATTTATTGTTATTTAATAATTAAATCTTTATTTATTTATAAAAATTAATTTAATTATATGTATGTTAATTTTAACCCCTACGCTATCCAACACTTTCCCTACTGTTGCACTCACTGGAGTGGGAATAGTAATTTTTACCCCTACGCTATCCAACACTTTCCCTACTGTTGCACTCACTGGAGTGGGAATAGTAATTTTTACCCCTCCGCTATCCAATACTTTCCCTACTATTGCACTCACTGGAGTGGGAATAGTAATTTTTACCCCTATGCTATCCAACACTTTCCCTACTGTTGCACTCTCTGGAGTGGGAATAGTAAATTTTACCCCTACGCTATCCAACACTTTCCCTACTGTTGCACTCTTTGGAGTGGGAATAGTAATTTTTACCCCTACGCTATCCAACACTTTCCCCTACTGTTGCATCTTTGGAGTGGGAATAGTAATTTTTACCCCTACGCTATCCCACACTTTCCCTACTGTTGCACTAACTGGAGTGGGAATAGTAAATTTTACCCCTCCGCTATCCAATACTTTCTCTACTGTTGCACTCACTGGAGTGGGAATAGTACATTTTACCCCTACGCTATCCCACACTTTCCCTACTGTTGCACTCACTGGAGTGGGAATAGTAATTTTTACCCCTACGCTATCCAACACTTTCCCTACTGTTGCAGTGACTGGAGTGGGAATAGTAATTTTTACCCCTACGCTATCCAACACCTTCCCTACTGTTGCACTCATTGCAGTGGGAATAGTAATTTTAACACCTACGCTAGCCAACATTTACCCTACTGTTGCACTGTTTGGAGTTGGAATAGTAATTTTATTCCCTCCACTATCTAATATTTTTTGTATTATTTTAGCTAATGTAGTATATAATTAATTTTAAAAATATATATATTTTTTTAATTTGTTACATATATTTATTTAATTTTTATTTATGTTATTGTTTTATGTGTATAGATGTATTTATAATTTGTAAGATTTTCTTAATAATTTATGTTCTTAAAATAATTATTAAAACATTAATAAGTAAGTGTATATATTTTATATTATATGTATATATTAAATGTATTTATAAATTATATATATTTAATTTATAATTTTTAAACATTTTAAAATATTTTTAGCTATGTTTATTTTAATTATATGTATTATTTACTTTATTTTACATTACTTTTTTAACTAAAAAACCCCGATATTTTTAACAACAATATTTTTGACAACGATATTTTTTTCTCTCGATATTTTTGTACTTACCATAATGTAGATAGGATGTCGATATTCTTGACTTCGATATTCTTGCTGCGATATATTTGTAGGTAGATATTCTGACCTTCGATATTCTGTCAGTGATTCCTGATTGGAGGAGTCTCACCATCTTCAAGATGGTGGGCATCGAAAAGTGTACTTCACCTCGTCTCCAGCACCTGAGGGATGGAGTTATCACTTTGTCTCCAGCACCTGAGGGATGGAGTTTTCACTTTGTCTCCAGCACCTGAGGGATGGAGTTGGCCTAGGGGGGAAACACCTCCTATTCTTTCTATGTTTCCAGCCTGTCCTCCCACATAAAAGGGGGTTAGGAAAGGAAGGGGGCCTGCTCCCTTTAACAGGAGAGTCTGGATTCACATTACAAAGGCGGCAAGGCCTTTGAAGCTCCCACCACGGAAGGCTCTTCCTGCTCCAGGGGAGGTGTGAACACCTCCATCCAGGAAAGGCACTCTTCTCGGCCTCAGAATGTGCAGGCATTCTCCCCATGAGGTCAGAACACTGTCAGGTGTTAGCAGGCTGTCTCAGGCCAGTCAGCGACAACGCTAAGGATTGGTAGGTTTCAGGAAACCCCTCTAAGGGGTCCTCTGTGTGCACTTTGTAATATATCTGACATTGGAATCATTGTAGGTGTATTATGCTGAGATATTTCAGTGAAGCCGTCATGGAGCTGGGGAACTCGTAATGACGACTGTCCAGCCCATGTACTTACTATGGCTTCCCAGGTCACTTACAATATCCTGGAATCAACAAGGATATTGCAGTGGCCTATCTGCTCATGCAGATATGCCCTCACAGGAGATGTTGTGCACCCTGTCGTAGGGCTAAGGCCTGCTAGAGGGGTGTCTTACCTATATCTCATGCAGTGTTTATGGGCATGGCACACAGGGATGTGTGCCATGTCGACTCTTCAGTTTTGTCTGCATCAAGACACACAGGCTGCAGTGGCAGTGTGCATGTGTTTGGTGAGGTGTCCATTAGGGTGGCAGAATTTGTGCTGCAGCCCATAGGGACCCTCTATAACCACAAGGCCCTTGGTACTAAGGACTTATATGTGAGCTAAAGTGATGATAATTGTGGAAACAAAAGGTACAGTTTAGGGAGGGAGATCTAGCTCAGGGGACCTGGTTGGCAGGGACCCTGTGCACTTCAAGTCGAAACTACATAAAGTTCCAGGTAACAAGTGAGGGCTAACCATGTCCAAAAGAGGCACTTTCCTACATGACCCCTCCAAACAAAAGATGATGAGACTATCCTTCCCCTAGAGAGTCTTCATCATCTAAGTGGAAGAACCTGGAAAGGCCATCTGCATTGGTATAGGCAGTCCCAGGTCTGTGTTCCACTTCAAAGTCCATTCCCTGTAGGGATATGGACCACCTTAGCAGTTTAGAATGTGTGAAATAAATACAGCAGATTATGAGTTATTTCTGCAACCCAGAAAAATATTAAATAACTGCATGCAATAATAACCAACCTCATGTTATAAATATTGTGTGTGAAATATTTATAAGCATATCAGGAAGTTTCTGGTAGTGAAAGCCCAGAGCAACAAAAAACCCATGGAGATAGAAACGGCCAGAGCAGCGCACAGAAGAATCTCGGGATACCACCAAAGCACCCCAACACACATTGGCGGCTGGCATTTAACGGCTTGGGGGGGCGGGTTGCGGAGGAGGGGGGAAGGAGGGGTAAAAATAAATAAACACTTACGTGTCTGCCGCCACGGCCTCCTCTCGTTCCTTTTTGCCCACTTTCAGGGCAGGAAGCACCCGGCTTCCAGCTCTTGATAGCCAATAACAACGCTGCCTTGCAGCATTGTGATTGGTTTGAGCACCATGGATCGGCGCTCAGCCAGAGAATAGGAGGCTGGGCATGTTCTCCATGCAGGCTGTAATGCAACTTGCAAGGAGAACATGCAAAGTGCGCATGACGGTTTGACCGGCCCGAGACGGCCAGCCAAAGCGTCCTGCGCACTTGGAGTGGGCACCCCACTCCTTCCCTGCCATGCTCTGTGAGCATAGCAGCCCCGCCCCTACCGAGCTGAGCAAGGGGAAAAATAAAATGATTATAACAATGAGTTATTATCATTTATTTTTGCCTTTTTCGACCTGCTCAGTGGGGCGAGGATCCTCCGCGCCTCAGCGGAGGAGCTGCCACTGCCAACACATCCTTCCTATTTGGAGGTGGGCAGGCAGCCATTGTGTGTGGCAAAAGTGTTTTATAAAAGGGTAACCAGGAGCCATCCTTCGACGCCGCTCCCTGATCACAAGCAGAAACTTGTCATAAATTTGCATCATAGTCCCAAGCATGGGTGGGGATAGCAATTCATGGATCCTGAGCTGGATGTCGTCACTGAGGATGTGTTAAGACACAAAAACTGTCTGATGGGCTATCACATGTTAAAAACACTAGCAATAACAAGTAAATGCTTGCGGAGAAAGATAATAGACAGCATCTATACTGTATTTATGTAATGCTGAGGATGTCAAAAAGAGGTTCCAAGACTTAAAGAGTTGGTGGGTGTAGGAAAGTCATTCTTTTTGCCCTGATCACCCCCATTTTTTGACTGATGCTGGTAGTTACTGACTCTGAGAGTGCCCTAGGCTATGCTAACCAGGCCCAGGGCCAGTGCTCTGTCCTCTAAAAGGCATATGGTCATTGGTATAATTCTAATTGGCCAAGACAACCTACCTGTGAGTCCCTGGTTCTGGTAGGGCATGTGGGTTTAGAGACCCCAGTGGACTTAATGCACTTAAGTGTGCATTGCTGTGGTGTATGGTGTCATTTTAAAGCCAAGCCTGCCTTGCAGGCTGGTCTTAAAATAAAACAATGTAAAAATTCGACTTTGGACTTAAAAGTACTCTCAAAGTCAAAACTACCTTTTTATTACATATACATCACTCCTAAGGTCTGTCCTAGGTGCCCTAAGGTTAGGATGCATTGCTATAAAAAGCTGGGACAATATAAAATATGTTTTATATGCCCTGGTAGGAAAAAAGAGTCAAAGTCGTTTTTCCCCATTGTTGTGCTACTAGCCCCATGGGGTAACATGGGATGGCTTTATTAAACTTAATAAAGTCTTCCTTTGCTTTGGAGCTAGCTTGCATTATCATTCAAAGTATCAAAATAATGGTTATAATAAATCCAAAAACTTACCAAGCTTGGATTTATTATAACTATTACAGGAAATTAGTTTTAGCACGTACTATCCTGAAGTTACCTAAAGCAGCCCTGTAGCAGCTTCTTCTGATTGGTCAGCCTTTGACAGCCTGCGGTAAGCTGCTTCCTGAGTAGGTGTGAAGTGGCCTGGGGCTGAAACCATACAGCCATTTGGTGGGAGGAGATTTGCTTACTGGAGAAGCCAGCGAAAGGAAGGGGGCTGTGAGATAAGCTGGACTTCAAAGACAGGAGAACAGTTGTCAAGGACCCAAGCCAGTCCCCACTTCCTTGATCACCAGCTAAATGGGAGCCCCCCTAATTAGATTAGGAAAGGGGCTGGAATGGGAATGGACTAAGTTGTTGCCCACACCCCTGGGTTGGGTTACATAGACACACACCAAAGAGATATTTTCTCCATTTTGATTTTTGAAGAGCAGTGCATTCTGGGTCAAATATATATGCCAAAATTTGCAGGAAGTGGTCAAAGCAGAGGGAAGTAACTTTACATAGTTAGTGATTGCACCCACTTGCAAGGAGATGTCTGGGGATCCATAGGACCCTCTTTCCCCCCTCCAGAGGGCTGCATTCAGGAGGCGCACTGACAGACCTTTTAGGTGCTGCACTGTCAGTGCACCCCCTGACATCTTCTTTTCCTCTGCGCCCACATGTATAATGGGGAGCAAGCGCAGAGGCAAAGGGATTCCCTCATTGGCATGGGGCCATGCCCCCATGACAATGAGAGAACACACTCTTGAGAAAGCGCTGGCACTGCATGTGCGCTAGCACTTTCAGTATTACAGAAAGGGCCGCACAAGTGTCTGCAGCCCTTCTGTAATACCAAAGTGCCCAGGAGGTGCGCAAAGAGGGCACAAATGTCCATTGTGGCCCCAGGGCACTTTGTGTAATACGGCCCCTGATCCGCAACAGGTACGACTGAGCTGTAAGACGTCACGTGCAAGCCCAAAAAGATGATCACCCCAGCTGACCAGTTGCAAATGGATTTGTCCTGGACTGTGCAGGTGCATTGTGGAAAATTGAGTCCTAGCCCCCAATAGGCAATCCAGAGTCCCTGAGCCCTTGGACTGAGCTAGTGAATACTTATTTTCCCCCAAAGGAACCAAGAACCTACAAGATCTGCAAAGAAAAATACTTTCTGCAACGTTTTCAAAGTTTTGCAGAAAAGCTCCAGGAGGAAACTGGCTCGACGTTGTCAGTCAAGCCACAAATCAGCCTGACCGCGATGGTTTGTTCCGCTGAAAGCTCCGGAGCTCCTCGCTATCAACATTGAGGATAAAGACTTCCAGAGGATCACTGAGGCATCGTGCTGCAGCAAGCTGTCATTGTCGAATCAAACTTTGGGTCCGAGAAGCCAGACAACCTGCCGACGAGCCCTTCGACGAGAGAAAAGTTCCAAGAAAAAGACTATGGGGCCGATTCCGATCTGGGTCGGAAAACTCTCCGACCGAGCCGGATCCGGAGAGATTTCTGACCGAGCCGGACTCCTGCAGTCCGACCGAGCGAGTACGATGCGGCCGCATGCTGCCGGACTCGATTCGGTCGGACTCCCATTGAAGTCAATGGGAGCCGGTCGTACGACGCGTACATGGGCTCCCATTGACTAAATGGGTACGTCGCAAACAAGTGCGCCCCATACAGTGGTACGCGCGTCGGTGCAACTCGCACCGTACATGCATGTTTAGGGGGCCCTTGGGTCCCCCTGTGTTCGACTCGTAGGGCTACGGGTGAAGGGGGTCCGGCACGGACCCCCAAGTCCGGCTCTGGGAGCTTTTTCGAGCCGGACGCTCCGACTCGATCCGGCTGTCCGACGCGTCCATCGTACTTCGCTCGGTCGGATAACGTCTCCATTGCGTGGTGCGATTCGCTTCCATACGAGTCGGTCGGAGCGGTTCGGATCCGGAAACGGTTCGGTCGGAACACACGCATACATTCGCATCGTACTCGCTCAGTCGGACAGCTGTACGAGTCAGTCGGAAAAAACGTGTACGGCTCGTACTTTTTCCGGCCGGATCCCGTTCGGAGAGCTTCCGACCGAGATCGGAATCGGCCCCTAAGTCTGAAGGTAAACTTTTGACCTAGCACTCAGCCTAACCCACCTGCGCCCAATCACGATCGGTCTAAAACTTTGACTTTGTAATCGTGCAGCACGACCAGATGGCCGTGAGTGGCGCTTTAAGGTTTTTATTAAAAAAGCGTCTCCCAACCCAGGGAGACGTCCCCTTTGTGCACTGCTCAAGATCCAATAGAATGGATTTCTCAAGTTCATATATGAAACCAAATGAACGTAATTCTTGAGAAAAAATTCGAATCCACAAAAGTATCCTTAAAGGTAGAACAACGCAGGATTTATTCAGTCATCCTGGAATTCTTCATTTTCAAATGTGTATTCCATTAATCAAATCATGATGTAATAATGCAAATCAATTTCTTATTCCATAACCCAATGCATTTCGGGCTGGTTTAGCCCTTCATCAGGATAGGTTCAATTCTTACCGTGCTCCATCAAAGCTCCGTGAATAAAGAGTCCGAGTTAAGCTTTTTGTCACAAGAATGCCCAATTTTTTATTTAATCTTTAAAAATTAATATCTCTTGTTCCCTACAATGGATTTTTGTACTTTTAGTGTCATTTTAAATATACCAATATTCTCCATTTTTAGGTCTAGCCTATAGCGGCAGCGCGCATGCGCTGCTCGCTCTGCGAGGCATGCAGTAATGGAGTATGGAGCGGAAGCTACACCCACTCCCCCGCCCATCTTTTTCATTGGCTTGTGTCTTTGTCCTTTCTAAATGCTGCCTTCCGATTGGTTTATAGGCTGTTAGTCCCTCCTTATGATGGCCATGCCGTCATTTGTATCCTTCCATGGCTACTGGGCCCTTTACTTCGAGTGTTGCATGGTATGTGTTATTTAGATTGTGAGCACTATTTTCTTCCCATGCCTTCCTGCCTCCCCCCCGCACTCCCGTTGTTCGTTCCTTCTCGCACCCCTGCCCCCCGCCTGCCCGCACTCCCGTTTGCAATGCAATAGGTCTCGCGTAAATGCGAGTCCTATTGCATTGCAAATGCTTGTTTCTACAAGTAGTCATTAAAGCTTAATCTAAACACAGTGCGTAGTTGGGGGGCAAGATGGCCGCTGACCGGCCGTAGCGAGTAGTCGCAGCGAAATCCTCTCCCCCTCTGATGCAGAAAAGGATTGAAATGGGGAGATGAAATGCTACATTACCCTTACCTCGTGGATCGGTTGATCGGCTGGGTGATTGACCGCAATTCACGGCGGTGCTGGAGCCGGGATCATACAGCATCCGTGAGTTTAGTGACTCTGGAAATTAGCCGTGCAGTCCACCTCCTCCATCGATGTGTGATCGCCGGTAGCAGGATGGCGCCAAGAGTGAACAAACACCAGAAAGATGCTAAGGATGTGCAGAAGGACCCAGCCGCCCCAGCATCTCTGGTCGCGGCTGCGCGAGGCCCTGCGCAGCCCCGTCGAGCGCTATTGAAGAAAATGGGAGAGAGCGGTGGCACTGGCGGTAATGGCGGTAATTGCAGCAATGTTGTGAGTCAGAAGGCTGGTAATGAAGTGGGCAGCAAGGCTCGGGAAAGCAACCTCCGGCAGCCTACCTTGATGGAATCTTTCTCGGCAGCGCCACCGGCGGACTCTGCAAAAGCCGGATCGGTGGAACAGATGGAGATCGGTAAAACTATCCCCCGCGGGGATACATTGTTGCTGTCTCACGACGGGCCGGCTGACAGGCAAGTGGAGCCGAACAAGGAGAGCATGGATGGGCTGAGTGAGCAGAATTTGCTGGGGGAACAGGTACTAGACTGTACTGCGAACAATGAGCTGTCAGTAAGCAATGTGTGCCTCAATATGGAAGTGACTGGGGGGAGTAAAAATAAATGCGTTGATCAGGTGTCGATCCCTTTTACAGAACCCCTCTTAGAGAAACCATCTTCAGAGAAAATAGTGGAGCAAAGACAGGTACTTAGCCACACTAAAACAATAGCTGGCTCGCCAGAAGGGGATTGCTTTTTTTCTCTCAGCGATGACTCAGACTTGTCACTTTCTAGTGAAGGTAATTTTTCTGATGGTTCGGACTCAGCAGAGACCTCTTCAGTGCAAAGGGCACCAGCTGTCCCAAGGGCTGCCTTTCATAAAAGTAGGTCAAAATCTAAATCTACAGTGAGCCCTTCCAGAACGGACATAGCAACGGCTCAAAAGCTTACGTGGGATTACTCAGCTACCACTCAGCTTTATCAGGACGATGGTGCAATACCTGAACATGGTGGGCACACCAGCCCCATCGGCACAGCTCAGTCTCCCTCAATGGATTTAGTATACACCACACTGAAACAGATGCAGGGGGAGGCCAGGCTGGAGAGCCGAAGGGCGAAACAATCAACCAAGAAACTTCAGGGCTCACTAAGGAAGGTAAATAAATTATACGAGGACATGGCAGACAGGGTTACCCACGTAGAGGAGAGAACTGGCAGACTCGAGGATGAGGTCAATAAATGGCAGGCCTTCAAGGAGACGCAGGAGAAGCTGACGGAGGACTTACAATGGAAGCTCGAAGATTTCGAGAATTGCCAGAGAAGGAATAACATTAGACTCTTGGGATTGGCAGAAAATATTGAGGGCAGGAGACGTAATGGCGTTTGTAGTAACCCTGTTGAAGGGAGCATTCCCTGACTTGGCCTCATGGAACTGGGAGACTGAGGTGCAGAGGGCACATCGGCTCCCACTGGCTCAAAAGAGAGGGCATGTTGCGGGTCAAGGTGATAGGCCCAGGGCTATTTTAGTGTATATCGGCAATTTTCTTCTCAGGCAGGCAATTATTGACAAAGCAAAACCAGGCGCTAGGCGAACATTTGAGGGCAATACATTCTTCGCTCGTCCAGATTTCTGCCATGCCACTGTCGAAAGGAGGTGGCGGCTTAGACAGCTGACAACTCCTTTTCAGGGGTTGGGATGTGAGGCCTATCTACTGTACCCTGCCCGGCTCAAAATAATCTCCAAGGGCCAAGTCTGCATGTTCTTTTCAGAGATTAAGGCACAAGCATATATGACGGAACTGCAAGAGAAGAAGGGGAAAGGTGGAGGGGTTTGATAGATCTTGATGCTGTGTACACTGTGTGTGATTTAATTTGTGCAAGGCAATTACTGCTTTAGTATTCTCTACTATTCATATATGCATTGGTGATTTAAATGAATATATAACTGTTTGACGGCTGGATGATTAGTTTGTAAGGGATGTTTTCAGTGGGAGCAAGGGGAGCAGGGGGGGTGCGACTCAGCTATGGGCTTCAGCTACCTCACATAGGTCATTTCTGAACTGTTTGCCTGTGAGGGGGGAGGCTCGGGAGGGGGGGGGGCTTGAGGGCTGGGGGGGATGGTGGGGCGGGGTAGGGAGGGAAGGAGTAGGGTACAGCACAGCCCGACATCTGAGACACATGGGGAGACACACGAGGTGTAATGAAGCAACAGAAAATAAAGAAAGAGAAAGCTTAAGAATAAAGATAAAAAAGCTGAAAATAAATCCAAAGGATAATTGGGATGGACAGATGCTTGATGTTCATTAATGAGTCTACGAATCGCCTCAGTCAATGTTTGTGGATTAAATGATCAGGTTAAAAGACAACAGGTTGCAGCTATCTTGAGAACAATGCGCTTGGATCTCTTATGCCTGCAAGAGACACATATAGAGGGTACAAGAGGTAGTTTAATGGAACAGCTAGGTTTCCATCTGATTGCGAATACTAAACAGGGGACTAAAACTAGAGGGGTCGCCATACTTTGCCGACGGGGTGATATAACAGCCAAGAGGAAGTTGGAAGATCAGTGGGGTAGATGGGTTTTGGTGGAGTGCACAATAAGGGGTGAGACGTTTACAATATGTTCAGTGTATGGCTCGACCGAGGATGACCCTGATATTTTTGAATTTTTAGATTTGGAACTAGCCTCCTGGCCTACACCAGTCATCATGTGTGGAGATTTTAATATAAATGGGATGGGGGGACTTTGGACGGAGACTGGGGAAAGGTATATGGGTCGGAAGAAAAGGACTTTTCGAGCAATTTCTAATTTAGCCCGGAATAACTCGTTGGCGGATGTGTGGGCACGATTGAAACCCGATGATCCAGGCAGCACATATTTTTCGGCTCCTCACAGGGTGGTTGTTAGACTTGATTATTTTTTTGTATCTAATTCACTAGTATCTAGGTGTCGGATTGAGAAGCTTCCCGTATCATCTCTGACCACAATCCTATAGTGTTAACAGTTGATATTGCAAGGGGGGAAGACCTGAGCGGGTATGGACTTTTGAAAGAGGGCTACTGAAAGATCCGGGATATGTACAACATATGAAGACATGGATAGTGGGTTTCTGGGATATTAATAGAGGAAGCACCAGTTCAGGGGTAGTTTGGGATGCATTAAAAGCTGGGATACGAGGGGAGACGCTGAGCTATAGTTTGCATAGACAGAAACAAGAGGCACTGGTAGAGAAAAAGTTATGTCGGGTAATAATTGATACAGAGGAGGAGCTGAATGCTGCAATTACATTAGGCGTATCGTTGGACGAAATTTTGCTTAAACTGCCCTTGGTTAAATCTGAAGCTCAGGAGGCTATAGCCACCAAGGCAGCTGTGACTTTCCTGGCAAGAAAGGAGCAATGTTATGAGCTTAGTGAACAGGTCGGGCACACATTAGTGGTGCGCCTGAGACAGAAAATAGCAATCGGGGAGATTAAGGAGATATCGGATGGAAATGGGAATATAGTTGACGAACCAGAAGGGATTCGAGAGATATTTAGACAATTTTACCATAAATTATATAATGAAGAACAGGCGAAAGACCCTCTGGAAATCCAAAGGTATCTTAATGAGACTTTAATACAGTCAATTACTGATGAAGATAGGGAGGCACTGGAAACCCCATTGACTGTCGAAGAGATTTATGCCGCCTTGGGCAGCCTGCCATCGGGCAAGGCAGCTGGACCTGATCAGATCCCTTTAGCATTCTACAAAGTTTTCTTGGAAGTAATCGGACTTGACCTAGTCGAAATAATACATCAGGCCCAGTCGTGTAGCTCCGTTCCAGGTTCATGGGCAGGGGCAGATATGGTAATCTTCCTGAAAAAAGGGAAACCACCTAGAGAACCAGGGTCATATAGGCCAATAACTTTAATAAATTGTGACGCCAAAATCTTTTCTAAAACTATGGCAACCAGGCTCAGCAAAATTATAGATAAGATGGTTAATTCCAGCCAGCACGGCTTCATCCCAGGGAGAGGAACAACGCAGCATGTTCGCAGGGTTGCAACTCTGTTTGATGCTGCTGAAGTCTCAGGAGAACCTATGGCGGTCATGCTGATGGATGCTGAAAAGCATTTGACCGGGTCTCCTGGGACTATCTCTGGGCAGCTATGAAGTGGTTTGGCATTGGGGGGGTATGTCAAAGCAATTCAGGCATTGTATAAAGATCCTACAGCCCGACTTAAAGTAAATGGGGGATATACGGCACCTTTAACAATCAAGCGTGGTACACGCCAGGGATGCCCATGCTTGCCATTGCTTTTTGCGATATATATTAACCCCCTAATTCGGAAGCTGGAGGCAAATGGCGGCATCGTTCCTATAAGATCTCATGGCCTAGAATATAAAACCTTGGCATATGCAGATGACATCGCACTGGTAACTCCATACCCGGAAAACGCCCTAGTCGCAATCGAGCTGGAAGCTCAAACCTTCGGCCTTGTATCAGGGTATGCCTTAAATAGGTCTAAGACTCAGATAGTTAAGAATGCTGGGGCTGTGTGTGATGATATACGTGTTACTGACTCAGCTGTTTATCTAGGGATTAATATATCCACAGATCTGGGAAAGACTGTAGACAGAAACATTGAGCCAATAATGTCTAAAGCTAAAAAGGACTTTGATAGAATGCACAATCTACACCTTTCGCTAGTTGGGCGGTGCAATGTGGTAAAAATGGTTTTTCTACCAAAAATTGTGTATCTTTTTAGGGCTATTCCACTTGAATTTGAGAAAAAATGGTTTTTAGCACTGGAGCACTTAGTTAATAGGTTTATTTGGGCACATGGGAAAACTAGGAGGGCACTACGTTTTATGTCTTTGCCAAGGGCAAGGGTAGGATGGGCTGTTCCCGACTTCAGAATGTATTATTGGGCGGCAGCTTTCAGTATATGAGCGGGCTAATTGGGGGAGACGCGTCTGACCCGTGGGTTAAGACTGGATCAATTGACATGTATTCAATTTTGGTTGGAGAAGATGCGGAGAACTGCCTTTTGAAGTTTACTGAGCCTAGTTATTTTCAAAGAACTAGGTTTAAAACCCTGATGGCTGCATATAAGATCTGGACGGCATTTCGTAAAAAACTGGTCTTGGCAGACTAAATGGCTATACTCAGCTATTCAGGAACCCCACTTTTCCTGGGGAAATCTTCTCAGACTCTACAATGGCGGAATGGGAAAGGTATGGGATCCGGAGATTGGGTGATCTAATGGGGCCACATGGAATTCGGCAGTTTATAGACATACAGAATAGTTATGGTATTAATAAAAGATTTTTTTTTAAGTATCTCCTAATTCGTAGATTTCTTGTTGGAAAAAAGGGGGGGCCCTGTGGATTTGGCAAGAATAAAATCATGGATGTTATTAGAGGAGGGGAAGTCTGCACTATTCGGAGGATTTATGCTGAGCTCTCTCTACTCAAAAATGATGATCTTGAAAAATATGAGAAGAAATGGGTAGATAAACTTGACATAGACCATGATGGCTTTAGAGCCTCATTAGAATTAGACTAAACCGCTTTATGCTCTGCAGGGCTTCAAGCTCAACAGTATAAAACAATCTTTTCCTTGTATTATACTCCTGCAAGGATCGCGCAATGGGGGGTCAGACGGGAACTAGATGCCCTCGGTGCGACAGTGTTGGCGCTGAAATAATACATATGTTTGCATCATGCCCCCAACTGCAAGCTCTGAAGAAAGCGATAGAATTGTTTTTGGATAGAACATTAGAAATTAAAGTCAGTCTTACCCCTTCTATAATTTTGTTGGGGATAAATAGCGAGGACAGGCAAGATCCAATGCAATGCTTTATCTTTATGGCTATGTCTGTACTGCACATCTGTATTGCTACAGCCTGGTTGGATAAAACAGCTCCAACGTTCCAGCAATGGCTTGCCAGGTTGCTATCTATCTATAACCTTGAGAAGGGGATTTATGAGAGAAAGGGGAAAAGGGGAGGCTGCTTGACAAACGTATTTGGGGACCCATTTATAGATGGAAGGAAAATCAGCAGTAATGATTGTCTTAGTGGGCCACTTGGGCCAGATCTCTGCTTCCTTTCTTTATGTGTTCTTTCCGAAGAGGTATTTGAATAAGGAGGATAAATTATGCAATACCGATGTTTTGTGCTGTAAATGCTATCTGGGTTTATTGTTGTTGTTTTCGCTTCTTTTTGTTTTTTTGTTTTTTTGATTTGTGTCTCTTTCTATTGTTTTTTCTGTATTGAGAAGTATGTATATATCTCAGATGATTTTTGTATGTTTCTCTGCTAAGTTGCTGTGCTAAGGAAAAAAAATAATAATAAATAAATAAAACTTGCTATCCGGGATCAAAAAATAAATAAAATAAACACAGTGTGTAGTTTACGAGAGAAGGAAACGAGGAAAGGAGACATGGTTGTGGTTCTGGGAAACTGTTGTTTTCTTTTCGGTATAAAACGAACCTTTTCTTTTCTGCGCTTCTTACACAACTATTCTGCAGCAGTGGTTTAACCCCTATTCCAACTTACGGGGGTTGACCGGGCACACACACAACTGCCCCTTCCGACCCCCCCCCTTCCTTCGTTCTCATTCATGGTTGCATGTCACCACAACCCCCCCCCCATCCCTTTATATAACTTGCTGGGATTGCGACCTGCAAATTGCACACAAATACCTGCACCAAGTGCACTAACACCCCCCCCAAATTAACTTGTTCAGTTTGTGATTTACTAATAATATACAATGATTGTGCATTAACCCATTCATCTATTGTGTAAGGATTTAACCAGAAATGTGTGGCATAAACACATCACTAAGGAACCCCCTACACATATGACTTTATTGTGATCTCCGCCCGCCATTCAACTATTTTCCTCCCAAGACCACAACGCCCAGCGTTCCGTTGGTATTTTTTCCTGGCATGTAAAGGTGTGGGCGGGGTGTTCCTAAACGTGGCCAGTAGGAACGATGGTGGCGTAGCCCTGCGATGTATCAATGCAGATTCAAGTCAATCGAGCTGGGCTCCCAACTCCGTGAATTAAGCCGGTGCCAGGGACCGGATAGTATAGGCGTCAATTCAAGGCGGTAAGGACACTCTGGGTTAATGCACCTGCATAAGTGTATGTACCTGCAAGTTTATGGGTGCGGTTCAAATATAGCTCAGCGGGTTAGTGTGCCTGCTTAGTCGTTCTGTGTGAAGGTCACAGTGAAGGATGGATGAATGATGGGGCTGAAGTGTGCGCAGCCTCTGGAAGGTCGCGGTTTGTAGTGCTGCAAAGCCATTCTTAATAGAGTTTAGTGCTTGACGAGCTGACAGGTTATAAAGGGAATGATACAAGGCCAAGAGACATTGCCCTTCGTGGCGGACTCTGCATCCCCATGTGATGGCACGTGCCATAGAGAAGCATTGTGTTAATGGCTTAAGATCACCACGTCTGCCTGTAGATACAATATTGTAATCTACTTGGGTGACACCCGTTGCCTCACCTGGTGGCGTTCACTGACTGGCCACTGGTATAGCCGCTGCACCATTGTCTGCTGCTTTCCACAACGGAGACCATGTAGCAAACGGCCCCATGTGGCCAAGATGCTGACTGGTCAGTAACGACAAACTGACTATGCCAATAGATTTGATTTTTGTATAGTGCTTGCACTCAGGCACAGTGTACTTGAACCCAAGCACATCCAAAGCCTGGGTAGAGATCAGTACACCTACAGCCAGCTGCTATCACAAACCTGCGGCTCCCACGCGCACAGAGCAGCAGTGATAGATACCGGTTTGCAGGGCTTTAAGTGGGATGAAAAAACTGGGGGGGTCTCTCAAAGGGGCGTAGCCAATGTAATTAAGGGCGTGGCTTAAAACACGTAAGCTAAAAATCTGTGCTTAGCATAGTGTGCCGCCGGACTTGTATTTCGCTGTTTCTGTCATTGCATCCAGATATATGATACAACAAGTAACATCATACCTACAACAAGTCAGGACTATTGGCTTAGTCAATGGTTGTTAGTTGCATAAGATAAATAAGCAGCAACTATGGCTTGTATATAATATTGAAACAAGCATTTGCAATGCAATAGGTCTCGCATTTACGCGAGTTTAAGCTATTGGCATTGTAAATGACACTGCCTTTATTTATGTTTTAAAAACGAAAACAAAAATAAAAGGCATTGTTATTTGCAATGTCAATAGCTCAAACTCGCGTAAATGCGAGACCTATTGCATTGCAAATGCTTGTTATAGTTGGTGTTGGAATTTCATTGTGTTGTTTCTTTTACTTATCCACTGTTTTGGTGATATTAAATGCTTTACACATAACCTGTCTCCTAAGTTTTGCCTGACTGCCCGTTTGCCAAGTTACCAAGGGTTGAGCAAGGATTAATTTATTGAGACTTAACTGGACCTATTAGTGATTGTGGTATTATTATTAGCTGAAGGTGAATACCCCCACCTACTAATAATCCACTTTCCTACAGTGGGTTCATGAAAGAGTCACCAAGCACAAGCACCAAAGGATGGCAACTGTTGGTGGTTCTCTATTGCTCTTCCTCAAGCTGAGGAAAGAAAATAATCATGAGCATCTGTGGCATATCTAGAGTAGAAGGCAAGTGGAGCACTCAAGGTTGGAGGACTCAGGGTAGGAAGCATGAGTAGAGTGGGTGGTGGCGTGAATGTGTATTTACGCCTTATCAATCCTGACAGCTTTGGTGGGGTCTTCCCCCAAACGTTTTGCCTTCGCCTCTCATTTTTGCTGAAATTCATTTTTGTTGGCTTTAGGACTCTGTGCACTTTACCACTGCTAACCAGTGCTAAAGTGGTTGTGCTCACTCCTTAAAACATGGTAAAATTGGCTTACACCTAACCAGCAAATTTAATTTACTTAGTGTTACTAGATGTACACAGGGCCTGTAAATTAAATACTACTAGTGGGCCTGCAGTACTTACTGTGCCACCCACTTAAGTAGCCCTTTAAAACATTGCTCAGGCCTTGCCATTGCGGCTTGTGTGCAGTTTTAATCTGCCAATTCGACCTGGCAAAATAAACCTTTTTCCAGGGCTAAACCTCCTTTCTTAAGACATATAATCATGTAAGTCATCCCAAACTCGTTTTTCACTACTGTGAGGCCTACCTCTCCCATAGGATTACATGGGGTTAGCTTTTTACATTTCATAAGTGCTAACTTTTGATAGGGAACAGGCAAAAATTAATGTTTGGTCTCAAATGAATTGTAACCTAAAATTCTCTTTAATGATAAAGTTGGATTTGAAGTCACAATTCTGAAAATGCCACTTTTAGAAAGTTGACAATTTCTTGTCTTAACCATTTTGTCCCTACAGCCTGTGAACTGGGTCGGGCACATGACTGTGAATAGTTGGCAGCTTGCCTTTGTAAATTCCTCCCAGACAGTGAGACAAAGGGGGACTAGAGTTTGGCAGGATGGGGAAACCTGCCAGAATGGGTGGGGCGGAGCTGTTCCCTGTCCTACTTACATTTCAAAGGACTGCCTCCAGCACATTCACAAAGGAATCTGACACCAGCCTTTTGGTACCCTACACCACTTGGAGCCTGGACAGGGAAAGGAAATACATTTTCACAACGAGATGTGGCGGGTAGTCTAAAAGTTTCCCCACTTCAAAGGTTGGCACCAGGTAGAAATATTGGACTTACTGAGCTACTTTTCAATACACTCCTGGAGTTGTGGAGGACTCCCAGAAGGACTGCCTTGTACTTCAAAGGACTGCTCTGCTGCTTGAGGTGTGCTTTGTACCTCAGAAGACTGCCCTTCTGCTACCAGAGGGCTTCCCTGCTGCTTGAAAAGCCTACACTGTACCCTTAGTTGTCTGCCCTGCTGCTTGAGGCTTGCCTTGCTGCTTGATCCCAGGACTACTAGAGTGACTCCAAGGGCTAGTTGGCTGGACTCCTGTGTGAGCTACAGGGACATAACATGATCAAGAGACCTTGAACCCTGCACCTGGCCTCTGACGGGAGTGAGTCCTGACCACCCCCCAAGTGGTGCACAACCAGCCCTGGACCCTTGGACGTGGTGCTAAAGGTTCTTCTCCAGCCAAAACCTGAAACCTGGGATTTAAAAAATGTTTCACCAAAAAGTGGCCTAAAAACTGACAGGAGACCTAACTGCTCACTGATTGTCACAATGCTCGGCTAGACTGAGTGGCTGGTTTCCATCCATGGACGCAACAATAACTGCTGCCTCGCATCAACTCACTCCACAGCAGGGCATTTCACCTGCTGCTGCTTCACTACCACCCTAACACCAACCACCATCACAGCAACCAGCGCCACGCCTACCCCAGCGCCCGAGACCTCCCTGGAATGTCTCAGCTGCCTAATAATCAATGTCAGGTCACTCTGCAAACACTCCGCCGAAGTCTGGGACACAATCTCCATCCTCGCTCCCAACGTGACCTTCATCACAGAAATCTGACTCACTCCTACATCCGCCCTGGACATCTCCACTGCAACACCAATCAGCTATAAGATAAAATACTGTGATCATGCCAACCGACACGCTGGAGACATCGCCATCATACACAAAGAATCAATCACCTGCACCACCACCAATGACGAAACAACGCCGATCATTGAACACATGAACTTCCAGGTCCGCGACCACAACAAAACCACCATCAAAAGCTTCCTAGCCTTTAGACCCCCAGTACCACAAACCAGCCTCAGCGACGCCATCATGTAATTCATCACCCCACTCCTGGGAGGCCTCAACTTCCACCTGGACGACCCCACTGGCACCAACTCCACCAACCTCCTGGAACAACTGGACAACATCAGCCTCAAGCAACTGGTCACAAACTCCACGCACATAGAGGGACACACGCTGAACCCCATCTTCACATCCAGCAACAGAATCAGATAGAGCCACACCATTGTCATATAGTTCCCACTAATCTGTAGGATCTGCGCATTTGTTGGACAACATAAACTAGGGGCTTGGTGTCTAGACTGATTCCCGCAGGATATGTCTACCTATAAACCAGCTAGCTCACAGTACTACCGTAAGCCCCCCTAACCTTACCAGGGAGTGAATGGTTTGTGGCAACCACTGAATATGACAACTCTGACCCCTCAGGGATCGTGTAAACAGTACATAACCTTTTGCTCAGTCACTCGTGCTCGCTTTTCCCAGAGAAGTATAGAGAGAATACACAGTTTGACGTTTTCAATAAGTTTATTGAACCAACGTTATTCTTGTATAAAATACGTGTGCTGCAATGATTAATAGACAGAAGCAGATAAAAGTGATTACAAGCACCAAAAATGTAAATAGTAGATATAGTTCTTCCATGGTGCTAAAACCAGGCATATAAAACAATAATCTGGTGTACTCCTACTATGCAAACCCTACTTTAAGAGTACCTAGAGTGTGTGTAGGTGTGGAGCCAAGAATCCCCCCAGAGAATGATCCAACCCCATTACCTGATGGGATAGAATGAAGCACCCCGTCTTGGTCACAAACTGGACACCTCTCAAGAGATGTCAGACTGCTGTGTGGTGAAGTTTCAGGATGCAGGGACCCTCAGTGTCAGCGGAAGGGCCTCCTCTACTAATCTATCAGGATGCTCATCTTTATTAATAGAAAGCAGCCTTGCGAGTATAGATTAGTGATGTTATGGATATGTAGATAGCCCTGCCACCACGTGGATGAAGATAGAGATGACATTTATGCATAGTGCGAAAATGAGACCTTGTATATGATGTTCAGGGCATTGTGATAATGTGTGAATCTAGATAAGTAAACAAGTTTAGTTTCAGGGAAACTAATCCAACATTGTCGTGCACGCAAATATGTGCAAACGGTCACGGCTGAAATGTTATTGTGAGGAAAATTTAAGAAATAAGCTGCTTTGCTACATGGGCCTAACCCGGGAATATAACACAACCACCGAACACACCTGGTCAGACCACTCCATCGTACACTTCACCATTGCCGGACCTCCCCCACCACACCCAACTGCCACAGCACCCCCTCCCACAACTGTACCAAGGTCACTCAGCACCAATGGACCGATGCCCTCAGCATCCCTCAGCCTATCCGCACCACAGACCCAAAGCAGGCAGTACAGAACTTCAACACCTGGATCACTAACGCTGCCGACTGAGTCGCTCCCACCAAACCGGCCAGAACTAGAAGATTTCCCAAACAAGTAAGCTGGTACACCCTGGAACTTAGAATGGCGAAACGCAGATGCAAACAACTGGAAAGAAAGTGGCGAACCAGCAGGAACAACACGGACCGAGTCACCTTGAAGTCGGCCCTGAACAACTGTCACCGCCAGCTCAAAGCTACGAAAAAGGAAGCCCTAACACACTGGGTCAGGACCAGCGCCAACAAAACCAAGGAACTCTTCAACATCGTCAGAGAGTTCACCCACCCGTCAGTCACCGAAAACCCGATCCCTTCCTCAAAGGAACTCTGCTACGCCCTCGCTGAACACTTCCACAACAAGATAGCAACCATCTACAGTAATTTTGATCCACAACCCACTGACCCTCCAACATCCATTCAACCACCTCCGCCGACCACCAGCTCACCACATGGCAACAACTCAGTACAACGAACATAAACACTCTAATGAACTCCATCCACTCAGGAGCACCCACTGACCCATGCCCACACCGACTTTTACACCTAGGAGGGACGAGATCAGCCACCAACTCACTTACATCCTCAACACCTCCATTGCCACAGCCACCTTTCCTGACAGCTGGAAACACGCAGAGGTCAGATCGCTCCTAAAGAAACCCTCCTATGACCCCAGCCAGCTCCAGAACAACCACCCCATGCTTCAGTAGCCCAACAAAGTCCTGGAGAAGGCCATCATCCTTCAGCCCTCCAAATACCTGGAGAGAAACAACCTGATGGATCCTTCCCAATCAGGATTTAGAGCTAATCACAGCACCAGGACAGCCCTGATCACTGCAACAGGCGACATCCGCACCCTACTCGATAGAGAATAATTAGCCGCCCTCATCCTACTCGACATCTCCGCAGCCTTCTACACCATCTCCCACCACACACTAATCAAGCGACTACGCTAGATTGGAATCACAAACCACACACTCAAATTGATGGCTTCCTTCCTCACTGGGCGAACCCAGAGAATCTGTCACCCTCCCTTCACTTCTCAACCCAAGAGCACCATCTGTGTGTCCCTCAAGCCTCATCCCTCAGTCCAACCCTCTTTAACATCTACGTGACACCACTCGCAGACATTGTCAGAGCCCATGACATCAACATCATCTCCTACGCTGATGACATCCAGCTTGTCTTCTTGCTCTCAGAAGATCCCACCACAATGAAGAACAACTTCCACACCTATATGAAGAATATCTCAGCTTGGATGAAGAACAACTGTCTGAAACTCAACACGGACAAAACTGAAGCACTGATCTTTGGCAGACACCCCGCCCACCCTCTGGAATGACTCCTGTTGGCCATCGAAACTTGGACCCCCCCCCTCTCCGAAAGACCACGCCTGAAACCTCGGCATCATCCTGGACAGCAAACTCTCAATGAAACGTCAGGTAAACGCGGTCTCCTCATCCTGCTTCCACACTCTCTGCATGCCCTGCAAATTCTTTAAGTGACTCCCCATCAGCCACAGGAAAACTGTGACGCAGGCCCTCATCACCAGCCGACTGGACTGCAGCAGCACACTCTATGCTGGCACCACCACCAAACTCATGAGGAGACTCCAGACGATCCAGAATGAAGCAGCCAGACTGATCCTCAACCTGCCAAAGAGGACCCACATCACCCAACACCTGAAAGACCTCCACTGGCTCCCCATCCAGAAAAGATGCCAATTCAAGCTCCTGACCCATGCCTACGAAGCCCTCCACAACCATGGACCCGCCTACATGAACCACTGCCTGAATTTCCAACTACCTCCCAGGAACCTCTGCTCCGCTCTTCTCGCCCTTGCACAGGTACCATGGATCTGCCACTACCACACCGGACGACGCTCCTTTTCCTCCTCACTGCCAAGTACTGGAACACCCTTCCCCTCCACCTTCACACCTCATCCTCGCTTACCCACTTCAGGAAGGGACTCAAGACCTGGCTCTTTGACTGACTCCACAGCACAGCACCTTGATACCCTCGTGGGTGATTAGCAGCACTAACAAATACTGTCTGATTGTGTATGTGTGTAGATGTCTTGGTGTACATGTGTATCATACATTTTAGACAACTGTATATTGGTTTCGGTGCATATGCTCTATTAAATTGTGAATGGGTTCAGTGCACATACTGTATTTAACTGTATTTGTTTTGGCGTGCACTTAAGCTTGGTCTCAGTGCATATGCTTAGCATACATCCTGTTAGGAAAAGGTAAAGCCACTGTTTCATTGCCCCTGCCACCTCGTGCCATAGGTTGTAGGCAACCAAAATGCCTGTAGCCTTTGTTTTCTTAGTTGCCAGGACTGCTGCAGGAGTTGCCGAAATCTTGCGAGACCATGGCAACTCTCGGCGGCCATCTTGGGTGTGGTTTTCCTACATAAACCACACCCAAACATCCAAAAGCCGCTTTGCTTCGAGACTCTCAGTGAGACAACACCCTGCGCATCGGAGGAGTGTCGAAAGACCTGCAATTAACTGTAGTGCGGCCGCACAGCAGCCGCCATAGTCCAGCTACATCCATAGCCAACGTCGCTCTGCCTTCCTGAACCTGCCCAACAGCCGCCATAGTCCAGCAACATCCAGAGTCAACACCGCTTGGCCTTCCTGAACCTGTAAGAAAAAGTAACAACTCATCAAATAAAAGGTATCCAACGCAAGCAAGCGCACCCCGCAAGTCTAAGCCTCTTGTAAGTGGCATAACTTACATTGCATAATGCGACAGGCGTGCCCTAGGTCTGCAGATCTATGCCTTGCTTTGGTTATGCATTTGTTAGACCTGGCATCTTTTGGTGTGTTTCCCCTGTCTTTTTGCTTTCTGACCTCCCGGTTTTTACTCTGTTTTTGCTGGTTTAGTGTCTCGGCGCACTTTCTCACTGCTGTTCAGTGTTAAAGTGCAAGTGCTCCTGTTGTAAATTGTTATTATGGATTGGTGTTTCCATGATTGGCATATTTGATTTACTGGTAAGCCCCTAGTAAAGTGCACTGAGTGTGCCAGGGCCTGTAAATCAAATGCTACTAGTGGGCCTGCAGGACTGATTGTGCCACCCACATGAGCAGCCCTGAAAAGGTATCTCAGACTTGCCACTGCAGGTTCTGCGCGCAGTTTGTAACTGCCATGTTGACCTGGCAAGTGCACCCACTTGCCAGGCCCTAAACTTCCTTTTTCTTACATATAAGTCACCCCTACGGTAGGCCCAAGGTTCCCCTGTGGGCAGAGTGCTGTGTATGTTAACGGTAGGACACGTACTGGTGTGTGTGGCATGTCCTGGTAGTGAATTAGAGTGCATTTCGTTTTTCACTATGGAAAGGCTATCTGTCCCATAGGATAGAATGGGAGTTTCACTTATAATATCTTATAAGCATAACTTTCCATTGGGACAAGATAGGGAAATGGAGTTTAGTATGCCTGGACTCAGAATGTAAAAATGCATATTTTAGTGAAGATGATTTTTTGGGTCTGTGTTTGAAAATACCACTTTTAGAAAGTGGGTATTTTCTTGCTTAGTCATCCTGTGTGCCTCTGCTGGATTTGTGGATTGACTGTCTGGCTTTGGAGTGGCAGAGGCTGGGGGATGTGAATTCTCTCAGACAGCCACCGGGGGGGCGGGCGGTTGATGTGTGTCCTGCCTTTCCTGGATGAGTCAGGGCCGTGCTGAATAGACCTGGGCTGCATTCGGAGTAGTGGGGGGAGTTTTCACTAGCCCCTGAAAAGGCATGGTCTGCATTAGAGTGTGGGGAGAAGATTTCCTTTACACCTGAATAGGCCCCGTCTGCCTTGGACAATGCTGTCACTACCTCCTGCTGGGAAGCTGGGCCAGAGAGGACCAAACTGGTTTGGACTAAGCATAGACACTCTGTGCCTGAGAGAATATAAATATTTGGGTCCAGACCCCAGAACTTTAGAACTCACTGGAATCAAGGAACCTGCCAAGAAGAAGAGCTGTAAAAGCTGCCAGGAGGAGTACTGCCCCTTTGCTTTGTTGTTGCTTTGTTGGGTTGGTCTGCAGTTGCTGCTTCTGCCTTGGGCAGTGAAAGGACTGGACTGAACTTTCTTTACTTGTGCTGAGTATCTCCAAGGGCTTGAAGTAGAGCTTGCCTCCTGTTCTGAAGTCTCAGGGACTGCAAAGACTTCCCCAACATCTGGGTATCGCTTCTGGAACCGCTGTTTCAGTTGCCACAGAGAAGGGAAAAGCAACCGATTCCATCACCGACTCCGTCGCTGGCTCTGTGTCCTGAAGGCACCACAGAAGGCACCGTCGCATCTCGCACTGCAACCCTGGTCTCAACGACAACAACGACTGCCGCCGCCGCCACCGAGCCGCTGCTTGCACCGTGACCTGTGGGAACCGCACTCCGCACCGCCTTGCTTCAGTTCACCACCCTGGTCTCACAGGAGCCGTCGCTGCCTGCTATCTTTGACACCCGTGACCACATCGTGGCTGGGGGCACTGCTCGTAAGTTGCATGACGCACCGCCTCATCCCACACAGCAGTCTGGGCCAACCGACGCCAGCTCCTGTTAACCGGCTTTGTCACCTGCACTGCAACCTGCCAGCACCGCAACGAGCACCGCCTCGCCTGCATCGCAAGCCTTGGTCTCACCGATACCGTCTGGACGATCGTCACTGAGCCGCTGCCTGCACCGCATCGTGAGGGCACCACCCACACCCCTTCCATTCTGCAATGCAACCACAACAGTTGCCACGACTGGCTCGCACCAATGTGCCAGCCACAACGAGAAAGGTACTGTTCACGAGTCTGACCACCCTTTAGCTGGCCCGTACCGATGATGTGAGCTGAAACTGTTAGACTCTTGTTTTCAGCATCGCAGTAGCCCCAGACGGAGCTACCAACTCGAAAGAACTGTGTTTTTGAGATATTTGTGCAATTTTAAGGATATCTTGCAAAGTATATATTTTTAAGTACTGTATGTTGGATTCTTATCGTTGTGGTCTTGTTTTGGATATATAAAAATATTGGATATTTTTCTAAACTGGTGTGGTGTCCTTTTGTAGTGTTTTCACTGTATTACTGTTGGTTATGTGCAAATGCTTTACACACTGCCTCTGAGATAAGCCTGACTGCTCGTGCTAAGCTACCAAGGGGGTGAGCAGGGGTTATTTTAGGAGTGTAACTCCCTTATCCTGACAAGAAGGAAGGGTCCCTACTTGGACAAAGGTGCAAACAATTGTCAACTAGAGACACCCATTTCTAGCATTGGCTGTCAGCGGTGAGGGTAGGACTTGTGTTTGCACTTGACTTACAGTTATTGGTGTGCACTACTACCATATCGCAGACCATTACGTGCCACGTACTAGTTCTTTTTCTTCTTGGCCTCTTTTTGATCTTGCCAGTTTGAACTTGCTGCTTCATCATGCCTGAATCAAGAGCATTATCTGTTGCATCCTTGGAGTGGCCTTTGAGGAGGATTGGTTGGAATCCTACAACGTGAAAGAGTTGAAGGCTATTTGCAAAAACCTAAAGGTCCAAGTCAGAGGCCTCACCAGGAAGGAGGAGCTACAAAAGGCGCTGAGGGCCTAGGTAGCAGCCAGACATGCCAGTGGGCAGGATGGAGATCTCAGTGGGGAGGCAGAGGAGCCTATTTCTAGGGTGGATGCGCTTTTGGGAGGGGGGGAACCCTCCAGGCCAGGAAGCAGTGGCTTGTCCCCAGAAGAGCTGGAGGACAGGCGGGAAGCAAGGAAGTTTGAATTGGAAAAACACCGGATTGAGAATGAAAGGGAAGACAAAAGAGTAGCCATGGAGAAAAGGAAGATGATCTTAGATCATGAACGTAGTCTTAAGGAACTGGAGCTGAGGAGTAGGCCTAGCTCAGATGGTGGCAGCAATTCATCAGTGCAGGCAGATAGAATTGTGCACATCCCCAAGAATGTAGGCAAGAAATTCAAGAAGGGGGATGACATACAAAGGTGGTTTCAGGGTTATGAGGCATCTATCCACATGAATGGGGTCCCTGAGAAGAATTGGGGGGCAGGATTGTGGCCTCTTTTCCCAGAAGAAGCAAGGGATATATTTGTGGCTTTGGGTAAGGGGTTTAACCTCACCTATGCTGACATGAAGTAGGCCCTTCTCCCCAGGTATGGTCTCACTCCTGAAAAGTACAGGGATCAGTTTAGGCCCAGTAAGAAAACTGATGCAAACACTTGGTTGCAATGTGTGGATTTGTTTTGCAGGTCACTGGATGGCTGGGTGAAGGGCAGTAATGTGACAAGATTTTCAGGGGCTCTACTTGTCTAGTCTATGTTTTGCAGAGCTGCGCCAGCACTTGGGTGATAGTAAGCTGACTGACCCCAGGAAGCTTGCTATGGAGGCAGACCGCTGGGTGAGTACCAGGGTCCACAAGAAAGCATTTGGGGGAGACTCAGCCAAAGGTGGCAGGGTCCCCAGCAGAAGAGTGGGGGGACAAGGGAAAACCACTCAAGTTCTCTAAAGGGCCCCAAACTAATACCCAGGGTAAAGGTTCCCGCCCCCCAGGAGACAAGAAAGCAGTGGTCTCTTCAGGAACTTCAGGCAAGCCTGCAGAGACTGGCCCCCACAAGTGCTGTGCCTGTGAGCAGGTTGGTCACTTGAAGGGGGACCCCAAGTGTCTCAAGAGTGCACAGCCACCCACCGGTGGGCAGACCAACGTGTTGGCTAGTGTAGCTCTTGGGGAGGAGGGGTGCCCACAGGAGGGTGGGGATCCTGCAGAAATGACCCTCGTCTCACTAGGGGATAGTGAGATGGTCTCAGGAAACCAGGTGCCTACTAACTCTAAGAAATAGAGCACCTGGGTGACCATCATTTGGAAAAGGGCAGAGCCTCTCAGGTACTGGAGCCAGTGTGACCTCAGTCTGGTGTCACCTGGTCTCTGAGGAGCAAGTAGTCCCCAGGGCATTCCACCAAGTAGTTGCTGTGGACAACTCAGAGGGCAGTGTATGGTGGTGCAGGTTCCCTTTGAATGGGGGGGTGGGGTCTCAAGTCCCTTGAGGGTGGTAGTGAGCCCTACCATGCCTGTAGATTGTCTGCTAGGTAACGACTTGGAGCAGTCCTTGTGGAAGGATGTTGAGCTCAGGTCTCATTTGGAGATGCTTGGGTTGCCAGAGTTGGCATGCATGACCACTCGGGCAATGGCTGCCAGAAAGGGTGATCGGAAGGACCTGGAGCCTGAAACAGTGGCCCAGGTTCCTGCCAAGAGAAAGGGCAGGGGGACAGGATACCCTCCCCTGAGGTTCCCTTGGTCCGGGAGGAGGCTGCTCTTGAGGGGGACGCCCCGGTACCTACAGGGGAACAGGTAACTGAACTGGGGACTTATCTGAGCTGACCCATTGCCAGCAAGAAGGTGGTCCCACCAGGGAGGAATTCTGCAGGGAGCAGAAAGAATGCCCTTCTCTGGATGGTCTGTGGCAGCAGGCTGCCAACCAGGCAGCTGGTGATCAGTCTGGATCACACTAGATCTACTTGGAGACTGGTCTCCTGTACAGTGAGCCTAAGGTCGTTGAGCCTGGGTCAGCCCATGTGCTGGTGGTACCCCAGCGCTTCAGGACCTTCCTACTGGGTCTGGCTCACGACGTGCCTTTGGAGGACATTTGGGGTGGGACAAGACCTTTGACAGGCTTGTCACCCACTTCTTTTTGCCCCAAATGCGAAGGCAGCCAGATGGACATTGCATGTCTTACCAAACCTGCCAGGCAAGTGGTAAGAGTGGGAGGAAGTGTAAGGCTCCTCTCCAAGCTTTTCCAGTTGTTGGAACCCCTTTTGAAAGGGTTGGGATGGACATTGTGGGGCCACTGGACCCCAAGACTGCCATGGGCAACAGGTACATCCTGGTCTTGGTGAACCATGCCACCCAGTACCTGGAGGCAATCCCTCTCAGGACACCGACGGCGCCAGTGGTGGCCCGGGCGTTAATGGGGATCTTTTACCGCATGGGTTTCCCCAGAGTGGTGGTTTCTGACCATGGGACCAATTTCATATCTAAGTATATGACATCCTTGTGGGAGGAGTGTGGTGTAACCTACAAGTTCACCACTCCTTACCACCCAAAAGGTAATGGTTTGGTGGAGAGATTCAACCAAACCTTGAAGGGAATGACCAAGGGTCTAACAGAACTCATGAGGCATAAGTGAGATGTCCTCTTGCCATGCCTTCTCATTGCATACAGGGAGGTACCACAGAAGTCTCTAGGGTTCAGTCCCTTTGAGCTTCTGTATGGGCATCCTGTAAGTGGACCTCTTAGTTTGGTCAAGGAAGGCTGGGAGGCAGCTCCCAGGAAAAACCCCCAGGATCTTTTTAGCTACATGCTGGCCTTACGGAACCAAACTGCCCACTTCAGGAAACTCACTCAGGTGAACCTGGAAGCAAGCCAGGAGGAGATGAAACGCTGGTACCACCAGAATGCCACTCTGGTAGAGTTTCAGCCTGGCCAGAAAGTGTGGGTCATGGCCCTAGTGGAACCTTGTGCCTTGCAAGACAAGTGGACTTGGCCTTTTGAGGTGGTGGAGCACAAAAGTGATGCAAACTCCCAGGAACCCTTCGAGGGTCCTCCATGTGAACCGCCTCAAGCCTCACTTTGAGAGGTCCAAAGTGAGCATGCTCTTGGCGACAGATGATGGGGTAGAATAGGAGAGTTAACCTCTCCATGACCTCCTGTCCACCAAGGAGCACGATGGGTCGGTAGAAGGTGTGATCCTCTCCCCTACACTGACCCCAGAGCAGCAGGGTAACTGTCACCAGTTGTTGGGACAGTTTGCAACAGTGTTTTTTCTGACCCCAGGTGTTACTCACTGGTGTACCCATGACGTGGACACTGGTGACAGCCCCCCTGTAAAACATGAGATTTACAGGTTGACTGACCGGGTCAGGGCCAGCATCAAAGAGGAGGTCTCTAAGATGTTGGCATTAGGGGTGATAGAGCCCTCCAACAGTCCTTTGGTCAGCCCAGTGGTCTTGGTCCCAAAGCCTGCTGCACCCGGTGCCACTCCAGAACTGCGGTTCTGTGTGGACTACCGTGGGCTCAATGCCGTCACCAGGACTGGCGCACACCCCATCCCCAGAGCTGAAGAGCTCATTGATCGGTCGGAAACTGCCAAGTTCCTCAGCACGTTTCATTTGACGTCTGGGTACTGTTAGATTGCCTTAACTGATGGGGACAAGGAGAGGTCAGCATTCTCAACCCCAGAGGGGAATTCCCAATTCCGGGTGATGCCCTTTGGATTGAAGAATGCCCCTGTCACCTTTCATAGGTTGGTCACCCAGGTGTTGGCAGGACTGGAGGATTTCAGTGCTGCCTACCTGGATGACATTGCAGTGTTTAGTTCCAGCTGGGAAGAACACTTGTAGCACCTCTGAGAAGTGTTGAAGGCTCTGCAGAGGGCAGGCATCACGGTCGAGGCCAGTAAGTGCCAGATCGGGCAGGGATGTGTGGTGTACCTGGGACACCAGGTAGGAAGCGGCCAGGTGGCGCCCCTACAGCCCAAGATTGACACCATTCTGGCTTAGGAGCCCCCCAAGACCCAGACAGAGGTGAGAGCTTTTTTAGGTCTCACCAGTTACTACAGGATATTTGTTAAGGGCTATGGCACCTTTGTTGCCACCTTAACAGAGCTGACTTCCAGGAAGCAGCCCAAGAAGGTGATCTGGACTGAGGCCTGCCAGAAAGCTTTTGATGCCCTGAAGGCAGCCATGTGCACGGCACCCGTGCTCAAAGCACCCGACTTCTCTAAGGAATTCGTAGTGCAGACTGACTCTTCAGAGCATGGTGTGGGAGCGGTGCTCTCACAACTGAACGAAGAGGGCCTAGACCAGCCTGTAGTCTTCCTTAGCAGGAGACTACGCCCCAGGGAACAGAGGTGGAGTGCCATAGAAAGAGAAGTTTTTGCTGTGGTCTGGGCACTGAGGAAGCTAAGACCCTACCTGTTTGGGACTCACTTCTGAGTTCAGACAGACCAGAGGCCCCTCAGATGGTTGATGCGGGAGACATCCATTACAACGCTGGCATTGCATCGCTAACCTAAGGAATAGTATGATTTACTATTCCAACACCTTCCCTACTGTACGTAGACTGGAGTTGGAATAGTAAATCATACTATTCCTAAGTCCAGCGCAAGTCGTTGTAACGACTTGCGTTGTAACGAACGCGATGTAAAATACCGCGTTGTGAATGTATGCGATGTAACGTCATACATTCGGTTGATGCAAATATGGGGGGAGAACCCAAAACTGTTGAGGTGGTCCATCTCCCTACAGGGAATGGACTTTACGGTGGAACTCCACCCTGGCACAGAACAGGCCAACGCTGATGGTCTGATCAGGTTCTTCCGCCTTAGTTAAGAGAACTCCCAGGTAGTCGGGTAGTTCTCCCTACTTTCAGCTGGAGGGGACATGTGTTAGACCTGGCATCTTTTGGTGTGTTTCCCCTGTCTTTTTGCTTTCTGACCTCCCAGTTTTGGCTATGTTTTTGCTGGTTTAGTGTCTCTGCGCAGTTTCTCACTGCGGTTCAGTGTTAAAGTGGAAGTGCTCCTGTTGTAAATTGTTATTATGGATTGGTGTTTCCATGATTGGTATATTTGATTTACTGGTAAGCCCCTAGTAAAGTGCACTGAGTGTGCCAGGGCCTGTTAATCAAATGGTACTAGTGGGCCTGCAGCACTGATTGTGCCACCCACATGAGTAGCCCTGAAAAGGAACCTTAGACCTGCCACTGCAAGGTCTGCGTGCAGTTTGTAACTGCCATGTCGACCTCGCAAGTGCACCTACTTGCCAGGCACAATCTTCCCTTTTCTTACATACAAGTCACTCCTAAAGTAGGCCCAAGGTACCCTTGTGGCCAGCGTGCTGTGTATGTTACAAGTAGGACATGTACTGGTGTGTGTGGCATGTCCTGGTAGTGAATTGCAGTGCATTTCGTTTTTCACTATGGAAAGGCTATCTGTCCCTTAGGTTAGAATGGGAGTTTCATTTATAACATCTTATAAGCATAACTTCCCATTGGGACAAGATAGGGAAATGGAGTTTAGTATGTCTGTACTCAGAATGTAAAAATGCGTCTTTTAATGAAGATGATTTTTATGTTCTGTGTTTGAAAATACCACTTTTAGAAAGTGGGTATTTTCTTGCTTAGCCATCCTGTGTTCCTCTGCTGGATTTGTGGATTGACTGTCTGGCTTTGGAGTGAGAGGGGCTAGGGATGTGCATTCTCTCAGACAGCCACGGGGGAGGGGGAGTTGATGTGTGTCCTGCCTTTCCTGAATGAGTCAGGGCTGGGCTGAATAGACCTGGGCTGCATTCAGAGTAGTGGGAGGAGTTTTCACTGCACCTGAATAGGCCTTGTCTGCATTCAGAGTGGTAGGAGAAGATTTCCCTTGCACCTGAATAGGCCCTGTCTGCCTTGAACAATGCTGTCTCCACCTCCTGCTAGGAAGCCGGACCAGAGAGGACCAAACTGGTTAGGACTAAGCACAGACACTCTCTGCCTGAGAGAACAACGGAATTTTGAGTATAAATATTGGGGCCCAGACCCCAGAACTTTAGAACTTGCTGGAATCAAGGAACCTGCCAGGAAGAAGAGCTGGAAGAACTGTCAGGAGGAGTACTGCCCCTTTGTTGTGTTGTTGCTTTGTGGGGTTGGCCTACAGTTGCTGCTTCTGCCTTGGGCAGTGAAAGGACTGGACTGAACTTTCTTTACTTGTGCTGAGTATGGCCCCAGTCTCTCTGCTTTTTCCCTTAAGTTGTTGTGGTCAGTACTTAGGTACATCCCAGATTGGGTACTGGGGTACCCTTATCAGTCCCTTGAATATGGTACTAAGGTACCTAGGGCATAGGTACTCCAGAGGTCCCCCATGGGTTGAAGCATGCATTATGCCACCCATGGGAGACCATTCAAAATGCAACTACAGGCCTTCCATTGCAGCCTGTGTTAGCTGATGCTAGCACCACTTACGAAAGATATAGGTTTCCTATATCTAGGGCCACTGCACTTAAAACCTATGTCACCCCTAAAGCAGGCCTTATCAAACCTGAAGGCAGAGTGCTTGGTTCTAAGTGTGAGGGTGCCCCTGCATGAGCTGGACACCCCTACATCCTACGGAGTCCATTCTCCCGGGTTGTAAGTGAAGCAGCCATAGACCATATAGAGGGACAATGCGTATTTACGCGATTACCATCTCGAAATAAGCTGCAACGAATCCTATCATGTTTGGTATCAAACATGTTGGAATCGTACCCCCACATGTAAACGTGTGGGGGTATGATTCCAAGCAATGGAAGAGCCCTCTGTTAAGCTCTCAGTGCTCCCTGTACCAGTCTTCTAGACCCAGACAGCACAACACGGCTGCTGCCGACCAGAGACACGATTCTGCCCTCGTGCTGCTGAGCCAAGCTCGAGCAGGGGAAGGCAGAAAAATAGGTATCCTGTCACAGGGAGGTGTGATCACCTCCCAGACAGGATTTAGTGTATTGGGGCTGGGTGGGTGCGCTTGCCAGCGCCACTCAGTCTGCATGAGGGCACATTTGGTGTCCCCTTCCATAGTCCAGTTCAAACCAGCTCTGGGAGCCGTTGGCTCCCGCTCTGGCGCGAAACTGGTCAAAGGACATGGGAGTAACCTCCCCCCTGTCCAAACCCTCACCTGGGAGGGTCCCCTGAATCGTCCCAACCCTTTCTTTAGGGTACTTAAGGGCTTACCGGGGTGTAGGTCCCTAGATTCGTCGTGGGACACGATTAAATTCAGACGCCACTTTAACTTCTACCGTCTGGGCACTCTGGGCTTCGTTTGGGCTCAACTTCGTCCCCCTTTCAGTCTGCTGCATCGTCTGTGCCTGTGCACCATACAGGAACCTTCCAAGGCCTGTGGGCATCCAAGACACCTGAAGGAATCTCCCTTGAAGTGAAGGAGTCACTTCCCTGCATCTGCAGGCACTGCAACTAAGCTGACCGGTCTGCTGATCCTGAGATCCTACGGACTCCGAAAGGTTCAACAACACAGGTGGGGGTTCTCCACAGCTCTTGAGGCATGTCCTGCCCTCTCACCAAGTTTGAGGCCAGTATCCCTCATGGGAGCCACAGGAACCGAACCCCTGGGCACTGCGTCGATTTGCCATTGCAAAGACTTGTTGGTTTCCTTCCACCAAGATCTTCAGGCTCCAAGTAGCCCCAACCTCAAGCATCTCCAGTGACCAACATCTTTGTCCACATTACATTGTTTGCACCGTGGCCTGCATCTTTCGGTGAGCTGCTTGAGGTACTCTTGCGACTTCAGTGCCTCTAGCCTGTGGGTCCTGTTGAGGGTCATCTTTGTTTCTTTTGGGCTCCCCTGATTGTTCAGGCCTGCCCTGACTCCCCTGCTTGTGGTGAGTTCCCTGGACCTTGCTGGTCCCAACATTGCACCTTCTTCGACTTCTACGTTGGTTGCAGTTGCCAAGGCTTGTTGGTGCTCCCGACAGACACCGACCACTCAACTCTTGACATCCAACGTGGGACAGCCCGTGCATGGCTCCTGGTCTTCCTCAGCATTGCCTGGTCCTCACAGCTGCAGAGTCAAGGTCACCGTCAACTCTCCTGCAACTCCCGACATCGGTGGGCATTCGTCTTCCAGGTCTCCGGGTCACTCCTGAGTGATATAGACCTTGTCCCCTCTGCTTGCAGGTACTTCTCATCCGGAATCCACCTTTTGGATTCCACCAGTCACTTTCTTCTTCTCCAGCAGCTGCACTTTCCTGAAGTCCTCAATTGGGTTTGACGGCGGTTTACGACACTACTTCACACCTATGCACCCGGCTTCCCTGGTGTAGGTACCGTGGGTACTAGGATATTCCCAGGTGGGGTGGCTCTCCAACCTTCTGTCTTCCACCGGATTTCTTCAGGGTCCACTGGGAAGGGTCTTTAATCTTTAAAATTGCAACCGCGACTTACATGTTGATTTGTACGGAGAATGTGGTCGTGTTCCCACACTGCACACAATCTCCGTGGGGCTCCTAGTCTCTCGCCTTGGGTGGTTCCTTGGGTCCCCAGCACTTCTACGGCCTCTGGAAATTGTCTTGACACGAGTTGTGGTTCTTATACCACTTTCTTAGTATATGGTTTGGTCCCCCCTGGGGTCCACTGTGTGCTGTGTGCTATTTACGTGATTTCTATGCAAAGTATTGTGTGCATTGTGCAAGTGGAGCAATACACAAGGACCAACTGCCAGCTACACCTATTCATATGGCCCAGGGACAGGCTGCAGACATCAAATGGTTAGGACAAAAAAATATAAACTTTCCAAAAGTGGCATTTTCAGAATTGTTACTTGAAATCCGACATCACCATTAAATGGGTGCTTTAAAATACAATTCTTTAGACACCAAACTTAAACTGTACACCTGCTCCGGATTGAAAGTTGTCACTCATTAAATATAATATGGAAACCCAATGTCATCCAATGGGAGACTATTGCAGTAGTGAAAAACTAATTTAAGAGTTGTACACTGCCAGGACATCTAAAACTTAAAAGTACATGTCCAACTTTTTAAATAAAGTGGACCCTGACCTTAGGGCTGTTCAAGGCCTACCTTAGAGGAGACATATATATCAAAAAGGAAGGTTTGGGCCTGCCAAAAGATTCAAAACTGCACACAAAGGCTCCAATGAAAAGTCTGGGACATGTTAAGTGGGTGGCAAAATCAGTGCTGCAGGCTCACTAGTGCAGTACAGACAAAAGTGGTCGAGGTAGGAACAAACTTTGTAGTAAAACAATATATAGTAGCAAACACAGATGGTTCTAAACATGGGTCCTATTTATTTACTTCATTGGACCAAACAAATGCAATTTATATTCAAAGCATTAGTTACTAATGGCAATAACACTGCTCATTAAAATGCAATATATTTACAGTGCTCTTGGTGCGGTTGGGCAGGAAGGAGGGGAGTGGGTGAAGTGGAGGACAGGGAAAAGGTGTTTGTGACATATATACATCAATGTTGCATGAAGACAAAACTTTTCCAGTCTGAGGTAGGTCAAATGTTCCTGAATACACACATAGCTTTATGGGACAAGTATATTTTAAGCAATGTCGCCAGAGTTTGTGTCTGTAGGTTGTCGACGTTTCGACCCGTGTTTGTAGGAAAAGTCGGTGTCCTTACGGTGGGGTCTTCATCGGGACTGAACTGTGAAGAGCACTTGTATTACGTGACGGGATGCCTCCGTCAGATGCTAAAGGTGGGCTTGGTGTAAGCTCTCCACCTTGTGTTAACACATGCAGCACTTGGTCAGTGGCTTGCAGTATGCTGGGAAGTCAGTCCCATGAGATCTGTCATTCCTGGCGCGAGCTCCGAATCTAGTAGCATTTAATTTAAAGGCCCTGCGGGCACATGGGGTACCACTTTACTAGGGACTTACAAGTAAATGAAATGTGACAATTGGATACAAGCCACTTTTACTATGTTTCGGGGATTGAGCACAAGTACATTAGCAATGGTAATGTGCACATATTCCTAAGTATCAGAAAACCAAAAGGGGGAGTGAAGAGGTGGTGCTCAAAGAGCACAAGAGGTGGATACGTCCTCCTCTAGTCAATGTATGTTTAAACAAAGGGATCCACCCTCATACAAATGAGAAAAGATGTCCTTCCAGAAATCGGAGCATAAACAGGATCTCCTCACCCGACTCAGTGTTCCTCGGAGCCGTGGTGAGGTAGTATCCAGGCGAGTGAGTGACCTTGACGACGTAAGTACGGCATAGCCGCATCCCGCCCCCTCCCTCTAAAAATCAGACGCTTTTACGAAGGCAACTTTAGTAAACCATACTGAGGTTTTGTTTTCTCATTCTCTGTCAAAACAGTGTTTGACATCTATGGCACTAGCCGGGCTGAGACCTTTTCAAACAAGCGGGATGGAGACAGTCCGGTGTTCCGGCTCGAAACACGTAAAATAGAAGCGTAAAGCAGTACAGATTCATTCGTGGACACAGTGTGCCAACTGCTCAGCCCGGCTAGTGCGATAGATGTCACAGTGGACTTATGTATGATTCACTATATAGGAATCTGTATCTGTGAGATCTAGAATAAACCTATAAGGGACAAGAAACGTCAGCGGCACCTTTGAATGCCGAGCTTCCAACAGAGAAGAAGGCTCCTGATTTATCAGAGTGGACTCATGTAGGATCCACCACATAGGAATCTTTACCTGTGAGACTCTAAGTAAACTCACAAGCGCTTATAGGCACCAGTGGCACCCCGAGTGCCACGCATGTAACAAAGAAGAAGGTTCCTGATGCTACCTCCAGTTTCCAACATACGGGTTCCTTCATTAAGAATAGAAAGTTGAAAAAATTCTTTTGATTCCTGTTAGATTTGGGGGTCTCTAGTTGGCAGAGGTAGGTACCTTTGTCCAAATAGGGACCCTTGAGTCTAGTCAGGGAAAGTAGGTACACTCCTGAAATAACCCCTGCTCACCCTCCTGGTAGCTTGGCACGAGCAGACAGGCTTAGTTCAGAGGCAGTGTGTAAAGCATTTGTGAACACATACAGTAATCAAGCGACCACACTAAAAATGGACACCACACAGGTTATATATTTATAAAAATAGGTATACTTTATATAGATTTAGCACAAGACCATAAACGACAAAAATAATCCACAATACTGTCAAGAATGCTTAGTTCTGATCAAAAAGGCTTAATTCAAGGTTCTGTGCGAGTCGGTAGCCTCCTCCGGCTACGGCGATGTCAAGAACAAACAGAGTCTAACAAATCCAGCTGACCGCGTTGAGACGGGCCAACACAAGTGTAGACAGACTCGGTCACAGTACCTTTTACTTGAAGCGGCAGGCACGGGCGTGCGAGCCGGATGGCTGTACGTCGCGGTCGCGATGCAAAATGGAAGCGGTGCAGGATGCGTTGTCCCTCGATGCGGTGCAGGCAGATTGCGGTGCGGCGACGGAGCCGGATTCGGGAGCTGGCGTGGATCAGTCCGGACAGCGGTGCAAGTCGGGCGGTGCGTCGCGAAGCGTGCGATCGGTGCCCAACTCCGGTGCGGTCACAAGACTTGAACTCAGCAGCAGTGACCGTGTTGGTCGGACCAGTTCGTTTCGGCGTAGCGAAGCGTTGCAGGACGCGTTGTCCCTCGATGCGGTGCAGGCAGCGGCTCGTTGACGGAGTCAGTGAGACCAGGGCCGTGCGTTGCAGGGCGAGACGGTGCTTTGATGCGGTGCTTACAGGACACCGAGCCGGTCGTCACAGTCGGTCACAGCTCCCTAACCCTGTAGCCACTGAAACAGCATTTCCAGCAGCAATTCACAAGGCTGGTGAAGTCCACTGGTCCTGGGACTTCGGTCAGGGGGCAAGCTCTCTCTCAAGCCCTTGGAGATCCTTCACAAGTTGATGAAAGTCACAGCAAAGCAAAAGTTCCTTTCTCCTTTCTTTGGCAGTCAGGCAAACCACTGCAGGCCAATCCCCCAAGCAGCACTTCAGGCTTAGGGATAGTCTCTCCTCAGTTTCTTCTTGGTTCCGCTCCTCAGCAAAGGTTTCTTCTTGTTCCCAAAAGTGATCTAATTTTCCTGGGGTCTGGGTGCCCCTCTTATACCCTGATTCTCTTTGTTCTCTGGAGGCAGAGAGGCCTTTGCCTAGCTTAGACCAGTTCTGTGCCGCTTTGGAGCACTCTGTGTACATGACTCCTTCTTCCCTTTCAGAATGTGGGGCAGGGAACTCAGACGCCTGGCAGGGGGTGGAGCCAGCATTGTGGCAGGCAGGCACAGCCCTATTCAGACCCAGATGCAACTCCTCCCTCCACTCTGGATGCAGATCTCTCTATTCAGCCCTGGGCTGCCTCACCCTGTCTCCTGTGGCCACCCCCAGCCCCTGTCATGCACAAACCAGACACACAATACACAAGCTGGCAGAGGCAGGCTGGATAGTTAGGCAAGAAAATACCCACTTTCTAAAAGTGGTATTTTCAAACACAGAATGTTAAAACCAACTTCACTAAACGATGTATTTTATCATTCTGAGTTCAGGCATACTAAACTCGAATTTCTACCTAGTTCCCTGAGTCAGTTTAGGATTATAAGATGTTATAATCAAACTGCCCATTCTGGCCTATGGGGAACAGGTAGCCTTGCAATAGTGAAAAACGAAAATGGTTGTAATTCACTATTAGGACATGCCACACACACCAGGCATGTCCCACCTTATCCTTACAATGCACCCTGCCCGTAGGCCTACCATAGGGGTGTCTGATATGAAAAAAAGGGAAGGTTTGGGGACTGGTAGGTGGGTGCACTTACCAAGTCGACATGGCAGTCACAGACTGCACACAGGCTCTGCAATGGCAGGCCTGAGACACACTTTACAAGCTACTTCTGTGGGTGGCACAACCAGTGCTGCAAGCCCACCAGCAGCATTTGATTTACAAGCCCTGGGCACACTCAGTGCACTGTACTAGGGTCTTACAGTAATTCAAATAAGCCAAACATGGAGTCACTAATTCACATCACAATTTACAATAGGGAGCACTTGCACTTTGGCACTGATTAGCAGTGGCAAAGTGCCCATGAGCATCTAGTCCAGCAAAAACATATCGACAACAGTGGAGGCATTATGAAAAGAATGGAAGGGAGACCCATGCCAAGGATGCCAGGTCTAACACGTGTCCCCTCCAGCTGAAATGTGGGGAGAACTATCCTACCCCTAGGGAGTTCTCATCACTAAGGCGGAAAAATCTGGACAGACCATCAGCATTGGCGTGTTCTGTACCAGGGTGGTGTTCCACCGTAAAGTCTATCCCCTGTAGGGAAATGGACCACCTCAACAGCTTTGGATTCTCACCCCTCATCTGCATCAACCATCTGGGGGGCCTGTGGTCTGTCTGAACCCGGAAGTGAGTCCCAAACAGGTATGGTCTCAGCTTCTTCAGTGCCCAGACCACAGCAAATGCCTCACGCTCAATAGCACTCCATCTCTGTTCCCGGGAAGTAACCTCCTACTGATGAAGGCTACAGGTTGGTCTAGGCCCTCCTCATTGATCTGTGATAGAACAGCCCCTACACCATGCTCTGAAGCGTCCGTCTGAACAATGAACTCATTGGAGAAGTTGGGTGCCTGGAGCACAGGCGCCGTGCACATGGCAGTCTTCAAGGTGTCAAAAGCTTTTTGACAGGCGTCAGTCCAAATCACTTTCCTGGGCTGCTTCTTGGAAGTCAGCTCTGTCAAGGGGGTAACAATGCTGCCATACCCCTTGACGAATCTCCTGTAATACCCGGTGAGTCCTAGGAAGGCTCTCACCTCTGTCTGGGTCTTGGGGGGCTCCCAAGCCAGAATGGTATCAATTTTCGGTTGGAGGGGTGCCACCTGGCCGCTCCCAACCTGGTGTCCCAAGTACACCACAGAACCCTGCCCAATCTGGCACTTACTTGTCTTGATTGTGAGGCCTGCCCTCCGCAGCGCCATCAACACTTCCCAGAGGTTTGCGCAGATGTTCTTCCCAACTGGCACTGAACACTGCGATGTCATCCAGGTAGGCGGCACTGAAATCCTCCAGTCCAACCAACACCTGGTTGACCAACCTCTGAAAGGTGGCAGGAGCATTCTTCATCCCAAAGGGCATCACCCGGAACTGGTAGTGCCCATCTGGTGTGGAGAATGCTGACCTCTCTTTTGCCCCATCAGTCAAGGCGATCTGCCAGTACCCAGACGTTAAGTCAAACGTGCTGAGGTACTGCGCAGCCCCTAACCGATCTATGAGCTCATCAGCTCTGGGGATGGGGTGGGCGTCAGTCCTGGTGACGGAATTGAGTCCCCTGTAGTCCACACAGAACAAGAGTTCTGGTGTGGCACCAGGTGCGGCAGCCTTTGGAACCAAGACCACTGGGCTGGCCCAAGGGCTGTTAGAGGACTCAATCACCCCTAGCGCAAACATCTTGGAGACCTCCTCCTTGATGCAGGCTCTGACCCTGTCAGTCACCCTGTAAGCCTTGTGCTTCACAGGAAGACTGTCCCCAGTGTCCACATCATGGACGCACCAATGAGTGACACTGGGAACCAGGGAGAACAGGTCAGGGAACTGTCCCAACAGCTGGCGACAATCACCCTGCTGCTCAGGTGTCAGGGAGGTAGAGAGGTTTACTCCCTCCACTGATCCATCTTGCTCTCGGGCTGACAGGAGGTCAGGAAGAGGCTCGGTCTCCTCCTCCATCCCATCATCTGTAGCTAAGAGCATGCCCACTTGGGACCTCTCCAAGTGGGGCTTTAGGCGGTTCACATGCAGGACCCGCAAGGGGTTCCTGGGAGACTGCAAGTCCACCAAGTAGGTAACTGGACTCTTGCGCTCCACCACCGTGAAAGGGCTGGTCCACCTGTCCTGGAGCGCACAGGGCTCCACAGGGGCCATGACCCACACTTTCTGACCAGGCTGAAGCTCGACCAGAGTGGCATTCTGGTCGTACCACCGCTTCATCTCCTCCTGGCTGGCTTCCAGATTTGCCTCAGCAAGCTCTCTGAAACGCCTAGTCTGGTTCCTGAAGGCCAGCATGTAACTGTATACATCCTGGGGAGGTTTCCTGGGAGATTGCTCCCAGCCTTCCTTGACCAAACTCAGAGGTCCTCGCACCGGGTGTCCATAGAGGAGCTCAAAGGGGCTGAACCCTAGAGACTTCTGTGGTACCTCCCGGTATGCAAACAACAGGCAAGGTAAGAGGACGTCCCATTTACGCCTCATGGGTTCTTCCAGACCCATAATCATGCCCTTGAGGGTCCGGTTGAATCTCTCAACCAGCCCATTTCCTTGAGGGTGGTAAGGAGTGGTGAACTTGTAAGTTACACCGCACTCCTGCCACAGGGACTTCATGTATTTGGACACGAAGTTGGTACCTCTGTCAGACACCACCTCTTTAGGGAATCCCACACGTGATAAAATTCCCATCAGTGCCCGTCCCACCACGGGGGCCGTCACTGTCCTCAGAGGGATGGCTTCAGGGTACCGGGTGGCATGGTCCACCAAGACCAGGATAAACCTGTTGCCCATGGCTGTCTTGGGGTCCAGTGGCCCCACAATGTCAATACCCACCCGTTCAAAGGGGGTGCTGACCACAGGGAATGGCTGGAGAGGAGCCTTCTGCTTCCTCCCACTCTTTCCACTTGCCTGGCAAGTCTGGCATGTCCTGCAGTGAGTGGCGGCACTCCTGCGCATCTGGGGCCAATAGAAATGGGTGACAAGACTTTCAAAGGTCTTTTCCTGCCCCAGATGTCCTGCTAACGGTACATCATGAGCCAACCCCAGTAGGAAGGCCCTGAAGCGCTGGGGTACCACCAGCACACGGGCTGACCCAGGCTCAGCAACCTTAGGCTCTGAATACAGGAGACCATTCTCCCAGTAAATCCAATGTGATCCAGACTGATCACCTGCTGCCTGGTCTGTGGCCTGTTGCCTCAGACCCACGAGAGAAGGGCATGTGTTCTGCTCCTCGCAGAACTCTTCCCTGGAGGGTCCTCCTTCTTGCTGCCAATGGGTCAGCTCAGGTAGGTCCCCCAGTTCAGCTACCTGTTCCCTTGTAGGCTCCAGGGCATCCCCCTCAGGGTCTGCCTCCTCTTGGACCGTGGGAACTTCGGGGGCCGGTTTCCCGTGCCCCCTGTCTCCTCTCTCTCCGGCAGGCACCTGGGCCTCCCTCTCAGGCTCCAGGTCCTCTTGAACACCTTTAGCTGCCATTGACCGGGTGGTCACACATGCCCAATCAGGCAAGCCCAACATTTCTAAATGCGCACTCCGCTCCACCTTAGCCCAAGGTGAGCTCTCCAAATCGTTCCCTAACAAACAGTCAACAGGCATGGCTGGCCTCACAGCTACTTGAAGATTACCCGAGACCCCTCCCCCACTCAAAGGGAACCTGAGCCACCTTGCAGTGACTCTCTGTGTTGTCAGCGGCAACAACCGGATAGAATGCATCAGGGACAACCTGCTCTTTAGACACCAGGTGACACTTGACAGCTGTCACACTGGCTCCTGTGTCTCTCAGAGCCTCCACCCTATGGCCATTGATGGTCACCCACTGCCTGTATTTTTAGTGTTATCAGGCAGCTGGGTCCTAGGGACCATCTCAGAGTCTCCTAATGAGACAAGGGAAAACACTGTGGGATCCCCCCACCTTGGGCACCCCACTCCTCCCCCAGGGCTACACTAGCCAACTGCCGGGGGACTGCACCAGTGGATGCTGGTTTTCCATGCAAAGGGCAACGAGGATTGTTTGGCTTGTGGCCAGGGGCGCCACACTTGTAACACACCAGTGGTCCCTGGTGAACAGGGGGGCCTGTCAGGGCCACTGGCTTCTTCTCAGGGGAGGCTGGGAACCTTTCCCTTGGTTCCCTTGGGGTCTACTTTGGGGCCCTTTATGGAACTCCCTCTGTTTACCCTTGTCCCCCCACTCTTCTGCTGGGGACCCTGCCCACCCTTGGCGGAGTCTCCCACGTGACCCTTGTGGACCCGGGTACTCACCCAGCGGTCCGCCTCCTCAGCAAGCTGCCTAGGGTTAGTCAGCTTACTATCAATCAGGTGCTGGCGTAGCTAAGGAAAACAATTACTGGACAAGTGCTCCCATGCAATCAAATCAAAGAGCGCCTGAAAATCAGTCGCTTTGCTACCCTTTACCCAACCATCCAAGGCTCTGCAAAAAAAAGTCACGTATTCAACCCAGGTACTGCCTTCAATCTTTGTACAGTTCCTGAACCTCTGCCTATAAAGCTCAGGGGTCAAACCATATCTAGACATTAATGCTTCCTTCATGTGGCTGTATGAATTATAGACTTCAGAGGGCAAATCCAAAAAGGTATCCCGCCCTTCACTCAGGAACCGCCCCCACAACCCCGCTCCCCAATCCTTCTCAGGGACCCGGTGGGAAGACATGGCTACCTCATAGGCTTTGAACCACTGCCCAATGTCATCATTTAAAAAAAATTCCTTCACCACATCTTTGGGAATATACACCCTAGCTTCAACAGGCACAGGCGGTACACTGCCACCAGAGGGAGTAATTTCTAAGCTCCTGGCTTTCAAATCTAGCTCCCTCAAACTTCTTTCATGCTCAAACTGCATTTTCTTCTCTTCTTGGGCTAATTTCCTATTCTCCATTTCCATCTGCCCATTCAATTTAAGTTTCGCCATTTCCATCTCATGCATCCTGCTCTTGGCTCTGTCCTCCAGCTCCTCTGGGGACAGACCTCTGGCAGAAACACTGCTACCCCCGGGGGAAGGTGGCCTCCTTTCCCCTAGCTCCAATTGCCCTCCTGCATTCTCAGCCTCCTCCATAGGTATAGGTGTGCTCCTTGCTTCAACCCAGGCCCTCAGCGCCTTTTGGTGCTCATCCGTCTTGGTGAGCCCAGTCATGGAGACTTTAAACTTCCTGCAGAATTGCTTGAGCTGTTTGAGGGTGTAGCACTCCAGTTTCTCCTCCTCCCAATCACAATCAACAGATGCTACAGATGGTGCGTTATCCATGGTGATTTAAACTTGGCAGTTGCAAAAATAGGAAATCCCAGAAAAAATGCTATCAAAGAGTATGTGGTTGCGTCTTGGTCTGCACTCACTAGGTAGTGTTCACCAATTACTGTACATGAGTCACAAATGCAAGTCCAGAATCCTCACCGCTGACCACCAATGTTAGATTTGGGGGTCTCTAGTTGGCAGAGGTAGGTACCTTTGTCCAAATAGGGACCCTTGAGTCTAGTCAGGAAAGTAGGTACACTCCTGAAATAACCCCTGCTCACCCTCTTGGTAGCTTGGCACGAGCAGACAGGCTTAGTTCAGAGGCAGTGTGTAAAGCATTTGTGAACACATACAGTAATCAAGTGACAACACCACAAATGGTCACCACACAGGTTATATATTTATAAAAATAGGTATACTTTATATAGATTTATCACAAGACCATAAACGACAAAAATAATCCACAATACTGTCAAGAATGCTTAGTTCTGATCAAAAAGGCTTAATTCAAGGTTCTGTGCAAGTCGGTAGCCTCCTCCGGCTACGGCGATGTCAAGAACAAACAGAGTCTAACAAATCCATCTGACCGCGTCGAGACGGGTCAACACAAGTGTAGACAGACTCGGTCACAGTACCTTTTACTTGAAGCGGCAGGCACGGGCGTGTGAGCTGGATGGCTGTACGTCGCAGTCGCGATGCAAAATGGAAGCAGTGCAGGACGCGTTGTCCCTCGATGCGGTGCAGGCAGGTTGCGGTGCGGCGACGGAGCCGGATTTGGGAGCTGGCGTCGATCAGTCCAGACAGTGGTGCGAGTCGGGCGGTGCATCGCGAAGCGTGCGGGCGGTGCCCAACTCCGGTGCGGTCACAAGACTTGAACTCAGCAGCAGTGACCGTGTCGGTCGGACCAGTTCGTTTCGGCGTAGCGAAGCGTTGCAGGACGCGTTGTCCCTCGATGCGGTGCAGGCAGCGGCTCGTTGACGGAGTCGGTGAGACCAGGGCCGTGCGTTGCAGGGCGAGACGGTGCTTCGATGCGGTGCTTACAGGACACCGAGCCGGTCGTCAGAGTCGGTCACAGCTCCCTAACCCTGTAGCCACTGAAACAGCATTTCCAGCAGCAATTCACAAGGCTGGTGAAGTCCACTGGTCCTGGGACTTCGGTCAGGGGGCAAGCTCTCTCTCAAGCCCTTGGAGATCCTTCACAAGTTGATGAAAGTCACAGCAAAGCAAAAGTTCCTTTCTCCTTTCTTTGGCAGTCAGGCTAACCACTGCAGGCCAATCCCCCAAGCAGCACTTCAGGCTTAGGGATAGTCTCTCTTCAGTTTCTTCTTGGTTCCGCTCCTCAGCAAAGGTTTCTTCTTGTTCCCAAAAGTGATCTAATTTTCCTGGGGTCTGTGTGCCCCTCTTATACTCTGATTCTCTTTGTTCTCTGGAGGCAGAGAGGCCTTTGCCTAGCTTAGACCAGTTCTGTGCAGCTTTGGAGCACTCTGTGTACATGACTCCTTCTTCCCTTTCAGAATGTGGGGCAGGGTACTCAGACGCCCGGCAGGGGGTGGAGCCAGCATTGTGGCAGGCAGGCACAGCCCTATTCAGACCCAGATGCAACTCCTCCCTCCACTCTGGATGCAGATCTCTCTATTCAGCCCTGGGCTGCCTCACCCTGTCTCCTGTGGCCACCCCCAGTCCCTGTCACGCACAAACCAGACACACAATACACAAGCTGGCAGAGGCAGGCTGGATAGTTAGGCAAGAAAATACCCACTTTCTAAAAGTGGTATTTTCAAACACAGAATGTTAAAACCAACTTCACTAAAAGATGTATTTTATCATTCTGAGTTCAGGCATACTAAACTCGAATTTCTACCTAGTTCCCTGAGTCAGTTTAGGATTATAAGATGTTATAATCAAACTGCCCATTCTGGCCTATGGGGCACAGGTAGCCTTGCAATAGTGAAAAACGAAAATGGCTGTAATTCACTATTAGGACATGCCACACACACCAGGCATGTCCCACCTTATCCTTACAATGCACCCTGCCCGTAGACCTACCATAGGGGTGTCTGATATGAAGAAAAGGGAAGGTTTGGGGACTGGTAGGTGGGTGCACTTACCAAGTCGACATGGCAGTCACAGACTGCACACAGGCTCTGCAATGGCAGGCCTGAGACACACTTTACAAGCTACTTCTGTGGGTGGCACAACCAGTGCTGCAAGCCCACCAGCAGCATTTGATTTACAAGCCCTGAGCACACTCAGTGCACTGTACTAGGGTCTGACAGTAATTCAAATAAGCCAAACATGGAGTCACTAATTCACATCACAATTTACAATAGGGAGCACTTGCACTTTGGCACTGATTAGCAGTGGCAAAGTGCCCATGAGCATCTAGTCCAGCAAAAACATATCGACAACAGTGAAGGCATTATGAAAAAAATGGAAGGGAGACCCATGCCAAAGATGCCAGGTCTAACAATTCCCCATCGCATTTCCGCCATATTATTGATTTAAAGATACAGGGTCCTGAAGAAGGTGGATTAAAATAACTCAGATCCATCTAAACGTACGTCGGCCTGTTGATTCTCCAGCTGGTAGCATCACCATGGACATTTATGAGGGACTCTCACCATGAGTTTTTTTGGCATGCCGAGTAGAGCTGGACTCATCATGTTTTTCATGTGTGAATGTGTGTGTTTGGTATGTTAGGATGAGATGGAATGTGAGGTGTGATGTGATGTGATGATATTTGTTTTTTCAAGATGGGGTTGTGATAAGTTAGGTCTCTTATAGATTTATATTATGCTGAATTGATTTGTAGTATTTATGAATTGCATTGTATATATTAACACTGAAATGCTGACTTCAAGTCTTCTTTTTGTATAAAATTGTATGAAAATTTCAGAAAAGCACGTCATGTCTAAGGAAAAAAGAAATTATATTAAATAAAGACATAAAAAAATGCACGATTGTAGTATTTAAGGATTGTTACAGAAAGGGAAAGCCCATTGAGCTAAGTCTAGCCATTGATGAATTGTTGCAGGTCGTGTGTGGGAGGTTAATTCCCTATTTATATTCCTGATCATAACTTAGGCCTTATGTGTTTTAGGGCCTGAAGGTCAAAGTTTGCTGTTTTTGCAATTTTATTAATGTGTAGTACAGATGAGAAGGCAATGTCGTGTGAAATCTTGAAAGACCATGGTAGGAGAGAAGGACGGCAAGATATCAGAAAATGATAGATCTTTGAGTAGGTAAGGATCCAAATTATTTTTGGGTTTTGGGGAGAATAAAACAAAGTCTGTCTTTCTTGGGTTTATTTTAAGAAAGGTGTTGGTCATTCACCCTTTTGGCCTGATGGGAACAGTACACCCCATAATGATGTCTTGTATTGAGGGCGTTTTGATGTAAACTTGCATATGATCAGCATATGAAGGAAGTGAAAGTCCAGACCATCGCGGATTGAACTCCCTGCCCCAAGGTAACATTTGAAAACCAAGGGAGCTAGTGTAGAAGCCTGGGACATCCAGCAAAAAACTGTGGTTGAAGCTGAAGTGTAGCAGTTGATCTTTACTATTTGAGATGGATTAAAAAGATAAGAGACAAATCAGTTCAACACTGAGCCTCTAAAGCTGATGTGATGCTCGAGTCTGATAATAGTCGCCCATGATCGACAGTATCAAAGGCTGCTGTAGGATCCAAGAAAACGAGGAGACATGAATCCCAACCATACAATATTCAGTTCATTTTTGAAGTGGCTCTCTCAACACAGCAAAATGTATAAGGAAATATGACTGGCAGTTGGGAATAGGTTTTGAGAGTCAATGCATTTTTTTCTAATTCAAAGATACAAATCTTTCTATAGCTTTGCTTAATTGTGGCAGGTTAGACACAGGTCTGAAGTTAGAAAAGAGATTTGGGTCTAGGTTAGGCTTTGGTGTGAATTGACCCTGTTTAAGCAGTTCTGGGAAATACTCCTGTGAGACTGAAGTGTTGATTAGTCCTTGTCATTTTTCTCAAATATCGGGAATCTGCAGTTGATTATATTTGCCAATGTCCAATCCTGGTGGAAGAAAGTGGACTCGAAGTTCTGTATAATCCTGATGAGTTTGTCCAAGCTTACCAGTTTAAAACAGCTAAAGCAGTTGGTTGTTATGGGAAAGAGTGGTTTCTCTGTCAGTTGAAAGCAAATTAGAGAGTCTCTGATCGATTGAATCTTATCAAGGAAGTATGAAGGAAAACTTGTTAGATTTGTCGGTAGGTAGAGATGATACAGAATTTGAGGTGGGCGTGATATTAGAGTGTGTAGCATAGAAAAGAGCTCTGAGTAGCTTGCATGATTTCTCCACCAACTCTTGAAGACATTTAGATTTTGCTGTTTTTATATCAGCCCTGTACTTTTTCCTATTGATTTTTGTTTTCTATAGACGATGGATGGCTTAAAGGCTCACCAAGCCTTCTCAATGTTCTGAATTTCTCTTCTTCTAGCACTTATTTCATCCGAGAACTAAGGCTGACTGAGTTTCAGTCTAGGCTGTTTAATTTCAGCGAAGCTAATACATTTATTGTTGATTTACTGATCTAGTTGCAGGTGTCGAACGTTGACATTACATCAATAGGGAGAGGGCAGTGTGGACGTTTACTTAAACTATGCTTTTCAAGTGATGACCTGGATATATATCCTTAGGCAAGTGTATCCAGGCTTTGTGTGGGGAACCTTTAATTGGTAGGTGGGTGGACAAATCAATATCTAACAGGGTGAATATTTAATTTTCACTTGATTCCCAATGGTGAGATTGAGAATCCTACCCTTTGTGTGTGTTGGGAGTAAGGTGTTGCAAGTGCAGTACAGCTTGACAGGATTTAAAGGGTTTGTGATTATTGTTTGCCCAGGCAATATAAAAAATTAAAATCTCTGAGAAAGGTGCTATTTTGGGAAAATATGACGTTCGCATGAGGTTCATAGAGCGATATTCAGTACACTGTGATTCAAAATGGCCTTGAGCTTGGTCGGTGGTAGAAGGTGTGTAAGTGGTGTGTATTAGAATGAGTTAATGGGTGTTACAGTTTCAAGTGATTTATTAGATGAGTAAGCAGGGCCAATAGAATGTGAGACAGTTAATAATACCCCGTGAATGATAGCTACGCCTCCGTCTTGTAGAAAGATGGCATAACTAGACAGGATGGGGGGTCTAGCATAGATTGTGAGTGAGCATTGAGCCCTGTTTCTGTGATGCAGATAATTTCCAGGTTGAATTTATTAATGAAATTGTCAATGTTTTTACCATGTGCATTTGGCGGTCTCCAGTTGCGTAGCATTCAGGCTAAAGGTGACGGTGCAGGTGGTTCCTTGCTTTGGAAGGAAGGAACATATTTAATGTGAATAAGGTTGTTGTGGTTTGCCTTTCCTGAGTGAAAGAGAACTAGTCATAGTGAGTGCTCCAGTCTTGTAATGGGAATTTAGACAGGTGTTGTTAGAAATGGGGGTCTCTAGTTGGCAAGGGCTTGCACCTTTGTCCAAGTAGGGACCCTTCTTCCTAGTCAGGATAAGGGAGTTACACTCCTAAAATAACCCCTGCTCACCCCCTTGGTAGCTTGGCACGAGCAGCCAGGCTTATCTTAGAGGCAGTGTGTAAAGCATTTGCACATAACCAACAGTAATACAGTGTAAGCACTACAAAAGGACACCACACCAGTTTAGAAAAATATCCAATATTTTTATATACTTAAAACAAGACCAATACGATAAAAATCCACAGTACAGTACTTTAAAAATCTTCAGTTATCACAGTGTCCTTAAAAACAGTTCCTTGATGTCGATAGCTCCGTCCGGGGCTATCACGACGTCGTGAACAAACAAATCCAAACAGTTCTGGCTGACCGCGGCATCGCGTGGTCAGCTACGGTGTCGGGAAGACCCGCAAACAGTACCTTTCAGAAATGCAGGGCGTCGATGACCTCGCGGTGAGCTTCCGAAAACACGGCGTCCGCAGGCGTTGGTTCCGGAGGTTGGAGCAGGCGTCGTCGGGGCCCTCGAAGTCACACGCGTTGCAGATCGATCTCCTCTCGGTTGAAGTCAGGAGCGCTGGCATCAGCAGGCGTCGGGTGCTGCGGTGCGAAGTGCAGCGGTGCGGAGTGCAGTGCCCTCAGGTCACGGTGCGAGCAGCGGCTCGGTGGTGGCGTCAGATGGCGACATCGGTGAGACCAGGGTCGCGGTGTGAGATGAAGGCGGTGCTCGTCACGGTGTTGGCAGGTCACGGTGCAGCAGCGGCGTCGTCGTTGCTGAAGCGCTGTCGTCGGCTGACGAACTGGAGTCGATGGCACCGGCGTCGGTAGGCCAAGGCTGAGGTGCGGGATGAGGGCGGTGCGTCGTGTAACTGTACGAGCGGTGCCCTCGAACCACGGTGCAAGCAGCGGCGTCGAGTCCGGCGTGGAGCAGCGTCGTCGGGGATACCAAGGCGTCGTCGTGAAGCGAGGCGGTGCGGAGTGCGGTGCCCACAGGTCACGGTGCGAGCAGCGGCTCGGTGGCGGCATCAGCAGGCGTTGTCGGTGAGACCAGGGTCGCGGTGCGGCATTGCGTCGGTGCCCTCTGCGGTGCCTTCAGGACACGGAGTCGGCAGCGGCGTCGTAGACGGCATCGGGCTTGAAGTCTTTGCTGTTCCTGAGACTTCTTGAACAGGGGGCAAGCTCTACCTCAAGCCCTTGGAGAAACTCACAAAGTAGATTGCAGAAAGTTCAGTCCAGTCCTTTCACTGCCCAAGACAGAAGCAGCCACTGCAGGCCAACACAGCAAAGCACACTGCAAAGTGGTAGTTCCTCCTCACAGCTTCTCCAGCTCTTCTTCTTGGCAGTCTTCTTGGTCCAAAAGAGTTCTAAAGTTCTGGGGTTTGGGTCCCCCTTTTTATCCTCAATTTCTCTTTGTTCTCCGAAGGCAGAGAGGCCTTTGCCTAGTCCAAAACAGTTCTGGTCAGTCCTGGAGCACTTTGTTGACAAGACTCCTTCTTTCCTTTTCTAGTGTAGGTCAGGGACATCAGACACACCACAGGAGGTGAAGCCAGCATTGTGGAGGGAAGGCACAGCCCTATTCAGGTCCCAGGTGCAACTCCTCCCACCCATCTACATGTAGATCTTGCTATTCAGCCCTGTGCTGACTCACCCTGTCTCCTGGAATCCCCCAGCCCCTGTCACTCACACTCCAGACAAGGAATACACAACCTAGCAGAGGCAGGCTTGGATGGTTAGACAAGAAAATACCTACTTTCTAAAAGTGGTATTTTCAAACACAGAATGTTAAAAACAACTTCACTAAAAGATGCATTTTCTCATTCTGAGTTCAGGCATACTAAACTCGAATTTCTACCATGTTCCCTGGGTCAGTTAGGATCATAGGATGTAATAATCAAAACTGCCCATTCTGGCTTACGGGGAACAGGTAGCCTTGCAATAGTGAAAAACGAAGTAGGCTGTATTTCACTATCAGGACATGCCACACACACCAGGGCATGTCCTAACTTTCACATACAATGCACCCTGCCCACAGGGGTACCTTGGGCCTACCTTAGGGGTGACTTACATGTAGAAAAGGGAAGGTTTAGGTACTGGCAAGCGTGTGCACTTGCCAAGTCGACATGGCAGCCCCAGGCTGCGCACAGGCTCTGCAATGGCAGGCCAGAGTTACACTTTACGGGCTGTTTGCGTGGGTGGCACAATCCAGTGCTGCAGCCCACCAACGGCATTTGATTTATAGGCCCTGGCACTCGCAGTGCACTTTACTAGGGACTAACAAGTAAATCAAATATCCAATCATGGAAACACCAATCCATAACACAATTTACACGGAGAGCATATGCACTTTAGCACTGATTGGCAGTGGTAAAGTGCCCAGAGTCCTAAAACCAACAAAAACAGGGTCAAAAACAGGAGGCCAAAAAGCAAAAAGTCTGGGGGTGAACCCGCTGAAAAAGCCAAGTCTAACAGGTGTGATAACACGTTTGTGGAGAGAGATAGCAAATGAGCTAAGACCAAATTCATCCAAAGTCACTCTATCGAGGTGAGGTGTCGAGATCCGATGCCTGCTTCCTGAGGAGCTTAGAGGGTTTCTTTTGTACTTTCATAAATTTTTGGTAGAGGGTGAATGGCTTGCACTGTTTGTTTGTTAGGGTTTCTCAAGATACGAAGAGAAAACAGAATTACCAGTACTAAGACAAATTCAGTGATTTTATTCCTAAGGAGTAATTTTAGTGGGAAACATTTATACTATGCTGATCTTTCATTATAGTATCTTGAATTGTGGGGAAATCCAGGTTTTCCAATTGTGAAAAAATGCAGTTTCAAGAGCATCTCTCTACATGTGGTTGTAAAATCTCTTTATTGGAATTTAGAGTTCGAATGTATTGTTTACTCCAAAAACAAAACGTCTGCTTCTGTTATGTGAGGAAAACTAAAAATGAGTGTAAATCAATTGCACTTTCTGGATCGATGCCCACCGGTGGACATCTTCTGAAGTCTGGGTTGGATATCATGTAGATTAAGCTTGTCGATTTTGAGTTGAATTACAGCCTTCCGCATCAAAAACAAAGGGAGTTTGATCATGATTAGAGTCCAGCATGGATCAGGCTTATTGGTGTAATGCTGTAAATGTTCAAAATGAGGGCAGCAGATTCCTACATGGTGCCAAAACTAATGTGGACAGAATTATTAGAGCAGTGCTTCCCACATTTTTAGGTCCAGCCTTGGCAGCGCGCAGGTGCCAACCTCAAGACCTGCTGTAATCAATAAATCCACTCTATTCCCACCTCCTGCTTCATGCCTGCAATAGGGGAAAATCGTTAAATAAAATAGTGCTCACAGACTGTAGATAAAACAGACCGTGTAACAACACAAGTAAAAATTCCAGTCCTTATGGGAGGATACAAATGCAGACAAGGCGGTACTAAGGAGGGACTACGAAGCCTATTCATAAATCAAAAGCAACCATTTAGAAACGACAATAACAGGAACCAATTGAAAAGATGGGTGGAAAATGGGCGGAGCCTCAAGTCCCTACCTGAATACAGCATGCCTTGCAGAGCAGCGCATGCACTGCCCAGGCTCGACCTAAAAATAGCAGCATTTGTCAGAAGACATAGTCTGACATTTGACTCCGTCTTTGAAGCACAGCAAATAAATGCAGAAAAAACTTAATGCAGAATTTAATAACATCATTATTTGTTGCATGGGCTTTCCCAACCCATCCAAAAATCGGGCCAGGACCCACTGTCGCAGCACTCAGTTTTTGGAAACACTGATTTGGAATTCTCCTTAGGTCTGCCCAAGACCTCTGTGCCTTCATAGGTTCTCCTTTGAAGACACTAAAAGTTTGCTGAGTGACCACCAGCAAACTTTTATGTTTTACAAAAACAAACTTCCAGAGTAGAGAATAGTTTAGTAAAAAAAAAAAATGGTAATGACACTAGCACTCTGGGGGTTTTCTCTCCTGGGTGTGGGCATCATTTTTTCTCTGCTTGGGACCGCTTGTTTCCTGAAAAGAAAAAAGTAGATCATAATATCTGCTCTAAATAGTTTGGACAATCTGATGGATTTACACCAAAGTCTCAAAGTACCTTAGGCCGTCAGTGCAAGGTTTCCATGGGGGAGCTGGTGGGGTGCACCGCTGGCAGAAACGTGACGGGACTCTAAATAGAGTATGTGAAACATCAGTTTTGCAGACTGGGTAATCTTCCACATTTGTAACAGGATATCCTGTCTGTGTAACAGGATATCCTGTCTGTGAATGCTGTAAAATCTCCACAAGGCATCAACACTCCTATGTGGTGCCAGAACATAACGTGGCCAGGAATATAAATGAATGTTCCAGAACTTAATTCCTGTAGTTTGTGGACAAATAGTAATAAAGTCAGTACTGAGAAAAATAGAGATTGTAACAAGCAAAGTTTTTGTTTTCTGTACTTAAGTCCTTCCAATATATTGTCAGTAATTGGGAGATTTGGCAGAGCAATGTGGTTCATCAGGACTCGTTGCACACATAGCTATATTTCTGCATGATGGCAGTATAACATGACCGCAGCTTGTGCCACCTATCTGTATACCTCTTTTATTTCAAAAGTCAAATTAGCTCTCTTGTGTTGTAGAGAATGGACATTACAGATACAATTCTCCAGGTTGTGCAGTCCATGGTAGAGCTGTTAATGTCCCAGGATTGGGAGAGGTGGAAGACAGGAGTCTTATTAATAATCCACGATGTAGAGTCTCAAAATTATCATGGACAGGGCTAGATTCTTCCTGTTTTCGAAGTCAGATTCATCTCAGATTGTGTTCCAGGGCAGTGGGTGTTTGTCTGTGTTGGTTGCAAACAGACAACCTGCCAACTCACACAGCACTGTCATGTTTCACATGATAATAGCTCTCTTTACATGGTCTCCCAGTGAAGAGTCAGTATCACATGATGCACACTCAGGGTCTCATTCACAAGACCATTGCGCCACTTGTGCATCACTTTTTTTGACGTACCAGTGGCTCAATGGGCTTGTCCATATTCATAAGGTCACTTAAAGTCACCCTGCATGACTTTTCATAGCCTTGTAAATATGGGCTCCTTTCACGCATTACTCTGCGTAAAAGGGGTGTTCCGTGGGTGTTGCTGTGGGTGTTCTCACGCAACATCCATGGAACCTGACATGGATTCAGCGATTTCAACTTTTGTAAAGCTGGGAATGCATCAGAATCCTACGCCACCCCAGTGGAGGCATAGGAGTGGTGCAACGAGGAGAAATACTTTTATTTCTCCTACTTGTTTCCTCTGTGTGAGAAAGTGCCCTCTTTCTGCATGGTTGCCCCCACTTTTTGCTGAATTGCTGATGTGCTTTGACTGAGTGTGCCCTGGGCTCCTGACAATCAGGTGCCCAAGGACTATGTTCTTTCCCTTAACCTGCATTAAAAACAAAACCCAATTGGCATCTCTGGCCACAGGTCAGCCCCTGGTAAATGGTACCACAGGTACCCAGGGTATTGTGACCAGGGAAGACCTCTAAGGGCTGCAGCACTTATTGTGCCACCCTTAGAGGCCCTGTACTATTACACTCACACACTGCCTTTGCAGGCTGCATGTTTTGGTGCAAAACAAAGTGAAGAGTCGACATGGCACACATCTCTGTGTGCCATGCCTACAACCCCACTGCCCTGGCATAGATCAGTCACCCCTCTAGCTGGGTGCACTATACCAGTGGTGAGGGTACAGGTGCATGAGCCCTGTCCCGCTACAGTGTCTATGTCCATTCTTAGACATTGTAAGTGCAGTGCTGCGATTAAGAGTATATGGTGCTGGGAGTTTCTCATTACGAACTCCACAGCACCATAATGGCTACACTGAAAACTGAGAAGTTTGGTATCAAACTTCTCAGTACATTAAACCCACACTGATGCCAGTGTGGGATTTAATGAACAATGCACACAGAGGGCATCTTAGAGATGCCCCCTAACAAATGACCTACCACTAGTGTCCAGACTGAGTGGCTGCTTTCAGCTGCCACCACCAGACATGTTTCTGGATCCCTGGGTCGAGAGCCTGCTGCTCTCTGGGGCCTGAAACAATGCACATCCTGGGATGAGTTGCCAAGCCTCCTTCCCCAGGAAGGGCAGGGTTTACGAAGGGGAAGCTTCAAAGGCTTGCCACCTTTGTGAGCTTCCCCAGGCCACTTGCTGCTTTCAGCAACTGGTCCCCACTGGCTGTGACCCCCACTTTGGGCGGGAGAACCGGCGGGAAAAACAAGTGAGGAAGAGAGGTGTGCCCACCCCTGCCAACTCCACCCCACAGGTGGGGGAGGCGAGGTGAAGCACAACTCTCAGTCCCCGCCATCTTGCAGATGGAGGAACCCAGCCAACCAGGGAAAGGCTTATGCCCCCCTCCCACTGGAGGGTGGCATAATAGGGGGTGTAACCACCCCAGGGAAGGGACCCATTGGTCCCAACTTTTTTACCTACCTGTAACGCCCCTAAATCTAGTATTTATGGGCGCCCCTGAACCTTGCTTCATCAGACAAAAACCTACAAGAAGAAAAGAACAAGAAGGACCGAACAGCCGTGCTGAAGCTAAGAAGAGGAGGATGCCCACTGACTTGGCCCCAGCCCTAATGGCCTGTCCCCACCTCGTACCTGCTCCAGCAAATCTCTGATGTGTCCTGCAGCCAGCAACCTCAAGAAACCCGGAGGACCTGCCTGCCTTCAATCCCAAAGACTCTGTCTCCCGTGAACACTGGATTTGTTCAAACTACAGACTCCAGCTCCGCAAGGATCCGCGAGTTTGCACCACTCTGTACCCGATGCCCACGGCCCGAGTTCAAGTGGCCCAACACCAAGAGGATGTCTCCCCAGCGATCCTGACCCGAGATACGGCAACCCCTGACCTGCCTCAAGCCACCAGCCAACGCCTGCAGCCTCAAACCTGAAGGTTCCCCCAACCGCGACCAGGAGCTGGTAAGATGATCCAACCCAAAAAGGCACCCCTGCACCCGACGCCCCACGGCCTTGGGTGGCCCAACCAATGGTGCCTAACCAACCCCCAAGATCCCAACTTACCTCTCCAAGTGGTGGTCGCAACCAGAAGACCTTCGTCCCCAAGCCTGCAGTGCTTTTGCAAACCAGAGACTCCCCATTGAAAGCTAAAAGGCTTCTGATGCCAAAACAGCACTCTGCACCTGGCCGCCCCAGTGCCGCTGAGGGTGCATCTTTTGTGCTGGCCTAAACCCCCATTTGCCCTGAGCTTAAGTCCAGGAGCTTTGCTCCCACAACCCAGTGGCCTGCTCGTTGGCAGCCACCAACCGGAGGCCCCCTATCCCCCATTGGATAACATTGGGCCTCAGCACTCTGCACCCGGCCGCCCTAGTGCCGCTGAGGGTGTAACAAGAATGTATCCTTGACCCTGAGGGACCCCTGAGTCTAACCCCAGAACACCAACTCCCACAACAAAGTACTTACCTTTAAATCGCTAACACTATTTTCCTCCATAGGAGAACATTGACTATTTTTCTATTAAAAGTTTCTACGTGTGGAGTTGGAAAACCTAAAGAAATTCTTTAAAATTGTACTAACTAACAAAAACGCTTTTACTTACCTGTTTACAGGAAATGTCCCAGTGTAGTATCCAGGTATACTACACTGTGTAAGAAAAGTAATCTGAAAGTAATGTACTGGTCATTTTACAAAAAAGCCCATTCAAAGTATATGTACTGTGTTTACAAAGCATTGCATTGCTCAGTAACAATATTGTAAGTCAAAACAAAGTGCTTATACAATTACAATCCAAACTGCATATTTAGTGCAAAGTATTTATCACTTACCTGTGCCAGGCTTGCTTGGTTCTAGGAAATAAAATAACTAAAAGAATATTTTTATACAAAAACAATTGGTCTGAAGTTCAATCTTTGAGTGTGTGAATTCATTTGCTGACTGAGTGTGTACAACAAATGCTTAACACTGTCCTCTGATAAAGCCTTACTGCTCGACCACAGTACCACAAATAGAGAGTGAGGTGCTATCTACTTTACCTCTGCCTACCTTTTGGGTTCCACTGGACGCTGTGCACATTATACCTCACTTTGGTATAGTATATACAGAGCCAGCTTCCTACATTGGTGGATCAGTGGTGGGATATACAACTTTGCATTTGTCGGACTACTTGGTTATCACCTGATCACAAGACAGAACTCTTAAAATGTCTTTAGAATTCTGATTTTTCCAAATTGGCATTTTTGCAAAATTACTAAAAGTCTTGCTAGGGCCTTGGTTAAGTCCCTGTAGAATTTTAGAAAAATAAAAAGTCACTTTAGCTAGGGTTAGTGGGGTTAGAAATCTTTTTTAACAATGTCTCAAAACAACCACCCAGCTGTTAGTGAAATTAACCACAATGTCATAGAGGACCAGGTTGAGGAGCTTGACCTCACCCCTTACCTTCACTTGTCTTTCAAGGAGGTAAGGTCCCTATGCAAAATTAAAAACATCACTATGGGGTCCCATCCTACCAAACAAAAGCTCCTTACTGCTTTGGATCTGAACACGGGACAAACTACTGACTTTATAGAAATTATACTGACTCTTTGGAGACGCCAGGGACTATCTGAACACTGAGGCCTTGTGACATTCCGAATTCTTTAAGGCCTAGGGACATTGAAGATATCGGACTTTACGAGTGACGTCTTACGACGCCTGTCTCCGTTGGTGTTCTCTTGATCTGAACACGTGCACCGACTCATGAATATTAAATACTTTGCCCTGAAGAAGCCCTCTTGAAGGGTGAAACGCGTTGGCTGTATCCTAATATGCTTAAAGGAGATTTGAAATAAAAGATTTACAACGCACAACCAACAGTACCTGCGAAAGAACTCTTTTTTGTGTTAATCCACTGTTGCTTTTGTCTATATTGCCTCTCATCAGCCCGTTTGTTAGGAGCTGTTGGCTGGGTATGCTAAAGACTACCCATCTGAAAATGGTGAAGACCAATCAGATGAGGAAGAAGAGGAAGGGGATGACCAGGTAGATCAACGCCCCCCCCCACCCCACTTCATAGGGAGAAAAGGGCCCCAGTGGCCCTGACTCCAAGAATCAGCCTCTTAGTGCCTAGATCCCACACAGGTGGGTCAGGCACTACTGAGGACATTGAGGACAGCCTCAATGAGGAGGACAGCCTTTTAGCAAGGTTAATCAAAAGACTGGATCTAGAGACAAGGTTGCTGGCTCTAGAGAGAGCGAGAGCAGCGATGGGCCTAGCACCCATCAATGGTGGCAGCAATTTACTCAATAAGGATAAAGAGTAATCTTATGATCCTAAAATCTCCAAAGGGATTGTCCCTAAATATGAAGAGATTGATGATATCACAAAATGGTTTACAGCCTTTGAGAGGGCTTGTGAAATGAGAAAAGTGAAGAAGTCACACTGGGGGGCACTCCTTTGGGAACTGTTCTCTGGTAACTGCAGAGACAGACTCCTGACCCTTTCTGGGGCAGATGCTGGGTCTTATGACCTCATGAAGAGAACTCTGATTGAAGGATTTGGACTCACAACTGAGGAATATAGAATTAGATTTGGGGGGCTCACAAAACCCAAAACCAATCCTGGATTGACTTCGTAGACTACTCAGTTAAAACACTAGATGGTTGGTTAACTGGACACAATGTGCATGATTTCAATGGACTTTACAATCTGTTTATGAAAGAACATATTTTAAGTAATTGCACTAATGAAAAATTACATCAGCATTTGGTAGACCTAGGTCTAATTTCTCCCCAAAAATTGGGAAAGAAGGCAAACCACTGGGTCAAGAGAAGGGTGACAAAAACAACCACTGGGGGTGACCAAAAGAAAGGGGTTACAAAACCTCCCCAGGGGAAAGGTGGTGAGAATCCCCAAGATAAAAAGCCTGAGTCTTCAAAAGGGCCCCAAAAACCTGCACAGGGGGGTGAGTCACAAAACTCTTCCCAGTCCAATAATAGGTACAAGGGAAAGAACTTTGATCCTTTAAAGGCCTGGTGTAACAACTGTAGAAAGTTGGGACACTTAACTGGAGATGCACTTTGCTAAATAATAGTTTTAAACATTTATCTTCAACCTACCGTAGCTGGAAACTAATTGACAGCAAAAGGCTGAATGGTCAATTACTAGAAAACCAATTTGAGCCTTCAAAAGACGCAGAAACTGCCTCTTTGCAATTTAACAATTGGCTTGCACAAGCAGCCGACAAATTAGCCCCCCTGAAAAAAGCAGTAAACAAAAGAAAATCACCTACCTCCCCATGGTTCTCAGAGACTCTCAGAGTAAAAAAACAAGAATGTAGGCGACAGGAAAGGCGTTGGAGAAATGATTACAACGCTCAGGACCTTGCCATTTATAAAACTCTTTTAACTGAATATAAAAACCTAATTAACGCAGAAAAATGCACCTATTTTACTGAACAAATTAATCAGGCAAAGAATTCCACTAGAGAACTCTTTCAAGTGGTTTCAAAACTATCAGGTCCCCCAGAAACAAATTTTATTGAACCATCACAAAAATTCTGCGACTCTCTAGCACAACATTTCCTAAGGAAAGTGAAGGAAATCTATGACATTTTTGGTACAAATATTAGCATAGATAACGATACTCTCATTAATATCTGTCCTTCTGACGCCTCTAGCTTCTCTAAATTTGAATTCATTACTAATGATAAGGTTACCACTCTTATCCAACAGACGAAATCAGGCTCCCCCTATGACTCGCTTCCCCCTAGTATCTTCAAGCAAGCCTCCGAGATGCTAGCTCCTTATCTCGTCAATATTTTTAATACTATGTTCTTGTGTGGTGTTTTTCCGACCATATGGAAAACGGCTTCGATAGCACCTTTATTGAAGAAACCTAGTCTCGATCCCACGCAACCTAATAATTATAGACCTATCTCTCGTCTACCTTTTCCCGCTAAATTAGTGGAGAAAATCATGAATGAACAGCTGACTGATTATTTACAAAAAAATAATTATCTTGATGAGACACAGTTTGGTTTCAGAACAGAACATAGTACCGAATCAGCTTTAATTAAAGCCACAGATGAAATTAGAGCGACTTTGGATTCAGGGGGAGCGGCCGCCTTGATTTTACTTGATCTTTCCGCGGCGATTGACACCGTCAACCATGATCTTTTGTTAAATCGTCTAAATTCCATTGGCATTTCAGATAAATCACTTACACTACTCTCATCCTTTTTGTCTGGTAGAACACAATCAGTAGCTTTGGGAAGCTATGAATCCCCGTCGTTCGTCCTCCCCTGCGGAGTCCCTCAGGGATCATCCTTAAGCCCTACACTATTCAACATTTATGTATCTGAACTGCCGAAACTCATAAGAACCTTCGGGCTGGCAGTGACATCATACGCAGACGATACACAAATTGTCTTATCTTTATCAAAAAAATCCGCACCACAAATGCAAAATTTCAAGGATTGCATGCTTGCAGTCAGTTCGTGGATGAACTCTTGTTGTCTGAAATTAAATTCAGACAAAACAGAAGTCATCACATTTGGCAATTTCCTACCTAATTGGTCACAGAGCTGGTGGCCGGATGAACTGGGATCGGCTCCGATTCCAGTCACCAAAGCTAAGAACCTTGGCGTGATTATTGATGATAAACTTAATTTTAAATCACAGGTAAATGCTGTTTCTTCATCATGTTTTTTCTTGTTAAAAACCATTTAAAAAGTACTCCCGTTCATTCCCATGGACAGCAGAAAAACAGTGATCTCTTCTTTGATCCTGGCCAAGTTAGACTATTGCAATGGTCTTTACATCAGCCTACCTGAGAAACAACTCAATAAGTTGCAGATGACTCAAAATGCAGCGGCGCGTCTTCTGCTGGGTATTCCTAAGTATTCATCGGTCAGAAATCATCTACATAAACTGCATTGGCTCCCAGTTAGGAATCGCATTATTTTTAAATCTCTCTGCACTACCTACAGAGCACTCCAGAACACTGGCCCCATTTTTTTAAGGCGCCTGTTCTATTGGTACATTCCAAAAAGGCATCTACGCTCCGAAGGAGCTAAACTTCTAGCAACTCCGAGAGTTTTTAAAGCCACATGGGGTGGCAGTAGTTTTAGGGCAGCTGCCCCCAAACTCTGGAACGAACTCCCCTTTGCCATCAGATCCCTTCCAACTCTACTTGCATTCAGGAAGGCCTTGAAAACATGGCTATTTGATAAATAGTCATCTTTATCTTTACAGAAACTGGCATAGTCCACGGGCCAGCGCCAAGACACCCTCGGGTAATCGTGCGCTTAACAAATTTATTAACATAACATAACATAACTTGTCCTAACAAGAAGCCCCCTAGTCCTAGCACAGCTACTCCTTGTGTAGCCAGCCTCCAGATGGGATCAACAGTGTGCCAAGAGCAAATCGGGTTGCATACTGAAGAAGTTCTAGTTTCAGAAGGGGAAGTTGAGTTTGCCACTGTAGCTGTGTGGCCACCCAACTTAAAGAAGTATTTTCAATACCCTTGGATTAATGGAACTAGGATAGAAGCTCTGAGGGATACAGGTGCCAGTGTCACTATGGTGAGAGACACATTGGTTTCCCCTGAGCAATAGTTGGTTGGGAGAACTTACTGAGTCATTAATGCTGACAGTGTTACCACTAACCATGCAATGGCAATGGTGACATTAGACTGGGGGGGGGATACTGGCCTGAAACAGGTAGTGGTCTCTCCAAAGCTACCAGCTGCATGTCTGCTTGGCAATGACCTGGAAACCTCAGCATGGGCTGAGGTTGAACTGAAAACCCATGCAGCAATGCTGGATATCCCTGAGATGGTGTGTGTAAAAACAAGAGCACAGAGCAGAAAACCGGGAGAAAAGAAGTGTTGGAGCCTGAACGTATGGCCTAACATTCCAAGAGGAAAGGTAAGAAGATTCGGAAACCAGCTTCTGAACAGCAAAAGGATCAGGACCTCTCTCCTCAGGGAGAGGACTTGGTCACCCCAGAGGGAACTGAGCCCATGGAGCTTGACCCTTACCAGGTTGAACTCTTGGGCCCTGTGGGACCCTCTAGGGAAAAGATGTGCCTTGAACAGCAAGACTGTCCAACTCTTGAAAGCCTGAGGCAGCAAGTTGCTGCACAGGAAAAGGGAGATGTCAGTGGTATCCACCGAGTTTATTGGGAAGAGGGACTACTGTACACTGAGGCCAGAGACCCCAACCCCGGAGCCACTAGGAGAATGGTAGTGCCTCAGAAGTACGGGGAGTTTTCCTATTTTTAGCTCATGACATCCTTCTAGCTGGGCATCTGGGCCAAACCAAAACCTGGGAAAGGCTAGTTAGACACTTTTACTGACCCCAGTTGTCTCAGAAAGTAAAGGAGTTTGTCAGCTCCTGTGTCACCTGTCAAGCCAGTGGCAAAACAGGTGGACACCCAAAGGCCCCCTTAATACCACTACCAGAGGTTGGGGTTCCCTTTGAAAGGGTAGGTGTGGACATAGTGGGTCCACTTGAACCTCCCACAGCATCAGGAAAGAAATTCATACTAGTGGTAGTGGACATGCCACTAGGTATCCTGAGGCAATTCCCCTTAGGACTACTACAGCTCCTGCAATAGCCAAGGCCCTCATTGGTGTCTTCACCAGGGTAGGGTTTCCTAAGGAGGTGGTTTCAGACAGAGGTTCTAACTTCATGTCGGCTTACCTCAAACACATGTGGAAAGAGTGTGGAGTGCAGTACAAGTTTACTACACCCTATCACCCACGAACCAATGGCCTTGTTGAGAGATTCAACAAGACATTGAAAGGCATGATTATGGGGCTCCCGGAAAAACTCAAAAGGAGATGGGATGTCCTCTTACCATGCTTGCTTTTCGCTTACAGAGAGGTGCCACAGAAGGGAGTAGGGTTTTCCCCCTTTGAACTTCTGTTTGGCCATCATGTGAGGGGATCACTCTGTCTTGTAAAAGAGGGTTGGGAGAAGCCTCTCCAAGAGCCCAAACAAGATATTGTGGACTATGTGCTTGGCCTAAGGTCCAGAATGGCTGAGTACATGGAAAAAGCATCCAAGAATCTTGAGGCCAGCCAGGAGCTTCAGAAGCACTGGTATGACCAAAAAGTGGCACTGGTAGAATTTCAACCAGGGCAAAAGGTGTGAGCTTTGGAGCCAGTGGCACCAAGGGCTCTCCAGGACAGATGGAGTGGCCCTTACCCCATCTTAGAAAAGAAAAGTAAGGTCACCTACTTGGTTGACCTGGGCACAAGCAGGACACCCAAAAGAGTGATCCATGTGAACCGCCTTAAGCTTTTTCATTATCGGGCTGACATCACCATGCTGATGGTGACTGATGAGGATCAGGAGACAGAGAGTGAACCTGTCCCTGACCTCCTCTCACACAGCCCAAAAGATGGGTCAGTGGATGGAGTTGTCTTTTCAGACACCCTCTCTGCCCAACAGCAGACTGATTGCAAGCACGTCTTGCAGCAGTATGTAAAGCTCTTTTCCTTGACCCCTGGTCAGACAAACTGGTGTACCCATGACGTGGACACTGGTGGCAGTTCACCTGTCAAAAACAAAATCTATCGCCAGTCTGGTCAAGTCAAGGAAAGCATCAGAGCTGAAGTCAGCAAGATGCTGGAGTTAGGGGTTATTGAACCCTCTGAGAGCCCCTGGGCCAGCCCAGTGGTTCTAGTCCCCAAACCTCCTCCACAGGGTGGAAAGAAAGAAATGAGGTTCTGTGTGGACTGTAGAGGGCTCAACTCTGTCACCAAGAGCAGATGAGCTGACAGACAAACTAGTTGCAGCCAAATTTCTAAGTACCTTTGACTTAACTGCAGGGTACTGGCAGATTGGCATGGCACCAAGAGCAAAAGAAAAGACAGCATTCTCCACACCTGATGGGCATTATCAGTTTACTGTTATGCCCTTTGGTTTGAAGAATGCCCCTGCCACATTCCAGAGGTTGGTGAATCAAGTCCTTGCTGGTTTGGAGTCCTTTAGTGCAGCTTATCTAGATGATATTGCTGTCTTTAGTTCCACCTGGCAGAATCACCTGATCCACCTTGGAAAGGTTTTAAATGCCCTGCAAACTGCAGGCCTAACTATAAAGGCATCCAAATGCCAGATAGGGCAGGGAACTGTGGTTTACCTGGGCCACCTTGTTGGTGGAGGCTAAGTACAACCCAAGATCCAGGCTATCCTGGACTGGGCAGCTCCAACAACCCAGACCCAAGTCAGGGCATTCCTTGGCTTGACTGCGTACTACAGGAGGTTTGTGAAGGGATATGGGTCCATTGTGGCTCCCCTCACAGAACTCACCTCCAAGAAGATGCCCAAAAAGGTAAACTGGACAGTTAGTTGTCTAAAGGCTTTTGACACCCTGAAAGAGGCTATGTGCTCAGCACAGATTCTCAAAGCTCCAGACTATGCCAAGCAGTTCATTGTGCAGACTGATGCCTCTGAGCTAGCGACAGGAGCGGTCCTATCCCAGACCAATGATGAAGGCCAAGACCAACCAGTTGCTTTTATAAGCAGAAGGCTTCTCCCCAGTGAGTAGCAATGGAGTGCCATTGAGAGGGAGGACTTTCCAGGTTCTTCCACTTAGAAAATGAAGACTCTCTAGGGAAAGGTTAGTCTCATCCTCTTTCGTTTGGAGGGGGTTGTGTGAGAAAGTGCCCTCTTTCTGCATGGTTGCCCCCACTTTTTGCTGAATTGCTGATGTGCTTTGACTGAGTGTGCCCTGGGCTCCTGCCAATCAGGTGCCCAAGGCCTATGTTCTTTCCCTAAACCTGCATTAAAAACAAAACCCAATTGGCATCTCTGGCCACAGGTCAGCCCCTGGTAAATGGTACCACGGGTACCCAGGGCACTGTGACCATGGAAGACCTCTAAGGGCTGCAGCACTTATTGTGCCACCCTCAGAGGCCCTGTACCATTACACTCACACACTGCCTTTGCAGGCGGCGTGTTTAGGTGCAAAACAAAGTGAAGAGTCGACATGGCACACATCTCTGTGTGCCATTCCTACAACCCACTGCCCTGGCATAGATCAGTCACCCCTCTAGCTGGGTGCACTATACCAGTGGTGAGGGTACAGGTGCATGAGCCCTGTACCGCTACAGTGTCTAAGTCCATTCTTAGACATTGTAAGTGCAGTGCTGCCATTAAGAGTATATGGTGCTGGGAGTTTGTCATTACGAACTCCACAGCACCATAATGGCTACACTGAAAACTGAGAAGTTTGGTATCAAACTTCTCAGCACATTAAACCCACACTGATGCCAGTGTGGGATTTAATGAAAAATACACACAGAGGGCATCTTAGAGATGCCCCTGAAAAACGACCTACCACTAGTGTCCAGGCTGAGTGGCTGCTTTCAGCTGCCACCACCAGACATGTTTCTGGACCCCTGGGTCGAGAGCCTGCTGCTCTCGGGGGCATGAAACAATGCACATCCTGGGATGAGGTGCCAAGCCTCCTCCCCCAGAATGAGCAGGGTTCACGAAGGGGAAGCTTCAAAGGCTTGCTGCCTTTGTGAGCTTCCCCAGGCCACTTGCTGCTTTCAGCAACTGGTCCCCACTGGTTCTGATCCCCACTTTGGGCGGGAGAACCAGCGGGAAAATCAAGTGAGGAAGAGAGGTGTGCCCACCCCTGCCAACTCCACCCCTCAGGTGGGGGGGGGGCGAGGTGAAGCACAACTCTCAGTCCCCGCCATCTTGCAGATGGGGGACCCAGCCAACCAGGGAAAGGCTTATGCCCCCCTCCCACTGGAGGATGGCATAATAGGGGGTGTACCCACCCCAGGGAAGGGACCCATAGGTCCCAACCTTTTTACCTACCTGTAACGCCCCTTAATCTAGTATTTAGGGGCATCCCTGAACCTTGCTTCCTCAGACAAGAACCTACAAGAAGAAAAGAACAAGAAGGACCGAACAGCCATGCCGAAGCTAACAAGAGGAGGACGCCCACTGACTTGGCCCCAGCCCTACCGGCCTGTCCCCACCTCGAACCTGCTCCAGCGAAACCCCGGTGTGTCCTGCAGCCAGCAACCTCAAGAAACCCGGAGGACCTGCCTGCCTTCAATCCCAAAGATTCTGTCTCCCGTGAACACTGGATTTGTTCAAACAACAGACTCCAGCTCCGCAAGGATCCGCGAGTTTGCACCACTCTGCACCCGACGCCCACGGCCTGAATTCGAGTGGCCCAACACCAAGAGGAGGTCTCCCTGGCGATCCTGACCCGAGATCCCGTGACCGCTGACCTGCCTCAAGCCTCCAGCCGACGCCTGCAGCCTCAAACCGGAAAGTCCCCCCAACCGCGACCAGGAGCTGGCAAGAAGATCCGACCCTGAAATGCACCCGACGCCCCACGGCCTTGGGTGGCTCAACCGACGGTGCCTCACCAACCCCCAAGATCCCAACTTACCTCTCCAAGTGGTGGTCACACCCAGAAGACCTTTGTCCCCAAGCCTGCAGTGCTTTTGCAAACCAGAGACTCCCCATTGAAAGCTACAGGGCTTCCGACACCAAAACAGCACTCTGCACCCAGCCGCCCCAGTGCCACTGAGGGTGCATCTTTTGTGGTGGCCTAAACCCCCATTTGGCATGAGCTTAAGCCCAGGAACTTTGCTCTCACAACCCAGTGGCCTACTCGTTAGCAGCCACCAACCGGAGGCCCCCTATCCCCAATTGGATAACATTGGGCCTCAGCACTCTGCACCCAGCCGCCCTAGTGCCGCTGAGGGTGTAACAAGAGTGCATCCTTGACCCTGGGGGACCCCTGAGTCTAACCCCAGAACACCAACTCCCACAACATAATACTTACCTTTAAACCGATAACACTATTTTCCTCCATAGGATAACATTGACTGTTTTTCTATGAAACGTTTTTAAGTGTGGAGTTGGAAAACTTAAAGAAATTCTTTAAAATTGTGCTAACTAACAAAAACGCTTTTACTTACCTGTTTACAGGAAATGTCCCAGTGTAGTATCCAGGTATACTACACTGTGTAAGAAAAGTGATCTGAAAGTAATGTACTGGTCATTTTACAAAAAAGCCCATTCAAAGCATATGTACTGTATTTACAAAGCATTGCATTTCTCAGTAACAATATTGTAAGTTAAAACAAAGTGCATACACAATTACAATCCAAACTGTATTACAACTGTATATTTACTGCAAAGTATTTATCAGTTACCTGTGCCAGGCTTGCTCAGTTCTAGGAAATAAAATAACTAAAAGAATATTTTTATACAAAAACTTTGGTCTGAAGTTCAGTCTTTGAGTATGTACTACAAATGCTTAACACTGTCCTCTGATAAAGCCTTACTGCTCGGCCACACTACCACAAATAGAGAGTAAGGTGCTATCAACTTTACCTCTGCCTACCTTTTGGGTTCCACTAGACTCTGTGCACACTATACCTCACTTTGGTATAGTATATACAGAGCCAGCTTCCTACACTCTTTCTATGTGTGCTGCATAGAAAGAGGAAAATGCCATTAATGATTGTGTTTGTGCAGGAAGGTGTCCCTTCCTGCTCAAAAACAATCATCCCTGCAATGCAGTCATCCTTGCAACATGATGCAAGGGTGCCTGCACAGAGCAATTTCAAAGTTGACAGGTGTGAAACAGGTGTGCATTAAATGCTGGTTTAATCCTTTACTTGCGATCAGTTTGGTTCCTTCTCCATATAGTTTATTATTTTTTCAGTGCTTTTTATCAAATTAGATTGGTTCCTGTGTTCTCGACTGTGGTGGATTAGCTTTGGATATCTGAGAAGTCATTAAGCTCTGATCGGCCGAAGACTTTTTCTTTGGCCTCCTCAATTAAGGACAATAATGTAATGTACCTCCCTTTTTTCTGAGACAATGTATAACACTACAATGTGTAGGACGAGTGCGTTCTTGTGATTATGATGCTAGTCTTAAAGAGTTTAATTTGATTTAAAGATATTGTGGCCAAGGGGTGATGGTGGTGGTCCCGGCTGAGATCTTCATGAGAAGCCGGCTGTAGATGCTCCCCTCAGTCAGCCATCTTGGAACCTCTTGACTGTTAAATGAATATATTGAAATAATAGTGAAATTAATACATACATAGATAGATAGATTCTTCATATATTTATATCTAGTGACACATTCTTTATAATGGACAACTGCAAAGTAGTGTTAGTGTATATTCAGTTAGAAAAAATGCATGCTGACATTGTCCCAGATTTGATTCCCTTTCATATTCTGTGATTTGTGTTCTTCTTTTTGCTGAGACTCATCATCATCTGTGCTCTCTGACTTATCCTCACTGTCCTCAGGTATTGGTACAAGTCACATGATGTCAAAGTTATGGAGCATGGCACATACCACTATGATGCAGAAAATCTTATCTTGGTAGTTCTGTAGGGCATTTTCAGTACAACGCAGCCATATAAAGCTGCACTTTAGGAGGCCAAAGGTATGCTCTGGTGTGTTCCTTGTCTGGTGGTCTGCTTGGTTTGATGCTTCTTCATGGACATTACTGGACTGCAATATTGGTGTCGCAGCCAAATAATGAGGATGTATCATACCTTACCTGCAGGACAGGGGCACGTGGGTGTAAGTAGTGCTAGTGCGAATGCACATGTAGGTGTACATCTACTCCAACAAACATGTTGTAATAGAGGTCAAAGTTATTGCAAAATTGACTTCGCTGAGAATTGTCATCGGTGTAAAGTTACACATATTTGCATTGCAACATTTATTTGTTGCCTTAGGAGAAGACAACTCTGTAATTGTACTGCTGGTATTTGTGGAGATTGGATCATGTTGCATTGTAATGTTGATGGGTCAATTCATCTTCTGCTCACCAAGCAACCATATACATTTAGGGAGATAGGTCTCAATAGTATGACCAATGTTGCTCCTCTGCAGGATCGTGGGTCAGCCCAGGACACTTGGCACAACATTTCAGTATAGCACTTTCTGTTTATGTTTGTTTTCTCTTTTGCAATTCAGATGCAGCTCCGTGTGTCTCAGTGGTCTTTCATACAGCCTTAAATAATACATCCTATGAAAAAATGTGTCAATGTTATAAAATTCGTAGAAAGTAGCAGAATCTTTTACGACTTAAGTTTAGGCGTAAGAAATATTTAAGTATGTTTCTCCAAACTGCTATAATGAATTATGTAGGAAAACGAAAAGAATCTCTAGGCAAGCTTCCTGCACAGCAGCAATCTATTAATTGTGGTGACTATTTTCACCATTGTGATGCGGACAGTGTGTGCACCGCAATCTACTGCTTTCTTTGAATCTTTTTCTCCTTTCTCCAGATGACAACCTCCAGCAATGGGACATGGGAAAACCAGACCACTGTCAAGGACTTCATTCTCTTTGGCTTCTCCAATCTACCCTTCCGCCTGCAGATTTGCCTTTTTGTTCTCTTTCTGTTTGTTTATCTGTTCACACTTGCTGGAAATGTCATGATTATTATAATTGTCACACTGGACTCTGTGCTTCACACGCCCATGTACTTCTTCCTCAAAAACCTGTCTTTTCTGGAACTCTGCTATATTTCCGTGACCGTGCCGAAGATGTTGGTCAACTTTATAGCTGAAGATAAGAGCATCTCTTTCGCAGGCTGCACTGCCCAGATGTACTGCTTCTTTACACTGGGTGTGACTGAGTGCTTCCTCCTTGCCGTGATGGCTTATGACAGGTATGTGGCCATCTGCAACCCTCTCAACTATGCCATAATCATGAATTCAAACAAGTGCCTGCAGCTGGCAGCCACATCTTGGGTTGGGGGCAACCTGATCTCTCTGGGCCAGACAGCCTCTATCTTCAGCTTGCCCTATTGTGGCCCCAATGTCATCGAACACTTTTTCTGTGATATTCCACCAGTTCTGAAGCTAGCATGCACAGACACAATCCTCAACAAGATCGCAGTGTCTGTCACTGGATTTCTCGTGCTCCCTATGCCTTTCCTCCTTGTGCTGTACTCTTATGGCCGGATAATGTCTGCTATTTTAAGGATCCGCTCAGCTGAAGGCCGGAAGAAGGTGTTTTCCACCTGTGCCTCCCATTTTATCTCAGTAACTCTCTTTTTTGGGACTGGGGGCTTCACCTATGTTAGGGTAAAGACCAATGGTTCCTCCGAGGATAATGACATGCTGTTATCCCTTTTGTATAGTGTGGTGACACCTCTCTTGAACCCCATGATTTATAGCTTAAGGAACAAAGAGGTGAAGGGAGCCCTCTGGCGGTTGATAGATAGAAAGATACTGTCAAAAAGGATGCACTTGTTCTGATAGACCACAACTGACTGGATCTCATATTACTAAATAAATTTGTATTGACGCATCATTCAATTAAATAAAGTTGTGTACCGGAAATAAGTGGAACAGGGCAAGGGTACAATATGGAGAAACAGAGGGAAAGATTTACCTTTGCATTGACCTTTTCTAGAATGGAGCTGTAGCAGGTGTGTGACACTTTCAAGTGGCCTCCAGGATGAGCTCTCTGGGGTTTATAGTTCAGAGAGGTGAAAGTTCAAGCGATCTGGTGTGCATAAGTATGGTGCTTCCAGAGGAGTTATGAGGATAGAGATCTCTGCAAAATGATGGGGCAGATGTGTGAGCAGTGTGTGCAGCTGCAACCCCCTGTGCAAATGTTCACGCTTTGCCATTACAATAGCCCTAATTTGCCACGTAATAATGTGATATTGGCACTTGCAATGTCAACCCTGGACCTCATGATTCTCATGGCAAACGGCGCTGCAGAGTATTTGCTCATCTTCCTTGTGACTCTTGAAGAAATGTATGACTAGTTGGCGACCTCTTCGGCACTTGCATTGATAAGCTACCAGCAAGGAATGGCAGTCACACACTGCAATAGCTTCCCAAGTTTGCAATAGCCACGCTTTGCGAATGAGAATGCAGGGACGGAAGTCTGCTGTTCCTTACAGGCCACCATCGTTGCAATAGAATCCATCCTCAATGCCTTGAGTCCTAATTTTTGCGAATATCTGCTACTGGCGTCCTGGAGCTGTGGCTGAGTAGTATATCCAGCACTGTTAAAATACTGGGACCTCCTCAACAGCACCACCCCGGACATAGCATTCTTCACCGAAACCTGGACCAACACCACCTCGGGACCGGACATCGCCATCGCCATTCTCCAAGGATACAAGATCTCCAGGAAGGACCGCCCCACCCGCCCCACCCGCCCGGGAGGAGGAATCGCCATCGTCCATAAATCCACCCTCCGCCTGAGCACACTCCCCGACGAGCCCACAGACCTGATGGAACAACTTCACTTCAAGATACTGGCCAGCCCTACCACCACCCTCCGGGGAACCCTCATCTACCGACCCCCTGGACCCAGCGGACCATTCGCCAACTCCATCACGGACATCATCTCCCCGCATGCCATCGTATCCACCGAGTACACCCTGCTGGGAGACCTCAACTTCCACCTCGACAACCAACTGGACCCCAACACCACATCCCTCCTGAACAACTTCCACAACATTGGACTCTGCCAGATCGTGACCGAACCCACGCACTCAGCAGGACACACCCTCGACCCCCTCTTCACAACAGGAAACTCCATCACTTTCAGCCACACCACCGAACTCCCATGGACAGACCACCGATGCATCCACTTCACCTTCAGAACCCCCACCATCCACAGACACCAGCACCTGCTCCCACGAAGAAACTGGACCAAAATCACCGACGACCAGCTCACCTCCTCACTCAGCAACTCCACCCCAACCATCGCGGAAGACGATGACCCCAACACCGCAGCCCGAACCCTGCACAGATGGATCTCCGACAGCGCCAACACCATAGCCCCACTCAAGAAAAACAACAACACTCACGCCAAGAAAGCCAGATGGTTCACCACCGAAGTTCGAGAATCGAGACGCACGTGCCGCCGCCTCGAAAAGGCCTGGAGGAACTCGAAATCTACAGAGGCCCTCAACGACTTCAGAGCCGCCACCAAAGCCCACCACCAACTCATTAGAAAAACGAGAAAAAAAGCAATTGAAAACAGGATCTCCACACGCGCACAACAGCAAAGAACTCTTCAGCATCATCAAGGAGTTCGCCCAACCCACCAGCGAGTCTACGGACATCCCTCCCTCACAAGACCTCCGCAACAAACTCAGCACCTTCTTCCACCTCAAAATCAAGAAAATCTACGACAACTTCGACGAAGTCAACCAACACACTGAACCCTCACCAGCCACCCCCCGACACCCTGAAGCCAACGATTGACAACTGGACAGCCCTCACCACCGAAGACACACTGAAGACAATGAAGTCAATCCACTCCGGGGCCCCCATGGACCACTGCCCCCACCACATCTTCAACAGAGCCGCCGACACCATCGCACCCATACTCCGTCACACCATCAACCGCTCCCTGATGAACGCCTCGTTCCCCGACGACTGGAAAAACGCTGAGATCAACCCCCTCCTGAAGAAGCCCTCGGCGGACACCACCGACCTCAAGAACTACAGACCCATCTCCCTGCTCCCATTCCCAGCGAAAGTCATTGAGAAAGCCATCAACAGCCAACTCGCCACCTTCATCGAAGAGTACAATATCCTCGACTCCTCCCAATCCGGCTTCAGAAAAAAACCACAGCACAGAAACCGCCCTCCTCGCCGCAACAGACGACATCCGCTCCCTACTGGACAGAGGAGAAACAGTAGCCCTCATCCTCCTCGACCTCTCAGCGGCGTTTGACACAGTCTCTCACTGCACCCTAATACGCAGACTCCACGACGCAGGGATCCGGGACAAGGCCCTCGACTGGCTCCACTCCTTCCTCTCTGGCAGAACGCAGCGGGTCAGACTCCCCCCTTTCCTCTTGGCCCCTACACCAACCACCTGCGGAGTCCCCCAGGGGTCCTCCCTCAGCACCACGCTCTTCAACGTATACATGGCTCCGCTCGCCCCCATCGTCAGAACCTACGGACTCAACATTGTGTCATACGCAGACGACACCCAACTCATTCTCTCCTTATCCAACGAACCCAACACCGCCAGACACAACTTTCAAGAAGGCATGGAAGCCGTCGCCAAATGGATGAAAAGCAGCTGCCTACAACTCAACACCAACAAAACAGAAGTACTCATCATGGGCCCAAACCCCGATGCCTGGAACGACACCTGGTGGCCCCCCGCCCTCGGAAGCCCACCCACGGACAACGCACGCAACCTTGGAATGATTCTGGACCCGAGCTCAAAATGGACCGCCAGATCAACTGCGTCGCATCCTCCTGCTTCCACACCCTCCGCCTCCTACGTAAGACCTTCAAATGGATCCCCCTCGAACACAGAAAGACCGTCACTCACGCCCTCGTCACCAGCAGACTCGACTACGGCAACGCACTCTACGCCGGAATAAACAAAAACCTCACCCGCAAGCTACAAAACATCCAGAACGCCGCCGCAAGACTGGTCCTCAACCTGCCAAGACACTGCCACATCTCCCAGCACCTGCGCACACTCCACTGGCTCCCCATCGAGGCCAGAATCTCCTTCAAGATACTCACCCACGCACACAAGGCCCTCCACGGCACCGGACCAGCATACCTGAACAACCGACTCAAATTCCACGCACCTCGAAGGACCCTACGATCAGCCCAGCTCTCCTACGCCGTGGTCCCCCGCACCAGAAAGACCAGATCGGGAGGCCGCTCCTTCTCCTTCCTCGCAGCCAGAGCCTGGAACGCCCTTCCACTCCACCTCAGACAGACAACATCGATCCCCATCTTCGTGAGAAACCTCAAAACCTGGCTCTTCGACAGACCCCCTCCTTGATGGACTGGAACCTGCACCCCCACACCCTCCCCCCCAGCGCCTTCAGACCCTTATGGGTGAGTAGTCGCGCTTAACAAACGCTGATTGATTGATACTAGGAGGATGGTTATGCAGGCGCTGAGCAAAACATTGGTTTAATGCGATCTAACCAGTATACATCCGAACCAAGATTCCTACGTGGGCGAGTTTGCTGCATGTGGTGTCTGCAAAGTGAATGAGAGAGGGGGACAGGACAATTGGGCAGAACTTCCAGCAGGACACCTGAAAGAAATAAAACATCTACTTTTTGTAAGATGCAGCATAAGTATATAAAATTCTGCATTAACACCAACTCTTCTGAGCTAATACGCTGGGGCTCTGATTCCGTGGTTGGGGCTAAATTTCTATCCCTGCTCAGACTCCTGTTGGTGCAGGTATCAATCACAATGTCAATACTGTGGAGGTTCCCACCTGGGTTAACTACTGGATGTGATAACCATTGCACTCCTAAGATTTTCCCCAGGTCTACTTTGGTACGCCAAACCTGCCAAATGTATCTTGGGCAACATTTCCAGCAATTACAGAGAGGGGCAGAATTAATCCCAATTCCACATGATATGCCCCATTTCAAAGTTAAAACTTAGAATAGCAGGTATTTACCGCACCTGACAAATACCGGGCCTAATTCACAACGATAAAATAACACTTTTTTGCAAGTTTACTTTTTTTTGCTAGTCACAATCTGCGAAGTTAAGTTTAGTAATAGTAATTTTACGACTGAGCACATCCGTCCATAAAAAGATAGAATTGGCTTATCTTGTTATGTGCAGAGTCTCCGTAGTTGTAAAATTACTATTAGTAAACTTAAACTCGCAGTTTGTGAATACCACAAAATAGTAAATTTACACAAAAGCGTAAGTTTATCTTTATGAAAGAGGCCATCCATATTTACGGTGTGGATATTTACCAGGCGAGGCAAATACCACCAGCTTTCTCCAGGGCATACGTAATCAAAGAGAAGGTAAATAACAAACAGTTTTTAATCTGCTTGCAGACACATATGTACATATTTCACAATAGCATCCTACTGGCATACTTCTAAACAGGAAGTGACATCACAAAATGTCCTAGCATCCATGTAGAATTGACTTTACTACAATCTTCAAGGATTTATCTCTATAGGAAGTACAACCATTTATAAAATGAAGAAACCAGGCAAGCTGAATCCATTTCCCAGCTTCCATCTCTATGGGAAGTGGCATCAGCACATTCCCCAGTAAACATCTCAACAGGAAAAGAGATCACTGAATTTCCCACCTGAAGCATCTGGCCTCCTCCCCTACTTCAATCAACTCTTCAGTGCATCCCTCAGCCCTTGCATCCCTAACTCAGGGCAAACACAGGCATGGGTGTCTTCAGGTTGGGTCTCTCATGGCCAGGCAAGAACCCTGCAGCACTACAGCTGCTGAAAACACCTATAAGTTAAAATTTAATCAAATGCCTAGCCCAACAAACCTAACTCATGCTCATCAATGCACACTCATCATTACTTCAACCTCCAGACATTGCATACCTCGTGAATTATCACAGCCTTGAAATACTTTTCATCACAAAATCATGGCTCACCCCAACATCCTCATACATCATTGATGTTCTTGTTTCCACAGGCTACAGCATACTGCATGTGGATCGGGCCCATAAATGAAAAGATCTTATCATCATCCATATGTGCTCCTGGTCCAGCACCCTAGATATGTAAGCAACGCTTAGATTCATGGAGTTTTTCACATGCCACTTTCCACACTCTGAATCCAGGTCCATCATATTCCACCCCATCTACAGGGCAACTGATGAGAATAATGACTCCCTAGATTAATTTTGGAACTTCCTCATCCTCATCTCACCCATCCGACATAACCACACCACTGTCCTTAGTATCTGCTAAAGCCAATTACCAATTTCATGAGTGAAGCAGCCTACAGCAGCAGAATGCTCATGAAGACCATCAAGCATTGCATCAACCCCCTATAAAAACCTCTAATCCCATACTCCAAAGACAAGTTTAATGCCCTTAAGATCTCATTCTACATTTGATAGCATATCAACAACATCAAGCCTGCTTCTTTCTCTTCCTTAGTCCCAGAGGAGTGGAGGCGTCAGTTCTTCCTGCGCACAGGAGAAGTATTGAATCACATTCTTACTACGAGGGGAAACAATGCATCAAATTTCAGACACGCTGTCTTTCTTCTTGGCTGCGGGGCTCCGCTAAGGAGGACTTGGAGCACAGGTGCGATGCGTGAAAAAAATCCAGGTGCTGCGGGTTGATGCGGCGGCAAAGCAGGCACTGCGCCGATTTCCACACCCTCAGACGGGCAATGCGTCGATTCTTTCAGCCGCACAGCAGGGTCTGCGTTGAAGCCTGAGTGGAAGTCTCAGATGTCAGAGACTCAGTGCTCTGGACTGGGGCTGAATGGCTCTTCGGGCCGTGAGCAGGCGCTGCGTCGATTTTTCAGCCGCACCACGGCACTGTGTTGGTTTTTCGACCGCATGGCAAGCTTGTGGCTGGAAGAACGGCACTGGAAGGGCGATGCATGGATTTTTGGTTCTTGAAGCAGTAAAGCAACCTCCAAGGGCCCAGAACTGGAGTTGACACCACTTGGCAGGTCAGAACTCCCAGCAGTGAAGTTCAGGGGAGCTGCAGAAGAAGTCTTTGATAACCCTGAGACTTCCAACAGGAGGCAAGCACACACAAGCCCCGTGGTGAACCTTGGAAAAGCAGGATTCAAAAAGCAAAGTCCAGTTCTTTTACTGCCCACAGACAGAAGCAGCAACTGCAGGCCAACCCAGCAAAGCAACACACAGCAAAGGGACAGTACTCCTCCTGACAGCTCTTCAGCTCTTCTTCTTGGCAGAGTATGCAGTCCAGAAGTGTTCTAAAAATGTGGGGTTACAGGTCTAATACATATACCTCTTTTGTCCTTTGAAGTAGGTATACTTCAAAGAAATGTCTTTGTTGTCTACAAGATGCTGTCTTGGTTCCAGACACACTTCAGGGGGGGTAGAAACAGCATTGTGAGAGGACAGGCATAGCCCTATTCAGGTGTCAGTGACAACTCCTCCCACCACTCTAGCTCAGGAAGACCCATCAGCCTGGTGAAGGGCCATCAGGTTATGCAGGGCACACTTCAGCTCCCTTTGTGTGACTGTCTACAGTGAATGCACAAACCGCCCCTGTCCATGTAAACCAGATGTTAATTCCACAGGCAGGCAGAGACACAGAATGGAAAAGCAAGAAATGTCCACTTTCTAAAAGTGGCATTTTAAAACACACAATTTAAAAATCAACTTCACCAAAAGATGTATTTTTAATAATCAGGGAACCCAAACTCCAAATCTCTATCTCTTCGCAATTAAAAGTTACACTTGCAAGATGTTACAAAGAAGCTCCAATGATACTGTATGGGAGAGATAGGCCATGCAATGGTGTAAAACGAATTGAGCAGTATTTCACTATCAGGACATGTAAAACGCACCAGTACATGTCCTACCTTTCACATACACTGCACGTGCCAATGAGACTTCCTTGGCCTTCCTTAGGGGTGCTTTAAATGCAGTAAACAGGAAGGGTTAGCCTGGCAAGTGGGTGCACTTGACAGGTCAACATGGCAGTTAAAAACTGCACTGGCAGACACTGCCGTGGCAGGACTGAGACATGGTTACAAGGCTACTCATGTGGTTGCACAACCAGTGCTGCAGGCCCACTAGTATGTATCAGAAACAAGGGTAACCCTTCTCACATGGAACCAGGGTATCTAATATGTAACCGGGAACAACGGTTCCTGTGGACTATGTGCACAATACTTGATAATTAGAACACTCAATAGCATATACTCGTGGGGATGGAATGTCATAGAAAGAATCAAAGTCATACACACCGTAGATGTTTAGAAGTGCTTTTACTAAGCCTTTACTTTTTGCATCATAAAATCAGACAGACAGTATGCTCAGTGTCCCAAGTGAACTAGAACCTAGAGAGACACGCATTACAAACGAACCACTCTTTCAGCCTTTTTCATTGTATTAGAGGACTGATAACTCATCAAGTATACTTATATGTGGCCGTTTTGTACAAACAGAAACCTTTTTATATGTTACCAACTGTCACTCCCCCTCTCTAGGTTCTAGTTCACTTGGGACACTGATCACACTGTCTGTCTGATTTAATGATGGAAAAAGTAAAGGCTTAGAAAAAGCACTTCTAAAAATCTATGGTGTGTATGACTTTGATTCTTTCTCTGACATTCCATCCCCACGAGAATATGCTATTGAGCAGGCCCACTAGTAGCATTTGATTTACAGGCCCGGGCACACACAGTGCACTTTAGTAGCGAATTACCAGTAAATCAAATATGCCAATCATGTGTAACCAATCATAATCATAATTTATATAGGGGGCTCTTGCACTTTAGAACTGACCAGCAGAGTAAAATGCCCAAAGTGCAAATATCAGCAAAAATGAAGTCAGAAAAATACAGAAAGAAGGCAAAAAGGATTGTGGATAACCCTGCAAAAAAGGCCAGGTCCAACAGTAGCCTTTTTAAACATATCTGAGGTCTGCCATTGCAGCATGTATGCAGTTTAAACTTCCAATTCGACTTGGCAAAATTACCCAATTTCCAAGCCTAAAACGCCCTTTTTAATACATTTACATCACCCTTATGGTAGGCCCTAGACAACCCATAGTACAGGGTGTATTCCAATTAAAAGGTTGGACATTTACTTGTATGTTTTACATGTCCTGGTAATAAAAACCTCCCAAATTTGTTTTTCTATACTGTGAGGCCTACGTCTCCCAAAGGATAAAACTGGGCAGCCATCCTAGGACTCAGGACTCAGTCCTTTGTCCTTGAAAAACGGTTAATAAAGATATAAGGGGGCAGGGTAGGAATACCCTGCCCCCCCCAAGCTTGGTGGTGGAGACAAAAACATATATATTTTTTTAAATGTTAATACAAGTTTGCTGTAGATACCTAAATCTGCTGTAAAATTAAAGCACACTCTTTAAAAATAACCCCCTAGGGCGGTCCAGGACCCTGGGGGCGCATTTCTTTATATTGGGGAGGGGGCATGTGAACCCACTCCGCAAGCCTTTAGGAGGCCCCAGGGACCCTACCCCCCAAGGCTGATTTTATAATAAGGTAAGGGACCACACAGCCCTCCTCCTCAAACCTCTGGGGGGTCCTGCGGACCCTATCCCCTGGTCTGAAGGTATAACAAGAAGAAGGAGGGTGCAGCCCCACCATGCCGAGTCTCTAGGAGGTCTCAGCAACACCATTCCTTGAGGCTGGTTGGGGTATGTTTTCCTGGGTACCTCAACTCCTGGTACACCACCTTTATTTTGCCCAAGTGTGCGGGCAGGGAATGAGTAATGTGCTCCCACCCGGCGGGAGCAGAAAGTTCCTCCCACCGAGTGGGAGTATAGAACCTCTTCCCTGCCTGCATTCCCAGGTGGGCAAACAAAGAATTACTCCCGACGGGCGGGGGTAAAAGAAAGCTGCTTTGTGGTTTGGAAGCAATGCTGGCTCCCACTGCACGAGGATGTGTGCAAGCAGGGAAGCTGGTGGGGCTGCGGGGGCCATGGACCTCCCCCCACTGCTCCCAAAAAGGGACATGTTGCGGGATGCCTTAAGTGGGAACTGGGGCACCCCATTTTTAAAGTAAAAATAACAAGATGCCAGCTTCTGCTGTAGCAGGGAGCCGGTAAGGCTGCGGGGGTCCTGGGGCTTTCCCCACAGTTCCCAACATAAATAATGGTGTGGGGTGCCCCAGATGGGCACCGGGGCACCCTAGATTGTTAAAATTAAAAAAAACCTGCTGCTGGCTCCTGTACGACCCAAGAGGTCACTTGCAGAGAGCCAATGCATCCCCCAAAAGAAAAAAAATATCTGGGTGCCAGATGGACACTGGGAAAATAAATGAATAATAATTGAGTGGCAAGAGCCGCTCACTTATTATTCACTGCTCCTTGCAAGAAGCAGTCTATAATGCCCCATGAGGACATTTTTAAACATATTTCTTCAAGCCTGGTGGTGTCCCTGGAAGGGGCAGTGGCACCACCAAGAATTTATTTTAATGTTGTGGAAGGTATAGGGAGTGCAGCAGCCAACTAGCAACATTAAAACAAAACAGTAAGGGGCATATTTACACGCCCCTATAGCCACAGGGACGTCACTTTTATTGACATTCCTGTGGCAATAGGGGCTTCGCCTTATTAAACTCAAACTCAGTGCTATACTGCAACAAAGCATTGTCACTCCCCTCAAGGGAAATTAAGCTTTTGTATTCCAAATCAGGTCAAACCCTATTCTAAGAAATGCAATGAAAAGGACACATTAAGACCAACAGATAATATGGACTCCTGAATACGAAACACAGGGTAGTCACGACATCTTGAATAGAAGCAACATTCTGAAACTCATTGCTGAAATATTGGAACTAAAGCATATACAATCGGAAGACCTCTTAGCAGTCCAATTTCTCGCAGGGAGCGACAAAACAACCAAAGAACAAACACTAACTACATGGCAGACGCCAGAGCTAGCATACCTAATATTAAATAACTCTGATCGATTTGTAGCCTGGGGTATACAAATATCAGCTCCGACTATACCCCGTTATCCATTCCCTTTGAAAGAAATTCAAACGCGTCAAATCAAAGGAAAAGTAAACCAAACAGCAAAACCAACACAGGTCTATTCGATTTTACAAAACGCAAAAGGCAGGAGCGGTATAGACGAGACTTCAAAAAGATCAGTCAAAGACCCGCATGGAAAAATTGGCTCAAACCCAAACCAATGGAACTGGCTTCCCAGCGTACTTAGTAATAAGAGGAGTGACTGACAAAAGAAAGAAACGGCCAGTAGCTTCAAATATGGTGTTATCCACATGCTATCTTGGAACGTAGCCGGAGCAAAGCAACTACTTGAGGAAGGCCTTCCGCTCCAGGAGTGGGTAAATTGTGATATACTAGCTCTGCAAGAGACGTGGTCGCAGGAAGACCTTCCAATAGCAGGCTTCACTCACTACACAGTAGCAGCAGAAAAAAGTAAGCAATACGGTCGTGCAATAGGTGGGTTGACAGTCTACGTATCTACAGCTCTAAAAATTACAACAGAACAGCTGAAATCTCCGGACCCGAGTATACAACTAGTTAAATTCACGGATCAATATTCAGATAAAAAAAGCACGATAATATTGATCAATTATTACACACAACCGAAGCTCCAAACTAAAAAGGAGAAAAATGCTCTTCTAAGTAAAACAATCTCAGGTCTACGTTGTGCCGAGCCTGCTTGGAATCTAATAGTGACAGGAGATTTCAATGCCAACTTGATATTCACGCCGGACGAGGATGAAATTTTGACAGCAGATAATACGTACTGGTGTGTACCACAGCAATTTCAAGTCGGGACGACTCGCGTAGACCAAATTGGTCAGCATTTAGCAACAGACCTCGAATATCAAGGCATGCGAGTGCTTAATGGAAGAACGGAAGAAGACAATCCGCCAAAAAAAACACACTATGGCCCTAGGGCACAAACGATACTTGACTTTACAATTATAACGCTCCCTTTAATGCCATTGCTGGCCCGCTTTTACATAGAGTATACCACCTTGAGCGATCACTCGTTTCAACATATTATATTTAATTTAAATGTGGCAAGGTATCAATCTACCAGGATACCAGAGGGTCAAATAAATTCAATAAATTTAAAACGCCTTAAATGGACAAATGATACCAAAACAGAATGGTTCTCAATAATAAAAGATCTCCTGGCAGAATTGGCAAATGAACCTATGAATAGGATCCAAGCTTGGTCTCTCTTTTTAAGCAAACTAACAACAAAAATGGAAGTACCCCAAGTTAAGGTTAAAAGACATAATACAGTTAAAGGATTACCAAATGAAGTGCAAAAAGTAAAAAAGGACCTAAAAAGAACACAAAGGAAGTTGCAATCACAAAAACATGCATGGATTACATGGGAAACATTTCAACAACTAAGAAAACAAGATAAAAAGAAGGTATGGGAATTCAAAAAAGCAAAAAAAGAGAGCTTTGGGTCCAAATTAATTTATAGCGTAAGGCATCCTAACCTGAATACTTTTTGGCAGACGATAAATCAACTGATCAGGCATCAAAACGTCTTAATGTCAAACGTGCAGGAATGGGTAAACTTTCTCATACAGAAATTCAAACTGAAGCCATCAAGCGTTCAGCCAAAACAATCTGAAGCAGACATCCAAAATAAGCCACAATTACAGGAAACAGGCGAATGTCAATTACTATCAAAGGGCACCATTCAGTCACCGGTGCAAGAAAGGCTCCCACTACTAAACCACCCCCACTATACAACAGAGGACATAACAAATATAATAAATAAAGGTAAAAGTGATGGGGCTCGAGGCCCGAATGGGATTCCGCAGGCCACCTATAAATATGACTCTGAATACTGGAGCATTCATCTAGGGAAGCTTTATGCCGAAGTTGAGATCAACAATCAAATTCCTGACAGTTGGCAAGGATCAATTATACCCCTATTTATAGAGGAGGAGATAGAACTAACCCTTCAAATGACAGGATAATTGCCCTACAGGATGTCGAAGCTAAATATTTTGCCTCACTAATCCTTGAAGATCTGGTCAACTGGTCAGGGTAACTTAACTTGATCCCAAAAACCAAACAGGCTTTAGAAAGGGGATTGGAATTATCTCTAACATTCTGTCAATCTCTCTAATAGCAGAAAGATGCAAGAACAAGAAACAGGATTTGCATCTTTATTTCATAGACTTAAAAGCCGCATTTGACAGTGTGGACCGGAAACTACTGTGGGCAAAATTAAAAGCCTGGGACATACCTGAGAGAATCCTAAGGGGTCTATTGTTATTTTATACAGATACTTGGGTCAGAGTGAAACTTGGAGATGGTGCTAGAATCTCAAGGAAAGTGTATACGACCACGGGCCTGAAACAGGGGGGAGAGGGGGGTGTTGGCCCCGCACCTGCTTAACTTATTTATATCAGATCTACCTGGAAAGCTTGATAGAATTAATTCCCATTCACCGCACTTAGGTAAGTTACAGCTCTCGCACCTTGCCTATGCAGACGGCATCGTACTCTTAAGTCTAACTAAGGTTGGTCTGACCAGACTATTAGTCGAACTCTCTGAGTTTCTGTCCGCAAACAAGCTGGAAATCAATATATCCAAAACAAAAACAATGCTTATTACCAACCGGTTAGCCCCACAATATAACATCTGGCTAGAAGGCAAAATATTGGAGAACGTATCCAGCTACAAATACTTGGGACACTATATAGATAACAAGCTATCCCATCGTGACCAGAAAAACTACATGACTCAGCGAGCGGAGGCCTTAACGTTTGCCTTCAGGTCGTTGGCAAAGAAACTGGAGGGACCATCACTAAGGCCCCTGCTCTCAGTTATAGCTGCTAAAACACTGCCAACCTTAACTTACGCTAGCACTGCTATGCATGGGAAAGATTCTGTGATTCTTAATAACCTAATAACAAGCATTTACAAAAACGTTTTTCAACTCCCTACAACCGCCTCGCCAGCGCAAATGCGCCTAGAGTTCGGGTTAATGAATGAATTATTGGGTAGACTTTACACATATATAAAGGTCTGGTACCAGATTTAAAAAACCCGGAGGAAAAATGCCTCAACAAATTATTATGGTTAGAGCTGGAAAAGGATAAAAAATCGCCGGCCAACCAATTTCTGGACAACGCACTTAAAGTAACTTGTACCAATGATCTCTGGAATAAAAATTTGCCTTTTCCAACTTTCAAGCTAGCAATAAATAAAGCAGCAAAGTTTCATTCTCTGATAATGGATAAAAACATTTTCTCCCAAAGATCTCACACGTGGACAGTGATTAACAACTACAAAGTCCTTAAACTGGCAGCCTACCTAGATTCCACATTCTCTATCCATATAAAAAGACAACTAATGGCACTGCGGTTCGGAAAGTTCCCTACACTGGCTGATGCACCGCACTGGAAGCAAATTGACTCAAAGGAATGCCGTCTTTGCGGCAGTCAAAAAGAAGACTTTATTCACCTCATATGTCACTGTAAGAAATTGCAACCAGCGCGAGTCACGTTTTTAAGGAGAGCTTTCTTTGTTAGAGGAATAAGCACCTGTAGAACTGCTGTCATTAGAGGATTGGATCCATCGGTCCCCCAAATGAATTGTAGATTGATAAAGTTTCTACTTGCTCATGACCAAGCAGTGAGGGCGGAAGCACTTCAGTGATGGTAACCTTAACGGGAGAGAAAAAGCTATTTCTACTCCCTCGTGCAAAAAAGCTACCGTAAAGAGAAGGAGACGACATAGTCGGTCATCACCAAGTTCCTGAATTTACAAATTGGACTCCCTTCAGTAGTATTGCCAGTACAATTTTGTTAGTTAAGGGACTACGACACTTACAGACATAACTTATAGCCAGATAGGAAGTAAATAATCAGACTGACACCGCAAATGTCTAGTTTTATCACAAATGCACTTTATTTGTATTTTAGCATGCTCAGAAAGTAAAACAAGGACGCAAGAGCAAAGTTTGACACATGTTATACATTGACTTTTTATACCCGTTGTTTTTATACCCTCCATGACAATTTTTTATTCTGTAAAATGTTGAATTGTTTTTACATTCTCGAGTGAAAGATGTTGTCTTATGTAAAATTGTTATCGTTTTAACTAACTATACAATAAACTATTTACTTACACTTACATACTTACTTACACTTAACGTGGCTTAACTCTGCCTTGTGAATAAGGCACCCTTTTATGCTCTACTTAGGGTGAAAGAGGTGGGCAATACGTGTTGTGGTTGGCGCTCCACCGCAACAACCATTAATTTTGACGCTGCCCCATATTTACAAGGGTGGCGTAAATATGGGGAAGTTCCAAAATCAAGACCAGGGAAAAGCTAGTCTTAAACCGGCGAAACTAGGAGAAAAGCTTTATTTCTCCTCGTTTTTGCTGTTTCTATGTGTGCTGCATTGTGCAGCACTCATAGAAACAGCAAAATCCCATGTATGATTGTTTATTTCCGGGAAGGTGTCCCTTTCTGCACAACAACTATAATTGAAAACGACGAGTTGCAACTTCTATGTGTGCTGCACAAGCAGCACACATAGAAGTTACTAATTGCTATTTATGATTGTTTATGTGCAGGAAGGGACACCTTCCTGCACATAAACAATCATACCCACAATGCAGGCACCCTTGCACTATGGTGCAAAGGTGCCTGCGTTGGTGCTAGGGAGCTAAATTTAGCGCCAGCGCAGGGAGAAACACAGGGCTCCGCTGTCTTGTAAATACGGTGCAGCCCTGTGTTTCTAAAGTGTGCGGCATTAGCTTCCTTGGCTTAACACCGCGCTCCGCCACTTTAGTTATAAATATGCCCCTAAGTCTCCTGGGTCATTAAATCCATGACCCAAGGAGAGCTTACCATATTTTAAAAACTCCTGGTTGGAGCTCTATGCTTTTCAGCTGGAGTGCAGAACCCCCTTGTGGTTGGTTCTATGGCTGAACTTTGTAGCTTGATGAATGTTAAAAAAGACTTGATGCTGATGCTTTTTTAACCAAAAGCTTTATTGTTTTTTTTCCGTATCAATTAATATTTTGCAATAAATTAAGTACCAAAAAAGAAATATCAGCAAATTCAATTACATGCAAGTCTAGCATAAATCATAGTAAGATACAAATGCTGTTTGCAATACATGTACCATTACCAAATGTTAATAAAATATAAGAAAGGAAGAAGAAAAAATGGACAGGAGTTTGAAAATAAGCTATAAATGGAGAGAAGAAAAGAAAGGAAAGGAAAAAGGACTGGAGGAAAAAGAAGGGAGGGAAGACAAAACTACAAAGCAGTGGAGAGAGGGCAGGGAGATGAATCATTCAGGCTGAGCTCAAGTATAGTAAGGCTGGGTGGGGGGGTGCAGTGACAATGACGAGATAGAATCAAGAGACATGGTGGGTTAGGGGGAGGGACATCCTGCAAAAAGGGAGACCACATGAGAAGAAAAATATCTGATTTGTCAATTAATTTGAAAAATGGCGTTTTCATAGGACGTGGTCTTGTACATTTCCGAGAGCCATTCCTCATGCGATGGCAGTTGTGGAGAAAGCCAATGTCATAGAATAAAGATCTTGGCAGCTGCAAGGGCAGTGACAAGCAGACAATGGGCATGGCGGGTCAAACTCGGAAATGTCCAATAAGTCCTGCAGGAGAATTAGGGGGTCTGGAAGTGGCGAAGGCAAATGCATGGATTCCCAGAGCGTAGACCCCACTGCGGTCCAGAAGGGATGAATGGCAGGACAATCCAGTAATATATGTACTCTATCACAGGGCGCGGGATCCCACCACCAGCAGACAGAGTGAGGGAGCAACACTGCAACCTGAAATCGTGCCTGGGTCCAGTGCCAGACCTGACGAATCTTAAATAGACTGAACTTCATCTGTGCTTATTGGACTCCCTGTTTCAGGGCTTCCAAAAGTTCTACCCAGTCCTCCTCATCATATTCCACCTGCAGGTGAGCCTGCCAGGTCATCCTAAGGTTAGCCAATCTCTGCAAAATTGTCAATGATCTCTAACACCATGGAAATGGAGGAAGGTAAGCCCAATAGTGTAAGTAAAATGTCATCTGCGTATAAATACAGTGTTGAAGGGCCTGCAGGCATGGGAATACCTATTATCTGATCAGATTGGGATTGGGATGCCGTTAAAGGCTCCATTGCAAGGAGAAATAGCAGGGGGGAGACTGGGCAACCCTGACGGGTACCCCTGTGGACCGGGAAAGAATCAGAAAGAAAGCCCCCACAATTGACTTGCACCGAGGGGAATCATAGAGCCATCTTACTCTGGAGATGAAGTTGTCACCAAGGCCAAATTTCCAGAGTGTGGCAAACAGCTAGTCCCATTCTATCTTGTAAAAGGCCTTCTCAGCATCCAACAACACCACCAAGGCCTCCTCCAGAAGATCTGTTGCTAGCCAGACCGCATGAGCTAACGTGCGAAGATGATCACGAGATGAGCAGCCTGTGACAAACCCAACTTGCGAATGGTGAATAAGAGAGGGGAGTACCTGCTTGGGCGTACAGCTAGAATACTGGTCAGCATCTTGACATCTCCATTGAGCAGGGATACAAGATGATAACTGCCATGAAGAAAATTGTCTTATCCTGGTTTGGGAAGAACCTTTAATCAGCGCCCTTATGGACATTAAACCCAAGGAGCCCGTACAATCAGCCTCAGCAAAGGCCTCATGGAGAAAATACACCGCCTTGGAATTGGTTCATTTATAAAACTCTGCCTGGAAGCCTTCTTCCTCCACGGCTTTATGATAGGGTAGATCCGAGATGGCTTGCTCAATTTCCTCTTTAGTGATCTCGCCCTGATGCAGTTGCCTACCTTCCTCTGAGATGCACAGTAAGTGAATATCATCTAAGAAGGCATTCATCTGTGCTAATCCCTAGACAATATTCAGGGAACAGAGGGCCCTATAGTAGGATGAAAACGCATCTGCAATCTGCTGTGGCTTGGTGACTAACGCCCCGAGTCAGTGATGATAGTGGGAATTGCCATGCCCACCTCCCTCTACCGGAGATGCACCCTCAGTAGCCGTCCTGCCTTCCCTCCCTGTTCATAGTGCTGGTATTTCAATCTCTGTAGCGCATACTCAACTTTGAAGGATAAAAGAGTATTGCGGTCCATTTGTGCCTTCTCAAGGCTGCGCCTGGTAATAGCTGAAGGGTGGGCCGTGTAAGCGCACTTGAGGCAGACTATATCCGCTTCCAGCGCCTTCTGATGCTCCTCCCTCTACCTGCTGGACAGTGCTGTGTCCTTCATTAGCTGCCCCCTGATGGTCGTCTTCGCCGCCGCTCATAATGTCAAAGCAGAGTCAACCGAACCTTCATTGTTCTCCCGGTGTGAGAAAGTACCTCTTTTGACATGGTTAGTCCCCCAATTTTTTCTTGGAAAAGTATGTGGTTTCGATTGTAGTGCACAAGGTCCCTGCCAACCAAGTCCCCTATAATAGTGCTTCTTCCCCAAAAGGTTTCCACAATTGACAACTTCAGCGCCCTATAAGTCCCTAGTAAATAGTACCCTTGGTACCTAAGGCATGGGAACTGAAGAGGGTCCTCTAGTGACCCCTCACCAAGGCCATGCCACTGCCCCTGCAGCTTGAATGCCCTGGTGCAGTGAAAAATGACTAAGTTGACATGGCACACTGCCTGTGTGGCATGCCAACAAGCACTACCTAAGTATAGGTAAGTCACTCCTCGAGTAGGCCTTAAGGCAGGGTGCACTATATCACGGGTGTGGGCAAATCTGCATGAGCAGATATGCACCTACAATATTTAAGTCTATTCGTAAATATAGTAAGTGCCAGGGCAGCCATCGAGAGTACATTGTGTGTCTTTTGCTTCCTCGCCCAAAGTGCGCCGGGTATGCCCAGACGTGGGTCCCGGGCTCACTGTGCCACTGGAATCAAGCTATCCTGGCTGAAGAGGGGTGAAACCCCGAAACCGGTCCTAGGATGCTTGTTTCCGGTCCAGGGAGGACCTGGCTTGGCAGTTCGGGCTGGACTGTTCCCATGAGGCACAGGGTCAAGACTGATTTGCATATGGCCAGGTCTAAACTGGGGTGGCATGGTGAGCAAAAGAATGATGGATTTAACCCAGATCTCTTGACTGGGGGTGAATGTTTTGATTTGTTCTGCATTCCGTCCATCAATTGTGTGTCTTTTGATTCCTCGCCCAAAGTGCGCCGGGTATGCCCAGACGTAGGTCCCGGGCTCACTGTGCCACTGGAATCAAGCTATCCTGGCTGAAGAGGGGTGAAACCCCGAAACCGGTCCTAGGATGCTTGTTTCCGGTCCAGGGAGGACCTGGCTTGGCAGTTCGGGCTGGACTGTTCCCATGAGGCACAGGGTCAAGACTGATTTGCATATGGCCAGGTCTAAACTGGGGTGGCATGGTGAGCAAAAGAATGATGGATTTAACCCAGATCTCTTGACTGGGGGTGAATGTTTTGATTTGTTCTGCATTCTGTCCATCAATTGTGTGTCTTTTGGGCTGAAAACTCGACGTCTCGAGTTCCCCAGCACCTTGATAGCTTCTCTAAACCCAGGAGTGTTTGCTACAAAACTACTCCTGTTAATAAACCCACACTGATGCCAGTGTTAGATTTATTAAACCATGTACTCTGAGGGCACCTTAGATGTGCCCCCGGAAAACCTACCAACCCGGTTGTGGTCTCTGACTGGCTTTAGGCAGCCTGCACGACCAGACATGCTTCACGGACCCTTGGGTCGAGAGCCTGTGCTCTCTGTGGCCAGAAGCAAAGCACATCCTAGGTGGAAGTGTCACACCTCCTACCCCAGGATGGGCACAGTGCTCGAGAGTAAAGCTTCAAAGGCCTGCCGCCTTTGTATTGCAATCCCAGCCTCTGCTGCTAGCAGCAGATAGCAGCTACTGGTTCAAACCCCCACTTTTGGCGGGAGAACCGGCAGGAAAACTTAGGAAGAATAGGAGGTGTGCCCCCATTCGGCAACTCCACCCCTCAGGTGCAGAAGGCAAAATAAAGCAAATTGCTCAGTGCCCACCATCTTGAAGATGGTGGGACTTATCCAATCAGGGGTAGGGCTATGCCCCACTCCCATAGGAGGGTTTCATAATAGTGGGTGTAGCCACCCCAGGTAAGGAACCTATTGGTCCCACCCTGCTACTCCCCTGTAATGCCCCAAAATCTAGTATTTAGGTGGCTCCCTCAGACCCTGAAACCAGTTCCTGCTGACCTAAGAAGAGAGAGGATGAAGAAGACACCGTGCAGAGAAGACTAAAGATGCCCACTGACTTGGCTCCAGCCCTACCAGCCTTTCTGCAGCTTCAAAGATCCTGCAAAGAAAACGACTCCTGCCCTTCCACCAGCGACCTCCAAAGCCCCTGGGGGGGACTGCCTGCCTTTGAAAAAGACCAGAATTCCAGAGGGTAGCGGACCTGTACACAAGAAACCAAGACAAAGGACTCTGGTGCCCTCCAGAACCGTGATCCCTGACCACTCTGTATCCGACTCCTTCGCTGAGGCCAGGTGGACCTCTGGTCCAGAAAATGTTCCCCAGCAATCCTAAAGTCCAATTCCAGCATTGGCTGACCCCTCCTGGACTACACAATAACGTCTGCAGTGTAAATCCGAAGGCTTTCCCAACCACGACCGGCTCCGGTAAGAGAAACCTGACATCAAAGACACCCCAGCACCCGAAGCCCCTGGGCCTTGGGCCTTGGGGAGCTCGGCTGATGGTGTCCCTGTGACCCACAGCATCCCAACTTACCTCTGCTGTTACTGGTGTTCTATGTGCAGCCTCCGATTCGACACCTGCAGCCTGTTTCCAAAACCGAGTTCCTACATTTTTTGTATTGGGCGCCCGACACCGAGTTTGCAACCTGCACCCAGCCGCCCCTGTACCGCTGGTGGTGTATGTTTGGTGCTGCCTTGTGGCCATCCCTGTGCTTGCCTAAAATTCTGAAGCTTGAACCCAGCAGCCACTTTACTTACTTGCAAGCAGCGTGTCTTCAAGCACCCCCAGTCACCATTGGTTAACATTGGGCACTAACTCCAGATTTGACCTCTGCACCTGGCTACCCTTGTGCCGCTGGTGGTGCAGTGTTTGTGCTTACCTGAACCTTGCCCTCTGCTGACCTCCAACCACAAAGACTGGACCTGTAAGTTGTGTACTTACCTTCAAAACCGCATTCATGTTTTCCTCCTCTATGTTAACAGTGCAAAGACTGAAAATTGCACTATGTCCACTTTTGAAACTGAAAGTTTTTTTATTTAAAAATGTACTGGCTTTTAGGAAAGTTTTATGGTCTTAGTAAATAAATATACCAAATAACTATTTTTATAAATTGGTCCCCTATTTATTCATTGAGTGTGTTGCACTGTGTGTACAACAAATGCATTAACACAACCCTCTGATAAGCCTAACTGCTCGCCCACACTCCCACAAAAAGAAGAATTAGTGTTATGTATTTAGCCGCTGTACAACCTCTGCAGACCCACTGGACTCACTACACACTCTACCCCTTTGTGGTATAGTATATGGTGAGCACGCCTCTCACACCCAGTAAGTATGCACATGGGCTTTAAGCTGGTTCTTGCCCACCTGGTGGTTGTAGAGGGACAGATTAAGACACCAGGGCATATGAATTGCCCGTGACAGGCCCATATCAATCTGCTGGGCAATATGGGAATAATCCAAGACTGCGCTTTTTAGTATTGAAGTCTTGCAAAAAAGGGGAAGCAAGGGGTATGCCATCAAGAAAAAATCCAGGCGTGATTGTGTGGCATGAACCGGGGACAAATACATGTATTCCCGGTCTGCTAGATGTAAGAGATGCCATAAGTCATGAAGGCCATGATCATCCCCAAGATCTCCTAAGAGGGCTCTGTCCACATTATTGGATACATCAATCGGACCACTGCGGTCTAAGACCGCATCCCAGGCCAGGTTCTAATCCCCGCCTATCAGGATGTTTGCTGTATCTATTCCCATCAATACAAGTGTGAGTTGAAGAAAGAAAGGCTCGTTTTGGACCTGAACCGCATACACTGAACCTATGCATAATACCTTCCCGTTAATCTTTAGTTTGGCAAAAACATAGTGACCCTCCGGATCAACCCAGGTTTTAAACACAACATGGGGCAATGTTTTGAAAATCAAAATGGCTACACCACGTTTACGGAATGCTGATGGGTCATCTGTCACTCCTAGAGGACAGCATCGGTGTATCTCTTTGCCCACCCAATCCTGCCGTAGCTTCTCTGCCTCTGTGAGATGTGTCTCCTGAAGGAAAGATATATTGGTGCATTTGGAATTGAGGTAGGAGAGCACATTTTTACACCTGATATAATGCGTAAGACCATTGATGTTCTAGGAAAAAATATGCAAGGGTGTGTGCAGTGCACGGATATGAAGTTTGCGAGAATCAAGGGGGTGGAGTCTAAGGGTCAAGAATGATACTGGCAGGGCGGTAAGTCACGCCCCACTAGCAGTCAACAGGATGTTAAAGGGACAGACTAAATCATACACGAGGAAAAAAGGAGGGCAGAGGGGGAAAGATAGAGAAAACAGAAGAGAGGAAGAAGAGAAAAGAAAATAAGAAATAAGTAAGGAGAAAAAAAAGAAGAAAAGAAGAATGCAGAAGTTAACACAATGCTATGTGAACCAAAAAAAAATCCAACCATACAAACAAGCACATTGCACTGCGTGCCCTTACAACTGTAGTAGGCAGGTCTACAACGAAGGGAACATCGCATCTGGGAGGCCCGGGCCTATTGACTGAGAGGAAATGAGGTTGCTGGGACGCAGACCCTGCAAAATGTTCAAAGTATTAGCAGTGTCAAAGATCAAAGGGTGCGTGAGCAATAACATGTAAGAGTAAGGCAGGCCTGTTCCGATACCTACATGTTGAGTGGAAGGGCAATTGATGTGAAGACAGGACCCACTGTTTCTTAGCTTTAGCCAAGACAGTGCATCAGTCGGCGAGGGAATGCAACCTCAAGAATCATTGCCCCATAATGTGGATACTCAAGGACGAGGGAGAAAATCTATTTATGCCATAACCTATCAAGATCAAATACAGTGTAACATAGCAGGGTATTCTGCAGATGAGGAGGGGAAGTGGATATGAGTTTTGACGAACCACCAACAGGCAAATTCAGATATATGACAATGAACTACATTAATAATAAACTACAATAAACTGATGTGCCAAAGTCAACCACGGAGAAAAAGCTGCCCTATCAATGACAAACCCGCAGTCTACTAAACTCAGTCTGCAGGCTGGGGGAATTCTGAAGGATCAACATTTGCGTCCAGTACATCAGTCATCAAACGGCAGGCAGGCCCGCTTTAAAGTGGTGGGTGGGATTTGTCACGCCGCCTGTGTTTTCCACCACTGCTTTTAGTCTTTTCTCCTTGTCACGCTGCATGTGTTGATTTTTGTCCTTGTACCGGGGCCCTTGAGTATGTGTTTCTGGGCTCTTCATGCAAGAGGGTCCTTCTCGACAGTAGGAAGATGAAGAGGGCATTGGGCACTGTCCATGTCCCCTTCACCTAATCTTTTCAAAAAAGGCCGGCAGTTCCCATGGATCAAAGAAGCTCTTGGATTTGCCGTCCATGTGATCCACATGCGCGCCGGCTCAAAGAGGCCAAATTTGATGTCCCATTTGCAGAGGAGTGGCCGAAGAGAGAGAAAAGCCGTCCTCCGATCACTCGTTTATTTAGATAAGTCTGCTGCAAACTGTATTTTGTGAACATCAAAGTCGTAGGGTCCTTGAGCCCTTGCTGCTGTCCAGATCTGATGCTCCTGCTCATGCAGCAGGCAATAATAGGTCTCATAACAGATGGGTCCAAGGTTCTCCATGGTCTTATTGTATGTGCTCTTTGCACCTTAAGGGAAGGTGAGAAGGTGATCCCAAGGAGAGTTGGCAGGAAATTGCGAAGAAAGTATCTAACATCCCACCTTCTGCCTTTTTAGGGATCCCAAAGAAACATACATTATCCCTATGGTTTCAGTCCTCAAGTTCCACAATTTTGTTGCGCAAGGCGCAAAGTCCCAGATTCCTGTCTGGCAGGAGATCAACCCTGGATTTGAGCGAGGATAAATGGTGAACTAATGCCTCCACCTTGTCTTGAAACCAGAGATCTCAGCAGGAATCGACTTTGTCTCGGTGGTGAGGTCTGTCATTTTTGCGTCCAATACCTCCCGTCTATGATCCATCAAAGTTACCTCTCTGAGGATCTGATTCATTGTGGTCTCCAAAGGACCTTGCGAAGAGGATGAAGACTTAGTTTGGGAGATCACCTCTGTGATCAGCAACTGACTTGTTGATTTACCGGATGCCATTCTGGGCTGGCAACAGCAAATATCCAAGGAGAGAACAATGCTGGTGCAGTCTGTGACCTCAACGGAGGGCAATCTGTATCGCCTCCTCATCTCCGGGGGACATAAGGTTTATTAACTTTTTTGTGACAATCACTTTTACTAAACTTTGAACTGTGTGAATGAACAAAATATAAATTTTGTCATAATTATTGGTCATTTTTTGACAAAGACAATACATATGCTTTATATATGTTGACATCCTGTCTCCTTCATAAAGCCAATAGGCCCACTTTTTATATTTTGGTGTTCTGACCCTTTGACAAATCAGTAGTTTTGCCTTACTTAAAATGCCATGCTTGCCTGTAGGATTTTGGTGTCAGTCCCTGCACAGACTCCACTGTGCATGGCTCATGCGCAGACGTGAGTTCAGGCACAAGAAGGGGTTGGGGGCACAACCTGGCCCAGAGTCAACCCTACACCCTGCATGGCTGGAGGCTGTACACAGTGTGTGGTTGGCTGCCTGCAGAGGGTTGGATGCAGGGTTTGGCTATAGGTAAGGCCCTGTGGCCAACCGCACACCGCACATGGCCAAAGGGCGTGCACCCTGTGGGATTGGTTGCCCACATGGGGTTGGAGGCAGGGCCTGGCTGCAGGCCCTGCCACCAATTGCACGCCATGCAGAGCTGAAGGCAATCCGTGGCATTGGGTTGGCATTACAAATGGTAATAAAATACTACTTTCCATTAAAATAAAACTAGAAATTGACTGAAAAAAACAAATGTTAAAGTGATGTTATAGTTAGGTAGGAAATAATATTTTATACTTTGTGTGAAAAAAATCCTCAGAAATTCATTGAACAAACCAAAGGTTAAAGTGACATTACGGTTAGATGAACATGTCTGCTAAAAAGTAACATTTTAAACAAAAAAAAACACTGAAATTTACCAGCTATAGGTAATTCAACTAACTATAACTCAAGCCTTCACCATGCAAAGTGTTGTTATCAATGATGTCATAGAACAAGTCATGAGTGATATAATATGTGCTGTCAAAAGCAGTGCATGGTGAGAGCACAAGTTATAGTTACTTGAGTTAAGTATAACTAGTAAATTTCAGAGGTTTTCAAGTTTAAACTGTTAGATCTAACTTTCTGACAAATTTAGTATAATTCTGTTCACCTGTTTTGGCTGTAGCACTGTTCAAAAATGCCAATGGAAATTGCATGGGGAAATTAAGCTTTGGGACACCCCATATTTTTTCAGTCCCGATAGACAAATCACACCGAAACATTCCAGCAAAGAGTTGAGGTGAATGAACCTCTTTGATCATATGTCAAACCTTACTAAAGTTATATGCAAAACATAAAATCCATTTCCTATGGTAACTATGTCCTAACTATAACTACACAGTGGCAACCACCACTGTGTGATATGTATGTGTGTGAATATATAATGTTTGGTGAGTGAGTAGGTATGTGAGTAGCTCTATGGGTGACTGATGGTGCATGAGTGGCTGTATGGGTATATGAGTGGATATGTAAGCGTCTGTATTGGTGAGTGACTGGCTGTTTGAGTACTTGTATGGGTGAGTGATTGGATGTGTATGTAGACCTATGAATCAGTCAGTGGGTATGAATGTACTGGCATTAGTGTGTTAATAGTATCAAGAATGGTAGTCTCATATTTGGAGTGGGTATATGAAAGGTTATATTGGGATGTGCGTAGGGGCATCGGAGATTAAGTGGATGATGTCATCACTGATGTCATCAGTGATGACATTTGAGATGTCATCAGTGATATCATCAGTGATGTCACTGACCATGTCATGAGTGATGTAATATGTGACATCATCAGCAGTGCATTGCGGGGGCGCAAGTTATAGTTAGCTATAACGGCTAAATTTCTCTGGTTTTTGTATGATTAAAATGTCAGCCTAACTATAACGTACCTGAAACCTATGGTTTTTTCAGTGAATATCTAAGGTTTTTTAAATGCTAATTCCTAACTATAACGTCCCTAAAACCTATGGTTTTTTCAGTGAATTTATAAGGTTTTTAAATTTTAATCCCTAACTATAACGTCGTTGAAACCTCTGTTTTTTTTCAGTGAATTTCTAAGGTTTTTAAATGCTAATTACTAACAATAACGTCTCTGAAACCTCTATTTTTTACTGTGAATATATATAATATACATATACATATTTAATAAATATTTCGTAAATGTATTTAATTTTTTTCCAATTACAATATTTTTTTAATTTAAAATATATACTTTTTCTTTAAATACATATATATTTACACATATATATAATATGTGTATTTATATGTATATATATTTTTTTAAATATAACCATGGAGTCACGTCCTGGACGTGAATCCCTGTACATTGCCAAGCGTTAGTTCCGGATCCGCGTACGGAACGCGGCTCCAGCGTGATTTTCACATATATATTTTTCATATATATAGACAATAATAATATTAAGTTCAAGGTTAGAGGTTTGTTAAGATAGTTAATAAACTGGTATATTAATAAATGAAAGTTATTAAAAAAAAATGTAATAATAATTTCAGGAGTCGCGGTACGTCCACGTAGATCGCAACTTCCGGATTCGCATACGGGACGCGAATCTCACGTTTTTTTAAAACAATATTATATATTAATTTAGCTTTATTTAATTTATTTGAAATAAAGAAATACAGTTATGTGTAATTAAAATATTATCAGATAGTGCTAAATATTGTTGAAATGTAAAATTGAAAGAAATTGCGGAATCGCATCCAGTACGCGGTGGCACCACGTAGGAGTCACGCACCCCATGTGACACAAAAAAAGAGATTTGATTGGTTAAAGATCCTGTCATCCTTAAGTTTGCTAGATTCCACCCTCTTTCTTCTAATTTTGGGTGTAGTTGGCAACAGCCATACTTTTTCAGGAGTTTTCTATTTTGTAGGTTTTTTGGGTGTTTTAAAGATTTTATATTAAATTTTTGAATATGGCAACTCCACAGGATCTGCAGGAGGAGGAGGTTGGAGACTCTTCTGGAGGAGGATGAGGAGCCACGCCACAAAAGGAAGGAGAGTGTGGTATGGCAATTCTTCAGCATACCCGAGGGCCAGCAGAAGGTCAATGCACAAAAAGTGACATGCAAAGTGGGCAAGAAGGTCCTGTAATGAGGATCAGACAGGAAATATTCGTGCAGTACATCGTCAATGTACAAGCATCTTAAAACGATGCACGAAAACAGGCTTGCAAGAGCTGATCTTGCAAGACTTAATGATGGGAGCCAAGATGCACACCCTTCCACCTCAAGAGCTGGCGACAGGTTGCAGACCATACCACGGACTCTTCCAGATTTTGCTAAGGCTGGACTTTTTTGTCCAAAGTGCATTACTGTCCTGAGCATTGGGGAACAGGTTGTCCAAACAATGTTGGACACAATTGACAATCACCGTTGTTAATTTTTTTCCCCCTCCGTTTATGCACGCTGTTAAGTGCTTGTTTTTTTGTTTTTGTTTTTGTATTGATAAAATCTTAAAAACACCAAAAAAACTACAAAATTGCTAAAATAAATTTATAAAATAGTTTTAAAAAAGAAGAAAAATGGTTCCTACAGAACCACCTATTCTGGTTTAAAAAAGAAAAGCTATATGTTGTATGAATACATGAGTCAATGGATAGTGTCTATGTGATTGCATGAGTGTGTACGTAGAGTCTGAGTGATTGGATGAGCAAATGAGTAGAGTTTGAGTGAATGGATGAGTGCAACATTAGTGGTTGTGTGATTGTATAACTGAATGGATAGTGCCTGAGTGATTGGAAGAATGTGTGAATAGTGCCTGGCTGGTTGGATGAGTGCATGAGTAGTGCGTGGCTCATTAGGTAGTGTATGGTTAGTGTCTGTGTGATTGGCTAAATGCGTGGGAACTTCCTCAATGATTGCATGATTGCATGGACAGCGCCTGAGAGGATGGATGAGTGCATAGGTAGTGCCGGGATGAATGGGTGAGTGCAAGGGTAGTGCCTGGGTGATTAGATGTGTGTATGGGTAGTGCCCAGGAGAATGGATGAGTGCATGGACAATGCCTGGGTGAATGGAGGAGTGCATGGGTAGTGCCTGAGTGAATAGTTGAGTGCAAGAGTAGTGCCTGAGTGATTGCATGAGTGCATGGGCAGTGCCTGGGTGATTGCATAAATGCAGGGGTACTGCCTGGGTGATTGGATGAATGCATGGGTAGTGCCCGAGTGACCTCATGAGTGCAACAGTAATGTCTGGGTGGTTAGATCAGTGCATGGGTAGTGCCTGAGTGAAAGGATGACTGCAAGAGTAATGCCTGGGTTATTGGATGAGTGCATGGGTAGTGCCTGAGAGAATGGATGAATGCATGGGTAGTGCCTGAGTGAATGGTTGAGTGCAAGAGTAGTGGCTGAGTGATTGCATAAGTACATGGGTAGTGTCTGGGTGATTGCATGAGTGCAGTGGTAGTACCTGGGTGATTGGATGAGTGTATGGGTAGTGCCTGAGTAGAAGGATGGATGCAAGGGTAATGCCTGGGTCATTGGATGAGTGCATAGGTAGTGCCAGAGTGAATGGATGAGTGCATGGGTAGTGCCTGAGTGAATGGTTGAGTGCAAGAGTAATGCCTGAGTGATTGCATGCGTGCATGGGTAGTGCCTAGATGATTGCATGAGTGCAGGGGTACTGCCTGGGTGATTGGATTAGTGTATAGGAAGTACCAAAGTGATTGCATGAGTACATGGGTAGTGCCTGGGTGATTGCATAAATGCAGGGGTACTGCCTGGGTGATTGGATTAGTGCATGGGTAGTGCCTGAGTGACTTCATGAGTGCAAGATTAATGTCTGGGTGCTTAGATCAGTGCATGGGTACTGCCTGAGTAAAAGGATGACCGCAAGACTAATGCCTGGATCATTGGATGAGTGCATGGGTAGTGCCTGAGAGAATGGATGAGTGCATGGGTAGTGCCTGAATGAATGGTTGAGTGCATGAGTAGTGCCTGAGTGATTGCATAAGTACATGGGTAGTGCCTGGTTGATTGCATGAGTGCAGGAGTAGTGCCTGGGTGATTGGATCAGTGCATGGGAAGTACCTGAGTGAAAGTATGAGTGCAAGGCTAATGCCTGCATCATTGAAAGAATGCATGGGTAGTGCTTGAGGGAGTGAATGAGTGCATGGGTAGTGCCTGAGTGAATGGTTGAGTGCAAGAGTGGTGCCTGAGTGATTGCATGAGTAGATGGGTAGTGCCTGGGTGATTGCATGAGTGCAGAGGTAGTGCCTGGGTGATTGGATGAGTGTATGGGTAGTGCATGAGTACAAGGATGGATAGAAGGGTAATGCCTTGGTCGTTGGATGAGTGCATAGGTAGTGCCTGAGTGAATGGATGAGTGCATGGGTAGTGCCAGTGTGAATGGTTGAGTGCAAGAGTTGTGCCTGAATGATTGCATAACTACATGGGTAGTGTCTGCGTGATTGAATGAGTGCAGGGGTAGTGCCTGGGTGATTGTATGACTGCATGGGAAGTACCTGAGTGAAAGTATGAGTGCAAGGCTAATGCATGGACCATTTGGAGTGCATGGGTAGTCCTTCAGGGAATGGATGAGTGCATGGGTAGTGCCTGAGTAAATGGTTGAGTGCAAGAGTATACCTAAGTGATTGCATGACTGCATGGGTAGTGCCTGGGTGATTGCATGAGTTCGGGGGTAGTGCCTGGGTGATTGGATGACTGTATGAGTAGTGCTTGAGTGGAAGTATGGGTTCAAGGGTAATGCCTGGGTCATTGTATGAGTGCATAGGTAGTGCCTGAGTGAATGGATGAGTGCATGGGTAGTGCCTGAGTGAATGGTTGAGTGCAGAAGTACTGCCGGAGTGATTTCACGAGTGCATGGGCAGTGCCTGGATGATTGCATAAGTGCAGGGTTACTGCTTGGGTGATTAGATGAGTGCATGGTTAGTGCCTGAGTTACCTCATGAGTGCAAGAGTAATGTCTAGGTGCTTAGAACAGTGAATGGTTAGTGCCTGAGTAAAAGGATGACTGCAAGAGTAATGCCTGGGTCATTGGATGAGTGCATGGGTAGTGACTGAGTGCCTTCATGAGTGCAAGAGTAATGTCTGGGTGCTTAGATCAGTGCATGGGTAGTGCCTGAGTGAAAGGATGATTTTAAGAGTAATGCCTGGGTCATTGCATGAGTGCATGGATAGTGCCTGAGAGAATGCATGAGTGATTGGGTAGTACCTAAGTGATTGCATGAGTGCACAAGAAGTGCCTGAGTGATTGTATGAGAGCATGGGTAGTGCCTGGGTGATTGCATGAGTGAAAGGGTAGTGCTTGGGTGATTGGATGAGTGCATGGGTAGTGCCTGTTTCAAAGAAAGAATACAAGGGTAATGCCTGGGTTATCCTATTAGTGTAAGACTTGTGCTTCAGAGAATGGCTGAGTGGATGGGTAGTGTCTACATGAAAGCATGACTGCCTGCCTGATTACATTAGCAACATAATGATAGTTTTCAAATAGTGTAAAGGATCAACATTATTTATATTAGAAACAAATAACATGTAATTAAAATGTAAACATTTTTTCACGGTATCATGCATATTATATTATGTATTCCTACCTTTCAAGTAATTTAGATACATTACTCAGTAGAAGTATTTTAGAGTAGTATTGAGCTAAACAGCAGTACAAGTCTTTTCAAACTTCAACAGTAGCTACTATAAAGAAGAAGAAAAACTTATTTAATGATAAAATATTACAAAAATTATATTATATTTTTAAGAACACAACATAAATTTAGAGTTACATAACATTTTCAGTTTCCCTTTTTTGAGGTTCTCAGATTCCTCTTAAATTCACCATACACAGTGATTTCAATGTAGTATCATCATTGAACAGCGGAGAAAAAAACAATCAAATTGATTGTAGAAAAAAAAAAACAAGCCAGTGTACAGCATCATTTTCAATATCTGTAGCTATTTGTTTTTCTAGCTACACTTTGTTAATTACTTCAGTCAACTACATTAACTTTATTATTTATCTCAAATATATTTGCCAAAATGTAGACTCTCATTTACATCTGGTTCAATATAGAGAACAAATATATAAACTATTTGCTTTTAAACACAATTTTCCAAATGCAATATCAATTAGTGGAAATACTATTCCAAACACTAATTATAAATACTAAGGGGGCCGAGTCACAGAACTAATCTGAGACAAAATCCTAAACTTACTACTTCTGGTATTCACAGAAGGCACTTACAATTTTTGGTATTCACAGAAATCACTTACAACTCCTGGGCCCAATTACAAAAGTAATTTGAGACAAAATCCTAACTTTACGACTTTTGGTATTCACAGAAGGCATTTAGGAGTACTAAAGTTAGGGGGCCTCATTTATGAGACTCCTTGCACCTCCGGAATGTCACTTTTTTGACGTTCCGTGGCGCAGAAGCCTGCGTGATATTTATCAGGTAGCACTAAGCCACTTTTTTTGGCTTAATGCTGCCTGATAAATATCAGTCCCTTTAACGCAGTGTTCTGCGTTAAAGGGGCATGCAATGGGTGTTGCTGGGGGAGTTCCCAGCAACATCCATGGCCTTTTGACACTGCCCCAGATTTACGAGAAATCGTAAATCTGAGGCAGTGCCAAAAGCTTACGCCTCGTAAGGGAGGCACAACGAGGAGAAATATCTTTATTTCTCCTCGTTTTTCCTTTTTCTATGCGTGCTGCATTCTGCAGCACACATAGAAAGAGGAAGAAGCCTCTTGTAATTATTTTTGTACAGAAAGGTTTCCCTTCCTGTACAAAAATAATCATCCCCACAATGCAGGCACCCTTGCACCATGGTGCAAAAATGCCTGCGTTGGCGCATGGCAGCCCATTGTGCGCCGGCGCAGGGGAAAAGGACAGGAATGCGCCGTATCTTATAGATACGGCGCATTCCTGCCCTTTTCTTTAGCCGTAGGGAAGCGCAGCAGGAAGGCCTGCTGCGCTGCCCTACGGCAAAACCTCATAAATGAGGCCCAGGATTCCTAACTTTACTACTCCTAAACTGAGAAAAATCCTATCTTTAGGAGTACTAAAGTTAGGATTCCTAACTTTACTACTTCTAAACTGAGAAAAATCCTAACTTTACGACTTTTGGTATTCACAAAAGGCATTTAGAAGTAGTAAAGTTAGGAATCCTAACTTTAGTACTCCTAAATGCCTTTTGTGAATACCGAAAGTCATAAAGTTAGGATTTTCCTCAGTTTAGGAGTAGTAAAGTTAGGAATCCTAACTTTAGTACACCTAAATGCCTTCTGTGAATACCGAAAGTCGTAAAGTTAGGATTTTGTCTCAGATTACTTTTGTGAATCGGGGCCAGGAGTCGTAAGTGATTTCTGTGAATACCAAAAATCATAAGTGCCTTCTGTGAATACCAGAAGTAGTAAGTTTAGGATTTTGTCTCAGATTAGTTCCGTGAATCGGCCCCTAATAGTTTGCACTCCTGTCTACTTTCTGTTCACATCTTCCCAATAGGCCGAATGATGTACTCAAAACTTTGGCTTCAAAAATAACAAATATGAATTTGGTAATTTATAAGGCAATCTAGGTTTGAATTCCAAGTGGGCATCATTGCAATGTGTCCATCCTTTATTACACTTTAAATACACACAGTATGGTGCCCAGTTGTAGTAGGTCCATCATGGAAAATAATAGCCACTATTGTAAAAGTTCTTCCTGAAATAGATATTTGACTTCCTTTAAAAGTTTTAATTTTTGTTTGCAATTTTCTTGCATTTGCTCTATAACGTTGTAGCATTGAAATTAGATATTTTCCAAATTTTTCTATATGCAATGTAGACAACATCTCTGATCTGCAATACGAACATCTCATGTCTTGATTGGCTGTTTTTATCAATTTGTTAAACGGTACTGATTTGCAGTCTGGTATTGTCAAGCATATGAATAGTTCTGTTGGTATTTCAGTGGTAGAAGTAAATGAACACTCTTCACATTTATGATCCCATCTGTAACTTAGTCAAAATATGTTTTCAACCTGTATTCCTTCATGTTCTAATACTCCAAGCATAAGCATTAGAATTTCTTGTGCATCTTGTTGTATATTGAGATTAAATGTCAAAGAACCAGTACATATGGGGAGAGGATGTAGCCATAAGGCTAGAGCAGTCGACTTTTAAGCTGGGGAACCGGGTTCGAGTCTCGGCAACAACGCTCAACATCCTGTGATTCTGGGCAAATCACTTAATCTCCCCATGCCTAACAAAAATGAATGTGTCCATCTGTAACGAAACTGGTGCTCATGTAAAGCGCTCTGATACCCGATTTCTCTGGTCTAGTTTGCGCAATATAAAACTTTTAAAAAAACCATATATCTAAAAGATGCCGAATGCCAGAAGCAGTATGGAGTTTAGTTCTGTCAGTTACCAACTGTTGAAATACATGATTTAGTGCAGAACAGAATCTTTTTTCACGATTTCCCATGATTTGATGATGAAGATCTTGTAGATAAAACAGAACATTCAGAATCACATTAGCATAACAGTTGATACCTGAATTATTTTCCAACTGGTATCCTTCAATGTCATCAACAGTTTCCATTTTCTTTTTCTTTATGCCTTCAAATTTCTCTTCATTTGTTTTCTTTTTTTGAACCTCAATTCCATCTTTGACATATTTCCGTTTTGGACACACTACACGTTTCCCATATAAGGGATATTCACCTAAATCAGGTGTATAAAGTCTTCTTAAATGATTATACTCTCTTACACAATTTGCATCAGCACTAACCTTTTTCTCATAGAAATCTATCAAATACAAATCAGACAATATTCTTACTCGAGACAATGCAACGTATGCCATTCCCTCTTTGAACACTGTACTTCCAATATTTACAAAAGCACTGTCTATACTTAAACCTTGAGATTTATGAATAGTTACTGCATATGCTAATTACAGAGGAAACTGTTTTCTGCGAGCATACAAATCTTTTACAAGCAAAAAACATACAACACAACGCCCAATCTGTCTTACCTCTTTAATCTGATCAAATTTTATAATCAAAAATTCTATTCCATCTCTGTTCTGAAATTTTACAAAATCAACAACTTTTCCCATTGCTCCATTTACTAAACCTTCTTCTACATTCAAATTACGCCATAAAATTACCCGACAGTTTATACATACATGTAAAGTCTTTTCTAAGCCTGCAGTTTTAGATACAGACTTTTCCAAAGAATGCAATTTAGCCTGTAGTTTTGTAGTGTAGTTCCTATTTCTCTAATAGGCTCTGCGCATTGGAATAATATACCCTATAGGTTTGACATAGGACTTAGGTCGGTATGTCCCTATCGAGTATATTAAACTTATTTACTTTGTGCCAGCTATCTCAGAGGCCACTAGAAACTCCTTGTAAACAAGAAGGGAGTAGTTTCTGGCAACCGCATAAACATGACAACTTTGTTTCCCTTTTAGAATCGGAACACTTCTCAGAATCGTGGAAACAATAGATAACAGTTTCACTCAGCTAATCGTGCATGCTTAGTTTCCTCAGAGTTACACAGAAAGAATAGACGGGCGTTTCAATAAAAGGTTTTATTGAACAGTCTTGTTTCTCGTGTAAGAGATATGAGCTGTTATGATCACAAGACAGTATGCAAGATATATAATGTACAGCGTAAGCAGTAGAAATAAATAATACTGCGCTAGCATTATCTTTTAGCATATATTCACGTACATAAATAACATGAGCTAAAAATGCGAGTACTCATACGATGCTTCTCTAAGCTAGTTCTACCCCAATGTACCTAACCTAGTCTAGGTGTAGGGAAAGGTAAGAAGTAGGTGAAGTATTCTCTAGTATGGTATACTAAGAGTATGTTAAGTCTAGTATGCCAAGAGTCCCTCTAGGTTCTAGTCAGCTCCATACCTTGAGAATGAGAGAGGAGGGAATCTCCTGCCGGATCTCAAACTCTAACACCCCGCGAAGGGAGTCAGAACACTGGAAGCTGGATTCTTCTGCGAGCAGGATTGACAGCGTCTTCTCAGTGCGTCAGGCCGGGATACGGGCTCCTCTGAAGTCGAGGTCTCCTCTAACTTGCTTGGGCAAGGAAAGGTATATTTATACCTGGTAGGTGCCTTGGAATGTTAGCATTGACGTGAAGTCGGACAGAGGAAGATGTCAGGAATGAACCCTTAAGGTATAGCGGTTCATGCATAATAGATGAGTTCTTGGAGAAATCAATAATCCTGTGCTAGGGGAACTCCCAAGAGCTTAAGGGTCTGGTTTCTAAGAACTCATTGTGACGTTAGGGTGGACGGATGTCGGTGACCATGCCTGTATTTGGAGTGCACAGCTAATGCCTAAATAAGGACTGGGATTCTATGCCTATATAAGGGCAACGCGAATTGTGCCTATATAAGGACATGTTTCAGGAAAACCTATATACGGACACCTAAAGCGGAATACAACACCCACTCCACTTTCGAATGAACGATAATACTAAATGCTAAACATTAAATGCTAAACATTAAACTGAGTACCACATGTTGCTAAAACAGTTCTAAAAGCATATTAAAAGAAGTTTAAAATAAACTGTTGAATGCAATAGGTATTGGAAATAAATGCAACATGAATGAATACACAGAAATATATACATATGATGAAATGGTTGACAAGTTTTCAAAAATCAAAGCCATTGCATATCATGGTATTAAATGAAATTTTAGACAAATAAGGTGACAATGTGTCCCTGGAAGTATTCAAAGAAGTCTGTTTTATAAGAATAGTTCTACTGTAAGCAGATTGTTTTGCCATGTATTTTCAAAAAAAAGAAAAAGTTCAATTTTAGGAAGAGTTCCAAGTTTTGAAAATATGAAGGCCAAATTCATTGCGTCCCTGGTACACTGTGAGCCGAATCAAAGTCAGTGTATGGGTCTGGTGTAAACATGAAATCATCTATTTCCGTAGACAAAAGATCATCTACCGATGTCGGTGACAGTTGGAATACCTCATTTAGAAGGTTAACTGCACAGAGATGTGAAGCATCGCCTTCAGCATAGGATGCCGCACAATGTTCGCGTCCGTTGTTACCTGTGTGCCTGTTGATCCATCTCGTACCTCAGCAGCAGCAGAAAGCGTCTGTGAGATCTCAATGAATGCCGTCATCAGGATTGGTAGCCTCTGGGGACAACACAGAGCATGGGCCGTTAACGGGTCCAGCAGAGTATCGATATCCGTTGGCATGACTGATGGGAGTGTTAGACAGGTGTCTAGCACGCATTCTTCACCGCAAAGCAGGCAGCATAGAACAGGTAAGATGCAATCTTGCCAGACTGGTCTGAATGACAGAAACCATGTTGTATTAAGTTCCCGTAGACGAGGTATGCCCAAAAGTTGCACTATGCGCTCACGGCACTTCCGTTAGGAGAGCTTTCTCCACATCGCTCGGAGTGATGTCGGTGGATAGGCTTGCCATAGCGTAATAGTAGGAATAGAAATAGGATTCCTGCAACAAGTGCCAGAATTAATGGCACACCACCAAACACCGAATGTGCGAAGTTTGGGATGATTCCGAGGACTGCCTGGAAGGGTGCTAACAGTCCTGAACAGATGGTCTTAAATACATGCACAATACCGCTCGTATCAGACATGTTAAAGATACGTCCCATTATTTCTGCGAAATGTATAGGGCAGTTTGTATGAATTAAAGCCTGTATCTCAGCCGAAGTCCTTGCAATTTGTAAATCATAGATTTCTGTGGCCGAGGTCAAAGGCATGGTCTGTTGCAAAAGCATGGCTTTCATTCTGCTTAAAGTATCAAAACGTATAAAAGAAACATTCAATGAAGGCCATAAAGGCGACTCCCTGACTGTGTCTATTGGGGGGAACAATACTTGCATACAGCAAGTGACCCTGGAGTCGACCGTTACCAGATATGGGATGCCTGGCAACATGCCACAGCAACTCTGATCATTCAACATGAGGTAACTCCCGTTAGAAAGTTGGCCAAACGTTGGATTAATCACAGTAGCTGGTGTACCCTGCTGGTGGCAGGATAAATTTGCCACAGAACCATTACAAGCCCCGTGTAAAGAAATGTCCTGACATATGAGTGAACCGCTTAGTGCATTTTCACAGTGTGTACCGCTTAGAAACACTTCACGATCCCCATTCCAACATCTGTATTCGTAAGGTAAATCCCAGGATGTCTTAATGTATTCTTTACCCAATCTTTCATATTTGCCTGCTTGCATTTGTTTGAGGCAATACTGAAACTGAAAAGTAGTGACAGGCAGAGTTATTTTGCCATGAATAAGCCATTCTGTAGCTGGTTTTTCTGCCACTATGAATGGTAATTTTTCCAGTTTTTCAATGCTCAGCACTGTATACTTTGCTCCCCTTTGTGCCAGTTCGATCTGTTTATCAGTTAGATTGTATTCTGCAAACAGAGCCGACGTGTTGATAAAACGCCAAGGCACATAGCCCGCACGCAAAGATTGCAGCGAATACAACAGTTTCTCTGTAAGAAGAAGAATCACTCCCTGGTGTTCAATTTTATCAATAGCTTCAATTTCCACTATTCGTTGTTTTTCCAGTTTCAAAAGTTCTTGATTAAATGTAGAACACTCTTGCAGTGTAGGCATTAGGCAAACAATAGATTTATTTTCTCCAAGCTTATTGTACATTATCAAACATAATAGGGGGTGTACCATATAATATTTAGATATGAGATATCACAAAATCAAAATGACCAGTCAATTCATGATGATTTTCGCTGATGTGTTCAAATCTTCTTTTATTGTTCTATCAAATTCATATGAAAACCGGAAATACAGTCAACAACAGCCAACGAGTTTTGTCCAAGACATTGGACATCTTAAGGGTGATGATCCAATCAGAGTGGAACCAACAATCTCCTTCCAACTGTAAGTTTCTTGGATATGTCCTGTGTAATTCAAAAGCCGGATCCCTAGTCGATATATATAAAATATTTGTGTTTGTCAATAGATAAGAAATTGATGGGTGGTCCCTGTAGACCCAGTCCCAAAGTTCCAAGATGTGTCGACCATGGGTCAATTAAACCTTATAAGTCAAGCACCAGAATCAGTGCAGCTAGCCAGAAAATGCCACTGCGTGATCAGCTGGAATGATTGTACATTACATCAGCCGCTGTGTTTCCAGTTGTAAACAAGTTCCTTAGTAGCCGACTTTCTAAAGCTTGTGTACCATGTTCCGTCAAAACATCAATTCTTATGTCTTGAAGAATATTTCCGTAATCTTCATCACTTGCTTGTCACATATTCTTAACAAGTTCTTTATATTCAAAATGTAACCAAATGTTCACATTTCCAATACTTCCCAAAGATTTCCTAGTGTCTTCATGGACATGTGTTTTAAAAACAGGTTGCCCTTTTACAGGAGTAAATTGTAGTAGATCTCCAAACACAATTAAATGTTTTCCTCCAAACAGAACATCATAATTTGCTTTTAAAATCTGTTGCATTCTTAAATGTACAAAGGCAAGCATTAAGTTTGAGACCATGCTCACCTCATCAATGATTAAAAGTTTCATTTTCTTCAGTACTCTTGAGACTTCATAACAAGCTTCTCCAGATAGCTTCTGATATTCCAATTAATTATCATGTTCAAATGGTAGCATAAGTAATCGATGTAAAGTAATCCCTTTAATGTTGTGTGCTGCTAATCCAGTTGGTGCTGTTACAACACAAGATAAATGTGATTCTGTAGTTTTGTGAAGATAACTGGTCAAAACTTTAATTAAGAAACTTTTTCCTGTTCCAGCTTGACCGCTGATGTACATTAGAATAGGTTTAAATGATGAACATTGGCATTCTTTTTTTCATGTAGCAAACCATGTTGTATCTGTTCTTCCACTTGTAGATATATTTCTCTCTGTTCAATATTTAGTTATTCTTCTAACTTTTCCAACTGAATGATATCCTGTTGTGTTTGTTGCATTGCAGTTTCTCCCTCATTCATGGCTATTGCTGCTTCCTTTTCGATAATTGTTTGTCCCAGTGGATCTAGACTTAGTGGACCAGAACTTTGACTATCTTGAGAACTTTTAGCTGTAATAGTACTTTTTTGTTCAATCTCATCATTTAACATTTGTAGATATATAGGGAACATTGTGCACTGAATACTATCTTTACTTGCATTAAAAGAATCTTCATAGCAGTCGAAATCTCCAAGTAATTTCGTTACACTACACCAAGGCTTGAACAGTTGCAGAAGTGCTAAATAGAAATATTCCCTCTTATCTGGACTTACGCAACTGAGTTTTCTGTGGTTAATAAGATTTCCTTTTGCATGTTTTACCAAACATCCATCACATCCAATTACTGCATATTTTTCTTCTTTTATATTTTTTGTAACTTTTCTTTTAAAGCTGTAATGTTGAAGTATTTCATACAGACATAGGTTTTCAAGATGTGGACTCCTTTGGGGATAGTATGTATCCAACATATTAGTTTTAACAATATCTGTACTTTCTGGTTCATTCTGTGCTAAGTATTTGATTTCTTGTTGAGATTTCAATACTCTATATCATGTGGTGGCAAGACCTAGACTTACCCAAATGATTCCTCTTGACTTTGAATATAAACTGGCTGAGCTCAAGCGATCCGAACATTTATAGGATCCAATCTCTCGATGGGAAAGCATTTCTTGCTAAGACTTTTCTCTTGTGAAATTTCTTCCCACATTTCTTTCATCTCTGTCTTTTCAGATTTGGTTATATATGATGTAACATAGCAAGCTACAGCAATTGAATTATCTGCAACATACTGGATATCCATGTTTGCATTCAATATTTTCAAAATAACTGGATTGTAGTCATTAATGTACTTTGAAACTTCTGTTCTTTCTGGTTGTATGTATTCTTGGGAGATTTCCGAGTTATTGTATGCCTTACTGCTGACAAAAAACTATTTACTCTTCCTTTAGAAATTATAGGACGTGGGAATCCAAAATGACATTTTGTATAAAATTTTCCTTTACACTTGTATATTTGTCAGCAGTATTTCCCACATCGATGACTTTGAAACTATAAAACTTGTTGTCTCAAGTTCTTTTCTCCTCCTTCTGTTGGAATGACACATGGTAACATACTGTTCGATGAAAGGCAAAACAATTTCATTAGTATCACTTCCAAATTTTGGAGCATTCTTTATCCATAATAGCATGTGTATATGAGGAGCACCTCTGGCTTGGTACTCCTTTCTCAAAAAAAACTTGGGCTTGTCCACTTTTTCTATTTGGCCACTTAAAATGTCTGTTTCATCTTCAAACAAGATTACCTGTTCATCAACATTTACATTCTTATAATAAATATTATTTTGTACTAGATATAATGTAGCCTTTTGAAAATTATTAACATCTACAAACTCTTGCCATATTTTTTGACTCTTGGTTGGTACACCATTTACTAGAATAACTACTGGCTCATTTTCCTCCCTGTCTGCACCAGTTTCAATATTTTTCTTAAAATCTAAAGGTAAGTACACAACTCTTCCTTTCCGACTTCTTTGTAGATCTGTTGGTGGCAGCTTACCTGTTTTAGGCTCCATACGAACTATAGCCTGAAATGGGTGCACAGATTGAATAAGAATGGACTCATATGCATTCAAATTTGCCAGTTCCTGAGGAATAGCTACCAACTCTAAGTTGTTATGAACTGCTCTAGCTGGCATTTTATTCTCTTCAAATTTGTTGTAAAAATATTTACAAATACGTTGATCAGTAGCCAACTCAAACTGACCTTCTACCAACAAATAAGCACCAAATTGCTGCCACTTATCATTGTTTTCCTTTTCACTTTGTAAATATAAATCAACATTCCTAGTTTGACTTCTATAGTGAGTACGTCGACAACAAATACAAGCATTGTTGGGTTTTTCAGATGAAACTGTCTTAAACTTTCTAATTTCTTCTGCAAACTCGTCAATACTAATCTCTTTCTCCTGTTCTTCGATACCTACACTTATCAAGCTCTCACTTTCTCTGCACTCCTCTTGTGAAACAAAAACATGAAACTGCATATCATCACAAACTTTTTGTACATCTGATAGTGATCCATGCAGAAGAGCTGTGTTCATTTCACTTAAACATAATGCTGGACTTTTTACATAGTAGAGTCTCCTTACTAACTTCTGCATTTCTGAGTGGTGTACTGCTATTCTTAAATGATGAAAAGTACTTTTACACACTTTTCTTGAAAGACAAGCCAGAGAATTACCCTGCAAGTTAGTACATTTTCTTATTTTACATGGATCTAGTCCTTGTAACATCTTAATCTTCTGTTTAAGACCTTTTTTTGCATATTCTCATAAAAGAAAATAGCAATATGTCAATAGATTCCTGTCGAATACTGCAAATACTGCTACAATCCCACTTATATACAGGAGCTTGTGTATGCTTCCCTTGAGCTTCTTCAGCTATTACTTCTTCCACACTCCTAACAACCATTTTTTCTTTTGGAATGGGACAACTATCTTTCATCTTGTAGCATCGACCACTAGTATCAACTGCATGAACTAATTTGTTCTGTTGAAAATAGCTTTCTTCATTAAAGAAAGGCTCAGTACGAGAAGTGTGCATCCATTCACCAGTAAAGGTTTTACAAATGTTACTTCTATTAACCAGTCTTTTTCTTTTGCTTTTCTCCTTCATAAACTGCATTGTTTTATTCAATATTTTCATTCTCTTCAATACCAATATAAATAATTTTCGTTTCAATTCAAAAGCAGTATCTACTACACTTTCAATGTGTTGCTTCTTCTTAGACGCTGCTGATCTTCTTTCATAGTTTTTACAATCTTTTAATAAATTTTGAATTACTCTACTTCGAAACATTCGTACACGTATCTCTTTAAATTGTTTTTGTCTTTTTGTGACATGTTATTTTTCCAAAAATGAATGTTCTTTTTTCCATTACAATTGTTTGTTTCCTTGTGCTTTCTTGTAAAAAAAATTCTTTTTTCTTTCATTACTATTGTCTTTCTTTAATCTCTCTGCAACTGTTTTAAGAAATTGTTTAGTTTTAAGAAATTGTTTAGTACTCTTACCAGAACCAACTTTATCCTGAATAACATTTTTGTCTTTTTGTAGTCCACTCTTTTTACTTTGGTTTAAGTACTTCTGTTTTCTTTGTTGTCTTCTCTTATCATGTTTTCTTGCCATCTTCAATTTGCAATCCAAATAAAATAATTTTCTAAAAAAGAAAGTATAGTTTCAAGAGTTTCTTACATTAATTAAGTATTTTAAATCAATTACATGTCAATATTCATAATAACCAGTAAACAATTAATATCAATTACATTGCTATTCTCTTTATAACAAATAAAAAAAACGTACTGAAAAAGACTAGAGAAGTTCAGAAAAAAAGCAACAGAGATAAGACAGGTGCAGAAAGATGCATCATAACTGCAGAAAGAAGCAACAGAGGTGCAGAAACAGTCAAGACAAGTGCAGAAAGAAGCAAGAGAACTCCAGAAATGCAAAACAGCAATCTTTGTAATATTACTATTGTAAGTTTCACCTTGTTCCTAAATATAGGCATACATGCATCTCTACCTTTTGCTGCTGGCATCACACATATTAGAAACATACAAATAGTTCTATACCTGTGTTACACACATCTAGCATCTTCAGATGTACAACACATATGAGAAAACATGTGCAAATGCAGACATAACTCAGTCACAAGACCATGCAGACCTTAAAACTTGACAGACTGCACTTCCCATTTCAAGCAGATACATAAAATTATGTGGCGTATTTCAAGAGTACCTTTCCACAGACTCATATAAAGTAGCCTAATCACTAATCCCTCTGCCAACATGTCTTCAACCTCACTTTTCTGCTGCAGCTTCACTATTCTTCTACTACTTAGGGTGTTGGGCCTAGCCAAATATAAAGCAGCAACCCTTCACATGTCTCTCTTGTAAGTCTCACCATACTCCTGAAAGCATGCATGCATGTGTCTGCACCTTTTCCTAGTGTCATTATATATAAAACAAACATACAAATAGATGTATACCTGTGTTTTATACATCTAGGATCTTATGATGCATAACATGTATGAGAATACATGTGCAAGTAGAGACATACCTCAGTCACAAGACCATGCAGACCTTAAAACTTCATAAACTGCACTTCCCATTTCAAGCACACACCTAAAATTATGTGGCGTATTTCAAGTGTACCTTTCAACAGACTCACACAAAGTAGCCTAATCACCAATCCCTATATCAACATCTCTTAAACCTCACTTTTGTGGTGCAGCTTCACCATTCTGCAGCTATTTAGGGTGTTGGGTCTAGTGAAATATAAAACAGCAACCGTTCGCATGTGTCTGTTGTAAGTCTCACCATATTCCTGAAAGCATGCATGTATGTGTCTGTATCTTTTGACACTGGTATCAAATATAAAAGGAACATACAAATACATGTATACCTGTGTTTTATACATCTAGCATCTTCAGATGCATAAGACGTATGAGAATACAAGGGAAATTAGAGACATACCTCTGTCACAAGACCATACAGATCTTAAAACTTGACAGACTGCACTTCACATTCCAAACAGATATGTACAATTATGTGCCGTACTTCAAGTGTACCTTTCCACAGACTTATACAAAGTAGCCTAATCAGTAATCCCTCTACCAACATGTCTTAAACCTCACTTTTGAGCTACAGCTTCACCATTCTGCAACTACTTAGGGTGTTGGGCATAGCCAATTATAAAGCAGCAAGCCTTCACATGTGTCTGTTGTAAGTCTCACCATATTCCTGAAAGCACACATGCATGTGTCTGCACCTTTTCCTAGAGGCATTATATATAAAAGAAACATACAAATAGACGTATACCAGTGTTTTATACATCTAGCATCTTCAGAAGCATAACACGTATGAGAATACATGTGAAAGTACAGACATACCTCAGTCACAAGACAATGCAGACCTTAAAACTTCACAAAATGTACTTCACATTTCAAGCACACATAAAATTATGTGGCGTATTTCAAGTGTACCTTTCCACAGACTCATATAAAGTAGCCTTATCACTAATCCCTCTGCCAACATATCTTAAGCCTCACTTTTGTGCTGCAGCTTTACCATTCTACTATTACTTAGGGTGTTGGGCATAGCCAAATATAAAGCAGCAACCCTTCACATGTCTCTGTTGTAAGTCTCACCATATTCCTGAAAGCATGCATGCATGTGTCTGTACCTTTTGCGAGTGCCATCATATATAAAAGAATCATTTAAATAGACGTATACCTGTGTTTTATATGTCTACCATCTTCAAATGCATGAGGCATATGAGAATATATGTGCAAATAGATACATACCTCAGTCACAAGACCATGCAGACCTTAAAACTTCAGAGAATCCATTTCCCATTTCAAGCAGACACCTAAAATTATGCAGCATATTTCAAGTGTACCTTTCCACAGACTCATACAAAGTAGCCTAATGACTAATCCTTCTACCAAGATGTCTTAAACCTCACTTTTGAGCTACAGCCTCACCATTCTGCAACTACTTAGGGTGGTGGGCCTAGCCAAATATAAAGCAACACGCCCTCACATGTGTCTGTTGTAAGTCTCACCATGATCCTGAAAGCATACATGCATGTGTCTGCACCTTTTCCTAGTGGTATCATAAATAAAAGAAACATACAAATAGATGTGTATCTGTGTTTTAAATATCTAGCACCTTCAAATGCATAACAAGTATGAGGATAAATGTGCAAGTAGAGACATACCTCAGTCACAAGACCATGCAGACATTAAAACTTCACATACTGCACTTCCCATTTCAAGCAGACACCTAAAATGATATAGTGTATTTCAAGTGTACCTTTCCACAGACTCCTACAAAGTAGCCTAATCACTAATCCCTCTACCAACATGTCTCAAACCTCACTTTTGAGCTACAGCTTCATCATTTTACGACTACTCAGAGTGTTGGGCCTAGCCAAATATAAAGCAGCACCCCTTCGCTTGTCTCTATTGTAATTCTCACCATATTCCTGAAGGCATGCAGGCACTTGTCTGTAACTTTTCCTAGTGGCATCATATATAAAAGAAACATACAAATAGACGTATACCTGTGTTTTATACGTCTACCATCTTCAGATGCATAAGACATATGAGAATACATGTGCAAGTAGAGACATACCTCAGTCACAAGACCATGCAGACCTTAAAACTTCACAGACTGCACTTCCCATTTCAAGCACACCCCTAAAATTATACAGTGTATTTCAAGTGTACCTTTCAACAGACTCATACAAAGTAGCCTAATGAGTAATCCCTCTACCAACATGTCTTAAACCTCACTTTTGAGCTACAGCTTCACCATTCTGCAACTACTTTGGGTGTTGGGCCAAGCCAAATATAAAGCAGCAACCCTTCACATGTATCTGTTGTAAGTCTCACCATGTTCCTGAAAGCATACATGCATGTGTCTGCACCTTTTCCTAGTGGCATCATATATAAAAGAAACATACAAATAGACGTATACCTGTCTTTTATACATCTAGCATCTTTAAAAGCATTACACGTATGAGAATATATGTGCAAGTAGTGACATACCTCAGTCACAAGATCATGCCGATCTTAAAACTTGACAGGCTGCACATCACATTCCAAACAGACACGTAAAACTAAGTGCCGTTCTTCAAGTATACCTTTCCAATGACTCATACGAAGTAGCCTAATGAGTAATCCCTCTACCAATATGACTTAAACCTGACTTTTGAGCTGCAGCGTCACCATTCTGCAACTACTTAGAGTTGAGCCTAGCCAAATATAAAGCAGCAACCCTTCGCATGTGTCTCTAGTAAGTCTCACCATATTCCTGAAAGCATGCATGCATGTGTCTGTACCTTTTCCTAGTGCCATCATATATAACAGAAACATACAAATAGACGTATACCTGTGTTTTATATGTCTAGCATCTTCAGATGCATAACAAGTATGAGAATACATGTGGAAGTACAGACATACCTCAGTCACAAGACCATGCAGACCTTAAAACTTCACAGAATGCACTTCCCATTTCAAGCAGACACCTAAAATGATGTGGTTTATTTCAAGTGTACCTTCAACACACTCATAGAAAGTAGCCAAATCACTAATCCCTCTACCAACATGTCTTAAACCTCACTTTTGAGCTGCAGCTTCACCATTCTGCGACTACTTAGGGTGTTGGGCCTAGCCAAATATAAAGCAGCAACCCTTCGCATGTCTCTGTTGTCATTTTCACCATATTCCTGAAAGCATGCAGGCACGTGTCTGTAACTTTTCCTAGTGCCATGATATATAAAACAAACATACAAATAGATATATACCTGTATTTTATACATTTAGCATCTTCAGATGCATAAAACATATGAGAATACATGTGCAAGTAGAGACATACCTCAGTCACAAGACCATGCAGACCTTACAACTTCACAGACTGCACTTCCCATTTCAAGCACACACCTAAAATTATACAGTGTATTTCAAGTGTACCTTTCCACAGACTCATACAAAGTAGCCTAATGAGTAATCCCTCTACCAACATGTCTTAAACCTCACTTTTGAGCTGCAGCTTCACCATTCTGTAACTACTTAGGGTGTTGGGCCTAGCCAAATATAAAGCAGCAACCCTTTGCAAGTGTCTGTTGTAAGTCTCACCATATTCCTGAAAGCATGCATGCATGTGTCTGTACCTTTTGCTAGTGCCATCACATATAAAAGAAACATACAAATAGACGTATACCTGTGTTTTATTTGTCTAGCATCTTCAGATGCATAAGACATATGAGAATACATGTGCAAGTAGAGACATACTTCAGTCACAAGATCATGCAGAAAAACTTGTCTGACTGCACTTCCCATTTCAAACAGACACCTTAAAATATGATGCGCACTTCAACTGTACCTTTCCACATACTCATACAAACTACCATAATCACTAATCCATCTACCAATGTGCACATATTACTATACACAAACTATTTCAATCGTCATTTCAGTACAATAAAACAAACTACAATACACATCTGTACATTTCGTAACATATTTCAAACATCACACTTCTCTAATAATTTCAAAACTTTTGAAAATAATGCTTTTCAAATCTACAAATATCACTACAAATAGTGAAGCACTACTACATAACACACCTTACAAATTTGTAACTCACCTTTCAAATAGTATTGCAGAATATAAAATATCAGAAAGTCATAAAAGATTTTCTTTTGCACACAATAAATGTAATGCACCACTCTCAACAAGGTGAAACCAGTAATGGCAAATTTTCCCTCTCTTTCTGCACACAAATAAATGTAAGTAACAAATCAAATTCCTTCCTACATTTTTTCAAATAGTGAAACACATTTCTATTGGTTAGACATATTAACCCTTTCTAACTGTCGTCTAAACATGCCCAAACTGGTTCTGTAATTTCCTGGAGTCGCGACTCCACCGCAGTGCCGCATTGTAGCGTCGCGATGGAGCCGCGAACCCTTACGAGAGTTCAAAAACCTATTTCTAATAATACTAGTATTTTTTTAAAATAACAGACTACTTCTACACATACTATTGACTTAGAAAAACTTAATTTAGTAACATATCACTTATATATAAGTTACCATTTCACATTTTAAATCCACAGTTATCTGGCAACCCTTCCCCCATTCTGCTTAATCCCAGTCTCCATAGTAACAGTTTCTGCAACCTTCAACTGTCCTGGCAGGTCACAAGTTCACCATATTTTCAAGTTCAACACTGTAGCTTACAAATGCAAATAGCAGGTGTGGTTGACTTTTGCAAAATATTACCTTATCCTAACTACTGTACCTTTCAAAGATTTTTTAATAACCAATAATAAACGTACTTCTTCAGGAAAGTAACATGCATCCTATTTTTGAGTGCACAATGTTGATGAACAGCCAATCACTTACCGGCTTTTTCAAAAACAGCATCTTCTCCACCATTTTAGATACCTCTCATTCTACCAACTGACTACCTCTGCTACAGACATCTTTCATTCCTTCCAGACATCCCTTCAAAATGCTTACAGTATGGAATGGAGGGCACAGCTATGTTTTGTGGTGCAAAAGGTATGCTGAACACAGAGGTATTGAGAAAGCCCTAGGTTTGCAAATGTGGACATTAAATGTAGTGCACAGAGAGGATTGAAGTGGCATCAATTGATGCCTTTGGTTAAAACCTTTTTGTATCTCCAACCCCCTGACCTCATGATTGTGATCTGTGGTGGCAATGACCTAGGCACATTGACTGGGGTAGGGATGGAAATCCTAATGAAGGATACCTTTGCACAATTGATGCTGCTTTTGCCTCAAACTGTCTTTGTATACTCTAATATATGCCAAAGACAGAAATGGAAGTGGTCAAATCAATTCTGTCCACAGATTGAGAAAGCTAGGAAGAATGTCAATAAAGCTGTTTCTGCTTACCTCAGAGTAATTTTTTGTGGATTCGCGAACCCGTCGGGAATCCACAAAACAAAAGCACAAATTCAATGTACTACAACACAATACACTTTTCAAATGTAACTTTTATTTTTAATTTTTTTATATTATTACTAACGCTATCAAATTTAATGTGATTATTAACTTCAATCTCACTAACTCTATAAAAAAGTTCACAAATACAACACTACCTTCTGAATTATATACTATTAAAATATTTATTTAAGGTAGATCCGCGAATCTACCTTAAATAAAATCCGCAATGGGGTCGCAATTGCTATCACGAGAGAAAAAAAAATAATTAATGCCCCCCAGTTCCATTGCCCGATGTCGGTTCCGGGGACCCCATTCACTGGTGCCTCGCCATTTATCATTTAAAAAAAGGGAGAGGGGCCGATTCGCCCCCCCCATCTCCCAGGCCATTTTTGTCCCCGGCGACCCCATCCCCGGGGCATGGCCAATATATTATTTGACACAGTAAAATAGAGGGGGGCCAAATGGCCCCCCTCCCGGGCCATTTTTGGCCCCTGGGACCCCATCCTCCAGGGCTTGCCCAATCCTTCCATTTTTTTAAAAATCAATTGGGGGGCCTCGGCCATTTTGGGCCCACGGAACCCCATCCCCCGGGGCATGGCCACAATGTTTGGGGACAGCTGGGGGAGCCCCAATGCCCCCACGATCCCTGCCGGCTCCCCGCCTCCTGCAGGAGCCGGCATTGCTTTTGGGCAAAGGGACCTGCTGACATGCATCTCCCTTTGCCCAAAAGCAAATCAATCAATCAATCAGAGCATTTATAAAGCGCACTACTCACCTGTGAGGGTCTCAAGGCGCTGGGGGGGTAGGGTGCTGCTACTGCTCGAACAGCCAGGTCTTGAGTAGCCTCCTGAAGGTAAGTAGGTCCTGGGTCTGCCGCAGGTGGATGGGGAGGGTGTTCCAGGTCTTCGCGGCGAGGTGGGAGAACAATCTGCCGCCAGTGGTCGCTCTTCGGATGCGGGGGATGGTTGTGAGTACGAGGTTGGCGGAGCCGAGTTGGCGGTTCGGGGTGTAGAAGGTGAGTCGTCTGTTGAGGTATGCCGGTCCGGTGTTGTGGAGTGCCTTGTGTGCATGGGTGAGGAGCTTGAAGGTGATCCTCTTGTTGACGGGGAGCCAGTGCAGGTTTCTTAGGTGGGGTGTGATGTGGCTGCGGCGAGGGATGTCGAGGATCAGGCGTGCAGAGGCGTTCTGTATGCGTTGTAGTCGTTTCAGGAGTTTAGCTGAGGTTCCTGCGTAGAGGGTGTTTCCGTAGTCCAGTCTGCTGCTGACGAGGGCCTGGGTAACCGTTCTTCTTGTTTCAATGGGGATCCATCTGTAGATCTTGCGGAGGGTGTTGAAACAGGAGGATGAGACGGCGTTGACTTGCTTGGTCATGGAGAGTGTGGAGTCGAGGATGAACCCCAGGTTGCGTGCGTGGTCGGTGGGTATCGGTGCTGCTCCCAGAGAGGTCGGCCACCAGGAGTCGTCCCAGGCTGGGGGGGTGGAGCCAAGGATGAGGACCTCCGTCTTGTCTGAGTTCAGCTTCAGTCGGCTGTTCTTCATCCACTCGGCGACGGCCTTCATTCCTTCCTGTAGGTTGGTTTTGGCGGTGACGGGGTCCTTGGTGAGGGAGAGGATCAGCTGGGTGTCGTCGGCATAGGAGATGATGTTGAGGTTGTGCAGTCGGGCTACATGGGCGAGAGGTGCCATGTAGACGTTGAACAGTGTCGGGCTGAGGGAGGATCCTTGGGGTACGCCGCAGATGATCTCGGAGGCTTTGGATCGGAAAGGCGGGAGGCGGACACTCTGGGTTCTGTCGGAGAGGAAGGAGGTGGTCCATTCCAGAGCCTTGTTTTGGATCCCTGTGTTGTGGAGGCGGGTGCGTAGGGTGCGGTGGCAAACTGTGTCGAAGGCGGCTGAGAGGTCCAGGAGGATGAGGGCCGCAATTTCACCGTTGTCCAGCAGGGCCCTGATGTCGTCGGTGGCGGCGATGAGGGCGGTTTCGGTACTGTGGTTGCTGCAGAACCCGGACTGGGATGGGTCCAAGATGTTGTTCTCCTCGAGGTGGCGGGTCAGTTGTCCGTTGACGATCTTCTCGATGACCTTTGCCGGGAACGGGAGCAGGGAGATGGGCCGGAAGTTCTTGAGGTCTCTCGGATCCACCTTGGGTTTCTTGAGTAGGGCGTTGATCTCGGCGTGCTTCCAGCTCTCTGGGAAGGTTGCGGTCTCGAAGGAGGTGTTGATGACCTTACGGAGATGGGGTGCGATGGTGGCGCTGGCTTTGTTGAAGATGTGGTGCGGGCAAGGGTCTGACGGGGAGCCGGAGTGGATGGTGCTCATGATTTTGATGGTGTCGTCGTCGTTCACATTGGTCCAGGCGAGCAGGGGGTCGATGTGGATGTTGGCCGGAGGGTTTGAGGTGTCGGTGGCTGTCAGGACGGTCTCGTTGTTGAAGCTGTTGTGGATGTCTGCGATCTTGCGGTGGAAGAAGGTGGCTAGGGAGTTGCACAGGTCTTGCGATGGTGGGATGTCGTTGGTGTTGGAGCTGGAGTTGGAGAGTTCTTTCACGATGTTGAAGAGCTCTTTGCTGTTGTGTGCGTTGTTGTCAAGGCGGTCTTTGAAGGAGGCTCTTTTGGTGGATTGGATGAGGTGATGGTGTCTGCGGATGGCGTTCTTGTGGGCTGCATAGCTGTCCGGTGTTTGTTCGCGGTGCCATTCCTTCTCGAGTTTTCGGCAGTTTTGCTTGGAGGCCTGGAGGTCCGCGGTGAACCAGCTGGCTTTCTTGTCAGTGCGTCTGTTGGAGGGTTTCTTGATCGGGGCGAGAGTGTTGGCGCAGTCGTCAATCCATCACCTGAGGTTGCGGGCGGCGGTGTCGGTGGGGTCAGTGGGCGGGCTTCGGGCGAGAGTGGTGTTAAGCTGGTCTTCGGTGACTTTGCTCCAGCTGCGGCAGGGATCTGTTGAGTGCGGTGGTGCGTGGTGGGTTTCCGGAAGGTGAAGTGGATGCAGCGATGGTCGGTCCAGTGGAGTTCAGTGGTGTGGCTGAAGGTGACGTGGGAGCTTGCGGAGAAGATGGGGTTGAGAGTGTGGCCGGCGGAGTGGGTGGGCGTTGTGACGAGCTGTCTGAGTCCGAGGTTGGCGAGGTTGTCGATCAGGGTGGTGGAGTTGCTGTCGTTGTTGTTCTCGAGGTGGAAGTTCAGGTCTCCGAGGAGAATGTAGTCTGTGGAGGCGAGGGCGTGCGTGCTGATGAAGTCAACGATGGAGTCGCTGAACTGTGGCCGGGGTCCGGGGGGTCTGTAGACGAGCGTCCCTCTGAGGGTGGTGTTGGGGTCAGTGTGGATCTGGAAGTGCAGGTGTTCGGCGGTGCTGAGTGTGTCGTCGGTGCTGGTAGAGACCCTGAGGGTGTTCCTGTGGACGATGACCATTCCTCCTCCTACTCCATTGGTGCGGTCCCTGCGGGTGATCTTGTAGCCGTCCGGGATGGCTATGGCGATGTCCGGCCCCGAGGAGGCGTTCATCCAGGTCTCTGTCAGGAAGGCGACGTCCGGGGAGGATGAGTCAAGCAGGTCCCAGAGTTCGACGGCGTGTTTGCGTGTGGAGCGGGTGTTGAGTAATATGGATCTGAGGTGGTTGCGTCCTGTCTCGGTGGGCGGGTTGGTGGCTCGGAGGCTGGTGAAGCTGCAGCTCTGGCAGGAGAAGGGTCCCTGGGTGCGATTCGGGGTGGCCTGGAAGCAGGTGTGGGATCGTCCGGTGTTGAGAGCGTGGAGGGTGCTGGCGTCGTAGTGGTGCTGGTTGTCGTCGTGGCAGTCGCGGGGACCAGGGTGTCTGGCGCTGGGCGCGGTCCAGGCACGGACGGGCGCAGACGGGCTTGCCTTAGGTGCGCCTTCGGCACGCCAGCGGCACGCCTGCTGCGCGCGGCCGCCATATAAGGGGAGGTGGGAGGGAGGAGCCGCTGGGAGGTGGGAGCGGGGCGACGAATGTGCGTGCAGGGGGCGGGGCCGCAGGGGACGCAGCGGTGGGAAAAACGGATTAAGGCAAAGGGCACCAGGGGGCACAGAAGGCAAAAACAAGGGGGCACAGAGATAACAAAAGGAAAAAAAGGCAAAGTTAGGTCAGTGGGAGACAAAAATACACAAGAGGCAGCAATACAATGAATACAGCAGTACCAGACTACCGAGGCAGAGGGCCTCGAACCTGCGGCAGCGGCGGTGTCAAGCAGCAGAGGCACACAGTCACACTGGTGGAGCTGTGCGGCGTGGGGGAGCGGCCTGCCTGAAAACAGGGTCAAGGGTCAAATCTGCTTCGCTTCATGGAAGCGAGAGCAGTTTTCCTGCTTTCACTTCCATAGAGCGAAGCAGAGTTTGCTATGGCAGGCCAGGAGCAGTGCTCCCGTCCTGCCATAGCAAACTGCAATGTCCTGGGGGTGGGCACCCCAGGACATTGCTGGAGCCAGCCCTGGTGGGTGGCGGTCCCCAGGGCCATTGAGGGCTCCAGGAGGGGGGCCGCGGGGCTCCCCTCCCACCATTTGCACAGACCCGGGGAGGTGGTGGTTCCCGGGGCCGGGGGTTTGCTACGGACACCCGTATTTTAATAAATCAATGCCCCGGGGAGGTGGGGGTCCCCGGGGCAGTGTGGGGTCGGCAGGAGCCCCCCCACACCTTGAAAATAAAAAAGCCCCAGGGAGGTGGCGGTCCCCGGGGCTGTGGGGGGGCGCGAGGCCTCCCTCGCATTTAACAAATAAAGCCCCGGGGAGGTAGCGGTCCCCGGGCAACGTGTGGGCGGGGAGGAGACCCCCACGCATTTATATGTAAAAGAAAGCTGCGGGGGCGCGTGCCCCCCGCATATTATTAACAAAGCCCAGGGGAGGTGGCAGTCCCTGGGGCTGCAGGGACCCCCACGGGTCCCGGCAACATAATTAAGGATTGCCCCGGCACCTGGCCCACCCGGGGGCTTAAAAGAAATGAAGCATGGGAGATTGCGCTTCTTTATTTAAAAAAATTTCGGCGGGATTCGCACACCCTACGTGAATTTTACCTAATTGTTTTTTTTTTTAATGCTTTTTTTGGCCCTCGGGGTCCCTGTGGGACACCCTGAGCAGGCCTATGGGGTCAGGGTGTTTCTACCCTGCCCCCTTTCCTTGTTTTTTAATGCTTTTCTCCTTTTTTCTTGTGACTCGGTTCACGGATCCACCGTGGTCACCAGATATCCATATTTTTTTATACATGTATTTCTCAGGAACTACTGGACGGATTTATACCATTTCAAGCAAAGAGTGTACTCTGGAGCTACCTCTCTGCCAAATTTGGTGTAATTCCGTTCAGCAGTTTGGACTGTAGCTGCGACAAGAGTTTCCTATTGAAATGAACATGGAGAAAACGTGTTTTGGGACCCCCCTTTTTTCTCGGTCCCCGCTTGACGAATCACCTCGAAACTTTCAAGCCAGGAGCTGACGAGAGCGCCCAATTTGTTTTGAAAATTTCGCGAAGATTCGTCAACCGGCGCCAAAGATATTGGCAAAAGAAAAAGCGCTTTTTGAATAGAAACAAGGTCCTAACTATAACTACCTACTGGCTATATATCAACAACAAACTTTTTGCATGGAAATCTGCGGGTCTGTTAAGTGCACAAGAATTCAAATTTTTTAAAGTAGACTACCCCGTCATACCAGCTATTTATTTTATCCCCAAAATACACAAAAACATGGATAAACCGCCGGGGAGGCCCATTATATCGGCCCAGGGGAGTCAATTAAAGAATACATCCAAATATGTGGATTTCTTCCTGCAGGAACATGTCAGGAAGCTCCCACCATACATTGAGGACACGGGGGACTTCCTGCGCAAAATACAGAATGTAAACTGGGAAGATGATTGTGTACTTATAGCGCTTGATGTTACCTCGCTGTACACTAGTATACATAATTGTGATGGTATCAAAGCAGTTGAATTCTATTTGAATACTAGATCTATGCAATATTACGCACATAACAGGATGTTATTAGACATGATTTCCATATGCTTAGAGAATAATTTCTTTCTTTTCCTCAATCAGATCTTTCAGCAAGTAAGGGGGGTTGCCATGGGTGCTTGCTTTTCTCCCAGTTATGCCTGTTTGCATATTGGCATGTGGGAGGAGCGGGTCCTCATGGCAACACACAGTGAGACCCTGGCCAGTCATGTACTCTGCTGGCATAGATACATCGATGACTTGTTCTTTATTTGGAGGGGCAGTGAATGTGATGCGCGTGCATTTGTATCAGAACTTAACAACAACAACTTGAATCTGCAGTTCTCAGTGCAGATGAGTAAAGCCAGCATAGTCTTCCTTGATGTAGAGATATATATTGAAAATAACAAGTTAGAAACTCGTCTCCACAGGAAGCCATCTGCAGGCAATACTGTGCTGCATGCTTCCAGTCATCATCCAGGCCATCTGATCAACAGCATCCCCTATGGGGAGATGTTGAGGATCAGAAGGATTTGCAGCACAGATTATGATTGCAGGCTGGCACAGAGAGAAAGTAAGGAAAGGTTCTTGGCCAGGGGGTACCCAGAGGGAGTGGTTATGACAGCCATAAATAAGGCAAACACATTACAGCGTTCGGCAGCATTAACACCGAAAGCCAACAAGGTGAATCATATCAATGAATTTATGTCACAGCCAACTAGGTTAGTGTTGACATTTAACCGCCAACACAAAACCCTTCGCAAAATTGTGAACAAAAACTGGCCACTGGTACTTAATGATCCAGTACTAGGTAGTTGTTTGACAGCTACTCCAAGCATTTCCTATAGGAAGGCCTGCTCAATGAGCAACGCTCTGGTAAAAAGCAGCCCGAGGTTTCTTTGACCAAAAATTGGCTTGGCAGTAGGACAGGCTTTTATAAGTGTTCCACATGCAAAGCCTGTAAGTATGGCCTTAACACTAAGTCATACACTACTCCATTCAAACCAAAACCAGTTGCCATTACAAAATCCCTTAACTGCAAAACTGAATTTGCAGTATACGTGCTGGAGTGTCCGTGTGGCCTGCGCTATGTGGGAAGTACTAAGCTGCAGGTCCACAAACCGATACTCCAGCACATGAGGGCCATAAACAACAAAGACTCCACTTATCCAGTGGCAAGACATTCCCAGGAACATCATGGCAGCAACGTACAACATTTGAAGTACTTTGCTGTGGACACTGTCTTGCCTCTTAGAAGGGGTGGCAACCGAGAATACCTCCTTAGGAAACTAGAAACCAAATACATCTTGGAGCTTAATTGCAAAACACCGTACGGCCTGAATATTAGTGAGGATTTTTTTACCTGCCTATGAATAACCCTGTTCTTACATCATGTATCTTTTAGCTGGCATCAGTACCGCTTCACTGACATTATAACTAAAACTTTTTTATATTATCTTTTTAATACAATTTCACATTCTTTGAATGACGGCTGTGATTCAAAGAGGGTTAGAGCACTTTTTTTTATCTCTCAGCACTAGCACTTTTTTATTCTTGTAAGGTCATTCATGGTTATTGGCCCACTGGGGCAGAAGTCTAGAACCTAGGATTTTCAACTAACAGAGTATGTGTGCAATTTAGTTTTCAAGTATAACTGGGGCAAGCAAGAAAAGATGTACTATTATGCAACTACGTGGTTTTAAGATAGATTTTTTTAGATAGGTTTTGATTGGCTCTAATTAATAAGAAATTTTTATATATTTATATATGATCTTTTTTTATGTCATTTTATACCAGTGGTTTTAGTACTGTCTGTATAATAATATCTTAATCGAATAATTTGTCGATTTATTCTTGTCATGTATTTTTTATATATCTTAAATATTTGACTTCATGACTATTTATAATGTTTGCTTACATTGCACATATTTATTGTATGTCCCATAGTGGGGATTAATTTTCAAATGTTCCAAGCCACTAGGTTCAGCATTACCAAATTGTACCTTCTATGTCTATTCTGCTTTTTCACGTGAAATTGTTTGCACTGTCACTTTAAAAATGAAAAAATGGTCCAGAAACGCGTCATGTGATCAAGGCCTCGGAGGAGGCTGAAACGCGTATTGGCGGAGGTGCGGGCATTCCTGGAATAAACCCGTTTTTGCACTATATCTGGGTCTGCTTTCTCGTCCTTGGAGAGGTTTCTGGTGGCGTGAAGTGTTGTGGATATATATATATATATATATATATATATATATATATATATATATATATATATATATATATATATATATATATTATCTACTGGCGGTCGCCAGTAGATAGTTATAGTTAGGACCTATTTTCCATAGGAAATCCGCGACATTCTATTTGAAATAACTCTTGCGTCGGTTGACGAATCTTCGCGAAATTTTCAAACTTTATGGCCCGCTCCGGTCCGCTCCTACCCTGAAAGTCTCAGGGTGATTCGTCAAGCGGGGGCCGAGAAAAAGGGGGTCCCAAAACGTGTTTTCCCCATTCATTTTCCCATAGGAAACTTTAGACACGGCTACAGCCTGAACTGCTGAACGGAATTACACCAAATTTGGCAAAGAGGTAGTTCTTGGTTCAGAAAGAACCCTTTTTGTTAAATGGTGTAAATCCGTTCAGTAGTTGCTGAGAAAATCAAAAGTAAAAGTACATATATATCTATGGACGCGTCGGATTCGCGCACCCTCCCGATCACGAGCTGTCTGCTAATTGGCTGTCAACACTCCAAACCAGGAAGTGTTGGCAGCCATCTTGTTCCTCAGTAGAACCAAGGAACAAGAAAGCAGTAAAAAAGTGCGCAAAACGCACAAAGGGGGCAGGGTAGAAACACCCTGACCCCCTAGGTCTGCTCAGGGGTCCCACAAGGACCCCTGGGCAAAAAGCATTTTTTTTTTTTTAAATTGGCAGGATGCGCTCAGGGTGTGCGGATCCTGCCGATAAAAAATCGAAGCGCGGTCTCCCGCACTTCGATGTTAATTTGCCTCCGGGTGGGCCAAGTCCCGGGGGCATGCTGGGGGTGTTTATTTTATGTATGGGGGCCTCTAAGGCCCCCCAAGCCCCAGGGACCACCACCCCCGGGGCTTTATCATAAATGGTGCGGGAGGGCTCTGAGCCCTCCCGCAGCCCCGGGGACCGCCACCTCCCGGGGCTTTTTTAAACCTGTGGGGGGGCTCCAGCCCTCACACGCCCGGGGACCACCACCTCCCGGGGCACTAAGCAAATTGAAAATGGGGGTCCGTTTTGGACTCCCAAGCCCCGGGACCACCACCTCCCCGGGGCTTTCAAAATGTAGGAGGGGGCCGCGCGGCCCCCTCCTGGAGCCCTTGATGGCCCTGGGGACCGCCACCCCCAGGGCCGGCTCCTGCAGTGTCCCGGGTGCCTACCCCCGGGACACTGCTGCTTGCTATGACAGGACGGGAGCCTCGCGGCTCCCGCACTGTCATAGCAAACTGGTTTGCATTTTGAAAGAGAGAGCAGGAAACCTGCTCTCTCTTTCAAAATGCAAACCAATTGCTTTCCACATGGGGAGCAGCATCTTAGCTGCTCCCCATGTGGAAAGCAATGCCGGCTCCCATAGGACGCGGGAGCCGGCGGGACTGTGGGGGATTGGGGACCCCCACAGTCCCCAACCAGAGGCCAGGCCCCGGGGGATGGGGTCCCCGGGGCCATAGTGGCCCGGGAGGGGGGCCACGCAGCCCCCTCCCCAAATAAAAAAATAAAATAAAAATAAGGCAAGGCCGGCCCGGGGATGGGGTCCCCGGGGCCTTAAATGGCCTGAGGAGGGGCCACGCAGCCCCCTCCATATTTTTATTTTAAAAACAGGGCATGCCCCGGGGGATGGGGTCCCCGGGGCCAATAGAGGCCCAGGGAAGGGGGCCACGCGGCCCCCTTCCCGTTTTTTTTTCTTAAATAAAACAAAAAAATGCTCAGGCCCCGGGATGGGGTCCCCGGGCCAAAAGTGGCTGAGGGAAGGGGGCCACGCAGCCCCCTCCCTGCAGTACTCTGCAAACGTGCCCCTGGCGCCTTTTAAGAAGGGGAAGTAATTCCCTTGAATACTGGGGTCCTGGAGCCAACTAGCCCACCAGGAACCTCCAGTATGCTCCAGAGGCTGCCTTGCAGAGAGGTGTACAGAGGCCACGCCCCTTTTACACCTCTCTGCAACGCAGCTCTGTGGCGCTTAATGGAGGTAGCTGGTGGGCTAGTTGCACCCCAGGGACCCTCAGGATTCAAGGGGAGTTAATCCCCCGACTTAAAACGCGCCACGGGGCGCGTTTGCACAGTGGTGAAGGGAGGCGGGGCCTGAGGTGACATGTGTGCAAACAGGCCCCGTGGCGCGTTTTAAGATGGGGAATTAAATCCCCTTCAATCCTGAGGGTCCCTGGGGCCAACTAGCCCAACAGGTACATCCAGAAAGCGCCACAGAGCTGCGTTGCAGAGAGGTGTAAAAGGGGTGTGGCCTCTCAACACGTCTCTGCAACGCAGCCCCTGGCGCATACTGGAGGTTCCTGGTGGGCTAGTTGGCCCCTAGGGACCCTCATGATTCAAGGGGACTTAATCCCCCAACTTAAAACGCGCCACGGGGCGCGTTTGCACAGATGTCACCTCAGGCCCCGCCCCTCCCTTCACCATTGTGCAAATATTCCTCTAAAATCTGCCGAACTACGAATTCTGATTTACTCACCTGTTATCAGGAGAGACCTCAGTGCTGCATCTTTCAGCCCAGTACTAATCCTGAAAAGTAATTTTAACCGTACTTACCAGTAACTTGAATTTCCTTCCATAGGATATCATTGCCTGCTTTTTGCTGAAAAAGTTTCTAAGTGTTGATTTTTGAAACATACAAATATTCCTCTAAAATCAGCCGAAATACGAATTCCGATTTACTCACCTGTTATCAGGAGAGACCTCAGTGCTGTATCTTTCAGTCCAGTACTGGTCTTGAAAAGTAATTTTAACCGTGCTTACCAGTAACTTGAATTTCCTTCCATAGGCTAACATTGACTGGTTTCACTTGGAAATTCTTCTAAGTGTGGAGTTTTGGAACTTTAAAATATTCCTCTAAAATCAGCCAAAATACGAATTCCGATTTACTCACCTGTTATCAGGAGAGACCTCAGTGCTGTATCTTTCAGCCCAGTACTAATCCTGAAAAGTAATTTTAACCGTACTTACCAGTAACTTGAATTTCCTTCCATAGGATATCATTGCCTGCTTTTTGCTGAAAAAGTTTCTAAGTGTCGATTTTTGAAACATACAAATATTCCTCTAAAATCAGCCGAACCACGAATTCCGATTTACTCACCGGTTATCAGGAGAGACCTCAGTGCTGCATCTTTGAGCCCAGCACTGACCCTGAAAAGTAATTTTAACCGTACTTACCAGTAACTTATATTTTCTTCCATAGGAATCCATTGTCTGGTTTTCAGCAGAAAAGTTTCAGTGTCGATTTTCACAAACTACAAATATTCCTTAAAAATCGCCTGTATGACTTAAACGCATTCTTTCAACTGTTTACAGGAGATGCACCAGTGCTGGATCCAGGATCCAACACCGAGTAAGAAAAAGTAACGATAACAGTTTTTACCTGCTAAGTGAATTTCCTTCCATAGGATAACATTGGTGATTCTATGAGAAAAAGTTTCAAAGTGTCAACTTTTAAAATACAATAATATTCCTTAAAAATCACTACTGTAACCAAAACGCTTTTACTCAACTGTTTACAGGAGATGTCCCAGGACTGAATCTAGGATCCAGTCCTGTGGTTAGAAAAGTAATCCATAAAGTAACTAATTGCATTTAACTAGAAATTCACATTGAGCTGAATGTTGCATTGTGTTTGAAAATGTGTTGCCCATTGCAACAACTGTAACTACTGTACTTAAAAGTCTATTGCCTATGTGCAAAGTATTTAAACTAAAGTAATTCATTCTGAGAAAGTATTTTTTGTAATGTATAATGTAATTACAATGTAATTTAAAAAATAAAATATGTAAAAAAATATTGTTTCTAAAAATGTAGTAAATCAGTATGAAAAAATAAATATAACAATTAATACATTTAAAAATTGTCATTTACAAAACCTTTGAAATTCACTGAAAAACCGTAGGTTTCAGACATGTTATAGTTAGGAATTAACATTTAAAAACCTTTGAAATTCACTGAAAAAACCATAGGTTTCAGACACGTTATAGTTAGAAATTAGCATTTAAAAAACCTTTGAAATTCACTGAAAAAACCATAGGTTTCAGGCACGTTATAGTTAGAAATTTGCATTTAAAAAACCTTAGAAATTCACTGAAAAAACCATAAGGTTTTAGGGACAGTTATAGTTAGTTGGACATTGCACTCGTACAAAACCCGTGAAATTCCCCCGTTATAGTTAGTTCAGGTAACTATAACTCGCGCCCCGCAATGCACTGCTGATGACGTCACATATTACATCACTCATGACATGGTCAGTGACATCACTGATGACATCACTGATGACATCTCAAATGACATCACTGATGACATCACTGATGACATCATCCATATGAGAATTTAATGCATCTTCTCACACCCTAATATAAGTTTTGAAACACCCACTCTAAATTACAGACTGCCATTCTCAAAACCATACACACTCCAATACCAATAAGTACATACCCACTCACTGATTCTTAGGTCTACACACACACATCTACTCACTCACCCGTACAGTCACTCATACTTACAGTCACTCAGTACAGGACTATCATATGCACTCATACACCTATATAAACACTCACACAACGCAACTCATCCATAGAGGTACTCACACACCTAGTCAGTCATGCAAATAATTAATCACACTCTAATTTACTCACCTATACAGTTATATACACCAGCTCACTTACTCATAAAAATACTAGCACATTCTTACGCTCCTATGCAATCACTGATGCAAGCACACACTCATCCATATAGCCACTCTCACAATCACACCCTCTCACTTATAGCCATTTATATACTCCAACACACATATATACTGCCTTTCACATATGTAGTTACTCACACATGTACCACTGAGATATACATTCAATCACTAACACACCCATACACACACTCACCCACCCATACAGTCCATCACAGACGCACTCTTGAAACCATGCACCCAGTGAATCACCCACTCACACATCTATGCACAGAGTCACACTCACCCCACCCACACAAACACTGAGGCACCCATACAGATACTCAGAGAACCAATCCATAACCCATATAGACACTCATTTAGCTAGTCAGAAACCCATGCAGCTGCTTACACAACAACAGACAGACGGATACAGACATTCACACAGTTTAGTCACTCACCCATGCATCCAGTAAGATACGTTTAATCACTCACTTATAGACTCAGTCACGCACCTACTAAATCATCCATTCAGACACTTATACACCCACTCATTCTTCAATACGCCTTTCCCTATATATATTAAACATATTTAAACTTTACACAAACACACAGTCACTGGATGATGTCATCAGTGATGTCATCAGTGATGTCATTTGAGATGTCATCAGTGATGTCACTGACCATGTCATGAGTGATGTAATATGTGACGTCATCAGCAGTGCATTGCGGGGCGCGAGTTATAGTTACCTGAACTAACTATAACGGGGAATTTCACGGGTTCTGTACGAGTGCAATGTCCAACTAACTATAACTGTCCCTAAAACCTTATGGTTTTTTCAGTGAATTTCTAAGGTTTTTTAAATGCAAATTTCTAACTATAACGTGCCTGAAACCTATGGTTTTTTCAGTGAATATATATATATATATATATATATATATATATATATATATATATTATCTACTGGCGGTCGCCAGTAGATAGTTATAGTTAGGACCTATTTTCCATAGGAAATCCGCAACATTCTATTTGAAATAACGTTGGCGCCGGTTGACGAATCTTCGCGAAAGTTTCCAACTTGTTGGGGTGCTCCGGTCCGCTCCTATCCTGAAAGTCTCGGGGTGATTTGTCAAGCGGGGGCCGAGAAAAAAGGGGGGTCCCAAAACGCGTTTTCCCCATTCATTTTTCCATAGGAACCTTTAGTCGCAGCTACAGCCCGAACTGCTGAACGGAATTACACCAAATTTGGCAAAGAGGTAGCCCTTGGTTCAGTGTCGTGCCTTTTGCTTAAATGGTGTAAATCCGTTCAGTAGTTCCTGAGAAAATCAAAAGTAAAGTCACATATATATCTATGGCCGAGTAGGGTCCGCGCACCCTCCCGATCACGAGCTGCATGCTAATTGGTTGTGAAGTGGCTGTCAACACTCCAAATCAGGTAGTGTTGGCAGCCATTTTGTCCCTCGGTAGAACCGAGGGACAGAAACAAGTGCGCAAAGCACAAAAGGGGGCAGGGTAGAAACCCCTGACCCCTAGGTCTGCTCAGGGGATCCCACAAGGACCCCTGGGCAGAAAAGCATTTTTTTAAAACGGCGGGATGCGCTTAGGGTGCGCGGATCCCGCCGATTAAAAAAAACAACAAAGAAACAAGTGCGCAAAACGCACAAAGGCGGCAGGGTAGAAACACCCTGACCCCTAGGTCTGCTCAGGGGTCCCACAAGGACCCCTGGGCAGAAAAAGCAACAAAAAAAAAAGAAAAAGACCGGCATCGTGCTGGAGGCCCCGCCCTCCCTGCAGCAGTCTGCAAACGCACCCCTGGCGCGCTTTAAGAAGGGGAAGTGATTCCTTGAATCTGTGGGTCCCTGAGGGCCAACTAGCCCACCAGGAACCTCCGGTATGCGCCAGGGCTGCGTTGCAGAGAGGTGTACAGAGGCCACGCCCCTTTTACACCTCTCTGCAACGCAGCTCTGTGGCGCTTTTTGGAGGTACATGGTGGGCTAGTTGGACTCCAGGGACCCTCAGTATTCAAGGGGACTTAATCCCCAACTTAAAACGCGCCACGGGGCGTGCTTGCACAGTGGTGAAGGGAGGGGCGTGGCTTCAGGTGACATGTGTGCAAACAGGCCCCGTGGCGCGTTTTAAGATGGGGAATTAAATCCTCTTCAATCCTGAGGGTCCCTAGGGCCAACTAGCCCACCAGGTACCTCCAGTAAGCGCCACGGAGCTGCGTTGCAGAGTGTTGTAAAAAGGGGCGTGGCCTCTGAACACCTCTCTGCAACGCAGCTCTCTGGCGCATACTGGAGGTATCTGGTGGGCCAGTTGGCCCCTAGGGACCCTCGGGATTGAGGAGGAATTAATTCTCCAACTTAAAACACGCCACAGGGCGTGTTTGCAGACATGTCACTTCAGGCCCCACCCCCTTCCTTCACCATTCCTCTAAAATCAGCCGAACTACGAACTCCGATTTACTCACCTGTTATCAGGAGAGACCTCAGTGCTGCATCTTTGAGCCCAGTACTGATCCTGAAAAGTAATTTTAACCGTACTTACCAGTAACTTGAATTTCCTTCCATAGGATATCATTGCCTGCTTTTTGCTGAAAACGTTTCTAAGTGTCGATTTTTGAAACATACAAATATTCCTCTAAAATCAGCCGAACTACGAATTCCGATTTACTCACCGGTTATCAGGAGAGACCTCAGTGCTGCATCTTTGAGCCCAGTACTGATCCTGAAAAGTAATTTTAACCGTACTTACCAGTAACTTGAATTTCCTTCCATATGCTAACATTGACTGGTTTCACTTGGAAATTCTTCTAAGTGTGGAGTTTTGGAACTTTATAATATTCCTCTAAAATCAGCCGAACTACGAATTCCGATTTACTCACCTGTTATCAGGAGAGACCTCAGTGCTGCATCTTTGAGCCCAGTACTGATCCTGAAAAGTAATTTTAACCGTACTTACCAGTAACTTGAATTTCCTTCCATAGGATATCATTGCCTGCTTTTTGCTGAAAACGTTTCTAAGTGTCGATTTTTGAAACATACAAATATTCCTCTAAAATCAGCCGAATTACGAATTCCGATTTACTCACCGGTTATCAGGAGAGACCTCAGTGCTGCATCTTTGAGCCCAGTACTGATCCTGAAAAGTAATTTTAACCGTACTTACCAGTAACTTGAATTTCCTTCCATAGGCTAACATTGACTTTGTTTCACTTGGAAATTCTTCTAAGTGTGGAGTTTTGGAACTTTATAATATTCCTCTAAAATCAGCCGAACTACAAATTCCGATTTACTCACCTGTTATCAGGAGAGACCTCAGTGCTGCATCTTTGAGCCCAGTACTGATCCTGAAAAGTAATTTTAACCGTACTTACCAGTAACTTGAATTTCCTTCCATAGGCTAACATTGACTGGTTTCACTTGGAAATTCTTCTGTGTGGAGTTTTGGAACTTTATAATATTCCTCTAAAATCAGCCGAACTACGAATTCCGATTTACTCACCTGATATCAGGAGAGAACCCAGTGCTGCATCTTTTAGCCCAGCACTGACCCTGAAAAGTAATTCTAACCGTACTTACCAGTAACTTTTATTTCCTTCCATAGGAATCCATTGTCTGGTTTTCAGCAGAAAAGTTTCAAAGTGTCGATTTTCACAAACTACAAATATTCCTTAAAAATCGCCTGTATGACTTAAACGCATTCTTTCAACTGTTTACAGGAGATGCTCCAGTGCTGGATCCAGGATCCACCACTGAGTAAGAAAAAGTAACGATAACACTACTTACCTGCTAAGTGAATTTCCTCCCATAGGATAACATTGGTGATTCTATGTGAAAAAGTTTCTAAGTGTCAACTTTTAAAATACAATAATATTCCTAAAAATCACTACTGTAACCAAAACGCTTTTACTCAACTGTTTACAGGAGATGTCCCAGGACTGAATCTAGGATCCAGTCCTGTGGTTAGAAAAGTAATCCATAAAGTAACTAATTGCATTTAACTTGAAATTCACATTGAGCTCAATGTTGCATTGTGTTTGAAATTGTGTTGCCCATTGCAACAACTGTAACTACTGTACTTAAAAGTTTTTTGCCTATTTGCAAAGTATTTAAACTAAAGTAATTCATTCTGAGAAAGTATATTTTGTAATGTAATGTATAATGTAATTACAATGTATTTTAAAAAATAAAATATCTAAAAATAAATAGTTTAAAAAATGTAGTAAATCAGTATCAAAAAAATAAATATAACAATTAATACATTTAAAAATTGTCATTTACAAAACCTTTGAAATTCACTGAAAAAAACCATAGGTTTCAGACATGTTATAGTTAGGAATTAGCATTTAAAAACCTTTGAAATTCACTGAAAAAACCATAGGTTTCAGGCACGTTATAGTTAGAAATTAGCATTTAAAAACCTTACAAATTCACTGAAAAACCATAGGTTTTAGGGACAGTTATAGTTAGTTGGACATTGCACTCGTACAAAACCCGTGAAATTCCCCGTTATAGTTAGTTCAGGTAACTATAACTCGCGCCCCGCAATGCACTGCTGATGATGTCACATATTACATCACTCATGACATGGTCAGTGACATCACTGATGACATCACTGATGACATCTCAAATGACATCACTGATGACATCACTGATGACATCATCCATGTGATAATTTGATGCATCTTCTCACACCCTAATATAACTTTTGATACACCCACTGTAAATTACAGACTGCCATTGTCAAAACCATAGACACTCCAACACCAATTACTATATACACACTCACTGATTCTTAGGTCTACACACACACATCTACTCACTCACCCGTACAGTCACTCATACTTATAGTCACTCAGTACAGGACTATTATATGCACTCATACACCTTTATAAACACTAACACACCGCCACTCATCCATAGAGGTACTCACACACCTAGTCAGTCATGCAAAAAATTAAGCACACACCCATTTACTCACCTATACAGTTATACACACACCAGCTCACTTACTCATACAAATACTAGCACATTTTAACGCTCTTATACAATCTCTGATACAAGCACACACTCATCCATACAGTCACTCTCACAATCACACCCTCGCTTATAGCTATTTATATACTCCAACACACATATATACTGCCTTTCACATATGTAGTTACTCACACATGTACCACTGGGACATACATTCACTCACTAACACACTCTTACACACACCCACCCATACAGTCTATCACAGATGCACTCTTGAAACCATCCACCCAGTGAATCACCCACTCACACATCTATGCACAGAGTCGCACACACCCCACCCACACAAACACTCAGGCACCCATACAGATACTCAGACAACCAATCAATAACTCATATAGACACTCATGTAGCTATTCACAAACCCATGCAGCCACTTACACAGCAACAGACAGACGGATACAGACATTCACCCAGTTTAGTCACTAACCTATGCATTCAGTAAGATACGTTTAATCACTCACTTATTGAGTTAGTCACGCACCTACTAAATCATCCATTCAGACACTTATACACCCACTCATTCTTCAATACGCCTTTCCCTATATATATTAAACATATTTAAACTTTACAGAAACACACAGTCACTGGATGATGTCATGAGTGATGTCATTTGAGATGTCATCAGTGATGTCATCAGTGATGTCACTGACCATGTCATGAGTGATGTAATATGTGACGTCATCAGCAGTGCATTGCGGGGCGCGAGTTATAGTTACCTGAACTAACTATAACGGGGAATTTCACGGGTTTTGTACGAGTGCAATGTCCAACTAACTATAACTGTCCCTAAAACCTTTGGTTTTTTCAGTGAATATATATATATATATATATCCAGGTGCAGACACCAGTTCTCTCCTCAGAATGTAGTTTTTAATAAGAGATATCAGCCATCATGCGTTTAATGCTTGAAGCCGAGTCCCACAATACCCTGACCCCAGATATGGTGGGGGGGGGTCTCACAGGTACCCCGCCGGTGTTAAAAGCATTTTTTAATTCAGTTTTGCTGCAAATTTGCAGGTGAACCCACGGGTGTATGGCAAAATCCCACCTCCCTGGGGCAAACAATAGTAAGAATGCAGGGTGGAGCAGCCCCAGGCCTGCCACCTCCCTGGGGTAAACAAGAGTAAGAATGTCCGGACCCCCCCCAGCCCCAGGGACCGCCACATCCTCGGGTTATAAATTATAGAAGTGTGGGGGGCCCACATGCCCCCACAGCCCTGGGGACTGCCACCTCCCTGGGCAATTAACATAGAAATGCAGGGGGACCGCTACCACCCCAGGGCTCAAATAATATAATGGAGCCAGTCCAGGAGACCACCACCTCCCTGGGGCAAATTCCCCTCCTGGAGCCAAAGATGGCCCTGGAGACCTCTAACCCCCAGGGCTGACTCCTCCTGCTATGTCCCCGTGTGTCAACCCCCGGGACATAGCTATTTACTATGGCTTGGCGGGAACTTTACCACTCCCACCAAGCCATAGCAAACTGTGCTCCGCTTTGAGCAAGTGAGAGCATTTTTCCCTTGCTTGTTCAAAGCGGAGCACAATTGTTTTACCACAAAGCGAGCTGCATGTTAGCAGCTCCCTATATGTAAAAGCAATGCCGGCTCCCGCAGGAGGCGGGGTGCCAACAGGGACCACATGGGCCTTCAGACCACCCCTGCAATCGCCATCAGTGGCAGCGGATGCCCTGGGTGAGATGAGGGCATCTACAATTGAGGCCGGGCCCTGGGGGATGGGGTCCCCGGGGCCAAAATTGGCCCAGGAGTGGGGCCAGTTGGCCCCTCCCATTATTTGAAAAAAGGCCTGGCCCTGGGGGATGTGGTCCCCGGGGCACAAATTGGCCCAGGAAAGGTGGGCCATGGGCCCCCCTCCTGTAAATAATACAAAAGAAATGCTGGACCGGCAAGTCCCTGGAGGCCCTGCCCCCTTTCCCCACTACTCTGCAAACGTCCCTCCTGGCACACTGCTGGTTGGGGGATGAAGTCCCCTTGGATGCCCGAGGGGCCGGTACCCGAATTTCAGCTGTTGGCTGCTTTTTTGAGCAGCCTGGGGGGCCGATTTAGGCGGTTTCTGCGTTGTTCGATGCCGCCAGCGGCCCAGTGGGTGCCTGAGTGGCCTATCTGGAAGCGGATGGTCGTCCATTACCTCCCTCTTATCAACGGCAGAGGTGTCACTCCCTTTAACTCCCTGGGTCGGCTCATTAATATATGCATATTGAGCAGGGGCATGGGGCCTGAGCAAATGTGGCCTCACTTGTTTTCAGGTGTTTCACCAGTGTAAACTAATCTGTGCATTTTTTTTTAGCACCCCCCCCCCTTTTTTTTTTAAATAAAATTTCGCCGAAGCAGTGTTTTGCGGAAAGGCAATATGCAAATGTGGGCCACTTTTTTTTTAGCGTGCCCGGGCCGATTTTTAATCCCAATCCAACCCTGCCTCTCGTAAATGACGCAATGGAGGTTATACCACTAAGTTTTACATTGTAAAAAGAGGGAAGGGCTTGCTGCTCCTCCCTTCAGTGTGAGGCCAGGCTCACCCTGTGTAGAGCAGACCTTGCCTCTTTCCTGCTGCACTCTGGTCTGTAGTGAGTCCAGGCTGGATCTAGCACTAATCTTGGCAGCAGGATGCTTGCTCTTTACACCACAGCGGCCGGGTTGCTCTTCCTGCTTCTACTCCTTAGTCACTTTTTCCCTTACTGGTGGCAAGATGTCTCCTTCATCCTGAGCTCCATTGGTTCCTACATAAAGTTCCAGAGCAAAGTCAAACGCAATCCAAACTACACATTTCTGGACACCTTCAAGGAGCACGTGCAGCGGATCCCGGACAAGCCCTTTCTGGTGTTCGGCGATGAGGTGTACACGTACACTCAGATGGACAGACTCAGCAACTGGGCAGCCCGGGCTCAGCTGGAGCACAGCAGCCTGCGCCCTGGAGGCTGCGCCGCCATCTTCATGGAGAACTGTCCCGCTTACCTTTGGACTTGGCTGGCACTGTCTAAGATCGGCTGCTCCATGGCTTGTCTCAATTACAACATCCGGTCGAAATCCCTTCTGCACTGCTTTACCTGCAGCGGGGCCAGCGTGCTCATCGCATCTACACGTGAGTGGACTTTCATGATAGTCTTTCACCAATCAATGTCAGTAGGGCATAGTGGCATCTGACGTTCAGAAGGGTGCTCGATTTTACGCTTCTCGTGTTCCAGTTTTGGGACAAACCATTCCATTTTTAACCTGAAGTCCTTTTTAGGTCGAGCCTAGACAGCGCATGCGCTGTCGCAAGACCTGTAGTAAATACAATATCGAGGGTAATTTCTCCTGCCGCTTGCCATTGGTTAACTGTGGCATTGCTTGTCTTAGCAGGCTTATGGTTGGCTGTGGATGCGATATGTCACTTCCATTTATTCCGGAAGCAGCACCGCCTAACTACAGTTTTCGTCCGCTCTCGTGGTTCATGTGTCTCCGAGAGGAACTTTCTTTTAGGATTTTTCCAGCCCAGCATTCTGAGTTGGAGCATGACACACGCATTTGCATACATAATCAGCGCGGAGCTCGTCACGAGCGCTGCACTGTTAATCATACATAATCAGCATGGAAAGGCACTGCTGCCTCCGCGATGCTACCGCAGCGCCCCACTGTCCTCGCCGCCATGTTTCATGGGTGAATCGTACAGCTGGTCTCAGGCTTTGCCCTGCAATCGGTTGCGATGTGCTCCTCCCTCACAGTAGAAAACATCATAAGAGCCCAAAATACTGGAACGCATAGTCCTGTCCCTATACACATGACCGCAGTGCACAGCTTACGGTAGGGACATATTGAACAGAAGACCCTCAACAACAAACATAAGCCCGAAACAGAAGCCAGCACTCACCGGCATTATCCTGGGTCCGTACCTCATTGATGCCGAGACTGATATTCGGAGCAGGGTGGACTTGCAACTGGCTTAGGAGGCAGGACTTCCCACTAATGGTTCGGCAAAGTGCATTACTCCAAACCCACTCATGCTGAGTTATGGTGATGTGTAAGTGCAGTCTGTTGTTTTTGTTAAGTTTGATTTGAAATTGGCACTGCTGCCTAGATTACGCCCGCCGGTTCATATTTCCAGCAACCGCAGCCACATCAGAGCCGCCAGTTACAGCAGCCGCACCCCCACTACCGGGAGCCGCAACCCCATTTTGCCAACAACATACAGCTCTTTGAGACCAAGGGCAACAAGCTCTGCGGCTGTCCGAGGCCCCCGCAGGGGGCCACTAAAGAGGGCAGCCCTCTAGTGCCAGCTGGGCACCCCACACCCCCGTAGGGGCAGGGACTCAGGGAGGAGTCCCCCAAGCCTGGTCGCAGCGCGATAGGCTAGAATCACGTCCGGGGTGCGAGGACAGGGGGAGGGGTATATAGGCCTCCCCCCACCATCTTGTCGTCCTCTTTCGCGCGCCCGGACACGCCGTCTTGTGGTTGCCCCCCCCTGTCGTCATCGCGGTCGTTCGCAGGAGCTGCTCATAGCTGCGGTGAGTGTTGGTCCCCCCCACCTCCTCCCCGCACCCTCCATTGAGGCGGGGATGCGTGACCAGCCCTGGCTGGGCGGTGGTCCGCTCGGGGAGGGGGGATCAGTCAGCTCCGAGAGGGCTAGCACAGTGCCGTCCGGCGGCGGGGGGGGGGCGGGAACGGAGTGGTAGACATACCGAATGCTTCCCGGCTTGGGCGTGCCTGCCCGATTTGGGTTCAGGGGTTCTGGTTGAAGGTGCCCCTTTGCGTCAGACACGCTGTTTAGGTCGTTAGGTTGTCCCCTGGCTCCGCGTCGGGTCCTCGTTTCGGGGGCAGAGCCGAGTCTTCCTGCGGTGAGTCGCCCCCTCTTCCCCTGAGTTGCTGCTTTTGGGCTAGATGCCTCTGCCCCAGACATTGTATCCGGTGTTCTTGCGGCCACCCCTGCCTCCGAGTCGGAGGGTGGCGGAGGGGTAGCGGCTACGGCATCTGGTTGGGCGGATGCCTGGTTGCCTCTGAACTCACCCGTTGCACCGGTGATACCATACAGCGCCTGCTGTTCCCGGGACGACCGCAGTCTGTCGGAAGGTGATTCGTGCAATCAGCAGGGTGAGGGGGCACTTAGGACTCAGTGAGGGAGGGCGAGCAGATAGGCCGTGGCAGCAGCCTCACCCCCCTGCCTCCCACCCCCGCCACTGTTGGTGCCCGGGTCGGAGGAACCATTGGCGTCGTTTGTGGGGGAGGGGCAAGCACTGATTAGCCTGCATATCCCGCTGTGGGTGGTTGCGCCGGCCGGGAGCCCTGGTGCGGGAGAGTGTTTGCGAGTCGAGGCCTTCGCCCTTCGTGGGGCGGTAGGGCAGCCACTCGGACCACGAGGCACGAGTGTGGAGAACTTTGAGCTGACTGCCCGTGTTCAAGAGTGTTAGCTCCGAGGCTAAGGGGTAGGGGGCGGGTGTCCGCCCTTAGTCTGGCTGGGACCATACCGGATCCGGCAGGGGTTGTAGGGCGAGGTGGCCGACGGGATTGGTCGGTTTTTGAGGAGGGGGCTGGGAGGCCTGCATACTTACCGGTGCATGTGCTCCTACTTGATACTGTAATGGCACGTCGGCTAGTTGCATCGAAGGCGTGTGGTTGGAGTCGCGGCAAGCCCCGTGAATGAGCCAGGCCAGCCGCTAGCGACCACTTGACCAAGCGCAGCGGCATGGTGTGTCCTATGGATGGTTTGGGCTGTTCATCCTGTCGGTGTGGATGGTGCTGGGGATGCCGAGTCGGCGGAGACAGACGTACTTGTGTGCTCCTCCAGTCCCCGTGTTTGCTGGGACGGTGGACGCTTTATCCCAGTTGCCAGCACTCTGACCAGACAGAGACTGGCGGTGCTGACTGCAGATGAGGGGTTCGTGACTCTGCTCAGGGATCAGCAAGGTTGCTGATAACGTATTAGGCCTGTGTGCGGTATAATAGCAATTTGGTATGGAGGCCTCTGATCTTGTCCAGCCGGCGGATGACCAACCCGCGCATTCTCCCCATCGCGGTCACTGTTTGCGCCCAAGAGGGGCATCAGTGGTACGGGAGTGCCTGTTTATGCACACTTAATGTCGCTGCTGGCAGGAGGACGTGGTGAACGTGGGCATGGTCCCGGAAGTCCACACTTTGCAGGGGGACGAGGCCGAGATTGTTAGCCGCAGGTTCCCCTGCACACACGGGCCCGGTAGAATCGTAAATGCGCATGCGCACGGCTAGCGCCGGGTAGAGGGGCAACTGTTGCTGAGTGGTGACCCTTGAGCGACTGTTTCTCGTCGTGCCATGGCTGTGCGCCGGAGTGCGTCCCTATTGTCCATTTCATTTGCAATGCATATAGCGCGGACTTGACCCGAAGGCATCAGACGGTTTACAACAACAGCAGGATAACAAGTGTACGGCGTGGTGGTTACAATAATTTAACATAGCTGCCAGGGCTGCAGATTGGTTTGTGTGACATGTTCTCAATTGCATCTGTAATAAGGTGTGACGTTCGACGCCACGGGGTGAAGCTTTCAGCATCACTTATGGTAGATGGTCTGTGCGCTGTCTCCCTTGCCGGAGTGGGGGCCACGTCCTGCTCGGGCAGAGAGAGTACAACAGGCAAGGGCCTCTTTGCAGTTTTCTTCTGAACCCCGGTGATTATGGCTACGTGTACCCCGGGCTTATCCTGCAGCAAGCCTTGGCAGCTATGGATGGGGGCTGCTAGCTCTCGGTTGGCTATGCAATAAAGCTACAGCTGTGGCTTAGTTACCTTATGCAACTCCTGTTGCCCAGACATTGGGCAACAGGAGGGTGTAGAAGCTGCACCCTGGTCCTGGCGTAAAGCCAATTGTACGCAACACTATGGTGATCTGGGATGCCTAATTGGGACATGAGCCACTTATGATATGCGCCCTGCTACAAGTGTTAGTAGGGTACACTGCTGCTTAAGTTGATGCATAATGTGTTATGCTAAGTACAGTTCCTACCAGTAACTACTGGGTTGTGCTAACTGATCTGTAGGACAGTGACCCAATTGACCTAGTGAGTTATGTAATCCCTGTGAAGTCATGACGAGGTTTGGTAGCACAGGCAATATAGGCAGTTGGAGCTAAGTTTTTTTTCTTTTGGAGGATACAAAGGATAATTTGAATAACCTTGTATGGAGTCTCTTTGTGGTGTGCCTAGTTTGCTGCTGTGGGTGTGCGGTTGGCACATTGAATTTACACTGCCTCTGGGATAAGCCCTAAGGCTCTGCCTAGCTACCTAGGGGTAGGCAGGCGTTAGCTGTAGTGTGTACTCCTTCTCCCGACTAGTAGTGGGTCCGGCCAGGCTCAGGTGCAGACTTTAGCCAACCTGAAACTCATTTATAACATTGGTAGAGAATGCCTTGGAGTGGTTTGCAGTCCACTCGCAACCGCCCAACAGGGCGAGTGTTTTAGGCCACATGGCTTGTGGAGGGCTCTTGTGGGGGAGCATGGGTGAAGAGCTATCGTTGGGCAAGTATGTCTTGTGCTTTCATCGCACTGTGAATCAGTCACAAGCTGATTTTATCAGGGTGAGCTGGCTGTGGGTCAGGGAGCGCCGATGCATCAGAAGCACTGAGCAGCTTTCAGCCAGGTGTGGTAGGGTTGACATCTGATTCAAGGGGCATCTGTTAGACTAGAGCTGTATTCAGGTGTACCGCCTTCAGTGCTTGGAGGTCTGTCAGCTTGCTTTCCACTGCTTTCAGGTCCCCATGGCTTATAATGTGCAGGTGCCCAGCTCACACCACCGAGGACAAAGGCAAGGCTTTGGCCCTGATGGACTATGTTTAATTTCCCTGTGTGGGATTGGGGCTGGCAATCTCCCACTATGGTGGTCCGAAACGGTGATGGTAAAGGAATTTGGTAAATATATAGGGCTCACTGTTCATAGCCATTCGTTGTCACAGGATTATACCACTGTGTTTGGGCATAAGATTTAATTTTAATAGCACACAGGTGAAGGTTTGAGGTCACCGCGGACCGGCAGCTGTAAACTCCGGGGTATCGCTCCAGGCCTACCAGTGTTCGTTCTTTATGTAATAACAGTGTATGGGCGACGGGCAGTCTTTTCAGCCTACATTATTCACAGGGTGCACTCAAGGTTCAGGTAGGGGCCATTAAGGTGGTGTCCTTACAGTGGTGCCTTTGTGAGTGACCTGCGCAGCGTGTTGGTTGTGGTGCCTTTCCTTGGAGTGGGGATGCTCGGTACAAACTTTGGCTTGTCTCGTTGGCGCATGGGGGTGCTGTGGGGGCCGTGCGCTGGTGCAATTGGTTTCGCTTTTATTGCATTGAGTGAAGACTTCGCCGCATGGGTGACAAGGTCCTTGTGCCACTAAGGCTTATGTAACATGTGTACATCGCTCAAGGCGCCTCTAAGCCCGGTAATGCGCACCAATGCAAGCCTTAAACCTCGGTGGTCTTAGAGTTTCTCGTTGGTCTAATGGGGGTTATTACAGCTGCAGAGGGTGAGAGCAGGCAGCAGATCAGAGGTGTGTGCAGGCAGTGGCCATCAGACATGCCGCTTGGTGTCAGGCCAATCGTTGGCGTTGCGCTGAAGCACTACTGGTACCGGAATTTGGTATCTAGTCCCACACGACCAACAGAGTAATGGGATGATGTACTGCTGGGCACTGTTGGACACAGTGTCCAATACATGCATCAAATGTAGTTGTACACGTGGTCACACACGCATACTTGCAGAGTTGTCCAGGAGGCCAACAATTTGTCAGGTTGGAGGGGAAAGGCCCTCTAACGTTTTGGGACATACACGGTTAACATTGTGACTGGTATTCAGGGATGAGCCTGTTCGCCAGCACTCCCTGCTTTTACAGGTGAGGAAGTTGATATCCTCACCGATTAACTTTTCTGCCCAAGATCATGTGGGGGCCGGATTTAGAAACCGGTGCCTTCTGGTGAGGACGATGGGAGCTGGCCGCTTCTCTGCTGTCGGCGAGCTGTGAATTTTCGGCGCTCACATGCTCAGTCGAGATGTCGTGTTTGATCATGGTGGGGCCAGCCCAAGGGATAATTTTGCATGGAGTGGGAGTTGACAGTGGTGGTTCGTATGCACTGTTTGTTTTGGATGTCACATTTCAGCTGTCCTGTGTGGCACTTTGTGGCTGCTCGTGGGCCGGCCAGGAGCGTCCACTCTGGAGACCCTGTTCCCTCCCTCCCAAGAAACTCGAACACCCTCCACCGGAAGCAGAGCAGCCTCTTATCTGCTATGACGTGTGCGCATTAGTACAACACAAAATGCTTACACTGGTACAAACACGTTAATCTTTGTGGCACTAGAACGAGGTCAGACCTTCCACAGTCCTGGTAATTTTGAGTACAGATCATTGTAAACCTGGCACTTTCACCAAATTGCTGCAATTGTGCTAGGATCACTACCACCAGAATTTGGCGGGGGCGGACAAGGGTGGGATTTCATGGGCCCGCCCATGATCAGCAGCAGCGTGCTTGCTCCTCAAACCGGGTTAGCAAGATGTTTGTCCCTGATGGAAGCATTGTTAACTGTGCCCACTGCACTATCCTTCTCCCAGTTTGCGAGCAGGGGCTTAATTTAAAAAGCAGCAAGCTGCACAAGAGTAATTCATACTCGGGTGTCCAGTCTGCTCTTCTATGTATGTACACCAACAAGGTTGCAATCAACAAGCATTTCATCCTTCTGAGGTCGATAAAACAAGTACCATGGAGCTGAGTAACAAACATGTTCTGCAGCGCCAAGATACCATGGGGTGTACGTGTCACCAAGCACAGTCAGAAGCGGAAATTGTTAATGAATCCGGTGAATACAGTGGGCTCACTCAGCAGGGTAGTAGGCGAGAGCCTAGAACATTTTCCATGGGGCGGAAGGGTGGCACAGGCAGCAAAGTTGACAGCCAAATTGACAACGTTTCATTAGTCTGGCGGGCTGCTCTGAGCAGAGCATTTGCAGGCGTAAGTAACAGTTTCCGCTACCAGTTCTAAGGTGCATCTTTCACTAAGTTACTCAGATCACTGGGACAGGAAGTAAGGTGGGCTGGATAATTCTCGCTTCCACCTGCATTGGCACATCTTGTCAGGAGTGATTGTCAAAGGGTGCACTTCAGCCAGGTATTGTTAGCACCCATCCACACCAAGCCGAGTGTTAAGGTCACCCAGGGCCCCATTTACACAGCCCAGTATTAGGCCCTTGTGGGTCAGTGCCATGAATTACTAAAGTCAACTGAACAGGAGGCGTGACCGTGGGTTACGCTAGCAGAAGTTTGGGGAAGAGCTAAACTCCACCCATGGGCATGGTGTAGTCTTAAGTAAGTTGGAGCTGTCACTCTTATTTGACCAGGGGTTCGATGCTACACGAGGGCATCGCTGCGCTGCGGCTAGAGCACTGTCTTTGTATCTCCCAGGGGGCAGCTAGTGAAGGCAAGGCTCTTCCCAAACCTGGCACCAGAACACAAGGTAGTCAGGGCCAACTCGTCTGTTGGGTGACTTGGTAGGCACCGTGCAGTTGTCACTCCACGAAGGGGTGAGTTGTCTCCAATAAGTGGGCACAATACATAAGTGTGTCCGTTTGTGGTATATCCTAGCGGACCCACTGACGGTGTACTGCAGCTAAACAGGGAACTGGGAAGCTTGGTTTCCGTTACTGTGGCAGGTTTAAAGCATCTGTGATCCGATGGCAGTTAGGCAAGCGGTGTGCGCTGCGTAAGTTGTAATTACACAAAAGGGTGAGGTGTCTCCAGTAGTGGGCGCAAGACACATATTGTTTCAAACCAGCTTTGATACCATTAAGGTGTTCACCAGGGTAGCAAGCAAAGGGGTTTGTGCACAAGTCTGGGCAAAGGGGCGAACTAAGTGCAACCCAGAACAAAGGGCAGCTGACCATGATCCTGCAGTTAGGCGCAAACGCCCGCCTGGTCAGTAATAGATGCCACGCTGGGTGGTGACGCTGTCAGCCACCAGTGGGCTGCCGTCCCAAGTAATGGGGACACAAGGTGTCGAGCACAAAAGGCTACTATGTAAAAGAACATGTGGCATGTCCAGTGATCAACAAAAAGCTAAATTTAACTGAGCAGGTAAATTTCCACCGCTGGTGTTGCCCCGGGGTGGGCAGTGTGAACGCCCCTGCCCCCTATCCGGGGGCTCTCGCAGGGAGGGTTCTAGCCTGTCGACTTTTCCTGTAGTTAAGGTCAAATGCCCTCCCGGTTAGCTATATTAGCCTCACTGGGCGGGGGTGCTGTAAGCTAACACATTGTGCTGCGTCCCCAAGAAAGGGGGCAACAAGGTGCCAAGCACAAAAGGGAAGGGGAGCAGTGTGAATCCACCCCCCTATTCGGTAATATTCTGGGATGAAGGGCAAAGTAGGACTTAGCCAATCCTTAAAGTTAGGTACCATATGGCAGCCAGTGCGCACTGCATTAATCAGACGGATTCTCTAGCTGGTATACCTAGGGGGTTCACCACGAAGGGAGCTGAGCTGGTGAAATTCCCATAAGAAACAAGGGATGCACGGCAAGGGCAGGAGGGCACCCTGGCTCATCGTCACACACGTCTAGTTATGGACACTCCTGTGCGTCATGAGTTAGAAAGCAAATGGACGGTGCAAAGGTTAAAGTATAATCCTTCTCGCCCGAATAGCCAAAAGTAGGCAGGTGGGTGTAGGAGCGGTCTCCCAACAAGCGGGCAGCTGTCCCTTAAGTGGGCACACAGGTGTGCTAGACACACCGTCCTAGAGGGACGGCAGCTAGGCGAGCTCAGCAAATTCATGGGGCAATGTGAACCAGGGAATCGGATCTGCCCCGCCCAGAGTTGACACAGGGCTGAGTTATGTGAAGTAGTGGAACTTTCCCACAGGAGGGTGGATAGTTCTTGACACAAATTCACAGGGCAGAAGGGTCTTTGTGTTGCATTAGACACTAGCTGATCAAGGCTATCGGCAAGGGCTATTGTGATACAGATGGGGTTCATCTATCACCAGTGGGAGGGATCTCTTCCCTAGCTTTGCAGGAGGCCTGGAAATGAGAGGTTGCAGGTAAGAAAGGAGCTTTTGGTGGGGGGCTCTGGCGGCGACGGTGGCCACCTCCCGAGCTGTGGCGGAGTTACAGGGCGATCTGGAAGCAGAGGGGTACAGAAGGGTACCTCTGCGCGGCACCATGGTGGGTGCCAGAGCCAAATCCTAGGAGCCTCATGGGAGGTTCCTAGAAAACCGTGTCGGCGCCCCGTTAGTCCTTCGGGCGGTTGTGGGCCTGAACAACCGGGGGTTTGCTATGCTACGCTCCGCCCTGAAAGGGGCATGAGTAATAAGGAACCATGTGTCACGTGATCCGGGAAGAGGATCACCAGAAGTGGCAGCACAGATGGGGTTCGCCCCAGTGCTGCTTGGCTCATCAGGCGGGCAGGCGGCCTAGATGGTTGCCTGCCCTTGGATCGCCCGTAAGATAACCCACCATATTACATAACGGTGTATGTAATAAACCTGCAGCAATTTTTACCCAAACAAGAAATGTGTTGTGTGATTATTTATGAGCATGCATGTTACGTTGGAGGGGTGGGGTAGGTTGCCAATGCTGGTACTATGAGGCTGTCCGAGGCCCCCGCAGGGGGCCACTAAAGAGGGCAGCCCTCTAGTGCCAGCTGGGCACCCCACACCCCCGTAGGGGCAGGGACTCAGGGAGGAGTCCCCCAAGCCTGGTCGCAGCGCGATAGGCTAGAATCACGTCCGGGGTGCGAGGACAGGGGGAGGGGTATATAGGCCTCCCCCCACCATCTTGTCGTCCTCTTTCGCGCGCCCGGACACGCCCGTCTCCCACCCTACCGCTTACCCGGCGTGGTTCGTGGCAGGCAGGAGGCAGAGAATGTTGTAATGTTGTCTTTTTCGTTGCAGGCGGAGTTACAGGGCGATCTGGAAGCAGAGGGGTACAGAAGGGTACCTCTGCGCGGCACCATGGTGGGTGCCAGAGCCAAATCCTAGGAGCCTCATGGGAGGTTCCTAGAAAACCGTGTCGGCGCCCGTTAGTCCTTCGGGCGGTTGTGGGCCTGAACAACCGGGGGTTTGCTATGCTACGCTCCGCCCTGAAAGGGGCGTGAGTAATAAGGAACCATGTGTCACGTGATCCGGGAAGAGGATCACCAGAAGTGGCAGCACAGATGGGGTTCGCCCCAGTGCTGCTTGGCTCATCAGGCGGGCAGGCGGCCTAGATGGTTGCCTGCCCTTGGATCGCCCGTAAGATAACCCACCATATTACATAACGGTGTATGTAATAAACCTGCAGCAATTTTTACCCAAACAAGAAATGTGTTGTGTGATTATTTATGAGCATGCATGTTACGTTGGAGGGGTGGGGTAGGTTGCCAATGCTGGTACTATGCGGCTGTCCGAGGCCCCCGCAGGGGGCCACTAAAGAGGGCAGCCCTCTAGTGCCAGCTGGGCACCCCAAACCCCGTAGGGGCAGGGACTCAGGGAGGAGTCCCCTAAGCCTGGTCGCAGCGCGATAGGCTAGAATCACGTCCGGGGTGCGAGGACAGGCGGAGGGGTATATAGGCCTCCCCCACCATCTTGTCGTCCTCTTTCGCGCGCCCGGACACGCCGTCTCCCACCCTACCGCTTACCCGGCATGGTTCGTGGCAGGCAGGAGGCAGAGAATGTTGTAATGTTGTCTTTTTCGTTGCAGGCGGAGTTACAGGGCGATCTGGAAGCAGAGGGGTACAGAAGGGTACCTCTGCGCGGCACCATGGTGGGTGCCAGAGCCAAATCCTAGGAGCCTCATGGGAGGTTCCTAGAAAACCGTGTCGGCGCCCCGTTAGTCCTTCGGGCGGTTGTGGGCCTGAACAACCGGGGGTTTGCTATGCTACGCTCCGCCCTGAAAGGGGCGTGAGTAATAAGGAACCATGTGTCACGTGATCCGGGAAGAGGATCACCAGAAGTGGCAGCACAGATGGGGTTCGCCCCAGTGCTGCTTGGCTCATCAGGCGGGCAGGCGGCCTAGATGGTTGCCTGCCCTTGGATCGCCCGTAAGATAACCCACCATATTACATAACGGTGTATGTAATAAACCTGCAGCAATTTTTACCCAAACAAGAAATGTGTTGTGTGATTATTTATGAGCATGCATGTTACGTTGGAGGGGTGGGGTAGGTTGCCAATGCTGGTACTATGAGGCTGTCCGAGGCCCCCGCAGGGGGCCACTAAAGAGGGCAGCCCTCTAGTGCCAGCTGGGCACCCCACACCCCGTAGGGGCAGGGACTCAGGGAGGAGTCCCCCAAGCCTGGTCGCAGCGCGATAGGCTAGAATCACGTCCGGGGTGCGAGGACAGGGGAGGGGTATATAGGCCTCCCCCACCATCTTGTCGTCCTCTTTCGCGCGCCCGGACACGCCGTCTCCCACCCTACCGCTTACCCGGCGTGGTTCGTGGCAGGCAGGAGGCAGAGAATGTTGTAATGTTGTCTTTTTCGTTGCAGGCGGAGTTACAGGGCGATCTGGAAGCAGAGGGGTACAGAAGGGTACCTCTGCGCGGCACCATGGTGGGTGCCAGAGCCAAATCCTAGGAGCCTCATGGGAGGTTCCTAGAAAACCGTGTCGGCGCCCGTTAGTCCTTCGGGCGGTTGTGGGCCTGAACAACCGGGGGTTTGCTATGCTACGCTCCGCCCTGAAAGGGGCGTGAGTAATAAGGAACCATGTGTCACGTGATCCGGGAAGAGGATCACCAGAAGTGGCAGCACAGATGGGGTTCGCCCCAGTGCTGCTTGGCTCATCAGGCGGGCAGGCGGCCTAGATGGTTGCCTGCCCTTGGATCGCCCGTAAGATAACCCACCATATTACATAACGGTGTATGTAATAAACCTGCAGCAATTTTTACCCAAACAAGAAATGTGTTGTGTGATTATTTATGAGCATGCATGTTACGTTGGAGGGGTGGGGTAGGTTGCCAATGCTGGTACTATGCGGCTGCCCGAGGCCCCGCAGGGGGCCACTAAAGAGGGCAGCCCTCTAGTGCCAGCTGGGCACCCCACACCCCCGTAGGGGCAGGGACTCAGGGAGGAGTCCCCCAAGCCTGGTCGCAGCGCGATAGGCTAGAATCACGTCCGGGGTGCGAGGACAGGCGGAGGGGTATATAGGCCTCCCCCCACCATCTTGTCGTCCTCTTTCGCGCGCCCGGACACGCCGTCTCCCACCCTACCGCTTACCCGGCATGGTTCGTGGCAGGCAGGAGGCAGAGAATGTTGTAATGTTGTCTTTTTCGTTGCAGGCGGAGTTACAGGGCGATCTGGAAGCAGAGGGGTACAGAAGGGTACCTCTGCGCGGCACCATGGTGGGTGCCAGAGCCAAATCCTAGGAGCCTCATGGGAGGTTCCTAGAAAACCGTGTCGGCGCCCCGTTAGTCCTTCGGGCGGTTGTGGGCCTGAACAACCGGGGGTTTGCTATGCTACGCTCCGCCCTGAAAGGGGCGTGAGTAATAAGGAACCATGTGTCACGTGATCCGGGAAGAGGATCACCAGAAGTGGCAGCACAGATGGGGTTCGCCCCAGTGCTGCTTGGCTCATCAGGCGGGCAGGCGGCCTAGATGGTTGCCTGCCCTTGGATCGCCCGTAAGATAACCCACCATATTACATAACGGTGTATGTAATAAACCTGCAGCAATTTTTACCCAAACAAGAAATGTGTTGTGTGATTATTTATGAGCATGCATGTTACGTTGGAGGGGTGGGGTAGGTTGCCAATGCTGGTACTATAGCACGTGAATGACAAGAGGGGCATCCTAGCAAAGCCCAGCGCCGCAGCCAAGCGTTTTCCATTTAGTTGTGAAATGCCGTGAGCAGTGTTCAGATATGGCAGAGGAGAAGGTGAATACAGCTTTTCACGTGTGTTACGATGCTTTTCGGTGGCTTATCGGCCGTTGTGCATGGTGTAGCAGGTAAAAATGCTCAAATGCGCTCACTTGCTAATGTGCCCCCATGTAAACTTTATATTTTATGTGCCTATGTTGGGGGCATGGGGAGGGTAATGGATTTTAATATATCTATTTTACATGTACTTTGTGCTATGTGTACCCTGCCGTTCTGTGCCATGTCTACCCTACCGTTCTGTGCTATGTGTGCTCTACCGTTCTGTGCTATGTTTGCCCTACCGTTCTGTGCCATGTGTGCCCTTCCGCTCTGTGCCATGTGTGCCCTGCCGTTCTGTGCCATGTGTACCCTTCCGTTCTGTGCTGTGTGTACCCTGCCGTTCTATGCCGTGTGTACCCTGCTGTTCTGTGCCATGTGTGCCCTTCCGCTCTGTGCCATGTGTACCCTGCCGTTCTGTGCCATGTGTGCCCTTCTGCTCTGTGCCATGTGTGCCCTGCCGTTCTGTGCCATGTGTACCCTTCCGTTCTGTGCTGTGTGTACCCTGCCATTCTATGCCGTGTGTACCCTGCCGTTCTGTGCCGTGTGTGCCCTTCCGCTCTGTGCCATGTGTACCCTCCGTTCTGTGCCATGTGTACCCTTCCCTCTGTGCCATGTTTACCCTTCCGCTCTGTGCCATGTGTACCTTGCCGCTTTGTGCCATGTGTACCCTTCCCTCTGTGCCATGTGTGCCCTGCCGTTCTGTGCTGTGTGTACCCTGCCGTTCTGTGGCAGGTGTGCCCTGCCGTTCTGTGCCATGTATCTTCATCACTACCTGTGATTGCCTCGTGCCCTCGTGATGGTGGATGTCTGCACATGCTTGTCTCGTGTCCTCGTCTGTCTGTGCGGTGCATGCGCTGTACGTGTGTTTGCATGTGCGTGCCTCGTGGTGGTTAGTGCCTGCTTGTGTAAGTGTGTCTGCACGTGCTTGTCTCGTTTCCTCGTGTGTCTGTGCGGTGCGTGCCTGCTTGTGCATGCCTGGGATGCTGGTGAGGGACCCCCCTCCATGCCCTCGGGTGACCTCTGGCTCAGAGCTGTCTCAGGCCCTTCACACTTCACGTGCAGTAAATGTAAAAAATCCGTATTTGTAAAGCGCGAACTACTCACCCTTACGGGTCTCAAGGCGCTGGGGGCCGTCGTGGAAATTAAGTGAGCTATTGCCCAGAGTCACATGGTGCTGAGCTGAGCTGCCGCCGGAGCCGGGGATCGAACCGTGAACCCTGTGCTCCGAAGTCAGCTGCCCTGGCCGCTGCACCACACCTCTCCGCAGTCACACGCACCATCACGTGTTTACATTCCTGGGCTGGTAAACATCTCGGTGGAGAGGCACCTCCTGGCCCCAGCTGGGGCCCCTGCCTGCCGGGGGCCCTGCCTGCCCCCGGCACAGACAGACAGCAGCGTGAGATCTTATCTTCTCATGCCAAGCCCGGTGCCCGCTGCCGCCTGCCCACGGCCTGCTGGGTGCCCTGAGGCTGCTGCGCCCACAGAAGCCAGGCTGGCATGTCTCATGGCACTGGCACGTGGGAGCTGTTCTCCCTCTCCAGTCCTTCTATAAATACTAAAACACGGTCTGCTTATTTATAAAGCGCTTGCCATCACATGTCGAGGTGCTGCCGTGCTTTGCAGATGGGTAGCATGCTTCTCCCTGGAGGTCCTGTGGGCTCTTGCATTGTGGCGGTGCTGTTCAGGGCCCCTCTCTCTGTTTTGAAAGTCTTAATTTTTTTGGGCTACTTTACAACATATCATGTTTTCCCTGAGTAACTTTACCAATCCACGTTCCTTTCCCTGTCCACTGCCCCCAAGCCCCTCCCACGCGCCCAGCTTGTCCTATAATGTATTTTAACATTATATGCCTGTGTGTTTGCTGGAAAACCTGAAACCCCCTCCCCCCCGCCCCAATCTTACTGACCAAGCAACGCCCCTGGTGCTGTGTGACTAAAGGTCGTGTGCTTTAAACAGCGGACGAAGTGCATTAAAAACAAACATTTGCAATGCAATAGGTCTCACATTTATGTGTCTGAGCTATTGACATTGCAAATAACAATGCCTTTTATTTTTGTTTTCGTTTTTAAAACATAAATAAAAGGCATTGTCATTTACAATGCCAATAGCTTAAACTCGTGTAAACGCAAGACCTATTGCATTGCAAATGCTTGTTGTACAATGCAAAGTATACAAAACTTCAATTCCCATAATTTAACGGTTGTGAGACGTGAGCTCTAAACTGGAACACGGTGTTGAGACAGGGAGCTATCTGGTAACCATTTTCGATGAGATTTAAGTGTTCATTACTCAAATAAAATCTCCAAATGCACAGGGGTAAAATTGGTTTGGTTGTTTTTGCACAATTGTCACTTTTTCCTCATGCAATGTAACGCTTGCCTTTGTATTATGCTCATGTGTATCCTCCTCCTTATGTAATGCTGCTGTTTCTGTTGTGAAGCGCTCTGACACCCTCGGGTAAAGTCCGCGCTATATAAAAACGCATAAATAAATAAGGGTGATTTTAAGGGAAACATGACTGCACATTCCTAAAGGGCTAATGTGCATGTACTAAGCGCACAGCACAAGCTAAAAAAACAAAAAGTCCCATATCATATGCAGGCACAAGTTGTGTATTTCACACCTATTAAGGTCTAAAGTAATGGACTTTTATCTCAAATTACTAATCTCTGTAAATATGCACATCGCGGTTCAAAAACGGCATGATAAACCGACCTTGGCACGCGCCAATTTATAAAATCCGCTGCCAAACGGCTGTCCTCAGGGCTTTAAGTGGGATGAAAAAACTGGGGGGACTCTCAAAGGGGCGTGCCGATTTAATTAAGGGCGTGGCTTAAACACGAAAGCTAAAAACCTGTGCTTATCATAGTGTGCTGCCCGACTAGTATTGTGTTGTTTCTGTCGTATCCAGATGAATAATGCAACAAGCAACATTACACCCACAACAAGCTAGATCTATTAGCTTTGTCAGTGGTTGTTAGTTGCATAAGGAAAAAAAAAACAACAACCACGACTTATTTGTATATAATATTAAAAATGCTTCAGTTCTAAAATGATGAGACTGTGCAATAACTAAAACGAGTCTCTTTGAAGTTAAATCAAAGGCAGTGAAGGGTGGTACTGCTGCAGAGTTAAGATTTTTTTTTACCCTAATGGTGAGGGCAAAATTGGAGATGCTTTTTAGAACTGCGGGTGGAGTGCACCAGCAGGACCCGGCCCACTTAAAGCCCTGACTGTCCTTGAGTTGCTGAAAACACCTCTCTGAGGTTCGAACTTTAATTTTTACAACTCAATAGTGTAATCAGTGTCTCGCCACACAATCATCACAAAAGCTCTGTGAGAAACACAATGCCTCCCCCGCCCCCCAACAGCTGCAATCTTAGTTAGGACGTTGGGTGTTGAGGTCAACCCTCCTATCACGTTGCTTTGAAATTTAAAGGAGACACTCGACCTAGTTCCCAAAACCCATTTAATGTCAAACTAGTGTTTTGACATGTGCCTACGCAGTGTGCGCATGGTAACATTGTGTCCACAGTAAAATGTAGTGATAATGTTCCAGAAAGACAGATCGATATAAGCAAGCCAGCAAGATAACTCATCAAACGAAGCAAATCCTGATGCTTTGGAGAATATGGGGAGCAGCACAGACCACTGACACCATGATAAATTAATGTAAAAATTAAAAACCCTTGGCCTAACTCCTTACAAAACTACAACCTCACTATACAAAATATGCTACCTATTTTAAACTAGCCCTCACCCCTAAAAGTCCCCAACACCTCCCCCAACCTCCACAAAACTTAAACCTCCAATTCTTTAACTCCTCCTGGGCTGCTCTTCAGCAATTGAGACGTTTAACCACATCTATATTTTTACAAGCACTATTAACATGTAACTAACTTAACTTCCTAAAGAACATTAAATTTCCTACCTCGTCCAGGCGTTAGCTTGTCTACTCGTTCCCTTAAGCCTGGATTACCGCTGTCAACAGCAAATAAACTTGGCTAAACCATTGTGTAGGAGAGTAGGATCTGCTTCACATGGGTACCCCCACTTTTTGCTGATGCTTCACTGTTTTTCGACTTTAGTCTGGCTGGGGCCCTGCTAATCAGAACCCCAGCCTAGCTGCTTCCTCTCTAAAATGGTTTCCATGTGCCCTAGGCACATCTCTGATTGGAATCTGGAGTGCCCTTGTAAGTCGCTAGTATATGGTATACTATGTACCCAGGGCATAGGTACCTCAGAGGCCTGCCAGGGGCTGAAGCATGTATTATGCCACCCCTGGAAGGCCAGCCAAAATGACACCACAGGTCTGCTACTGCAGCCTGGGTAAGATGGTGCATGCACCCCTTACTGTGATATAGGCTACCTATATCACTACATACATACACACATATAAACCTATAAGTCACTCCTATGGCAGGCCTTGTCAATCCTGAAGGCAGAGTGCTTGGTTCCTATGTGAGAGGGTGCCCCTGCATGAGCAGAGCCCCTCTGCAGCGTTCGGAGACCCTTCTCTGATGCTTTTTGGAGTGCAGCCTGACCATATACTCTTAAGCGCATTATAACCTCGCGTTAAATGCTAACTTTGGGATGGCTGCACGGAAACATGTCGTGTTTGGTGTCAAACATCTTGGAATACTACCCCCCCGCCAGTCCTGGCGGCGGGGGTAGCATTCCACCCTTCTAGAGGGAGAGACATGTACACACCGGCCTGCCCGGTAACTTCTTTCCAAGCCCTGGCATCACAAAATGGATGCCGCTGCCACAGACACGAGTCTGGCCTCCTGCTGCTGAACGAAACTCCGGCAGGGGAGGCCTGGACAATAGGTTTCCTGTTGCAGGGAGGTGTAACCACCTCCCCAGACAGGATAGTGTGTATTGGGGCTGGGCGGAAGCACTCTCTGGTGCTTTGAAGTCCTGCACTGGGGGCACATTTGCTGTCCCTGTGCATACCCCAGTTCAAACCGGCTCAGGGGCTTCCAGCCCCTGCTCTGGCATGAAACTGGACAAAGGGAAAGGGGTGTAACCACCCCTCTGCCCTGACCCTCCCATAGGTGGGTCCCCAGAGTATGTCCAACCCCCTATCTTAGTATAAGTATGGGACCCCAGTCCTTAGGACTTTAGATTTACCTGGATGAAACTCTGACACAGAATCCTGGACCTTCGACGCTCTACTTCAAGATTAGAGGACTGAAGAATCTCCCTCGGGGTCAAGGAGTGACTCCCCTGCTTGGCAGGCACCAAAGAAGCAATTGTCCAGTCTGCATCGCTGAAGCTCCCGCCGGACGCCGAAGTCTTTGCATCACCAGAGGTAGATTTCCAGACTTCCCCAAGGCTGCCCTGAGTCCCCAGCAAAGCTGAGGCCCGTAGCTGTCGTGGGTAACGTGGAACCGTGACCCCTGGACACCGAGCACATTTGCAAGTACATCCTCTTCCTGGGCTCCCACGAAGTTGTGTTTTGGGCTCCAAGTAGCCCCCGCCTCCAGCACCGACTGCACCGAAGATCACTGGCCTCCACTCCACGAGTGTCCCGTGAGCCAGCTCCAAGTGCGTCCACTCGAGGCTCCTTCGCGGTCGCTAGTCCGTTAGCTAGTAGGCCCTCCCAAAGGCCAATCTTCATCTGCTTGGGCTTCCCTGGTTGCTCCAGGCGTGCCCTGACTTACCCTTGCTGGGTGAGTCCCTCAGACCTTGCTGGTCTGCACCACTGTCCTTCTTCTATTTCCATGAGACTTGCCGTTGCCAAGGCTTGTTGGGTCCAATCCGGTCGCCGACACCTCAGCAATCGACAGACATCGTGGCACAGCTCGAATCCAGCTCCTGGTCATCGTCGACGCCTCCTGGACCTCGTGGCTGAAGAGTCAAGACGGCCGTCAACCTACCTGAAGCACTCGACATCGGTGGGCATCCGCTCATCGCCTTCCTGGTCACTGGCTAGTGACCCAGACTCTGTCCCCTCTGCTTTCAGGTTCTTCAGATCTTCGATCCACCTTTGGATCCACCCGAATACTTTCGACTTGGCCGCCAGCAGCACTTTGCAGCAGATCGCCGTTGAAAACGACGACGAAACCCGACCCCGAAAGACACCTATGCACCCGGCTTCCCTGGGTGAGGTAACACGAGTACTCTGGTGCTCCCGTGGGTATAGACTCTAGAACGACCCAGTTCTAAAAGGGTTTGCTCCAAGTCCTCCTCTAAGTGTCCCTTTTCTTTAAAATTCCAACCGCGACTTTCCCCATAGAAGTCAACGGCGATTCGCGGCTGTGTTCTCACACTGCACGCGTCCCCCGTGGGTCCCCTGTGTCACTTCCTTGGGTGGTTCCTGGTGGTCCAAGCACTTCTACAGGCTCTAGGCCTTGTGTCTAGCTCAGTCGTGGTTCTTATACCACTTTATTGGTATATGGTTTGGTACGCCCCTAGGGCTCAAACGTGTATTTGTGCTATTACTGTTGATAACTAACTTATAACTTATGTACTTCGAACTCTAGCCTCATAAAGAGACTAGAGGGGTGTGTTTAGCAATAAATACATATATTTTGAATATATACCTGGTGTGGTCCTCTTTCATTTGGTCACTCAAGAGATTATAGGCTGGTAAAACAAGCTGCTTTACATTCCTTCAAGACTTAGCCTGAAGGCTGCTCTCCATAGCTACCACTAGGATAGCTTTCAATAAAGGTTGTCTTTAACCTATCTCCAATAAGGGGTTGTTTGGACTGGTGCAAGGTGCCCACTATAATTAGTGGACAGCATATACCTGGCCAACTTCTCACATTGGTGTGCAGCGTGTGGGATTCCAGCTTGCTATTGTTTTACCAGATAATCTCAATTGAATTGATCAACTGAAAACTACTAAGGGTACCTTATGTACATATAAATCAAGCTTAGTATACAGTAAGTTCTACTGAACTTAGAGTTGTGTGTTAAGGGATAGCACACCCTTTCTACAACTCAAGAGAGTTTAGTAGGCCACACTAGAGTAGGTAGTGCATACACCACACCACACTAGTAATGTCTTCAGGGCCAGGACCCAGTGAGTCCTTGCCAGAAGCCAGTGGGCTTCTTCCCTCCAAGTATGATAAACTCCCATTCTTGGAATTGAGAGCATTATGCAATACTAGGAAGCTGAAGGCAGGCAAAAGTGCCAGCACCCAACACCTCAGGAAGGTGTTACTGGCTGATGATCTAAGCAGGCCCCTAGGGTCTGAAGGGGTAGGCAGAGAGGGTGGGGCAGAAAATGAGGAAGGGGTCAGGGGTGAAGAAACCCAGGGCCCCCCCTCTGAAACTGGCCAGGAAGGTGAAAATTACCTTGACCTGGAAAACCCAATTCCTCCTGTGGAGGAGGAGGAGGATCAGAATGACCTCCCCTTTGTCCCCCAGGAAGAATTGTGAGTGTGCCCAGAAGGTCTAGATCTCCTTCTCAGGAGTCTAACCACTCTGACACCTCAGTAGGGACCTCTGTCTCCTCTCGTGGAAGGGAATCCTCTCATGAGAGGAGGAAGAGGCTGATTCAGTATGAGCAAGCCCAGCTTGAACTCAGAAAACAGCAATTGGCTATAGACAGGGAGTCCCTAGATCTCTATAGAGAGAGAAAAAGTTGGGACTAGAGTCCCATGGTGGCAGCAATTTCCCCAGAGATAGGGAAAGGTCTTATGACCATAGAAACCTGAGCAAGATTGTCCCTCCCTACCAGAGTGGGGATGACATCCACAAATGGATAACTGCACTGGAGAGGGCCTGTAAAGTACAGAGGGTCCCTCAGGAGCAGTGTGCAGCAATCCTGTGGCTCTCCTTTGCAGACAAAGGTAGAGACAAGCTCCTCACTGTAAGAGAAGAGGATGCTGACAATTACAAAGTCTTGAAGAGTGCTCTGATTGATGGGTTTGGCCTAACAACTGAACAATACAGGTTAAAGTTCAGAGATACCCAAAAGCACAGACTCAAGACTGGGTAGACTATGTGGATTGTTCTGCTAAGGCTCTGGAAGGTTGGTTGATGGGCAGTAAGGTGTGTGACTTCACAGGATTGTACAATCTTATCATGAGGGAGCAGATTCTTAATAACTGTCAAAATCAGCTGTTGCATCAGTACCTGGTGGACTCTGATCTGACCTCTCCCCAAGAATTGGGAAAGAAGGCAGACAAATGGGTCAGAACCAGGGTGAGGCAGAAGGTACAGAACCAAGGTGGTGACCCAAAGAAGCAAGATTCTAAGAACTCTGATAAGGGTGGGGAGAAGGGTAAAGACCAGAAGTCTTCACAAGGCCCCCAAAAATCTTCTTCAGGTGGGGATTCACAGTCTAACAAAGGGAAAGGCCAAAAGAAACCATGGTGCAAGGTCTGTAAGCAAAAGACCCACTGGACCAGTGATTGCACCAAGTCCAAAGACTCTACTCCAGCCCCCACCAATGCCCCTAAGGCACCTGCTCCCCCTAGTGCAGTTACAGTTGGTGGTGGGACTACACAAGCCAAGGGTTTAGTAGGGTTGACCCTGGGTAAGGAGATGAGCTCTGACCTAGTCAGAGAACTCACTCAGGCTGTCCTAGTCTGTGATGGAGGCATGGATGTGACCTCCTCTGTGAGTCCCAGTAATCTGGGCAAGTACAGGCAACAGCCCTTAATCAATGGAAAAGAGGCTTTGGCATTTAGGGACACAGGGGCAAGTGTCACCATGGTGACACAAGACCTTGTGAATCCTGGGCAGATTATACTTGGTGAAATGTACCAAGTGACCAATGCTAGCAATGTCAGAACAGACCATACTCTGGCAGTTGTTAACTTCTCCTGGGGAGGGGTAACTGGCCTTAAGAAGGTTGTGGTAAGTGCAGACCTACCAGTTGAATGCTTGCTTGGCAATGATTTAGAAACTTCAGCTTGGGCAGAAGTGGAGCTCAGGACCCATGCAGAAATGCTGGGCATCCCTGCAGATGTGTTTGCTGTGACCAGGTCACAAGCCAAAATGTCTAACACTGAACAGGCCTTGGATTCTGGAATAATGGACCAAGTGCCCTCCAAGAAGAGGAGTAGTAGGGTAAAGGCAGTGCCTTCCCCTTGGCTCAGAAGGAAGATCAGTCTCTTGAGGGGGATGATCTCAGTCCTGAGGAAGGAACTGTCCCAGAGGAGCTTGAACCTGACCAGGTTGAGTTCTTGGGGACAGGGGGCCCTTCCAGGGCAGATCTGAGCCAGGAGCAGCAGAACTGCCCCTCTCTTGAACCCCTCAGACAGCTAGCTGCTGCTGAGGCTGCTGAAAGCTAGTGGTCCCCATACAGTGTATTGGGATGATGGACTCTTGTACTCAGAGTGTAGAGACCCCAAGCCTGGTGCCACCAGGAGGTTGGTCATACCTCTGAAGTTCAGGGGCTTCCTATTGACCCTAGCCCATGACATTCCCTTAGCAGGTCACCTGGGCCAGAACAAGACTTGGGACAGAATTGTCCCTCACTTTCACTGGCCCCACATGTCTGAAGACACCAAGGAGTTTTGTCGCTCCTGTGTAACCTGCCAGGCCAGTGGCAAGGCAGGTGGCACTACAAAGGCCCCCTGATACCACTACCTGTGGTGGGGGTTCCCTTTGAAAGGGTGGGGATTGACATTGTTGGTCCCATGGATCCCCAAACAGCATCTGGGCACAGGTTTATCCTGGTGGTAGTGGATCATGCCACCAGGTACCCAGAGGCTATTCCCCTTAGGACCACTACAGCACCTGTGGTGGCAAGGGCCCTCCTGGGAATTTTCTCAAGAGTGGGCTTCCCTAAGGAGGTTGTATCAGACAGGGGTGCTAACTTTATGTCTGGATACTTGAAAGCAATGTGGAAGGAGTGTGGAGTGACTTACAAGTTCACCACACCCTATCACCCACAATGCAATGGTTTAGTTGAGAGATTCAACAAAACCTTGAAGGGCATGATTAAAGGGCTCCCAGAAAAGCTTAGGCGAAGATGGGACATACTCTTGCCCTGCCTTTTATTTGCATACAGGGAGGTGCCTCAAAAGGGGTTGGCTACAGCCCTTTTGAACTTTTGTTTGGTCACCCTGTCACGGGTCCATTGTGCTTGGTGAAGGAAGGATGGGAGTTACCTCTCAAGCCCCCAAAGCAAGACATAGTGGACTATGTACTTGGTCTCCGCTCCAGGATGGCTGAGTACATGAAAAAGGCAACTAAAAACCTTGAGGCTAGCCAGGAACTTCAAAAGCCTGGCATGACCAAAGGCTGTACTGACTGTTTACCAGCCAGGACAGAAGGTGTGGGTGTTGGAGCCAGTGGCCCCAGCAGCTCTCCAAGACAAATGGAGTGGACCCCATACCATTGTTGAACAGAAGGGTGAGGTTACCTACTTAGTAGACCTAGGAACACCCAGGAGTCCCCACAGGGTTCTCCATGTCAACAGATTAAAACCATATGTGGACAGGGCAGACATGGGCTTGCTCATGGCTACTGATGAGGGACAGGAGGAAGAGAGTGACCCACTCCCTGACCTGCTCTCACAGAACCCTGATGATGGGTCAGTGGATGGTGTAGCCTTGGCAGGCAGCCTCACTGCCCAGCAGCAAACTGATTGCAGACAGGTGCTCAATCAGTTCAGACACATATTCTCACTGACACCCAGTCAGACCACCTGGTGCACTCATGAAGTGGACACTGGGGACAGTCTGCCTATTAAAAATAAGATTTATAGGCAACCTGACCATGTCAGGGACTGTATCAGGACAGAAGTCCAGAAGATGTTGGATTTGGGAGTTATTGAACCCTCAGATAGCCCTTGGGCTAGTCCAGTGGTCCTTGTGCCAAAACCTCACACCAATGGTGGGAAAAGAGAGATGAGGTTTTGTGTGGACTACAGGGGTCTCAATGCAGTCACTAGGACTGATGCCCATCCAATACCTAGGGCAGATGAGCTAATAGACACTTTGGCCTCAGCCAAGTATCTAAGCACATTTGACCTGACAGCTGGCTACTGGCAGATCAGACTAGCTGATGATGCAAAGCCAAAAACAGCATTCTCAACCCCTAGTGGGCATTATCAATTTGTGGTGATGCCCTTTGGTCTGAAGAATGCACCTGCCACTTTTCAGAGGTTGGTGAATACAGTCCTTACAGGTCTGGAAGCCTATAGTGCAGCATATCTAGATGATATTGCTGTCTTTAGCTCCACCTGGGAGGATCACCTGGTCCACCTCAGAAATGTTTTACAGGCCCTGCAGAAAGCAGGCCTGACTATCAAGGCCACCAAGTGCCAGATAGGGCAGAGTCAGGTTGTGTACCTGGGCCACCTTGTGGGTGGAGGCCAGGTTCAACCACTGCAGAGCAAGATCCAGACCATCATGGACTGGACTGCTCCAACTACCCAGACTCAGGTGAGAGCCTTTTTAGGCCTGACTGGGTACTATAGGAGATTTGTCAAGGGGTATGGATCAATAGTGACACCCCTGAATGACTTAACTTCCAAGAAAATGCCCAAAAGGTTCAGTGGACAGTTAGCTGTCAAAAGGCATTTGATGACCTAAAGCAGGCCATGTGCACTGCTCCCATTCTACAGAGTCCTGATTACTCCAAGAAGTTCATTGTCCAAACAGATGCATCTGAATTGGGGGTAGGGGCTGTACTGTCACAATTGAATGATGAAGGTCAGGATCAGCCAGTAGCTTTTATTAGCAGAAGGCTGACCCCTAGAGAGAAACGTTGGTCAGCCATTGAGAGGGAGGCCTTTGCTGTGGTCTGGGCTCTGAAGAAGTTGAGGCCATACTTGTTTGGTACTCACTTCCTTGTTCAAACAGACCATAAGCCCCTCTTATGGCTAAAACAAATGAAGGGTGAAAACCCCAAACTGCTTAGGTGGTCCATTTCCCTACAGGGGATGGACTTCACAGTGGAACATAGACCTGGGAGTAACCATGCCAATGCAGATGGACTCTCTAGGTACTTCCACTTAGAACATGAAGACTTAACTGGGCAAGGTTAGTTTAATGTCCCTACGTTTGGGGGGGTTGTGTAGGAGAGTAGGATCTGCTTCACATGGGTACCCCCACTTTTGCTGATGCTTCACTGTTTTTCGACTTTAGTCTGGCTGGGGCCCTGCTAATCAGAGCCCCAGCCTAGCTGCTTCCTCTCTAAAATGGTTTCCATGTGCCCTAGGCACATCTCTGATTGGAATCTGGAGTGCCCTTGTAAGTCCCTAGTATATGGTATACTATGTACCCAGGGCATAGGTACCTCAGAGGCCTGCCAGAGGCTGAAGCATGTATTATGCCACCCCTGGAAGGCCCCTGGAAGGCCAGCCAAAATGACACCACAGGTCTCTTACTGCAGCCTGGGTAAGATGGTGCATGCACCCCTTACTGTGATATAGACTACCTATATCACTACATACATACACACATATAAACCTATAAGTCACTCCTATGGCAGGCCTTGTCAATCCTGAAAGCAGAGGGCTTGGTTCCTATGTGAGAGGGTGCCCCTGCATGAGCAGAGCCCCTCCGCAGCGTTCGGAGACCCTTCTCTGATGCTGTTTGGAGTGCAGCCTGACCACATACTCTTAAGCGCATTATAACCTCGCGTTAAATGCTAACTTTGGGATGGCTGCACGGAAACATGTCGTGTTTGGTGTCAAACATCTTGGAATACTACCCCCCCCCCGCCAGTCCTGGCGGCGGGGGTAGCATTCCACCCTTCTAGAGGGAGAGACATGTACACACCGGCCTGCCCGGTAACTTCTTTCCAAGCCCTGGCATCACAAAATGGATGCTGCTGCCACAGACACGAGTCTGGCCTCCTGCTGCTGACTGAAACTCCGGCAGGGGAGGCCTGGACAATAGGTTTCCTGTTGCAGGGAGGTGTAACCACCTCCCCAGACAGGATAGTGTGTATTGGGGCTGGGCGGGAGCACTCTCTGGTGCTTTGAAGTCCTGCACTGGGGGCACATTTGGTGTCCCTGTGCATACCCCAGTTCAATCCGGCTCAGGGGCTTCCAGCCCCTGCTCTGGCGTGAAACTGGACAAAGGGAAAGGGGTGTAACCACCCCTCTGCCCTGACCCTCCCATAGGTGGGTCCCCAGAGTATGTCCAACCCACTATCTTAGTATAAGTATGGGACCCCAGTCCTTAGGACTTTAGATTTACCTGGACGAAACTCTGACACAGAATCCTGGACCTTCGACGCTCTACTTCAAGATTAGAGGACTGAAGAATCTCCCTCGGGGTCAAGGAGTGACTCCCCTGCTTGGCAGGCACCAAAGAAGCAATTGTCCAGTCTGCATCGCTGAAGCTCCCGCCGGATGCCGAAGTCTTTGCATCACCAGAGGTAGATTTCCAGACTTCCCCGAGGCTGCCCTGAGTCCCCAGCAAAGCTGAGGCCCGTAGCTGTTGTGGGTAACGTGGAACCGTGACCCCTGGACACCAAGCACATTTGCAAGTGCATCCTATTCCTGGGCTCCCACGAAGTTGTGCTTTGGGCTCCAAGTAGCCCCCGCCTCCAGCACCGACTGCACCGAAGATCACTGGCCTCCACTCCACGAGTGTCCCGTGAGCCAGCTCAAAGTGCGTCCACTTGAGGCTCCTTCGCGGTTCCTAGTCCGTTGGCTAGTAGGCTCTCCCGAAGGCCAATCTTCATCTGCTTGGGCTTCCCTGGTTGCTCCAGGCGTGCCCTGACTTACCCTTGCTGGGTGAGTCCCTCAGACCTTGCTGGTCTGCACCACCGTCCTTCTTCTATTTCCACGAGACTTGCCGTTGCCAAGGCTTGTTGGATCCAATCCGGTCACCGACACCTCAGCAATCGTCAGACGTCGTGGGCAGCTCCAATCCAGCTCCTGGTCATCGTCGACACCTCCTGGACCTCGTGGCTGAAGAGTCAAGACGACCATCAACCTACCTGAAGCACTCGACATCGGTGGGCATCCGCTCATCGCCTTCCTGGTCACTGGCTAGTGACCCAGACTCTGTCCCCTCTGCTTTCAGGTTCTTCAGATCTTCGATCCACCTTTGGATCCACCCGAACACTTTCGACTTGGCCGCCAGCAGCACTTTGCAGCAGATCGCCATTGAAAACGACGACGAAACCCGACCCCGAAAGACACCTATGCACCCGGCTTCCCTGGGTGAGGTAACACGAGTACTCCGGTGCTCCCGTGGGTATAGACTCAAGAACGACCCAGTTCTAAAAGGGTTTGCTCCAAGTCCTCCTCTAAGTGTCCCTTTTCTTTAAAATTCCAACTGCGACTTTCCCCATAGAAGTCAACGGCGATTCGCGGCTGTGTTCTCACACTGCACGCGTCCCCCGTGGGTCCCCTGTGTCACTACCTTGGGTGGTTCCTGGTGGTCCAAGCACTTCTACAGGCTCTAGGCCTTGTGTCTAGCTCAGTCGTGGTTCTTATACCACTTTATTGGTATATGGTTTGGTACGCCCCTAGGGCTCAAACGTGTATTTGTGCTATTACTGTTGATAACTAACTTATAACTTATGTACTTCGAACTCTAGCCTCATAAAGAGACTAGAGGGGTGTGTTTAGCAATAAATACATATATTTTGAATATATACCTGGTGTGGTCCTCTTTCATTTGGTCACTCAAGAGATTATAGGCTGGTAAAACAAGCTGCTTTACATTCCTTCAAGACTTAGCCTGAAGGCTGCTCTCCATAGCTACCACTAGGATAGCTTTCAATAAAGGTTGTCTTTAACCTATCTCCAATAAGGGGTTGTTTGGACTGGTGCAAGGTGCCCACTATAATTAGTGGACAGCATATACCAGGCCAACTTCTCACACATGCCAGGTTGTCTGCCAACCACCACCCAGAAAAAGTCTAAGACTGACTTTTTCTGCCCCCTATGACTCTAATGCACATTCAAACCTTTAGCTAGCGCATCCATTCCGTAATAGGACAGGTGAACTCATCACCCTGAAAAAATTAAACCTCGTCATACTGCAGGTCAGTATGCTCAATTGTGCTCACCCCCTTGTCCCTACAGAACTTTGTTCACCTTCCTCCTTGCCTTATCTATTGCTACCAGCTCCAATGCCCCATGCCACTCCCTGCAAGGTACAAACTGGGCCCACATAATATGGCATCCTGACCACTGTCTCAAAATCTCCTTGAGGTCGTCTTTTATAGCCCTCATCAGAGACACCCCTTTCTCGACAACCAGGTCGTTCCCTCCCAAATACAGCAGTAAAATGTCCAGGCATTGCCCTACCTACTAACAACCTATTCAAACAGTGAAGCAGTTACTTTCACCGCATTCCCCATCTACCATGCCAACTCAATTGAAAATGGTGGGGGGCAAATCCCAAATTAGCCCCGAGTCTGCTCTGCCTCACATGGGTTTTGGCCCATTTCACAAACGAATGGCCCACTATCTAAATAGACAGACAAGGAACCTCCGGGCCTGGAACCGAACCTGAAAAACAACAAACCATGAATAAGAAAATGAAGTGGCTTAGCAAACCTCCTCCCCATCCTGCACATAGTGCTGAAAGCAGTTTGATGCCCATCTCCCCAGGCCCTTGATGTCCGCTCTGCTCCAGTCCCGCTTGCCTACCTCCGTTGCCATGCCTATGCAAAATAAATGTGTCCCAAAATCTTTTGCATCAACTCCCACCCAAGTGAGCCCCTTCCACAAAACAGACAATAGTTGAAGGGCCATCCCCACTTGCCATCAATGTGCCGAAAATCCAGACCTACTGCACCTGAAAACCTTGCTCGCTGGGAGTCAGCCCAGTTTACAGGGCAAAAACTGGCAACTGGGAACTTTCGCAGCAAGCCGAACTGTCCCGACCCCTCTGATCTGTTTTGGACTTGTGTAGCCACATCTGCAAGCACACTGCACATGGACGAACCTCCTCCCAGATGACACCCAGAGTTTCATTACCCCCCAGCAATTCAGGGACCCAAAAAGCCCCAAAAAACAGCCATGCCATCAGAGCCGCGAACACAATTTTTCAGGTTCACTAGTGCATACCCCGGTTAAGGCCCTTATAACCTCCTTGAATAAACCCCACATTACAGACTGTCCCTTCTTAATTAAATGCAAAATAAACTGTACCACATCTTCAGTCCTTAACCAAACATCCGGTCTCTTTTGTGCACAGCTATGTACAAACTCTCGCCAAGCCTGACTGTATGACTTCCAGGTTGACAAGGCCAGAGATCCTACCACCAGCTTAAGCATCCTCTGTCACCTATCGACCATAGCTCCCATGGCATTCTGGTTTTGACTCTGTCCGCCTCCGTGGCCAGCCCATGGAATCTCTCCCACTGTGAACGAGACAAAGCATCTGCAATCTCATTGTCCACCCATGGCACATGTCACGCTCTAAACATAATGTCAAATTTCAAACAGTTCAAAACAAAAACCTGCATCAACTTCAGCACCTGAGTGTCCTGAGCTGACTGCTGATTAACTACTTGCACTACTGTTGTCAATGTGGAATAGAACCTTCTTGTGTGTCAACTGGTGACCCCCATAGCGCCACAGCGACTACAAAGGGGAAGAATTCTAGAAATGCTACACTTCTCCCTCCATGCAGCAATTCAATAAACCATTCTTCTGCGCACCATTTCTTTTGCCAATACAATCCAAAACCTCCCCTTATTTCAGCATCCAAGTAAATTTGTGCATCCCAATCAAAGTCTGTCATTGCCACCAGTGGCACACCATTAAATGATTTAAAAAAGAAGGGCCACATCCTCAAATCCTCCTTGGCCCCAGCAGATAATCTGACATGGTGATGCAGCAGCGGCAGGCCCAATAATGATAACCCCAAACATCTGCAGAATGACTTCCAGGCTCTCACCGCACTGCATGCAAAATTTGTGTGTCCCAGCAGCACTTGTACTTTCTTGACCGTAATCTTTTGCTTAGCCAGCATTACATCCAATAGCAATTGCATCATTACCTTTTTCTCCATTGGTAAGCGGGCCTCCCTTTCCACTGAGTCAATCTCAATGCCCAGGATCAACAGTACCGTACTGGATTCCACTCTCTTCTCTGGTGCCAAAGGCACCCCATTGTTGCCCATGAGCTCCCTAAAACTGTCCAGCATCTTCTGGCAGTCTGGGGAACCAGGCTTCCCTCAGAAAGGAAAATCATCAAGGTAATGTATCACCTGGCTACCCACATGCGTCATGGTTAGTGCTTTCCACCTGGTCACGCCCCCGGAAGTAGAGGAGAAGCGTTGCGGCCAGGATGGAGACGCTGAGGCCTTGGCAGCTTTGGGTGAAGCAAAGGCCGATTTTTTCCAGTCGCTCATTTGAGAATCTGAGAAGGGGCAACCTCTATAATCAGAAATAAACGATGCGGAACACGGGGACTTGAGAGGCATCGTAACCTGGCTCTGACAGCACGAGAAGGAGAAGGTAAGACAGCACAATACGGGGAGTTGTGCTGTGCGTTGTTCTCACGCTACTCCTTAGAAATCCGCCGCCAGTTCTCCTGTGATATTAGGGGCCCTCCCCTCCAGAGCTTCAATGTGGGAGTCAGAACCGGGGTGTTATGGCGCATATTCATTGCGGTGATACAAAGTTTGGTCTGAGGTCTGAAAGGAGAGAGGCACTGGAAGGAAAAGGAGAGAAGGAAGAGGAAGAAAATAGAAGGGGAAAAGGAGCAGTGGAGGTCATAAAGAGAGAGGGGAAGGCTTTGTGATACCAGCATATCGATCAGGAGATACAGCCATAAAAGAAGGAGGGGTAAAAAGGGGGGAAAAGGAGAACTGAAGATAAAGGATTTGCAGCTTGAGCACATTTAAGCGAAAGCCCATAACCGCAAATTCTCTTCTGGCTAGCCAATCTACCTCTGTTCAAAGGTCACGCAATGAGGGTGGTCTAGAGAAAGCACTGGAAAGCTCCCACACCCTACGCAACGCACAGCAAAGGATGGATCTTAAGCTGCAGCAGCTGTTGGAAGCCGATAGGCTACAGGCTTCAGATCTTCCGCCAGATACAGAAAAAGGCGATACCATTGTAAATGAAGAGTCACAAAATGCGAGTCCCTCTATGAGACTAGAAAGAACTGAAGAACCTGACAGTAATATAGAGGCTGTGGACCTCCATAAGGTGTCTATCTCTGAGCCTGCCGAACGATTTTCCACCCCAACCTGCTGTAAACAGTATCCCTTATTTTCAAAGTCTCATATGTTGGCAACAGCCGTTAACACTACTGGCCAAGCAACAAATATAATATCAATACAGGCTGCACCGGCCCCGGTTCAACAGGAGGTAAGGCCATAAGAGATAGTAACAAATACTCAACCCGCTACCATTATAGTAGACAATGAGGAATCTCCCCAGGGGGTAGGCAATGAAAAAGACCCCAGTCTGTTGGTTAAGGACGTAGTTTTATCTGAGGTTAAGGAACTACAGATGATACAATCGCAAGAGATAGCTTAGCTACATATAAGACTGTCGCAAATTGAGGACACAATGGCAAAAGTCCCAGAGCGGTTAGCTGAAGCTGAAAAGCGGGTATCCACCCTTGAAGACAAGGCAGTAATTCGTGAACAGGAAATAACACAAATTTAACAAAATATGGAGACTCTTGAATCAAAGTTACAAGATATGGAAAATTACAATCGGTGGTCAAATCTACGGCTAGTGGGGATTCCGGAAGCAATGGAGGGGCCACAGGTTCGGGATTGGGTTGAGTCCTTGTTGAGGAGAGCTATTCCAGAACTATCAGGGGATTTAACGATCACAAGAGCCCACAGGGTACCTTTCCAGCACCCTAACATCGCGAAATATCCTCGTACTATTTTATTGAATTTCGCTGACTTTAGGATCAAAGAAAAAATTCTCTCCAAAGCAATAGAAAAAAGAACTCTGTCAACACAAGAGATTCCACAGTTTAATTTTTTTTCGGATATGTCAGACCGAAAGAATTCGTATGAATGATTGATCTTTTTAAGTCTAAAGGGGCGCAGGCAATTATCGTTCAACAATTGAAGCTAAAGATTCTTGCAAATGGCAAATTCCATCTATTGGACAATGTAGCGAAGGCGCAAGAACTGTTATAGCAGATATCTAATTGATTATAGTATCTAATATTTTGCCCTGAATGCTGCATGTCGAAGTGTAGTTTTACAAATTCTTTTCTTCTCGCTTCAGGGGGTATGACCGGGCCCTGGAGGACCAGACCCCTTCGGGAAGGGAGGCGCACTAAGGGAGGACATGGTGCAGTAGCATGGCACCCGGAGCACCAAAGGGGGTTGGGAGGAGATGTGGGCCATTCTCCCACAATTGTTGCAGGGTGGGGTGGGGGATGGGGCATCAAGGGTGGGGGAAGGTTGGTTTCGGGACAGGGAAGGGTGGGTATGCAGGTATGCAGGAGGAAAAAAAGGGATAGTTCATCTAAATGCCAGCACACCCACATGACAGTGGTAAAAATCATGAATTATCATAAGATAAGAAAGGTCTATTGGCTGAAAAATTACTTCATCTTTCCAGATGTCGGCATTTGTACTTAAAATTACTATGTACTTTAAATGATATTTGCGATATTTGCACTGCATTGTCACTTTATTTTTTTTCTTATGCACAGACACTTTAAATAGTTAAATTATGTATTGTAAAATAAGTACCTTTCGGTGTTTTAAAACATTTATATGTAAACAGGCACAAGGCACTTTGAATATGATCTGTTTCCATTGATGGTTCCCCAACAGCAGATATTTAAGGACTCTGTAAGAATTCTTTCTTTAAATGCCAATGGTCTCAATAACAAAATAAAAGCCTGTGCTATTGAAGAATGGCTGAAAGGAAATACCCCAGACATAATATTGATTCAGGAAACGCACTATCTAATTAGGAAGAAATTCTCATTTAACATGTTTCCTCAATGGGCAGGTAGTAGATATTGTTCGTCAGCAAGTACAACCCAAATGGGGGTAGCAATTTTCTTTAACACATTTTTTCATTTCCATACTATATACTCCCAAGTGGATAAAGATGGGAGGTGAGGGTTAGTTAATGGTTTAATTAATAACAAAAGACTAACCATAGCTACAATCTATGCTCCAGTTGAAGATAATCCCACGCCTCTGTTGGATCACGCATTGTTGTTACTTCCTGGTATGGTAATATTAGGGGCTGACTTTAACTTCTTACAGAATCCTGTATTGGATTCATCCTCTGGGGTACAGAAACAGAATAAACCATGCACAGGTGAGGCGTTATTGGAATGTATGGAAAAATTAGATTTGGTAGACAGTTGGCGGGTTAAAATTTCCTACGAAAAAAGAATATTAATGTTTGTCAGCCAAATATAAAACAACTGCTAGGTTGGACTATTTTATAATCTCTAGAAAACTAAGTTTAGTTATTTGCACATATATACAGAACAGTTTTTCAGATCATGCTTTAGTAAAGTTCGAAATATCTGGACTGGGGAGGGCAAATAATCTTCTAAATGGTCATTTAATAGAGTTCCTCTTGAAGATGAAGATTGGTGTAAGGAAATCCAAAATGAAATCGAAAGTTTCTTCTGTTTAAACAGAAATACGGCTATGATCGAAAATGTGTGGGAGGCTTTCAAAGCCACTATCCGAGGATTTATAACCTCTAAAGAGATTGCAACTAGGCATAGTCAAAATACATTAAGAACACACTTAGAATCAGAAGTTAGGCGCACAAATGAGCAATATCTAAGGGAGAAAATCAGTAAAAACAAATCAGCTTTCGGGATAGCACGTAAGACCATGCAAGACTACTATTATACTAAAGTATATACGGCTAATTCCTCTTATCTCGAAAGGGTATATGAGGAGAGTGAATTCACTGGTAAATTTTTAGCCTGGCAAATAAAAGACAAACAGGCACAGAACAGAATTCATGCTCTGATGCACAAAACTACTAAAATTCGCACTACAAATGAAAAACAAATACAGAAGGCGTTTTAGAACATTATGAAACCATTTACTCTGTCAGACAGGCGATTGATAACCTGAAATTAAAGGATTTTCTTAGAAGAATGCAAATTCCAAAATTACAAGCAAGTCAAAGAGAAAATGGGGTCGCCAGTGTCACATTAAAAGAAATTGGAGATATACCATCTTCCTTCCGTCGGGCTTTGGTGGTTAGTTTTTTTAAAGAGAATAAAGACAAAGAAGATGTGAATTCCTACAGGCCTATCAGCCTCCTGAACACAGACTACAAAATTATAGCTAAATTACTGGCAAATAGAATGAATAGTTGTGTAGGGTCAATTATACACACAGACCAGTGTGGATTCGTTGCAGGGTGGCAATTATCTTTTAATACCACCTTTTTAGTCGAAGCCCTGGACTATTTTAGTCAAAATAAAATCCTGGCTCAAATTATGCTATTATTTACAGAGAAGGCTTTCGATCTTGTGTGCTGGGAGAGTCTCTTCTACATTTTAGCTGAGTTTGGTTTTCCTTCTGAATAGATTGGTGTATTTTCCAATTTTTATAGAGGGGCTACGGCACAAATAATTATTAACACAAATAAAATTGGCAGCTGCAAAGTTCTTAGAGGAACGAGACAGGGCTGTCCCCTGTCTCCACAACTTTTTTCTTGTTTTATAGAGCCCCTTGCTATAGCCATTCGCTCAATTAGTAGCTTGACATCTCCAATGCCCGGTATGACAAACATTAAGTTGTATGCTGATGATATTGCCCCTTTTTTATAACCTAACTTAGAAGTTCAAGACCAAGGGGCACCTGCATCAAGCATTTTTGCCTTCGCAAACGGGCCGATTCACAGAATCTGCCCCTTTGTAAAGGCAAAAAAATCTCTCCAAATGCAGCAAACCCCAATTTGTGATTTGGTAACCTGTTACCGAATCGCAAAATGGGTTTGCGATTCGGTATTTGGAAGGGGCGTGTTTAGGGTGTCCCTTCCAAATACGGTATGCATGAATGTTTTGTGACCGTGAATGTGGTCGCAAAACATTTGCATATTACCACCTACTTCAAGTAGGTGGTAACCCATATCGCAAATGGGAAGGGGTCCCTAAGGGACCCCTTCCCTTTGTGAATGGTTGTAAAAGCATTTGGTCCCACGGACTACTGCTTGGTCTTAAAAAATGAAAAGAAAACTTTTCATTTCACTTTTTGTAAAGCATCTCGTTTTCCTTTAAGTGAGACGGGCTGCTTTACAAAAAAAAAGATTGCTTAATTTAAAAGCAATCACGGACACGGTGGTCTGCTGACCTCAGCAGACCACCATCCCTGTGATTTTTGCGATTTCTAGGGGGTCGCAAATTGCGAACTACCTCATTAATATTAATGAGGTGTAGCAATTTGCGACCCACCTAGGAATCGCAATCAGGAACTCTTTAAGTTTCATGCACTGTAAATTGCGATTACCTAATTACGATTCTCAGGAATTCCCAATTAGGTATTCGCAATTTACATTTTGATGCATGTAGCCCCAAATATTTAATATTCATTACTAATAGAGTTAAGTTCACTGGTTAATATTAGTCCTAAGAGGTATCTTGGCATATATGTCATGGGGAATATCAATGATCTGTATGTTCTAAACTATGTCCCTCTAATTAATAAGATAAAGGACAAATTTATAAAATGGAAAGATCTGCCTATTTCAATAATAGGCCGGGTAGCTATTATTCGTATGATGATTTTACCCTTATGCAATTTTCTATTTTTAGCTATTCCAAATGCTGTTCAAATGAAATTTTTTAATGAAATGCAAGACCTGTTTTCTACATTTATCTGGGCAAATAAGGTATCAAGACTAGCTATTGATGTACTTTAAAGACCTGGTAAAGAAGGAGGTTTAGCTCTTCCTGATTTGAGAGAATATTACTTTGCGAACTTTTCACATGTCTATGTCTATGTAGGAGTATTTGTAGAGCACACTGTTACTCCCAAGAGTGTCCTGGCGCTAACGGTTGATAGGAGAGCAGCGGGGAGGAGAAAATTATTAACAAGAATAAAGCCAGGCCATCTATAGATCAATTAAGGTTTTAAATATTAACAGATATGATAATTTCTTTTCAGATCTAATCCACCAAGAATATGATATTGAGGATTTTATGAGCTTAACGAAAATTCCCAAAAAAGTTAGGTATAAAATGCTACAATGGAGTATTAAGTGCAAAAAACAACTCTTGACCATTATGCGATCCCCAATATTAATGGAGAAACATTGCTATCAGATGTATATATAAGCCAAGATCCATTGTTAGATAAGACCAGTATATCTGAATGGAGAAGCCAGGGTTTTAGTAAAATAGGGGATTTTTTAAATGGGAATTGGAAAAACTGGACTGAAATAGAGCTGAGTATTGAACAAAGTAAACCAACTTTGCAATGGTCCTTTATTAGGATTAGATATTTTTACAGGACCTCAATCCCATACATATAAATGAAACAAGGGAGCGGTTGTTGGATCCCAAAACCCGCAAAGCGATCAGCGGCTGGGTTTCCCTTCTACGAAGTCAGGTGGCAGGTAAATTCTATCTGAAAGGTCAGAAAAAATGGCAATCCCAGGAAGGGCTTCAGATCACCACCCTAACCTGGGATCAGATTAATAAGTTTAACTACTCTTTATTAAAAGCGGCCAATCTCCGACTGATGCAATATTATACTCAGTACCTCCTATATAGAAAGCCAGACTTTTTACATAAAATAAATCCCCAGATATCGGCAAACTGCTTTCGTTGTAATATGGAGGGAGAAGGGAAGTAGACACACATCATCTGGGAATGTCCAAAGTTAAACGGATTTGGGGGAGAAATTAATCGGTACTGTATCAATAAATTTGAAAGTTCAGCAGACCCTAACCATCCAGACTGCTGTGTTAGGATACTCACTAGATCTAATAGCCGATCTGCTGCAAAAAAAACAAATATATGTTCTGGTTTTGGTAGCTCGTCACTAATTCTTCAAAGATGGCGGACTAATGATATCCCCACCTTTCAGCATTTACTTTGTAAATTAAATAGGGTTAAGGAATGTGAAAGAAAATATGCTCTAAAATCGGGATCATAAAGGAAGTTTGTGAAACTATGGGAAAATCTGGGCTGAGAGTTAGTTCATCAAGAAGTTATGGAATATGTAGTGGAGTATATACTTGGTGGATTGGTATGTGAGGTATAAAACAACTATGGTTTTAAGAAATGTTATACATGTCTGTGGATCTGGATTGTGCAATATTCTAAATATGTTTTCCTTTTTTGTATATCTTTAATCATGTGGTCATGTGGGATTGTGCAATAATGTATATCTGTATTATGAAATGATGAACTATTCCTTAGTAAAAAAAAAAGATATCCTATAAACAAAATCCCATAATAAAGCAGCATCTTGGGCTACAACAATATAGAAGCTAAGAGTGGAGCTCATTTGCTGATCAGGCAGCATTAGCAGAATAAGATATTAAAAAGAGGAGTCAGACGATGAAGTTTGTGCTGTTAGCAGTAAATGTAAAAGATATACACAGCAAAATATTGCATAGTCGATCCTGTTTTCCAAAGGGCCAGTATTTTATTGCATCTTTAAGAAAGCCTACATGCACACTTATTTATTAGGATGGGTTTGACCACAGAACCCTCTTTTACTATTCAGAGGGTTTATGGGTCCAACCCTGCTTATTACTTATGTGTAAATCCAAATAAACATCACTCTCAAATGAAAATGCCCCATATCATATTATAATTCATTGGGCTTGACAGATCTGTTGCTGCCCTCAAAATGTCCTGTTTTTTAAAGAGTCATGTATAAATAACAGAACTTTGGAGGGGTGTTTTCATCTGGCTGGGAAACACCTTGAAACATGGTTTTGAGAAAATCTATTGGTCTTCTTGGAATTTGCCTTTGACTATTGGAATCAAATATTGAGTGCTATTGAATTTATAGGGTAATATTTGACAACGTTGACACATCAAATAAACAGTTCTCCATGCAAAAAAAAAAAAAGATAATGTATCACCTGTGTATGACCCATGCTCCAGGTAAAAACCCACTGGAAAAATGTGCTAAAACACTCAAAGAAGGCACATGATATAGAGCACACCATTGGCAGCACCTTATCCACATACCACTTGCCCTTAAATTGAATGCCATGCAACTGAACATCATCAGGATGCACTGGGATCAAATGAAAAGCTGACTTGATATCACTCTTAGCCATAAGCGCCCCTCTGCCTACTCCCTCAACTCTGGACATAGCCAGGTCCACTGAAGAATATGTGACTGAAGCTTCCTCCTCTGGGTTGAAGTCATTAGCTGAGTTGCCCTCAGGCCAGGATAATCCAGGACTGACCTTTTTCTTTCTTGGGGACAACCCCAATTGGAGATCCAATTAAATCTGGCATAGGCCAATCATCGAAAGGGCCGACCATCCTGCCCACCTGTATCTCTCTTAAAAGTTTCTCCTGAACCACCTGTTTTGCTGCACCTACCAACTTAAAATTGCTTGCCCAACTGCGCACCCTTGAACCTTGGTACCCCAAATGAAAACTGTAGGAAAGTAGGATCTGCTTTTATGGTTATCCCCACATTTGCCTGGTGTGATGCTGTTTCTGACTAGTCTTGGTGGGATCCTGCTAACCAGGACCCCAGCCTCTGTGCTTTCTCCCCTAAATTGGACATCGTGAGTACTTAAGTACACTCCAGATTGGCAACTGGTGTACCCTTCTAAGTCCTTCTAAGCCCTTCTAAGTCCCTAGTATAAGGTACCCAGGTACCCAAGGCTTAGGTACACCATGGGTCTCCCATGGGCTGAAGCATGTATTTTGCCACCAATGAGAGACCACTCAAATTGTGACTACAGGCCTGCCATTGCAGCATGTGTAAGCTGGTGCTAGCACCACTTACGACAGATATAAGTTTTCTTACATCTGAGGTCACTACATTTAAAACCTATAAGTCACCTCTAAGGCAGGCCTTTCACTCCTGAAGGCAGAGTGCTCAGTTCTAAGTATGAGGGTGCTCCTGCATGAACGAGGCAACCCTACAAGCTTCAGAGTCCATTCTCCCAGATTGTAAGTGCATCAGCCATTACGACATATAGAGAAGCCATGCGTCATTACGCAATGGCCATCTCTAAACTGGCTGTAACGAACCATGTCTTGTTTGATATCAAACATGTTGTAATCATATCCCCACACCGTTAACAGTGTGGGAGGTATGATTCCATGCACTGTAAAGCTCCTCTGGAAGGCCTTCAGTGCTTCCGGTATCAGTTTTCCAGAACCAGACAGCAAGCAAGGGCTGCTGCCGACCAGAGACATGTTTCTGACCTCCTGCCGCTGAGCCAAGCTTGAGCAGGGGAAGGCAGAACAATAGATATCCTGTCACAGGGAGGTGCGACAACCTCCCAGACAGGGTTTAGGGTATTGGGGCAGGGTGGGGGCGCTTGCCAGCGCCACTGAGACTGCTTGAAGGGCACATTTGGTGTCCCCCTTGCATACTCCAGTTCAAACCAGTTCAGGGAGCCGCTGGCTCCCGCTCTGTCACAAAACTGGACAAAGGACATGGAAGTATCCTCCCCACTGTCTAGCCCCTCATCTGGGAGGGACCCCTAAGTCATCCCAACCCTTTGCTGAGGGTACTTATGGGCAAACCCGTGGGTGGGTCCCTAGATTCGTCGTGGGACAAGATTCAGATCTGAAACCACTTTATCTTCGACCGTCTGGGCACTCTGAACTTTGCTGGACTTCACCTTTGGCACCGAGACTGCAACTGGGAAGACTCCTGCTGCTCCTGGTCTCATCGTACTGCAAGTCTGCTGCAACGTCCATGCCCGTGCTACATACAGGAACCTTCCATGGCCTTTGGACATTCAAGACACCTGAAGGAATCTCCCTTGAAGTGAAGGAGTCACTTTCCTGCATCTGCAGGCACCGGAACACAGCTGATCGGTCTGCTGATCCTGGGACTCTGAAAGGCTCAGCAACACAGGTTGTGGTTCTACAACTTCTTTGAGGCCTGCACTGTCTTCTCACCAATTTTGAGGCCAGTATCCCTCGTCGGAACCGCAGGAATTGAACCCCTGTGCACAGTGTCGACTTGGCTTTGCCAAGGCTTGCTGACTCTCTTCACCAGAGATCTTTGGTCTCTAAGAAGCTCCATCCTCAAGCATCTCCTGCAGCCAAGATCTTTGTCCTCACCACATCCTTTGCACCGTGGGCCTGCATCTTTGGTGAGCTGCTTGATGTCCTCTTGCGACTCCTGTGCCTCCTGCTTGTGGGTCCTCTTGAGGGTCTTCATTGGCTTCATTGGGCTCCCCTGCTTGTTTGGGGCCTACTCCGACTCCCCTGCTGGTGGTGAGTCACTTTGACCTTGCTGGTCCCGACACTGCACCTTTTTAGCCTACCACGTTGTTTGCAGTTGCCAAGGCTTGTTGGTGCTCCCGACGGACACTGACCACTCAACTCTCGACCTCCGGCATGGGACAGCTTGTGAATGGCTCCTGGTCTTCCTCAGCATCGCCTGGTCCACACAGCTGCAGCTCCAAGGTCATCGTCAACTCTCCTGCATCTCCTGACATTGGTGGGCAATGGTCTTCTGTGCCTCCTGGTCACTCCAGAGTGACATAGACTCTATTCCCTCTGCTGGCAGGTATTTCTAAACTTGAATCCAACTTTGGGTTCCACCGAACACTCTCACCTTCTTCGTCAGCGGCATCTTCCTGAAGTCTTCCATTGGGTTCGACAGCGGTTTCCGACGTCACTTCACACCTATGCACCCGGCTTCCCTGGTGTAGGTATCTTGGTTCCTAGGGTATCCACTGGAGGAGTGACTCTATGACCTTTTTGTCTTCCACGGGGTTTCTTCAGGGTCCATTGGGAAGGGTCCTTCTTCTTTAAAATTGCAAAGGCGACTTACCAATTGACTTGAATTGAGTACGCAGTCGTGTTCCCACTCTGCACACGACCTCCATGGAGTTCCTAGATACCCACCTTGGGTGGTTCCTTGGGTCCCCGGCTCTTCTACGTCTTCTGGGTCCACTCTTGTCTTGAGTCATGGTTCGCATCCCACTATTTTAGTATATGGTGTGGTCTCCCCCTGGCCACCACTGTGTATTTGTGCTACTTGCCTGTTTTATTTGCAAAGTATTATGTGCATTGTGTTATATCTCCAGGTAGGAGATATTGTTATGTGTTATTGGGTGTCTTATAATAAATACCTTTTTTTATAAATACACTGTGTGGTTCTTTTTCACTTAGCCTATACCAATAAGATTAAGGTCTGGTAAAACAAGCTGCTTTACACTCTTCTGGACTGAGCCTGAAGGCTGCTCTCCACAGCTATCACTTAGAGAGCTATCTAAGGTTGTCTAAAACCACAAAAATCACCATAAGGGTTGTCTGGATTAGTGCAAGGTGCTACACGAACATAAGTGAGCACCATATACTAAGCCAGCTTCTCACAAAAACCATGAGTAAACCCTTCGCTCAACAGATTGGCATCAACCTTTTGATCATATAGTGGCTGCCAAAATTTAGACATCCAGCTTAATGGGCAAATGAGCTTTTTACTCCAGATGCCTGTCCTCCCTGACCATTCCTAAAACCGGAAGCCTGATGCTGCTACAGGGCCCGCCGAATCCCTGCTGCTGCTGATTCCACTGTCCGGCTGAATTACTGGACTGACTGCCTGTGCCATAGCAGTTGATAAGGGGGTGTTTGCTGGCATATTTTGAACACTTGTGTCGATCTTACAGTAATCCCTGGTGCGTAGCCCATTATTGAAGTCCCAGCAGGCACCAGTTGGAGCCCCCTGTCCTTTACCAGTTGCTCCCACTCCTCCCCGGGTTGGGCGGCCCTGAATGGGCCTATACAGGATAGGCAAACCACTGGCTGTAAATACAGTCTTGCCAAATTTCGAGGGGCCTATGGTATGATGCCAACGGTCAACATCTATCTCCCCCCACTGCACCTCTGGATCCATTGTCATGCGGGCTCTGAACTTCTCGTTGTATTGAGCCCAGGCATAACACCCATAATTGATTTGCGCCTTACTTATAGTGTCCATATGCTTTGAAATTGCCACACATCTCTCTGGTTGTTTTTCGCAGTAAACACTGGCATAGATTAGGAAAGCCACTATACAGTTCTCAATCATCAGTGGAACCATTAGAAGCTTTGCTAGTTCATGCTCCTCTTCCTTCAAACCCTCTTTAGCCCTCAACTCCCTGTGTAAAAGCTTCAACATCTCCACGTATTCCCCATTCCATATTTTTAGGTCTCGTCTACGCAGCGCGCATGCGCTGCATAGGCAAAAAGACCTTTTGCAATGGATTCGGCTTTTCAGCCAAAAACGTGCACGCGTTCCATTGCCTTCAATGGCAACGCGTGCACGTTTGGCGATTCACTTGCGGGAGCGAGCGGCGCCATATGGTAGCAATTATCGCTACTGGCGCCGCTCGCTCCCGCAAGTGAATCGCGCAGGCTCCCTTCTCTCCCCCCTCCCCCTGCTGCCAATTATTTGCCAATTATATATATCCCCGATGACATCACTGAGAAAAATCCCTGATAAACAGTTCACTTAAACTCATTAATGACATTACATTAAAAATGTTGTTACTTTGACCAAATGTAATGGAACTGATGACGTGATTCAAAAATTAGCGCAGGGAAAACACAGATATATATTTTACTTATAACCTCACTAAAATGAACATTAACATTTTCACTGTGGCACCACTGATGACGTCACTGAAATGATAACCGTCCTATCTGCTCCACTATGACATCACGTATCACAACACTACAGAGTTAATGTCCGTGTCTATGTGACATCACTGATGACTCACCAACTTGGAAGTAGATGTCACGTGACTCACTGACGGTGTCAGTGAAAGCATCAAAACCTGTATTATCGTTGTAACCCCGGGTTAAAAAACAAAACGTATTTACATAATTAATAGCGATTCCGTGATGACATCTTAGAAGTGAAAATATTGCTGCACATTTCACTGAGGCATAACTAATGACGTCATCGTAGTGAAAGCCTGGATACGTGTTGTATGTATGTCCCTTTCTGTAACACTGGAGTGAGCCAATGAGACGACAAACGACATCGCTGCAAAAGCACGGACAGCTGGGTTGTTGACCGGCGATGGATCCATGTACAAATCATCAAGCGCCTGGTAAAGAAGGCAGGGGGGCAGCGCTTTAGTGAAACTGCAGGGACAGCTGCTTCCGGGGTGTTTGCTTATCGTCACGTGTGTATCAAGAGAGGCTCTGATCCAGTGACCAGCGGTTTATACATGCATGTGCTACCCGGCCTAGAGCTACCCCACTACCGCCCCCAAAGCCAGGCCAAACCACAACACTGTCACGCACAACACAACACGCAGACAGGGCCGTTTCTACCACTAGGCCGGACTAGGCGGCTGCCTAGGGCGGCAAAAGGTGGAGGGCGGCCGGCGGCCATTCCGTGGCAAAAGTTAATGAGAGTACTCTCTTCTCTGTCCCTAGTGTCCTGACTTCGTTCTACTATGATCTCGACTACCAGGTAGGTAAGGTAGCCTAGGTAGGTAGGGTAGGTACAGTACTGTGGTAGCGCGCCGCGGCTCGGGCTCGCCTTCAAATTAGACGGACCGTCACCGACTCATCGTCGACATCTTCGTGACCAGGGTGACGTGACGTGAGGTCACGTCACGTTCGGCCGCACCACGGCGTCCGCGGGGGCGGTGCCTGTGCGCGCGGGCGCGGCCGCGCGCACGCCGCGCTAAACGTCTAGCATTCATAAACTTCAGAATGCGCTTCGTACTGGTGTTTGCAGAAGATGCTTTCTGGTTTCGCAGGACAATGAGATAAAACCCTGAAAACAATATACCCACCACAAGATATCATACAGGACAGTGAAGACAAGAGTACCGTTATCCAGGTAAATGGGTTATGAACGAAAGTTATTCCCAAACGTATTTAAAACCCAACATCAGCTTCAGTAACCGTGCTCTGATCGTTCTAGTGCAGAAGGTATCGCTAACCTTTTGATAACTTTCTGCTTTGCCTGTGTTGCACATATTTAGTAAGTGTGGCTTCAGACAGCTTTGGCTGCATGGAAGATCTGTTACCACTACTATAAGATAGGCATGGATCGTGCCTTATGTCTACCTCGTCATTAATCTAATCTTTTTTGTTCGTGCTTGAGGACGAACCCGGCCATAAGACGGCCACCTATAGTAGCTTCGGTGAGGGTGTTCTAAACCCAAGATGGCCATTGGCCACCCAGAGCCTTGATACTGCAATACTTCTGACTGGCTCTGAGGGCCTGTGCCATTGAAATGCATGGGCGGCTATTTACATCCTTTATGTCTCCCATTTGGCCGTCCCACAGTCTCGCATTAGTTGTGCTGCTTTTCATGCTTTCATTGCACTCTCTGCATAATTCCGATAGCAGTCAATATTTTGACCCCATGTCTTGAAAAGGCCCACAAAGCACATCCCACGACCCTGCAAACTCCCCCAAGCAGAGACAGAAGCCTTCCTTAACCCTCTCTTCTCCTCAGTGCAGCATTGATGGAGGCTGGCGGGAAGCCACCCTCCTGGCAGGATTGAGGGTGACTGCACACCCTGCTTGGGACTCAGCAGGACGTGTCTGGCGTGGTGCCGATGATCCGTCCTAAAGCATACCCTTTAGAGAAAATCAGTCAATGGGCAAATAAAATGTCTCTATTTTTGCTGCAAATTCTCTTGTTTTGTGGTTCACAAACGTTGCCAAATGTTTGCATGTCCAAGTGAACCCAGCCGGCTCCTTCTGTGTATGTGACACAGGAACTGTCACATTGCAGCAGAGAAGGGAGCGCTGGACTCAAGGAAGAAGTATGCAAACTGTGTGGAAGCTTGCACAAGTCATACATGTAGAATCAGTGTACAGCCTCTCACGCCTGCTCCACCATTATATCCAGTGTTCTCTCATTCAACTGACACACAACCTTTTCCTGTGCTTGACATTTTATTTTCTGGACTGTTGTCGAGTGTTGCCCTTTGTGTCAAGCCTCAAGACTCCGACTGGAGCTTAGCGTCTGTAGTCAGGACCTGAAACCCTAGCCCACCCCGGCGGCTACATGGTATAAATGAAATGTCATTTACATAGTTCACACATTACATGAGCTCCTACCCCCTACAGAAACAAGTGGTTGGGCAAGGCGGCCTCTTGGACTAATGTATTTTTATCATAAATCCGTGAAAAACCTGCAGCAGGTATCGGCAAAGGATTCAACATAGTTAAACTGAGCATTCTCCCTTCCAAGGTCTGTAAAATAAGGACCATTGATTAATGCTGTTGGATAGTAGTATCATCTCCTGTTTATTGTGCTTTGAAGTCTGTAGAGGGTGCCATGGTCTTCATCAAGAGTGAAGGTGTCAGATGTTTACCCATGGGCCGCAGAAGATGCTGTGATTGTGGGGCACCCACATAACTTTATGCTGTCATGTCCGCGTAAGCTAGTCTATATATCTAATGCATTAATTCTTCTAGCCTGGATGACAGGGGGAGAGAGTGATGGTAGTAAAAGAGAGGGGGCGGCATTTTTCAATTCTCGCCTAGGGCGGCAAAACACCTAGAAACGGCCCTGCACGCAGATAATAGAGCGTCATCTTAACACACCCTCACAACAAGGCACGACATTGGGAGACACGAGACCACCACGGCGCGAGTAGTGAACAGCCGCTTCTCAGTGGAGAGGTACAGGGTAAGGTGCTTCGACTCACCACCTCTGCATCCAGGCGCAACGAAGACATACATGGACCTCACTTTACTTCCACACTAGCCCACACAACCCGTTTCTAAGAGCACTAAAGAAACTCACTACTAACTACACACAAGCAAACAGCACCAACAGACACTCGCAAACGGTGGCTCCTCCTGATAGAGAATGCGCTGCGATAGGCAACGATGGTTGGCGCTACATAAATACAAAATAACATAACATTGACTTTGCAGTAATTTTATTACTTCCAAGAACAGGGTGGAATGGATACATATGACGCTGTGACATCACTACGAAAGAACAGTAAGCACACGTCATAGTGACCGCAAGATGAGCACGCAACTTATTTTTTTTTCTAAAATAGAGGATCGTGTTCCACTTGACTAAAAGTCGTGGTGATGTTGGTAATTCAGGATCGATGAGACTTCTGTGATCTCCGCGCTCCATCTTTGCCACGCTGTTTGATCTTGGGCAGACTGCAAGCATCAGACCTGTACAAGAGCAGTTTCGAGTGAAAAGTAATGCGGGGGGGGGGAGAGAAAGACTGCATGTAAACCAAGCGCGCCCATGCTGAGACGAGACTTCCGTGATCTCGGCGCTCCACCTTTGCCACATGTGACATCACTACGAAAGAACAGTAAGCACAGTCACAGTGACCGCAAGATGAGCACGCAACTTATTTTTTCTAAAATAGAGGATCGTGTTCCACTTGACTAAAAGTCGTGGTGATGTTGGTAATTCAGGATCGATGAGACTTCCGTGATCTCGGCGCTCCACCTTTGCCACGCTGTTTGATCTTGGGCATTCTGTATCTTTGGTCTGGCAGAAAGAGATCGGAGTGCAGACATGGGCACAAAGTCCAAGGTTCCCTTTTACAGCGATCATTTAGCTGGGTGGGGAAGTTGTAACACTTTATGATGACCGTCATAGGTATGTTTGTCATTGATTGCCTCCTGTGAAGGACAACAAGGTTCTCTTGGCAGCGGATATATTAAAGACGAAAGTAAACTTACTCTGCCTTTTAAACTCTCTGGCACAGAACTAGCTAACCTTCCTACGCACACCTAGGGTGCAGGGCAGAGATAACCCTGTTAAACATTAAAAGAAGAGAGATATATCTGTCTCCGCCCACTCCCCAAGCAAGGGGAACTTGTGGAGCGGCTGATAACAAGCCATGGGCCCGCTGGGTGCTTGCAGGCCTCACCCCGTGACAGCATCAGTCTCATGAGAAAGCAGTGAGAGCAGGGCTCCTTTTAAAAAATAACAAATAAAAAAACTTCACGAACCTAGTCACTGGAATTCAAACCTGGAAACGGCCTCATTGCTGGGCTGTCCCTGAAATCCGTGTGTCATTAATGTCCAGATTTAGTGCATCCTAGCCCAAAACGTGTGCCTATCGTTGACCTAATGAAATTAAACCATCTTTAGTGCAAAATTCTCTCTTGCTAGGAGTGCTTGGGAACTGCACATCTCCCAGGGAAAGGCAACTATTTTACGTTTATAAAAAACCAGGACCTTTAATGCATGGCATTTGATGAATAAAGGCATTCTCAAATGTGAAATCCGCCCGTGTCCATTATATCCAGAAGGACGTGCTCCCATGTGTTACATTCTTAGCCTCGCCTCTTTTCTTTTATTAAATCTGTGCCCAGCCCAGCTGGCTATTTCGTCAGTTGGACAGCATTGTAATACTGTGGTGCTTTCCTCTTTCTTCCTTTTTGTCCTGTTGCTTTTGTATCCCTGTTTATGTGCTGTCTTCGCCCCTCTAAATAGGTTGACAACCACTTTTCTGTTCTGTCAAGCCGGGGCTGTGGCTAGCCAGTTTGGAAGGCAAAGATATGTTAGGACGCTGCAGGAGATGAACAGTGTGGGCAGGGAGCTTGTGGCACCAATATATAAATATGGATCACTTGGGTCACTGGCCCTTTCTGGCTCCATTTCAAAACTTCAAATGACCCAGGACAAATAAGACACAGTTGAGCAGAGCTGCCATGAGACGGCACCGACAGGAAAGCATGAGATTCAGTATTCTGCAAGGAGAGTTGTGAAAAGAAAACGGGGCTGGTGCATTCAGCTACACTGGATAAATACCAGCATTGGAGGAAGTGGAGAAGGCGCAATGAGACTGCATAGCTGTCTGTCCCATATAGGACAGACATCGGGGAGCAGTCCCGGTGTTAAGGTATAAATGAAACTAGAGACATGGAGAGGGTATAGGTGTCCGGATTCCTTACCTTATGTCAATATCTATATGCATGGCGCTTGACGCATACCTTTTTCAATCAGAATGCCATCAACCTTAGCAATCTCCCGTCAAATCCCGACTGCTCGAAGATCAATGAAATCCTCTGTTCTGTTTTAGCTTAGTATTCACAGGTTTTATTTAATGCGAATTAATTTTTTAGATTTTTATGAATAGTTCATGTTTGCATACATTGACTGTTTCCTTAGAAGTTGTAAAGTATTTGGGGTGGTGGAGTTCATTCAGTGCTACCCATCCGCAGAGCTTTAAGTGGGATGAAAAAACAGAAGGGTCTCTCAAAAGGGTGCGGCCGATGTAATTAGGGCGGGGCTTAAAAAGTCAGCAAAAAATGTACACTTAGCATAGTGTGCGGCCCGGCTGGTAATTGGCTGCTTCCGTCACTGCATCCAGATATATAATACAAAAAGTAAAATTACACCTACAACAAGCCAGGACTATTGGCTTTGCCAATGGATGTTAGTTGCATAAGATAAATAAGCAACAACTATGGCTTCGTTATGTAGAATATTTTAAATGCTTCAGTTCTGAAATAATGAGACTGTGAAAGAGCTATAACGAGTCACTCTGAAGTTACATCAAAGGCAGTGAAGGGTGGTAGTTACAAAATTAAGATTTTTTTTTCATCCTGAGGGTGAGGGCAAAAATGGAGAGCCCAATAGGAACCTGCCTCAGCACCTTCTTTTTTTTTTTTGAATTGCCAGTGCTGAGCACCGACAGGATCTGGCCCACTTAAAGCCCTGCCCATTCGTGTAAAGTCACATGTTTAATTTTATGTTGCTATTGATGAATATGGGATCAATCAATCAATATTTGGGAACGGTTTGTTGACGACTACAATTTCATGTAAAAAATCATCTCCTATTGTAGAAAAAATGTATCGCATACAAACTGAACATGGCACTTCGATCAACAGCAGTTTCTGAAAAATAAAGGCCACTGAATTCTTATATGTATGACGTACAGGGTCACTTTCTGAATGATACCAACATTCCTTAATGACAGTGCTTCTGGAAAAACACCGAAATTCAGCGGAGCGAATATAGACCTGTACCTGGGGTATACATTGTGGGATCTCGGAGAAATTTAGCAAGACAAATGCGGCATTCGGCTGCGTAAAGATTTGTCTTCTGGTGTTGGTCCGGGCAGCTAGCATGGATTATTGGAGATAGCAGTGAGTGCCTGTTAAAGTCTGGTAGTGAGAAACCAAAGGGGGTGGGGGAGGGGAGGGGATGTTAAGCAAGTGAAAAACACACCTCCGCATCTTGGAAATGGCTGCGCCAGTCGAACAGGGCTCTCCTCCGCATTTGCCGCTTCAGAACAAACAAGCATTGGCATAGCCAATAGGTCTCGCCTTTGGGACCTTATAAGTGTTTAGCCATGCAACAGTTGATGTTGTTGCACCAAGGATATTGTGCTGGATAACTAAACACTTATAAGGTCCCAAAGGCGAGACCTATTGGCTATGCCAATGCTTGTTTCTTTGGTAGCCAACATGAGATGGGCTCCCATAGGCTATGAAACCCCCATGTAGGGAAGCTTCTTGAGTTTGAAATAAAAGCTCTTCTTCCCTTCTACTTTTTCTGCTTCTTTTACAGTCTTCTTGCCCCCTTCAACCCCCCCAACACCCTTCTCTGTCCCTGTCACTATAATTCCCTTTGTCCCCTTCACCTTACTCCTGTTGACCCCCTACTTTGTATCCCCTGCCACAGGCCTCATAACCACTTCCCCGACCAAGCTTTGCTCCTCAGTACCCACTCTTGTGGCAGTCACATAAGAACCTCTGCTCAGCCACAGAACTTCCCCAGCCTGCGACATCATCGCATCCACACCAACTGAGACCATTGCCACAGCCATATTTTCACATCTGTGATCTTTACCTGGGGCCAGGGTGGGTGCCCGTTCTGGAATGCACCGTTTTTCAACCCATCACCTTCTGTCTGGCTCTCCACGGCTGCCCTGCTGCCGTTGCCCACCAGAGGCACTGTGAAAAACAGTATGGACAGACTGATGAGTGTGTCCCTTTCCCCTTCCCCGTTCCCCTTTCCCGTGACCCCACCAGCTTGCAATTTCTTGGGGTAATGGAACCACACAAAGCTCCCCAGAGTCAGCCAAGCCACTAAACGGATCGCCCTGCAAAAAAGATGAGAGGCCCAGTGTGCTGGTTACTACCTGCTGCCTAACCGGACTCACCCCCATGTCGACCGTGATACCACTCACGGCCAGGTCCCTGTCCCTCAATGACCGTGCTTTACTCCGCTCCCCCATTGACCTTGCTGCCCCCAGCTGCTGATCTTCCCTCCTATATACTCTCCTGGGCTTTTGGTCCCCCTCCCCCTGATATATGAAGTGACTACAAAAGTCCTCACCTACGTCCTCTGACAGCTCTTCATCCTCCCCGTCGCTCCATTCTAAATCTGCCACCATGGCCGAGGCTGAGAAGCACCTGGATGATTCCTGTTGACTGGCATAAAGAACCCCCCCATCACCCCAGGCTGACCTGGGGCTGCACACCTTTCCTCCCCTAAGACATTCTTTGCCAAGCATTTCCTGGCTCCTACCTGGGCCCGAGCTAACAAGCCTCCCCTCTCCAAAGATATTGGGGGCCATCAACCCTCTTGCGCCCAAGCCCCCTATCTCTCCCCCTAAACCAGGCCCAATCTTGTCCTGCTGCCTGCCTGGCTGGATCTGGTGATGGCTGCTTCAATGGCTGCTGAAAAATACTCCCTCTCCACTGCACTTTTTCCATCCCAGCATGAGCCTTGCCCAGCCCCAGCCCTCCCAACAGCATCCATCCTTACAGGCAGAGAGGTAGAGGACCTCAACCTGCTGTTGAAATAAATGCTCCTTTCAATCACCCTCGCTGCCCAGGCTCTAGAATCCCAGGAAAAACTACTCTCATCCCAACCCATCCTCATTGACCTCCCCAACCACCGAAAATGAGTGTGAGGCCTCCCAGAGCTAGGCCTGCCCTCAGCACGCCTTTTCTCATTACTATCATTCCCCCGAGGTAGCAGCAAACCAGACGCTCCGCCCTCCATATCGCGATTTGCGTACTCTCTCCAAAAAAATCTTCATCTCCCGGGGCTTCCCACCCACTACCCAGCATCCTGTTAACTAATGCAGTGGGCCACTTGGGTATAGCTTCTGACCAGTGTCGCTCTGCACGCAACCTTGGGGCCTCTCTCCGAAGCTGAGAACGGCCCCTCTCTCTCACCTGTGTTGCAGTCACAGCGGGGGTCCGGTGCTGTTTAGCAGACACATACCGCAACCCCTGCTGATACTCTTCTCAAAGGATGGCCCTCAGCTGCCCCAATCTTTTTAACCAAGTCAAGGTGCCTGGCTTCTTCCGGAGCACCTGTGCCACTTTGTCTGCACCCTCTATCGCAAACAGTAAAACACCTTGTTATGAGTAACCACCGAACAACACGAAAATGCCACCATGAAGGAAGACCCAGGCCACAAAGCTAAAAGCTAACAGACCTAAAGATCAGCCACTGTGTTACTCAACAAAATGGTGGCAGGTCCAGAAAATGATGCCCTATATATACCCCTTGGGCTATAATATAGCTCAAAACCAACCCAAAAAGAAGGAGCAGTCTCCTGGACTTCTCCATTCCCCAAAAGTCCCCAGGGGGCAGACCTCCCTGCGGTTGGCCGCCCCCCAAGACCCCAATCTGCTGTGAAAGGGGGAGTAACCAGGGACGGTCCTAGGATTTGTGGGGCCCTGGGCAGGATAGGAACATGCGAGGCCCATCTAATTTGCATAAGATGTAATGTCAAAGGGAGTGACCTCATAGGAAGTGTCAACTGACCATTCATTTTGTGACAGTGTTGAAGCAGCTTTGCAAGAAGTGGATATCACTGAGATGCCTACCATTTGGGCAGCCATTATTGCGATTTGCTAGCAGCATAACCACCACTTGTTAGTTTTAACACCACTATGCTTCACTGCGTCCACCGCGTCCCATCTGTAAAAGTAGCTTTAGAAGCCCCTCTGGGGATTGTAGTCCTAATGAGGTATATTGCCAGTAAGAGGAATTGTCCTGTGGACTACAACCCCTAAGAGCGAGAAGTGCGCCGAGTCTTCAATGCATGCGAGTCATTGGTGTCTGTTCTGTTCTGGCAAATGCCTACTAAACTGGGTATACCATCAGCCCAGCGTGATGCCAGTAATAGTAGCCATGCTCCACTCCAGCGAAGGATGCCGCCGTAGTCCTAAATAAAACAGGATATATAGGGCCCTATTGAGAATGTGTCACTAATCCAAGCAGAGGGCAGAGTGCTCATTTAAAACTGCTTCACATGAAGGGCCTTTCTCAGCTGACTCAGACGATCGTACTTTATTTCCCCGTCCCCTTGCCCCAGCCCTCAACTCCTCCCTGCTGCGAGAAAGTGGAGAGCGAAACCCCGGTACAGAGATGGTTGCTTTCTGGTGCTTCACAGACGATCGCCTCAGCTTTATTGCATGGTCGAGGTGCATGGGTTTACGGTGAGTGACAACCAGTTTGTATACTAATAAGAGTGTTGCTGCTCCTAAACATAATGCTCCATAACTCCACTCCAATGCCCATGCACCTCTTCCTGCCTTACCTCTCCTGTTTCTTCTATTCCTCTGGTCTTTCTTCATTCTCCTGTACCCTCCTTTCTCTTATTTCTTGCTCCTCCTCTTTCTCACATTATCCTTCCACCCTCTGAAGTTGTCTTCCTGCCCACTTGATCTCCCTGCCCCGCAGCCCAATTCACACCTCTACAACTCCCGTCAAATGCCATTTTTTTCTTCCTTGCCTTAGCTCCATCATTCCTCCCTATTGCCCTCCCCTGCTTTCATAACTCCCCACCACCTCCTTCCACTCACCCTCAGCCCCTCCTGCTTTCTTTTTTTTAATCTTCGATCACTTGCTCCCTTCTTGCTACTAAGGTTGCTTTTCTGCATCCACTCTTGAAGGCCCTATGCATTCTAAAATTCACGCACATGGTAAATCAGCAAGTAGCGTGACTCGCACTAAACAGTCATGTTTTGCTTGACCAGGTTATTTTATACAACGCCAATAGCTCTAAATCTTAAAAACGCGAGACCTGTTGCAGTGCAAATGCTTGTTTTTGTTGTGAGCCCTGCAGGATGCTCTGCTTTTCCTTCATGCAGGGGCAGGGCTCACTTCACACCTCAGGAGAGTTCAAGCATCGGCCTAACCGCTGTTATCATGCAGATGCAGCGATTAGGCTAAGAGAAAGAGGTGTCAGTAAAGGAAAGCTGATACTGGCCAGAAACCCTGCCCTGCCCAGTCTGCCGCAGCTGAAAGTGATGAGGGAGTCATATTGCCCTTTCAGCCCATGGCAGCATGGCCCAGGAGAGGGGGGCCCCGCCTTGGGTCTTTCACACTTCACCATGCCTGCGAACCCCAAGGAAGGGGGCTGCCCACCTGGAACTCGTACAATGGCACATTTTCAACAGGATTAAGGGCTCGTGGGGGGCCCCGTTGTAGTTAGAAGGTTGCGGGGCCCTGGGCAGCTGCCCACACTGCCCATGCCTAGCGCCGGCCCTGGGTGTAACTAGACCCGAACTTCGGGGGAGCGGAGGATAACATGTCAACCAATAGAAGTGGAGCTAACACTTCAAACAATGGGGTGGAGCTAGCCTGAGAGCCAGTACAAGAGGTTAGCAGTAAATTGGAAGTATAACAAGCAGGTTTGCTTTAGTGCATTTGAAAATTTTTATAGGCTACTTACAGAGATGTTTAAAAAGGCAAATGAGTGATTTGATAACTAAAAAGCAGCTTCTATGCATTTATTACAAAGGAATTTAGAATCAGTTTTTGAAAAGCTGCTTCAAGAAAATCACCCTTTTTGCCAGTGCTCCAAAAATGTCTTCTGTGAAATGGCAATGCGTTCATGAAATATTTTTAATTGCAGCTTCAGAAATGCGCTGCTGACTGTTGACCAAAGGTACACTTTCAGTCTGCTCATTTGGATGTGACAACATATGCTTATTTGAGGGTGCACACATGTACAGCTCTCAGAATACTGATCTTGGGGCCAGATGTGCGACCCACCAATTTGCGATTCCCAAATTGCTTTGCATTTGCGTCTCGCAATTTGCGACTCGCAAATTGGGATGCACAACAGTGTCTCAGACACTGCGATTCCTAATGGGGTCTCAAATTGCATGCCTCATTAATATTAATGAGGCAGGCACAACTTTTCAGTTTCATTTTTTAAGGGCAGGCAGTGGTCCCTGGGACCACCTCCTGCCTGCTCTTAAAAAATATTTTCTCACATACCCACAAAGGGGAAGGGGCCCCCTGGGGACCCCTTCCTGTTTGCGAGTGGTTTACCACCCAGTAGGTGGTAAACTGCGAGTGTTTTGCAGTCGCAAAACAATAGTACATGGCATGGTGACTCACTATTAGGAAGGGACGCCCCTTCCTAATAGCGAGAGTCGGAAATGCTATTTTGCGAGTCAGTGACTCGCAAAATAGCATTTGTACATGCCAATACCCTTTTTTGCGGTTGCAAACGTGAGGATCTCCCGTTTGCGGCCGCAAAAAAGGGTTGTACCTCTGGCCCTTAGGGACTTAACACATCTAACTTCGGGATGTGTGACTGGTAAGTCACAGGCTTAATTCGGAATGACTCTTTCATTTCTCCTTTGCTTGAATAAGTGAGTGCTAATCATTTGGCAATATTACCACCTCTTAATTACTCTGCCAGGATTGGGTGCTATCCTAAATAAAATAATAAAGTAGTACCACACTTAAAGCAGTTCTCATGATATGACTGAGGTACATCTGTGCAGGAAGCCACCAGGCTTAAACAACTTGCAAAAACGGGTAGTTGCTCTGACATAACTTTGGAAACAATTGTGTTTTAGCATACAAGCGTTCTCTCATTTTCCAGAACATATAGACGGTGTGACTGATTGGTAATGTCCTGCAAAGAGGTCCCTCCAATAGAAACAGAAATCATGCCTCTTAATAGCATATGATTTAATAAAAAAAAATAAACATGCTTTCAATTTTGTTCTGAAGCCCCCAACTCATGAAGAGTCAAATCCACTAAAGTATCAATGTGTTATTATATCCCGCAAGTACAATGTGCAATATAAAATGGCACATTTGTTATGAAGTTCTCCAAACTTCCTTGGAGAAGAATGACAATATTCTGTAAAATGGCTGGTCTTATATGTCTATACTAATTAACACTATTAGCCTGACCTAGGTAGCAAAAGGGGCACCCTTGAATGGGGCAGAAGAGAGACCAGGCAGACAATTTGATTATCAGTTTGTCACTGGAACAAGTAGTGCACAAAGCAACGTTGTCATTGTGCAATGCTTTTGCATTGGCAATATATTATACATATAATATCAGAGTTATACTGCTTTTGACAGTTTCAGGCTTGGATTGACTGCACATTAAGGTTTCACAAGCATTTTGCTGCCAAACTACACAAGTCTGAAGAGACAGGAGATAGCTATGCAATACCTGCACGCAGGGGGTGAGTCCGGGAGCTGAAGTAAGATGAGCCCTGGCGATGATCCTGGCGAAATCAGAGGCGTGTAAGCGTCCGCGGCTCTCTGGGAGTGGAGGAGACCGAGCAAAAGGCATCGACTGAGCGGCAGACTACTGAGTTGAGACCGGGTGACCGGCGACAGGCCCGGCTGTATTGGAGGCAACTAAATACCACCACAGAAGCAAGGCAGCGCCGGAAGGCAGTGACGGTGAGGTGCAGCAGCAGCGCGGAAGGGTATCAGATGACAGCGGCCTCCCTGCGAATGACCCCCGCAAGAGGCTAATGCGGATTGGCATAGAGCTGCGGAAATGTGGCTGCCCACCGCCCCCAAAGGGGGCCCCCCTAAAAGGGCAGCCCTTTAGTGCCATTGCGGCACAAGCCTACCCCTCGCTCTAGCAGCAGAGGGCTCCCGCCTGGAGCCCGCTGTTCAGGGGGTGTGGGCGTCACTTCCGGTACGCCCAGGGGGGAGGGAGGGTATGTATACCCCTCTGACCCTCCCAGCGGCCTCTTTGCCGCCAGCCTCGCCGTCTAGAGGGGTCATCCTATGAGGGTTACACGACGTCTGAACACGCAGGGGAGTGGAACTTTGAGTCCACAGCAGGCCGAGCAGAGGAGAAGCGGGGTCCATCAAAGTTAGGTGAGCTAGTCCTAGTTCGGAGCCCCCACCTTTTAGGTGATTAGTTTGGACCCTGCATGGTGGAGCGATGCTTAAACCGACATTTACGCTCCACCATATTCGGTTGATTCCCTCCTCTGCTCCCCCCCCCCCTGGGTCGCGCTGTCCGGACGTGTCGTGCGGGTTCGGAGAAGCTCCCTACTTAGTTAGCGGTAAGCTTGGGCCCATGCATCTCTTTGGCGCCTGACATGCCGTCTAACTGCGCCGTGATTCTCCGGGGAGTCGGGCCCGTCCCTTCAATATACTAGACGGAGGCGCAGTTGAAGTTGGACTCGCGGCCGCCGGTTCTGGTCAGTATTTACCCGCCTCCCCCGTGCCCCGGTCGGTACCCCTGTCGAACCAACAATTGCAGCGGTGCTCCAGTCCGCTGCATCCTTGGGGCTTATCTCACCCTGGTGTGAACTGGCAGCACCAGTGCCCGACCGCCCCACTCACACCCTTCCTGCCGCCTGCGAATTGTTTTCCACAAAGAATGTGGAGTAAGGGCCTGAGATGCTCACTTGGCTATCCGGGTGACGGGCAAGGGGCCGCGGGCGTGAGGCCGCGAAGGTGCGGGGGTCTGCTGGTTCAGCCAGAGTTTGGGCTGCGCTCGGTGCCGTTAAGGCCGCGGTGCCAGTGAGGCACGCACGGTCGAGCGGGTGGCGTTATTGGATGGGGCATAATGTTTGATAGCGTTTTCTATTTGAGGGTGATTGACGTGATAGTGGTAACATAAGGTTATTAACACGCATACATTAATAACGTGCATGCTGGTCAATTGGAGGTTTGCACTCGCTACGGTGCAGGGCGGTGATTATTGAACCGGCCACTGAAGATGGGCGTATTGTGGGTATCGTAGCCACGCGGCGAGGCGGCTGCCCCCATATGCGAGGGGGGTATAGACAAGCCCTTACTACTATATGTTGGGGTGATCTACTCTTTGGTGAGCACACGCCCATCTGGTGGGATACATACATCAGCCGATGTTAGCGAAGCTTGGTCTGAGCTGAGAGCGGGAGGCAGGCACTCCGGGCTCTCCGGCTACTGCCTGAGCCCCGACATCACCCCCCGCTTCCTCCACCCGGCCCAGTGGCGCATGGCGCCTGTGCCCACTTTACCGTCGATCTTGTGGCACCGCTGGCCGATGTGAGGCCAGGGGCGCTTGTGCTATGGGGGGGGCCCGCGGACCGTCGGCTTTTCTGGGTTGTGCAGCCGGTTATATTTTTGGCGGTGGTGACTCCATGTTGGGAGCATGAGGGGGCCGCGGTTTTCGTTGTTATTCGTAATGCGAGGTAGCGGTAACCTACGTTATACCTGTTATTGCACAAAGCAAGCAAGTGCTTTTGTTGTGCTCTAGTTTAATGTAAATATCAACTACTGCCGCTAGATGGCGAACTAGTTCGAGACTTCTCTTGCGGCAACTAGTTCGGCAATGCATACTGCTCCAGTGTTTGGAAAACAATTTTCAGAGTGGGAGTGCTGCCATCAATGTTTCATTGAAATCATGGCGATTGTGATAAATCCAAGAATCATACTTATATTGCTAAAGTAAGGTGTGGAAGTGCAGTATCATTTACAGATAGTATATTTTCCAGGCAAATGGCTACTAAATTTGGGCAGATATGCAGTTTCACCATGCACCACAGAAACGACAATGTGCCGAAACCGGGTTGTTTTGCCGTTTGAATAGCAGCCGAGTTGGTGCACGTATCGGCAGTGTGCTCATGTCCCTATGCTTGTGGCCCGCACCGGCATGTTCATGGGCGGGGCGGACACTGGGGGCCTGGAAGGTGAATCAGGTGTATTGGGGCTGGTGCTTGCGGGTGAATTTCACTTGTTGGAAGGGGATTGTAGATGAGGGAGACTTGGCATATCAGGGATAGCTGCGTGCCGCGGCCCAGACTGTGATGCGCTGGGGATATGTTGTTCAGGTCGGGTCACTTGAGCACTACCATGAGGTATTAAGTGGGGTTTATGCAAAGCAACGTGGGCCTTGGGCATCGCTCATTTGCTTGTTGATCATTGCCCGCCTGACGCACAGCCTCGGAGAACGGTCCTCTGAGGCTGGCTTTTCCACGTGTCCAATGTTTATAAGTATAACTTTCATAAGTGAGGACACGTCAACAGTGCCCCGTTGGTAAAGGTTGTTTTATGTGCACCAAGCGAACGCTTGCAATTTGTCACTTGTCCGGAGTCGGTAGTGGTATGCTTTATGTGGGGGACAACAGGGCGAGTTGTGTGCAGAGAGCCTGTCGAGGCCTTTCTATGAATTTTGAGCAGTGACACGCCGGGCGCCTTCAGTCTGTGCTGCGAAAGAGGTGCTACTAATTGTAATTTGAATAGCAATGTACACATGTTCCAGATTGCCACGAAGTGTTAATTTATTGATGGAATTTCACGCCCTGCAATTGTCCGCATATTGTGCGCGAGGTTTTGACTCCTTTACGTGCGCCTCTTTTATACAGGTTTCCGAATGTAAATAACGGTGCATGGTATGAGGATTAGCATGCAAATGTGACACATTGCCACGAAGCGGTAGTGTCTTAGTCAATTTTAACACGCGGCTATTGTTGCATATGGTAGCGCGATGTGAGTCTTTTTACGTGCGCAGCTTTGTTACAGCTGTCCATATTTACAAATGGTGAATCGTATGATTAGGCCATAGTATTATGAGGCTCGTTGCGCTATATTGGTTGGCAGCTAGGCAATTGCGCTCAGGTTTTTGAAACCTGCATGGTGTGGTCTGTGTGTTGTATGCACGCGAGGGTAAATTGAATGACCAAGAATGTGGTTCCTTGGTCCGTGGTGCCGTACTTCTTTTCGGCTTCGTGCGGGTCTGTGTTAAGGGAGGTTCGGTGTCGAAGGTTGATTGTAATGGAGGGTTGTTGCTAAAGTAATCCATGGCAACTGGGACTTATTATTATTGAAGTGCTCCAACCGGCATGATGGCGTCTGTGTTTTAAATATACCAATAGGAAGCACTATGGGGGATCGGATGGTTGACCCCTTGAGGGAACTGGCCAGGTCACCCCTTCCGTGGCGCCATCAGTGCTGATGCTCCCTGCGGCTCTGAGCTGGATCAGTGCTCTTCATAAACGGTAGCACCCAGCTCGAGGGAAGAATTAATTGTGCCTGTTCCTCCTTTACACCATTGACAAGGTCAAGGGCCCTGGCTTGCTGTAGGTACATGGTTAAGGGTTGATTATATATGGGACTCAATGACAAAAGAGGTTGAACTAGGTGACACGCTTCGCTAAGCATAGGGATCAGCTTGCATATTTTAATCCAATGACAAAGACGGAGCAAGTGTTCGGGTCAGAACCGGAAGGCCATGGGGTGGCTCGACAAAACATTTTCAAGCCCTCGCTATCGTTGTAAGGGTGTTGCAATTCTATAATTGCAGGTAATCATTATCTGGTATTAATTGATAGATTCGACCGGGTGGTTTCCGGTACTCGGCACTGTCATGTAATTATCAATGCCGGCGATGGTGGCAGTTCGCCACTACTGGGCCTTGTCTCTCTATTTTAAAGTTGACCACAACATCGGACAAATATTAATTCTATATACTTTAAAATTACTATTGCCTGTCGCCCATGCCATTCTTATAGCCCTGGGGGCCTGGAATAGTCTGAATTGTCACACTTACACAATAGCTTGGGTTAGTAGCTGTGATGTTGCTGGGACTTGCAGCAGGGCTGTAGCTTTGCTTGGTGCAAACTGTAGTGGCCTCCTGCCGCCCTCTGAGGGCAATAAAATAAGTACCATTAACTTGGCTAGCAATAAGACCTGCAAGCAGCGTGGGATTATACCGTGGGCGGTGGAGGTGAGCACCAACACATGTTGTGTCAGGCATAGCAAGGTCAATAACATTCACCTGCCTTTCCTCCTTCCGTGGTAAGGACAGGAAACACCCTCGGAGGGTAGCACCCACCAGACACAGCACTGGGCCATTTTACAAATTCAAACGGACCAAAAACTGTCATGGCCACAGACCGGTTTTAGGTGCATTTGTAGGGGCATCGGTTACACTGCTTAGGTTAGCAGCAGCAGGGGCGTGGTATGTTTAGCAGCCTTCTTGCCCGGGGAGCACATTTTGCCTGCAGAGACGTTTTCCTCGTGGCTGGGTTCATAGCGTGATCAGAAATACAATTTCCGCCTGCTGCTCCTACCTGGCAAGCCTTCCCTAGATCAAAACGGGACCTCACTTAGGAGAAACGGGGGAGTGTCAGATTATTTGCAGTAATACTAATGAGCTGCTGCTTTGCTACAATGTTTAAAGCACAGCAATATCTCTGATGAATTTTAAATGTAAACACATATCAGAGACTATTAGCAGTAATATTAGTGAGCTGCTGCTGTGTTAAATTGTGGCAAGCAAGATAGTTTTTCCTGCAGCTAGAGTGTTGTAGAACATTTAGAATGTTCATGGGTATCATTCAAATATCCGGTAAGATGCATCAAGCTATCGCTCCATAACACCAGCTCTAAAGGCTCCTGAAAGGTCAGATTAAAAGTAAAGAAACCCTCCTGGTGGGAGGCCGCGTGTGCTAACCTCTCCGAAGCGGGGCCCTCACAGTGAGGTGGCTCCCAACTTAGTCACGGCTAGGTCCCACTGGGCTTCAGCCAGATGACCACTGGCGCAAGTTGGTCAAATATAGTTTGAAAGGGGGCATAAGTGGGTGTGATGGGTTAGGTTCTGCCTAGAAGAGATCGAAGGTCTGCCTAGGGGAACCGTTGACCAGGACATTGGCAGGGCAGGCCACAGCAATTCCCCAGTCGCACCCTGGCACTGGTATCAAGCAGCTACCCTATTACGATAATGGAAATCCAGATTAACATCGTGCCATATGGGCCAACCTAAAAAGCCATTTAGCTGCAGATTCCAAGGCAATGCACTTTTGGCATGGCTGATACAAGAAGCCTGTTACTTGTTTAATTTCATTGGACACATATGGACACGTTCTGGTCATGTATTGTTTGTGTCTTAGCAGGAGGGCCTGTAGTTGTTTCAGCTGGTATGTACTTGCAAGGTCCGTAACTGGACAGTGCAGCATTTTCCAATATGCATAACCCCCTGTATGATGTCAGGTTTGAGATTCAGTTTGAGAGCCACTTCATGGGCGTTCAGGAGCTACATGCAGCTCCTTCCTGTATGCATGGGGGGTTAATTAGGGCTTAGTCTGCTGGGCTGAGGTGTGCTGGGAGCACCATGGGCTAATATGTGAGCAGCACCACTTTCTAGCAATCTGAGTGCAATGTGGCGTGGGACCAGGTGCTAATACATGTGCAGTTTGGGTTTGGAACAAACTAAGGGCACCTTGCGTAGAACCTATGAATTTGGGTGCGGGGGTGGGCTACGGCTCGGGTGGGGACTCCAACAGGGGACCCAGCATCTGTCATTAGTCTCACCCTGTCCCCACCCGTTGACCCTCCCCTGTGGTTCCATATTTCGCTTGGTACCGCACATGGTCATCACTGAACATCCAAAGTTGTACTTACCAAAGCAAGGGGTTAGCCATCATGTTATGGCCAGCTAGCAGGACATTTTCACCGTCTCCCACTATCTGGAGCCCCCAGGGGGAATTCAGTGGGGGGTGCTTGCTATTCTAGCAGAGGACAGGAGCACTGGCACAGGGAGGGCTGCAGCACAAAGAGCATAAGCTACAAGTTAGTGGACATTAGGCATTCCCATAGTTTGTAAGGGCAGGCGACTGCTTGTTGGTTCGCCCCACACCAGTAGCTTTTCTACACACAGGCCTGCCTCCGGGATACGTCAGTTGGAGATCCCGGGACTCCTGCCTGCTATGGCACACCTTGTCATGAGTTGCCTGGGCACAGGTACGGCACGCCTGCCCGGCAGCATTGATAACTCTTCCATTAATCAGCCTGCACCCGGGTACTGGGGCTTTTCCAAGTAGGGGCAAACTAGGGCCAGTCACCCACGAAAGGATAGGCACAAACTTGAAGAACTGGGGGTTCCTCATTGGGCACACCTCCTGTACCTTGGGTATTCAGCCGGCTGCTGTATCTCTTCACAGAGAAGAGGGGTGGGGGTACCCAGTTGCTCTCAGCATGGCACATTAAGGTGGGCGCTAACCAGGAGGTTACCCATTAATGTCGCGACTGCACACGATGCTAGCAATCATGCACCAAGGAAGTCCCCTCGGAAGGTGCTGAACAGGTGTAAGTTCAGTAAGACAGGACGGATTCATGGCAAGTAAAGGAGGGCACACTTGCTATTATCACTCATTTCTGGTGCATCAGATAGTTCAGCTTGTCAAATGTTTTTACAGGGATACACTAGGGCATTGAGCGAGCTGCATGAGGTAGCAAGGTAACGTGCGGTGAGGCGGCGTGGTCTCAGCAAACACACAAAAGGGGTCTGCGGCAATACTTGAAACTGGAACAGTGCCGCTGGCCTTACAGCTGGGTGGAGCCAGTCTCATTTAGAGGTACGGGAGCTGAGCAGGCGTAATTCCCATAAGGAATAGGGGCTGCATGACATGTGCAGGGGTACACAGTTATGAAGAGATTGGCCCAAGGGGGGCCCCACCCCCCAATTCCTTAGGATACACCTAGGGGGTAACAACCTCATTGCCATGGGGAGGAGGTCACTCTTTCAAGCCAGGTAAGCTGACTTAAGGAGATCAGCAAATACATTGGTCAATGTGAGCTCGGGTGGCCTGGGATTATTCCACACAGAGTGTGGCACGGGGCTAAGTCAGAGGATGCTGTTGTACATCCCCGAAAGAGAGAACAGTTCAAGGCGTAAGTTCACAGACCAGAGGGGTCTGGGTTTCACCAGACACGAGCTGATTCAGGCTAATGTTAAAGGCTACTTTGCTAAAGATGGGGTCCATTGCCATCCAGGCGTACGCCTAAGGTGAAGTTGACAAACATGGGGTGCATCTGTCACAGGCGGGCATTGACACGTTCCACTGGGCATGCAGGAGGCCCTAGAAAGCAGGTTGCTTTGAGGAGGACGGGGTCCACTTGTCCCCGGTGGGGATGGACTTGTTTCTCCTGGATGTACAGGAATGTTTGGAAAGGGCAGGTTGCAGGTAATAGGAGGTGCAGTGGTGGGGGGCCCTGGCTGCGACGGTGGCCGCCTCCAGGTCTGTGGCGGAGTTACAGGGTGATCTGGAAGCAGTATGGTACAGTAAGGGTACCTCTGCGGCAGACGGGTACAGTAAGGGTACCTCTGCGCGGCACAATAGGGGTGCCAGAGCCAAAGACCAGGATCCTCATGGCAGGGTCCTGGAGAACCGCGACGGCGCCCCGTTAGTCCTTCGGGCGGTTGGGGGCCTGACCAACCGGGGTTTGCCCTGATACGCTCCGCCCTGAAAGGGGCGTGAGTAGGATGGTAACAAGGGACACGTGATCCAGTGGTGGATCAACAAAGGTGTAGCGCTGATCGGGCATACATCCCACAGTGCTGGCTCATCAGGCGGGCAGGGGCAGCATAGGTTGGACGGCTGCCTGCCCATGGATCGTCCGTAAGATAACCCACCTTATTGCATACTCTTGTATGGAATAAACCTGCGACAAGTTTTTCCCATAAACAAAGTGTCTTGTGGTTTATTTATGCACGTTCGCCTATGGGAAGGTGGGGGGATGTTGCCGGTATTGGGACTATGTGGCTGCCCGCCGCCCCCAAAGGGGGCCCCCCTAAAAGGGCGGCCCTTTAGTGCCATTGCGGCACAAGCCTACCCCTCGCTCTAGCAGCAGACGGCTCGCGCCTGGAGCCCGCTGTTCAGGGGGTGTGGGCGTCACTTCCGGTACGCCCAGGGGGGGATGGAGGGTATGTATACCCATCTGACCCTCCCAGCAGCCTCTTTGCCGCCAGCCTCGCCGTCTCCCTCCCTTCCTCTTACCCTTCGGCTGGGCTGGTGGGCAAAGTGTAATGAATGTTTTAATGTTTGCTTTTGTGTTGCAGGCGGAGTTACAGGGCGATCTGGAAGCAGTATGGTACAGTAAGGGTACCTCTGCGGCAGACGGGTACAGTAAGGGTACCTCTGCGTGGCACAATAGGGGTGCCAGAGCCAAAGACCAGGATCCTCATGGCAGGGTCCTGGAGAACCGCGACGGCGCCCCGTTAGTCCTTCGGGCGGTTGGGGGCCTGACCAACCGGGGATTTGCCCTGATACGCTCCTCCCTGAAAGGGGCGTGAGTAGGATGGTAACAAGGGACACGTGATCCAGTGGTGGATCAACAAAGGTGTAGCTGATCGGGCATACATCCCACAGTGCTGGCTCATCAGGCGGGCAGGGTCAGCATAGGTTGGACGGCTGCCTGCCCATGGATCGCCCGTAAGATAACCCACCTTATTGCATACTCTTGTATGGAATAAACCTGCGACAAGTTTTTCCCATAAACAAAGTGTCTTGTGGTTTATTTATGCACGTTCGCCTATGGGAAGGTGGGGGGATGTTGCCGGTATTGGGACTAACAGCGCAAGCCGCCAGATAGTGGAGGGAACCGGCCGGTTCCAGATCTGCCTGTACAGACCTCTCGCGCGAGGGAGCGACGCCTCGGCCTCACAGCGCTGAAGCCCTGATACAATAGCTGCCCACGGATAGGCACTGGCTCGAGTTGGGGTCGGAAGGGGCAGAGAATCCCCCTGGGGTGGTGCACCCGGAGGAAATCGGCAGCGACGCGCTCTCCCTGAGACCAACTGATGGGCCTCAGTGGATAGCAGAATCCTGGCCCATGCTGAGCTCCTAACTGCCGGAGTGTCCCAACGGATGCGCACCGGACTACAACGCTTCAAAGCCCGGTCTGAAACACACTGGAAATCCAAACCAGGGGTGAGAGGTGATGAACACGCGCCCCCATCCAGATGCGGGGCCAATCATATCTATAGTGTTGGCTGATGGCAACCAGACATTCCAGAGCCCAAGTAGAGTTACCCATCCACCTAGCCCCACTGGGATAAACCCGATAGGCCGCGTAGCATACTACCACTCCCACGGTCCGGCAGAGGCGAATACCCTGGTGGTGTGCTAGTGACTGGCAAATTACCCTGCAACCTTGCAGCTCCCATCAAACCAAGCTAGATAAATTTGCCTGGCACAAGAACCAAGAAGTGGCTGACTGCTCCAAGGATTCCACACAACCTGATGCCCACTTGAACCTCTGACAAGGGTGAACTTACCTTGCAGGATATTATGACGTCACTAAATGGAGTACATTCCTCGCTTGAAACACTGATAGACTCGGTGACCACGGAAGTATCACTCCTCAGAGCGGTCCTCAGGAACATGAGCACAAGAGTCACGGAAGTGGAAGAGATGACGGTGTATCACTGCACTGACACTGAAATACTCAAATGTCAAGTCCAGGATCTCCAGGACACCAGCACAACAGTTTTCAGAGTCATTGGAGGTTAGAGCAGTGCACATTTTTCTAAAAACTGTGCCGCCAGGCTTTTGCCTTCGTACCCTAGAAATAGGACACTGAGGTGGGCAATTTTTGATTTTTTTAAATTAAATTTATAACCCAGGTGAGCAAACCCAAGTATTATGTGGTTCACTCTGGCCAAGTGTTCCATTAACTAATCGTCCTTCAGATAGATATCATCTAAATAGGACAATACCTCCTCATCAACATTTTGAAGTAACTCTGTTACCCTGGCTGAAAACAAACCAGGGCTGTTCTTATACCCCTGGGGTAATCGACAAAATTGGCGTTAAGAGCCTAGCGCCAAGAATGCATTCAAATATCTGCTTCCAGGGGCTCTATTTTGGTAGAAAAATCAATTTGAGATGTGCAGTGTTGTTTTGTACTTTTTCCACACAATGTTATTTATTATGCGGCACTGTGTGCATAATGTACTGCAAATGCGTGTGCGGATGCGTTCAAATGTCTGTAATCTAAGACTAGATGATATGAATTATCGGGTTTCATTATGGGAAACAAAGGATTATTCATAGGTGAGGTGCAACTCTCAATCTCACCCTGGTATTCAAGTTGATATAGGATCTCCCTGACTTGTTTCTTTGCCTCATGTTTAATCGGGTATTGTCTCTGAGGTTGAGGAATTGTTTTTATGTTAACATTTCTTTATTATTAGTTTCAGATTAAACACAGAACATACAAAATTGTAATTCACTCTATGAATACTGCTGTGTGCCCCTTCAAGCAGGTCGGCTCAAGTAAAGAAAAAACATAGAACATGAAACAAAAACCCCCGCCCAACCCCTCCCTGCCCCCCCCAACCCCTCCCTGCCCCCCCCCTCCTTTTGAGGCTAGGAGATTTACAAGAGGAGCCCTTTGGTGCACTCCCTGTCATAGGGTTTCTGTCTCTATGTAGCCTGTGCCCGGTGGTGCATCGTATCGTCTGGTGATGCAGTTCGAGGTGGATCAGCTAGGCGCAACAGTGTCAGATATCTCGGGCAAGTTAATTCTTTGAACTCCGAGGTTAGCAGCGCCAAGAAGGGTTTCCAAAGATCCTGTAATGAGGCCCCCGGGTTGGAGAGTGAAAGGGAGATTCTCTCCATCCCGAGAATACGCCACAACCTATGGAGCCATCCGAGATAGGTTGGGCGGAGTAGTCGTTCCCCAGTGGGATAGGATATTTTGTAGGGCCGCCCGAGTCCTAATGCTATCTGTCTACCCCTCCATGTTCTGAGTAGAAAGGTAAGAGGATTGGGAAGACCCAAGAGAGTGTAAACTGGAAAGCGGGTATCTGAGTGTCAAAGTGGGTATCAATATCATCTAATACCTGCTTCCAATAGTTCGAGATTTGAGGGCATTCCCACAGCAGATGGGTCAGGGTACCCAGCGAGCCACACGCTCTCCAGCATTGGGGGCTTCGTGTCGGGTTGCCTCTGTGGAGACGCGAAGGCGTGAGATACCAATATGTTGCTATTTTTGTTGCGGTCTCTATGTTAGCAATGCTGCGTGCCGTGTGGCGGGTCCTATAATAGATATCCGTTCATTCTTTTTGCGAAAGCGTCCTGCCCAGTTCCCCTTCCCATCTCAGCTATATGGGGGATTTGTCTGTTCCAGGGTTGCGTCCAAGGAACCTGCAAAGTTCCGTCGCCAAACGCGAGTCTGTGTGTTTCGTCATGGTATTGGAAGCGCTCAGTCTACGGAAAATTCTGTTGTGTACGAAAATCAGTGAAAGACAAGGGCCCCTCCACGTTGAAGAAGTGACCTATGGACCGGCAACCCTCTTTTGTCCATTGTGCAAATGCCCTCATATCGAGTTCCGACTCATTAAGCAATGTATGCCAGGACACAGGGTACAGAATGACATCACATTTATTAACAACATAAATGGAGTATCATTCAATTTCAACGGTTATTGTTCTGGTGCTCACACGAAAAAGTGCAAGTGCGTGAAGTGAAAGTGCTTAGTGACATTAAAAGCTTTACATCGCATTGACAACAAGCTACAAAACTCCAATCTATTCAATTACTTGTGAGGTCGACGGCGTTTCGATCTTATTAACTAAAAGATCATCATCAGGACTGTAGTGTGAGCAAATAGAATCTATAGAGGAAGAAAAACAACGGAGTGACCATGTGTCCCGGGTATAAGGACAATTTAACAGTTGCACAATCAGTGATTGGATTAACTACAGCATTAAAGGACGATCAAAATAGGCAAAAACAAACATTTGCCTTATATTCGGCTTAGTCATGGTGACGCAAGAGGGCGGAGAATGAAAAGGAATGAAAAGAAGGTAAGTTAAATTAAATAACATGAGAAAGGCGGAACTAAATTCATATTAGGCATGAATTAATATAAGGTTAGAAGGGGGAGTCCGGACTCACCCCGGTCTACAAGTAAGTGTACTGTCCCGGTTGGCTCTCGGCAGAATTGTACTGCTCCCTTCGTCATGCCTTGACCCAGCTCTTTTACTTATAGATTATTCCATCGCTGCCGATGATTCCCTCCCCGGTTCCCTGGCTGGAATTGCACTCACCCCGTAAGTAATCCGCAGCCCCGCAGTCTCCCTTGAGGTCACCTCGCCCTGGCACTTGCACCCCTTCTCCCTTTCAGGAACCCTGATTCAATCCGCCATGCTCCTCCGGCCTTGGACATCAGCACCGCGTTACCTACGCGTTCAGACCTCATCCCCACGTCCTCTAATTTGAGACGCCCTAACTTAGGTCTGTACATGGTTTCCTTACCGTGCAGGCTTCTCTTGCATGCCTCAGGATAGGATACACTTCCTTTATCATCACGTACCGTCTTTCGCCTTGCGCTAAGTCAACTCGCTACTACCGCTGGTTCTAATTTTTCGGACACCGCGCAGGCGTCACCTTTAATGCCTTTGTGTTATATTGTCATCACTGTCTATCACTCCCCCTTCTAACCTTATATTAATTCATGCCTAATATGAATTTAGTTCCGCCTTTCTCATGTTATTTAATTTAACATACCTTCTTTTCATTCCTTTTAATTCTCCGCCCTCTTGCGTCACCATGACTAAGCCGAATATAAGGCAAATGTTTGTTTTTGCCTATTTTGATCGTCCTTTAATGCTGTAGTTAATCCAATCACTGATTGTGCAACTGTTAAATTGTCCTTAAACCCGGGACACATGGTCACTCCGTTGTTTTTCTTCCTCTATAGATTCTATTTGCTCACACTACAGTCCTGATGATGATCTTTTAGTTAATAAGATCGAAACGCCGTCGACCTCACAACCAAAACTCCTTCATTGTAATTGAATAGATTGGAGTTTTGTAGCTTGTTGTCAATGCGATGTAAAGCTTTTAATGTCACTAAGCACTTTCACTTCACGCACTTGCACTTTTTTGTGTGAGCACCAGAACTATAACCGTTGAAATTGAATGATACTCCATTTATGTTGTTAATAAATGTGATGTCATTCTGTACCCTGTGTCCTGGCATACATTGCTTAATGAGTCCCGCTCGGACTCCCTCTGAAAGTGTTTCTGTAGATTAATACTGCACCCATTAATAGTAGCCCAGGCTACACGAGGACCTCTGAGGCCTCCCTGAGACCACTGTTCCTTTCAACCATATATACCACCCCTGGTCTTACTACGGGGGTACCCTTGTTTTTTATACATACTCATATCGAGTTCCGGCGTGAAATCGGGATTTTGGACTATAGGCGTGATTGGAGATGGGAATGTAGTGAGGCCTCAAGAAGTGGCAACCCTGTCCCAAGCTGATAGTGTTGCGTGCATGACTTTTGATAAGTATAGGTTGCGAGGCCTGGCTGCTTTTGCGAGAAAGGGAATGCCCCATAGGGGTTGTCTAGCTAAAGCTCTGTCCATGAACAGCCAGCGCTTCTCAGATTTTGGACGTGACTACTCCACAAGGGGTCTCAGCTGCACCGCCCAATATAATCTTGCAAATTTGGGATTGCTAAGCCAACCGCGGTGGGGGCCCTGTAGCATAGTTCTCTATGTAGTCTGGGACATTGGTCTCGCCAAATAAAGAGCTCCAGATCCCGCTGCAACGAGTGCAGCACTCCTGGAGGGGGAGCTATCGGAAGAGTCTGGAATAGAAATGTTATCTTAGGTAGTATTGTCATTTGTATCGCCGTTATACGGCCCAGCCAAGACAGCGAGTGTGGTCTCCATCTACGGAGGCATTCACGTATGTGTTGCAAAAGCGCCGTGTAGTTCAGTGAAGTGGTGCGTTGTATGCTGGCCGTAAGTTGTAGGCCTAAATAGGGGATAGTTTCTCGAGCCCATTGAAGGGGGTGAGCACGCCTAAGTGCCTCCATTGTGCTCGGGGTAAGGGTTAGATTGAGCGCTTGTGACTTATGGGCTTTGACTTTAAATCCCGATGCTTGTGTAAAGCGTTCTAGTTCGGTCATCAGGGCTGGCAGGGAATCTCCAGGCCTTTCCAATGTGGCGACTACATCATCAGCATATAGGCTAATTTTATGCTCATCCCCCCCTAACCTCACCCCAAATATTAAAGGATCATCATGCACTGTTTGGGCCATAGGCTCCATATAAAGGGCGAACAAGAGTGGTGAGAGTGGGCAGCCCTGTCTTATTCCTTGCTGGATAGGGAAGGGTTGCGAGATAAGGCCATTCACCCGGACAGAGGCCGTAGGATTGGTGTAACTCCATAGTACCCAGTTTATAAATCTCTCCGGCAAGTCACAATGACCCATGGTTGCTTTAAGGTAGGGCCAGTGCACCCTATCAAACGCCTTCTCTGCATCTATAGAGAGAATCATGCGTTCGGCCTCAAAGCGTTCGGATTTGTCTATAATGTGTAGGAGGCGCTTGGTATTGTCGGAGCACTGGTGGCCTGGAACAAAACCCGACTGATCCGGGTCTATCAACCCCGGAAGACAAGGGGAGAGTCTGTGCGCAAGGATCCCAGTAAATATTTTAAGATCCACATTGAGGAGGGAGATAGGACGATATGACGCACAATGTCGCTTGTCCTTCCCTTGGCTTGGGAATGACAGTAACCAGCGCCTCCAACATCGTGAATGGGATGGGGGAGGAGAGCCCGATCGAACTGTATTCCCTCACCAATAGCGGGGCCAGTGTGGCACAGAAGGTTTTATAGAAAATGGATGAGAACCCATCCGGGCCTGGAGATTTAAGCAATTTTTGCTTAGAAATGGCTGAGATTACTTCTTCTAACCTGATCGGACCTTCAAGGTCTTCTATTTGGCTCGGCACTAGTTTAGCGGTCTTCACACCACTCAAGTATTGGGCAGGGCTGTCGTCAGGGAGTTTCTGTGCCTCGTATAGGGACGCGTAATATTGTCGAAATGTTTCTGCAATGTCTTGGTCAGTAGTCTGCTCTTGCCCAGAGTGGTCAGTAACCATGGAAATGTTTGATGCCTGCCACTGTGCCCTTAATCTATTGCCTAGGAGTCTCCCACTCCTGTCCCCCCCAGAGTAAAAGGAATGTCTAAGCCTTAGTGCTGCATACTCCGCCCTATCAATGTCAAGTCCTGCTAGTTGAGTTCGCGCCGCCTTTAGCTGTTTCCAAACCCTTGGCACCCCTGTTCTCTGGTGTATGCGCTCTAACTCTTTCACCTCACTAGAAAGTTGCTCCCTCTTTTCCCGCCGAATTTTGTTGTTATACGCAGTAATAGCTATAAACTCTCCCCTGACTACTGCCTTCAGGGCGTCCCATAATGTAGCAATAGGGGTATCTGGCGTGTCGTTTATTTCCAGATAATCCACTATAGCCTTAGTGATCCGCTGGACTACTGTGGGACGCTGGAGCATCGTTTCTTTGAGCCACCAGAAGCGGCAAGCAGATCGAGGACCAGAAAGGGCCAGTGACATGCACACTGCCAAGTGACCTGCCAAGGTGCAGGAGAGTATCTCGACCTGCTGTGTCTGCTGAGTCACAGTATTGATAGTTAATATGTAGTCGATTCTAGCATATGTCTTGTGGGAGTGCGAATAGAAAGTGTACTCCCTAGCCGTCGGGTGGTGGGACCTCCATATGTCCGTCAGTCCTGCCTCGGTCAGGAGCCGCATTCCCTTCGTAGTGAGAGCCCCAGTCTGTCCGTGCCGCTGGCATGATCTGTCCAAGTCATTATCGAAAGCTAGTTTAAGATCCCCCCCTATGACAAGCGATCTATCCGGGGATTTGGATATGTCCATCACTGCCTCCTGAAGGAAGCCTTCTTGTCCATCGTTCGGAGCGTATTCTGTGCCGACGGTGAAGGTATACAGGCCTAATGTGAATGTATCCGCCAGTAGCCTACCCCTGATTTCGGCTCGTTTGGGGCCCACTTTACCTTAAAACTTAGAGGAGTCTAAAATGGCCACCCCAGCTGTTTTAAAGGTATGGGACGAAAAGAATTGTTGGGGGAATGCCCTGGCTCGTAATCTATAGGTGTCCCCGGACAGTAGATGTGTCTCTTGGAGGAGGCAGATGTGTGCCTCCGTGTTTTCCAAAAATGACAGGATGGCCCGCCGTTTAATTGGGCTGTTAAGGCCCTTTACATTAAGCGAGATAATCTTAAGGGCTACAGTCATGGGGGTGATTTTGTGAGTTTGCTATACCTACAAGAAGGAGTATAGTACCGCCAAGGGCCTTCCTCAATTATGAGTGTACAGGTGCTTTGTGAGAGTAACCTAACCCTGACAGTGCCTCTTAGGGCTAGAAGGTGTATATGTGAGGAGGGAGGACAACTCGTGAACCCCATAACATAATTAAAATTGAACATGAACTGGCGAACAATGTAGTAGTCCTGGGTAATAAACCCAATGGATAGGCGTGAGATGTCAGCAGGACCCATTCCGCCTCCCCGTCCCACCTGAGCCCCAGTTTTGGGAACCGGGAAGTTACATAGTGCGGGTCTTCATAACATCTGTCCTTTCCCTGCTAACGGGATCAGGCAGCACTCAGTCTGCGTTGGCAGAGTCTACTTCCATGGAGACAATGACCGCTTGTCTCTCTTTGGCAATAGTTTCTGGGTCTGGGCGAAGATGAGTCGGATTCCGGCCAGCCCTTCTCCATGTCTCCGAGCCCGGGGATCTCCTCTTGGTTTCTTCCTGCATTGAAGCGCTCGAACCATCCTTGGCTAAGCTCAGCAGATGCCTGGCCTCCTGCAGTGAGCGGATTTAGTGCGTTTTACCGTCCCATTTAAAAACAATTCGGAAGGGATGGCCCCAGGAGTAGAGGATGTGGTTTAAACCCAGCCATATGCAAATCAGTCTTGACCCTGGGAGCCATCTATCTCCACCTGCCAGGCCAGGTCCTTCCTGGACTGGAAACAAGCATCCTGGGACGGGTTTTGGGGTTTCATCACTCATCAGCCAGGCTAGCTTGACTCCAGTGGCATGAAGAGCACGGGACCCACATCTGGGCATACCCGTCCTACTAGGGGTGACAAATGAAAAAAGAACAATTGATGGGCAGAATGCTGAACAATGTCAAACATTCACCCCAGTGCAAAGATCTGGGCCTAAATCCATAGTTTTTTTGCTCCCTGTGCCATTCCAGTTTAAACTCAGCCATATGCAACTCAGTCTTTGACCCTGCTCTCCATGGCAACAGTCCAACCCGAACTACCAGGCCAGGTCCTCCTTGGACCAGAGACAAGCATCCAGGGACCAGTTTCGGAGTTTCACCCCTCATCAGCCATGCTAGCTTGATTCCAGTGGCATGGAGAGCAGGGGACCCACGTCTGGGCATACCCGTCCCACTCAGGGTGACAATTGCATAAAGAACAATTGATGGACAGAATGCTGAACAATGTCAAACATTCACCCCAGTGCAAAGATCTGGGCCTAAATCCATCGTTCTTTTGCTCCCCATGCCATTCCCATGGCGGCACTTTTTTAATAATCAGTAGGCATTTCCTTTGCCATTCCCACGGTGGTGCCTATAAAATAGCACCGCAATGGGAACGTCAAAGTAAGTGCTGTGCTGGAGCCTCTGTACACATGTTGTGCCCCCCTGTGTGCATCCACAAGGCATGATGCATAAGGGGGTCCTGCAGGCCCCCCTTTCTTTCCTCATCGTCACTGTTTTCATGGAGGAAAGACCTCTATGAAATCTATGGCGGTGATGAAAGTCATAATATGCTTGGCGGGGCTGCAATGGTCCCTCCAAGCATATTGATGCCTCTTGACTGCCACGCCACCACCAGGGAACGGTGGTTCCTTGGTGGAATTGGCAGTCCCAGGGCAGCACGACCACTAGAGTCGTAATGTGGTGGCCGCAAGACTGCCACCGTCGCACCACAACGAGTCTGGCAGTCCTCAGATTGCCGGACTCGTAATCGGGCCCAAAGTGTGTTGTTCGTACACCATTGCCCCACATAAAAAAATGAAATAATTACTAGTCAAGTGGGGTATGTTGTTCAGTTCCACCCATGGAATGTCATTGTTGAGGCCTACAATGTTTGTGGATAACCGGAAAATCCAGTTTTGTTCTTTTTTAAACAGGATATCCCGTCTCCTATGTTGGTGGGCTTCTAATGGTGTTGAGACAGAATATTGAGTTTAAAATATCGAGTGACGTTAATATTGAGTCAAGAATATCGCAGTAGCATAATATCGAGGCAAGTAATATCATTGTTAAAAATATCGAAAATAGGTTGTTTTAAATATATCAATATTAAAAATATCGATGTTAAAAATATAGTTGTATAGAATATTGATTTTGTTTTAGAAATGGTATTTAATATTTTTAAGTTGTATTAATTTTATTTAAAAATATGTAATTTTTTGTTGTTGTAATTGTTATTGTTGTATAATAATTATAATGTTAATAATTATATTCATTTTTGTAAAATATATTTTTTAGCAGCGGGATGTTGGGTTTATAGGGGTAAAGGGTGGGGTGTAATGTGAAAAAATATGTTATTATTTAATTAAATCTGTTATAATTTTAAATGTATTAATATATACATTTTAGAATGTTAACAGTTTTAGCAGCGGGGTATTGGGTTTATAGGGGATAAGGGTGGGGAATAATTAAAATAAATATGTGAAAATTTAATTTAAGTTTTTTAGAAATCTTAGGGGTCGATTACGATGGCAGTCGGTGTCAGTACCGCGGTGCCGGCGGTGCGGAAAAATGCCTTTTACCGCCCGCCAGCAGCGGTCCTCACGGCCGCCATATTATGAAGGGCAAATATGCCCCATTTCCCGACCTCCGCGGTGCAACGCCGACCGCCATGAAATTGCGCCCGCCACCGCGCCGGTGGTAGCCAATGGAGACTCACCGCCGTGCGGAATGACGTCCCGTCCGCTCAACAAATTAGGATGCGCCAAACAACCAGTCGAACCGCAGGGGAGAAACCGCCCTTCCAGACACGGCGGAATCTCGACAGCGGAGCGTGAAACGAGACTTCCGGAGCCCTCCACCCGGAGCCGAACGCCATGGATCCAGCACTACACGTCCTCCCGGTGCTGTACGTGATACATCACCAGGTAAACATCGCCCGCCGCGGACGCCGCCGCAGGTACGTAATAAAACACAATACAACACAAAACAGAACACAAATTCCACGGGCTGAAACAGGGCACCTGCCAACACCAGACACACTGGTGTGGACAGGAACACATCCATCAGTGTACCCACACATGTCTCATCTGGCACCAATTCACACCCTGCATCAAGCCCACCAAATTACCGCGATCATAATGTAATGTGTTGCTGACGACACCGCAGCGGTGAGTATGCGGGAAATCCATTGCACAAAGCAGAATGCATGTACAGCAACGGTCAGGCCAGAAAGACCACAGGCCACCACCACCACCCACAGCTCCGCCGCACACAGCAAGAAACATGCCAATCCCCCCCCCTGTGCACGCCCATGTCCAACACCAAGCGAGCTAAATCCACACCCAGCAGCACACAACTAACACCTAGGGAGACAGACACAGCAGCATTGGGTGTAGATTAACACACAGCACAGAAGCACAGGCCCAGGGCAACACACACACACACCACAACACCACATACATGGCAAGAAAGCTGAATACAAGCACAAAATTAACATCCACACACACAAGGAACATACAGACTACTGGACACACACCCTGCCAACTCACACAGACATACCCCACACCGACACACAGCCACATAGACAGACTACATGCCACCAGCAATGGAGCACAACATAGAGGAAAGCAAAAATGATGTGCACACAAATGGGAGGGCAAGGAGACAACCAACAACCAGGTGAACAGACACATGCAGGACAAGGAACCTAGAACAACATCCACACCCCATCCAAGCACATGGCTGGCACAGTGAGTGAAGTCAAACAACAGTCACCTCAGTGCAACAACTCAGGGAGACAGTAAGGTAACCCATGTATAGGGACAGGGATGAAAGGAAGGACCTCAAGTCAAGCAGTGAACAGCAAGTACACATGAGTATGCCAGCACCACAACACACAGGGCACATTGGCACACTCAATGACTGTCAAACACAAGTAGGAGTCCCCAAACATACCCCCCTCATATCTGCAGCACACAACCCCAATGCCAGACACACAGAAGGGCCTACATAATGTCCAGACAAGAGACAGACAAACAATCAAACCCCCTGGGGGTATCCACAAACATCACACACACACAGGGATGCCAGTACCAACGTCTGCACCAAAACAAAAATGGCAAACACAATTCAAAACAGAAACACATACAGAACCACAAAAATAACACACATCACCTGTGCAGCCAAACTATGGGAAGGCAATGGGAGCACACACACAACAGGAGTGCACCACCTCATCAGTCAGGAAAAATGCATAGGCTACATACCACAACACAGACAAGAAGTGCACCATCACAGAACAACACAGACACATCAAACACACAACAGATGCACAACACCACAAAGCACATAGCAAACACAGCAGTACATCAGGGGATGTACACTAGGACAGCACAAGGCAACATACACCCACAGCACTGAATGCACAACAAGCAGTGTGTGCACACAAACACACAACAGTCCCACACAGCCATGAGTCACACGCCATTAACACACACATCAACACACACGACAAAGCCACAACCAACACACCGTGCAACCCTTGACCACCCAAATGCACACCTTGTAAGTAACCGTTGTGACTAGGATGACTGCCCATCACAACATGACTACACATCTACACTGCTAGGCATACATGAAAGCAAGAACGCACATACATGTTGAGCCTGGTCAGCCTGCCTGCAATCCCGTGTATATGACCCCTCTATGTGTTTGCAGTGCCCACATACCAGGATTCAGTAAAACATAGCCAACAGCAACAAGGAAGGAACATGAGTCTGGTATGTCACCGAAAACAACATCACTGACCCCACAAGTATCCGAGTCATGAAGAACTGAAGTCCCCGTCACCCCTGTAAAAAAATAATAAGTTAAACAAGCCAGTGGCACAGTTGAAGTGGCACACAGAGCATGTGGCCCAGTAAATGTTAGACATACAGGAAAAGCCTTATTCAGTAAGGACAATGACACAACTGACAACATGAGCAACTGTTTTTATTCACAAATAGCACTGATAGGCAACAATATCAGACAAGACCAAGGCACAAGATGCAGAGCCTGAACATGAGAAGCTGCACAGGCAGGGGGCAAACTGCAAGGCCAGTGGCCAGTCCAAGGTGCTGACAGAGTCAATGAGAAGCTGCACAGGCAGGGGGCAAACTGCAAGGCCAGTGGCCAGTCCAAGGTGCTGACAGAGTCAATGAGAAGCTGCACAGGCAGGGGGCAAACTGCAAGGCCAGTGGCCAGTCCAAGGTGCTGACAGAGTCAATGAGAAGCTGCACAGGCAGGGGGCAAACTGCAAGGCCAGTGGCCAGTCCAAGGTGCTGACAGAGTCAATGAGAAGCTGCACAGGGAATGTGTGTCACCAAACTCCGCCATGGTCAGCAACACAGTCTGGTGTGTCACGATGGGCAGCACAGGTACCGGTGTGGGAGAGATAGGTCTGTGACGTTGATCAACATTCATACTTGGCTGTCAGTCTGACTGGGAGCTGACTGTGTGTCGGGCACAGTTGGACCACTTGACTGGGGAGTGAGACGCCCAGCTGAGGAAGAGCTATCAGTGGCCTTGGACGCTGGAGGGCTGCTTGGACCAGGTGGTGTAGTGGCACGTGGAGGTGGACTCAGGCCGACGTGGGACACAGTGTGGGAGGGAGATAGTGGAGGGGTGCCTTTCCACTTCTTGGGGATTCTAAATGGCTTGCCTGTCTTGGTATCAATGGGAAGTGGTGTGGACACAAACGGCACACTCATCACCAAGGCTGCCGCAGGTGCACACGCTGGACCTCCCTCTGGGGATGTGCTGGATCCAGAAGGACGCTTAGCCTGGCATTGCCTCTGCCCCTCCATCCCCTCTTTACCCTGTGTGCCCCCTACAGTGCCCTCCTGTCCCTGCTTCACTGGTCTTGGAATGGGAGTAGAGGTAGTTGGTGAAACAGCCTTGGATACCTTACTATGTGTAGCCTTGCCAGGCCCCACCTTCACAGTGGGCATGGAGAGTGTCTGCATGCCTTTGCGAGACGTTTTTGGGACCACAGAGTCTGTGGCCGGGGATTGCTCTGAGGCTTGTGACCCTGAGTACTTCCTCCTTGAATCATGTGCCTTTGCAACGCCTGACGGGCTCTTCCCTTTGCGCTCTGGGGTTGTTTTTTTCTTCGTAGGGGAAGGTGTCTGTGACCTTGACCGCTTGGGCTGCTGCTGCTGTGTGCTACGTGTGCAGTATCGTGACGTTGAGGTGTGTGAAGCGTGGTCACCGTCGTCAGACGTCGCCACTGGCATGGGGGTGGACAAAGGGACTGGAATTGGACTACGAGATTGAGCCAGTTGAAGTGCAGCCGCCACTGTGGAGGACATTGTCTGGACAGTGCGGTGCAGCCCACCCACGTCTGAATGTATGCCCTCCATGAAAGCTAACACCTGTGCCAATTTGCGGTCGTGGTCTGACAATGCATTGAGGAGCCCTGTTTGCCCCACACACAGCTGGCGCATAAGGTCCACACACTCTGCACTGATGGCAGCAGGGGGCACAGGGGCAGGGGCAGCGGTGCCTGGAATGAAGGACACTCTTCCCCTCTTTGTGGTGCGAACACGGGCAGCAACAGAGGAAGTGGCTGGGAGGGTGGGCACTGCACGCTGTGTGCTGGAAGATGTAGCAGACTCTCCGTTCCCTGTGTCCTCCAAGATGTCTGCACCACCGCCGTCATCAGATGATGTTGAACTTTGCGTCTCGGGCTGTGATTCCTCCAGCATACTCCTATCCCCCTCCGAGGTGCTGGTCACATCTGTGTCACTGGGATCCTGTGCAGCTGTTGTGCTTGTTTCACCACCACTGGTGTCCGTCCCCTGTCCCTCCGTGCCCACGGGAGATGCTGCATAACAGAGAGACATGTAGGGTCAGCAAAGTGACAGCAACAGGACAAACATATTCAAGCAAAGCAACACTGAGGATGACAAAGTCTACATGTTGCAGGCCACCCCGTGCATTCTCACCATGCAGACACACTTCACTACCTCAAACAGTGCGTACAAACATCTAAACACGGCATAGCTGAGCCATGTGATGGGCAGACAGCACAACATCATGCATGTTGGGGCGTACAAACACTAACACCATTGGACCAGGCCTGCAGCACACCACCCACAATGCCATTGAAATTCCCAGGATTGGAAAAACATCAGTAAGTGCATGTATGTAAAATCCGTGACTGCCACACCCAGCACAGGGGCCACTTACAACCCACTGCATCACAGTAACCACATCACGTACACCAGCGCAGGTACAGGCTTGGTACACATGCAGCCACTCACAGACAAAATCAACCTTCACAGAATACTCACCCCTAGCTTGCTGTTGATGCTCCTTCAAACGTGCGTCCAGCTCAGGCTGTGTCACAGCCAAGATGCGGCACATCAGTGGTGTCAAGCTGCGTCGTGACAACCTGCCACTGCGAGGGAGTATCCCCAGTGTCATCTCGGCAACGTTCTTTGCCAGTCGTGATATGTCGTCCCACCTCTTGTGGCAGTGGGTGCGCCGGCGGTTTGACACTCCCAGAGCCCGCACCTTGGTTGCAATGGACCTCCACACGGCCTTACGCTGGTGTACCTTGAGCTGCAGGTGTGGGAGACAAGAGGGGGAAAACATCAGTGACACACTCTCATGGTAAAACCTCTCTCTCTGAACAGTGGCATGACACAGACTCATCCCAACACGGCAGATATGTCCCGCAGATACACCACAACATCTCACAGGGTACATCGTCATGTGTGAAGTCCACGTCAATGCATGCATGTTTGAGGAGGGACACTGTATCCGCACATCTCACATACAAGCTGGATGCTAGCACAGAAAGCCATGTGTAATGTGCCCACATCTACTGGCTATTACCAGGTAGAGCAAGACATATGTCACATTGCAACATGTGTATGGGGTGAGAGTCACTGTGTCCACCACTGCGCACGCCTAAACGACCTTGCTCTGTGAATAGCTCGCTGTGTCATGTTTGTAGCATTGAGGGACATGATCTCACATAACCACAGACTGATCAGAGGGCCAGTCATGTGCAGTCCACACGGCAGACATGGGTCATTGATGTACACTCCTGCCAACCACACACGTATCACACTCTGTACAGTCAGTGATGTGTCCTTGTCACATTGGGCGTGGACAGTCCATGCCAGGTAGAATCACACAGAGATGGACAACGAGGACCCACACAAACAGTCACATGAACAATAACTGTCCCGAAACATGCATCACCAGATAGCTGTCACACCATATGGATGTGTACACAACACATGTCCATCCACCCTTCATGTCCATGCATTTAATGTGTGGGTTGCATACACCCCCTTAACAACTAGGAAACAGCATGTCAGCCAGTGCATGACACAACCCCACACTCTCAGGCACATACACCATCTGATCGACTACATGTGTGCCCCCCTTGCACTCACACCCCCACTGTTGGAGACTTACCACAACATTTGGGCCACCATATAGCCGTGGGTAGTGTGTCAGCACCTCGTCCACCAGGACATCCAGCTCCTCGCTTGTAAATGGACTGGTACGGATCTTCTCTGTCCTAGCCATCACTGTGGACATGAGACGTCAGCGGCGGCAGTGGGCGGTGAGGGGTCCCAGGCAGCAGTCCCTGGAGGCAGCAGCAGGTGAGGGGTCTCAGGCAGCAGTCCCTGGAGGCAGCAGCAGGTGAGGGGTCTCAGGCAGCAGTCCCTGGAGGCAGCAGCAGGTGAGGGGTCCCAGGCAGCAGTCCCTGGAGGCAGCAGCAGGTGAGGGGTCCCAGGCAGCAGTCCCTGGAGGCAGCAGCAGGTGAGGGGTCCCAGGCAGCAGTCCCTGGAGGCAGCAGCAGGGGAGGGGTCTCAGGCAGCAGTCCCTGGAGGCAGCAGCAGGGGAGGGGTCTCAGGCAGCAGTCCCTGGAGGCAGCAGCAGGTGAGGGGTCCCAGGCAGCAGTCCCTGGAGGCAGCAGCAGGTGAGGGGTCCCAGGCAGCAGTCCCTGGAGGCAGCAGCAGGGGAGGGGTCTCAGGCAGCAGTCCCTGGAGGCAGCAGCAGGGGAGGGGTCTCAGGCAGCAGTCCCTGGAGGCAGCAGCAGGTGAGGGGTCCCAGGCAGCAGGCTCTGTGAGCAGTGGAATTGTGGTGCTCCCTTCCACACATATATAGGGCCCTGGACTCGTTTCAGTGGTCATAGTCTTCTGCCATTGGTGTTCCAGGTCAGCCTTCTTCAAAAGCATCCAATGACCGCCTCCGCGGGGGCGGAGCACGCCTACCGCGATTTTTGAATGTGCATCATGCCACCGCGATAGCGGTCCCCATTGGCTGCAAGGGCATGGTTCATGGCGGTGACACACCGCGGGGTCCTGGCCGGCGCTACCGCGGTGGTGCATCTTACAATTGCATCCACTCTCCGCATCCGCTGGGGGCGGAGCACGCCTACCGCGATTTTTGAATGTGCATCATGCCACCGCGATAGCGGTCCCCATTGGCTGCAAGGGCATGGTTCATGGCGGTGACACACCGCGGGGTCCTGGCCGGCGCTACCGCGGTGGTGCATCTTACAATTGCATCCACTCTCCGCATCCGCTGGGGGCGGAGCACGCCTACCGCGATTTTTTAATGTGCATCATGCCACCGCGATAGCGGTCCCCATTGGCTGCAAGGGCATGGTTCATGGCGGTGACACACCGTGGGGTCCTGGCCGGCGCTACCTCTGTTTGATTGCCATAGAGTGACATGGGTGACCGGGATGTGGCTGGTGGAGCATGACAAACGCCATCTGCAGCTATGTAGAGGGCCATCACTAACACCAATGTGTCATGTGCAGCACATGAAACACTTGCGTCAGTGGTGGGCATCGACAAAGGTTCAAATGGTGGTTGGCATGCTCCGCCACCCAATTCACGGACAGTATGTGCGTCCGCTATGGGGAATATGCAGCATCACATCGTACACTCTGTGCGTCATTGTGTTTATGGGGCACGTTTAAGGCACCTACGGACAGTTCTTGTTGTGTGTGGATCAATGGTCATTACTGTACTACGCACAGTGGATACGTACAGTGGCACATGGCACTGGATAACATTGATATGGTCTCCTGTCACAAATGTCAGCCAATGTGTAACGTCTCACACCAAATGGAACACTGTACTCCATTATGTTGAGCAATATTTACACACAATGTCGTATCTGCCACCCATGCTGACCACTATCTCACACCTGAGCCCATGTGTTACACTGAAAACCCAGATGAACTCATTTATTCAGCATGACTGTCATCATTGGAAACAGATGTCACCCTGTTGTGTTATTGCTAAGACCAACTACTTGCCGCATGTAATGTCTTTGTACACACTGGCAACTCCTGCAGTGTATGTCCACATGTACAGGGGGGGGCTCGACCTGCTAAAGGATGACGAGTACTTCAGCACCACACCTGGCATCCATTGCATTATAATTGTTTGTCACTTGGGTAGACGGCCAGAGCAGATGTCTTTGCTACATGTCTGCCACCTGTAACCACAGGGACCTATGTGGTAGTGTCAGGTCTGTGCTCATGTTGTTTGGACTGTTGTATGTGAATCAGTGACATGTACATTTCAACAATGGTGCTTAGCTAAACTATGTTTTTGAGTGTTGTGCTGTGTTCCGGTGCTACCCACCTGCCACCAGTGCATGTCCATTGTTCACATCAGGAATGTTGCGTTGGCAGATGGACTGCATGCACGGTTGTGGATTGTGCTAACTGTATGGAATATAGTATGCAACATTTGTCCACAGGCTATGGGTGTCCAGTATTGCCTGTGCAATGTGTGTGCCCTGATTTGCGGGAATTGTCTGCAATGTTGGATGGTCAGCACAAGTGGCACACGTGTGCAGTGTGTTGCCACCAACACTAGTGTATGTGCATGCTATGGGGTGATAGCCATCCTTGCTCACCATCTATTCCAGCACTGTGTGGGTGGATCACATCTGCTGGTGTATCAGGATGGAGTGAGCACCCAAGACAGGTGAGATGTACCTTGATTGTTGTGCCTGTGACACTCATCCAACTACGACATTTGGTCAATGTGAGGTACCAGTGTCCCACTACACATGCACAGCCAGCATGTTTGTTAGATGTGGGATATTGATTGTATGCTGTGTTGGGCCTGACAGCCTGTGTGGAATGAGGGTCAGGATGCATGTCCTTTGGGACATGTGGTGTAAAATTACATCCACTGGTGTCAGGTGTCTGAGCCAGTTGTCCATATGTAATGCATACAGTCTGTTCATGCCTAGACTTGTTGGCATACTGGCTTGGCATTGTCCATGTAGTGTTGTATGTTTGTGTTGTGGCACTGTTGTGTCTTGAAACAGCTGGATGTGTATCACCATGGTATGTGTTGTGGTGCACATGTGTCCTTGGGCAGTCCCTCCTTGATGCTGCATGTAAATGTCCAAAATGGGGGAAGATTAAGGGTGCATACAGGCCCTGCTGATCATGTCCCTCATCTATTGTTAATGTGTGCCACATTGGCTATCTGTGTGCTTGTAGAGAGTATTGGGCAGTGGGGTAATGGTGGCCTGTTACAGTGGTACACATACTCTGCACAGGCGTGACATCATCTGTCACTGTCCGACTTTGTATTCAAGTCAGCAGCAGATATGGCCTGTGTACTGATGACATTGGCACATGTATGGGTTTGGGATGTGAATGTCATTGAATTTGAGTGTGTTCGAAGTGGCACTGAGTACAAAGACAATCCCAATGATCTATCCACATTGTGTTGTTGATGTGTCCCCTGCAATTATTGGCCAAGGAGGTGTGGCAGGTACAGCAGCAACGTGGAAGCCAGCAGTGTCTCTGCTTCACACATGTCCTGTGTCATGTACACCCAAGGCTGAGTCCACCTCAGCTCGATATGTGACTCTTGGCATTCACATAGACAGTGTTCGTATTGTGTCTACTGACTGTGCAAATCCATGACAGTTGTACAATTAATCTGTCTCATGTTGGGACAACACTGAATTGCACTGTGTGCTTTCAGGGATGACAGTCAATGTTAGCGCCGTGACAGGACGGACTTTATGAATTTGTGCACATCCTAATTTATGTTGCTATGACGTGTCCCCTTTCATCTCACCTAGGAGGCGACCTAATGTGTTTCGTACCTTCACCCTGCTGGCTAACATGGAGGATACCGACATCATCAGGCGATTCCGTCTGGATCGGACAAACCTCCTGGAACTTTGTGCAATATTGGAGCCACACCTGCTTCCACGCAGGACATACCCAACAGCATTCACGGCAATGGCAAAGGTGATGGCATTCCTACATTTCGTGGCTACGGGATCCTTCCAGCAAACTGTGGGCATTGCAGGGGGGATGTCCCAACCAACATTCAGCATGGTGCTACGTGATGTCCTGTTGGCTATGATGCAACACAGGGACCAATTCATACATTTCCCCAGGCGGCAGGAGTTGGCGGATGTGAAGGGCGAATTTTATGCACTTGGACACGTTCCTAATGTAGTTGGTGCAATAGATGGCACACATGTTTCCCTGATTCCACCCCAAGCACGGGAGCATATTTACAGAAATAGGAAACATTATCATTCCATCAATGTGCAGGTGGTGTGCCAGGCAGATATGGTCATCTCACACGTTTGTGCAAAGTTTCCAGGATCAGCCCACGATTCACACATAATGCGCAACAGCATTTTACCACAGCTGATGGCCAATCTGGCGCCGGAGCGGGCATGGATTGTGGGTGAGTACAAAGGGTCGAGTCGTGTGCTGTTTGTGTGCCATGCTGTCCTCGGACACATGTCAGACACTCAATCTGTATGTGTCTTTCACACTTAGGTGACTCTGCATATCCCAACGGACCTTGGTTGCTGAGTCCAATTCGCAATCCCAGGACACTAGCTGAAGTGCGCTACAACAATGCCCATGGGAGGACACGTCGGGTCATTGAGCGAACATTTGGACTCCTGAAATCGCGTTTTCGATGCCTCGACAAGACCGGAGGGGCTCTGCAGTACTCACCCGTCAAGGTGTGTCAGATAGTGGTAGCATGCTGCATGCTACACAACCTGGCCGTGCGGAAGGGGATCCCCTTAATCCAGGATGATGATGACCAGCCACAGCCCCCACCTGCGAACACCCAAATGTCAAGTGACGAGGATAGTGGAGAGGAGGAAGGTGTTGGACAGCGTCAGCAGCTCATCAACAACTACTTCACTTGATGGTCAGTGGCAATGTCAAAACTGGCTGTTGTCTGATGATGTTGTGCTTGGTGAATATGTGTATGTGAGCTTTGTGACTACAGCATGTTGCAGAGTCAGTGCTGGCTGCAAATGTGTATGGTAAGGGATCTTTTGACACAGCTACTTGATGTCTATGTTGGTACAGTTGCTCCTTGTGACATGTGCAGATTGTCGTACCTTGATGTGCTGTGTTGTGTGATGGTTGTTAGTCCACCACCTGAGTAGCAACTGATGTTCTGTTGTGTTTTCCTAGGTCCCTTCAGCCTCTACTTGCCTGCGGAGTATCCCTGCTCCTGTGACATTGTAATCATGGGTGTGAGTTAACATACTGTGATGAACATGGAACGGTGACAACTACATTGGTGCATTATTAGTGTTTATTTACAGTGGATACATGTGATGTAGATGTGGATATTTACAGATTTGTGAATGGTGAATAACAGATTTGTCAGTGATTGTAGATGAGACAATAGAGTAAACACAAGATCAGTATGGTAACACAGTCCAACAGTCATTTGCCATTCCCTTCGGCATTGTGGGTGGGGACAGTCTGCAGGGTACACAGCAGGGTGAAGAGGGGTGCCATTATGGCTGGCTACTTGACTGGCTTTTGCCAGGTGCTTTGCCACGGGATGCTCCCAATGATTTTTTCGGGCGGCCCCTTGCTCTTTTGGCAGGGGGGGACACAGGTGCATGGCCAGTGGTGTCTGATGAGTTCCCATGCTCGCTGAACGCAGGGGAGGATGGGGGTCTATCATCCTGCGGCACAACGGAGGGAGCTGTAGGTGTTGGCGGTGCTGCATGCCTGTCCCTGAGGACCCCCACTAGCTGGCCCAGGAGGTCCCTGATTTGGCCCATATAGGCCACGAGTTGGCCCATGCGGTTGTCAATTGAGCGCAGCATCTGTTGTTGCTCACGGGCATCCTGCTGAGCCTGCCTCAACTGTCCCTGGGCGTGTTCATAGGCCCCCACAACTCTGTCAATGTGTGCCAGTGATTCAGTGCCAGGGTCTTGTTCCCTTTGGGTCAGCCTTGTCCTCACACCTGGCCTGCTGTCACGGCCCTGTTGCCTCCCTCCTGTGGGCACCGGCCTACTCTCCCGTACCTCCGCAGTTGTTGTGGTCTGGTTGGCCTCTGGAGCAGGGCGAGTGTTGCAGGCAGCAGTGGTAGTGGAAGTGGTGGTGGAGGTGGTGGTGGCACAGGTCGTTGCAGCAGGGTTCTGCGTTGATGTTGTTGCTGAGGGTGGTGGGGCTGTGGGGTCCTGGGGCACATTACGCCCTGCCACACCAGATGGTCCGGGTTGGTCCTCCTCCTCCTCATTATCCAGGGAGTCTGCATCCAAGGGGAGATGTTCGGGAGCTGGTGACTGGCTGTGCTGGTTGAGGTTGTCGTCCTCTGCAGTCAGTTGTTGGTCACCTGTGGGACAGGAAGTAGATGGTAATTGCCTTACACACCTCAGGGTTGCTGTGTTTGATGTCTCTTATTTACATGTTATGCTACACACAGTTGCCTTTTTCACACATTGTATGTCTGCACAGTGATGTGCCTCATGCCATGAAGTGGAGTTACATTCATCATTTCACAATGGTGTGACCTGTGATTGGTTACCATGCCACACGTCTAGTATTGGTGATTTCAATGTGAGGTTGTCATCTGACAACTGGCATGACTACAAGTTGATGTTCAGCATCTTTGCTGATCACTCTGCCTGGCAGACATTACCTGTGTGCATGGACTAGCCATTGTCATCACATGCATACCGTTGACATGTCCTGTGCTTGTATTTCTTTATACAGCAGACCATGCTAGTTTGTTTTTCCCATGGTCCTTCATGATCAGCACCCATGTACGCTACAGAGGGAAGTCTGGGTGATGCATGTCAGAGGCCCGTTTGCTTGGACATATTTGTTGAGAGTCACAGTTCTGTTTCTGTCACAGTTACGTACGCTGAGCTGTCTGCATCCTGTCAATGGCTGTGCTTTTCTTTTCTATTATTGTGTGAAGTAGAGCCTCGTGTTGTCATGTCTCTCAATGCTTTTGTTGAGTGATGGTGGGGTGCATGCACTGTCTGATTACCTGTGCAGTGTCACTTTGGTTTTTACTTTCAGACACATGCTTCTGGGTGGGGTGCTCCATCCTGCTGAGGGGTGTGAGAGGGGGCCTGTTGGGAGTTGTTGTGCTGCCTCCAGATACACATTCCCCATCCCTGTGAAGATGGCTACCTACCTGTTAGGTGGTGGGGGAGCGTTCAATGGCTGACACATGCTTCTGGGTGGGGTGCTCCATCCTGCTGAGGGGTGGGAGAGGGGGCCTGTTGGGAGTTGTTGTGCTGCCTCCAGATACACATTCCCCATCCCTGTGAAGATGGCTACCTACCTGTTAGGTGGTGGGGGAGCGTTCAAAGGCTGACACATGCTTCTGGGTGGGGTGCTCCATCCTGCTGAGGGGTGTGAGAGGGGGCCTGTTGGGAGTTGTTGTGCTGCCTCCAGATACACATTCCCCATCCCTGTGAAGATGGCTACCTACCTGTTAGGTGGTGGGGGAGCGTTCAATGGCTGACACATGCTTCTGGGTGGGGTGCTCCATCCTGCTGAGGGGTGTGAGAGGGGGCCTGTTGGGAGTTGTTGTGCTGCCTCCAGATACACATTCCCCATCCCTGTGAAGATGGCTACCTACCTGTTAGGTGGTGGGGGAGCGTTCAATGGATGACACATGCTTCTGGGTGGGGTGCTCCATCCTGCTGAGGGGTGGGAGAGGGGGGCCTGGTGTGTGTTGTAGTGCTTTTTGTCTGTACACATGCAACCCAGTTGATTTTGTTTAGCTTTGTGCTTTATCAGGTTGAGTGGTGGTTACATCTGTGTGACCTGTTTTGGGTATTGTGGGTCAGACGAATGTCCTTTGGCCTAGGGGTTGTAGGTTTGAAGTTGTGCAAGACGGTACATGGCAATGTGATGATATACATTGGTTTGTACTTACCAGCTTCCAGTCCCCCGCGGATTCCTTCAAGACTCTCTGGATGTAGGATTCCAAGGACCTTCTCCTCCCACGGACTGTATGGTTTGGGTGGGATGGGAGTGCCTCCACCAGTCCCGTCAGCCAGCTGACGGTTCTTGGCCCTCTTCCTCTTCACCACGGTCTTCAGGTCATGCCACTGCTTCTGTATTTCCTGCTTGTTGCGGGGGGTGGTCCCTACTGCATTGACCTTATTGACTATCCTAACCCACATTTGGGTTCTTGTGGCTAATGGGGTGTGTTGGACCATGTTGCCATAGAGTTGTGGTTCAACTCTTATTATCTCATCTACCATGACTGCAAGCTCTGAATCAGTGAATTTTGGCATTTTGTGTGGTGCCATGGTGTGTGCTGTGCAGATGTTCTGTGGTGCAGTTGTGTGGGTGTTGTGGGTGTTGTGGGTGGTGTAGGTGGTGTGTGTGTTGTGGTGGTGATGTGTGCAGGTTTGCCTCTCCTTTGTTCTCTGGGGTTGGGACCTTCAGTTGTGGAGTGTAGCAAAGGATTGTGGTCAGGGAGGGGCTGGTTTTATGCTCGGCGATGGGGGTGTGGCAAGCTGGTATGTTGCTGTCAGGTGTGTTGTGTGTGTTGTCCTGTGATTGGTTATTTTGACATTTCTGGGGCTGTTGTCACTGGGGCACTTTTGGTTTGTATTGGGACAGGTCTACTTCACTGTGTGCATTGTTTGTATTTTTTTTCGTGTTTTTTATACGTCCGCCATTTTTTTTGCGGATCCTCCGCAGTGGTTCCTCGGCAGCGGTGGCTATGCTGCAGCCCTTCCGCCGCCTATCGGATTCATCACTGTTCGCGCACGATGCGGTCGGATTCATAGGTAGGTACCATGGTGGTAACGGGGATGTCATAATGTCACGGGCGGTTACTCCGTGTGCATGGCGGCGGTTCTTGGCTTTTCCGCTGAGTATCCGACCGTTGCGGTCGGATTTTCAGCTGGTCCGGCGAGTGCGGGCGGTTTTTCGTTGACTCCCACCGCCGCGGACGGATTATTCTGCCGGTTCATCATAATGTATCCAGCGTTTTTCCCGTTGGCCATGCGGGCGGTTTTTTGACGCTACCATGGCGGTCGGTATGCTTTTCCGACCGCCATCGTAATCGGCCCCTAATTATTTATGTAATATTTTTAGAAAATAACACTTTTTAGCAGTGGGATATTGGGTTTTGAGAGGTTAAAGGTGGGGAATCATTTGTAAACATTGTTTTTTTTAAAGTTTTTAATGTAAAAAAATGTAATTTTATATTTTTGTACTGAAATGTTTTGTTTTTTAGGGATAATTTAAAAAAATTAATAAATATATATTTTTTTAATTTTCAAAATGTTAAAAATGTGTAGAATTTAGAAATTTTTAGTAGTTGGATGGAGTGTTTGTAGGCCATATTGTTGGGTAGTGTATTGATATTTGAAACATTTTACACATTTCTGAAGTAAGATAAAAAGGTTTTGTAAAAATAAAAAAAAATGTAATAAAATTAAAGAAAGAAATTGCGTATTTTATATCTATCTATCTATATATAGATAGATAGAGAGATAGATAGATAGATAGATAGATAGATAGATGTAAATGTTTGGGGGAATTTTGGAAAAATGTTATGAAAATTTCAGGTTTTTATGAATTTGAGGGACCTATTTATTGTTTTAATACAAATCATATTTTTTTTTTTTAAAAAGGTCATATGTTTACAGATTAATTTTGGTACTGTTGATTTTATTGTGGAATTTGTTCTGACATTTTTCAAAATTGATTTTTTAAAATCATTATTAATAATCACAAGTAATAATATCTGTTTATATTTGAAAACAGTATTTTCTTTTACTCTTTTAGAAATTTTGAATTTAGATTTTGGTAATTTTTGTTGTGAATATGTTTTAAAAATGTTGTAATATTTATTTGTAATTTGTTATTGTATTTTGTTTATGTTAGTTATAGATTTCATATGTTTAAATTTAGAAATAAAGTGAATATAATTGTTTTTTTGTATTTTCTCTTAATTTCTTTTTATTGTAGGTGGAATAGTTAATGTTTAGGGTTTGGTGTTTAGTGCTTTCCCTGAATTTATTAATTTTGGAGTAGGAATACTTTATTTGTAGGGCTTAGTGTACAGCACTTTCCCTTATTTTAGTAATATTGGAGTAGGAATAGTTTATTTTTAGGGTTTACTGTCCAGCATTATTTTTTAATTTAGTGATGATGGAGTAGGAATCATATTTTTTTAGGGTTTAGTGTCCGGCATTATCCTTGAATTTAGTTATCTTGGAGTAGAAATATTTAATTTGTAGGGTTTAGTGTCCAGCACTTTCACTGAATTTAGTAATATTGGAGTCGGAATAGTAATTTTTAAGGTTTAGGGCCTCATTTCAATGTCGATCAGTAAGCTTCCGACAGACATAGAAGGTTTACATTCCGACCGCCGAATTATAATGTTGGTGGTCGGAGTGTAAACTGATCGGGGAAATCGACTGGGTTCCGACGGGCTCAAGGAGCCCATCGGCCAGTCAGAAGTCGCTCACAATCCCTTAAGGATGGCGTTTCCATCGTCAGGATTATGATGTTGGTTTCCGAGCGCCTTTCCATGTCGGCCTTTCTGACATGAAAAGGCTGTCAGAGAATGAATTTGGGGGCCCCTAGAAGGGCCCCCTTCTCCCCTGGACCTGGGGGTCACCTATGGTGCATCCCTTCACATCCCTGCACCGTGTGGCAGGCACCATGGGATGTGCAAAATCTTCCATTTTAAAACGGGAGCTTGTGCTGCAGGCTGTTTTGGACCACCACACAAGCTCCCATTGTAAAATGGAAGTTTGCGACCACACCTATGGTCAGGCAGTTCCCTCACCAAAACGGTGTCAGGCAGATGCAAGTCTACCCGACATCGTAATGAGGGCCTCTGTGTTCAGGCCTTTCCTTGAATTTAGGGATATTTGAGTAGGAATAGTAATTTGATGCAGGTTTAATGTCCAGCATTTACCTTGAATTTAGTGATTTTGGAGTAGGAATGGTAATTTTTTAGGGTTTAGTGTTCAGCTCTGTCACTGAATTTAGGGGCTGATTATGATGGCGGATGATGGCGGACGGACTTCATTCCGTCCGCCATCGTATCGGGGTTTGGGACCGCCTGCCTACAAGGGGGCGTTCCCACAGGGCCACTTATAATGTGACCGCCACCGTGACAGTCGCGTTGACCATGTTTTGTATTGCGGCAGGTGCTGCGTTCTGCAGCAACGGCTGCAATACAAAACAGAGACCCTAAACATATCCCTGCACATGCGGTGCCTGCCACATGGTACAGGGATATGTTGGGGGGCACCATAGGTATCCCCAACACCCACAACCAAGGGCCAGGGAGGAAGGGGGGCACGCTATGGGCCCCCAATGTCCCTTTCCGCCAGCCTTTTCATGTCGGGTAACCCGCCATGAAACTGCTGGCAGAAAGGTACATCCTCATCCATACAGCAGTGCCTGGTAGGCACAGCCAGCATTGTAGGGACTACGAGCCCCTTCGCGCACCGGTGCGCTCAAGGAGCCCGTAGGATGCGTGGCGGTCAGTCTTTATGACCGCCACTCGTCTGCCTGCCATCATAATATGGCGGGCAGTAAAGTTGGTTACGATGGTGGGGAGACCGCCACCGACAGCCTGTCGGTGGCAGTCTCGCCGCCATTGTAGTCAGCCCCTTAGTTATATTGGAGCTGGAATAATTAATTTGTAGGGTTTAGTGTCCAGAACTTTCCCTGAATTTTGTTATATTGGAGTAGAAATAATTAATTTGTAGGGTTTAGTGTCTAGTTATTTCCATGAATGTAGTTTTAATGGAGTTGGAATAGTCAATTTTTAAAGTGTAGTGTGTACATTTTTAATAACATGTTTTTTTTCATTGAATTACAATAGAAAAAGTAAGTGCAATTTTTATTTATTAGTATATATTTTTATTAAACACAAAATATTTTTTAATGAATACAACATACTGAATACATTTTTAAATATTAGAAATTTGTTTTCAACATCTTATGTTATAATTATTAGTAAAACATATTTCTTATTTTTACATTTTTGGGAAAATATTTAATTTTGTACATAGAAAATTGTATTTCTTTTACATTATTTTCATAAACATATTTTTTTGCATTTTTTAGGATAACATATTTCTTAACAAAATAACATTTTGTATTAGTGTTTTTTGATTATTCGGGAATATCTTTTTAAATACATATTAAATAATTTCATAAAAATAATATTATTTAATATGTATTTAACAATGTAAAATAATACTATACAGTAATTGTTGTAATGCTTTTCTATGTATATTAAATAATAGTATATATTTAATAATATTATTTAATTTTTGAATTTGTTTTAAAGTATGAAGAAAAAAATATTTTTGTAAACAATATTTTGAAGTAATTATGCATTGGCATATTTTTAACAGCATGCATAATCATTACACATTTTTTAGGTATTGTAAAAAAATGTATAATTGTGTTTTACAATATAAGAAATAATATATATTAAATATTTTTATTTATGGTTTAGGGGCTGGTTATGACTTTGGCAATCCAAATGGCTCAGAACCGTCTGCGCCACTGCTGCATCAGCGGATGACTGTCTGATATATTTCGAGTTGGCCATGCAGTACCGCCACCACCGCCATGGTATTCCACCGACCGCCAAACTCGTAATCAGGCCCTTGGTAATATTTCATATATATTTTTAAAAAATTTAAGCATTATGAAACATTTTACATTTTTTTAACATTTTTCATATTGGAAAAGCATATTTTGCTAAGTTCTATTTTTCCCTATTCTTTTCTATAGGAAAATAGTATTTTTTTTAGTTCAATTGAGCGGCCATTTTTGTGGGGGTTTCTTTGTTTTGCTATCTATCTATGTCGTTGTTTGGTTAGTTTTGCAGAGGGAAGCTTGTGGTTAGGAGCTGGGTCTCTTCGGTTAAGGTATGTTTGTTTTAAACAATTTTTTAGTTAATTTAAGGGTGGGGGGTTAGTAGAGATGTATTTAGAGTAGGTAGTTTGTTGTTTTTAATTTTATTGTGTAGCATTGCGTAGTTTTGGTAGAGTAGTATTTAGGCAGGCATTACGAGCCTCATCTTGGCTTCAGTTTCGAACGCCGCATTACAATGCAGGCGGTCGAAAGTGTAACCAACTGGTCATTCTGCCTGGATTCCGACGGGCTCATGGAGCTCGTCCGCCAGTCGGAGACCGGCACGTAATCCCTATGTATGGCGTTTCCACCGTAGGGTTTACGATATTGGTTTCCGACAGGCTTTCAATGTCAGGCTTTCCGACATGGAAACCGAGATTGGGGGCCCCTAGCAGGGCTACCTTCACCCTACGGCCGCTAGTTGGGGCCGGGGGGCACCTATGGTGCCCCCTGTTGATCCCTGCACTGTGTGGCAGGCACCCTGAGGTACCCGCCACGCGGTGCAGAGATGAACAGATTCTCCTATTTGTCTACGGGAGCTTGTGCTATGGCCGGTTTACGGCCGCAGCACAAGCTCCCATAGACAAATGGGAGTATGCAACCACACCATGTGAGGTCGCATTGTAATCACAGTGTCCGCAATGGTGTCGTCCGCCTGACATCGTAATTAGGCTCTTAGGGGTTGCCTGCGACCAACACCGTCTCGGATTTGGGACCGGCCGACCACAGGTCGGCGGTTCTGCTGCCTGATTACGATGCGACTGAACACTGTTCGGTCGCATACTCATTTTTCTCTATGAGAGCTTGTGTCACGGCTATAAACCAGCCATAATACAGGCTCCTATAGAGAAATGGGGGTTTGTGTAAAACCCTGCACCCTGTGGCAGGCACCCCATGGTGCCTGCCACACAGTGCAGGGTTTTACAGGGGGGTACCCTACGTACCCCTCGACCACCAACCATAGACCGCAAACGCAAGGGGGCCCTACTAGAGGCCCTCAGCGTCACTTTCCGACAGCCTTTCCGTGTCAGAAAGGCCAGCACGGAAAGGCTGTGGGAAACCGACATCATAATCCTGACGGCCGAAACGCCGTCGATAGGGGATTACAGTGCGGTTTCGACTGGCAGGAAGGCTCCGAGAGCCGGTAGGAACCGAGTTGGAATGACCAGCCTGTTTATGTTCTTACCGCCGACATCGTAATCGGGAGGTCACACTGCAAATCGACCATGTCAGTCAAAAAGCCTCTGACCGCGGTCGGAAAGCTTCTGACTAGCGTTCGGAGGCTTTCTGACCGACATCGTAATCGCCCCCTTTGTGTCAGTTTCGTGTTTCATCATCAGTGGATAGTGCAGTTCTTTATTAGTTATGTGTTATTAATCATGTTATGTATTGTAATTTATGTTTTATTGTATTAAATTACAATGTGGGAATGTATATGTTTTTGTAGGAGGGTGTTGTGTTTATTTTTGCAGGTTTACTTTGCGGAGTTATGGTGTAGATGAAGATGCATTTGATTTATTTGTTTTAAAGGAAATGTTATATAGTTTAATTGAAACCTTTTATCTTTAAAGACATTTCCGTTTATTTTTCGTGTTTCCTGTATCGTTTCTTTTTCTTAATATATTTTTCTGTTTTTTTGATGGTTTGACAACACAGAGGATTGCGTTGTTGGATCCCTATTTCTACAGTTGTATTTTTTCATTTTTGGGGTGGATTTTACCTTTTATGGATTCTAATTTGGATGCTTTTTATTTGAGATTTCTACTGGTTAAAGGACGATCTACTGCAACAAAATTGTAAGTTATTTTAGTTTTTTAAATATGGGTCTGAAATGTTACATTTTTTAATACGTTTTGTTGTTGATGCGTTTTATGTCCTAATTTATGTGGAATGTATTTATTTTTATTAATGGTTTATTTACTTTGGTTCATTTTTTTATTCAGTTAATTGGTACTATTTTGTTTAAAAAAAATAATGTTATGTCAATTATGATGGTTAAATTATTATCATATTGTTGACATAAATATATTAAATTTTTTTAAAAGTATATAAATTGGTTGTGAGTGTATCTTGGTTATTGTGGTAGGTAGGTTTTGTTCAGGTAATAATTTTAAAGTATAGATTTTGCTAGTGTTTCTAGGAATTCCAGTCCTTAGGTGTTTGGGTATAGTCTTGTTTTATGTTGCAAATGTTCATACATTGTTTTGGTTTGTTTACTTAGTTTAGCACCCATTTTAGTTACAGATTGGTCTAGTCTAAGGGCCTGATTGCTAGTCTGGCGGTCTTGCGACTGCCAGACTCACGGTGGCGCAGGAGTGGCGGTCCACTGTTTTGCAGATTCTGACTTTGAAAATCGTATTGGTGGTGGACAGCAACCTCTGCCATGGAACAGTCATTCCCTGGCAGTTGCACAGGAGCGCCACAGCACATTATGCTGAGCAGGGACTGGTGCAGTCCCGCTCAGCATATTTTGAGTTCCTGGACTGCAAGCCTTTTCATGGCGGAGCCCCGCCATGAAAAGGCTGGCTGTGCAAACACAAAGGGGGCCCTACAGGGCCCCCATGTCCCCCCTCCATGGGGATACATTCGGGGGTCACAACATAACGCACATAACAAAACATCACAGGGCAACAGAACATCAATGCACTCACAAAAGTATGTCCACAGAGACATATGCTCTGGCTCCATGCCCACACCTACATGCATCATTTCCCCAGGCAGAACCCAAATATCTGAAACACATATAAATACCACAAGATCTCATGTCATAGGAAGACACATTGAAGGGAGTGACATCATTTACCATAATCACCTTGCCATATTCCAAGCACCATAGCAAGAAGCACATTATCTACTCTGTATAGCTGTCCAAATATATGGCTGATCTACCAAGTAGCAATACAATAAATCCACCCAATCAGATGGAAAACCTAGGTCTAGCTTGTTTACTATCTCACACCTCACTTTACCTGATGCACCAATTGTTGATAGATCAATACATGACTCAAAACCACAAATTAACTAATACAGTCCAGCGTGGCCTGCCACTCCCCCATCAGCACAATCGCGCAGTCCCACATCTTGTGTCCTGATGAGCACATCAGTGTCCGAGCAGGCATCCACCAAAGCCTCCATTCTCCATTATCTCAGCCTCACCGCAGGGCAGGTAGCCAAGCCATCATAAGGAGTCACAACCAGCAATGGATGTTGAATGTGTCAAGAATAACAACATGTGAAGGATCCAGCACAGATCCAGAGCAGGAATCAGACAGATGAATCCCTTACATACAATCCCTTACATGCACCTAGGTCTGCTAGTACGCACACCTCACTCAAATACATTGGGACACCACTATCTTGGGGCCCCCTATGCTTTGCCAGGCCAGGTTTACAGGCCCCTAGTGGACATGTGCCATTCCTCCACCACTGTTCACTGAGGCCAGCCAGCAGGGCATGAGATAGGATACCTACTTGTACAGTCAGGACATGGTATCCAAATGTCCTACTTGGAGTTACAGCACCCAAAAAGGTCCAAAGTGATAACAGTCCACATAGAGCAGGCCTCAAATCTGCAGGTACATAAAGGATGGCTCATTAACCAAAACCTTGGCGAAGGAAGACACATGTCTCAAAACTAAGACAATTTCTTACATACCAGAGACAGGGAATTGCGTTTGCTGGCGTATGACTCAATGCATGTATCTGCACACAAGTCACAAGACATTTCAACATCCAAACCAAAACCTTACTATCAGCTCATTATCATGTCCTGGACACAAATTGGGATGGATGTAAATCAACTTTCAATTAGCATGTAATCCAGATCTGGTCAGTTGGGCATAACAAACATTCATCATTGAATCAAGCATACCACAACAGGAACATATGGTACAAAATGGAATAAAATGACAACCATAACAAGATAGATGAGCACAGAGGGATCATGGGCATTTAGAAGGTCAGCAACCCACATACCTCACAGTCCATACATGGGGGCAGAGACCGTGGCCTCTAGTACAATAGCCATTGTCAACAGTTGACATTGTAGCCTATGTGCACTCTAAGAGACACCCCTACATGTGAACAAAGGAGGAAATGTCATGCAGCCAGTCTGCCTATCATGACAGAGCAGCTGCCTCATCTAGCTATGTCCGGACCACCTCTGATAGGTCCATGACCACGTGTCTGTGACCCTGACCCTACAAAGTCCTACCCCCATTCAGTGGCTCGTCATGTGCATCCTGTAAGTCCTGTGACAAGTTGTCCTACAGCTTAGCTATTGCAATCCTGTGGAGGCACACGACTCACTCCGTGTGCTGCACAGTAGCCTCAGCCCTACACCATTAGTGAGTTAATGCGCCCAAGTGTTGCAGTGTTGGAACTGCAGTGGCCTAACAATGTATGCAAATATCCTTGCGTGCTATGAGCATTTACAAATCCATCCTTTCATTGGATACCTTTAAAAACATAATCTGCATGAATTTCCCTCTCTGCATCCCCTCCAATGGAAAGAGGTTGAACCAACCCCTCACTGGGCCAAGTACATCTGTAACTCCGGACACAGGTTTGCAGCATACAGCCATATCCAGAACATATGTATCAAATCATAAATAGGTGCAATGCATTGTGTGCACAAAGGGTAGGACACAAACTTTCTGGGTCAGACAGCTGAGGTGAGACATGCCCTGTGCCAGATGTCAAATTGAATGGACTGGAGTTTGGCATCACGAGATACTGTACATCGGTAGTGCCTAGTGTATTCCTACTTCTCGGCCGTGGAGGGCTTGTAAAATATCAGTGACACATAGCCAGTGAGCAGGTGAAAATGGGTCATTCTTCATGTGTTCGAACACATCAACAAATAAGGTCAACAGTCTCCGAACACCACCCATGTCGTGCAGGGCGTGGGTTAGGGGGCGATGTGGCGATTCAATGTCTGTGACTCTCCACAGGTGTCCCATCTCAGCTATCAGTGTGCCATGTGCCAAGAAATGCACCCCTGGAATGTCAGGATCCTCCTGCAACTGGTCAAAGGAAATGTGCTCCTAGACCCTGAATAGGTCCCCCAATGAGCCCAAATACCGTGTCTTTCCATGCTGTCAGTCCTTCCCAACAATGCTTCTATGGAAAAGTGCTAGGACGTGCAGAATAACAGATGGAGAGAACGGGCTCATGACCCTCACTAGCCACAGGCCCTCCTTTCAGCTCAAAAACCCATTTTCACCAGACTGTCAGCTCCACAGGGGAGCAGCGCTCCAGAGAGCAACATTGATCTCGCCATCTCCTGTGCCCTGCATGTTGGGAACATGCCCACTTCGTACAACTGCCTACCAGCCAAACATCACACTGACCTTTTGCATTGGTCCTGCCATATAACATTCCTTAAAAAATACACAGCCTGGACAGCCTTCACTCTGGCAGATGCAGCCTACACTTATCATGCCACTATTGCAGATCAATCCTCGCAGCATGGTGTCCAACTCCCTGGAGGAGGCACAGGACACAGCCACTTCTAGGTGATGGCAAAAACACAAGATGCAGGGGAGCATAAACTTCTTAGAAAGTGAAATACTTCCTTGGCCTGTAACTGAGAGAGTGATAAAAAAAATCTATAGACGTAATGAGGATATGGCCCTGCTAAGATTCACACAGTGAGATAGTTTGCATCATGACAGTTGCAGATCCCTAAGTACCAAAAAACATGAAGCTCACGCATCACACTCTGCTACCCCGCCATCACCTCTTGTGGAGGATACTCCACACAGAGGGGAAAAACACAACACTTGACCTAGTTAACACACAAACTCGTCACACTCTGCAAATCTGATTGTCTCACAGAAATATCTGGAATGTCCCTGCAGATAGACTGAATATAGAGCGGCATGTCGTCTGCATCAATGGATACTACATGTACCTTATTGCCCAGTAGAACTCACCATGCTTAACACCCCAGACAGATTTACTAGGCTAGCGGCTACATTGTCAGGGCAAAGAGCAGTGGGAAAAGGGACAGCCCTGACGAGTCCCCCTACACAATCTAAAAGAGAGTGACACTTGACTAGGGCAGTTGGCTTGGTATGAAAAAGAAATATGCGTTGTTGCAGCTGCCCTGCAATGTCCACTTTTGACAGAGTGGTAAACATGTATACAGAATCACCGGTATTGAATGAATGCCTTCACCAATTCCAGCACAAAGCAGGCTACGTAGGGACACCTCCCCTGGACCAGCTCCAGCACCCTATTTTGCATATGAATGTTAAGCGTTGTGGATCTATCAGGGATTGTAACCTTTTATACACCATGCACTAGATGCTGTATGTGTACCAGCAGGCGAGGCGCCACTACTGTACAAAGGATTAACAATTCCTTGCAAGCATGGACAATGGTTTTTTAGGACGTCAGTTCAGCAAGGTCACTCTTGGGTTTTACAATATACACCAAAAAGATCTCCACATGGATTGTGGGTGTCTCCAATCACTCAAGGTGGCCGTAGAGAGCTAAAGTCACCTGTGGGCAAGTACAAGCTCATAGGCCTTATCCAGACTGGGCGGGAGGCTATCCAACATATGAGTTGTCAACGTGGCAGTGCGCATAATCACTCTGGGTATCTCTTGTACCAGCCAACAGGTTGTTGATCACTGCACGTGCTGCCATAGCAAGTACAGGTCGATTAAATCCAGTCAGGAATTAGGAAACATCTACGTTGTGTTCAGACTAGGGGGGAATGTATAGGCCACAACAATACACCGTGAAGGATTCATGGATGGCTGCCTGACTATTGCGGATCTGGTGCAGGTGATCCCTAATCATCAACATCTGCTGGGTTGTTGTTAAGCAACAGTGGAGGCAGAACAGGAGTTGCCCTGACTTATCTCCCTCCATGTGCATTCCAGCTTGTCATGTTGCAAAGTAAAAGCAACGCAGTTGCTGAATTAGATGGGTGTGGTGTGTTTGAGCATCGGTCAGCGTGGGTAACATGCCAGCCTGCAACTGGACCGCAGTCTATTGCTGACCTAGTGATGCCTCTGTTTACAGCAAATCCCTGTGGATATTTGCCCTAGACACTACCCAAGTACCAGCCACTCAGTACTCCCTTCAGTGCTTCCCACTCCAACAACTTGGTTGTGTCCCAGTAGTCTGTGAAATATTTGGAGACGGAACCCCTCAGGAATGAGCAAAATGCATGGGCCAACAAAAACGTAGGATGCAGTCACCATCTGTGGACTGTGGGTTGCTGCACCCTACACCCAATGTGTATGTGTATTGGGTCATCTTCTGAGAATGTCATTCACAGCAATTCAGCATGTAGCTCCTCAGGCTGTAGTGTGAGCTGCTAACAAATAATTCCATTCCGTATGTGCAGATTGTGTACTGCAGAGTAGTAGGAGTACTCATGAGTCTCAGGACGTAGGATCCACCAACAGTGTCGGAGGGACCAGTGAAATGAAATTCGTACTTGTAAAGCGCACTGCTACCCCAGCTGGGGTGTCCTGGCGCTATACGCATACCGCTGTGGAACCCTTCCTGGCTATTCCCTGTGAAATGTCCACTCCTGGGCACCCCCAAGGTGAAGCCAGGCATCCCAGCGCTGGTGGGGCCGTTGTGGAGATTAAGCAAGCTATTGCCCAGAGTTGCAGAGTGGGACCCATGATTAGAATAGGCACCGAGGCGAGAATTATCAGGTCCGAGGAAATTGAGCCCAAGACCCACCGAGGCGGGAATTGAACCCTGGTCCCGGGCCAGATCTCTGCATCAGGGTCTGCCGCTCTAACCATTGAGCCACACTTCTCCACCAGTGCGCAGCCCATTGTGTAAGGTACGCTGCCAGCACTGGAGAGGATGCCGGGGGGTGCTTAATCTGTGGCTCGCGGACAAAACTGACATTGCCATCCTCAAGCCAGGGGATATGGGTACACCTTGTGAGGATGAGGGATATGTGCAGAATGAAGTCTGGTTTGTCCACATTCATCACTGAAACACTGCCCCCAGTCTTGAAAAACATCAAGGAGACCCTCTACAAAGACATATTGCCCTCAGGCACCATGGCAGTGTCTAATGGGCTAAATGGGACCCCCGTATGGACCCACACAAGGGCTACCTTTGCCAAACCAGAGTAGAGTATGCAAAAATATTGGCAATGCAAACACTTCTGGAACTGGTTATAACGTTCCGGTGTCACATGTGTATCTTGTAACAGTGCAAAGTTTTTTTCCCTGCACATCCAGAGACATCATCACAATGCGTGTATCTCCCTTGGTGTCCCCATACATCTGACATTCAAAGTCAGAATGCCAATCAGTACCCATGTGTGTGTAGTGTACTGGGAAGTGTGGGGAGGCGTTTCAGGAGTATTCTGCCCCCAGGTAGCCCACTAACACACATCCTGGAATTTTCACTCAGGGGCAATGGCTCTCTAATCAATGGACTGCCATTCAATGTTTCTGCATCATGAAAGTAAAATATGAACCCTCAACACCTCCATCCCAGGGCAGTATCCAAGGGGAAGACTGAGCAATCAGTGACAACATCTACCTACAAAGGGTAACTTGGCAGTTATACCCACACACATCTCAGCCAAGGCAAGGCTAGGTGGAGGAAACGTGTCCTGTGATGCCAATAAGTATTGCATATGCCAGTGTTCTCCTAGCGGCCATGTCAACAATCTGTCATGAACAATCAGTGGCAGACAGCAAGCTGCAGCTAACACATACTACATCCTCAACTTTCATCTGGCAACTGGTTTTACATACTTAAATTCACCTATGCTCTCTGTGTGTACATTTCAACATTACCTCTTGGCCTGCATAATCTCTACTTGTGCTGGTCTGTCCCCTCTCACATCCACCTCAAAGTACATGCTCATCTCTCAACCTATCCATCATACACAAGCTCTTCATAATCACCCTCTGGAGCACCTATTGTTAAAACCATTACTGCCCTCCAAGCTCCACCCTTATATTCTAACTCTAACACTCAGACTCTCACAATCTCATCCTGGTGCTGCCCCTCTTACATCCACACCTACATTCACAGCACCACTCTTCATCACTATGTAAACAACACCTCTCCCATTCATGCTATGTACACAATGTACTGTACTCATCACCTCCTCAGCAGATGTTAAACGTATCATGTCAAATGTACACCTCTCATCCTCATTTTCCCCTCACAAATGGCTTGGACTGCACTTTTATCACAAGGTGCAGCCTCATATCCAACTCTGACATTCACATTTAACACCTCACTACATCTCTCACCCAGACACTTGCATTTCTCAATGAATCTGTCCTCATTCATTCGCCTCTCACCATTCACTCACCCTACTCTGCTTAAGGACTACTAAGAGTCATTTGACAAACTAGTGCACCCACAGATTAAAACACAACATACATCTACTGGCCAACACCTCGCATCTCCCCATCCATCACCCTAACTTACACAACTTGTGTATACCCTTAACATACACTTATCCCATTTGTTACAAATAACACGTTTAACCTTGTCTCACTGTGGCCCTGTCACATCCACATCTCAGTTCCATGCTCCAAACCTCCATTTACTTCTGCACATTAACAACTACCTTTATCAATGACACTGCCCTGTCACAGTCATCTCTCACCGTGGTGTCACAGACTACAGCTCTCATCTCTTGCCAGCCTCCAACCTTGTCTGGCTGGTTCTACCTCAATCACATCTACCTATTCCTAGCATACCCTGCCCAGGCTTTAACCAGTTTTACAAGGTCCCACACTCTGATTCCCACACTCCAGCATTTAAAAAAATCACATTGTAATAATGAGGATACTTCACATATCCTATACAAGAACTGCCTTTGACCTTAACTCCTCCCTTCCACTCTCATAAAAATTCTAACTTGGTCTGCCCCTATTACGTCTGAGTTTCCACTCCATTTCCAAAATGGAAGCACAAGTCTCTCTCACCTCTACCCTTGTTAAGCTAGCTCAGCCCATGCAACATTAACCTTGCAAAACACTTCTGCAGCTAGGCCTCACATTCCAAGATCCACCTCCTCCCCTGTCAGTCAACTTAGTGCATGGGTGTAACACAGGCTCACGTAGCATCTGCAAGGTAGACAAGCCCACAACACTTCTGTGCACTCACAGTCCACTCGGCATACCACATGTAGCACAGGGCAATCCACTAGACATAACAGCACTCCTAGTTCATCTCTGTGTGATCTTGGCCAGCATCAAGCATAGCTCAAAAGTACTCCATTGCCATCTATACACAAATGACAACATAGACACAAATCATATGCTCAACTACAAATGATGTGTGGTTAAAATTGGAAAGTCATAGCTTGTACAGGCAAAACAATTGTCAGTGGAAACGTGTGCAAAAATCCAAAATCTCAACCATGCTCCACTCTTCTCACTCGGCACTTATCCCTGTTGAGCAGTGCCCAAAGTGCTACGATGCCATTATGGCTGTCAGACTTCAGTTGTGGGGGCGTACCATAGGATTCCCCGATGTTCATCCAGGCAGGGGCAGGTTTCTGTCACATCCAGAGCACGCTTAAGTGATGTGGCCACATGCCGTAATGATGACGATGCATTGTGTACGCTGAGTGAGGGGTGAGCGCAAGTCAAGTGTGGCATGAAGGGAAACTCAGGATTAAAAATTATCATTCCAGTTCGTAAACTGAAGGGCTCTTTGTGCAAACAACATTGACATCTCAGCCCATTCCTTAGAGTCGTAGGTGAGGGGTGTTGTATGTTGATTGTGCATCACCCTGATGCACTATGAATGAAAACCCAAGGGAGGGGTCTGTCCACCTTTAGCTCGTAACAGTGACCACACACTAAAAGTAGTGCGGTGGGCAGCTGTCCACGGGCAGCGTCAGCCCGGACTGGCACACAGCATCCACCCTGATCTAAATCCACTCCACACCACTCCTGTTATCAATAACTGAGGTTCAGACTGCTTTCTTGAACTGAGCCAAGAAGGAGATTGTTGTCGTGCATTGTCATGCTGAAAAGGTATACCTTCTGCTGTGTCACATGAGGGGGCTACAAGGGGCATTGGATGACCAAACACAGAGAAATGTCGTTCACTCAGAATTTACTAACAGGACTTGACAAGACCTAGCATTCCCAAACGGACAATTATATGTACAACAAAATGCCCTTTGAAATTAATGGAGTTTGCGTAAATGTCTGAAACTTAAATGACACACAAAGACCATGCAGCACCGAGCAGTGTCCCTGAACAAGTAGATGACATATCTTGGACACAACGAGCACAATCCACTACTGACAGCATCATGACAACTTCTAATCCCTATGTAGCTAGGTCATGTGTGTCACCTAACTGATATGACTATCACAGCATTTGGGAAATACAAACTGTCTGCCATCTTAGGTACAATTGTAGGCGTGTCAAATCCCATCTCAGAATCATCATATGCCTGAAAGGACAACAATTAGAACTAGTGCCCAAATGTGAAATGCCCTAGCAAGTTGCTCAGTTGGGTGGAAAAGGTAGACACATACTCCCTATGACGACACACAAACAAACCCTTGTCAAACCAGAATACACAGTAGGTTTCATTGAAGGAACAACATGAAGTTTGTCACAATTCAAAAAACAAGTAGAATAAACAACAAAACCCCAAGCCTGAAGTACCACACATTGTCTTAAAGCAAAGGGGGGTCGGAAGAGCGTATCTTTAAAGAGGTCCTACTCCTGTGCTCCTCCAGGGACCAATACCATAATTATCAGAAAGGAGGAGTAGTTCCTCTGCCAGACAGACTCACGTAGTTGCGCTATTTGGCCAGAGTATATATTGCTGGGACATCTGTAGTTCAGATCGTAATGCCCTCACACACCTGTTGGGGTGTCATTTATTTATTTATTTGATGAGTTTTATATAGCGCTGGCTAGACCCGGAGGTATCAGAGCACTTTACATGAGGATCAGTGAGTTACAAGTTACAAGTTACATTTGTTACAAGAGCATAGTCAAACATAGGATAAAAAAAGCAATGTTACGGTAATTCGTCAGAAGGAGGGGGAGGAGGGAGACATAACAGGGAGACGGGGAGAAACTGTGTCCAATGTCCGGCTGGGTAGGTGACGGCCGAGGGGGTGAACCAGGGCTGATCTCCTCTATAGCTCTCCAGGCAGCTCCACCGGGCATCGGCCATAATGCTCGGACTCCGCTGTCAGGATAATGCTTCATCATTGGGCACTCCTCGGCAGACGGGCGCTGCAATGCCTGACGGGTTTGGTGGCTGCTTTAGTGGAGATCTTTTGATCTGAGGATGCCGTAAGTGATGAGTGCAAGTGGGCAGTTTGAGTGGTGAGTTCTAGTGTGTAAAAAGTGACTTAAAATAGGCTCTGGAACCCACAGGCAATCAATTTAATCAGATTTGGGCCCCAGGACTAGGTACAAACAGTGGTGCTATCTTATGGTCCTTAGGTACCAGGATAGCGCTAGTATCATGCGGTCAACATGTTTCGTGCCATCTAAGCCTAACCGTCGGGCGGCACTTCTTCAGGACCTTAACAATCAGTGAAGCCCCCTGATGGGGCTGGTAGTCTCCCGGCTACTCGAGGCCGACTTAGTTATGTTTGCCGGTGTCCCCTGCTTGGGAGCCGGTGAAGTACTCCACCTAAGAAAGTAGGAGACAAAGGTGGTAGAAAAACAAACAAACAAGCGACATAAGAACTCCGTGTATCACAGTGAGTGCAAAAGCCAATACAAGAGCAATCGTGTGTTAAAAAGTACTTCTGGGCAGGGTGTCATAGAGCTGCCAGTGATGTCGGACAGGACACCACCCCTTGTCACCAGGGGTACTATCAGTGTTAAAAGTGTGACTGAATTTGCTTGATGAGGTATAGGATAACTGTCAAGGTTTAGGTAAGAACTATAAAAGAAAGGAGCTTGAGCGCATCTAATAATCATGGGACTAATTAAAATATTGTTAGACAAGCGTTCACCTTGTCCATGGCATCAAGGCAAAACAGTGTTATGTAGCCCTTACGTGACTTACCTCAAATTGAGGTGTCTGATTCTTCATAGGAGGACTGGAGGGTCCCGATCACACTGGGGGACACCTTCAAAAAGACACAACATGGGTGGAGCCGGTTGACGTTATCGGTAAGTACACAGCCTACGGGTTCTCATTGGTCTAAGAGAACCCATGCTCATCACTCTTCCACATGTCAAATGGTCCACATCCCTATAGTGCTAATGCTGCTATTCAATGGGCGAGCACCCAGTGTGGCATAACTATAGACGTGTGTAGTCTAGAAACACCGTCATGCACAGACTCTAGCACGCGCTAGTAGGTGCGTGAACGGGCAAAAATCATGTGTCAAGGTTAAAATCACGTTTAGAGATTAAACAATGAGCGTCAATGGATAAGTGAACGTGTGTATAGGGTCATGTGACTACTATCGCACACCTCTACACACTTGTAGATTAACCGTCCTTTAGAAGTCCCTATTTTATTAATTGAGACAATATGTCTAAGATTTAGACTTTATTAAGTAGTGTGCCACCGCTCCAGATACACCAAACCAAAAAACCTTGAAGATTTCTCCACTCCAAGATGGCCCCCACGTTTGCCACCCTGCCGCATGCTGCCAATCATCCGTGGGCGTTGGCCTGGCCCATGTGACCCCGGCTACTTAGTCACCATGATGGCCGCACCGCCGCCACAATTCAGGCTGGATGGAGCAGGGTAGGTGAGACGGCAATGTCCGATCAAATAAGCAAGTAAGTGGAATAGGGAAAGGGATTTAGTCTCTTCACGCTTCAATTGATGTCCCCGTAACACGAGCCTCCAAGGCAGAGCGTCATGCGCGCCCGCTGAGGGTTATCAAACAGTCACTGAAAGAGATTGTACTACCGGCCCACTGATCACCACACACGTAGCCGCCAAGGGTCACTTATCACGCTTTCAAGCCCGCGATCACGCACATTTTAGTAGATACCTGACAGCGTAAACCACTCATGATATCCTTGTTTGTACACACGTTCACTTATCGATTGACGCTCATTGTTTAATCTCTAAACGTGAATTCAACCTTGACACATGATTTTTGCCCGTTCACACACCTACTAGCGCGCGCTAGAGTCCGTGCATGATGGGGTTTCTAGACTACACACGTCTATAGTTATGCCACACCGGGCTCCACTCTGATCTCACCCCAGGAATGTTCATTCTTGGAGTCGTTATACACGGTCTGAGTAAATTATATTTTGACACTACCGAATGGCACTATATATGGTTTATATTGCACTTACTACTGAGACTATACCACAGAATTCTTCTTACTCCATCTTTTTCTTTTGGGATTCTGGATCTTTTGATCTACGGATTATTGGGTCACATTTGAAGAAAATTTTCAATGTTTCTGGTGTTTTATATTTTGTGCATGTGGGCACACAACCAATGAGATAACATATTGTGATGAAGCATGGCACCGGCCGCTGAATGTAATCTCTGACTAGTTCTGTACACCCAATTTAAAGAAGGTGATACATTGAGTATTCATTCTGTTTTTATGCAGCCTTGATAAAGTCGCGGGATTAATTCCCATGTAAGCGACTGAAACACGTGTCGGCTGTCTGAACATCGGAAAATAAAAAGGAAAAAGAAATAAGAACTTACCTACTTGTATTTTACTTATGCTCACATCAAGCATGTTTATGTATATTGTGACATAACAGACGTGTGCTGAGGAATTCCTTTGTATATCTGTCAATTGGCCAAGGCCATTTTGTGTTTTGAGGAGGTCAGTGGTTCTCTTCACCTTGCAGCACCGTGATCAATACAGCAAGTAAATATCAAATATTTGTGTTATCTCTCCCGAGTGGCGCCTTCATTTACCCAACTAAATACCACTGCTCATTAGGTGCTCGAAACATCTGTGTTTCTATGCTCCCTAAATTGTAAATATTTGTAATAAAAAACAGCAGTGTAAAAACTAATATTATATTGAGCTGTTCGCTACTGCAACGTTAATCCAAAAGGTTTCTACTGGCATTTGCACTTGTGACCTGCAGGTCTGTTGCACGCTTATGACTGCAGCAGACTCTCAACCCTATGAATTATCTAACTGAGATCGGAGCATGTTTTTTGCAACCTGTAAGTCGCACTGTTTCATATCCCTTGCTCCCCACCTCCCACCTCCACCTTTTTCCGAATAAGTGCATAAATAATATATGTGCCTCTTTGCAAAGAGATACTTTCTCTTACCGCCTATCTCTGGCGCTAAGGCCTCAGCAGCAGCTTTAACATTTTGAAAGACCTCAGTAGAGTCTGGGTTGAGCTATGCTGCAATTCTGGGCAAGGACCCTCTAGAGTAGAACAGCAAAAGGAGAGAGACGGCACGCCATCATGTTAAAGGGAGAGACAGTCACCCGCCTTTGCTGCTTGCTGAGAACTCAGCAGGAAACCAGTGCAGGACTGAATCTGTGGGCAGTCTGACTCAGTGGAACTCTTGGAATGCAGACAAGCACTTCCGTTTTTACCACCATGTTGGTAAAGGGAGCGTGAACTGCTTGTTGAGCCTGTCGCCTACAGCTGAGCTCAATGAAGACCACTGACTCCCACTGTATGTAAACATGCGTTACTGAGTGCAAAAAGACCCACGGGTTGCTTGATGTGTTCTCTGCTGGTCAGACAGCGGACTTCACCTCACAGGACAGCGCGAAAGCAAATGCATTGAAATATCCTCATCTCCCTGCTGTCCTTATACTAGACGCCTTGAAAGTGAGGTTGCACTGCCCTCTTATGGCCCAGGGCAACCACTGCAGGCCTCAACACACGGAGCAGTGTTGAATTTAGATGCACATAAGTGCAACATACTATTTATTACTGATTCCCAAACTGTGTGCTCATCTGTTCGTGGCGCCCCTGGCTAGTTTTCACGGCGCACCAGGGAGCCGCGGCGCACAGTTTGGGAACCGCTGTCCTAGACCAATGAGAACCCGTAGGCTGTGTACTTACCGATAAAGTCAACCAGCTCCAAACATGTTGTGTCTTTTTGAAGGTGTCCCCCAGTGTGATCGGGACCCTCCAGTCCTCCTATGAAGAATCAGACACCTCAATTTGAGGTAAGTCACGTAAGGGCTACATGACACTGTTTTGCCTTGATGCCATGGACAAGGCGAATGCTTGTCTAACAATATTTTACTTAGTCCCATGATTATTAGATGCGCTCAAGCTCCTTTCTTTTATAGTTCTTACCTAAACCTTGACAGTTATCCTATACCTCATCAAGAAAATTCAGTCACACTTGTGACACCGATAGTACCCCTGGTGACAAGGGGTGGCGTCCTGTCCGACATCACTAGCAGCTCTATGACACCCTGTCCAAAAGTACTTTTTAACACACAATTGCTCTTGTATTGGCTTTTTCACTCACTGTGATACACGGAGTTCTTATGTCGCTTGTTTGTTTGTTTTTCTACCACCTTTGTCTCCTACTTTCTTAGGTGGAGTACTTCACCTGCTCCCAAGCATGGGATACCGGCATACATAACTAAGTCGTCCTCGAGTAGCGGGGAGACTACAAGCCCCATCAGGGGGCTTCACTGATTGTTAAGGTCCTGAAGAAGTGCCGCCCGACGGTTGGGCTTAGATGGCACGAAACATGTTGACTGCATGATACCAGCGCTATCCTGGTACCTAAGGACCATAAGATAGCACCACTGTTTTTACCTAGTCCAGGGGCCCATATCTGATTAAATTGATTGCCTGTGGGTTCCAGAGCCTATTTTAAGTCCCTTTTTACACACTAGAACTCACCACTCAAACTGCCCACTTGCACTTATCACTTACGGCATCCTCAGATCAAAAGATCTCCGCTAAGCAGCCACCAGGCCCGTCAGGCATTGCAGCGCCGGCCTGATGAGGAGCACCCAATGATGAAGCATGATACCCCAACAGGTGTGTGAGGGCATTACGATCTGAACTACAGATCTCCCAGCAACACATACTCTGGCCAAATAGCGCAACTACGTGCGTCTGTCTGGCAGAGGAACTACTCCTTCTTTCTGATAATTATGGTACCACGCATTGTGTCTTGGTCACAGTTAGCGTGTCACACATCCTCTCTGGCCAAGTAGACACACTCAATCACATAAATAATCATTGATAATCTTGGAGAACATACTGCAAATAACATCAGGCTGGGATAGGCCATACATCGCTTTCCCTCTGCTTAACATACTCTGGTTTGGTGCATCATATTTCTGGTTGTAGGAGCAAACACACAGCTATGTGTTCCCCAATATAGAATCCAAAGGAACATCACATGAGCATGATGTGGCCGAAGTCCATTTCCCAGAATTGGGAAATGGCCAGACTCTCACACTCTAGCTGTGGCATAAGGCCACAATGAGATGTACATTACGATGTTAGGTACTGTAGAACTCTACAATCACAGCATGTTATCACTAGAATTCTAATTGTGTGACAACCATTTATGTACCATACGCTGTGTACACATGCAACTAACACCTACAACAATTGTGTCTCTGTAAGGCCAGTAAAACACTGTAACTTACTGAGACATGTCCTGGACACACACCATCCACATGATGTACCCAAACAAAATCAGAATGGAATGACTGACATCTAATTGTACAGGCCCTGGACAATACAGACCACAGACATGTGAACACTGGGAACAGTCCTCCTGTAAAGCACAACATTTACAGATTGACTGACAGGGTCAAAGCTAGCATCAAGGAGGAAGCCTCCAAGATGTTGGCTCTAGGAGTGATTGAGCCCTCCAACAGCCCTTGGTCCATCTTAGTGGTCTTGGTCCCAAAGGTTGCCGCACCCAGTGCCACACCAGAATCCGGGTCTGTGTGGACTACTAAGGGCTCAATTCAGTCACCAGGACTGACGCACACCCCATCCCCAGAGCTGATGAGCTCATAGATCGTTTGAGAGCTGCCAAGTACCTCAGTACGTTTGACTTAACATCTGGGTACTGGCAGATTGCCCTAACTGATGGGGCAAAGGAGAGGTCTGCATTTTCAACACCAGAGGGGCACTACCAGTTCTGGGTGATTCCCTTTGGGTTGAAGAATGCCCCTGCCACCTTTCAGAGGTTGGTCAATCAGTTTTTGGCCGGGCTAGAGGATTTTAGTGCTGCCTACCTGGATGACATTGCAGTGTTCAGTGGCACTTAGGAAGAACACCTGCATCACCTCTGGGAAGTGTTGACGACTCTGCAGAGGGCAGGCCTCATGATCAAGGCCAGTAAGTGCCAGATCGGGCAGGGATCGGTGGTGTACTTGGGACACCAGGTAGGGAGCGGCAAGGTGGGGCCCCTACATCCAAAGATTGATACCATTCTGGCTTGGGAACCCCCGAAGATCCAGACAGAGGTGAGAGCCTTCTTAGGCCTCACCGGGTATTATGGGAGGTTTGTCAAGGGATATGGCACCCTTGTTGCCGCCTTGACTGAGCTGACTTCCAGGAAGCAGCCCAGGAAGGTGAACTGATTGACGCCTGTCAGAAAGCTTTTGATGCCCTGAAATCTGCCATGGGCGCCCGTGCTCAAGGCACCCAACTTCTCGCAGGAATTCGTGGTGCAGACAGATGCTTCAGAGCATGGTGTCAGAGCTGTGCTCTCACATCTACATGAGGAGGGCCTAGACCAACCCATAGCCTTCATTAGTTGGAGGTTACGTTCCCAGGAACAGAGGTTTTTCTGTGGTCTGGGAGCTGAAGAAGCTGAGGCCCTACTTGTTTGGGACTCACTTCTGGGTTCAGACCGACCACAGGCCCCTCAGAAGGTTGATGCAGATGAGGGGTGAGAACCCAAAGTTGTTGAGGTGGTCCATATCCCCACAGGGGATGGACTTACGGTGGAACACCGCCCTGGTACAGAGCACACCAATGCTGATGGTCTGTCCAGATTTTTTGTCAAAAATATTTGTATTGGTTTCAAAGATAAGACAGTACCCAAAAATCCAAGCTGTGGAAGGGGACACCAATGCATCGTATATGCCGAGAGTTACAGAAAGCTAAAGTATCATATACAGTTTGTGTACTAGGACTCGCAGGTCCTTAATATGCTCATCATGAACCTCCCCGGTCTCCAACGGACCCCTCACATTGCATAAGTCAACAAGTTCTCATGGAAGGTCAGATAAGTCCTTGGCGTTCATCCCACCGTTCCCCCCTCACCTTCCCCCCCCTAAGTCCCAAACATTAAACACAAATATACAAACTGATGTCACGGTCAAAGAAAGATCAAATGTAGTTGTGGGTGAAGGCAGGGCTACAGAGAGAGGGGATCCCCACGCCCCCGGGAACCCCCCCAGCAAATCAGGGGGAGCCAACGGATGCTCTAGATGTGGAAGAGATGGAGAGCTCGCAGCCGTGGCCCACATGCAAATAGAGGCAGCCCTTCCGATAGATATTCAACCAGGGGAGCCCAAACATAGTCGAACCCCTTCCTTGAGTCTTCCACAATGTCCGCCATTCTTTCCATCGCCAGTGCATGCCATAACCTGGCATGCCATCGGGTAAGAGAGGGGGCCTCCACTTTCTTCCATGCAGCCGCCACAGCCATCTTAGCAGCCCCGAGGCACAGCCACATCACGGAGCGATCCACCTGCATTTGGCGCTTCAGTTTGGGATCCCTAATCCCCAGGAGAGTGTGTTCTAGTGTGTCCGGGATCGGATAGCCCAGGATCAGTTTGATTTGGGAAAGTACCTCCTTCCAGAAGGGCTTGATGCGCGGACAGTCCCACCAGATATGTCTGCAGTCCCCCAGTAGCCCACAGCCCCTCCAGCACCTATCGGAGGAGTTAGGGAAGATAGTGTGTAGCTTCTGAGGGTGCAGGTACCATTCGTACATAATTTTATAGTGAGCCTCTCTTAAAAACATGGAGCGATTATACTTGGGAATGTCCCTATATAGTGAGGTCCATTGTTTCCTTTCCAATGTGGTGGCTAAGATTAAATCCCAGAACCTTTGTTGTCTAGGGGTGTGGTGTGATCCCAAAGACCGTATGAGTGAATAAAGGAAAGAGATGGTCCCCCTCGTAGAGGCTCCTGACTGCGCAAATTTTTCGATTGGAAGTAAATCCCTAGTGGCGGGCTGACGTGTCTGTGGTTGCAGAACCCAATGCTTAAGTTGCATGTAGTGATATTCTTCAGAGGGCTGAAGATGAAAGGCTCTAACACATTCCGCGAAGGTCATCAATTTCCCTCGTTCAAACAGATGAGAGAGCATGAGACAGCCACCCTCCTGCCAAGCCTCAAATGACTCCTCCCGCAGCACCGGAGAAATTTCAGGGATGAAGTGAATGGGTGTGTAGGGGGGAGAGAAGGGGTTAATGGGTGTTGATCTAGCTAGCTCATCCCAGACCCTTAAGGTGGTAGCCGTAGGGGTGCTGATATAGGCATTGCGTGGTCGATTGTGTTTCTGTTTCCACAGGAGGTCCCAGATCATCCTACCCACTATTTGTCGGTCCATGTGAAGCCAAAGTTTTTCCGATTCTCGGAGGGACCATTCCGTAATCACTCTAAGTTGAGCTGCTCTATAATACCCCAAGAAGTCCGACAGGGCTATACCCCCTCCTCTCTCGACCTAGTGAGCACGCGGTTGGACAGTCGAGCTCTCTGCCCCTGCCAAATAAACTTGGTAATCATCATTTTCAGCTCAGAAAAAAGCGCCCGATCCACTGGGATAGGTAGGCCCTGAAAGAGATACAGCAAGCGCGGGAGAACGTTCATTTTGATGGCATTGACGCACCCTACCCAAGAGAGGTAGGCCATCCTCCATCTAGACAGATCGGCTTTAAGCTGGCGCAGCAAGGGAGGGTAATTAGCTCCGTAAAGATGTTCTAGCTTGGGGGTGAGTTTGATGCCGAGATATGTGATGTCTGTGCGTGCTCTGGAAAGGGGACGCTCCTTCAATAATCTGCATGGACTCCCTAGGCATGGTTAAGTTAAGAAGGAAGGATTTCGAGAGGTTCACCTTAAATCCAGAGGCCTGTTCGTATGAGGCAAGCTCAGATTGAATCGCTGGGAGAGAAAGTTGCGGCTTCGTGACTGGAAGAAGCACATCGTCTGCGAAGAGAGAGATCTTGTGTTCATCCGTGCCAAACGGGGCCCCCCCCCCTATATCTGGATTGGACCGAATGCGCTCCACGAGAGGTTCGATGCTGAGCGCTAATAGCAGGGGGGACAATGGGCACCCCTGCCTGGTTCCCCGGGAAAGGTTAAAGGGCTCTGAAGCAACCCCATTTACTAAGACCCTGGATCTCGGAGCGAAATAATTCGCCCGTACCATTCCAATGAAGGTCTCATTAAAACCAAACCGTCGTAGTGTACGGGTCAAAACGTCCCAGTCAACCCGGTCAAAGGCCTTCTCCACGTCTAGCGAGAGAAACACCGTAGGTATGGCCTTCGTCTGTGCCTTCTCAATAATGTGAACCACCCTCCGGAGATTATCATGAGTTTGCCTCCCTTTGATGAAGCCCGCCTGGTCCGGCTGCACGAGCGTAGGCATAACATGCTCCAGGCGCAAGGCCAATATTTTAGAATATAACTTGGCATCCAAGTTTAGGAGCGCTATAGGCCTGTAAGAGGCGCAGCTAGTGGGGTCTTTCCCCGGTTTGGGGATGACGGAGATCAGAGCCTCTCCCATAGAAGGGGTCACCTTTTGCTTGTCAGCTATATCGTTGAATAGCAGCACTAGACGGGGGATTAATTGAGGCGCAAAGGTACGATAGAAGTGGGCATAGAGACCATCAGGGCTGGGCGCTTTTTGGAGTTTGAGAGAGTCTATCGCCTCCTGGACCTCTTCCGCGGAAATGGGTCTACTTAAGTCTTCGTTTGTGGAGGCCGGGACCTGGGGTAGGTCCAGAGCCTCTAGGTATTGGTCCTGAATCTTTGCGTTCAACGAATCTGCGGTATACAAGGAGCGATAGAATTCCCCAAAGGCCTTGGCTTTCCCTAATTCGCTTTCGATTATGTGCTTAATGTACTCCTTTTCCTGTCTCACTCGCAGTTGGCGTGCCAATAGGGATGCAACCTTGTTTCCCCCCACGTAACTGCGGGCTTGCAAGCGTAGGAGGGTCTTTTCGGTCCCATTAGTGTAAATAGCCTGAAGCTCTCCCTTAACCTGTGCAATCTTACGGAGGGATTGGATGGAGGGATTAGACTTGTAGTCAGACTCGGCCTTTCAGAGCTCCCCGTCGAGGAGAAGACGTTCCCCCTTACGTTGTGTTTTGAGGGTGGCATCTAGTTCGATACACTTCCCCCGAATAACTGCCTTGAAGGCATCCCAATTGTTGGCCAGGGAGGTTTGCGCCGGGTCGTTAAGGTCAAAAAACTATGTGATTGCCTTTCTTAACTCATCTTTAAGAAGGCGATCTCTGCAAAGGAAGTTGGAAAAATACCACCTGACAAGCTTAGAGCACGGGGCGGGCCAATCAAGGACCAGTTCTAGGGGAGCATCAAGAACCTCCCCTCTTTGTCCATTTTAGTGTCGTGGTGGAGAAATGGGGTCGATGCGTGAAAAAGAAGCGCCACCCCATTGTGTTTAGTGTGTGCCGAGGAGCGATAGATCTGTGGGTAGGCCCTATGATTCAATCGTTGTTCCTCTTTGCGTGGGAGGTGTGTCTCTTGCAGGGCAGCTATTTTAATCTGGTGGTCATTTAGGAATTTCCAGATCCGTTGCATCTTGATAGGGGAGTTAAGGCCTTTTACGTTCCACGTTAAGCAGTTAACCCCCATCCGGCATCATAAAACTTGTCAGCTTGCCCCTCCAATTTCGCTCCCGGGTCGGTGCCCCCAGTGCCCCTCCCCCCACCTTCCCCCACCAAAGAAACGTAAAAAAAGTGCAAAAAGTACTGTGACACCAAAACAAAGTGAACCTTAACAAATACAAACCATAACTTTGAGCTCGGGGGTTCTCAATCACAGAGGAGAACCTCATTTCGAGCAGTAACTGGGGCGGTCCAAATTCCGCCTCCAAGGCCCATAGAACAGCTACTTAGGCACAAATAAGATATTGGCTAACGATGACGATAAGTGTTTTAGACGACATGATAACTTCGAACCTTTCCCCCCCTCAGCCTCATTATAAGTGTCCGGGTGTCTGATGCCTGGCTGGCATGTTCCTGAGGCCCCTGCCAAGGGCCGCAATCCACAAGTCAGTCTGGTTTCCTCAGGCAGACCAAGGCCTCTGAATGACAAAGATCAAGTACCACATCATCCCGTAGTGTTCTTGCCCGCTCTCCGCTGCTGTAGCCAGGGCCCCCCCCTGCTTCTTCGAGCTTGCCGTCGCCTCCACACCTCTCGATCCCGGCACTTGCGCCGGGGTGGGCACCTCGATACCCAGGATAGCCGCCGTCTCTTCCAATTCCGTGCAGTGATAGTTCTTGTTGTCCAGTGTACAGGCTAAACCAAAGGTGTAAGTCCAGCGGTATTTCACCTTGCGGTCTCTTAAGGCTGTAGTGACTGGTCGGAACTGCTGGCGCCGAGCAAGTGTGGCTTGGGCTACATCTTGATATAGCGAACACGTTGCGTTCTGGAATGACACTCTGTCGAGGGCTCGCGCCTTCTGGAGGACCAACTCCTTGGTTTTAAAAGAGCTGAATTTTGCCAGCATGTCCCTGAGTTTTCTGGAGTCTCCCGGAGCTCGAGGCCCCACCCTGTGAACCCGCTCCAGACGAACCTCCGGTTCAGAATCTCCAAGCACTGTTGAAAAAAGCCCCACCATAAAGGCCTCCAGATCTGGGCCTTCGCATCCTTCTTCCAGGCCCCTCACACGTATGTTATCCCGACAGAAGCGGTTCTCAAGATCCTTGCATCAGAGCACCGTGGCTTTCAGCTGAGCACGTAGGTCACCAGATTGGGCCTCCAAGGGCCGCACGCGGTCCTCCAGCTCCTGATATCTTGTCTCAAGATCGAGAGCGCGGGCCCCAATTGAGTCGACATCTGATTGGAGGGCCACCAGCCGGCCTCCCATTTCGGCCTTAAACGCATCAAAGGAGGCCCCCATATCAGCCTTGATATCGTCTCTGAGTTCTTGTTTAAATTCTCTAAGTGAGGCCATCAGGTCTTCCCGTGTGAGCGCCATATTGCCTTCAGTCCGCGCTGGCTCTTCGCTGACTGTCCCCTTGGTGGCGTTGGAAAAGAAGCTGGAGACTTTTGTGGGCTGCGCCTTTTTGGGTGGCATAAGGACCCACGCCCATCGCTCGTTCAGGCCTTCCCCGCAGCAGAAAAAATTGTGAGGAACTGGAAACTGCCCCGGCACCCAACTCTGCTCACCTGATTTGGCCCAGAGACCTTTCCGTGTCGGGTGATGGGTGCTCAGTGGCGTTGGAGTAAGGCACCGCTGGGCCCAGAGATCGCCTTACTGTAGGGGCGGGCGCTCGGTTTGGGTGTCCCGCAACCGCTTGTGACTGCCAGCCAGGGACCCCTGCCTGAGGCGGCGGATCAAAGTCCGGGATGCTCTGCACTGAGAACAGGCCCCACTTGGCCCGGGGACCCCTGCTACTCTTCTATCAGCTCCTCGCTGCTCACAGGCATATTGAAGTCCCTCGCCGTCTGACCCCCTGCCCAGCACTACCTCCGGACTACAACCCAAGGTCAGCTTCACCAGGGCCGCGCCTCAAACCAGGGCCTCGTGGGGACCCCCGGATCGGCGCCTCCGCTCCTCTCGGCCCAGATGTTAGGGTGCCCACTTCGCTCGGGGCCACACACGAGGAGAAACTGTGTGGTGGGTTGTTGTTTGGCTCAGGGCCCCCTCAGGTGCGATGACAGGTCGCTGAAGAGGGGAGCACCATAAGGGGCAGGGACCCTCCAGCCGGGGCATCCTCACGAGGCTGTGTAAAGGTGCCTGACCGCCGCCATTTTAAGGTCAGGTACCGCTCCTTCGGGATTTCTCCTGGTGGCCCACTCTAGTGTAGGGGGAGCCCCCCAGCTCCTCTCCGTACCTGGCATTTTCAACAAGGGAGGCCCTCATGAGCCTCCACTCAACCGGAGGCTCCCCTCCACAATGGGGGCCACAGCGGGGAGATCGCGTCCTCAGCCGTGGGCGCCAATGGGGCCGGGCGCTAACCTCCTGCGGCCGGAACTGACCTCCAGGTCAACTGAGCGGTGTCGTCGGAGCCCTCATCCGCCTCAGAATCCACGTGGTCCCCGCTGGTCCCGCGGCCGCAGCGTTCGTCTTGGCGACAAAGCGCAGTGCCAGCCGCCACTTTGGCTCGTGCCGCAGGCTCCGTCGGCAGGAGTATTCTCACCCCTCACGCATCACCAGGGGGTCCTAACTCGCCGCCGGGGAGCTCCCGCACCTCCGGGCACCCCAGGGAATCGGGCGACCCGGTTTTTGGGGAAGTAAGTGCCTCTCACACCGTTAGTGCGGATGGGCCTGGCGCAGAGCCGATCGGAGTTACGTCCGGTCGGCCATGATGGTTGGCCACGCCCCCGTCTGTCCAGATTTTTCCACCTTAGTGAAGAGAACTCCCAAGAGGGTGGGTAGTTCTCCCCACATTTCAGCTGGAGGGGACACATGTTAGACCTGGCATCCTTGGCGTGGGTTTCCCCAGTATTTTTTGCCTTTGCCTCCTGTGTTTTACTGTGTGTTGGACTTCGTTTTTGCTGGTTTAGATGTTTTGGGCACTTTGCCACTGCTGTTCAGTGCCAAAGTGCAAGTGCTCCCACTGTAAATTGTTGTTATGGATTAGTCGTCCCATAATTGGCTTATTTGTTTTACTACTAAGACCCTAGTACAATGCACTGTGTGTGCCCAGGGCCTGTAAGTCAAATGCTGCTAGTGGGCTTGCAGCACTGATTGTGCCACCCCCTCAAGCAGCCTTGCAAAAGGTTCTCAGATCTGCCATTGCAGTGTCTGTGTGCAGTTCAGTACTGCTATGTCGACCTGGCAAGTGCACCCACTTGCCAGGCCCTAACCTTTCCTTTTCTTACATGTGATTCACCCCTAAGGTAGGCCCAAGGTACCCCTGTGGGCAGGGTGCAATGTATGTGAAAGGTAGGACATGCCCTGATGTGTGTGGCATGTCCTGATAGTGAAATACTGCCAATTTTGTTTTTCACTATTGAAAGGCTATCTGTCCCATAGGATAGGATGGGAGTTTATTTATAACTTCTTATGAATATAACTTTCCATGGGGACAAGATAGGAAGGTAAAGTTTAGTATGCCTGAACTCAGAATATAAAGATGCATCTTTTAGTAGGGATGATTTTTACCTTCTATGTTTGCAAATACCACTTTTAGAAGGTGGGTATTTTCTTGCTTAGCCATCCAGTGTGCCTCCGCTAGGTTTGTGTATTGACTGTCTGGCTTTGGAGTGACAGGGGCTGGGGATGTGCTTTCTGTTCTGACAGCCACTTGGGGGGGTGAGGTGTGTCCTGCCTTTCCAGGGTGAGTCAGGGCTGGCTGAATAGACCTGGGCTGTATTCAGAGTAGGGGGAGGAGATTTCTTTCTCACCTGAATGGGCCTGGTCTGCGTGGACAATGCTGTCTCCACCTCCTGTCGGGCAGCTGCACCAGAGAGGACAGAACTGGTTTGTCTGGGCAAAGAGCTACTCTGCCACTAGAGAACAAAGGAATTTGTGCTATAAAAAGTGGGGCCCAGACCCCAGACTTTTGGATCATTTCTGGAATTTAGGAGGTACCTTTGCCAAGGAGAAGACTGGATAAACTGGAGAAGCACTGCCCCTTTGCTGTCTGGGGTTGGCCTGCAGTGGCTGCTTATGCCAAGGAAAGGACAAGGACTTTGCTGCATGCTGTGTCCCCTGCTTGAGGAAGATCTCCAAGGGCTTGAAGTAGAGCTTGCCTCCGGTTCTGAAGTTTCAGGGACACAGAGACTTCACCCCCAGCTCCCCTGGACTTCCTTGTTCTGAGTTCTGACCTGCCAAGAGATTCCTGTTGCTTGTACTGGGCCTCTGGAGGTTGTTTCTGCTGTTCGGAGCTGGAAAAGTGACGCAGCTATGAGAAGCGCGACGCGCATCCGTACCTGTTTCTGACGCATTGCTGAAGAAACCGACATAGCGCCTGTCCGCGGCTGGAGAAATTGCAGCACGCCGCATTGAGTGCACCAGTCTACGGAGCTTGAGATCCCCGCACCGATTCCAATGCAGGCCCTGTTGTGCAGCTGCAAGAACCAACGCATCGTGGGGCTGCAGCTGGAGAAACCAACACAGTGCTGTTGCCGCATCGAGAACCGATGCATCCCCAATTCCCCACGCATTGCACCAGGGCGCCAAGTCTACAAGGACACCGGGGCCTCAGTAAGAAACTGATGCTTCACCTCCCCGCGCAGTAAGAAACCAACACATCCCCTCCCCGCGCAGTAAGGAGCCGACGCATCACCTTCCCTGCGTGGCAGTAAGGAACCAACGCATCATCTCCCCTGTGGATAAGGAACCGACGCTTCACCTTTCCTGCGGCTGTTTTTGTTTATGATTTTGACGCATCCAAGGTACTTTGTGTTGAAAGTGTCGCAACTATAGTTTGCTATGGACAGAGCTATTTTTACCTTCTAAAAAGTTCATTTTGATTACTGTATTGTGGATTTTTGTCGTTTTGAACCTTGTTTGGTTTAGATAAAGATTACATATTTTTCTAAACTGGTGTGGTGTCCATATGTAGTGTTTTCACTGTATTACTGTATGTGTACACAAGTGCTTTACACACTGCCTCTGAGAAAAGCCTGTCTGCTCGTGCCAAGCTACCAAGGGGGTGAGCAGGGTTTTTTGTAGAAGTGTAACCCCCTTACCCTGACTAGAAAGAAGGGTCCCTACTTGGACAACGGTGCAAACCATTGCCAACTAGAGACCCCCATTTCTAACATGGGTCCACCACTATCAAGTTACAGAAATAAATTGTACCATTACTTTGTGTACACCTGTGTGCCCAAAGTCACTACTATGTAGGCAAAGTCCATATGTATCCATGTGTATTAATGAGACAGTTGTCTTCCAGCCTATTACAAACATATGCAGCATGCTTCTCCTAAACTGTTGTACTTTGCTTCACTTGCACTTTGTTTACATCTGTAAGCAGGAACTATTTGGAAGTGTGATTTCAAAAACAAAGCTTTGTGACTTCATGTCACACTCATAGACAAAACTAATGTTGACATTGACACCCAGCCAATTTAGGCACAAAAATCTAGAATACATACTAACCAAGTGCTTGTACTCCTTGGACCATATGCAAACCATTTCATACTAACATCATTGTATACTTACATCACAAATTACACATGAATGACAGTTAACCACAAATTCATTTAGGGGACACAGAAATGCTTTAGTCTGCAAACATGTTCCTTGTTAATGAAGGGAAAAGGCCAATGGCCAGTCCTAAGTTTTTCAGTACTTGGCCCGCAAAGTTCTTGGCCATCATCGCTTGCCTACACTTCTCCTGCAAAGGGACACCTCCCATGGGAGGGCTTTGGGATTGATGGAATCAGGAACGGCAACCGCAGTGGTAGGGTCAGATGGACGGGGGTGTGGGTCAACTGCAGTGGGAGGGTCAGGTGTAGGGGGGTGTGACAACTGCAGTGGGAGGGCTAGATGGAGGGGGATGGGCTGGGCTTGATGAGTTTTTGGATCCTATAATGGGTAAGGGTCTGCAAGGGAATAGGGAGGGCAGTTGATTTTTTGGGGCGGGATTTCTTTGGGTGTGGAAGTACTGGGCTGGGATGTTGAAGTATGGGTTTCTGGAGGGAGCTGGGACTTCTTTGACCGGGGGGGATCCCCATTTGGTGGTAGGTTTGGGGCTACTTTGGGGCGGTGGGTGGAGGGTAACCCTGGGCGGTGAACTACGCTACGCTCGCGGAATTTGCGAAGTTACGGTAACTTCGCGATTCGCGTAGAACGCGAAGTTACCGTGCACTATGCAATTTGCGGCGTAGCGTAGCTGTTTTTCTTCTTCGCGCGCTCAATATATGTTCTCGCGCGCGCGGTAACGACCTACCGTGATTCTGCGTTCGCCGACGCGACTTCCTATCCGTTCGCGGGCGCCACGAGATTTGGAATCCGGCCGCACGATCCCGCGAGAGTGTGCGAACGCGAACACGTCATTCGGACGCGCGATCTGACTTCCGGCGGCAGTGTTGGTAAGATCGCGATCCCGAACACGAAGAAACTACAATCTGGCGAAGAATATATCTCGAGCATCATAAAACCTTCTCGAAAATGATGAATTAGTTCATTTTGCACAAAAAACTCCTCAGGTTGTCATTTAGAGATGTAGTTTGGTGAGCAAGGAGTCCTTTTTCTTTTTTTCCAAGAGGAAGGAAGTGCCCCTGATTCTCAAACTTCCTGTTCCTGTCCAGCAGGCTCCTCCCAGTGTTTTGTCCATGTGCTGTTCACTTTCATTTGGATTTGGAGCTGGAAGGATCACTTTTTGTGTCTGTCTGCTGCATCATATCATTGGATTGGATTTGAGGACTCTTGGATTTGAGATTTTACAAGTAAGTTGGAGAATTGGTGTACTTGTTTGTTTGATTGGGGCTTGTTTGTACCTACATTTTTTGGGGGATTTCCATAGTTTTTAAAATGTATTGTTGTGGCCTGTAGTTTCGGCAGGGGCCTAGTTGTTTTTCTTTGATTGGAATTTCAGCCAGTAGGCCCGGACTAGAGCCAGAGGTACCCATGGGTGCATGTTTCTGTGGTGTCTGTTGAATTTAAAGTTTAAACATCATGTAGGCCGGGCATCCATGGATGGCATTGGTTTGAATTGGTAAAAGTGGTTTTTGGGGTGTATTTCATTTTTTGGGTGTTTGTTAAATAAATAGGCCTTTTCAGCCAGTAGGTAACCCTGGGCGTTCAGCTCGCGGACTTTGGGCAAGTCCGCACTGCGCGACAACGCGGACTTACACTTTTTATCTTCTTCGCGCGCTCAATGTACGTTTTCGCGCGCGATAACGACTTTTTGTGACGATCGCGATGCCGAACACGCAGAATTTACAATCTGGCGAAGAATATCTCTCGAGCATCATAAAACCTTCTCGAAAATGTTGATTTAGTTCATTTTGCACAAAAAACTCCTCAGGTTGTCATTTAGATGTAGTTTGGTGAGCAAGGAGTCACTTTTTTTTGTTTTACAATTTTTTTCAAGAGGTAGCAAGTTGCCCAGAGTCTCCAACTGCCTGGTCCTGTCCTTTGTCTTCACTTTTTTGTTATTTTGGGTGGCCTGGCCATGTGGGTGGCGGCCATTTTGTAAAGCCAGGCATTGTGCTTTTGCCATAGGCCTGCATTGTCTGTCTTGTGTTCCTTTTCTTGTTGTTCTGGGTGGCCTGGCCATGTGTTGGCGGCCATTTTGTGTGAACAGCCACTGTGCTTTTGCCATAGGCCTCCAAGCTTGCGGCCTAGTGTGCCAGTAGGCCCGGAGGTAGTCATCCTCATGGGTGCATAAAAACTGTTTCTGTGTTGTCTGTTGAATTGTAACATAATTTAGGCCATGGATGGCATTGGATTGATTTGCAAAATGTGGGTTTTGGGGTGGTATTTTATTTTTTTGGGTGTTTGTTAAATAAATAGGCCTTTTCAGCCAGTAGGTAACCCTGGGCGTTCAGCTCGCGGACTTTGGGCAAGTCCGCACTGCGCGACAACGCGGACTTACACTTTTTATCTTCTTCGCGCGCTCAATGTACGTTTTCGCGCGCGCGATAACGACTTTTTGTGACGATCGCGATGCCGAACACGCAGAATTTACAATCTGGCGAAGAATATCTCTCGAGCATCATAAAACCTTCTCGAAAATGTTGATTTAGTTCATTTTGCACAAAAAACTCCTCAGGTTGTCATTTAGATGTAGTTTGGTGAGCAAGGAGTCACTTTTTTTTTGTTTTACAATTTTTTTCAAGAGGTAGCAAGTTGCCCAGAGTCTCCAACTGCCTGGTCCTGTCCTTTGTCTTCACTTTTTTGTTATTTTGGGTGGCCTGGCCATGTGGGTGGTGGCCATTTTGTAAAGCCAGGCATTGTGCTTTTGCCATAGGCCTGCATTGTCTGTCTTGTGTTCCTTTTCTTGTTGTTCTGGGTGGCCTGGCCATGTGTTGGCGGCCATTTTGTGTGAACAGCCACTGTGCTTTTGCCATAGGCCTCCAAGCTTGCGGCCTAGTGTGCCAGTAGGCCCGGAGGTAGTCATCCTCATGGGTGCATAAAAACAGTTTCTGTGTTGTCTGTTGAATTGTAACATAATTTAGGCCATGGATGGCATTGGATTGATTTGCAAAATGTGGGTTTTGGGGTGGTATTTTATTTTTTGGGGTGTTTGTTAAATAAATAAGCCTTTTCAGCCAGTAGGTAACCCTGGGCGTTCAGCTCGCGGACTTTGGGCAAGTCCGCACTGCGCGACAACGCGGACTTACACTTTTTATCTTCTTCGCGCGCTCAATGTACGTTTTCGCATGCGCGATAACGACTTTTTGTGACGATCGCGATGCCGAACACGCAGAATTTACAATCTGGCGAAGAATATCTCTCGAGCATCATAAAACCTTCTCGAAAATGTTGATTTAGTTCATTTTGCACAAAAAACTCCTCAGGTTGTCATTTAGATGTAGTTTGGTGAGCAAGGAGTCACTTTTTTTTTGTTTTACAATTTTTTTCAAGAGGTAGCAAGTTGCCCAGAGTCTCCAACTGCCTGGTCCTGTCCTTTGTCTTCACTTTTTTGTTATTTTGGGTGGCCTGGCCATGTGGGTGGCGGCCATTTTGTAAAGCCAGCCACTGTGCTTTTGCCATAGGCCTCCAAGCTTGCGGCCCAGTATGCCAGTAGGCCCAGAGGTAGTCACCATGGGTGCATAAAACTGTTTCTGTGTAGTCTGTGGAATTTTGACATCATTTAGGCCATGGATGGCATTGAATTGATTCAATTGAATTGCGAAATGTGTTTTTTTTTGGAGGGTCTGACTATTTCACTTTTTGGGTGTGTTAAATAAATGCCTTTTTTGCGTGTGTACTGTGTAATTATAATTGTGTTGTTGTAGTGGTTGTCTAACTTTCCAAAGTGTTTTTAGCCATGTGGATTTTAGTTTTTGCATTAAAGCTGTGTGTGTTTTATAAGGCATCCTTTGTCTGCCCATATATAGGCCTGCTTGAGTTCATTGTTTGCCGTGCCTTGTGCCTGTGAGTCACCATGTTTCTGGGGGCCATTTTGTTGTGGTAGTTATTAGTGTGCTGTTTTTGCCACATAGGCCTGCGTGTCTTTCCATTGTTCCTCTTGTCTTACTGCTTCCAAATCCATCCCCATTGCCAGCTGCAGCTCCCTGATGCTGCTATATAATACATCCCACGTGATGCACAAATTTAGGCCAAACATGCTCCAGTACATTTTAGTTTTTGTTCTTTACTATTCTTATTCTTCCAGAGTGTACACTAGCACTACACAGTAGCCAGGAAAGCCCTGGCCTTGTTGTCAACGTCTCATAAATGGCTAGACTGTGTGTTGTTGTTCACAGAGTTTCTGAAATTTAATAATTGAGGCCATCACACACTAAGTTCTATATTCTATTTGTTTGATTTGTGCTATGTTTGACTGATATTCTGGCTTTTTTGCTTTTAGGTGCACAAAGACTGAGGAGGAGGTGTGTCTCTCATCATTGCCCGTTGCACTTCCAGACAGACATCCTGCTGCTGTACACACAACACAACGTGACGTGTGACCTGACCAGACATCTCTGCAACTGAGTGCTGCTGACATCTGAAGAAGATGGGCCCAAAGAAAGCAGGTACCAGGTCCTCCAGTACCAAGAAAGTTGCTATTGAGAAGAAGAAGGAACAGAAGAAGGAAGTGACACTGAAGTCTGGTGTGCCGGCCAATACCTTTTTTGGGAGAAAAAAAATTGCGCCTGCAGCAGCGGTGTCCGGGGGCAAGCTGGGGGCAGCACCTCCGCATCAGTGGACCCAACCCACCAACCCAGGCCCAAGCACATGAGTGTGGAAGAGGTAGCCAGCCTAATGGTGGAAAGCAGTGATGCTGAGCCTGAGATAAACTTATCGCTATCTCAAAGTAGTACCCAATCAACGCAGGAGGAAACACAGCAGATAAGTGGTCAACAACAACAGCCGCAACCACCGCCCGCAATAGTAGTTGTTGTTCCTCCTGAAGTAGGGGCAGTTCAGGAAATTGAGCCTCATGCAGAGGTAGAAGAAGAAGCCACTCATTCAGAAGATCCATTGTCTTCCAAATCCCCAGCAAGGAAAAGGAGGGGTAGTCCATCAAGTTCTTCGCCAAGCCCCCTTCTGATGATCTAGATGCCACTTGGAAGCCACAAACTGAGTCTGAGAGGGAGCCACGTTCCAAGACCAAGCTAGGGAAAAGGAAGGTTCCGGAAAGCCTTACACTTATGGAGGTCGATGTAGAACAGCAAGATGATGATGATGACGACGAGCCAGTCATCACGAACATCACTCCCGGCCCCGAGGAGATGGAGACCAACATTCTTACCCTATCCAAAATCGCTGCGAGGGATGTAGCACGCATACCTCCACAGGTAACACCAACACGACCTACAGCTTCCATATTTGCATTAGCAAAGGCCCGGCAGCGACCTACATCCAGCACAACCACCACCTCTGTAGGAGTAGGTAGTGGTACAGCAGCACAGAGTCAAATTCAACACACACCCTACAGATCATCCGGCATTGGAAGTGGCACCTCCAGCAGGAGGCCAAAGTTAAGCTCCCCAGTTTGGGACTTCTTTACGGTTAGCGAAAAGGAGGAGAACATTGCTATATGCTCCATTTGTAATACCTCTGTTAGTCGTGGTAAGCTTGGTACAAACTATGGTACCGGAGGCCAAATGACCCATCTGAAAAAACACCACTTGATCAGCTGGGAGGACCACCTTCGCGGCAGAAAAAAAACTGCAACCATTGGTGTTGGTGGGGATAAAGGAGTAGAAGAAGAAGATCCGATCACGGTGGAAGAGGAAGGACAGGGAGACATTCTCTCTGGTAGTGGTACACAAGGTGTCCCTGACCCCAGCAGTGCAGTCTTAACGTTGCACACATCTTCAGCAACATCTCAGTGGCACAAGAGTAAGAGTCAGCCGGAGACACCAAGAAGTACCAGGTCCGCACTACCAAAAAGTGCGTTGAGCCTAAGAGAAAGGAAAACCATGCAGCCTACCATTATCAGCATGTTTGGGGGTGAGGGGCAGTACGAACGCAACCACCCAATAGCACGTTTGTACAATGCGAAGCTGGCTAAAATGTTAGCACTGGACCTTCTCCCTTTTTCTTTTGTTGAAGGGGTGGGTTTTGTGGAATTTGTGTCAACCATCTGCCCAAAATGGCATGTTCCCAGCCGCTACTATTTTGCCAGAGTTGCAGTTCCAGCACTACATCACGACGTGCTGGAATTGCTAGGAAAGGCCTTGAAGCAGAGTGCTGTTCACAGTATCCACCTGACTACAGACATGTGGACCAGTTGCCAAGCCACAGATTACATGTGCATCACTGCACACTGGATCTGTTTTGCGGGGGTTAGAGAACAGATATCTGCTGGTGTTGATACTGCAGAGATTTTTCATGCCACTCGCAAACATGCAACTGTAGCCATGTTTGCCATGGAGAAATCTCATACTGCTGCAAACATTTTGGAAGAGTTTAACACCAAGGTCTTTGAGTGGCTGCGCCCAAGAGGGCTTACGATTGGTTTTGTTGCCACGGACAACGGCAGTAATGTAGTTTTGGCCATGCGCAATGGTGGCTATTTCAGGGTCCCGTGTTTGGCACACTGCATTAACATTGTTGTTCAAGACTTTTTGAAAAATGAATCCAAAGTCAGCAACTTACTGGTCACCTGCAGAAGAATATGCACACATTTCAACCATTCTTTTAAAGCCCGGAAGCAGCTGAGGGTCATTCAACGTGAGCATAAAATGCCAGTCAAAGCGCTCATCCAGGAGGTGCCAACACGTTGGAACTCAACTTATTACATGCTTGATCGTCTGTTTGAACTGTACATACCACTCAATGCTTATGTCATGCAAAGATTAGGGGAACCTACTGTGAAAGGCATGACCGTTGAGATGGCTCAATGGGACCTCATTAAATGCCTGACTGAGATGCTACTTCCTTTTGAGATCTTCACACGTGAAGTCAGCAGGGAGGACTGTACTATGGGCCAAGCTATCCCATTGTTGCACATGCTAGAGCAACAGCTGAAGGATGTGTCTGAAACGTACGCAGGTGTGGATGACAAACAAGACGCATATCATTTGGCGGAGACCTTAGCCGCTCGCTTATCGGAAAATACAAGGATTAAAAATAAAATTTTGTCACAACCACATTACATTAGTGCCACAATTTTGGATCCACGGTACAAAGTATTTCTGAATAGCAAGGCAGTAATTCCTTTTTCGGAAGTGGATGTTGCCAACTACAAAACTTTGATAGCTAAGGAAGCCACTATTTTCGAAAGCGAACGGCTGTTAATTACAGGCCCCCCACCCCAGGCCATAACCAGTACTACAGGGCATCCAGAGTCAAGTTCTACTTCGGAGCCTGAGGGCAGTGCATTTGCCTCCCAGCAGTCACCTACACCAACAATAACATCAAGAACAGGATCATCCACAGCACAATGTGCAACTGATTGGTTTCTACAGCAGGGGTATGGTAAGTCCAGTGCTGATGCAAAGGCAAAACAGGCCGAGCACATCGGAGCACCCCTGAACATTGAGCGGATGGTCCAGGCCTATCTGGATGACCCAACAGAGGTCTTCATGGATCGAAACCCATTGGTGTATTGGTATGGGAAAAGAAGCCAATGGACAGTGCTCAGCAGGCTGGCGATAAAGTATCTGGCTTCCCCTGTCGCAAGTGTCTCTTCTGAGCATGTTTTCAGTGCTGCTGGTGCCATTGTAACTTCGAAAAGGACCAGTCTCTCGGCCCAAAGCGTGGAGAGGTTAACCATGATCAAAATGAATCAGCACTTTATACCACCGGATTACAAAATACGTGAATCACAGCAGGAAGAGGAGAGCGACTTGGATGACGTAAATAGTGCGTTACAGGACCTACTTCTGTCCGAACCACCAGAGTTTGAGGACGAGCTCCTCTTCCCTGACAACTAGGCTTTCAAATTGTTACTTTCTTCCTTCCTTTATGTGTCTGTGTATCTGTCTTTCTGGTTCAAATCACAACAAATCCATCACCACCGTCTTCTCTTTTTATTTCCCTATTGGAGTTGGATGTCTGTGCATTTAACTGTCCACTCTTCAGAGTCCTGCTTCATCTTCCTGTCTCGCACAAGTACATTTCCATCAAGCCAGACATTAGTACAAGAAATGTTGCCTTTACCAGTCCCGCCTCCATAAGAAGTGAAACGTGACTATAGCTATCCTCCGTTTTGTTTTCGAGCCGAAACTCATCAGTGTCCGAAGGCTACAGCCTCAGCAGGCATCCAAAGGTCCTCACTGTCAGGACAGAAGGTACTTGGCAGAGAAAGACAAGAGACTCTTCGAAGAAACTTGCTGACATTTGTGCAAACTCAAATGACCATCAATGAGCGCTACCCAGGCCGCGGCCCATCATCACAGTGCTGACCATGGGAAGCAACTTAAACTGTGACAAAGTGCCACAGAAGAATAAGACGAAAACCGAAACAGCGACTAACACTCAAAATGAATGTGGACTGGAGTAATGATGAGGCCACTGCCCCGTAAAAAAAAAATAACAACTGTCAGAACTAGGCATCTGATGATCTGACAGCCAAAGAGAAGAGCAAGACAGGTAATGATGGAATGCATTGGATGCTTGCAGACTCTGAGCGATTGCTGTTGTTTGTTGTTGATGTTGTGCATGAAGTCGAACTCTACTCTACTAGTTAATCTACAAAGTGACTCAAGTCAGTGACAGTCAATGTTTCCCTTCTTGTTGTTTAATAACCAAATTGTACTCCTACTACTGCAGGTGCAGGCCAATATCTGTTGCAATTTTTTAATATGGAATATGGACTTAATCGGAGTCACTACAGACTGAGTTGTAGTTGGACAACACGTACCACACCATGATGATGACCATACTATCTTTGCACGCAGTCATTCAGTTGGATCGGAGATGATTCAAGGAATAACTGCATTTCATGAAGTGGCATAAGGTAAACATAAACACAACAATTCAACAAGAAAGTAAACACAGCAGACCTACATGTCCATGTAGTGGTGTGTAGTCGAGTGTAGTGATGACTCACAGCGGCGCATTGATTTTGTCACTTAATTAGGAAAATGCTAAGTTGCTGTGTATGCCTTTTGTCTGGCTATGTCAAAAATTAAGGTAAATGGAGGTTGGGTCACGGGCTGGTGCTGTGGTGGGCCTGTTCTGTCCTGTTGTTGTTGTAGCTTAATGCTGTAAACAGAATCTACACGATATATCCAAGCCGCCTCACTCTGAAAGTGTTCTCTCTTCTCTTCTTGGACTCCACCGTAATTGATGTTTTTTTTTATTCATTGATTTTTCAATACCCCTTTTGTTTTTCCATCTAGACGTTACAGGCCGGCCTTTACCCTGTGCTTGCTATACTGGGAGACACAACTCACATTTACCTTACCAATCGGCATCAGGAAGGCCACCAAGATTGATGTGCGGAGCGTCCATGGAAGATAGGACCAAGAGGAAGGACGAGATTCCACTCCACAATTTGAGCATGATAATACAGTAACTTTAGTATCATTCATCATTCATCTTTTAATTAATTTGAATCCTTTTTCTCTTCAATCATTAGGACTGTGTGTTGTGTGCTGTTTGTTTGCTAATTGATCCCTACAACTGTGTTTTAATTGTCTTTGCTATCTTTACAAGTAAGCCCAGTACAACATGGAATTTGGGTCTCTGAGGGCATATTATAGGCAAGGCAAATTGCATAGAATATACTGCTGCCCTGTACTGTCTAATTGTCTAGTAGGAGTTATTAAGTACTACTCATTAACCATCAAGTTATCTTCATCATCATGCATGCATTTCCCTTTTCTCCCTTTATAGATTTTTTGTATAAGATCATGGTCGTCTGCCAAGATTGCGCTTTGCTTTTGTTGTCCATGCGTACTGTTTTTCATTCTCAAACCTTTCCCCAAACCCCCTTCCCATCCATTCATCAAACCCTAACCCTCTTCCCCCGGGCTGTGATTTATATTGAGGTGTGATGTGACTACATAAAATGTACACCAATTGATCACACGCTTGCTGGGGCAGATGTGGTGAAAGCAACACTAATTCAATTGCAAGGCAGGGCGAGGAGCTTCTTCTGCTTGCCCACCCATGCTCAGTCTATGTGCAAGCCGTCACCGGCTAATAGTAGTACATCATAATTAATTGCCGTCATTGATTGGATTAATCATCAAACTCCTACCACACAGCAGTAAAGGTTACGAATTACGATTGTGTTAAGTTAAGTGACTCAATCGACACAACTACAGTTTGTAACTTCTTGTACTAGGCTGTCCCCGCCACCATTATGTTTAATTTGACTTTAGCAGTTGCAACTGCAATATTGTTTGTTTGGCAGTCTTCTTCTGTACTGTATTTTACTTCGTTCTACTACTCCTCCCACAGTCGCTCTCAGGAAAGTGACTGTCTCTTTTTTAATTTTTTAGCAAATGCTACTGCCAGTGTCTACTCTACTACTACCACCACAACCATGGCATCTTCTACATTCTCTCTGGAAACCATGCAGCCATCGCTGTGCCGAACGTAATCATCAATCACAGGTAAGATAAGTTTGGTGGGAGGTATAAATGGACTAGGAGGAGAGACTGACAGTACTAGTAGGACAAATAACTCAGTGAGGGGTACCGCATCTATCTGTTTGTGTTACATCATCGTCGGCAGATTATTTAAATCAAACACTGGCTGCGGCCCTGCAGCAGCAAGTAAACCAATGTGACGTTAATTCGTAAAACAGTAACCCCCCACAAAACATTAACATTGTATGTTTAAGTATAAATATAATTTATTACCCTAACAAAAATAAACTATCCCACACCTGACCCACCCTTCTCCCTAACCCCAACAAATGTCCAAAACGAAAAAGTCCAAAGAATGTCCCGAAACCCCAACGCCCAATTCCCACCCACCAAAACAAGGAATAAAAAGGGGCAAATCAACAGGGTCCTCGATGTTAAATTCGGCGGGCTTTGAGGTGTTTGTCCACCATGATTTTGACCCGCTCCTCCATTTGCTCCTCTAGACGTGCCATCCGGAGGAGAATCTTCCTGCGAAATGCCCTGCAGTGGCATCCAGGGTGGGGGACAGCAGTGCTGGCTGCTAGCGAATTGCGGCGGCGGCGGGCGGCTACCAGACCGCGGTGCCGTACCGCTGGAGTTGTGGCCTGGCTGGGGCCCGGGGCATTGGACGAGGCTGCAGCTGCTGCTGCCTCCTCCTCCTCCGCCTGAGCCACCAGCCGCCGGTACTCCTGGCATATGGCCTCCAGTTTCCGGCGCCGGGCCCTGGCTGCCAACTCCTTCCGCGATGGTTTGTCTTGGGAAGGAGTACCATCTATATCAAGAAAGAAAAAAAATATTGTTGTAACCAGTACTCTTAGCTAAACAGTAACACAAAATTAATTCAACACATAATGGCACAGTAGCACTAGCAAGAAGCACAGTACATAACATTTGTGGTAATAATCTATCTATCCTCCCACTTCCTCGGCCTCTAACATTTGTGGGAGTTTCAGGCATTATTCTAGCACTATGGACTCCAACCAGTACACAGTACACCAGTGTTCTTCTTTTCTCTAGTTTAGTGAAATGACATAACCTGGTTGTAGCCGGCATTGCCAGCTCGGTCATCTATGCTTGCACCCAAGACAAACATACGAGTCATGACGCAGAGTCACGTTAGTTGGATTTACTACTGTTTGCAGGTGGGGAAGCTAGTATTTTTCTATTACGGGTGGCACTGGCCATACTCTCTCTGTTACATGGAGGGCAATTGCTCAATTTCACAGTGCCTTGGCTACTACAAAAAGGCAGATTATATATCTGATCCAATGATCGTTGCTTTTATATGGGACAACGACATAAGGTCAGTAGCGGTCGGTGGTGGGACTCGGGGAGTTCGGCCGGGCGGTGACGTGGGTAGGGGCAGGATGGGGGTAGTAAACTATGGATTACGGCCAATTACAGGTAAGTAAACATATAAATAAATGAAACTAATTTTGTTGCGCACACTGCATCGCATTTGGCGGTGCAGTGCGCACAATGAAATTCGCTTTATTTATTTGTATGTTTACAGTAAAGTTACCTGTATTTGCCCGCGTAATACATTGTTTACTACTACCCCCACCCTGCCCCTCCCCACATCGGCTTTGCTACTCTGGCGCGGTTTCTTTTACATTCCCTAAAACTGTGCATCCCGTGACAGTCTCCACCTATGCTGTCTATGATGAATACATACAGGCATCCATCCATTCTAAGTAAATGTCAATCATTCTTCTTAATCTCTCCACCAACCTTACTTTGTTTCACCAACAACAACGCATGCGTCCACTCACTCCGTTGCTTGCCTTGGCTTTGAGTTTCACCCAAACACCGCTGATGATTCTTGCTATCCACAGTATCCACCCATACTGTGTCGCCCACCCAGGCAGGCATCCATTCTTCTTTCACCTTCCACCCATCCTTCAACAACACATGCATCTGATTCCTATCAGCCACCTATCCATGCTTCCAACGTATCCTTCTCTGCCAGTCATCATATTAAATCTCGCCCGCCCTTCCTCCTTCAACCCTTCTTTCCCTTTTTGTTCAACACATCCATCAAGGTCATCTGATCTGACTTTTAGTCTCCTCCATAAAACTTTCACAGCTGAGTTGGAGTCAGATATAAGAGGCCATTGGTTAATCAAGTCACGCTGGTAATGCTATTGCTACTGCATTGCTCATGCTAAGTAAAGGGTGTCTTCTTTAACCGTTGTATAATGTTCACTACAACTTCATACCTAATAAGTCTCAACAACAGTACAGTGAGTGAAGTCCACACACCCTTCCAGCTAGTGCAATGTCAATAAGTCATGAATATAACTTACCACCGCCCGCCACCGCTGCTGGCTCCCCCTGTAGCTCCTGCAGGTGCCGCATCTTCTCCTGCCCCCTCCGGAAGGCTCGAATCGCCGGTGGCCCCGCCGCCACTGGTGGTTGCTAGTCCGCCTAGATAAAAACATGACACATTTTTAGATGCCTGTACACCTCCCCCTATTTATTCTTTTTCATTAGCAAGATTGAAAAAAAAGTTAATACATACATATTATTATAAATCACATTCAATAGTCCAAATCGGGTACTAGAGTACAGTCAGTAGACACTAGTAGTGTTATGGTCCCTAGGGTCATTATTATACTATACTCTACTCTTTGCAAAGTTAGCCTGAGCCATGCAACCATTTTCCGCTTCTTGTCTTTTGCGCATGTTACCTCGCAGCTTGTTGCGCAGTAACAGTAAGACGCCTTTTTGAGCCCACATGAGCACATACAGCTACTGTCTGAGCGTTGCGTACAAGAGGTCGAAAAACAAGCCACTTTGTTATGGAGTGCGGTTAGTCTGTATTGCTTAGCCATAGGTAACATGTTACACTTTTTGGGCAGGACTGAGAAATGCTTGCATTATACTATATAACACGCACCATTTTTCTCAGGCAGAGGATTCCCTTCTACGAACCAGAGATTTGCAGAGCTTATGAATGATGCATGTAACCAGTAATTCTACGTTCTACGGTGAGGAGTCGCCCAGAATTCGCACAGATCTTTTGTCTTATATATCATCAATGATCATGCACTTGTTGCAACACTGTTTATTGTTTTAATCTTATGCATTTTGCTGTTGGAGCTGGCTGGAGTACACTGAATTTTATAGAACAACATACATACAGAGCTTGTTAGTTGAAAATAAACCTTTTGAACTTACACATAGACTCTGTGGTATTTTGTGTGGTGGTGGTGGTGGTGGACTTACACGAGTGAGTGAGCGAAAGGGTGTTATGTTCTGGGTTGTGTAATCATAATCATTGGGTATCTTCGGGTGGGGATTCGGGGACCTAATGAGACACTATAGCTAGTCGTTCAGGGGATTGTGGGTTCACTTCTGACTGAGGTGTGAGGAACGTCCAAGTTCCAAACTCGCATCACCAACATCCTATTTCATTGTGCATAGTTCTGCATGGGGCTGTGCAGAATCCAAGTAGTATGTACTATATCCTATCAAAAATAGTCAAATATCTGGTTGGGCATTTTGTTTGTGGTAATTGTCAAAGCCTCAAGATTAAGAAGCCTAGAAGAGGACAACCGAAAGGACTGGACTCAGTGGCTAGAGCTATTAGTATTGGTCAATCTGAGTTTTATTCAAAACCGTACAATAAAGAGTGGCAATGCAAACTGGGCAAGCTTAGCGACAGACTAATATTAGTAGTACAGAGTACAGACATTCATAGCAGAGGCAGTTAGAACTTAGAGGCAGGGATAACCAGAATTTAGAAACAGATAGTCAAGTCAAGATCAAAGAATCTTTTGTAAAAAATAGAATTAGGGAGTGGAGCCAGAATTAATAGTTCTGAAAAAATAAGGTGCAGTAAATGTTAGGGCAATATAATTGTTAATATTAACCACTGGAGGACTTACTGGGACCAGCAGCAGGGCCCTCTGTAGAGGAGCGGTCCTCTGGTGGTTGTCCCGCCGAATCGGACCCCGTCTTCTTGCCCCTGGGTGCTGCACATCAGTGATCATGTAAGATATAATAAAGAAAAAGAAAGACACAAACATTAATGATTGCTGTGAAACAAATAAATTATCTAAAAAAACGCTCAAAAAATGTTTTAGGAAACAAAAATTGCAATAAAATTGACCTATCTAATCCGATCGACTACTGCCTTGCGGGATTCACGGACAGTCTACTTATTTGGGAACACTAATTCAGTGTTCCATTCTGATTGATTCAAATAAAATCCAGAACACTAACTAAGCCTAAGTACCACCTGACCTAGCCCACCTATTCCAGGCGGGCCAATTGTTCATTAAGCCTGCATTTCCATTTTTTATTGACATCAAAAATGCATAGATGAGAAGGAGGACACATGCATAAAGTGCATAATGCATACACCAAATTGTTGGTTGGTTGCGTCTGATGTTCTGCAGCTGACTGACACTGCTAAGCTAAGCTTACCAGTACCACTCACTAAACAAACTACAAAAGGTTCTAAGGACTGGGGTAAGCAGCACTCAGTGACAGAGGATGCATCACGCAGACCGCTCAAAAATTATCAACTAATAGTAACTAAACCTAGTATCAAATGCATCCACCACTATTTGACAGGAGGACAAAGGAAGGACTACAGTCTCTCTAGCAATAGCATTACCTAACTGAAGTTCTCTAAAGTAAACTCTTACATAATGACAAGCGAGCGCAAAGTTGCAAAAAGTAAGAGTACCGCCCAGCACCTGTGTCCTACAATCACAGAAGATTTTGAAACGTAATTTACCTGCAATGTAAGCAGCAGTATTCTTGTTATTTGTAAAAAATGTATACACAAATCACAATACTTATACTACTATATATATATTGGCTACTCACCAAGCCCCACGACCTCGACACCTAGCAGGTCCAACAGGTCCTGCTCCCGGTCAAGGATGTCTGACCACCGGTGGGCCAGCTGGTTATGGGTGCGCCGGACCTCGGAGCAGCGAAACACTGCCCGACGCACCTTCGCCCACCGGCGGTGACGCTCCTGGGTCGGGTACCCGGAGCCTGGCCTGCCGCCTGCTGCCAAGGTCAAGGGGAGGTGGCGCTGAATAAAAAAAACAAGGGCGGCCACCTCCGCCTCATTAAACAGCTGGCGGGCTTGCACCCCTGCAGGGCGCAGTCTGCCGCAAGGCAGGCGGCGATTGGGCGCACGCGCCTTGCCCTTTGAGCCGCTGCTGCTACCCTTCGCCATGGTTCTGGGGTGGGAGGAGGTGAAAAAGAAAAGTTAGAAGGGAAAAATAAAGTTAGGGGAAGAAGTAGGAGCTTAAAGAAGAAAGTTATATAAAACAGTCGAAAAGTAAAAAAACACAGTAAAAAGTAGAAAAAAATGCAAAATATAGACTTAAGCAGAGAGTGAGATAGATGAGAAATAAAGAAAAATTGAAAAACAGTGTAAAAAACTAAGGATTGCAAAGATTGAGGGAGGATAGAAAAGCAGGCCCAGAACCATAGCATAGAGTGGTAAAACAAGATGGCCGCGCCCATCGCGACCGCGTGGGTAAGTTCGCGCGATATTTGTCCCCGAGCACGCAAAAACGTCGCGAACACATACAACGCGTTCCCGAACAAGGAATGCGCATCGCGAGCACGCTATACGCGACCCGGAACAGGAAATAAGGGATCGCGAACGGGCGGGACAAGTGAAAAACAAAATGGCCGCGCCCATAGGCGACCGCATGGGTAAGTTCGCGCCCCCGAGCACGCAAACAGCGTCCCGAACAACCACAACGCGTTCCCGAGCAAGAAAAACGCATCGCGAACGGGCGCGGCAAGCAGCTACGCACGCTCGCGAAGCTCTCCGACGTCTTCGCGTAGCTTCGCGTAGCGCGACTACGCGAACTACGCCCAGGCTTAGTGGAGGGGATAAATTGAATGGCAGGGGCGTCAGGGTGGATTTCTTCTTTTTGAAGGGGGTTGATAGGTTTGGGTAGGGAAGAGGTCATGGGTAATGAGGTGGAGTTTCTGGGCAGAGTGGGTACAAGGAGAGGCAAGGGTAGGGGTTGTGGAGGCAGCGGATTGTGAGGTCTGTGGCATGTCTGTGGATGCTGGTGTGATGTCTGGTGGTATGTCTGTGGTGGTGGTGTGTGGTGGTGAGTGTGATGTCTGTCTTGTGAGTGTGCGTATGTGTGTGTTTGCCCTTATGTTTGTGTGCTGCCTGTGGATGTTGATGTGGATGCATGCTCATGTTTGTGTGTGCTTGGGTCAGGGAGGGTAGTCGGGATTGTGGATGAGGAAGAGGCAGGAGGGGGTTGGAACAGCTGGATCTGGGATAATACTGCTGTGAGTGTGGAGGCCAGAGCCTGATTGGATCTCTGTAGGGCAGACATGTCCGAATGAATGCCCTCCAGAAATTATACCATTTGGGTAAGATGATTGGTATGCACCTGGAGGACATTGAGCACTGCTGTCTTCCCCACAGATATCTGCCTTAGGATGCCGATGGTCTTCACACTCATAGCAGCAGGGGAGACAGGGGCAAGGGGTGAGGGGCCTGGCGTGTAGGAGACACCTTCCCTTCTAGGGGAGTGGCCACGGATAATGGGCTGGGGAACAGCTGGGAGGGTAGAGATGGTAGGGTTGGTGGTGGACTCTGATGTAGAGGATCCAGTCCCTGGGTCATCCACCACCAAATGGGAGTCCTCATTGAGCTTGAGATCCTCATTGAGCAGACAGATGTTACATCCAACGTGCCCCCAGTTTCTTCTTGCTTAGACTCAGCACTTGAACCAGTCTGGCGAGCTGCTTCCCCAAGTTCATTGACACTGCCTCCTCCACTGGCCGTTTCTGATGCTGTGAACAAGAAAGGAATCACGAGTTGTCCATATGTACTTGACACATGGGTTTCATCAGAACTCTTCGAAGATTACACAACTACATCAATCGGACAGGTGAGATAATATTTTGATACTGTTCCTTAAATACCACATGTTAGTACACAAGTAAACCTATGCACCCTCACATATGATGAAGTCAGCTACATTGTATGTAGCAAATTCAAATTCCAGTTCCACAAGTCTACTACATCAATATGTAACAGCTGATGTATTGTCTTTTGGTACTGATGGCCTTGTGTCATGACATACCTGTCTCATCTAATGCAAGTGAGTTTAGACCTCATAATTGGAATATGAGTCACACAACTGATTTGAGCCATGGTATCCATTCTGCAATTCCTATTCATCCACTTGGGAACCATTGGGTCTAGTATTACAGGTCACATACCTTTATGTCATACATTAAGCTGGTGTAGTCATTGCATAGGCCATATCACACAGATCACATTGATTGTGCTCATCTTTCCTGTAGCTTAAGTAGTTGTTTGTCAGGTCATACATCTAACTCTTATCGTGGAGACACCAAGGTAGTACGCATAGCTAAGGTGAGAGGTATGTGGCCCACAGTCTTGTGTCATTTATGCACAGTGTTAGGTAGATGAATCAGATTGTTGTCCACATTGGAAACATTTCACTAGTTTCACATGTAAACAATGGTCAGCACACTGCCAAGTCCAATGACTGCATCTTCCCCATGTCTCATGTGGATCACTATGCCACTGGGCCATCTGGATACATCATCTGTACAGACCATTAGTCCTGAACATCTTACTTGTAAATTCTTAGTCAACACTTTGTACCATTTTGTCCAGACTGCAGAAGTCCACATTTGTAAAAGCCAAGTTGAATGTCCCTCACTTCTTTTTGCCAACGTGCACACTTTGTACAGCTTAAATGCTCTTGCTTACCATCTCATTTTGTTAACTAAGTTCCAAATGATGCTCATGTGACATCTCTGAATCTAACAGTGATGCAACCAACACATGGTTTAAAAAGGCATCAAGTATGACCAGTCAAAAGCATTTACACACATGGGAACCACTGTGAATGTGTATCTGACATCATCCTTTACAATCTAAACCCTGTTTCTACCATTGACCTAGCTTTGTTAACCACTGAATGGCATGTGTTGTCACTATTACAGAGTCAGAGACATAGACTCACTCTTTGGATTAGAGAGGATGGAATCCTACACCCAATCATGTTAAAGGCCAGTGTGGCAGGTGAGATGAGTTAGCAAACCTGTAATTTGCTCATGGGATACATTGGAATACACTGGGCACCAGGGCTGAGACCTAACATTGGCACACTGACCATTCAATACTCATCAAGCCCTCAACATAGACATCACCTACTACCTGGATGTATAGCATGGACTTTTACACTTGAGTGCTCCAACAACAACATACTTCACAGAGTTGGTGTGACCACACAGAGAACAGTTCAGACATTAGTCAATGTGCTGACACATGTTGAGCAATTACAATATTTCTGAAGGTTATCTTGATGCACATGTTGTTGTAATGCGTTCGGATTACATGAGCGTGACACTACTGTCAATACCCTGACCATATTATCCTCACTTGTACCAGAAGAAAGGGACATAATCATGCATCTACTTGTGCATATACATCTTTTAACACTGAACAGTGGTTTTGTGTGTCTTACAACCTGAAAAAGGGCCAGCAGGCTAAGATACTTAAACATGCATGGGTTAAAATGTTGTGCAAAAAGGCAAATACTCACCCCCTCCTTGCTACTGTCTGCCTCTCAACATCCCATCCAGGTCAGGGAAGACCACGCAAGGATGCAGAGCATGTGGGGGGGTCAGGGTGCGGGGCACGCCGCTCTTGCCTGGAGGTGACAAGCCCAGCTGGACTCTCACGATCTTCTGGGTTCAGTCTCTCACGTCCTGCCACCTTTTCCAGCAGTGGGCACTGTGCAACAGGTGACCCCCACGGAGCGCGCCTTCTGGGCGATATTCCTCCACAGCTTGGCCTTCTAATGGGAGTTGACCTGTAAGGATGACATGGTGACAGGCCCTTAGTTCACATGCAGCATGTACAGAGACAAATACTGATACACATAGGTTATGATCAGCTTGCCCACACTGGCCAAAAGTTAGCAAAGAGGCATTCTGTGGACTTCACCAGTGTTCAATGAAGACTCCCTCCCATGAGAACAGTAATGTACATGCTTGTGTATAAGATTCCTAATGCCAGTAGTGCATGGTTATTGCACATGTTAACGGACAATGCTGTCTGTTCATCACTTACTTCTCCTCCTGTTTGAAATAGAGCTGGCTGTAAAGAGGCAGGAGCGTGTCCAGCAGCATTTGGTTCTCCTCAGCTGTGAATGCTGGGGCCCTGCGCTCCCCACAGCGTGCCATTGTAGCTCCCAGAGGATGTGGACAGCAGCAGAGAGATAGGGGAGGTCCTCAAATCATGCAGTTAGTGCAGGCCAGTGAACTCTCTAGGGAACCGACAGACTTATATCTGAACTGCAAAGGCGGTCTTCAGTCCATGCGGCCAAAGCGATAGGTCCGCACAGGTCGCATTTTCCGAATCCGTCCAATGCATTACATTGCTTTCTGACGTCACGCCTACCGCGCGGTTCAAAACAATTGTAGGAGAGTAGGATCTGCTTCCCATGGGTACCCCCACTTTTTGCTGATGCTTCACTGTTTTTCGACATTAGTCTGGCTGGGGCCCTGCTAATCAGAACCCCAGCCTAGCTGCGTCCTCTCTAAAATGGTTTCCATGTGCCTTAGGCACATCACTGATTGGAATCTGGAGTGCCCTTATAAGTCCCTAGTATATGGTATACTATGTACCAAGGGCATAGGTACCTCAGAGGCCTACCAGGGGCTGCAGCATGTATTATGCCACCCCTGGAAGGCCATCCAAACTGACACTGCAGGTCTGCTACTGCAGCCTGGGTAAGGTGGTGCATGCACCCCTTACTGTGATATAGGTTACCTATATCACTAAATACATACACACATATAAACCTATAAGTCACTCCTATGGCAGGCCTTATCAATCCTGAAGGCAGAGTGCGTGGTTCCTATGTGAGAGGGTGCCCCTGCATGAGCAGGGCCCCTCTGCAGCGTTCGGAGACCCCTCTCTGATGCTGTTTGTAGTGCAGCCTGACCATATACTCTTAAGCGCATTATAACCTCGCGTTAAATGCTAACTTTGGAATGGCTGCACCTAAACATGTCGTGTTTGGTGTCAAACATCTTGGAATACTACCCCCGCCAATTCTGGCAGCGGGGGTAGCATTCCACAATTCTAGAGGGAAAGACATGTTAACTCTGGCTAGCCCGGTAACTTCTTTCTAAAGCCCTGGCATCACAAAATGGATGCTGCTGCCACAGACACGAGTCTGGCCTCCTGCTGCTGGATGAAACTCCGGCAGGGGAGGCCTGGACAATAGGTTTCCTGTCCCAGGGAGGTGTGACCACCTCCCCAGACAGGATAATGTGTATTGGGGTTGGGCGGGAGCACTTTCGGGTGCTTTGAAGTCCTGCACTGGGGGCACATTTGGTGTCCCTGTGCATACCCCAGTTCAAACCGGATCAGGGGCTTGCAGCCCCTGCTTTGGTGTGAACTGGACAAAGGGAAAGGGGTGTAGCCACCCCTCTGCCCTGACCCACCCATAGGTGGGGCCACAGAGTAGTCCAACCCCTAAACTTGGTATAAGAATAGGAACCCAGTCCTTATGACTTTGGATTATCCCTGGACGAAACTCTGAAACAGAATCCTGGACCTTCGACGCTCTACTAAAGACTAGAGGACAGAAGAATCTCCCTTGGGGTCAAGGAGTGACTCCCCTGCTTGGCAGGCACCAAAGAAGCAATTGTCCGGTCTGCATCGCCTAAGCTCCCGTCGGACGCCGAAGTCTTTGCATCACCAGAGGTGGATTTCCAGACTTCCCTGAGGCTGCCCTGAGTCCCTAGAAAAACTGAGGCCCATAGCTGTCGTGGGTAACGTGGAACCGTGACCCCTGGACACCGCACACATTTGCTAGTGCATCCTCTTCTGGGTCTCTCACGAAGTCGTGCTTTGGGTTCCGAGTAGCCCTAGCCTCCAGCACCAACTGCACCGAAGATCACTGGCCTCCACTCCACGAGTGTCCTGTGAGCCAGATCCACGTGCGATGTCTTGAGGCTCCTTCGCAGTCGCTAGCCCGTTGGGTAGTAGCCCTTCACGAAGGCCAATCCTTTTTTTCTTGGGCATCCTGGTTGTTCCAGGCCTGCCCTCACTTACCCTCGCTGGGTGAGTTCCTCAGACCTTGCTGGTCTGCACCATCAACGATCTTCATCTTCATCAAGACTTGCCGTTGCCAAGGCTTGTTGGGTCCAATCCGGTCGCCGACACCTCAGCACTCGACAGACATCGTGTACCAGCCCGAATCCTGCTCCTGGTCACTGACAACGCCTCCCAGACCTCGTGGCTGAAGAGTCAAGATGATCGTCAACGCACCTGAAGCACTCGACATCGGTGGGCATCTGTCCATCGCCTTCCTGGTCACTGGCTAGTGACCCAGACTCTGTCCCCTCTGCTTTCAGGCTCTTCAGATCTCCGATCCACTCTTGGATCCACCCGGACACTTTCCACTTGGTCGCCAGCAGCACTTTGCAGCAGATCGCCATTCAAATCGACAGACGAAACCCGACCCCGAAAGGCACCTATGCACCCGGCTTCCCTGGGTGAGGTAACACGAGTACTCCGGTGCTCCCGTGGGTAGAGACTCTAGAACGACCTAGTTCTCAAAGGGTTTGCTCCAAGTCCTCCTTTAAGTGTCCCTTTTCTTTAATTTCCTGATCGCAACTTTCTCCATAGAAGTTAACGGCGTATCGCGGTTGTGTATTTACACTGCACGCGTCCCCCGTGGGTCCCCTGTGTCACTACCTTGGGTGGTTCCTTGTGGTCCAAGCACTTCTAGAGGCTCTAGGCCTAGTGTCTAGCTCAGTCGTGGTTCTTATACCACTTTATTGGTATATGGTTTGGTACGCCCCTAGGGCCCAAACGTGTATTTGTGCAATTACTGTGTTTAAATAACTTATAACTTATGTACTTCGAACTCTAGCCTCATAAAGAGACTAGAGGGGTGTGTTTAGCAATAAATACATATATTTTGAATATATACCTGGTGTGGTGCTCTTTCATTTGGTCACTCAAGATATTATAGACTGGTAAAACAAGCTGCTTTACATTCCTTCAAGACTTAGCCTGAAGGCTGCTCTCCATAGCTACCACTAGGATAGCTTTCAATAAGGTTGTCTTTAACCTATCTCCAATAAGGGGTTGTTTGGACTGGTGCAAGGTGCCCACTATAATTAGTGGACAGCATATGCCAGGCCAACTTCTCACATTGGTGTGCAGCGTGTGGGATTCCAGCTTGCTATTGTTTTACCAGATAATCTCAATTGAATTGATCAACTGAAAACCACTAAAGGTACCTAAGGTACATATAATTTAAGCTTAGAATACAGTAAGTTCTACTGAACTTAGAGTTGTGTGTTAAGGGATAGCACCCCCTTTCTACAACTCAAGAGAGTTTAGTAGGCCACACTAGAGTAGGTAGTGCATACACCACACCACACTAGTAATGTCTTTAAAGGAAGGATCTAAAGAATCCTTGCCAGAAGCCACTGGGCTTCTTCCCTCCAAGTATGATACACTCCCATTCTTGGAATTGAGAGCTTTATGTAACTTGAGGAAATTGAGGACAGGCCAAAGTCCCACCACCCAACACCTTAAAGAGTTGTTGGTAGCTTATGATCTTAGTAAGCCCTTGGGGACTGAAGGGGTAGGAGCTGAGGGTGGGGCAGAAGATGAGGGTGGGGCCAGGGGTAGCAATACCCCCAACCCCCCCTCTGAAACTGGCCAGGAGGGTGACAATGACCCTGACCTGGACAACCCAATCCCTCCTGTGGACGATGAAGAGGAAGATCAGAATGATACCCTCTTTGTCCCCCCAGGAAGGATTATGAGTGTGCCCAGAAAGTCTAGATCTCCTTCTCAGGAGTCTAACCACTCTGGCACCTCCATAGGGAGCTCTGTCTCATCTCATAGGAGGGAATCCTCTCATGAGAGAAGAAGGAGGCTGGTTCAATATGAGGAAGCTCAGCTTGAACTCAGAAAGCAGCAACTGGCTATAGACAGGAGTCCCTAGATCTCTTCAAAGAGAGAAGAAAGTTGGGACTAGAGTCCCATGGTGGCAGTCATGTCCCTAGAGATAGGGAAAGGTCCTATGACCATAGGAACCTGAGCAAGATTGTCCCTCCCTACCAGAGTGGGGATGACATCCACAAGTGGATAACTGCTCTAGAGAGGGCCTGTAAAGTACAGAAGGTCCCTCAGGAGCAGTGGGCAGCAATCTTGTGGCTCTCCTTTGCAGACAAAGGTAGAGATAAGCTCCTCACTGTTAGAGAGGAGGATGCTGATAATTACAAGGTCTTGAAGAGTGCTCTTATTGATGGGTTTGGCCTAACCACTGAACAGTACAGGTTGAAGTTCAGAGATACCCAAAAAGCACAGACTCAAGACTGGGTAGACTATGTGGATTGTTCTGCCAAGGCTCTGGAAGGCTGGTTGATGGGCAGTAAGGTGTGTGACTTCTCAGGATTGTACAATCTGATAATGAGGGAGCAGATTCTTAATAACTGTCAAAATCAGCTGTTGCATTAATACCTGGTAGACTCTGATCTGACCTCTCCCCAAGAATTGGGAAAGAAGGCAGACAAATGGGTCAGAACCAGGGTGAAGCAGAAAGTACAGAACCAAGGTGGGGACACCAAGAAGCAAGATGCTAAGAACTCTGAAAAGGGTGGGGAGAAGGGTAAAGATCAAAAGTCTTCATCAGGCCCCCAAAAATCTTCTTCAGGTGGGGATTCACAGTCTACAAAAGGGAAAGGCCAAAGAAAACCATGGTGCAAGGTCTGTAAGCAAAAGACCCACTGGACCAGTGATTGCACCAAGTCCAAAGACTCAAGTCCAGCACCCACCAATCCCCCTAGTACAGTTACAGTTGGTGGGAGTGCTCCAGCCAAGGGTTTAGTAGGGTTCACCCTGGGTACTGAGTTGGGCTCTGACCTAGTCAGAGAGCTGACTCAGGCTGTGTTAGTCTGTGATGGAGGCATTTCTGTGCCCTCCTCTATGAGTCCCAGTAATCTGGGCAAGTACAGACAACAGCCTTTAATCAATGGACGAGAGGCTTTGGCATTTAGGGACACAGGGGCAAGTGTCACAATGGTGACACAAGACCTTGTGAATCCTGGGCAAGTTATACTTGGTGAGATGTACCAAGTGACCAATGCTAGCAACGTCAGAACAGACCATACTCTGGCAGTTGTTAACTTCTCCTGGGGAGGGGTAACTGGCCTTAAGAAGGTTGTGGTGAGTGCAAACCTACCAGTCGAATGCTTGCTTGGCAATGACTTAGAGACTTCTGCTTGGGCAGAAGTGGAGCTCAGGACCCATGCAGAAATGCTGGGGATCCCTGCAGATGTGTTTGCTGTGACCAGGTCACAAGCCAAAATGTCTAGCACTGAACAGGCCTTGTATTCTGGAATAATGGACCAAGTGCCTTCCAAGAGGAGGAGTAGTAGGGTTAAGGCAGTGCCTTCCCCCTTGGCTCAGGAAGAAGATCAGTCCCTTGAGGGGGATGATCTCAGTCCTGAAGAAGGAACTGTCCCAGAGGAACTTGAACCTGACCAGGTTGAGTTCTTGGGGACAGGGGGACCTTCCAGGGCAGATCTGAGCCAGGAGCAGCAGAGCTGCCCCTCCCTTGAACCCCTCAGACAGCAAGCTGCTGCTGAGGCTGCTGGGAAAGCTAGTGGTCCCCATACAGTGTATTGGGATGATGGACTCCTGTATTCAGAGAGTAGAGACCCCAAACCTGGTGCTACCAGGAGGTTGGTTATACCTCTAAAGTTCAGGGGCTTCCTATTGACCCTAGCCCATGATATTCCCTTGGCAGGTCACCTGGGCCAGAACAAGACTTGGGACAGAATTGTCCCTCACTTTCACTGGCCCCACATGTCTGAAGACACCAAGGAGTTTTGTCGCTCCTGTGTAACCTGCCAGGCCAGTGGCAAGGCAGGTGGCACTACAAAGGCCCCCTGATACCACTACCTGTGGTGGGGGTGCCCTTTGAAAGGGTAGGGATTGACATTGTTGGTCCCATGGATCCCCAAACAGCATCTGGGCACAGGTTTATCCTGGTGGTAGTGGATCATGCCACCAGGTACCCAGAAGCTATTCCCCTCAGGACCACTACAGCACCTGTGGTGGCAAGGGCACTCCTGGGAATTTTCTCAAGAGTGGGCTTTCCTAAGGAGGTAGTATCAGACAGGGGTGCTAACTTCATGTCTGGGTACTTAAAAGCAATGTGGAAGGAGTGTGGAGTGACTTATAAGTTCACCACACCCTATCACCCACAATGCAATGGTTTAGTTGAGAGATTCAACAAAACCTTGAAGGGCATGATTAAAGGGCTCCCAGAAAAGCTTAGGCGAAGATGGGACATACTCTTGCCCTGCCTTTTATTTGCATATAGGGAGGTGCCTCAGAAGGGGTTGGTTACAGCCCTTTTGAACTTCTGTTTGGCCACCCTGTCAGGGGTCCACTGTGCTTGGTGAAGGAAGGATGGGAGTTACCTCTCAAGCCCCCAAAGCAAGACATAGTGGACTATGTACTTGGTCTCCGCTCCCGGATGGCTGAGTATATGAAAAGGCAACCAAAAACCTTGAGGCTAGCCAGGAACTTCAAAAGGCCTGGCATGACCAAAAGGCTGTTCTGACTGTTTACCAGCCAGGACAGAAGGTGTGGGTGTTGGAGCCAGTGGCCCCAGCAGCTCTCCAAGACAAATGGAGTGGACCCCACACTATTGTTGAGCAGAAGGGTGAGGTTACCTACTTAGTAGACCTAGGAACACCCAGGAGTCCCCACAGGGTTCTCCATGTCAACAGGTTAAAACCATATGTGGACAGGGCAGACATGGGCTTGCTCATGGCTACTGATGAAGGGCAGGAGGAAGAGAGTGACCCACTCCCTGACCTGCTCTCACAGAACCCTGACGATGGGTCAGTAGATGGTGTAGCCTTGGCAGGCAGCCTCACTACCCAGCAACAAACTGATTGTAGACAGGTGCTCAATCAGTTTAGACACATGTTTTCACTGACACCCAGTCAGACCACCTGGTGCACTCATGAAGTGGACACTGGGGACAGTCTGCCTATTAAAAATAAGATTTATAGCAACCTGACCATGTCAGGGACTGTATCAGGACTGAAGTCCAGAAAATGTTGGAATTGGGAGTTATTGAACCCTCAGATAGCCCTTGGGCTAGTCCAGTGGTCCTTGTGCCAAGACCTCACACCAGTGGTGGAAAAAGAGAGATGAGGTTTTGTGTGGACTACAGGGGTCTCAATGCAGTCACTAGGACTGATGCCCATCCAATACCAAGGGCAGATGAGCTCATAGATACTTTGGCCTCAGCCAAATATCTCAGCACATTTGACTTGACAGCTGGCTACTGGCAGATCAGACTAGCTGATACTGCAAAGCCCAAAACAGCATTCTCAACCCCTAGTGGGCATTATCAATTTGTGGTGATGCCCTTTGTTCTGAAGAATGCACCTGCCACTTTCCAGAGGTTGGTGAATACAGTTCTCACAGGTCTGGAAGCCTATAGTGCAGCATATCTAGATGATATTGCTGTCTTTAGCTCCACCTTGGAGGATCACCTGGTCCACCTCAGGAATGTTTTACAGGCCCTGCAAAAAGCAGGCCTGACTATCAAGGCCACTAAGTGCCAGATAGGGCAGAGTCAGGTTGTGTACCTGGGCCACCTTGTGGGTGGAGGCCAGGTTCAACCTTTGCAGAGCAAGATCCAGACTATCATGGACTGGACTGCTCCCTCTACCCAGACTCAGGTGAGAGCCTTCTTAGGCCTGACTGGGTACTATAGGAGATTTGTCAAGGGGTATGGATCAATAGTGACACCCCTGAATGACTTAACTTCTAAGAAAATGCCCAAAAAGGTTCAGTGGACAGCTAGCTGTCAAAAGGCATTTGATGACCTGAAGCAGGCCATGTGCACTGCTCCCATTCTACAGAGTCCTGATTACTCCAAGAAGTTCATTGTTCCAACTGATGCATCTGAATTGGGGGTAGGGGCTGTACTGTCACAATTGAATGAAGAAGGTCAGGATCAGCCAATAGCTTTCATTAGCAGAAGGCTGACCCCTAGAGAGAAACGTTGGTCAGCCATAGAGAGGGAGGCCTTTGCTGTGGTATGGGCTCTGAAGAAGTTGAGGCCATACTTGTTTGGTACCCACTTCATGGTTCAGACAGACCATAAGCCCCTCTTATGGCTAAAACAAATGAAGGGTGAAAACCCCAAACTGCTTAGGTGGTCCATTTCCCTACAGGGGATGGACTTCACAGTGGAACATAGACCTGGGAGTAACCATGCCAATGCAGATGGACTCTCTAGGTACTTCCACTTAGAACATGAAGACTTAACTGGGCAAGGTTAGTTTAATGTCCCTACGTTTGGGGGGGGGGTTGTGTAGGAGAGTAGGATCTGCTTCACATGGGTACCCCCACTTTTTGCTGATGCTTCACTGTTTTTCGACATTAGTCTGGCTGGAGCCCTGCTAATCAGAACCCCAGCCTAGCTGCTTCCTCTCTAAAATGGTTTCCATGTGCCTTAGGCACATCACTGATTGGAATCTGGAGTGCCCTTATAAGTCCCTAGTATATGGTATACTATGTACCAAGGGCATAGGTACCTCAGAGGCCTACCAGGGGCTGCAGCATGTATTATGCCACCCCTGGAAGGCCATCCAAACTGACACTGCAGGTCTGCTACTGCAGCCTGGGTAAGGTGGTGCATGCACCCCTTACTGTGATATAGGTTACCTATATCACTAAATACATACACACATATAAACCTATAAGTCACTCCTATGGCAGGCCTAAGGCAGAGTGCGTGGTTCCTATGTGAGAGGGTGCCCCTGCATGAGCAGGGCCCCTCTGCAGCATTCGGAGACCCCTCTCTGATGCTGTTTGTAGTGCAGCCTGACCATATACTCTTAAGCGCATTATAACCTCGCGTTAAATGCTAACTTTGGAATGGCTGCACCTAAACATGTCGTGTTTGGTGTCAAACATCTTGGAATACTACCCCCGCCAATTCTGGCGGCGGGGGTAGCATTCCACCCTTCTAGAGGGAAAGACATGTTAACTCTGGCTAGCCCGGTAACTTCTTTCTAAAGCCCTGGCATCACAAAATGGATGCTGCTGCCACAGACACGAGTCTGGCCTCCTGCTGCTGGATGAAACTCCGGCAGGGAGGCCTGGACAATAGGTTTCCTGTCCCAGGGAGGTGTGACCACCTCCCCAGACAGGATAATGTGTATTGGGGCTGGGCGGGAGCACTTTCGGGTGCTTTGAAGTCCTGCACTGGGGGCACATTTGGTGTCCCTGTGCATACCCCAGTTCAAACCGGATCAGGGGCTTGCAGCCCCTGCTTTGGCGTGAACTGGACAAAGGGAAAGGGGTGTAGCCACCCCTCTGCCCTGACCCACCCATAGGTGGGGCCACAGAGTAGTCCAACCCCTAAACTTGGTATAAGTATAGGAACCCAGTCCTTAGGACTTTAGATTATCCCTGGACGAAACTCTGAAACAGAATCCTGGACCTTCGACGCTCTACTAAAGACTAGAGGACAGAAGAATCTCCCTTGGGGTCAAGGAGTGACTCCCCTGCTTGGCAGGCACCAAAGAAGCAATTGTCCGGTCTGCATCGCCTAAGCTCCCGTCGGACGCCGAAGTCTTTGCATCATCAGAGGTAGATTTCCAGACTTCCCCGAGGCTGCCCTGAGTCCCCAGCAAAGCTGAGACCCGAAGCTGTCGTGGGTAACGTGGAACCGTAACCCCTGGACACCGCACGCATTTGCTAGTGCATCCTCTTCTGGGTCTCCCACGAAGTCGTGCTTTGGGCTCCGAGTAGCCCTAGCCTCCAGCACCAACTGCGCCGAAGATCACTGGCCTCCACTCCACGAGTGTCCTGTGAGCCAGATCCAGGTGCGACGTCTCGAGGCTCCTTTGCGGTCGCTAGCCCGTTGGCTAGTAGCCCTTCACGAAGGCCAATCCTTTTCTTCTTGGGCATCCTGGTTGCTCCAGGCCTGCCCTCACTTACCTTCGCTGGGTGAGTTCCTCAGACCTTGCTGGTCTGCACCATCGACGATCTTCATCTTCATCGAGACTTGCCGTTGCCAAGGCTTGTTGGGTCCAATCCGGTCGCCGACACCTCAGCACTCGACAGACATTGTGTATCAGCCTGAATCCTGCTCCTGGTTGCCGACAACACCTCCCGAACCTCGTGGCTGAAGAGTCAAGACGACCGTCAACGCACCTGAAGCACTCGACATCGGTGGGCATCTGTCCATCGCCTTCCTGGTCACTGGCTAGTGACCCAGACTCTGTCCCCTCTGCTTTCAGGTTCTTCAGATCTCCGATCCACTCTTGGATCCACCTGGACACTTTCCACTTGGTCGCCAGCAGCACTTTGCAGCAGATCGCCATTCAAATCGACGACGAAACCCGACCCCGAAAGGCACCTATGCACCCGGCTTCCCTGGGTGAGGTAACACGAGTACTCCGGTGCTCCCGTGGGTAGAGACTCTAGAACGACCTAGTTCTCAAAGGGTTTGCTCCAAGTCCTCCTTTAAGTGTCCCTTTTCTTTAATTTCCTGATCGCGACTTTCTCCATAGAAGTTAACGGCGTATCGCGGTTGTGTATTTACACTGCACGCGTCCCCCGTGGGTCCCCTGTGTCACTACCTTGGGTGGTTCCTTGTGGTCCAAGCACTTCTAGAGGCTCTAGGCCTAGTGTCTAGCTCAGTCGTGGTTCTTATACCACTTTATTGGTATATGGTTTGGTACGCCCTAGGGCCCAAACGTGTATTTGTGCTATTACTGTGTTTAAATAACTTATAACTTATGTACTTCGAACTCTAGCCTCATAAAGAGACTAGAGGGGTGTGTTTAGCAATAAATACATATATTTTGAATATATACCTGGTGTGGTGCTCTTTCATTTGGTCACTCAAGAGATTATAGACTGGTAAAACAAGCTGCTTTACATTCCTTCAAGACTTAGCCTGAAGGCTGCTCTCCATAGCTACCACTAGGATAGCTTTCAATAAGGTTGTCTTTAACCTATCTCCAATAAGGGGTTGTTTGGACTGGTGCAAGGTGCCCACTATAATTAGTGGACAGCATATGCCAGGCCAACTTCTCACAACAATGTCATCGGACCGCGAGTGAATTTGATACATTACCAATAGGAGTTTACCGTGTCGGTTTCCACACAATGCGGACACAATCCGAAACCCGCGACTGTCACCATAACAACTAACAGCCAATGGCTGTGTCCGATTCGGTTATGATGCGTCTGCAGGGCAAACACTTTCATAAATGTTGTGAGTTTGTGATATTCCATGGCTGGATGCAGCATTTTTCTTGTGAAAGGGGCATCTACCTGAAACGCTCACACTCCCATGATGATCTAACTTTGAGGTGCACATGACACAGTGATTGGGAGGCTAATACCAACAGGAAAACAAACAACTCAATTTTATCTCTTAGGATTGTTCACAGTCAAAATGCACTTTTGTGACATTCCAAGAACAGTCTTTGACTTGTCACTGCATGACAGGACAGTGTGACGCAGTGTGCAATCTGTGTGATATATATGCTTACCTTTGATATGTGATTTTCTAGTGTATCTTTGTGTGCTACACTTAAGTGGACAACTGCATTTTATGGAACTTCTACATAGTAAATGGTTGTGTATGTAATTGTTTGTGTACTGCAGACGTGACAACATGACAGTGGCCAACCTGTGACAGCAGTGTGCATAATTTACATTGTGATATGCTGTGTGTATATGGTGTCGCACATATCATGCATTACATGATCCTATTGTCTGTACATATGAACCATATGATTGTTCTCACAAACCTAAGTCTAGGCTTTTTTGCTTGTGAGTTGCGGAGTATGTCCTGCTTGCTTTAAATGAACAATCACAGACGCTAGTGAAGTTTACACTACTGCACTCTAATTGCTGTGTCACCAAACCTTTAAAACATGTCTAGCAATGATCTGAATGATGTGATATGTATCTAAGGTCAACCTTATTCATTGAAATGTGTATTTTCATTGACATCTAGTTTTAGGTGTGGTCTTTTTAGGTCGAGCGTGAGCCAGCACGCAAGCGTTGCTCTGCAAAGAGCTGTGGTAGGTCAGTACGGAGAGAAGCTGCGCCCACTCCCCCACCCTTAATTTTCATTGGCTCGTGTGTTTGTCCTTTGTAAATGCTGTCTTCTGATTCATTATGAAGCTTGTTAGTCCCTCCTTAGTACGGCCATGTTTTCATTTGTAACCTCCCATGGCTACTGGCCCCTTTACTTGGTTGTTACACGGTAAGCACTATATTTTGAGTTTGTCCTACTTGAGGCAGGACAACGTGCTTTGTGAACATTCAGCACTCTGTGTGCGCTTTCACTTTCTGAGCTGCCGGGACACTCACGACCGCTTGTTCTGTGTTTCTTTTCTTTTTCTCGTAGTGCGCGGGTGTGTGTATTCCTCTCAAGGCAGCGTAGTTTTCACTGCCCCTCCCCGGCCTTGAGTGTTTGACATTACCCAACTTCCAGCCTCGCCTCATTTCCTCATTGCTTTTCACCTCCCTACTAAGGTGACGCGAGCTCCTTGTTATGTCTGTCTGTCTGTCCCAGACACAAACCCATCCTGTGTCCATCTCTTTATGCCCCGTGCCACTGCGAGGTCGAGGGAGAGTTTCCCCCCCCCCCCTTCGTCAAAGGGGCTGAAGGAGACTGCGTTCCGCCCCTGGCAGCCGACCACATATCGTGTTTGCATCGCTCACGACCAGTTAAGGTGAATGAGGCATCCAGATATGTTTAAAACTCGCCTCATTTAACTTCAGCATAACAAGACCCTGCTCAGCAGAAATCTCTAGTCAGTACATTTCCATAGTGGATTTATAAACCTGAGATTATATTACACAATCATCCGCCGATCTTTCACCTCCAATATATGTCAGGTCCCACTGTAGCCAAGGGTGCTTACTCCAAATACCCCCCTCCCTCACTACAGTCTGCCACAGACCCATCAACGTCTAATAATAGCCCCCCTCAATCTCTGTGGAAACGCGTGGGCTAAAGACCCAGCATCTCTCTCCAAAGAGACATATATTTTACCTCAATCTGTCGAGATTACAGGACAGACAGAATAATCTTACTTTAGCTAACCTCCCGGCCAACTCGGATCTTCCTACTGTTATGTTTCATATAGAGGCCCTAATATAGATGCGTTCATATATGCCGTATATGGTCATATTCGCATTTGCCCTATTATGGTCATAATCGTATATGCCCTATTTTGGTCATAATCCTCTATGCCCTATTATGGTCATGATCTTCTATGCCCTAATATAGGCATGATCTTTCACCTACATCAGTTCCCTACAGTACACAACGAGCTCTGAGGGTTGAACGTTATCTAGTCTGTGGTTAGAACACTGCAGGGTTTTTCCCGAACACAGGCCTACAATGTACTCATAAATTATGCATGAGCATTCACCAGCTACATCTCCTGCATAATATGTATGTACAAAGTTCACTCCTGACATCTTCCTCATGTCTAACAAAGACCAATACAACCCATACTGAGGGATGAGACACTTTAGGGTATAAATACACCACATCTTGCCATGGTAAGATAGAGGGAACCGAGACTTCCATGCTGACACACTGACCAGAGACGCTGAGGCTCCTGCATGCAGTCGCTCCAGATGACAGCGGTCTAACACAGCCCTTGCGGGGTGTCCAACTCGAGACCAGGACGGGGTCCCACTCTCTCTCTATTCAGGTAATGGGGTTCGACTAAATCCTAGAAGGATTCTTGGCTCTTAGGCTTTTAGACCTACACATATGCTAGGTACACTCAGGTACATCTAGTTAGGCATCGTAGGAGTACGCGCACTTTTCATAATGCTTTTTATATTCATGTATGTATTCATGATTATTGCAATATGGTAGAACTGTGTGGTATTCAGTATCCTATATTTGTTATGCTATCTTAGCCATTGTAATGTGTCTCTTGTAATCCTGCTTCAACATTACAGCTGTGACATCACATTTATGGAACTTTGCAGTTACTAAGCTTCACTGTGGAATGTATGTATTTGATTTGGGTAGCAGTTACATTGAAGCCAGTGCTGTAGCTGAGACTAGCAGGCTGGGGTGACAAGTCCGACTTGAATAAAGTATTTTATCCATAATACTTTTGTTTCTGGAGGATCTTTACAATGGTGACGAGCTGAAACAACCCACCTTGGACTTATTCTCTCACCCCAACGCTGGAAGAGAAGAAAGGAAGATTTGTTTTCCACACCTTAAGGAAACCAACATCAAGACATTGGGAAGATTTACAAGACTTTGGTATTGTATAACTATTTGCAAGAGACTGGAGACTTTGTTGTGTGTTTCCTATCTTCTGTCTATCCTTGAAGCTTTTACAGACCTCAGCGCTACGAAGTTTTCTTCTATTAATTCTTTAACTCATACTGTCTAGGGCATTCCTCATAGTGTTCTGTACTGTGTTCGCAAGGTGGCGTGATCTACAACTTTCTAAAGGATCTCGTATGTGACTCTGTTTGTGGAGTTTGAGGGCTCAACACAACTGTCTATTACAGCGCAATCGATTTAGCCATGAGTTTGTTGTTTACGTTTGAAGAGACTCCTTGGCACTTAATACACAGCGCAACTGCTCTTTTGCATGTTTGTGGAGTTTGGAAGCATAGTGCGGCTGTTTGCCACATCGCTGTCGATTTCAGCGTGGGATTGTAATTACCGCACTTCAGGCACGGCACAACCGTCAATTACATTGGGCCCCTATGTTTATCTTTGAAAGCATTTACCTTTGAAAAGGGCCCCGCACCGTTCTCCTCCACGCGGTGTTTATTCATCTGCGTGCTGCTTTTCAAAGCCTGTTGTGACGTTTCCCCTCTCATACTTCCTGTTGTCTGACGCCTTTGAACACTAGACCGCTGACTTCTTCTACACTTCCTGGTTTGTCATGCTACTACTACCGCTGTGGAACTTTGGAACCTCAAACTTTGTTTCTCATTCCTCCATATGGATTGTTGAGACAATACACAGTTCCAATTGCCTTGATTTATGTGAAAAACCTTTCTTGGAACTTTCCTTCATTAGTCAAGATCTTTGAAACAATACGACATTCTTACCAGCGTGGGAAACATTGCTTTTCATACAGAGACTATACAAGTCAGTGACAGGCACATTTTTACTTTCTGTTCTTGCCTGCCATTTCTTTACGGTGACAGGCACACCTCAAAATTTGGTTGTTTTATTTATTCAATAACATTTCTTTACAGGTACAGGTTTTCAGTTCAAATATTTACGTTAAGTTTTTAATGTGCTCTTAACTAACCAACAAAAATGCAAAACGTGCCTCCTCCTCCATTTTTTCTTATGAGTCCTGGGGAACCTACCATTCTCTGGAAAAAATGGAAAAATGTCTTTATACACTATTCTCGGGTATGTGGCGTGTCTCTCAGCGCTGAAAAGAAAATGTCGCTTCTTCTTCATTGTTTAGGTCCTGAGGGGCAAGAAATTTTTCAACATCTTCCAGATTTACCCGCTTTAGAAGCAGATAATTTAAATGATTATGAAATATGTTTAAAAAAACTAGATTTGCATTTCCTGCTGAAAGTGTCTACTGTGTTAGAAAGACACTATTTTGGTAAACGTATGCAAAGATCTGGTGAGAGTGTTGAAGACTATGTCACTGTTTTGAGGAAACTGGCTTCCACCTGTAATTTTGGGACTAATTATGAAGAAAGGTTGAGAGACCAATTTATGCTAGGGTGTGCCTTAGACAAGGTCAGAGAAGCCTGTTGGGAAAAAGATAATCCATCTTTGTCAGAGGTAATTACTAATAGCTAAATCGTGTGAACACACTAAAGCATGTGTTGCTGAGCTTAAAAAAGGAAATGGTGAGGAACTTAAAGAAGATAAAGTAGAAACGGTATATGACTCAAAAGGCAAGCAAAATAATATGAAGTGTCCCTAGAACAAAACTGACTCGAGTAGACCTTTGTATAACAAAAGTAGTTACAACAAGAGTACTATTTATTCTGATAAATTGCAAGGTACATGTTACAGATGTGGGGAACACGGGCATGTAGCAAGTTTTAAAGGTTGCATTGGGTGGAGAGCAACATGTAAGAAATGTAAAAAGAAGGGCCATGTGTCAAAGTGTTGTTGCTCCAACATTGAGAAAAAGAAAGTTCATGAAATTGTGTGTGAAGAAGATTGTGAAGTAGAAGAAATAATACTCAGGGTCTCTGAAGGTGAAAAAAGTGGTCCTTTTGAAATAGTTCACGTAGATAACATCCCTGTACGAATGTTGTTTGACTCGGGAGCAAAAATAACTCTTGTTCCCAAAGAAGTCTATGATAAACATATGAAAGATAATGTTGTGCTTCATGAAGCTGATATCAAAGCTAAAGGCTATGGGGGTGAGCACATCAAACTCTCGGGATATTTCAATGGTAACATTAATTTCAAAGACCGAGTCATCAAAGGCAAAGTATATGTTTCTGAGAGAGGTGATTCGTTAGTCAGTTGGCTACACCAAAAGGATCTTGGTGTTATATTGGATCCCAATGAAACTCCATCTGTTTTGTTAAAAACTCTTGTCTGTACTGACACTCATGTTCCTTTAAGTCAAGTCAAATTTAGTGCTGGTCCATCTTTTGAAAAGGAGTTTCCCCTAGTTTTCAATGAGCAGTTAGGTTGTTTGAAAAGATACTCACATAAGATTATCTTTAAAAAATGCTGTACCTGTTATCAGCAAAGTAAGAGGTTCCTATTAAGGTGAAGGAGAATATGAAGATGGAATTGGAGAAACTGCTGAGTGCTGGTATCATCACTGAAGTTGAAGCTTCAGAGTGGTTGTCACCAGTTGTAATGGCACTTAAAAGCAATGGAGAATCTAGGCTTTGCATAGATTTAAGAGAACTTAACAGATGCGTGGTTGTTGACCATTATCCCCTACCTAACATCTCAGAGATGTTGTCCCTCTTAGAGGGAGCTAAATTCTTCTCTTCTTTAGATTTGGCTTCAGCGTACCACCAGGTGAAGTTACCCTCAGACTCTCAAGATCTAACAGCATTTATTACTCCATTTGGCACTTTTAAGTTTCTCAGAATGCCTTTTGGGTTAATATCTGCCGCTGCTGTCTTTCAAAGGATGATGGAGCATATTTTTAGTAATGTTAAAGGAATAAAGATTTATCAGGATGACATACTGGTCTTTGGTTGCAACAAAGAAGAACATGACAGTAGGGTGAGGGAAGTCTTAAAAATTTTGGAAGCCAATGGTCTTACCCTGGAAGCAAAAAAGTGTAAATTCAATCTTGCTGAGATTGACTATTTGGGACACAAAGTATCTGGTTCAGGTATAGAACCCAAGAAAGAACTGGTTGACACAATCCACAATATGGCCAGCACTAGTCAAAAGGACCATGTTGTCAAGTTTTTGGGAATGACTGAGTATTACGCTAAATTTATACCAACTTTGCACAGAAAACACTAAACATGAGACTTCTTCTAAAAAAAGGGGTAAGTTTCACTTGGACTGCTGAATGTGAAAAAGAATTTATGTTGGTTAAACAAATGTTATCCAAAGCTTCCTCTTTGATCAGTTTTGAACTGACTCACGACATTGTCATTATGACAGATGCCAGTTCGGCAGGTTTAGGTGCCGTTATGCTACAAAATCACCAAGGAGTAGAAAGAACCATATTGTTTCTGTCCAGAAGTCTAAGAGGAGCCGAACTCAACTATTCAGTAGTGGAGAAGGAAGCTTTAGGTATTTTCTGGGCAATAAGGAAAATACGCAAATTCTTGTGGGGTTGCAAATTCACCGTTAAAACTGACCACAAACCTTTGAGGGAGATCTTTGAAAAAAAGGGTCTAGACAATATTCCCTCTAGGATTAGGAAATGGGTGGTGGCTCTCCAAGAGTTTGATTTTACTGTGGTTTATGTTCCAGGTGCAAAAAACAACTTGTCTGATTGTTGCTCACGTTTGGTGGACATTATTACCTCAAAAGTTGAGGCGTTTGAAGATGGGAGGGATGACTTTGATGAGTATGCTGTGTGTCTTGTCAATGAGAGTGTGATTAAAAAGGATGTGTGGGAGGATGAACTTGCTAAAGATGTTACCCTCCAATCTGTAATTGACGGTATTACACGAAATTGGGACAAACACACAAAAGTGGATGAAGCTCTCTGTGGTTTCTTTCGGGTAAAGGAAGAGCTAGCTTGTCAAAATGGGATTTTGGTGAGGGGTACCAGATTGATCCCTCCAACCTCATTGAGGTCTCAACTAATAGATTTCGCTCACGATGGACATCCAGGCATCTCCAAGACTAAAGAAATTCTTAGGCAGACGTACTGGTGGCCTGGAATGGACACATTTGTAGAGAGAATTGTCAGAGAATGTAGTGAGTGCAGTAGATGTGACAAGATTTTAAAACCTCTTGTTCAACAGATGACGTTAAGGTTACTTCCCAAGGAAGCTTGGGAAGAGGTGGTTATTGACATTTTAGGCCCAATTAAGCACACTAATGTAGATAAGTATGTCATTGTGCTTCTTGATGTTTATTCCAGGTGGCCTGAGATTAAGATTACAAATTCAGTTGAAACCAGAGATATCATTACATTTCTTCATAACATATTTAAAAGAGAAGGTTTTCCATCCAAATTACTTTCCGACAATGGTATTCAATTCACCTCCAAAGAAATGTGTAAGTTCTTAGATGACAGGGGTATTGTACACAAAAGGTCCACTCTTTACCATCCAGAGACTAATGGAATAGTCGAGAGGTTCAACCGGGTACTCAAAGAAACTATTCAAAGAGCTTTGTCCAATCACAAGTGTTGGTTTTCCGAAGTTCAAAACAAGGTGAAAAACTATAGATTGACTCCGCATTCTACGACAGGAAGGACACCTTTTGAGCTTTTTCGCAAACGAAAGCCCTCTACATTGTTGTGTCCTTCGTGGATTGCTAAGGAATCTCCTGATTCCATGTTTGAGGAAGGGGATAAGAGATGTATTAAAAATGAAGTCAAAAAAATGTGTATGAATAAAGTAATATTTGACAAAAGGAAGGCTGTTAAAAAAACTGTTGTCAGGGTTGGTGATTTGGTTGAGATTCGTAGTCCCCGCAAAGGTCATGTTTCAGGGGGATCGAAATTTCTGCAGACCATTAAAGTCATTAAGGTATTTAAGAATGCTGTAAGAACAGAAGATCACAGGATCTGGAATTTAAACAGGGTTGCTAAACCATCTGATTACTCTTCCAATGCTTTAGTAGAAAGAGATGCACAACTCAACAAAAAGGGTCATGAGGACGTCATGAAACGAGGAAAAAGTGCAAAGTCAAGTGTCAAACCGAAATATTTGGATGGTTTTATACAGAATTAGAGATGTTTTATTAAAGTGTTTATTGTTTTCATTTATGTGTTATTATCCGAAGGGAGATGTGTGGTATTCAGTATCCTATATTTGTTATGCTATCTTAGCCATTGCAATGTGTCTCTTGTAATCCTGCTTCAACATTACAGCTGTGACATCACATTTATGGAACTTTGCAGTTACCAAGCTTCACTGTGGAATGTATGTATTTGATTTGGGTAGCAGTTACATTGAAGCCAGTGCTGTAGCTGAGACTAGCAGGCTGGGGTGACAAGTCCGACATGAATAAAGTATTTTATCCATAATACTTTTGTTTCTGGAGGATCTTTACAAACTGTTCTATCCCTTCACTTTTATCGTACTGCTGATAATATATCTCTGCTATTGTTTGCTGGTTGCTGCAGCACATATATTTTACACTAGAATAACAACTGTTCAATAAATACTTACTGAAACGCCCAGACTGTTTATTCTGTGTAACTCTCTGAGACAAAACCGAATAAGTAAGCACGAGTGACTGAGCGAAAATTAGTACATTGTTTCCACGATTCTGAGGGATCAGGGTTGTCATGATCTAAGGGAGACATCCTTTACTACGCAACCTTTACAACGCAATACTTTTACATCGCGGTTTTCACAACGCAAGTCGTTAGAACGTCTTGCGCTGGATGGCGCTGTACACTAAGGAATAGTATGATATATTATTCCAACACCTTCCCTACTGTCCGCACAGACTGGAGTTGGAATAGTAAATCATACTATTCCAAAGTCCAGCGCCCCCCGCGCAAGTCGTTGTAACGACTTGCGTTGTAAAAACCGCGATGTAACATACCGCGTTGTAATGGAACGCGTTGTATCGTCATATATTCATGATCTAAGGTTGCCAGAAACTAATCTCTCCCCGATAAGAGGAGATTCTAGTGGCACTGTGAGCTAGCTAATGCAAATCCGGCTAACATACGCGGTGGGGGTGCACAGAATCAGTCTAACACCAAGCCCACGGTTTATGTTATCCAAACTCGCAGGTCCTGCAGGGGTACTATAGGAACTACACGACATGGCGCCACCAACGTTGGTTGGGTACTTATTTAACAGTAGAATCTGAGTAGTTCAATCGTGCTATTCTCAGAGAACCTACTCACAAAACCCCAGAGACGTCTGGAGTGGGTGGGCACAAACTCTGCCACAGCTGAGTAGGCGAGATATCCTATTTATCGGCTGTTGGTTAATCAAGCTTGAAGGACATTTAGTTCCTAAATTGTGCATAAAACCTTTATCTTAGTTCTCTTGGAAAAGCTTTTCTTTTCAAAATGACTCAAAGTGATGAAGAAAGAGTAGATCTGCATCTCTCAACCGGAGAACAACCCGAAAATGCAATTGAAATTGCACTTAAATTCAGACATACGCTCACCATGAAACTATTAAAAAATGGTTTACCACCAAGGGGTGGCGTAGTAGCTCTCGTGATTGAGGCACACGAATCAAACAAAACAGAGGTATTCTATTCGTGGGTTACATTCCCAGCAGCAGATGCCGTAACAAAGACATTTCACTACCACATAGAAGGAGATGCACCAGAGGAATACTGTCCATTCGATGACATAGAGATTCCACTCACTTACCAGGAACACTTATACTGGTTTAAAGGCGCCCTACCCCACTTAAGAGCAAGAGTAATATTAGGCCCGCTTGGAGGAGACGGGGCCACATGGCCAATACTAGCGGCTTACACACCGCATCCTGACATTGGCACAATGCCACAGCCAGAATTACTCATACAACACAGAGATTTAATCAAAATCTACAGAAACTTGACACAATTCGCCATGAGGACTCTCACAGTTCAACCAACAACAGTTGCAACAAACGGGACCCAATTCCAGGGTACAGCAACTAAAATTACTCCTCAAACATTACACGCGGTAATGGGCAAAATGCCCGCAAAACGCGAACAAATACCATTCTGGATAGCTCAGAAAATAACTCAGCTTGAGGCAGTATTCCCGAATACTACCACCTATGATAAACACAGAATATTAACAATCTGCTTGCCCATGGGGATCACACCACAAATAGAGGACTGCACCTCTTGGGGTTCAGTCTTTGCTGCCATACATACCAGAACACATGGTATCCCGTCATTAGCAGTAGTACCTGACGTATTGAGACAGATACAAAATGAGTACGGAGCAGAACCTGCCCTTAACTTAGGGATGAAGTTACTAGGTAACTACGAACAGGTATCAGCCATAATACTAGCTAACATTAAGGGGGAAGCAGCTTCAGTGGCGATCCGCCAACGCCTAAGGGAGTTCAGTCCAGTAGATCAACCACACGAACTACCCAAAATAATTGAAACTGCATATGCAGAACTAGGCAGAGACTGTCTAGGTGGGAAAGCATTAAAACCACAACTGGTGGGCAGTCCTGAAAAGGACACTACAAAGCAGACACCTACTTCTTCTAAAAAGAAGTGGGAAAATAAAAAACAACAAAAGTCTAAAGACAGCAGATCTCAATCCAGATGTAGGTCTCCTTTAACAGGAGCCCTCTGAAAGGAGGTATAACCTCAGGAATAGGGATAATATTAAAAAACCTGACAGGTATCAGGATACTGATACTCGTTTCTCTCGTTCCTTTCACGGTTCATCCAAAAACTCCGAGAGGGAAGGACGGTCAGAGGAGCGTACAAAGTCCAGAGACATGCAACGCGCTGCAGACTACGCACCTAAAAAAGAAGATAAACAAAAACCTCAGTTCAAAAAGAAGAAGGTAGCAGGTCTCAAGATCAGACATGACACAGCTTCTGAATGGGGAATGGGCTCTGACGATGCTAGACAGCGCGGCAGAAGTAACAATAGCTCGCCAGAACCTGAAGGAATTTCTGGTGACAGCGGAGTTGAGTGAGTATATCACGGTGGAGACACCTGATACTCGGGTAAGTGTCCCACATAAGTTACATGAGATAACACTCCGGATGGAGGGGGACAAGCCCAGGAAAGTTAAAGGTCTATTTTGGAAAAATCTGTCATCTGGATATGACATCCTATTAGCAGAGCAAGACTGGCTGCCAGCATTCGTCATAGAGTGCCCTAAGGGAGAAACGGTAATTTTTCCAGCATTTTCCGACCTCGTTCCCATACATTTAAAACATGCATATGCGCAGGAGTGGGCGGTTGCCCTAGCTCCAGCATTGTACAAAAATCATGCTGGTTGGGATGAGGATTCAACCCACCATGTGATCCCGTTAAAAGTTTCCCCAAATGCCCAAAGGCAATACCCTATAAAGCAGGAAGCTAAAAAACAAGTCAGGGAGATCCTAGATCAACTTGAATACCAGGGGGTGATTGAAAATTGCACTTCACCTATGAACAATCCTTTGTTCCCCGTATCAAAACCTGACAACACATATCGTTTAGTTTTAGATTCCAGACATTTAAAGACTTGCACAAAGACATTTGCAGTTCAAAATGCACACAGTGCCGCATTAATGAATAACATTGTGCGACAAAAATACAAAACAACACTTGATATCTCAAATGGATTTTTCTGCCAAAATATAGCACCTGAAAGCAAGTACTTGACCGCATTCTCAGCGCTAGGGTCCCAGCTGCAATTTTGTCGTTTGCCCCAAGGGTATCAGAATAGCTTGGGGTTGTTTTCAGCAAGGGTAACAGAGTTACTCCATAATTTGGATGAAGAAGCATTGTCCTATGTAGATGATATTTATCTGACGGACGATGACTTACCGAGGCACTTGACCAGGGTGAGCACAATTATTATGGGATTCGCCTCTGAGGGCTATAAATTTAATTTCAAAAAATCAAAAATTGCCTATCTCAATGTCCTGTTTTTGGGATATGAGCTGTCAAGTGAAGGAAAAAGCCTAGCACAAAACTTTTTAGAAAAGTGTGCGCTGCTCCAACCTCCAAAATCAATAAAGAATTTACAATCAATTCTGGGATTCCTAAATTTTGGTCCAACATACATTTTGGATTACGCAGAAAAAGTAAGACCTTTCTACGACTTAATAAAACCTGATTTTTTTAGTCAGGCAATGGACACAGGAACATACAAATATCCTGCGTTCCCTACAGGAAGACATGATAGCTTCTAAACATTTACAGACACGCGTAAACGTATGCAACTCAGTGATCTGAGTAATAGCGGGTCAATGCGGGTACACTTATGTATCTTTCAATGAAGGCGAAACAGTACCAATCGCATACAAATCACACCTGTACACAAACGCAGAGATGCGTTTTACTTCAACAGAAAAAATCCTGACAGCAGTGCAGACCGCTGTAGCAAGAGAAAGAGCTCTGGCTCAGGGAAAGCGCATAATAGTCGTGATCCCAGTACCAGCCTTAGAGGCTGTTACAAAGACTAGCATTCCAAATGCGAAAGCCTTACATCCCAGATGGATACAATGGGCTAAATCTCTTACTGCAACGGATGTTGAATACAGATTTGATCCAAGTTTAAAAACACAAGCATTTCTGCAATACGAACAAGAATATCCTCTACCAAATGAGATTTTGCCTCTAGATCAGTATGAATACATTATTTACACTGACGGATCTGCTCAACCGCCCATAGGGAGTAAGCAAGCTTACAGCGCAGCGTGTGCAATCGTTAAAGGTCGCATGTGCGATGGAAAGTTCCATCCAAGTTGCACTAAAACGCAATCTCTAGGAGACTGCACGGCTCAGTTAGCAGAATTAAAAGCACTGATACTGGCACTTGTAAATACGGAACACGAATTCCCCACACTAATTGTGTGTGATTCCTGTTACTGTGTACAGTCTTACAATGAATATTTACATCATTGGGAACAAAACAGGTTTAAAGATGCAAAAGGTGGCACAATTAGGCATAAAATGCTATGGGAACAGGTAGTGGAGTTGAGAAATGAACTACCAAGGGCTCACATGATACATACATTGAGTCATCAACGTGATGGCGTTCACGTTGATGGGAATTCATTGGCTGATGAAGCCGCAAAGGGGGCTGTACGCATAGCGTCCGTAGCTGCAATCACTCGTTCAAAAACGAGAATAGACGGCGAGATTTTGGAAGCTGTCAATGCTTCACGCAAAGGCAACACATCAGTACCTAAAAAATTTCCACTCAAGTACTCCTACAAGTTAGATGCACAAAACATTCCATATGCTCAGATTCCTGGAGTGGGGGATAGAGTAATACCAAATATGGATCGTAGGCAAGGCTTAATTCTAGCAGCACACGAGGGTTTGGGTTCTGCGCTTACAGGCGTTACAGCGACTATTTCTTTATTGAAACAGCGCTACTGGTGGCCAGGGATAACAAAGCAGACCAAAGACTATGTCTTAAAGTGCGACATCTGCCAGCAGATGAAGGGCTCCACAGTAACACGCACAGCGCAGACACCATTGCTAAAATCAGACAAACCTCTCGCTTGTGTATATTTGGAACACTGCGGACTCCTACAATCGGATGGGGCCAAGAAATATATCATGGTTGCAGTGAATTCCTGCTCTACATTCCTATGGGTTTGGCCTCAGCGCTGTGCTGATGCTCGAACTGTTATAAAAGATTTGCGAGTCTTTATCGGCACATACGCAGTTGGCACGTTACATTCTGACCGTGGCCCGACGTTTAGCTCTCGGGCTTACAAAGAGGCCATGGAAGGAATGGGCGTAGCATTGCGGTGCTCCTCTCCGTACCATCCTGAGGGAAATTCTGTTGTGGAGAGGAAAAACCGTGACTTAAAGCAATCTTTAACAGCTAGGGTATTAGGCAAGGGCGGTAGATGGGTCGATCACCTTTATGGGGTCCAAAGAGCAATAAACAGTCAGCCAAGAAGCTGTCTAGGGGGTGTAACTCCTTACGAGGTCCTATTTGGGACAAGAATGTGAGTACCTAATCTTGATTGTGAAAGCACAGTGGCGGATGAAAAACCATTTGATATCCATGATCGTTTGGCTGTTTTATAGGATCTAAATGAATCCAGGACACAACAAAGCAACGTCCACTTAAAACAGACCGCCACTGAGGAAGTCAAGGCAGTAACGGCAAGACCTGTCTGGATCCCAAAAGTCGGGGATCTGGTCAGAGAAAAGATTGCAGACAAGAAAGAATTCGGACCATCCTACAGAACAGCTGTACCGGTCCTAGCAATCCAAGGCACAAGAACTGTACTTCTGTCGCCTCTTGCCGGAAAAAAGGAGAAAAGATTTGTCTCAATCGACTTAATCAAACCACACTATGTGGCCGATACTAAACAGTAGGCCTCTTGGACTCCACAGTAGCAGACACCTTCCTCTCGCTACAATCCAAGAAGTCCAAACAGAAAGACTCATCACGTTTGAAGAGCCAGCTGTACGGAATGAAGGACTAAGCAACAATACGATGGAACTCGTTCCACTTCAACAAGAAGAAAATGAACTTAACAACCAAGTTGCAATCAGACCGACTACAGACGTCTACGTCAACATTCCTCGTCAAGAGCAAAATCCAATTTCAACAAATCCCGATGCATTTCCAACAATTGATCAAACTGTTTCTGGCTATTTCATGAACTTTGATACGTTTTCACTGGATCCAAGCGAGCCGGAAACGACGCCAGCCAAAAAATCACACAAACGGAAACTCATTGACTTTTTGAACTTTTTTAGAAAGACTTACCTGGTGTCACCTTGGATAGAACTATGGTATATCACTGGGATTCTATTTTTTCTTTTCTGGCTAGGTTTAATTATAACTTTTAGTATGCTTATTAATGGACGATATCTCCAACAGAGCTCTACAGCCCAAAGAGTCAATTTAATTTTAAAACTACACCAGTCTTCACATCGTGAACCAAGAGACTTGTCTTCAGTGAACATCACAGCAGTTCCTATACCGGACGGTATAGTATGGGACAAGATTGATTTTGATATATTCGGTCCGACTGAACTTTTAAAGCTTAAACATGTATTTAAAATTTCTTTAAGTGATATCATTACCTCCAGTACATTTTCTGATGATTGGGACACTGAAACTGTGAATAATATGATGTCTGATTTAGAAAAAACTGCAGCATTTCCGAACAATGAAATGTAAGAAGGTACTTCACACTATGATACATTGTACTGTTACCAACACTATGGTCATCATTTCTTGCACAAATCCATATCACCAGTGGGAACACTGCCCAACACCTCCAAGAGGTAGTTCGCAATCTTTTGCACAGAAATTCACATACTTTTCAGGGTTTAATACATCTGACCCGAAGTCATTTTATTACAAAGTGGCAAAAACATCAGCACAAAAAATTATGTTGACTAACACCAAACAGATTTACTCTGCTTCCTTTATGGCACAGTTGTCTACACAGGGTTTCGACCTATGGAAGGATACTATAGATTTAAAATCAATCTGGGGTTCGAGGGACTGGCAAGTCCAGGGAACAGAAGCGCTTTTTAGAGCATGCCTCATTCCACAGCAGATGTTATTTCTAAATGACACCATGCAACAGACATCCTGTCTTGGACTAGCCAAGAACAAGGAAATGAACACACCGGGGTTTCCAGCACCATCACAGATGGGTGGGGGGTAGAATTCTACCACACAGGGGGTAGGATTAGATGACATTCTCCAGTACAACAGGTCAGATCCCAATTGGACAGAATGGCTGATTTGGCCCATTGACACAAACACATGTCAACAAAGATTCCTAGGTATAACCGAGGGGTTTAGTATCAGTAGGCCAGATACACGCTATGTACAAAGACAACACCCAGGGGTAGTGACATCCTATAGTGTTGGGAAGTTGTTCCTTGATTGGCTAGAGACCTCAACACTCACAGAAGTAAAACATCACTTGACCTTACTCACACCTGATGTGTGAGTAAGGTCACACGGGATTTCTTGTCAGGCCCAAGGAAAACACGTCAGAAACGTTTCATATATGCTGGCATTTATGCCTATTATAATAAAAACTGGAAAATATCCCAACAGGAGGCCGCAGAAAGAATACGGGAAATAGACCGTATTAACCTAGAGAAGGCATTAGCTGTAGTGGATAATGGGTTACAACTTTGACCTCCAGGATGTACTCCTTAGGCAACATTGTGTCTTCGGCAATCGACATATTAGAACAAGATCTGGCCTTGTTACAACACGGGCAATCCCATTTACGTTCTATTATGATGCTAAGCTGGACGCTGCAATCTTTGCATGCAGGCTATGTGCCCTGGCGTTTTATAAACACCACGTCTCTGTTTTCAGAATACAATCTAACTAATAAACAGACAGAAATGGCACAAAGGGGAACCAAATATACAATTCTGCGTATTGAGAAGCTGGAAAGGTTACCATTCACTGTAGCCGAATTACCATCAACTGAATGGCTAATTCATGGCCAAATCACTCTGCCGGTCACTACGTTTCAGTTTCAATATTGCCTTGAGCAAAGGCAGGCAGGCAAATATGAAAAAATGGGTAAGGGTTTCATTAAGGAAACTTGGGAGTTACCATACAGATACTGATGCCGGAATGGGGATCGAGAAGTGTATCTGAGTGGTACAAACTGCAAGAACGCTTTAAGCGGTTCTCTCATGTGTCAGGATATTTCTCTGCACGGAGCATGTAGTGGTTCGGTAGCGAATCTATCTTGTCACATGTCAGGGACCCCAGCGGCCATGATCACGCCGGTTTTCTAGCTGCTCTCGAATGGGAGTTACTTGATGGTAAACGATCAAGGTTGCTGTGGGATGCTTCCGGGTGTCGCCTATCTGGTCACTGTTAACTCCAGGGTTACTTGCTGTATGCAAGTATTGTTTCCGCCACTGAACACAGTCAGGGAGGCACCATTATGGCCTTCATTGAATGTTTCCTTCATACAATTTGATACTTTGAGCAGACTGAAAGCCATGCTTTTACAGCAACCCGTGCCCTTAACCTCCGCTCGAGAAACCTTTGAACTTCAAGTTGCAAGGACCTCGACTGAGATACAGGCGCTTATACGTACGAACTACCCCTTTCATTTCGCAGAAATGGTGGGTCGTATCTTTAACATGTCTGATACGAGCGGTATTGTACACCTATTTAAGACCATAGGGTCAGGACTATTAAGCACCTTTCAGACAGTCCTCGGAGTAATCCCGAATTTTATACACTCCGTATTGGGAAGCGTGTTTGGAGGTATCCCGCTTATCCTGTTCCTAATTGCAGGAGTCCTGATTCTAATCTTACTGCTACGCAATGGACGGCCCAATTTCCGAGGAAATGGCGAACGTACTCATGGAGCGGAAGTACCGTGAACGCATGGTACAGCTTCTGGGAATACCTTGCCTAAGAGAACTGAACGCCTCTTGGTTTCTATTGTTTAGACCAGTCTGGGTGGACTGCATCTTACCTGTTCTTCGATGCCTGTTTTGCGGAGAAGAATGCACGTTGGATCTCTGTCTAACGTTTCCATCAGATACGCCTCCGGGCATGGATGCTGTGCTGGACCCCCTAAAAGCCCATGCTCTGCGTTGTCCCCAACGTCTTCCAATTCTGATGAACGCATTCCTTGAGAATCCACAGGTGCCGTTTGCTCCTGCTGGGTTAGGTGGCTCCTCCACAGGCACTCAGGTAACAACTGCCGCACAAGCTGCCGCAGCACCGACTGTTGGTAGTGCTGAATTCCATCTATGTGCGATTGACGTTCTCTGTGAGGCGTTGGATTTGTCGTCTGCAGTAGCTAACACCAATAATGCTGTATCTCCCAGCCAGGACACTTAGGGGCCGATTCCGATTCAGGCCGGAAATCTCCCCGACCGAGCCGGACCCGGAGAGATTTCCGACCGAATCGGACCCTAGCAGTCGGACCGAATGAGTACGATGCGTTCGCATGCAATCGGACTCGATTCGGTCGGACTCCCATTGAAGTCAATGGGAGCCGGTCGTACAACGCGTACGCGGGCTCCCATTGACTCAATGGGTGCGAGGTGAACAAGGGCGCCCCCTACAGCCGGTACGCGTCGAAGCGACTCGCGCCATACATGCACAGGGTCCCCCCTGTGTGTGACCCCCGCGGCTACGCGTACAGGGGGGTCCGACACGGACCCCCAAAGTCCGGCTCAGACTGCTCTTTGGAGCCGGACTGCGCGAGTCGGTCGGACTGCTCGAGGCGCGCATCGTACTTACCCGGCCGGGGAACGTCTCCATTGCGCGGTGCGAGTCGTGTCCGTGCGAGTCGGTCGGAGCGGTTGGGTCCCGCGAACGAGTCGGTCGGCGGTTTCGCGAGCGCTCGCATCGTACTCGCTCGCCCGGACGCACGTCCGAATCGGTCGGGAAAGAGGGCTCCGAATCGGATCCGGTAAAGCCGAATACGATTCGGTGCCCTACCGGCCGAGATCGGAATCGGCCCCTTAATCTGGAATTGGCTCAGCGCGTCCTGGGAAAGAATCCGGCTTCTCCACTTCGTTTCATAAATAAACTAACTAAATTTGGAACATTTCCTAAATTGACACTTTCACTTGAGAAAGAATGGCCTTCTTTTGCTTGTAGTAATGCAACTTTTATAAGTGAGACAGAATTGACTTTTACAAGTGGCAACAAAAGAATAGCTGACTTTTAACATTTTAATCATTTTTAAATGTCTTTTTAAGACCATGTTTTTAGCTGTTTTTAAGATTTTAAGTATGGTCATTGTCATCCAGTTCGAAAGTGGAGTGGGTGTTATGTTTCATATAGAGGCCCTAATATAGACGCGTTCATATATGCCGTATATGGTCATATTCGCATTTGCCCTATTATGGTCATAATCGTCTATGCCCTATTATGGTCATGATCTTCTATGCCCTAATATAGGCATGATCTTTCACCTACATCAGTTCCCTACAGTACACAACAAGCTCTGAGGGTTGAACGTTATCTAGTCTGTGGTTAGAACACTGCAGGGTTTTTCCCGAACACAGGCCTACAATGTACTCATAAATTATGCATGAGCATTCACCAGCTACATCTCCCGCATAATATGTATGTACAAAGTTCACCCCTGACGTCTTCCTCATGTCTAACAAAGATCAATACAAACCATACTGAGGGACGAGACACTTTAGGGTATAAATACACCACATCTTGCCAATGGTAAGATAGAGGGAACTGAGACTTCCATGCTGACACACTGACCAGAGACGCTGAGGCTCCTGCATGCAGTCGCTCCAGCTGACATCGGTCTAACACAGCCCTTGCGGGGTGTCCAACTAGAGACCAGGACGGGGTCCCACTCTCTCTCTATTCAGGTAATGGGGTTCGACTAAATCCTAGAAGGATTCTTGGCTCTTAGGCTTTTAGACCTACACATATGCCAGGTACACTCAGGTACATCTAGTTAGGCATCGTAGGAGTACGCGCACTTTTCATAATGCTTTTTATATTCATGTATGTATTCATGATTATTGCAATATGGTAGAACTGTTCTATCCCTTCACTTTTATCGTACTGCTGATAATATATCTCTGCTATTGTTTGCTGGTTGCTGCAGCACATATATTGTACACTAGAATAACAACTGTTCAATAAATAATTATTGAAACGCCCAGACCGTGTATTCTGTGTAACTCTCTGAGACAAAACCGAATAAGTAAGCACGAGTGACTAAGCGAAAAGTAGTACATTGTTTCCACGATTCTGAGGGATCAGGGTTGTCATGATCTAAGGTTGCCAGAAACTAATCTCTCCCCGATAAGAGGAGATTCTAGTGGCACTGAGAGATAGCTAATGCAAATCCGGCTAACATACGCGGTGGGGGTGCACAAAATCAGTCTAACACCAAGCCCACGGTTTATGTTATCCAAACGCGCAGGTCCTGCAGGGGTACTATAGGAACTACACGACACTACATCCTAAGTGTCGGGCATCCTGTGAGTTGTTTGTAAACCTGAGGCTGCTTCCCAAATGTCCCTCGGTATCCAAATATTTTTGACATTAAACATCCGCAGAGGAAGATTGTCAAATGAGGCGTTCAAAAAACAGATGTGCCGAGGAGTAACAGTGAGGTAAGTTTATGAAGTTGGTTCGAGTGGCTTAGTGGATTAATGCATCCCCTATAGGGGCCTATGCTTGACCTGATGGTCACAGGTTCACATCCCAGCGGGTCCGATCAGCCTTTCATCCTTCTGAGGTAAAATTAGTACCATTAAGCTGAGTAACAACAAACATCTGTTTCTCAGCGCGGAGATACCCTTGGGTGAATGTGCGCTTTACAAATACACGTTAAGTTAAGAAGTTAAATCTTTTTCACAGATATCACCATAAAAATAAATAAATACATTCGACCAGACTCTCCTTTGGTCACCACACAGGCTTGCTTCACTTTCTGAAACATTGCATCTTGGGTTATTGATGTACCCAACCAAGGCTCAGCGCTGGACACAGATGCTTCCTGCACTCAGCTTTGACACACAGCGGGACATGGATTTGGGGAGATGAGGTGATTTGCCTCGTGTCTGCTAGTATTGTCGAAGTGGACAGAGGAGCCTGAACGCAGACAGGGGGGCAGATTTACAAGCCCCGTGCGCCACTTTTGCGCCGCCGTTGCGTCACTTCTGTGACGCAGCGGCGGCGTAAAGCTAGCGCCATGCTGCGGGGGATTTACAACGTGACGCATCTAGGGAGATGCGTCACGTTGTAAGCCCTGCGCCACATGAAACCTGCGTCAGGTTTCATGTGGGCGTTCCGGCGCAGGAGTGGGCGTTCCGGTGCAGGAACGCCTCGGAAAAGTGCCTGAGTGAAATCTACAAGATTTCACGCAGTCACTTTTCCGACCCCGCTGCGTCAAAACCTTGCGCCTGCTTGCAGCAGGCGTAAGGTGTGACGCACCATGTGGAAGATAGGCCGGGTTTGCACAGTGCAGAAGTTGCATCGCGCCCGCGACACAACTCCAGCACTGCTCCAACCTTACGCCGGCAGATGCGATACGCATCTGCCAATCCTTGCGCCATGGCGCGCCGCATTGTAAATGCGGCGCATCGATGGCATCGCGTGTCGCACGTTTCTTGGCGCATCCCTGCTGATTTGCAGGGATGCGCCAGGAAACGTAAATCTGCCCCTGGTGTCTAGGCAGCTCACGTTGTAGCCGATAGGGGGCCTCTTCTCTGTACTGCCTTCCTAAAGAGAAGACATGTTACCGTAGGGAGGGTCTTGGAGTAATCATCATACATTGAGAAAACCGTTTGCATCCAGTAAAGGTTTTGTGTTAAAACCACTTTTCAGGTGCAGGTTTACAGCATCAGAGATGACGGTAAACAAAAATATGTTGTAAAACGAAAATAAACAACAAATTGTTTCAAGCCAACAAATGAAACAGCTGGTGCTCATGGGAGTGCATACATATAAATGCTGGAAGGCACCTGGTTCTTGTGCTGCCGTAATTCCTCATTTTAAGAGCAGAACGTGTGCACTAAAACACATGTAATGCCAAGGCTGCTAGAGCGGTTCACCTTCTAGTTCTGCGCTCTACACAGAATGAGCACTAGAGTGGCAGTGTTAGTACCCCAATAATTCTTGTGGCAAACCACAGCCCGAGTCATACTTGGGGTCGTCTCCTTACACTGCTGGTGCTTGCAGCCTGACAGTGTTTTGCAGGGTTCCTCGATGCACCCCTTAGAGACTTTTCATGCACGTGAACGAGCAGTCACGTGGTTAAAGATTGTGCATGAGTACATGTTCCTCCCTGACAAGCTGGATGATCCTCGCATACAACCACTGTACACCCACAATTGTACAGTTTGAGGCCCTCAAAGCCCTTTATACGATCTAACATGTTAACGCATTCTCGCTGGGGCAGAGCGATTCACTTCTTTGACGAATTCCATAGACATGAAATGCGCTCTGTTTTCTATGGGTGAAGTCAGCCGTGAGAAATCCCCCGTTTTACCACGCAAGAAAGGCGTCTTCTCCGAAATGGATTCTTTGGGAACTCTTGCTGAAGGAACGGCAATGAGACCCCCCTTACCACCACCCCTCCTCTGACAGGCTTTACTAGGGTGCAGAAATAATGCATTTCCCGCGCTCATACCATGCCCACACTCTAGTTTAGAGGCCCTCCTCAGGAAACTTTGTCAGAGGTGATGCTAGATGAAATCGTGTTTTAATGCTTTTATTTTTTCTTTCTTTCACTCTTGACTTTGCCTGGTCCTCATCTTCTGTTACTCTCAAGCTGTGCGTTTGTTTTTGACTGACTTTCTCTACTCTCTGCTGTGTATAGACTATATTTATACTCTGCTACTCCACATGGGTATTTTTGTAAGTTGAACATTAATGTACAGCACTGTAACCCTCTCCAGGGTTTAACATGTCTACAGCAATAACTACTAAAAACAAGCAATTGCAATGCAACAGATCTCGCATTTACGCGAGTTTGAGCTATTGGCATTGTAAATGACAATGCCTTTTATTTATGTTTTGGTTTTTGAAACATAAATAAAAGCATTGTCATTTACAATGCCAATAGCTTAAACTCGCGTAAGTGCGAGGCCTATTGCATTGCAAATGCTTGTTTTCTTTGCTGTTGGTCTAAGGGCATGTTGCTTGGTACACTGTGAACTAACACCAACTGTGTATACACTTTACACATAGATATCGCAGAGGAGGCAGCAGACAGCCTCCTGTGTACAGGCCCTTTCCAGACCTACAAACATTGGAAGAACGAGACATCATCAGGAAATATCATTTCACATGGGCAACAATCGATGAGTTGTGCCAGCAGTTGTCACCTCATTTGCGGCCTCGTCGCACTTATCCCACAACACTAACCCCCAAGGTGAAGGTGATGGCTGCATTGCATTTCTTTGCCACTGGAACATTCCAGTACACTGTGGCAACATCGGGTGGAATGTCCCAGCCCATGTTCAGTAATGTCCTTCGGGATGGGTTGCAGGAATTGATCCGTTACCTGGACCACTACAGAAAGTTTCATAAACCTGGAGAGTTGTCTAACATCTTGGGTGATTTCTATGCCTTAGGACGGATACCCCATGTAATTGGATATATTGATGGCACCCATGTTCCGTTGATACCACTACAGGCCAATGAACAGGTGTATCGCAACCGCAAACATTACCACTCCATCAATGTCCAGGTGGTGTGTTTGGCTGACATGTGCATCTCATACGTCTGTGCCCATTTCCTTGGCTCTGCACATGACGCATATATCCTGCGTAAAATCATCATCCACCTTTTTATGACTCAACTGCAACCTGACCGGGCCTGGCTTGTTGGTAGGTGATGTTGTATGTATATGTTGTAGTGTGTGTTGGTTGTATGTCAGATAGTGATCTGTTGTCAGACAACTGAAGTCTTTTCTGTGTTCAATGTAGGAGACTCTGGATACCCAACCAGCCATGGTTACTGACACCACTGCGAAAGCCAGTCACCCCAGCTGAAGTGCGCTTTAATGAGGCCCATGGCCGGACCAGGCAGATAGTGGAGCAGACTTTTGGCCTCCTGAAGTCCAGATTCCGGTGTTTGGATAAGATGGGAGGAGCCCTGCAATATGCCCCAGGAAAGATGTGCCAGATAATCACGGTTTGCTGCATGCTACACAACGTAGCAATACGTAGGGGCATACCTCTGATAGTGTACGATGGAGACAAGCAGGTGCCACTGATGGAGGATCCAGGATTGGGCCATGATGACAGTGGTGATGATGATGATGGAGTTTGTTTGAGACAACAGCTTATCCACAACTTTTTCACATGACTGTAAGTATAGAATGAGAGGAGGTGACTAACCACAATTGTTTGTTGTTGTGTTGCTGGTGGACAATGTGTATGTATGCTTGTGAATGAATGTATGATAAGTGTCCTGAAGTTTTTTCTAAGAGTGGTCATTGAAATGGTCAGCTTAACATGTACAGTGTTACCGTGAAGCCTAGCTAGTGTTCACAATGACATTTTTGTGCTTTAGATAACATACTTTGCTGAATTGTGCTAACTTATTCCTGATTTCCTGACTCTGTTCTTTGTTTTTTTTTACCAGGGTACTATGCCATATCATCTACAGAGTGGACTTGCAAGTTGTGACATCACCAGACATATGATGCTGTGACAGACGGCGAAATGGAAATGTTGCAGTACTCCCTGGCACGCACTTCCTTCGGACCTGATAGTCTGGTGATTTTTTTCTGTGCCTTTTAGTTCTGTGTGATGTCATTTTACTTTTTGCTCAGGCACCAGGTTGTATCTGGACAATAAAAATGTGTTCCACATTGAGTTGTGCCTTGTTTGATATCACACATACAAACAAGTTCAAATCAAAGTTTGACCATGATGAACTAATTGGCTAACAATGATTGTTGATTGGGCTAGCAAATAGTGATAGTTGGGTAGACAATTGACTTCCTGTGAATATGTACCATGTACTACAGTCTGTCTGATACTCTGGTTGTGTATATCTATCAGGCTGTGCAAAAGTTAATTTACTCACGGGCACTTACTTTACTACTAGTACTGGGTTAGCTATGTTGTTGACGCTTTCTTCATTGTGATTAGAGGGTGATTACAATATGTACATTTTGAATTCAAAGTCACAACATGAGCAAGTATTACTGTGTAAAGTGGTTTATTTTGATACATAGAGTGCTAAAATAAAGCCACGCAATGGTGGTGTGCTCACAACAAAAAAAGAACGTGCAGATTGGAGTTGATAATGTTTGTAGATGAAATTCACGAAGACAAGCCACAGTTATTCGTGTCCAAAGTCCCACTTTGACCCTCCATCAGTGTGGGACAGTTATTTATGACAGTCAACAAAGTGAACGTTTGGCATACACTGGATGATATCAAGGGCACCTTCTTACTTCCTGGGGGTGGTGCATTGCCATCCAACTCTCACAGATGTTTCCTCGGATGCCCCACCCCATGTTTGGGTGGGGGAGCCGCAGCTGGCAGGCTCCCGGGGTACTGGGGACTCTCCGCCAGACTCCACGTCGATTCCTGTGGCTTGTGCAGATGTTGAGGCAACAGATGTTGTGGGCACACAGGGAGGTGTGGTCAGGTGACTAGCAATCTGGCGGAGGCTGGTACCAATGTTCCGCAGCACCCCAGTCATGTCGTCCATTTTGTTGTTGAACCTGTCCAGACATTGATTTTGGTCTGCCCGCAGCTGCTCGATGTTCTTGAGGATTTCAATTACCTGGCCTATTTCTCCCTGTTAACCCTCATAGGCAGTGATCACCCAGGAGAGGTTTGGGTGATCATCGGCTGCAGCAGCTGCTCGACGGCGTGGATCTACACGACCCCTCCCACCACACCTACCCACACAAGCATGCATATTTGGTGGTGGCACAGTCAACCCTGAGCCTCCTTCTTTATTGACGGGGTGTTGTCATCGGTCAACTCCAGAGTGCTCTGTGTTGCTGTGCCGTTGGCATTGTCCTGGGCTGCTGTGTCTTTCATCGTAGGGGTCAGCTGGGTGTTGTTAGCTGAGGCGGGAGTTGTTGCAGTGGATCCTGCTGAAACTGCTTGTGCTGTGTGCCAACCCAGACCTAATGGGCCAGGTTGCTCCTCCTCGTCCTAGGATGTGTGAGAGTCTTCAACACCGGAGAGCTCCTGGTCGGCTGGAGTCTGGGAAAGGTTGTCAGCATTTTGCCTGGCGGTGTTATCAGCTCGCCCTGTGGGTATAGAAATCACACAGTCAATTAGGTCAATGTCCAATGCACCTCAAATGGTACCCATTACGTAAATGACTAGACAAAAGAAATCAGTTTATGCTGATAGATTGGCCTCCTTTATCTATGATGGTCACCTATGTTTGGGATGAACATAGCAAGTTTGAGAAAATGTGTATTGGTAATCAGCTCCACCTATGTGCAGTAATGGTCATGTTCTGTTTAGTGCTTATACATGTTCACTGACATTGACTTTTACCTGCCACTCTGTAGATGATGACACTGGTGGCTTAGTGTGCTCCACATCTTTAGGATAACAATGACATGTGTAATATTTATATCCTAATGTTAGAGTTTGTCAGGCCTGCATACTGGACTTAGTCCATGTATCAGCAGTAACAAAGGTGTTGCTGCCTACACACTCACAGTCTGTTGCTTTCCAAGGAATTTTGTAATCATGGTGTGAGTGAGGTGCTTATTGTTCTCATCTCATGATCCTCAATTGAATGCCTCTAAGGAGGCAAACGTGTGACTGCTTAGCTTTGTGCATACACAGCTCATGGATTTTAAATTTTGACTCCATAGTTATATGAGATCTCAAACTTGTCTTTTTGCTAATTTATAGCTAACTAATTTCATAAGCTGGTGTCCGAATGATGAAGGGCTATTTGGGAAACGTATACTCCTCCTCCCACCCAGCCCAACCAGGCCACCAGGAAGGGTGTTGTCCAGACAATGATGTGAAGTGTACTTGCAAGATGGCTGTCACTGTTGCATGGTGTTTTACTTGATGCCAACTCCCATCAAGGCCTTGTGCTCCAAACACCATGCACCAGTGTCAGCCATCTTGCTAGTCCATTTCCCCTCACTGTCAGGTAGCCATAGGCCCAGAGGAGTTAGCTGGGCTGGGTGGGAGTAGGAGTATATGCAATGACTACAACTCCCATCAGGCCCTGTCCTACATACAACTTCCCACCCAGCCCAAACAGCCCACCTGGAACTATGCTTACCTACAAGTGAGTGGAAATCTACTAGCACGATGGTAGACTTTTGTAGGTCTTGTAGGTTTTGTGCTGCGGGCGGTGCTGCAGGCAGAAACCGCCGGCAGCACAAGCTCCCATTGAGAAATGGTTAGTTTGTGGACATCCCTGCACCATGCGACAGGCACCTCATAGTGCCTGCCACACGGTGCAGGAATGTTCAGGGAGCACCGTAGGTGCCCTTCCAGGCCCAAATGCGGAGGCCGCAGAGGGAAGGGGACCCTGCTGGGGACCCCTAATGTCGCTTTCCGACAGCCTTTCCATGTCGGAAATGCCGACATGGAATATCTGTCAGAATGTTTGAATGTCGGAATCTCGACAGCAGAAACGCCATCCTTAAGGGATTATGGTGAATTTCTGACCAACCGACAGGCTCCATATGCCCGTCGGAAAGCGTACGTCGGTCCCTCCGACTGCTGCCTCCGACCACATGCATCGTAATTCGTCGGTCGGACCGCAGCAGTAGATGCCGGTCGGACCACAACCGATGAGTCGTCAGTTGCGTCCGACTTGCATCGTAATTAAGCCCTTTTTAGGTCTCGCCTATGCAGCGCGCATGCGCTGCTTAGGAAAAAAGACCTCTTGCTATCGATTCGGCTTTTCAGCCAAAAACGTGCACGCGTTCCATTGCCTTCAAAGGCAACGCGTGCACGTTTGGCGATTCACTTGCGGGAGCGAGCAGCGGCGCCATATGTTAGTAATTATCGCTCCTGGCGCCGCTCGCTCCCGCAAGGGAATCGCGCAGGGCCCCTCCTCTCCCCCCTCCCCCTGCTGCCGTGCGAGGCGCGCGCGCTTGTTTGCGCCTATTTACTGTCCCATTTCTACCCCGGACAACATGAACTATAACCACATATTTGCTGTTCTTTTTTGCTCGTGTTAAGAACTTACAAAGCTCGGTTGGTGCTATCAATAAAAATAAGCCTAACTACGTATTTTTTTATGTCAAAGAAGCTCCGTAGGTACCTGAGCATGTGACACCCAGATGTCTTCTTCCGTCCCCCAACAAGTCAGAATTGTAAAACTCCCGGCTGTGAGCGGAGCTGTAAAGGGACCGGCCCCTAACAAGGCTGCTCGGCTCATCTCCCTAAGCTGTTGACACCCTCTCTCATGAATAGGTCGGACCTCAGGCGGCTCACAAAGAAAGGTCGCGCACACAGTGTCAGAGGTCAGCGACCCTCCCATTCTGCGCACCCGGGCCTGCACGCTCCTCTTTCCCGCTCCCGCCTGCCCGTCCGTGCACTGAAAGGAGAAAGAGAAAGAAGCGCGCTGCTACATGGGGTCAGGACCACGGCTTTTGTGGCACCCGAGACTCATTTAAAAAGAAGCCAACGAAAAGAAGCGGAGAGGCCAGAGAGTGAATGGGGTCCCCCCTTCTGTCCAATTACCAGAGGACAAATGGCAGTGCTGACCCGAAAGGTTGGGGGTGGCTACCTCTCCTTTATTCGGGACACGTTTTCTCCTTTGTGTCCCAAGCGCAGATGAACCTCTGGGGTGTCCGGGCCTCCCCCCGGCCAGGCAAATGGTATAGGCGAAAGTAAAACCCACCAGTGGCTCCTTGGTGTCCAGAGTACCTGTGCTGAACCCCTCGGGACAGGAGGATGGTACCCATGTGGTATGTATAGGGGTTACCACCAGATCAGTATTTTACATGTATACCTAGTATTGTTTTATGTTAACACCTGTTAAAACATTCGGAAAACAGCAAACTTCGGTATTTTCCCCGTTGAAATGTAAACATAACAGTATATACACAAAGAAGTCACCTAAAAGGTATTTTTCAGAGCTGTCCATACTATGTGCAAATGGTTATTAAACTAAGCAGCAGGGCTTTAAGTGGGATGAAAAAACTGGGGGGTCTCTCAAAGGGGCGTGGCCAATGTAATTAAGGGCGTGGCTTACAAACACCTAAGCTGAAAATCTGTGCTTAGCATAGTGTGCCCCCCGACTTGTATTTTGCTGTTTCTGATATTGCATCCAGATATATGATACAACAAGTAACATCATACCTACAACAAGTCAGGACTATTGGCTTTGTCAATGGTTGTTAGTTGCATAAGATAAATAAGCAGCAACTATGGCTTGTATATAATATTGAAAAATCTTCCACTTAAAGCCCTGGTGACACCACGACAATATTGCTGCTCCTGAGTTTCAAAAGAGAAGGAAATCCAGAGAGAAAATGACTCTCTTTAAAGGATTTCCCTTCCCCTACTACGCTCACCTGGCATGACGTCATGCCGTAACTTCTCCACTAGTGAGAAGTGAGCAGTGTGAGCATGCGCACATCGATGTGCATGCTGTCACTGCAGTCCGGAAAAAACGGACCACCTGTGCCAGGGCACAAAACAGAGCCCGATAGAGACCCGTTTCGAGGCCTCCTTTAAACAAGCATTTGCAATGCAATAGGTCTCGCATTTGCGAGAATTTGAGCTATTGGCATTTTAAATTACAATGCCTTTTATTTATGTGTTGGTTTTTAAAACAAATAAATAAAAGTCATTGTCATTTACAATGCCAATAGCTTAAACTCTCGAAAATGCGAGACCTATTGCATTGCAAATGCTTGTTATTTAGGTTGTTTGATGTAAATATTTTGAAGATCTTCAGTTGGGGCAGCAGTCCAGCAGCGTTTCATCCTTTTCCAATGTTTGTAGGTTGTGAGGTAATTTTTTGTTAATTAATTGGCTTCTTTTATACTGTTGTTTTAATTAGTTGAATGTTTCTATTGGTTTTTGTTGTTTATGCTTTTATTTCTTTGGTTGTTATAGTGTCTGTTTAATTATTTTGTCAGTTATGTGTGTGTTTAGAAAACAAGTCTTTTATTTATTTAAAGGAGTATTTTATATTAAATGTATATATGTTGAAAAATATACATATTTTAATATCTTTAATTAGTTAATCTCATTTAATATATGTTTAGTAATTTTTTAATGGTAGAAAATGTTATTTGTTAAATCGTTTTTAAATTATATTTAATAAATATAAAATATAAATAATATGTGTATTTTTGTTAATAATTAATATTTAAAAATATAGATTTTAATTTAAAAATTAAATATACATGCTTTATTTTGTTTGATGTTATTTTATGTGTGGTATATTTTAGTACTTTTCTATATATATTTTAATGTGTGTATTTCATGTTTAGATATTTATGTACATTTTGTAAGTGATAATTATGTTATTGATATTGTGAGTTTCGATATTTTTTAATTTCTATATTTATTTAATTAGTGCAATATTTTTGTTTACGATATTTTTGTATTCAATATTAATTATATCTATTTTTTTTTACTATGAAATTTTTTGTCGATATTTTTGCATTATTAAAGGTAAGTGTGGGTAGTCGATATTTTTGTATGCGATATTAGTGTGTTAATATTTTTGTAGTTCGATATTTTAGGTGTCGATATTGTGCCAGTGAGCCCTTCTAATACCATCCATTAGAGGTCATCTGGGGAGTGGCTTGCAGTAAGGAAGTGGGTACTCATTTTTTGTACTGGATATTTTACACTGCATATTGCTGCGGTTTTCTGTGATTCTCACTTTTCCCGCCCTGGTAGTCATGCCTATATATTTCATTTAGCAGGGATATGTAATCATGTATATGCAATTCTCTGAATTATAATTAGTATGTTTCTTTTGTGTCCACATAAGGGTGTCGTTCAACTGTATGACTTTCGTGTCTTCTGTTAGAGCACATACATTGCATAGACCACAAGGGAAGTGTCCCACTACTGGCGGCAGGTCCCACAGAGGCCTTTGTGTGGGAGCTGTGGATTTTTTTGGTTTGGTGTGGATAAGCCTATCCTTAAAATTGGGCTTTTGTTTTTATGCGAACCTTGATGGAGGTGGCGTGAGGTTGCCTGTTTGCAGGATTGTCCAGTGTTCCCTAATGATTTTTTGAATGTTGTTGCACTGTCGCGTGAAGGTCGTGACGCAAGTTAGAATATCCGTCCTGGGTGTCACCCGTGGCTCTAATAGGACCTCCTTGTTGTTGTTCCGTGCACATTTATGTGCGGTCTTTATGCATTTAGCAGGGTAATGACTAAGCCTGGGTGGGGCTCGCTGAGTTTCACTCTGTGGAATTCTGCGGACTTACCAAAAAACTAAGTGAGATTCCCCGGAGTTCCGCGACCTGGCAGAGTAACTGAACCAATGCAGTCTCCTTGCTCATAAAATATTGACTACCTACAAGAGCTATTTTCTACACTAATGTTGCCAGTAGATGGTGCAATTGGGCTAAAAATTAATTGACAAATTAATATTATTCTTAAAAGCGATCGTCTACACCATTATGATGATAAACCGCGAATCTGTAAACTTTGGTGCAATTAGCGATCAATTAGAAACTACTTTTTTTAAGTTGCCTTGAAAGGTCCCCATGTCCTCCTCTTACATAGCATGGGGGAGCCCGGTTGTTGTGGAAGAGAGCACTGCTAATGGTGGACAGTGTCCTTGCTGTGCTTTGCTTTCTTGGGCTCCCGTGTGTAGTGTCCTGCTGGACACTTTCTAGTGTTTCAGCAGGCACTTGTATTTCCAGCCACTCCCTCGAGGGCTGGACACACATGCACCCCACACCCATCCATCACAGGCGTCACGAGTGACGTGACCCTGCCACTAAAAAGGGCCCGGGTGCACGTGCTTGTGGCCAGTTACAGCACCATACTATACGGTGTCTGTGTCCATTATTGTTAGCATGTGGGACTAGGGCCCATGACACCACAATGGCGACGAGGGGGTCGATCCCCGTGTGAGCTGTCGACCACTTCGAGGTTCATCGTGGGGGAGGAGTATCCCATGTTTAGGGCACATCCTGCCTCTGCTGCCAACTGTAAAGAGCAGAGAAAGAAGAGGGAGCATCACAGCCAGCACCACGCCCGAGGCAACTCAGCGCTGCTGACCCCCACCGCCTGTGACATCCAAGCCCAGCGGTCAGTGCCACGACAGAGGAGTACCCCTGCGACCTAGCCAGTAAGTCGCTGTACAAGTGCGGCGCCTCCCCGGCTTACTGTGAGCCACCGTAAGGAGATCTGGTATGGCGAGACACTCCATTAGCAATTGGACAGAGCGCGTACCAGCTCATTAAGTCCCAAGCGCATTGTAAGTGCCGCACACATGCCGCCGTGGTGCACAAATGCCCCCAACCTTCCGCGTTTGAAGACACCAGACAGCGGTGAGGCCCACCTGGCATGTGCAAGAGCCAGCGGAACTGTCCCACTGCTGACTGCTGGACAAGCACCCGGTATACTGTGCACAAAGAAATACTGCCATCCTGTAGAAGAACCTGCGCTGCCACCATGGCATGGGAAGATCGAGGCGACGGCCTGAAATGGAAGGTTGTTACCTACCTCTGCAGCCCACACCTGCCGTGAGCCAGCACGCTGATAGAGAGGGAACCCAGCTGCCTACGGAGGCTCAGCCAGCTGGGGAGAAGCGGCCGCTTCCAGGGTGAGCGCCAAACCTGCACAATAAAAAAATAACAGATTTTGCCATGAGGGGGCAGAAAAGACCACATAGGCAATACTTAGCCTGCATGCACACTGACCAGCAGCGCTAGGAACGCGAATGGTGCTTTGTAGTCCTGATCTGCTCAGTGCACCAAGTACATGCCTGCATGAGAGCGTCCAGCAAGTTCAAGGAGATCGCCGTGGCTGCCCGCAGTCAGAGGAAATACTGCCGATGCTGCGATCAGACACGTCTGAGGCGCCACCTAGCTGTGGCCCAGTATACCGCACCCTGCGAGTGACTGACTCTATAATGAAGCGGCCCCGGCGGAGCCCACAATTTTGTGAAGGCACAAGCTATCTAGTGAGTCTACAGTAACGGTGTGAAAAGCAAATACACAACAGGAGCCTGAGTTTGCTCCCGCAGCACCCGAGTGAGTAACAGGCCTCTCAGCATCAGGGAAGGTTTCCAAGGCACAACGAAGCAGAACTGCAGCGCCGCTATAAATGTCTCCCCACCTCCATCCTCACCTGGTCCTGAGGAAAGGAGTTTATTGGCGCAAGAAGCACTGCGGCCCGACGAGAGACATCTAGCTGATTGACTCGCTGCCAGCCAGTGTGTACTGTATCCCTGCAGGCAAGGTGTGCACCGCTAAGAGCCCGAGGACACACCAACATTGAATGGTTTCCCGCACCGACAGCTCCTGCGTGGGGGGGAGGACTGTGCCTGCCCTCAGGCAGCCTGTGTCAAAGAGCCGCGGCCCAGCAATCCCTATCTACCCTGTGGCAAGAGAGCCAACTGGCCCGCAGTGAGAGGAAAGCTGCTGAGGCCCCTCTGGAAGCACCCACAGTGCTAACATGTGGCCACGGTGCCACACCGCACCCTGAGCTGCCAAACAAGGGAAAAGTGCAGAAGGAGACTGAGAGACAGGCAGCCTATCCTGGTGCCGAGTGTTCCACACGCCCCCGAGTGGCAGTAGGCCAACATTATAAACAAAAGAATGCTAGCCTAAACATAGATAAAACTAGCCAAGGAGCACCACAGGCCTCATGTGGGCTACCCTTCAGTGGCTGCTTGAAAAATGGGGAGAGACTGTGAACCCCTACTGAAAGCGTGCCAAAAAGCCCAGCAATGCACTAGCCCAGAGAAGCCCCAAGCAGCCCAGCCAATGCTGTGCGCACCCGTGCGCAAGGCCACCGCAAGAGGGGAAACTGCAACACACATCCCTGGGTGGGCTGCGCAGTGCTGTCAAGGGGAGAGACAGTGAACCCCGGCAGAGGGAGAGAACCCCAAAGCTGCCCCCGCCAAGTAAGCTGCCAAGAGTCCAGTGAAGGGAAGAGGACCGAAAGCAGCCAAGCCCCTAAAGGCGCAAGGAGAACATGCACCGCGCGCCCAACCCCCAGTGGCTGTCTGATGCCACCGCGAGTAAGGAGTTTGTGCCACCCACCCTCAGTGGTCAACAGACACCACTGCAAGCTACAGAACGGGCACACCAGGTGCCAGAAGAAAGCGCCCAGAAGAGAGACCACTCCACAGTAAAGAAGCGATGTTGAAGGCAGCAGGAAGAGCCTCCACATCTCCACCACACCAGCGAAGCCCCGCAGCGGGCCGAAGACAGCAGAGTGTTCTCCCTCACACTGCCTCAAGATGGAGTCACTGGCCGCCCAAGACAGGCAAGAGGAGAGTTGCACACTACACGTGGCAAGCCGCCACCGCAACATGGGCTCCGACAACAGACAACACGTGGCCGGATGCCACATTTGCACAGCAAGCAAGGAGCACGTCACATGAAGTGACCAACCCTGCCAAGCATGCCTGAAAGCAGGCAGGAGCAGACGCCACGATGGCGCAGGCTCGAGGCGCAAGCACAATGCCCTCGAGTGAAGAAGAGTGACAATCCTGTCACCATGAAGAACCGGACGAACACAGAGGCGCTGAAAAGACCAACAAGAGGAGAAGAACGAGGACTCGTACCACCACAAGACAAGAGCGCACCCAGAGACACCAGACAGTCACCAAGACGGGCTGACGTCCCTGGAGACAGCCCTATGGGAGAACCAAACGTAAGCCGCAGCAAGCGCGAACCGTGTCTCTCCCCAACGCTTCCCAGTGGGACCGTCCATCCCCGAGCATCAGCAGTCTAAGTCGGACGGCATCCCTGCTCCTGACCGCAGATGCAGTGGGTGAAGGAACAGCCTCAGCAAGACAGAGACATGTAGCTGCGAAGTCCCTCCAGAAATCCCCTCTCCTAGAAGAACCTCCCCACCTGTCGTCCAGGTCCTACGGCAACCACATCATCATTGCCATGTGCATGACACCGCACCAAGCAGGAAATATGGAAGTGTGACCGGAGGGCCTACACTAAGAATCTGACGACCGGCCAAGTTCAGGAAGGGAAGTCGTGAGTGGCCGTGCCGGACTTTGGCGAGAACTCGAGCTGCTGAAGGAGTGCATCCCGACACACCAACAGCAAGTGAAGTGGGTGACAACCAGAGAATGACCTGGCAACCGCCCAGCGGGAGACCAAGAGTAAGCCGCAAGCATGCGCAAACAGAGTCTCATGCCTCATGTTTCTCAGCGTGTCCATCACACCACTGTCGCCGATGTCTTAGTAGCCCAAGAAGTCCAAGTGCAAGGATGCAGATGCCTCCCCAAAGGAAATGGAAGCACCTGGCCACCCCCACTTTTGGTGATCGACTTAAGAACGAAGGCCTGCAACCATCACGGCAAGTGATCACCAACTGTTGTTCAGATTCACCACACGGCTGGCAATTGCCATCACGCCAGTCCTCGTCAAATGCGTCTAACACTACCATCTTCAGAGTACCGATGGGCTGGAGTCCTACACTGTTGCCACACTAGCCGACAAGAAGAACCAGAAGCTACCTGCTAACCTGGCTTACACCAGAACTGCGGCAGCGAGAGCATGTCTTGACCAAGACTCATCCACCCCGGAGGTTTGTGGAAGCGACTAGGTAACGGCTCCTCAGTGGTCTTGCAGCTGCCCCCACCTCTGCACACAAGCAGCCCCAGCGCAGCCCACAAGCAGTCCCATAGCAACCACGGCAAGGGGCCTCCCCAGGCAGGAGAGTTGGACTTGATACTGCCCCACTGCCAGATTACAGGATACAGCGAAGTCGTCTAACAGAGACTTCAGTCGACAAAGCAACTGTTGGAACCCACCACAGACCATCCTCAACGTCAGCGAAGTGAAGCAACTTCAGACCAAAGGACATGTTCCCACTGGTATGCTAGCAGAGTGCAGCTGATGTCTCCAAGCCAGCATTCGTGTCCTGAACCACTCAGGTTAAATTATGAGTGCCAGCGAAGATTGTCCTGCTGCAGTCAGAGTCACCAGCCCCATGTCTGCTGTCTTCCCGTTGTCCAACTCGTGAGGCTGATGGACCCTGTGGCGTTTAGTTGATTGTTTACACCCACAGGTTGGACTGGTGTTTGTTTTGTTTTTCAATAAAGTTTGGGAGGAATGTAGTGTCCTGCTGGACACGTTCTAGTGTTTCACCAGGCACTAGTATTTCCAGCCACTCCCTCGAGAGCTGGACACACATGCACCCCACACCCATCCATCACAAGCGTCACGAGTGACATGACCCTGCCAATAAAAGGGCCCGGGTGCACATGCTCGTGGCAAGTTACAGTACCCTACCACACGGTGTCTGTGTCCATTATTGTTAGCATGTGGGCCTAGGGCCCACAACACCACACCGTGGTACGGTAGTCTGACGCACGTCTAATTCATGGTTTGGTTTCAAAACAGTAAAAAAAAACAAGAGGAAAGAGCAAAAGGCACAGCACTCAGATAGATTCACAGCAACTAGGTCCACAGTGACAGAACACCGAGAGCTGATGTAAAAAGGACGATGATGACAGAGCAGTTCATCACCCAAGCACCAAGCTACTACCACATAATTATGGACAGCCATGGCTTAAGGCCATTCCATGATCCACTACGGCACTGAGAGTCACAAAGAGTTATAAAGAAGATATGAAAAACACACAATGCTTCATAAGCTGTGTGACAAATTGCATGTGCCTATCTCAAAATGTACAACTCACATGCGCCTATCTCGTGAAAGATGGATTTGAAGCACACTGTAGTAGCTCAACTTAACTGAATGATGATGTCCAACACCCAGAAGATAACCACCCCTACTTTCTGTTTGCGAGTGCGACACACAGGTTTTCAGTGCTGTACAGCATACTGCAAAATAAGCTGTTTATTTAGCGCAGTAAAGTTAATTTTAGATTGAAGTTTATATAATATATGATAAGAATCTCAGGACCCCAAGTACCCAACAATGTACACTTTGCCAAGATAATTACATATTCAGCACTGTTCAGTTTACATACAATCTATTCAGCATTGGATGGGGAAATACATAGCACAACATATTGCAGAAGTAGCAAATGTAGGTTCAAAGTATCATTGCATACTTCCTGTAGTGAAGTATAGTGTACCGCACATCTCTAGTGCTATACAGCATAATACAACGTAACACACATGTACGTGGGGCTACAGTGTACAAAGACAAGAATCAAACGCATTCGGCTCTGCAATCCCTTAAACAGGCAGACTGGCATACCTAGCACTGTGGGATGTTACTGAAGATGGGTCATGTTCTCAGGAATGTACACCCCATTAGCGAGATGCCCATATGTATCGAAGCACGGCCCAGGTAATCAGAACTGTAGAGTATGGTTTAATTCAGCACTGTACTCTACAGTGCACTGGACAGTGTGGTGTAACTGTGTGTACAAAATCATCGTCTATGCATTGAGCACTTACAGTTTTATGACGAGTGCTTGTGGCTCACACTGTACAATGTGCTACAAAGCGCAGCTCATGAAATAGAGTTCCATTCGATCCTTTTTAGGTCTCGCCTACGCAGCGCGCATGCGATTCATAGGCAAAAAGACCTTTAGCAATCGCTTCGGCTTTTCAGCCAAAAACGTGCACGCGTTCCATTGCCTTCAATGGCAACGCGTGCACGTTTGGCGATTCACTTGCGGGAGCGAGCGGCGCCATATGGTAGCAATTATCGCTCCTGGTGCTGCTCGCTCCTGCAAGTGAAACGCTTTCACTTTTGGTTTTTTTTACTTTTAGTCCCAGCAGCGCATCCACTGCAAGCGCGGCAGACAGGTTCCAGCACTGCAACCACCGTTAACGACATAGAAAACAAGAGAGTTGTTCTAGAACAGCAGACATCCTTTGCGAGGGGTCACCGTAAACATCAATACCGAGTTCTGCAGGCCCCATCTGGATTCTTGTGTCCAGATTATTTCCGGCAGCAACGCCGGAGTCGCCATTGCACCATGTCCATTCTCGGAGTCTTGCCATAAATTTTGCTCCCCGTTCTTTGGGCCTCGTATAGCGCACTGCGCCCATTTCTGGAAACACCTCGTTTTGAGTTGCGTGTACAGTGCTAGAGGCCACGTCTCCAGAAGAAAAGGGTCCCAAAGTAGAACTGCCAATATACTGCAAGCTCTGCCCCGGAAGTGTTACACAGAGACCCCTGCCAGGCCTCATCATTCAGAGCAGAGGGGAGAGGCAGGCCTGAGCTGCACGAGTACCGAGGGAGAGGGAAGTACATCTACAGCAGCTCCATGTTAGAAGGGGGAGATGGGATAGACTGAAAGACTGCAACTGCCGGTGTACAGTAGAAGAGAGAGCACAGAGGTCTGAGAGAGAGAGGTATTAAAAACTCCCAGTGCTATCAATACAGTAGAGAAGATGAACACATCCCCAGTCAGATCACTGCAAATAAACTCCAAAAATTCACAAGATCATGCTCTTTTGGGTACAAAGTGCCAAAAAAAGACATGCACGTATTCACAGAGACATTAGTAAATGACTGAAACTGCCTTTAGGCTGGGACTGTACGGGCAGAAAGTAACGGAATTCGTTTAAAAATGCCTGGAAGACTCGGAGCAGTAATGGCAATGTGAGAAGAGTATGAAATGAGGCAAAGCATTTGGTGGTATAGTACAGAGGGGCTTGGCATCTAGGGATTCTTCAAGTATGTTTGTTTTGGTCTTGCTGGACAGCGCGATTAATATAAATATACATCAAATGGGCTTATGAGGAGTAATTACCTCTCACCTCATTCTATAGGTTATTTGGTGCATAATTTTATCTCCTTAGAGTGCTTCCATTGCAATGCACAAGAGACTCTTTTACATGTCAAATCTGCAAAAATCATTATTTATCTATAGATATATATATATAGTTTATACAACAAGCAAACCTAGCCAAAAGGCAGCAGAGTGCTTATGCAGGGTCCAAGCCAAGAGTCAATGGATCATTGGAGGGATAGCTATTTTCCAAGGGTGAAAGTGGATAGTTACTACATCTTGATGTAGTGTTCTTTAAAGAGGGGTGTCTTCAGCATCTTCCTAAACTGGAGCTGGCTTGGGCCAGCCCTGCTGGATACTGGGATGTTATTCCAGACCCTGGATGCATGGAGTCAGAAGGCCTGTTCCTTCTTTTTTTCTTTTATGCACTTCTTCGTTTAGAGCCTGATGATGGCCTTGCTATGGAAGTGCTGAAAGCCACCAGACGGACAGCTTGCAGCCAGACTGGCTGGGGTGTTGGTCATGATAGCTCCGTCGATGAAGCAGCTGGTTTTGAAGATTGTGAGGCCAGTGGAGTTCTGTCAGGATGTGGGTGACATGGTTGTTTTCTTCAGGCTCTTGAAGAGTTGTGCTGCTGCATGTAGGATGCCCTTAGGGAGGTCAAGTATGAACAAGCATGGGCATAGCCAATAGGTCTCGCTTTTGGGACCTTATAAGTATTTAGTTATGCAGCACAATATCCTTGGTGCAACAACATCAACTGTTGCATGGCTAAACACTTATAAGGTCCCAAAAGCGAGACCTATTGGCTATGCCAATGCTTGTTCTTTATACTGTACATATGTCCTGCTAATGCTTGGTGGCCTCATGAGGAGAGGGAAGCTCCATGTAAATTCTGTAATACATGAAAATGAGTGACATGTCCGATAGCAACACCAACTTGCAGATGCATAGCAACATTGCAACTCAGTCCACACTTACTTATCCACGAGTCGAGGCCTTTTTGAAACCACCATGTCAGCGCCTTCAGCGGGTGCACTCAGTACACAGAGCACTGCTATCAAATCGGGTTTCACTTTCCACTGGAGAGAAAAGCAAGAAGCCGAACGAAGTCAGGCAAGACGGCATGATCTGCACAATGCGCATGTCAAACTGCATGTAGGCTGAGCCTGTCCTGAGGAGATACCATGATAGGGTCAGGCAAAATGCATTTTTTTGAGGACTGCGCCGGTAGATTCCACTCCACGGTGGGTGCCTAAACTTCACGCTCCAAGCGGAATGTGGAGTAGTAAAAACTCCAATGGTGGAGCAGAGTTAGCCACCTACCCCTAGTAATGATGGGTTTCGAAATGACCTGCTAGTTCTTTGGCTTGTCAAGGCAACTGCGGCGGAGTCTCTGAAACTGTTATCCCATAGGGCCTTGGGATGGTGGCTCCCCTAAATGAGCAAGCTGTTACTGTCAGTGGGTTATTTAAAAGTCTTGGTATGTAATCTGCCATCAGTCAAGTGGATCATCAGGTCCAGGAATGGTAGCCCCCTCTCTAAGATGTTAGCTGTGAAATGAAGGAAGGGGTTCAATGCATTGATCTACTCAATAAAGGAGGTACACATGATTTTGTCTTCTTTCCAAAAAATTAAAATGCCGTCAATGTATCGACGCCAGGTCAGAATAGTCACGTGATAAGGGTAAGTGGAGCACAAAATGTACTCCTTTTCAAAGTGAGACATGTATAGGCAGGCCAGACTTGGGGCAAAGGTACTCTCCATAGAAGTCCCCTGGGTTTGATGGAACAGTTTATCTTCATACTGGGAGAAAATTTCCAGAAGGGCCAAGGAGGCACACTCCACAATGAAACTTATCGGAGTGGGCGAATTTCAGTCTAATGATCCAAGGATGTTTGCAATAACCTCCAGGGTAGCTGTCTGGGGGATGTTTGTATAAAGGGCTGCCACATCAAGGGTGACCAGGAGGTCAATCTGTGGTCTGTCATTGTTGATGAACTCAATTAGGCTCAATATATCCCTTGTATCTTGTACACAGGAGGGTATCTTTTGGACCAGAGCTTTTAAAAAATGGTCACAGAATTTTGAACTTTGATCTTCCTCTCCTCCAAGGTTCCCGCCAAGCATTTTGCAGCCTCTGACCGCCGCTCCAATGCCAAGGAACCCCTGGCGGAGCCGGCGGCCCCAGGGCGGTCCGACCGCCCAACTCCTAATGGGGTGGTCAGACTGCCTGTGAGGCAGTGGCTGGATCCACCACTGTCATGCCACCATGATTGTGGTGGTCCTCGGACCGTCAGATTTGTAATAGGGTCCTTGGTGTCCATTTATAAGGATTCACCCCAAACTGTTGCTAGAGGATGTACAAATAATCTTGACCTTACTAGACTTGAGATAGTTGGGTATTCTGCACTGAGATAATGCGACAATCCATCCTCTATGGTTGATAGAGGGGTATACACCTTTCTGACTACTTACATCTTTGAATTTGCCAATCAGTTCGAGTATCATTAGCTCTGTAGACTCGAACCCTTTGAGGCACAATACGAATTTGATTGTTACTGTTTACAACTATGTCCATTTTTAACATGCTCCTAACAAAAAGATGCATTATACTTCAGTAATATTCCCAGTCCCAAGTTAGCGTCCACGGTGCACAAATTATCACATTCACTGTTGGCGCATCCTTATATGTGCACCCTGCAGCCATGTTCAAAAGGACCCTGCCCTCACTTTCCTCCGAGGAAGCAGAGCCGGGGTAGGTCTCAAAGCAGATGCTACATCACGTCCGAGTAAGTATGGAGACTTGACCACAGAAATTCTACTGGGTCCGCGGTAAGATGCTCCCATCCAGGGCTCAAGTCCTAAAAAAAGAAGTGGGGGGACTAACCAAGTTAGGCAGTATGCAAGTAACAGCATGGTGTGTGAAATTACAGCGTGACATCACGCCATCACAGGAAGTGACATCTCAACCATGACTGCACAGGAAGTGACATCAGATCTTAACACTTCACGCATGTTTCGCTTGTCTATAATGAGTACATTTGAGCGCATTATGTGATTTAACAAATTAGGGGGCATATTAGCAAGAAGAGGCGATAATCATCGCTAACCCTGCTTAGCGTGATTTTTTTTATCGCCGGCTATCGCTGGAATATATCGCCACGCTAACGCTGTATTAGCAACGATTAGCGCTATGGCGATGAATATTCCAGCGATAGCGAGGAAATGGGCCAACATCGCTGAAAAACCAGCGATGTTGCATGGAGAAGGAGAACACCTTGCTGATACGACCCTGTGGTCGTATCAGCATAATCCACCCCCATGTTAGGTATGGCTAACACCTGCTAATTGCAGGTGTTAAATAAATAGCGATGACCCCGGTTAGCGCGACTTTTCACGTCGCTAACTGGGGCCATGGCTCACCTTGCTAATAGGCGATAGGCCTGTTAGCGAGTGTTTCCCAGGTTTGTTCGTCGGGAACGCCCACTTTGCATGTCATTAGCGATAAATATCGCGGACATGCAAAGCGGTAAAAACGGGCGCTAATGCCCGCAAACTGTCGCTAACTGCTGTTAGAGACAGTTTGCTGATAGGGCGATATAAATATCGCCGCTTTAGCGGCAAAAAGTGCCGCTAAAGCGGCGATAGTGCCCTTGCTAATATGCCCCTAGATTTTGCATCTGGGTTGTGCCAAAATAGTGACGCAACCCCAACGCAAAATGTGGGCCTCAATTTATACATTGAGGGGCTCGTTTACAACTTTTTGGCACAAGGCAGCACCGCAAGGCTTCTTGCAGTGCTGCCCTGCTTCAAAAGGAAAGTGCAGGAATGCGCCGTGCTAATGAAATAAAGGCTCATTCCTTTCCTTTCTGCGTGCGCCGACGCACAAATTGGTGCCTAGCACCAACGCAGGCACCCTTGCACCATGGTGCAGGGGTGTCTGCGTTGTTGGTAGGATTGTTTTTGTGCAGGAAAGGACAGCTTCCTGCACAAAAACAATCAATCGAGGCATTTTCCTCTTTCTATTTTCTGCATTTTGCAGCACACATAGGAAGAGGAAAAAACGAGGAGAAATAAATGTATTTCTCCTCGTTACGCCTCCCCTGGGGAGGTGCACAGTTTTGACACATTCCCAAGTTTAGAGATCCTTGTAAATCTGGAAATGTGTCAAAACCCTTGGCTGTTGCATGGGAAAACCCACTGCAACGCCTATGGGATGCCTCCTTGACATAGAGTTAGGCAACGCATCGACTGGCACTGCTTTGTCTTACTCCATATCTATGAAGCCATGCAAAGCCACGCAGGGCGGCTTTACATCACCTAATAGATAATATTGAGAGGCCTGCACCACCAGTGCATCAAAAAAAGTGACACTCCGGTGTTTTTAAAAACTCTGCCAGAAAGAAGTTGAAAACAAGGAGGCAGGTAGCAGTACGTCGGCAAAGTCTGTATTTATAAACTATTTTATGGGTTAAGGCACTTGCTGTAGAGATCTTTGTGGGCTCAGTAAATCCCAGGGAAGAATAATAATGCTAAGATATCTTTGGAGGGTAGCGCATTTGCTGGAGAGACCTGTGTTTTCTCTAGTCAAGTTTTGACGAAGTAGCATAGAGGGTTAAAGTGTCTCCTGAAAAGCACATCATCTAAAATGCAGATGACAGACATTTATTTTATGTAGCTAGGTGAGTTACTGCTTTTAACAAAGAAATCCTTTTGTTACTTTCAGTTCATAAATTGTAAACCTTCTAATATAGCACAGTGAGCTAGAAAGGACGTGTGACTTCTTCACCTTGTAACCCTCACTGTCTTTTGTAACACATTTGTACATTGATTTACACATTAAAGTGATTTATTGTCAATGTGTAGGTATGATGCAAAGCACTCTGACACCGTGCATTGGGATGAGTAGCGCTCTAAAAGAAATAAAACAAAATAGTGGTAAATTGTTATTTGTGTAAATACTGGGACATCCCAACACATCTGACATTCTTGCAGTGCATGCATATCAGAGAATAAACAAAGTAACAAGCATGCCTCTCTTAAGTATTTGTGAAGTGATAACAATCTGTGTGCCTTTGTTTCACATCCCTTGTATTTGCATTTAAGTGTGAGGCTCAGATAGCTCTGAGTCAGGATAGTGAAACAAAAAGAGGCAGGATGGCCCCTTAAATTCGGCCTTTCTTATGGGCCCAGCTGGAGTCTGAAATATGAAAGCCCCCCTCACCGCCTGCACGTTACTGCTGGAAACGAAAGCAGACAACATGCAGGCGCTGCTGAAGGTGTCCCGGTGTTGGAAAATGACACTGGGACAAGTTCAGCATATTTCAGTGGGGCCCGCTTCTTGCAAGGTGGACGGCGTCCACCCTGTGAAAATAGTGGGTGGACGCCATGTACCTGCATGTACCCCCGACTTGTGCCTGGCTCCCATCATAAAAGCTTTACTTCTCCCCTCTTTAGACTTTTCCTCTGCCTTCTACTCACGGGTCTTTATTTAATACCCTAATTGGGTATGTTCTAGTTACTTTTTACCAAGCCCAGGCTGTTTTGCTAGAAAGTCAGTATCAGTGTGTTATGAATGGATGGCGGTGTCATTGTTTTTTGTATCATTTGGGGCATGCAGTTATCATTCATTGCGCATGCCTCTTTATATCAATTGTTCATTTGTGAGTCTAAAATTAATTTGTTATGTTTATCTAGCCTTGTGTTCCAGGTTGATCTTTACTAATTCTAAGGTACAAATACTACCACTTGACTTATTCTGTGACTGATTATCCTGACACAGTATTTTTATCTACTGAATCCGGTCACAGTGCAGTGTAGGTTTCTTGCATTAGGTCCTCAAGAATCACCACATGATGGCTTCCGACATATTTAGCTGAGAAACATGTTGACCAACTCACTCACTATGCAAACTTGAACCATTATATCCTAAGTCAGCGCAGATTTTTTTAACTAGGCTAGTGAGCTCATTCATTGGATACTTTGATTCTGAGTATCACAACACCTATTTTAACCCACTTTTCATCACCACTCTACACCCACCACTTAAACCCACATAGCCCTCACTTCACCAGATGGCTAAAAAAGATCTTTGGTAAAGAGTTCGCTAGAGGGTGCCTGTGGGGAATTGCAGCGCCGGCCCGACGAGGAGCTAGCCCAATGGTGAAGCATGACACCCATTTGGTGTGAGGGCCCTTGCACTTATTAAAGCGCATTCCTTCAGCTGGAACTCTAGACTTCAATTGGTTGACTGTTTTGAGGAACTGCACACCCCTTTTTTTATATTCAAAGGAAAGCACCACTTAAAGAAAGCACATTTTTGCTGGCATTTGGGGAAAGAAACAATGGAGGTGGTCCAAAACTATGCTTACTTGGGGAAGCTGTTCAGTGCAAAGCTATCGGAGAAGGACCATGTTTTACTCCTAAGTTTCAAGGCGTGGAGTCAAGCAAGCATTCTGAGAAGATTTTACAATACCCACGGCAGGAGACACTTTTCCACACTTCTCCTTTCTTTCGTTTAAAAGTCTTGTCACGTCTATTGTATGTCACAGAGATAATGGGAACCGATTGTTGGTCATTCATAAACTCTGTCGAGGATAAAATCATCGCAAACTTTGCGACTTGAACAGCTTAGCTTCTGTAAGTTTCTGTCTGGAAATATTTCTACCCAGCACATATGTGTTGGGCCTCACGGCTGTTATCCACTGGACATACCGTATACTATACACAGAGAAAGCCTCCTTAAGAAAGATATTCTGGAGAGAAATATTCATTGAGCAGCAATCCAATAGCATCTTTAGGAAAAACATTAATACCATCCTTGACCTATTTAAACTAAAGAAATACACTCTGAGAGTTATGTCTGCAGTGGAGTTAAAAACTTTCCTTAAGGGCTCAAGTCCCAAGTTAAGCCTGGAAGTAGATATGGCCTCTGTAAGAAATTGGGTAGTTGTTGACTGGGGTGTATGCCACGGTCAAGCAGCAACCACAATCCCTGTCAGGGTAAGGCACAAGCAAACCCCAAATTAACTTGGAAACTTGGCACAGAGCAGTCAGGCTTAAATTAGAGGCAATGTGTAGGGTATTTGAGCAACACTTCAAACAGTAAAACAATGATAACACACCACAAAAGGAGCCCACAACAGATTTAGAAACATAGAGTAACTTTTTAATAGACGAACCAAGACCAAAATGAGAGAAATCCAATTAATAGAACTGGAGATATTGAATTTTCAAGCATGTAGTGAGAATGGCACCAAAAAGCACAAAGCGCCAACCTGGGATATCTGGTCGAGCTGGTCTGGGACAAAGTCAGAAGATAAAGTGGACCATGATGGAGCACAGGCCGGCTACAGGAACCCAGCTAGGCCCGATGAACAGAGTACCTTAAATCTTGATTGCTGAGTGTTGCGTGGATCCATGTTGAAGATGTGCTGCGCAGTCGAAGCTATGCGTCGGGCCCTAGATGCGGCAAGGATGCGGTGTGAGGTCCTGTTGCATTGTCTCAAGGATCCCATCAACGGGGCTTGCAATGTGAAGTCTGGCATCAGGGATATGGGGCGCACCTGCCGATGCGTCTGTTCTGAGGACCTGTGAGGCTGGGATACAGAGTCCGTCATCATCTTCGAGGCTGCCATCAATGAGAGATACAAGGACCTGGGATGTGGTTATAGCGCGCCATCAGGGCAATGCATCAGTTCCAAGGACTGTGGAGGCAATGCAGGTCTTTACAATTGGTCCAATCCACACAGCAGCGTTGATGCATTTGTTCTCCTTGTGGATGCACCGCTCAGCCGCGGAGGTGCATTTGTTCTGCTCAGGGAGGTGTTGCTCAACAGAGAAGATGCATCAGTTCCGCTGGCAGGCACCTTAGGCCCACTCCCAAGGGTCCAGGACTAGGGTGACACCACTTGGCAAAGTAGACTCACAGATGGCAGAGTCCTGGTGCAGGTGCAAGGTGGTTGGAAGCCTCTTATGTCCCTGAGGCCTCACATCAGGCCAGCCAACTAGCCCTTAGAGTAAGTCTGGGTTTTGGGGTTCAAGAGATGCAGGTCCAGTCCTCATCACCCAGGCAGGAGGGAAGCAGGTCAACACAGCAATGTAGGAGTCCAGCAGAGAGCAGTCAAGCAGACTGCCAGTCCTTCAGTAGCATAGCAGTCCTTCTTCCTGGCAGCACAGGTCTAGAAGTGTACTGAAGTGGTGGTGACTGAGGTCCTTCTTTTATGCACAGTTGTGCCTTTGAAGTGGGGAGAAGCTTCTAGAGGCATGCCTTTGAAGTGCACAGATGCCCACCTTACCAGTCCTGGCTCAAGACTAGCTATCGGGGGTGCAGCCCTTTGTGTGGAAACGGGACACAGCCTATTCAGGTGTAAGTGAGGCTGTGCCCAGCTCATGCCTCCCATCCTGCCAGTGATGGCCCACTCAGTCACACCCAAGCTCAATTGTGTGTGGCTGTCTAGGAGAAATACTCAAGGCCCAACTGCCAGCCTCTGGCAGTCATGTGACCAGAGACAGGCTGCAGGCACCAAATAGCTACAGCAAGAAAATGCCAACTTTCTAAAAGAGGCATTTTCAGAATTGTAATTTAAAATCCAACTTCATCACAAGTTAGGATTTTAAATTAGGATTCAAGAGACAACAAACTTGAATCAGTTGCATCTTCCCATTTGGAGATTATACTTATTAAATGTATTAAGGTAATACCAATTCTATCATGTGGGAGATATAGGCCTTGGAGTTGTGAAAAATGATTTTAAGAGTTTTTCACTACCAGGACAGCGAACACTTGAAAGTCCTGTTTGTAAAACTGCCCTCTGGGCTGTTCAGGGCCTACCCAAGGGTGACCTATATGTTTTAAAAAGGAAGGTTTGGGCCTGGCAAGAGGTTTTTTTGCCAGGTTGAAACGGATGTTTAAACTGCATACACAGGCTCTGCAATGGCAGGCCTGAGACATGTTTAAAGGGATACTTAAGTGGGTGGCACAATCAGTGCTGGAGCCCCACTAGTAGCTTTTAATTTACAGGCCCTAGGCTGTACTAGGGACTTTTAAGTAAATTAAATATGCCAATTGGGTATGAGCCAATATTACCATGTTTAGAGGAGAAAGTGTTGGGTAGTTTCCACTAATCAGTAGGAACTGCACGTTTGTGGACAACATAAACTTTGGGATGGTGCCAGACTGATTTCGTGCACTCTCCCAGGATATATAGTCCCTTATACCAGCTAGTTCACAGTGCCACCATAAGCCCCCCTAAACCTAGACAGAGAGTAAATAGTGCTGGCAACTACTGAACATCACAACCCTGTTACCTCAGGAATCATGTAGACAGACCTAGAACCTTTCGCTTATACACTCGTGCTCTCTTTTGTTCAGAGAAATAAACAAAGAATACGCCAAGGGACATTTTCAATCAATCAATCAATCAGGGAATTGTAAGCGTCTCAAGGTGCTGAGGGGGGGGGGGTCCGCAGATCTGTTTAGCCGAAGAGCCAGGTCTTGAGGGTCTTCCTGAAGGTGTTCAGGGAGGGGGCGTGTCTGATGTCTGCCGGTAGCTCGTTCCAGGTCTTGACTGCAATGTGAGAGAAGGATCTTCCGCCTGCTCTGGCTCTGTGGATGCGCAGGGTTTCAGCCAGTGCGAGGTTGGAAGATCGGAGGTTTCTTTTGGGTACGTGGAAGTTGTTTCTGTCATTGAGGTATTTAGGTCCGTGGTTGTGTAGGCATTTGTAGGCGTGAGTGAGAATTTTGAAAGTGACTCTTTTCTCCACGGGGAGCCAGTGGAGACTTTGTAGGTGTTGGCTGATGTGTTCGTGTCGGGGGATGCAGAGGACGAGTCTGGCAGCGGTGTTCTGTATTGTCTGGAGTTTGCGGAGTAGGGACTTGTTGATGCCGGCGTAGAGTGCATTTCCATAGTCCAGTCTGCTGGTGATGAGTGCGTGGGTGACTGTCTTCCTTGACTCAGGGGGGATCCACTTGAAGGTCTTGCGGAGTATGCGGAGGGTGTTGAAGCAGCTGGAGGTGACGGCGTTGACCTGTCGGTTCATGGTGAGTGATGAGTCGAGTACGATGCCGAGGTTCTTGGCATGGTCTGAGGGGGTAGGTGGGCTTCCGAGGGCGGTCGGCCACCAGGTGCTGTCCCATGCAGAAGCGGTGGTACCGAGGATGAGGACTTCTGTCTTCTCGGCGTTCAGCTTCAGGCAGCTGTTGGTCATCCAGACTGCAACGTCTTGCATTCCTTTCTGGAAGTTGAGTTTGGCAGTGGTGGGGTCTTTGGTGAGGGAGAGGATGAGCTGGGTGTCATCGGCGTAGGATACGATGCTGAGGCTGTGTTGTCGGACGATGGCTGCGTGTGGGCCATGTAGATGTTGAAGAGGGTGGGGCTCAGTGATGAACCCTGTGGGACTCCGCAGGTGATTTTCGTGGGGTCGGAGAGGAAGGGTGGGAGTCTGATCCTTTGGTTTCTTCCGGTCAGGAATGATCGGATCCAGTTCAGGGCTGTTCCTTCTATGCCTGCGTCGTGTAGTATGGCGACTAGTGTGCGGTGGGAGATGTTGTCGAAGGCCGCTGATAGGTCAAGTAGTATGAGGGCTGTTGAGTGGCCTTGGTCCAGGAGGGTGCGGATGTCGTCTGTGGCTCCGAGTAGGCCGGTCTCTGTGCTGTGGTTGCTTCGGAATCCGGATTGGGACGGGTCGAGGATGGCGTTCTCTTCAATGAATTGTGTCAGTTTCCTGTTGACTGTTTTCTCTGCAACTTTGGCTACGAAGGGGAGGAGCGAGATGGGCCGATAGTTCTTGAGGTTGGTGGGGTCAGCTGTGGGCTTCTTGAGCAGGGGTCTGACTTCTGCGCGCTTCCAGTCGTCTGGGAAGGTGCCTGTTTTGAAGGTGGTGTTGATGGTGCGTTGTAGTTCGGGTGCGATGGCGGCCGCGGCTCTGTGGTAGATGTGAGGGGGGCAGGGGTCGGTGGGGGCCCCCGAGTGGATGCTTTTCATGGTCAAGGCGGTGTCTTCAGCCGTGATCGGTGTCCAGTTGGAGATGGGGGGCTGGCTGGTGTTTCTGGGGGGCGGGGGCCGTCTGTGGCACCTGGTGGATGGTCAATGAAGTTGTCATAGAGGTTTTTGATCTTGAGGTGGAAATATGTTCCAAGCTTGTCGCAGAGGTCTTGGGATGGGATGATGTCTGTGGCTTCGCTGCGTGGGTTGGTGAATTCTTGAATGACACTGAAAAGTTCCTTGGAGTTGGTGGAGTTGGCCAGGATTTTGTTGTGGATGAAGTTGCTCTTGGTGGCTCTGATCTGATTGTAGTAGTCCGTCATGGCGTCCTTGTAGGTGGTGTGATTTTCGGGTTGTCTGGGGGGCATATTCTCAAGGACACATCGCTGAGTTATCGGCACTTTATCGCAGCCAAATTCACGATAAATCTATCGCCCCATTCCCAAGCTGGTGCTAACATCCCATAACACCAGTTTACCTGCGAAAGCAGTCGCAGAAAACATCGCCACAGATGACCCCGGCAACTAACGCTAATTATATGCAAAGTACGCGTTCCCGTGCAAATATCCGCGACAACACCACTCCACAACATTCTCAACGACCAGCCCGATCGGCGATAAGACCACAAAACATGCGATAAGGCGCGTTAGCAGCAGGAAATTAACACCTGCTCCTACCTGGTGTAAAGTCGGACGACAACCGGCACCAGACAAGGGAGCACAGCCCATAGCCACACATGAAGAACAACAGATGCCCTGGAGCAAACGACCATGCAGGCCGGAGCCCCAATAGGTCAACAACACCCACCGCCACCAACCCCAGGACCCCCCCACCCCCCCCTCAACCCCCCCAGGGCCCTACCCCGGGCAGCCCCCACATCCCCCCCTAGGACAAAGATATTGCACATCAACTCCACAAAACCATGAACCAAACAAATCGCCTGAAGTCGCACAATCACAACACTCAACATACATGTGTGGTCGGAAAAGAGGGTAATCTTACATCCATATCATAACATCCAAATAACACGTTTATTACAGAACAGAACAAAAACAGAAAATCAGAAGAGGCATGACGGGTCGTCCCACGACATCCTGCAAGTCACAGCCTGCAAAACAGAAGTCTGTATAAGAAGGAGTGCCATGCGCCCATCAAATCACAGAGAGAGAGAGCGAAAGAGAGAGGGAGAGAGGGAGCGAGAAAGAGAAAGGGAGAGACAGGGAGAGAGGGAGAGAGAGGGAGAGAGGGAGAGAGGGAGAGAGGGAGAGAGAAAGAGAGCGGGAGAGAGAGAAGGAGAGAGAGAGAGAGAGAGAGAGGGAGAGAGGGAGAGAGGGAGAGAGAGGGAGAGAGGGAGAGAGAAAGAGAGGGAGAGAGAGTGCCGACACTGCGGACCTATGCCCCACTGCTCACCTGCTGCCACCGGTGTGTCTCCAACCACGTGGCGGGATCCACAGCAGTCCCCCAGGTCCCTCATCTGAAACAGTTTCCAAAGACATGAATGTCAGAGCCCATACAGTTGCACACGCAACCATCGCTTGCCCACCCCTGTGCACACAGGCTGCTGCACCCCAGCCCCTCCTGCCGCCCAGCGGTGAATGCCCACCCCTGCGCAACCAGGCCTCACTGCTCACCTTCCGCCATCGGCGTGTCTCCAAGAGGGCCCACCACATTCCGGAGGGATCTCCAAGCCCGGGACCCGTGACCATGGCACCCTCCACATCATGCAGCCCCGCGCCGCGGGCCACCAGGTCACACACATGTTGCTGGGTCTTGATTTTGCAATGGCAGAGACCACATCTGTGGACACGGCATCATCGCAGGCTGCACACCCGCTCAGCGCTTGAGGTGCCACTAATTCTGTGAACCGCAACGCAACGCCACATGGCGGGAGGCCTGCCCTGCCCTTGCCCAGGCCTACACTGTGGGCCAGCACGTCTCACACAAACCCATGCCAGTCCGGACCGCCAGGACGGCGCATCATCGCAGGCTGCACACCCGCTCAGCATTTCAGGTGCCCCTATCTCACTGCACCGCAAGACACCATCCGTGGCGGTGTGCCTGTGCCTGCCGCAGTGTATCCGGTGCCACCAAGTCTGTGCCCCGCTAGCCATGGACCCTTAATGATTGAGTCCCGTTGTGCGGACGCCATCATGTCACCCCCGGCACTGGGCAATGTGAGGTGGCAGGGCCCTAGGCCCTCATGCGTAGATGGGAACTACACGGAGACACCCACTTGTAGAGTTGAAATGGCGTCCAGCACGTGCGCCAGGCCCTTTTTATTGGCAGGGTCACATGTCCTGTGACGCCTGTGCTGGATGGGTGTGGTGTGGGTGTACACCAGCCATGAGGGAGTGGCTGTGGCATGCTGACAACTAGACCTGTGAGCTGCAGATCCCTGCAGTGAAGAGCTGGGACATGTAGCGTTGTCATCGTCCCTGTGTGCGTAAGCGGAGTGGGCTGCCCTGGCATTTGCCAGTCCAGCGTAAGGGTGTGAACAATGACCCCGGGGCTCTGGGCGTGGTTCAGTCCTGGGCTGGACAAGGAAGTGACTCATGGATGTGTCTCTGTTGAAGTGTCAGTATAGTTGGAGGTGGTCCCAGTGCGCCAATTCTTAAGAACACACACAAAATTTTTAAAGCATATTTGAACAAATTAACAATGATACAATTATGAATTGCTAGTTCAATGTTGTTTAATCACACTGAACTGAAATGCTTGTCAATTGACACATAGTTGAAAAAATCTGAACACAGGAAGTGCCCCACAACAGTGGGAGAGAAGAGAGGGAGGGTTGTGTGCATCAAGTGAGGGTTTAAAAGGTGTAAAGAAAAGGTAGTGACATCATATTCATCACACAAAGTATTTACAATGAAGATGGCTCATTAGAAGCCACAAACTAGAATAATAGTTTGGTTACACTGCCATGGTTGTAAAACGTTAACACAGTTACAAATCACTGTTGATAGACAACTGGCATAGGAAAATAACACAATCAACGTTTTGACCCCTAAAAGAAGGTAGGCTACTTGGATCCTTACTGCGGGGTCTTCCTCAGGACTAGAACAAAGGGGCACCTGGGGGATAGATATAAGCAGCACTTAGTATTGTATAAAAGTTCAAAACTAGTAAAGGTTAGAAATAAATTAAAGGATTACCATAAAGCCACCCTTGACTGAGAGTGGTAGTGTTGATGTAAGGCCCGTAGGCTCAAATAGGACCAAGAGCGGATAATTGACACCTACAAAACAAATTGAGGGCCATCAGGATACATGCCACAGTGTAGAGTACTCTCAAGCTTAGAGACAGTATTGAATCACACTTACTGTGCACAAAGTGTAAATTGCACTACACACAAAATGTGGTAGAATCCTTATCAAGGACTACAAAGTTCCATTGTATTCGTAGAGTTAATCTAAGAGAGGACGAAAAGAAATGGAGGACCCATTATAAAAACAGCGGGGTATTTCTAAAGAGAAGGCAAGTGTTGCCTCAATAAAATAATGCATACCCAAAGTAATAGTCTCCGCTTCAAAATGCCAATACGTGCTCACAATCTGTAAAATAAAAAGGACAAGAAACTAATCTTGGCCGCCATTCGAAAATGAGGCTCAAAGTCTAAACGAAGGTATCTGGGAGTGAGAAGCGTGTTCACTAAGCGCAGCGCGCCCGATCTCTTACCTCAGTTGTGCCAAACAAGTCCGTCTCCGAGAAGGGAGCGCGGAATGTGCTTTCTCTATTTATTTAAACAATGCAGAACGCGGCGTCGCCGTGCACGCGCTTGCCGCGTAGTCACAGGCGCTCGATGCTAATCAAAAAAGGGAAGAGGCATCGCTCCGTGTTTAAAAAAAGGAAGGGGAAAGAAAGACTAATTCCAAAGTAAAGTAGTGAATATAAATATTCCTAAAACACTACATGGTTGCATAAGTAATGGTAAATGTGCCCAGACTCAAATGGAAGGGAAGTTTGAGAAGCAGTATGTTTAAAAGCGACTTGAAAAAGAAAGGTCTAGCACACTACCAACTTGGTATGAAGAATATCGGAAGAACAGTGCATATACATAACAAAGACAAAGGTAGTATGTCAAACTGTTCATAGAAGGCCAGAAGGAAAAATGACTAATCGTTGTTAGAATAAATCATAAATCCTATGCACATTGAAAGAAAACAGTAAACTCTTTTAAATGTAAGGATGACAAAACAAACTCGGTGTGGCGGAGGGGGTTTGTTTGCTGGGTACATACACCATGACCAGCAGATGACAGGCCCTTGGCTTTACATTAAAAGCAAAATCAGGTATATACAGAGAAAGATATCTATCTTAATAACAGTCAAACGTCAAGCATAATTGGACTATCATACATCAAACGTGTGTAGTTTTAGTCAGATGTTAGGCAAGATAGTTGTGCATAGCTAGTGTCCAATTCATTTAGACCCCGCGAATGGAGTCCAAGCGATACATCCATTTACATTCTCTAACGTTAAGGTTGGTCTCGATATTGCCACCTCTGGGACCAAGTACCGCTTTCTCCAAAACAACCCATCTGAGGTCTTCTGGTCCATGCTTCGCGTCTTTGAAATGCTCAACCAGGGGTGCACCTTGGACTTCGCACCGTATTCTACTGCAATGTTGCAGTATGCGAGCTTTAACCTTTTGCTCTGTCTGGCCAATGTATACTTTGTCACACGGACAGATAATTCCGTAGATCACATTGGCAGTGTTGCAATTCGCAAAGGACTCTAAATCAATCTTATGTTGCTTATATACAAATTGTTTAGTCTGAATCGTGGTTTTACAGGCCTTACAGTGGCCGCACTTATAGTGCCCTTGGGTGGGGGGTAAATTCCATAGTGACTGCAGGGTTGGTACCTCGGGAGGATCTAGGAATGACCGAACTACATGGTCCTTGACGCTCTTGGCTTTTTTGAAGGAGTGCATTGGTAGGTCTGGCTGCTGCATGTCATCTGCTATTAAGCTCCAATGTTTATTCACCACCTTCTTAATAGCGTTACTCTGAGTGGAGAAAGTGGTGACACAGATCAACCTCTGTGTGGAGTTGCGTTCCCGTGTGCTGGGTGCCAACAAACTCTCTCTAGGGCAGAACCATGCCCTTTTGCGTGATCTCTTCACCAGTCTTTTTGGATAGCCTCTTTGTAGAAGCCGTGTACAAAGTTCTTCTGATTCAGCCATGAAGTCTTCCTTCCTTGAGCAGTTCCGCCGGATCCGCAGGAACTGCCCAAAGGGTAAATTGTCCCTTAAGCTTCTTGGGTGATAGCTGGTGTACCGGAGCAGAGAGTTCCGTTCCGTTGGCTTACAGTACAATGTGGTGAACAGTTTGTTGTTCTCATTTCTGATAATGATATCAAGGAAATTGATTTCTCTAGCGTCAGAATGTATGGTGAACTGGATGTCAGCACTCCTCTGGTTCAGCCATTCATGAAAAAGGCTTAGTTCTGCTGGATCTCCCGTCCAGATCATCAAAATATCGTCTATATATCTCCTCCATAGAGTGACTCTGGTGTTGAAGGGATTGTCGGTATTGTAGATAAATGAGTTCTCGAAGTGGTCCATGAAGATAATCACTAGATCCGGGGCAAAGGCCGCCCCCATCGCTACGCCCTTGGTTTGTAAATAGTAATTACCCTGAAAGTAAAAGAAGTTCTTCATCATGGCAATTTGAAGTAACTTGATGATGAAATCAGTTGGTACCGCCACCGGTACTGTTCTCCGATCGAGAGCTAATCTCATCACATCAAGGGCTGCCTCTTGTGGTATGCTCGTGTAGAGTGACACGATATCAAGAGTCACTAGAAGTTGTTTCGTGGGGTCAAATGATTGCTGGTCCACCAGGTTAATTGTCTCCATCGTGTCCCTAAGATATGCCCTTGTAGTTTCTGCTATTGGTTTCAGAAAGAAATCCACGTATCTGCTTAAGGGTTCAAGTAGGGATCCGCATCCCGAGACTATTGGGCGGCCGGGGGGATTCTGCATATCCTTGTGGATTTTGGGCAAAGTATAGATTGTTGGAAGACGAGGCTGTTTCTGGCTTAAGTAGAAAAATTCCAAATCAGATAGGAAACCTTGTGTCCGTCCCTCCTCCGTGGTTTTCAAGATCTCTTTTTCTAAATCCTTAGTTGGGTCTGCTCGCAATTTCATGTAGCTGATCCCATCCTGTAGTTGGTTGAAGATCTCATCCTTGTATTTTGTGGAATCCTGGACAACGATGGCCCCTCCCTTGTCCGCAGGTTTTATGACAATTGCCTTGTTCTGTTTCAGCGATAAAAGAGCTCCACGTTCGAGACTGGTAACATTGTGGTTGACGTGTCTTTTAGCTTTGAGAACATTGGAGACGTCCCTCATAACTACATTTTCGTAGGCAAGGATGCTGTTGGTCATGGCATGCGCAGGTGGAACAAAGGTGGATGGTATCCTTAATCCGGTCAAAGAGGCTGTATGTCGTAGCGGGGATTGCCTGAAGAAATAGCGTAGGCGAACCTTCCTGAAAAAGCGGTGAAGCTCTGTTTTAATAGTGAAATGGTTGGGAAATGCAGTAGGTACAAAGGATAACCCTTTGCTAAGCACCTTACTCTCCTCTTCTTTCAAGACGTAAGAAGAAATGTTCACTATGGAGTTGTCAGGTTTGTTTACCACCTCTAGGTCTTCCGGCGGGTTTGTATTATTCTAGTTTGCGGCTTCTAATGAGCCATCTTCATTGTAAATACTTTGTGTGATGAATATGATGTCACTACCTTTACTTTACACCTTTTAAACCCTCACTTGATGCACACAACCCTCCCTCTCTTCTCCCCCACTGTTGTGGGGCACTTGCTGTGTTCAGCTTTTTTCAACTATGTGTCGATTGACAAGCATTTCAGTTCAGTGTGATTAAACAACATTGAACTAGCAATTCATAATTGTATCATTGTTAATTTGTCCAAATATGCTTTAAACATTTTGTGTGTGTTCTTAAAAATTGGCGCACTGGGACCACCTCCAACTATACTGTTACTTACCCAGGTCCCAGTGACTTATTTGGGTTTACCCTTTGTTTATAACTGTGTTGAAGTGTCGGCAACCCCCGAACCGCAACGGAAATGTGCCACCCAGTTACAAAAGTCCCACAACATGGGCAACATGGACATAAGGGGGAATCACTGACCCTACATTCATCCATACTTCCACACTTGAAAGAACATAGACATGACACATCAGTGTGAATATGAATGTTTATTGCACATTCAAGGGAGTGTTGCAGCTGGAGCAGTACAGGGCCATGCCAACCCCACTTCACATTGTCGCCCCATGGAGGGCCAGCCAGAGTCCTTCAGGGAGTGACCGGTACATCAGGAGAGGAGGAGTTCAGTCCGCAGTCTGATAGCTGTGTCCTTGGTGACCAAACAGAATATGGCAGTCCATGTCGGGGTCTGAGGTGAGTGTCACAGAGTGCATCGGGAGACAGTGGGAGGTGATGATGCAGAGGGCAGAACTAAGCAGAAACAGGCCACATGGCGGAGATGTATGCTACTGCGTCCTTCTGACCACGAAGGCAGATTCATCCGCATCTTCGTCCGCTGCTGTTGCCTGTCCCTCACATGTGGGTGGTGGTGTTATGTCTCCAGCACTGTGTGGCACTGACACATAAGGGGCCGGAGATGTGGATGGGGTGGTAGCAGCAGCATGCATCAGCGCCAGGCCTTGTGGCAGCAAAGCCATGAGGAGGGTCTTAATGGCATGGAGGGACACAGCTAGATCTCGCTGGTGTGCAGCCGTGGCAGCCGCTCTTTCCGCCTGCGTCTGCTCCATGTTCTCCATGATCCTCCGCATGTGTCCCAACTCCCGGACGAGATCGCTGGAGGCACTCTGACTTGACAGTCATTCCTGTCGCAGAGTCAGGACTCTAGCGATGTCAGCCATGGTTCGTTGGAGAGCATGGAGTGGACTGTGGGTGTCTGTCAGGGACTGTGAGTGGTCCCTGATGGGACTTAGACACCCACGTATGGCGTCTAGTTTGGCTGCCATGTGCTCGAAGTCCACCTGCACCTGTTCAGCCAGCTTCTCCTGGCACCCCAACACACGGCGTTGGAAGGCCATGTGTTCGTCGTGGGGGTCCTGGGAGGCAGCCGTGGTGGTGGGTGCTGCCTGCTGTGTGTACTGTGCAGGGGGTGGGTTCTCCTCGTGGCAGCTGGGCTGCCCTGCTCCTGGAAGTGGGCTGCGTAGGCTCTCCACGAGCTGTTGGAGGGCATCGGAGTCCAAGGTGTGGTGGTCCTCTTCGTCATCAGAGAAGAGAGGTTCGGACTGCACTGCAGGAGGTGTTGGATTTCCCCCTGCAATGTGGAGGGGAGATGCAGTTTAACATCATGTTCACATGTATGTTGACGCATTGTACAGGTTCACATTCAGACTGCATGACAGTGTACATTGTGACTGTTTGGGGGGCTGCCTATTTGATGCGGGACAGTGAACATTCTGACTACATCACGGATGTGTGTTTGTACTTGTACATTGTCTACTCACATTTCCCTGCAGTGCCAAATGTGATTGGCCAGTTGCTACGCACATGCGGCAGCAGTTGTGTCCTCTGTTCTGTTGTGAATGTGTTGTGGTTTGTACCACATCATTGTCAATGTTGATGTGCTCTGCATGTAATGTGTGTGTGCCGCATTTTGGGGGAGTCGCCCCTGCTGGTCTGATTTAGTTGCCCCTTATCCCTTACATGCGGTGTGCCTCTGGCTTCTGTGCTTATGCGGTGCTGAGATGTTGCATACCTGTGTGCATTGGTCTCTTGGTGGGAGTTGGGGGTCTGGGGCATGGTTTGTACGCAGATGTGCTGTACTTACTTGTGCATGTGTACCATTGTGCCTATCTCCCCCCGTCCCCCAGTCCCTGGTGGTTACTCACTCTATTGCTGTTGTGTCCGGTCATATTGAGCAGTGTCCGGTCCCCCCACTCCTGCCACCGTCTCCCCACTGATGACTGTGGAGACCATTTCCTCCATCTCGTCCAGCTCCTCCTGTGTCGCTGAACTCCCACCTCCAGTCTGCATTGCTGTCTTCAGGTTGTTTGCGAGTTTCAGCTTGGTTTTGCGCTTCACATCATTTCAGCGCCTCTTGACCTCGTCCATTGTCCTCTTCAGCACTCCGACTGCATTCACCTTGTCCACGATGGTCTGCCATATTCCATTTTTAGTTGCCAGTGACACAGTGGAGGTGACGAACAGTAGTTGATGGTGTTCTACCACCTCCGTTATCAGGATCCTGTTTTCCTGCGGACTGAACCGCTTCTTCCGACTCTTCTTGTCCTTGCCCTTCCCTGACCCCGAGGTCCCAGGCTGGTCCTCCTTGGGGCTTGTGGGGTTCTGGTTGTCCTCTGTGCTTGCTCCGGGTGCCTCCATTGTGCTTCGCTGTTGTTTGTGTTTTTTTTTTTTTTCTTCTATTTTTATAGTGCATTTTCCCGCATGACGCGTGGGAATTGCAGGCCTGTGGCTGCTTTTCGCAGATTTTTGTATCGCTATTGGCGTCATCGCTACTATATTCGCGTTAGGGTTTCGCGTTTTTGCGGCGTCGCGTTGATTTTAACGCGTTCGTTTGCCGCGTTCCTGTGTGTCTATCGCATGGTGCCGCCGTGTTGGGAATACCATGTTAACACGGAGTTATTTTCCCGCGATGGACTGCGATATGCAGAGTTGCGTTAGGCTGGACTTGCGGTGGTTATCAGACGTTCTTGTGAATATGCCCCTTGGTGTTTCTCCAGTTCTTCTCCAGGCGTCTGCAGGTGCGTCTGGCTTCTTGGAGAGCGGTGGTGAACCAGGCGGCTTTTCTGGGGCATTGTCTGTTGGGGTTGCGTAGCGGGCGAGCTCGTCTGCGCAGTTGGAGATCCAGGTGTGGAGTTCTCTGGCTGCGTCGTTTGCGTCGGGTGCCCAGGTGTGGTTGTCTCAGGGATTGGGTGGAGTTAAATTGCTCATCGGTAACCTTGCTCCAGTTCCTTCGAGGTGGGCGTGGGGCTGGTTTCGGTGCCTTGGGTTTGTTGATGGCGAAGTGTACGCAGTGGTGGTCGGTCCATGGCGGCTGCGTTGTGTGGCTGAATTGGACGCTGTTTCCTGCCGCGAAGATGGGGTCGAGGGTGTGTCCTGCTCTGTGGGTCGGTGTGTTGACGAGTTGTTTAAGTCCGATGCTGGCGAGGTTGTCACAAAGGATAATGGAGTTGGGGTCGCTGGGGTTGTCGAGGTGAAAGTTGAGGTCTCCAATGAGTATGTAGTTTGTTGAGGCGATGGCGTGGGGTGCGATGAAGTCGGTGATGGTGGTGGCAAAGGGTCTTCGGGGGCCGGGGGTCTGTAGATGAGGGTTCCTCGGAGTGTGGCTTTGGGGGTGGTCTGGATCTGGAAGTGCAGGTGTTCGGCGGAGGGGAAGGTTTCGCTCGAGGTGGTGAGGCGGAGGGTGCTCTTGTGGGCGATGGCGAGGCCCCCTCCTGGGTGGTTGGGGCGGTCTTTCCTCTGGATCTTGTATCCGTCTGGGATGGCGGTGCTGATGTCGGGGGCGGAGGATGCGTTGGTCCAGGTCTCTGTGAAGAAGGTGATGTCGGGCGAGAGAGAGTCGAATAGGTTCCAGATTTCCATGGCGTGTTTGTGTACGGAGCGTATGTTGAGGAGGATGCATTTTAGGGTGTTGCCGGTGCTGGCGTTGGCGGTGTTGGAGACCAGGGTGGCGGCGAGGGTCTGGCGGCAGTGGAGGCAGGAGAACTGGCCGTGGGTCGTGTTCGGCGAGGCCTGTTGGCATTCTCTAAGTCTTCCAGGGTTGAGTGCGAGGAGGGTGGTGGTGTCGTAGCGATGGGTAGTGGGAGGTCCAGGGTTCCTGGCGCTGGCCGCGGTAGGGTCGCGGACGGGTGCAGACGGGCTTGCCTTTGGTGCGCCTTTGGCACGCTGGCGGCACGCCCGCTGCACGCATCTGCTGCGCGACCGCGCAGCGGCCGCCATTAAGTAGGGGAGGTGGGAGGGAGGAGAGGCTGGGAGGCAGGAGCGGGGGAATTCCGGGGGGAATTCTGGGAGGGAATTCAGGGGGGGAGGGGCCGCAGGGGCAGCAGCGGCGAAAGGCGAAAGGAACAGGCAGGCACGAGAAAATAAAAACAGTGGTGGAATTAGAGCAAGACACAGATGGGCACAATAACAGTGGCACAACAGGGAAAAATTAAGAAGAAAAAAAATGGCTGAGAAAGGTTACAGTGGTTGCAGGCAGCCTGGTCCCAGTTGGAGCGGGCAGCAGGTGCAGCAGCGGGCAGCAGCCTCGAACCTCCCAAGGAGGAGGTCGGGGTCTGGAGGCAAGAGACGGCACAGCGGAGCTGCGCGGAGAGAGTGGACCGAGGTTTTCAATGTTTATTGAACCGAAGTGATTCTTGTATAGAATATATGTCCTGCAATAATCAATAGACAGAAGCAGACAAAAGTTGTAATGTGTCAGAACAGTGAACAGAACAAAATGTTCCACCATCGTGCTGAGATAACATATATATACAAACATATAAAACAATATAACAATCTGCCGTACTCCTACTATGCAAACCCTTACCTACGTTTCTAGGGTGCATGTGTATGTTCTGCCAAGAAACCCCTTAGTGGATGATCCAGCCCCATTACCTGGTGGGTAAGAATGTAGGACCCCATCTTGGTCATGAACTGGACACCCCTCACAGAGATGTCAATCAGCTGGTGGGCAAAAGCTTCAGCATGTAGGGACCTCTCGAAGTCAGCAGAAGTGTCTCCTCTGACTATATTCGGAAGCAGATGTTTATATATAGAAAAAGGCATCCTTGCCTTGGGCCGAGGTTGTGATCAGGCTGCCATTATTTGTATTCGACAGATAGCTGTGTCGCCATACGGGCGTAAAAAGCAAACACATTTTTTGTAATTTATTTTAAATTCAGTTTTCTGGCTCATTACAGAACTTCCATAAACAAATAAACACAAATAGTCATTCATAACTTTCTGATACATGTTGCAGTCATATGCATTATCAACTTTGCATTCAGTGGGTGAATTATCAGTCCATTGCTTTCACAGCTAGAGAAGCGTAGGAATGTCCATATGTTTACAACCAGCGTTCTGGTTGCAATAGCCTATTACCCTCAATCATCTTATGCTCCTGTGTATATCACTTTTTACAATAATTATACTTTAGGGGTATTTCTCCTCAATAGCCCATGTCTCGTCTCCCCCTCTCCCTCTCCATCATCCCCACATGTATTGATTTCCCTCATGTGTTCCTTTCAGTGTTATCCAGATCGTCGTGGCGCTCAGTCAAGTAGTTTCGCAGCGGATCCCATATGTTGTGCGGCCTGGATGTGATCGGCATTAACTCTGCGTATGTGAGTAGCTGATCTTGGCAGTATATGAGGACGCACATCCATTCCTTGAATTTAGGTGCCCTTCCCCTCCCCCATCTGCACACTATTCGACGCTTAGCCAAGAGTAGTCCCAGCGATACATATCTCCTAACTGATGTCTCTATCTCCACTGTATAACCCAGCAGTGTTGTCAGTGGGGCGTCCAGGACCATGGAGCCTTTCATATGCTCTAGGGCTTCCAAAACCTGTCGCCAATATTCCAGAATAGGCTCACATTCCCATGCCAGATGTAATAATCCTGCTCCCTCCCTGTTACATCTATCACAGCGGTCAGTGTCTCGGAGCAGGAATCGGTGGAGTCTAGCCGGGGTGTAATAAAAGCGATGTAAGAATTTAAAGTGTATGATTCTTAACCTGCTGCTTGCTGAGACCCTCTCAGTTTGCTGGCAGCAATATACCCCTGGTCATCACTAATAGGGGTTCCCAACTCTTCTTCCCAGTGAACCCACAAGCTCAGTTTTCGGTCGAGACTGTTTGCCTGGGTGGCGCGATAAAGCATGGAGGCCACATGTGCAGTTCCAGGGTTTTGCAGCAAGGTGTGCAGTGGAGCCAGCGTCGCAGGCTCAGCGGGAAAGTCAGGGGTAGCCCATCTATCGTCCTGTCTCAATCGTACATATAGAAACAATTCCATTGGGGTAGGCTGGCGGCCTCGGAAAAAAACTTCCCATGCACAGAAAGTTTAGTTTTCATACATGTCGTTCCATGTCAGTTTCTCGATCTTTCGAAGCATTTGTCGGCAGCCCGCTTCATGCGTGACTGGGAGGTCTGGGTGATGTTGTATCCCCAGCAGTGAGGAGTATAGCATGGGCGTTTGTAACCGTTGGGCAATTTTTTGCCAGGCTATATTCGTGCAGTCTACTGTCGTCGGATCTTTACCCCTCAGTTGCTTTGTGGATCCCAGAAATGCCGTGGTCGGGACCAGATACATGTATCCCTGTTCCACAGCTAAGTGTTTCATGTACAGCGGCGGGTGTATCCAATATGCTGCAAAGTGTGCCTGGGCGCAGTGAAAATAAAGTTCCATGTCAGGTGCCTCGAATCCCCCTCTAGCAAAGGGCTGAGTCAAAAGTTCTCATTTCATCCTGGGCTGCCTCCCTCCCCATGCCAATCAAATCAGTTGGGTCTTTAGAGTTTTGAAGAAGTGTCTACTGGGTGCATATGGATTGTTAATAAACAGGTCGAGTAGCTGCAGGAGTAGTACCATCTTTATTAGGGAGATCCATCCCGACATCGATAGGGGCATGGAGATCCATCTCGTGATGGACTCTGTTAGGGCTTCCAGTGTTCGCCCATAGTTATTGCGCATCAGCTCCGCCTTGTCTCTTGCTATCGTGATCCCTAGATACTTAACATCTATTTCACATCATTTTAACGGGTAGTCGGGGGCAAATCGTTGGACAGCCTGTGTGAGGGGGAAAATTTGGGATTTTCCCCAGTTAATGTTTATTCCCGAGAGCATTCCAAAATGTATGAGCTCCCTGAGTGGTGGATTAAGGCTAATTTTGGGTTCCCGCAGGTACCATCTTAAGTCGTCTGTGTAAAGAGACACTAAAATGTGCCTGGTTGGATACTGCAGCGCATATTCCCTGTGATGTTGTCGGAGCTTGGCTGCCAGCGGCTCCACAGCCAGAGCAAATAATAGAGGGGATAGCAGGCATCCCTGCCTTGTTCCCCTGCTGATTTGGAAATGGGAGGAGCACACTCCGTTAATTAATATTTTGGCCTGTGATTGGTTATAAAGCAGCTGAACCCAAGATAAAAAGGGAGCGGGAAACCCATGCGGCGAAGCACGCTCATAAGATAGTCCCACTCAAGGGAATCAAATGCCTTAGTGGCATCTAAAAACACTGCCACCGCCTCCAAGTCGGGATCTATGTCTTGCATTAAGGCAAAAAGTGTGCGAAGATTATGAGACGTCGCTCGTCCAGGTACAAAGCCCGATTGATCAGGCAGGACTAACACATTCATGAGCAAGCTCTATCGATTCGCCAGCACTTTTGCTAATATTTTTGCATCGTAATTTATCAGCGATAAGGGCCTGTATGAGTCACAATTTTCTGTTGGTTTTCCAGGCTTTGGTATTGATATTATAAGTGCCTCCCGTAGTGTCCTTGGGAGAACTCCCAGTTCTAGGGCCTCCTCATGTAATTTCTTCGGTATTGGAACTAACTCTTGTTATATGCTTTATAAAATTCTGCAGTGAGGCCGTCAGGGCCCGGAGCTTGACCAGAGTGCAATTGCATTATTGCAACCCGGATCTCCTCTTCCTCGAGTTTGGCAGAGAGAAATTCCCTTTGACCATCCCCTAACCAAGCCAGTGCTGTCTCTTCAAAGTACGGCTCTAATGGTATGGGGTGAGTCCTCTGTGTAGTATAGAAGGCAGTATAAAATTTGTGGAAGGATTCCATAATATCTTTGGTATCTTTGCATATTCTGCCTTCTGGGTCTGTTATCTCTAATATTGTATTGGAGAATCTCAGTCTGCAGATTAATTCCACAAGCACCTTCCCTGACCTTTCCCCCTCTCCATATCTTCGGGCCTGATGATATTTCCCTCGAAAGAGGCATTCTCTTTCTGCTGTGTCCTGATATTCGGTCAGCTTGTCCCTGATTTTCCCCCGTAAGTTTTCGCTAGTATTGTCTCCCAATTAGGTTTCCGCCTGCCTGATGTTAGTTTCTAATTTCCTAAGTGTGGTGCGTATATCTCTCAATATTCCTCCTCCCTTTGCAATGCACACCCCTCGTATAGTGACTTTAAAAGCCTCCCATACCGTGGCTAGTGTGGAAACCGTATCCATATTTCGCTGGAAGAAGTCTGTGATTTCTTGTTGCAGTTCTAGCCTAAAAGAGGGCGTCTAAAAGAGCGTGAGGTGGTAGTCGCCAGGATTGGTATGGCACTGTTGCGCATGGGGGGGTTAGTTTCATTACCACGGGGGAGTGATCAGAGTATGTGCGGGCTAGGTGGTTTGCGTGCGTTAACCAAGACCCCACTCCCCTAGAGATCCGCTAGTAATCTATTCTCGACCACGAGGAGTGCACTGTGGAGTAGCATGTACCTTCTCTATTACTGTAATTGAGGGTGTGGCACGCATCCATTAGTGCATGTGCTTTGATTATATCTCCCATCTGGAGTTGGGCGCTGGTATAGTGATGAGCCTGAGGGTGCGATCTGTCCATCCCAGGATCTAATGTTATGTTAAAATCTCCCCCCCATATGATATGGGCAGATCCTATGTCCATTATTTTCCCCCATAGTATTCTAAAAAATTCAGGGTCATCGCTATTAGGTCCATAGCAGCTGACCATGGTAAGTGATTGCGACGCCAGTCTGCCCCACATAAGGCAGTATCGACCCTGTGGGTCCTGCATGGATTCCAAGGCTACATACGGGACTCCCTTTTTAATCAAGATTGCCGTTCCACGTGCATATGTGAAATAGGTGGCAAAGCTCCGGTGTGCTGCCCATCGGGATGCAAACGTGATCGGGGCAGAGGGGCCTACATGTGTCTCTTGGAGCATAGCGCAGTGTATATTATGCCTGTCCAGATAGGCTAAGATATGTTGTCTCTTGCGCGGATTACCCAAGCCTCAGACATTCCATGTCATGAAATTGTCGCTTGGCGGGTCAAGACTTTTCTCCATTCCTATGCATATTATTATTAATTGAGAGTGGAAGTTTCTCCTGAGTTTCACCAACCTGCATGCTGCCAGTGTTCTTTGAACCGTTATCATGACTTTTGCAACTGTCAGCTTCATTTCCCCCCTTCCCCCCTCCCACAACAGCAACCCAAACTTGCCGTGATATACTTTCCCCCCCTTACCACCCCGCAATAACATCTCAACTGCAAAATCATAACCATCTTTAACTGTGCCACCAATTTGACTATGCAGGATTTGGGCCGCCTCCCCTTTTTGCTTGTGCTCCGCCACCCTCAGTGGATTTTTATCAAACGCCAAGGGGGAGGGATAGCGCCGGCCCTCCACGTGTGGCACGGCCAGACCCCAACGCTCCGCATCAGGGTCCATATCGTTTGCGGTGTATTTGCTCCTCCTACATTGCAGTGGACAGCAAAATAACAGAAAAAAAGGACAAAAGGGATAAGTGAATGGGTCAAATAGCAAAAAGAAAACATTCGAACAAAGATAACCAGTCTGAGTGAGGGATGTCCCTCTGGGTTGTCATAAGAGGGCACAACAGTGTCGCCTCAATAGTCCGAGGGTGTCCGGGACTTGTTCTGGTGCCCCACACGTCCGGTACTGTGCTTGTAGCGTGTTCCATTGCCGCAAGCACACTAATGGATCATCGTTCTGTGGCTAGGTCTTCTTGTATGTGGTAACTTGGTTAGCAGTCTCATATTTTGTCCTGTCCAACCGCTTTTCTCTATCTACAATTATTCGGTTTAGTACTAGCTTTACTCTCATCAGCTAGTCTGTTTCTGACATCACTGAGGGCGACCGCGAGCGTCTTCCAGAGGGTTTGGTCTGAGGAGATTGTCTGAGCGTGGTTTTCAGATATTCCGCAACTTGTTGGGGGTTTGTGAAAAAATGCTCCTCCCCTTGGTGTGTTATGCGCAAGCGCGCCGGTTATAGCATAGCATAGGTAATGTTCGCTTGCTGTAACTTCTTTTTAACCGGCAAAAAATTCTTGCGGGCCTCCTGTACCGCCATGGTAAAATCAGTGTAGATGGCAATGTTTGAGCCTTCAAAGGAGATCTGTTGCTGCTCTCTTGCCATTCTTAAGGCTGTGTCCTCCATTTTCCCAGTATTAGTGGATTCTGCCACGCCCAGTATCCTGATGTTATTGCGTCATGATCTTGATTCCAGATCTTCATTTTTGGCCGCTATAACTTTCAGCAATCGGTCCATGTTCAATAAATGTTCTTTTCGGCAGTGTCCGGATCTTCCAGTTCAGAAATGCGGTGTTCTGTTTCCTTGATGCGCCCATCATGTTGTTCGAGCTTATGAGTTATAGAGTTCATTCGCGCACTCATATCATCCATTTTGGATTCGATGGAGGTAATACTGGTTTTCATGGTGATTAGTAGCTCTTTTGGGCCCTGCACTGAGGCTTGGCCTTCTGTGGGTGGATTTTCGGCCATATTATCCTCTAGTTCGCTGTTCTGTCCTTGTGCCGATTTTCTAGCCTCAAACTGCAACTTAGTTTTTTTGCCGTCACTTTTTTCCATGTTGTACTTTCGTCGCAGTATTATCTTACAGATATAGTTTGCTTATGATGGTGTGCGCGTTAAGTTTGGTTAGTTGCACCCCCCTGCGTCCCAGTCTAAGAATGGAAGGGCAAAGGCCTCCTTTCCAGGCCCAGTGCCGCCGCTGGATATGCAGTGTCTTGTTTTCCTGCTCCTAGTGTGCTGAGAGCCAGGCGCAGGCCTAGCTACTTGTCCCCACACTGCATGCACCTATGTTCTTCACTATTTAGTATCAGGGCAGCATTCCTGTTGGGGACGCCTTCTTGTAGCGTCTGTGTGTGCTTGCTGGGCCCTACGTTGTCCACCAAGGCCTTTGTAAGGGAGTCACCTCTTGTGGTAAAGCCGCGTATGATGGGGCCTGCTCATGCTCTGCTCCGCGTTTTCTATGCGGCACGCGCTTTGATCTGTCCTATTTTGCACCTTATTTTGCCTCCCGAGGGGAGCCCAAGGCTCAAAGGGCTTCTGTGTTATCTTTCAGGTGTTTGTGTGAAGGGGGGGGCAGCAGCGGCACTTACTTTATGTCCGCACTGATCTTCAGCTGTGAGGCCCCGGGCAGCCACAGTGGGGCCTTCCGTAGCTACCTGCCCTGCGCTGCCGCTTTCCCCCTCGGTGCAGTCGCTGATCTCTGCCTTCACGCGTCTCACTCCCTCTAGTCAGGGGTCAACAGCGGAGTTGTCACCAGTGCTGCTGCCGTTGTGATGCTCACATCGGATGCTATCTGTTCCCGGTCTGGCGAGTTGAGTTTATCGGCGCCGCTCCATCCTGGCCGACGCCATTTTAGGCGACCCGAATCCGCTGCTAGTAGCGCGCTCGCGCTCGATCACCCTTCGGCGTTGTTTTTCCAGCTGTTGTGCCCTTTCTGTTGCTCAGCGGGCATTCCGCTTCTTCTGCCGTTCTGTTTAGATGCTAAATTCGGACAGATGGAGCAGGACAATGATGTTTAATTGTCCCGGGCAGCAAGAGCCTCATGCAAGTGCAGCCATCTTGCTCATGCACCCTCTAGCGCCCCCAAATAACAAACACATTTGCACAACATACATGTAGGCCTTCTACACAAGGCCAATACAATATGATAGTGTTCTTGCAAAGTTTATTCATATACACAAGGTCAGTGTTTCCAGGAAACTAAGCCAAGTGTCACAAATGCAAATGTGTGTCAAAAGTTAATGTAAAAAGTGAAGGCAACTTTAGGAAAGATCTGTGTACTTGGCAATGTTTCCCACTAGGCCTAACTGGGACACATGACACCCACAAGGACATAAGTCAGCTAAGAAGCTATCTAAAGCATACAAATACTACCACTAAAATTGCAACAGCATATGTAAAGGAAATTGCTAAAAGAAAAATATGTTAAAAATAATAATAAAAGCGGTACAAGACTCAAAGGATAAAGAAAGTCAATATGCCTTAAAAAAATAAAAGCTATAAAATGTAAGGCAATTTAAAAGAAATTTGGAAGTCGAATAAAAAGTTCCCACCACATGGAAGAGCCAGAAGTTTACATATTCACGGCACAACAAGACGTGAGGCACTGTCAGCTCTATTTGATCTCGAACTGGGACAACGATTGTGGAGCAAAAATATTAAAAGCAATACCCCTGCAATTAGTGAGGATCTACATTATTTTTGTATATTCAGGACTCCTAAAGTCTCCCCTAGGTGTCTCATGGGTGGGGGGTCAGGTAGCTATAAACAGGGTCCTTATAAAAGCAGTTTTATGGCCATGGTGTTAGAGAAATTGGACATTTCATTTTTCCCATTGTAGATCCCCAGCCACATAGGTTAACATTGCAATAGTTTATGAATTCATAACTACCACAAGGGACAACCGAAAAATATCATTCAGGACTTAGGAGAACAGTATTCATAATTCCAACAATATGCTGTTGCTGAATCATCCTAAAATGTACAGAAACGAAGGTATAAGACTTTCTTGTCTGTAAACCAAAATTCAGCCTTCCAGTAGTCTGCCCTGATTGGTCAGAGTTAAGTGGATTTGCCACGCTGCTTTGATGAAGTGATAAGGGGCAGCTTCAAAGGTAGAAAGGGACAGGCAGAGACAGCCAGGTCCATCTACCCCCTTCCACTCTGAACCCAGCCAGATGGTAGGCTCAAGGAAGGAATTTGCAGATGTAGGAGGGAGGGGAGCTAAGGAAATGAGCCATCCTGGAGATTGCTTTAGCTAACTCTTACTTCTCTGCTGAGACTTCAGCCATAGTGAATTTTGGAAGAATAGTGCTTTCTGGGAGACCATTGTGCCACACTTTGGAGGAAATGGTCATGCTCTGGGGTATTGCCCTGCACCTCATTGAACAGGAGTGCCCTCCTGCTTGACCCCAGAGAACACTGAATAAGTATCTGAGAGAAGCAGAGCTTTTTAGATCTGCTGTTCGAAACAAGAGAAGAAGAAGGGTCAATGCTGGAAGTTTGATTTGCACCAATCAGGCCCTGCACTCTGACAAACTGCGCCTGCTGCACAATCTGGAACTACAGCCCTGTGGACCTAACTTGCTTCAAGAGGAATGACGAGTGGACTCCCTGCAAGCTGCAGGTTAAAAGAACTCACCAGGAACATCACCACCAAGAATCCGTAGCCTGGTGGGCGTACAGTGGATTTGTAAGGGTTTTGTCCAAGTGGATTGTGGGAACTGAAGTCCCAAACTTTTAAGGATCATCTTGGCGATTCCAGACCCTTGGATTGTGTTTTGGGCATATTGGGACCCCAAAAGGAACTTCAGGAAGAAGTTCCAGAAGTTTAGAGAAGTTTGGAGCAACTTTGGAAAAAAGTCCCATAAGTGGACTGACTCGACCAGGCCAGCCAAGACAGCGACCCTCAACCGCAAGCCGGCCTGCCCTCCAGGTTCATCCCGCTGAAAAGCTCCAGAGGTCCGACTTCCAGAGTTTGACCAGGAGCTCATCGAAAGCCAAGCCAGCGAACCCTTACCGAACCCAGCCTGGTGAAGAGCATCGAAAGCCCCCGGAAGAAAAAGCTCCGTAAAAGTTTCATAGTCCGAAGATAAAAGACTTGACTGGTTCCAACCGCAAGAGTCAAGCCGCCCACCTTCAACCACGAGCCGGCCTGGATCCCTGGTTCATCCCGCTGGACAGCTCTGGAGGTCCGACTTCCATAGTTTGACCAGGAGCTGGTCAAAAGGCAAGCCGGTGAAACCTCACCGCACCCAGACTAGTGGACAGCATCGAGAGACCCCTGCAGAAAAAGCTCCAGTAAAGTTTCTAAGTCAGAAGGCAAAAACTGTGGCTGAGGCCTACCACGAGGGGTAGCGTGCAGGGCTCCATCATGGTTGGCCTAAAAACGTTGACTTTGTACTGGTCTAGCATGAGCAGATTTCCCAATAGGTGCTATAGGTTCCTATGTGCTATATGGTGCTAAATCTTTGAAAATTCATATCTCAGGTTAAGTTTGTTGTCATTTTAAAGATACAAATATTTTCTATTTTCATAAATTAGTGTTGCATTTTTATAATGTGTTGTGCCTTAATTATTTCCTGAATTGGTGTTTTCAAATGCTTCACATACCTGTGTCTGAAATTAAGCTTGCCTGCTCACAGTCAAGCTACCAAGGGTTGAGCATTGAATTAATTTTATGAGACCTATTCTGAGCCCTAGACTGTGTTAGTGGCCTTATTGTCAGTGGTAGATATATATTTACCACTACCAATAATACCCACTTTCCAACAGTTATGCCTACTCTTACGCAGTATACCGTCTACGATATCCTCATTGTATGGTGTTAGCTGCTGCCAGTTCTCAAATCGTGTAAGAGTGGGCCAAGACACATTGTCTGTTGTACAGTTTTGTCCAGGAAAATCCTTTGTTGTAGTATTAAACAGGCCCTAAATACAGCCTTAGTTCCCTGAACCTGCCAATCTTTGGTCCCCCAAAATAGATTTCACATTTACTGTGTCCCTCCAAAAGTTGAAACCTTGTACAGAGAGCTGGGAAAGGAAAGAAGCAGAGTAAATAAGCTTAGTGTCAGTTAACATATTTTTCTTTGCAGGTGACGGTGCAAGCCTATAATAGAAAGAGGCTGGGTCAGAGATGCCATGTCCAGACAAATAGTCAAACTTCTGTGCAAATACTTTTAAACTACCCCTTGGTGGTGTAAAACAATGTTCCCATTGTGTAAAGATGAAAACTTTACGAGGAATACTAGCTTTGTGTAGAAAATGATGTCTGTAATGTTGAAAACAAAACATCTCGTCAAAATTAGCCATACCAATATATAACTCATCAGAAGAAAACACAGTGGAATGTTCTAGATCTTCAAGCATTTCATACACTGTATCAATGTCCCAATCACCAGACACAGTACTAGGGGTGATAATTGAATTTAAAGAAGTTTTTAACAAATGTGAAATCTGTAAAGGTTCAGTGGGACCATACACATCAAATGATACATTATCCCATACAATCCCATCTGGAACTGGAACAACTGAAATGTTAATGAGGGACAAGTCTCTCTGTTCATGGTGTGATGATGCGTGTGGTTTTAGAGCCAACTTTACCATGTGTACTGCAGAGCATTCTGGGATAAAATGACTGTTCAGAAGCAGAAAGAACACTGTCACAAAACCAATCCAAAGGACGAAGAAAAGTAATGCAATTGTAATTCAAAGGTGTAACCACGGAGAAACATAGGGGCCGATTATAATCTCGTCCGGAAAGAATTCCGGCCAATTCGGTTCCGGAATGATTTCCGAATGATCGGGGTGGTCCGACCAAGCGATTTGGATGCATCTGGATGCTTCCGGATACGATTCGATCGGACTCCCATTGACTTCAATAGGAGCCTGTGTTCCGAACGAGAACACAGACTCCCATTGAAGAAAGGGGTTGGTGGGGAAAATCGTGCACCCTATGGCAGGCACCATATGGTGCCTGCCACACTGTGCATGGTTCAAAAGGGGGGTCCCTTGGGTACCCCCACGGGCCCCATTCGGAAGGCCCTGGGTGAAGGGGGGCCTGCTACGGGCCCCCAAAGACATATTCCGAAAGCCAATTAGTTTCGGGCAGACCGAATCGGAACGGCTGTCTGAATCGGTCATCGTAATCGCTCGCTCAGAAACCGAGTCCATAGAGCTGTATGATTCGGCTCCGAAAGACTCGACCTGCCCGAATGCCTTTCGGAACCATTTCGGACAGCTCCAACGTTTTCTGGGCATCGTAATCAGTCGTTGGGAACTGTGTACGATTCTGTCGGAAACAAGAGTTCCGAATTGGATTCGGCAAACCCGAATCCGATTCAGAGCCCTTCTGAACGGCATCGTAATCGTCCCCAAAGTATGTTCTTTTTAGCCACAGATAGAAGATACACACCTTTAGCTCAAAAGGCAGGCGCACTGGGGCCGAGGTTGCTCCAATGTGTCACAGGAGATGTCATCAAAGTCGATGAAGTATCCAGAAGGCGTCCGGTCTATCTTTGGCAGCTCAGCAAGTTGTGTTGAACTTGATGAAGACTCGATCTGTGGTACATTGACGTAGACCTTGTTCCTTTCAGGATTCTGAACTAAAATTTATGTTTCTGTACTTGTTGACTGTACAGTTGTTGTTTTTGCAACAGGTAGAAGACATATTTCGGTGTTGTTTAGTGTTGTCTCTTGTTGAAGAGAGAAGGCTTAATTTGTAATTAAAGCTTCCATCTGAACCTCCTGCATGGTAGCGAGAGGAGACTGGTAGCTACTCAGGAGCCCACACGGCTTATTGTTGAAGATTGGCCACATAGTGTGATTTGATTAGATCAATGGAGACAAACCGTTTGTCTCGGCGTCCGGAAAGGGGAGGAAGAAGTACAGTTTGTGTGCCTTCAACAGCTAGGACAGGCACAGGCGCTCTGTAGGATGGCCCAAACACTTTCTTGTCCACAATCTTTTCTCTGACCAGATCCCTGACGTTTGGGATCCAGCCGGGCCTTGCCGGAACTACCATCACTTCTCCAGTGGCAGTGCGTTTTGCTTGGACATTGCTTTGTTCGTCCCGGAAGTCATTCAGTTCCTGTAAAACAGCCAAACATTCATTGAAGTCAAATGGTGTTTCTGCCACCACTGTGCTGGCATTGTCGAGATCAGGGACCCACATCTTAACTTCAAACAGGATCTCATTAGGAGTTCGACCACCCAGGGACTTTCTTGGATTACTGTTCAAAGCCCTCTGGATCCCATATATGTGATTGACCCAACTGCAACCAGAGCTTAGGACCCTCGCTGTTAAAGACTGCTTTAAGTCCCGGTTTTTCCCTGGGGATGGTATGGAGACGAGAAAAGCAGGGTCACACCCAAACTTCCAATGGCCTCTTTGTAAGCCCGAGAGCTAAACACCCGACCCTGTAATGTGCCAACTGCATGTCCCAATAAAGACATGCAGATCCTTTGTAACAGTTTGGGCGTCATACGATCGCTGTGGCCACACCCAAAGGAATCGAGAACAAGAATCGACAGCCACCAAGATATGCTTATAAGCACCGTCTGATAATAGGGGGCCACAATTGTCCAAGTAAACAGACGCTAATGACTTGTTTAAAATTGGCAGAGCCATCTGATGTGCACACGTCACGGTAGAACCCTTCATCTTCTGGCAGTTGTCACATCTGAGGAAATAATCATTGGTCTGTTTGGCAAGACTTGGCCACCAATAGCGTTTCTGCAATAGTGAAACTGTAGCAGCCACCCCTGCGTGTGCAGAAGCCAGACCCTCATGTGCAGAAGCCCGACCCTTAGGTCCAGGCAGCATTAATCCCAGTCTGCAATCACTGTTTGGTATTACTCTGTCCCCACTCCTGGAATCTGTGCATAAGGTGTATTTTGTGCATCTAACTTGTAGGGGTGGGCGAAGCATGCTGAGTTTTACTCCATGGAATTCCGCGGAGTTACCTACAAACTCCGGTAGGTTCTGTGGAGTTCCATGTGCGTCAGTACTCCAGTCAGTGAACGCACTTGTTCGGAGTTAAGGGCCTCAGACGCCCTGTTTTCAAGTCAATGTCAGTCTGAGAGTGCTGTCCAAACAAAGTCATTGAAAGTCCATGCCAAAACACTGATAATAAACATAACACCATCTATAATAGACAGGGGAGCACCCTACACTCACCCCAAGCAGCGCAGCTCTGTGGCAGTCAGCAGATGATGCAACATCACACTTCACAGTGCGCACGCAGCGGTCCATGCCCCGCAAGGTCAAAGAAGTGTGCAGCCAAGGGGACCCCCAGGGACATGGGGCTGCGGTGCTTGCCGCACAGCTTTTCCCTGAAAAGGTCAGAGTCTTGACTAGGGAGAACAGCAGCCTCCTCCTCATCCTGTCAACCACTGCCAGCAAAACTGCAGCTGCGAAGTGAGAGCGGACAAGTCCTCAGAGAAGTTCATGCCAGAGTCAGGCACAACGAGACTGCCCAGCATTTTCAGTTTGTTTGGCTGTTTCACAGGACTAACTCCTACATAAAGGGATTAAAGCATTAAATGTTTACCATTCCCTCGCCGTGGATATTGTATGCAGCACATGAAACCTTGGTGGTGCAGTATGCATGAGAGCTTTGTACTGTAGTGTCTTTATAGTTTGGATAAAACTGCCAGATGTCGCTACTGTTATGTTTCATATAGGTACCCTAATATAGGCCCGGGTAATATCATACACCTTCACCTACATTACCTCCCCTACACTACACAGTAACTGACCTTTTAGGATTGAACCTTTACCTAGTTCTAGTCCTGGGCACAGAAGGAGGGTTTCTCCCTGAACAATAGTGTCCTATAAACTTCATCAATAGACTCACACAGTATGAATGAATATTCATAAGGGTTCTTGGAAACCAGGCTGGGGCTACACCACCTGCATAATATCTACGTACAAGGTTCATCCCATACGTCCTCCTCAAATCCAACAATGGCTAACACAAGAAACAAGGGACAAAGGAACCCTAGATACTTTCTGCATAAATACAGCACATCTTGCTAGTGTTAGTTAGAGGGAACCGAGACTTCCAGGCCGACACACTGACCAGAGACGCTGAGGCTCCTGCATACAGACGCTCCAGCTGACAGTGGTCTAAACATCCCTCGCGAGGTGTCCAACTCGAGAACAGGACGGGCTCCTACATTCTCACACTTCAGGTAATGGGGTTCGACTAAATCCTAGAGGGATTCTTAGCTTCACAACTACTCACATGCTAGGTACACTTAGGTACATCTAGATAGGCATCGTAGGAGTACGCGCTTTCTTTTAACATGCATTTTATATTCATGTATGCATTTATGATTATTGCAAAATGGTAGAACTGTACTATCCATTTACATTCACTATACTGCTCATTATATATATCTGCTACTTATCTAACAATTATTGCAGCACATCTATTTTACACTAGAAGAACAACTGTGCAATAAATACTTATTGTAACACGCCCGACTGTTTCTTCTGTGTAACTCTCTGAGACCGAATAAGTGAGCACGAGTGACTGAGCGAAAAGTAGTATATTGTTTCCATGATCCTGAGGGATCAGGGTTGTCATGTTCTAAGGTTGCCAGAAACTATTCTCTCCCCGATAAGAGGAGACACTAGTGGCACTGTGAGCTAGCTAATGCAAACAGGCTAACATTTTCGGTGGGGGTGTTCAGAGTCAGTCTGCCAACAAGCCCACAGTTCATGTTATCCACATGCGCAGATTCTGTATAGGTTATATATAGGAACTACACGACATGGCGCCGCCAATGTTGGTTGGGTACTTATTTAACAGTAGAATCTGAGTAGTTCAGTCGTGCTATTCTCAGAGACCCCTACTCACAAAACACCAGAAACGTCTGGAGTGGGTGGGCACAAACTCCGCCACAGCTGAGTAGGCTAAAAATCCTATTTATTAGCTGTTGGTTAATCAAGCTTGAAGGGCACAGTGTTCCTAAAATTGTGCAAATAAAACCTTATCTTAGTTCCCTCGAACAAACTTCTTCTTTACAACACTTATACTGGTTTAAAGGCGCCCTACCCCACATAAGAAACAGAGTAAGATTAGGCCTGCTCGGGGAGAGGGGGCAACATGGCTGATACTAGCGGCCTACACACAACATCCTGACATTGAAACAATGCCGCAGGCAGACTTACTCATACAACACAAGGATTTAATTAAAATCTACAGAAACTTGACGCAATTCGTCATGAGGACTTTCACAGTCCAACCAGCAACAGTTGCAACAAATGGAACTCAATCTCAGGGTACAGCAACGAAAATCACACCACAAACGTTACACGCAGTAATGGGCAAAATGCCCACGAAACGTGAACAAATGCCATTCTGGGTAGCTCAGAAAATAACTCAGCTTGAGGCAGTATTCCCGAATACTACCCCGTTTGAAAAACACAGAATGCTAACAATCTGCTTGCCCATGGGATAACACCACAAGTAGAGGATTGTACCTCTTGGGGTACAGTCTTTGCTGCCATATATACCAGGACACATGGTATTCCTTCATTAGCAGTGATACCGGTTGTATTACGACAAATACAAAACGAGTACGGAGCAGAACCTGCTCTGAACTTAGGGATGAAGTTACTAAATAACTATGACCAGGTATTGGCTATAATACTAGCTAATATTAAAGGGGAGGCAGCTTCTGTGGCAATCCGCCAACGCCTAAGGGACTACAGTCTGTTGGATCAACAACACGAACTGCCCAAAATAATTGAAACTGCATATGCAGAATTAGGCAGAGACAGTTTGGGTGGAAAAGCTTTAAAACCCCAACTAATGGGCAGTCTTGAAAAGGACAATTCCAAGCAGACACCTGCTTCTTCTAAAAAGAAGTGGGATAATAAAAAAACAACAAAACTTTAAAGGAAACAGATCTTAATCCCGAGGCAGATCTCCTCCACAGGAGCCCTCTGAAAAGAGGTACAACCTCAGGAATAGGGATAATATTAGGAAACTTACAGGTATCAGGATACTAATACACGTTCCTCTCGTTCCTTTCAGGGCTCGACGAAAAACTCAGAGAGAGAAGGACGGTCAGAACACAAAGAAGAGCGTACAAAGTCCAGAGACAAACAGCACGCTCAAGACTATACTACCAAAAAAGAAGAAAAGCCAAAATCAAAACCTCCGTTTAAGAAGAAGAAAGTTGCAGGCCTGAAGATCAGACATGCCCAGAATTCTGAGGACACAACTTCTTAACGGGGAATGGGCTCAGACGATGCTAGACAGTGCGGTAGAAGTAACAATAGCTCGCCAGAACCTGATGGAATTTCTGGTGACAGCGGACTTGAATGATTACATCACGGTGGAAACACCAGATACAAGGGTGAGCGTCCCACATAAGTTACACGAAATAACACTCCAAATGGACGGGGACAAGCCCAGGAAAGTTAAAGGTCTCTTTTGGAAAAACCTATGATCTGGTTATGACATCCTATTAGCTGAACAAGATTGGCCGCCAGCATTCGTTATGGAGTGCCCTAGGGGAGAAACAGTAATTTTTCTAGCATTCTCCGACCTCGTTCCCTTTCATCTTAAACATGCATATGCATGGGAGTGGGCAGTTGCCCTAGCTCCAGCATTGTACAAAAATCATGCCGGATGGGATGAAGATTCAACCCACCACGTGATCCCGTTAAAAGTTTCATCAAATGCACAGAGACAATATACAATAAAGCAAGAAGCTAAAAAACAGGTCAGGAAGATCTTAGATCAACTTGAATACCAAGGGGTGATCGAAAATTGCACATCACCAATGAACAATCCTTTGTTTCCCGTAATGAAACCGGACAACTCATATCGTCTAGTTTTAGATTACAGACATTTAAACACATGCACAAAGACATTCGCTGTTCAAAATGCACACAGTGCCGCATTAATGAATAACATCGTGCGGAAAAAATACAAAACTACACTTGATATCTCAAATGGATTTTTCGGCCAAAATATAGCGCCTGAAAGCAGGTATTTGACCGCATTCTCAGCGTTGGGGTCCCAGCGACAATTTTGTCGTCTCCCCCAAGGGTATAAGAACAGCCCGGGGTTATTTTCAGCAAGAGTAACCGAGTTACTCCAAAATTTTGATGAGGAAGCATTGTCCTATGTGGATGATATTTATCTGATGGACGATAACTTAAAAAGGCACTTGACCAGGGTGAGCAACATAATTATGGAATTCGCCTCTGAGGGCTACAAATTTAATTTAAAAAAATCAAAAATCGCCCACCTCAATGTCCTGTTTTTAGGATATGAGCTTTCAAGTGAAGGAAAAAGTCTGGCAGCTAACTTTTTAGAAAAGTGTGCGCTGCTCCAGCCTCCAAGATCATTGAAAAATCTACAATCGATACTGGGATTCCTAAATTTCGGCAGAACATACATTTTGGATTACGCAGAAAGAGTAAAACCTTTCTACGACTTAATAAAACCTGACTTTTCAGTTAGACAATGGACACAGGAACACACAGACATCCTACGTTCACTAAAAGAAGACATGATAGCTTCAAAACACCTACATACGCGAGTAAACGTACGTAACTTAGTGATCCGTGTAATAGCGGGTCAATGCGGGTACACTTACTTAACCTTCAATGAAGGCGAAACGGTACCAATCGCATACAAATCACACCTGTACACAAATGCAGAAATGTGTTTCACTTCAACAGAAAAAATCCTGACAGCAGTTCAGACCGCTGTAGCAAGAGAAAGAGCCCTGGCTCAGGGAAAACGCATAATTGTCGTGACCCCAGTACCAGCTTTAGAAGCTGTTACAAAGGTTAGCATTCCAAATGCAAAAGTCTTACATCCGAGATGGATACAATGGGCTAATTCCCTTACTGCAAATGATGTTGAATACAGATTTGATCCAAGTCTAAAAACACAGGCATTTCTGCAATACGAACAAGAATATCCTCTACCAAATGAAATTTTGCCTCTAGATCAGAATGAATATATAATTTACACTGACGGATCTGCTCAACCGGCCATAGGGAGTAAGCAACAATACAGCGCAGCATGTGCAATCGTTAAAGGTTGCATGCGGGATGGAAAGTTCCATCCAAATTGCACCAAAACGCAATCTCTAGGAGACTGCACGGTTCAGTTGGCAGAGTTAAAAGCACTGATACTAGCACTGGTGAATACAGATCATGAATTCCCCACACTGATAGTGTGTGATTCTTTTTACTGTGTACAATCATACAATGAATATTTACATAATTGGGAACAAAATGGGTTCAAAAACGCAAAAGGTGGCACAATTAAGCATAAAATGCTATGGGAACAGGTAGTTGAGTTGAAGAACGAACTACCGAGGGCTCACTTGATTCATACACTGAGGGGCCGATTCACAGAACTAATCTGAGATAAAATCCTAAACTTACTACTTTTGGTATTCACAGAAGGCATTTAGTAGTAGTAAAGTTAGGACTCCTAACTTTACTACTACTAAATTGAGACAAAATCTTAACTTTACGACTTTCGGTATTCACAAAAGGCATTTAGTAGTAGTAAAGTGGGTAAGAGAATGTACATTCCTGCTGGTCGGGAATACCCTACGACCCTGCCTCGTCTGTGCTCCAAGGAGTGTAATCAATCAATCAATCATTTCACTTATAAAGCGCACTACATACCCGCGAGGGTCTCAAGGCACTGGGGGAAGAGGGGGGTGGTGCTGCTACTGATCGAAGAGCCAGGTCTTGAGGAGTCTTCTGAAGGCCAGTAGGTCTTGGGTCTGTCAGAGGTTGGTGGGGAGGGTGTTCCAGGTCTTGGCGGCGAGGTGGGAGAAGGATCTGCCGCCGGCGGTCGTTTTCCCGGATGCGGGGGACTGTGGCGAGGGCGAGGCTGGTCGAGCGGAGCTGGCGGGTGGGGTGTAGAAGCTGAGTCGTCTGTTGAGGTAGGCTGGTCCGGAGTTGTGGAGTGCTTTGTGTTCGTGGGTGAGGAGCTTGAAGGTTATCCTCTTGTTGACAGTGTACATTTCTACTGTGCCAGAATACTCTCAGTTGGGTAAAGAGAGTGTACATTTCTGCTCTCCTGGAATACTCTGCGATCCTGCCTCCTATGCGCTCCATGGCTAAGAGAGTGTACACTTCTGCTTTCCCACAATACTCTACGATCCTGCCTCGACAGATCGCTGCTCTCCTGTGTGTGTTCCGTGTGCAGATGTGCAAAGGAGCTCTCCTTAAGAACGTTCTTTCAACTTATTCTTTCTATGATTCAAGGACAGGGTGAATGAAGCATGCTGAAGATCTCCTGAACCCGTCTATGATGCACATGCATAAAGGACGAGACCAGCTGCAGCTCTGTCTGTGAACTGCCGTGGCTCAGCTCCACTGGCAGCGACGCTCCCCGAGCTCTGGCCGGGTGACGGAGGACGGCGGCTGCTGATGTCTGGTGATATTCCTGTGCTAGGCACTGTGCCACGGGCAAAAGAAGGCTGCAGACTGCAGCCTCTAGACCACATCGCATACCGTATGGGGCGGGGGGCGGGCGATGGGTTTAGTCCTCAACTCTCCTGAGATCTCACCTTAACCACCCACCGGGCCCACGAATAAAACAAGGGGCAGTTTACAATCTTCCATGTTCTCACCTAGACCCTTTGCCACGCCCTCTCTGTGCTGCTTGGGCAAAAGATGGGGACAATCAAATCTCCTGGGATTTTACCTTATAATCCTAGGCCCTATTGCACTCCCTGGGCAAAGGTGGAAGGGCAGGCAGCAGTCCCCACGAGTAGTCTTCCAAGCACCGTCTTCTGAGCGTGACTGTGGGGGAAGGCAGAAGGTATGGTCAAGCTGTGGATCTCCCGGTGCTCCCATACATTGTCCGTCACCGTCTATTAAGGGGGGCGGGATGTCTCATCACTATAAAGGTAATCACACCGGCCCAGCACCTTTCTTTGTAATATGTTTGTGGCCTGTTTCAGTTCACAGATTGTCACACATTTCACTTATCTCCTTTACCGCTCCGGTTCTAAAACAAGCATTTGCAATGCAATAGGACTCGCATTTACGCGAGACCTATTGAATTGCATCAAAGACAACGGGGGGAGGGGGCAACGGGAGTGCAGGCAGGGGAGGGGATGAGAAGCCACCGAAAAAGATAGTGCTCACAGTCTAAATAACAATTAGGGTTCGGTATAACACTCGAAGTAAAGGGGCCAGTAGCCATGGGAGGATATAGATGATGACATGGCCATAATAAGGCGGGACTAACAAGCCTCAAAATCAATCAGAAGACAGCATTTAGAAGAACAAACACACAAGCCAATGAAAAACATGGGTGGGGTAGTGGGCGGGGCTTCTCTTCCATACTGAACTACCCCAGATCAACCCCAGAGCAGCGCTTGCGCGCTGGCTCAGGGCTCGACCTAAAAATGCGAGACCTATGGCATTGCAAACAAACGGCTGCATTGTCCCGGCTGCTTTGAAAGTGAAAGCGCGCATGGCGTGCTGAATGTAAGCAAAGCACGTCAACGTGCCTAAAGTAGGAGAAACTCAATAAAACAAGCATTTGCAATGCAATAGGTCTCGCATTTACACAAGTTTAAGCTATTGGCATTGTAAATGACAATGCCTTTTATTTATGTTTTAAAAACGAAAACAAAAATAAAAGGCATTGTCATTTACAATGTCAATAGCTCAAACTCGCGTAAATGCGAGACCTATTGCATTGCAAATGCTTGTTTATTTATGTATTTGGACGAGAGTCTTTCACTGCTGAAATTATTTGTTTTATAAAACTAAACGTTTAATGCCCCCTGTTGCAGTGGGAACTGCAGGGAGTAAATAGTGCTCATGGCTGAGGGCACTGTTCACCTTTTGTCCTTGGCATTGCCATTACCACCCCTGAGGACAGGGCTCACAGAGGCAGTGACGTCAGTCCGCCCTTATGAAAAACACCTCCCTATCCTCGGCAGTGTCTGCGCGCATAGAACAGAAGCTTTCCTAGGAATTGTACCATGTCCTTTTCTTTGCAGCTCAAGCACGGACTAATGCCTACACGTGATTCCACAGTTAAATCGCCCTCACAAAAATTAATATAGGGAGACAGAATTTAAACCTGAAATAGGCCCAAGAAAGAAAACGGGATTTGCCTCCATCACGCAAATGATACCTGGTGAAACTTATTTGGATACACCTTAGGATGAAGAAATGTAGCAGATTGTCTCCTTGCTGTAGGCAATGTCCCTGAGCAATGGAATGTTACTTATTTGTTGAGGAGTTTTGTAAAGCGCTTTAAGTGGCTATTATATTACTTTAGTGTGCCGGAGATGGTAGATGTATAGAGGAAAATGGTGGGACTTTAAAGTCTGAATAGACTGTTGATAATGATGCCTGATGTTAATTAAGCACAGGTTGGAGTGGGTGAAATCTATTGGGAACGATGTTTCCAAGCTTTTTAAGTTTTATCTAAACTGTTCACATACTTTCTGACAAAAGAACAACCGTTCCTGACTCTAAGGTACATTCAGAGTCTGTTCTGAGTATAGCGCATCATATAAGAATTCAGTTTTCATTGTTTGAACTCCTTACAGTGCTATTGGTAGCTCACAGCTGCTTCAGAGCGCTAGTGACAGGACAACGCATACATACATTCATTTTATATATTGTGCATGCGTCACCTGATTGACGTGTCTTCCCCACCTGCCTAGTCCACCTGTGTCCTCAGAGCGCAGCACTCCCAGAACACACTTGTGCGCTCCCTGGTGCAAGCCTGGTCACTCCTTTTAACTCCTCGGAGATGCGCTGTGATGGACCAGCCCCTTTTCTTTCTTACATAACTGAAGCATCAGAGGGATCAGGTTTCGAAGCAGGTAAGAGTGCTTCCAGTCAGTTAGTGCCAAGGGTCAAAGGAGTTCGGCCAGAATGCCTGAGCTTGCCTCGGCTCTCATCAGCATTGCAGAACACGTCATTGGGCCACTGGGTGGACTTGTTCTTTGCGTGTTGTCGTTTAACAACAGATGAACTGGCTTATCCTCTACCTACTTTAGCCTGACCTTAGAAACTCAGAACTGGACGAACACCCTGCCTGCACTCTGCTGCGCGTTGAATCGAAATGCTTACGTCATAGAAGTTCGAAGCGCCCTAAGTGTTGCCGTTTTGGGGGGCGTGGCTTGGCCGGCTGCAAGATGGCCGCACTTTAGTGGGCTCTGCCGGCCAAGCTTAACAATCCGGCATAATCCTGCAGGCTTCCAGACCCTAGCTGCACTTCGGCGTCGGTTCCTTATTCCTCACGGCGAGTGGATTCGCTGGGAGCTGTTTTCGTTCTCCTGCTCGGCCGGGCGGCTGAGATACGCCGTCGAGAGGCGGCGCCTGGCCTGTGATTCGGCTCCCGTGAGGGCTGCGACGACTTACTCCGAGGCCGCGCGCACCCCTGGCGCCGCCCGCTGCAGACCAGGATTGGAGGTCCGACCATCTAGTCCCCGGTGAGTGGTGCCGCCTCGGGGGGCTATTGCTGGCGTGGTTGGGGGTCCGCGGGCCGAACCACCGGGTCCGGGTCACCACTGCTTTGCCGCTGCCACTTTGCTTCGCTTCCCTCTGGCCATCTTCAATGGCGGCTGCCTAAGTCCGGACCTGGTGACGGGGGCGGCGGTCCCCCCGTGTCTCCTTGCCTGCATTTCCCCCTGAGTGCTGCGCGCCCTCCCCTGCTTGCCTTCTGCTGTGGCCCGGCCGGGCTGGGACCCCCTGTGTTGCTGCCGCTGTGCTGCGACACCTCTCTGGCGGCCCGCCTTGACGCTGCCTCTGACTTTCCGGCTAGTGGGACCCGGGCTTGTCCTACTCCAGCTCACCATCGCCTTGCTCCTGTGTCTGGCGGAGCGGCCCCGTGTGCATACCTTGCGGGGCCCCGCCCTGGTGGACTCCCGGCACGGGCCTCGCACTAGGCCTTTCATAAGGCTCCTGCTGGTGGCGGCTGGCTGCGGAGGCCTTTGCGGAGGCCCTCCTGCAGAGGGCACCCTCCTTCATCTGTGGCTGGTGTGTGGTGCTGTGGTTATCCGGACGCTGTTCGAATTGGGGGGACTCGCCTGAACCTCGTCTTCTGGGCATACCGCGAGCGTCGTGGGACTGGATAGGTCCACACTCGACAATCCTACACCTGTGATGTTTCCTACTGGACCTGCTCCCCCGTGTCCTTGGTGCCGGGTTGGGGTGCCTTTTAATAGCTGGTGGTGTCTGGGTGTGACTGTGGATGCGGATTCGCAGTTCATGAGATAGCGCCCACTGGCGTGGCGGCCCCGGACCTCTCCCATCGCCCCTGGAATCTACCCTCTGGACCACGGCTAATTCCACTGTGTGGGCTCTGCTAAACTACATCTAGACTCGAAATACCAGCTATTGGGGGTCAGCTTGCTCTTTTTGCCTTCTGTGGCATCTCCACCTACCGTTGGCCTTCTTCCGGTCTGCTGGGTCTTGCATCATGGGGAAGACTGACCCAAGACAGCCCAAGATTGCGTTTGAGCTCCGGAGGTCTTCCCGACAGGACGGAGCTGGCTCCGAGGGTGCCGACTCTGCTGTTACGATGGATGCCCCCTGTCGCGATGACGATCTGAAAGCCATAATGCTTGATGTCAAGTCGACCGTGACCGGCATCGCGACCCAATTGGACCAACTCTCTGCCCGTCTGGACTCGGTCAAGGCCCGTGTCGACTCCCATGACAATCGTCTGCTTCAGGTTGAGTCCAGGGTGTCGGACGCCGAGGATGCTGCCACCCAGGATTGCCAGAAACTTCTTCAGATGGACAGGATCTTGGCGGTCATCCGGGAGAAGAACGAGGACTTGGAGGCCCGCTCCCGCCGGAGCAACCTCCGCATTACGGGCCTTCCGGAATCCACCAACATCTTACGAATGGAGGACTTTGTAAAACAGCTGATAAGGGAACTCTTCGGTGATGCCCTCTCTCCAGTTTTCGTCGTGGAGCGCGCACACCGCTCCCTTGGCCCGCGTCCCGGTCCCGGTCTCCCTCCACGCCCCATCATTGCAAAAACCCTAAATTTTCGAGATCGGGACGCCATTCTTCGAGCGGCACGAGAGAGGGGCACCATTCACCATCAAGGTAACACACTCTCCTTCTACCCAGACTACACCCTCACTGTACAGGCGGCCCGGTGGGAGTTCCTTCCGGCCAAGCGTATTCTCCAAAAGCATGAGGTCTTGTACTCACTGGCCTACCCTGCAAAACTGAGGGTCCGTCAGGGGGCAAAAACACTGGTCTTTCCAGATCCAAAGGATGCCCTCGCCTTCGCCAAGAAGCTCGACAAAGCGACCCGCTCCCCTCCTTCTAAATCTCAGACTGACGGTGTAGATCGCCTAAGTGATAATGACTGAAGTGCGAACATTGATTCTACTCTATGCTTGTTTTGTATGAAGCCTAACACTACCCAAGCTTGGCCACCCTGCTTTACTGCAGGGGTGTGTGCCTAGCCCTGCCATGCCCCCACGGGAGGATTCCCTATTCCAAAGTTGGTTTTTCCTCTCCTAGTTGTGGTTTCCTGGGGTGGGGGGGGCGGGTTTCTCAGCCTAATTGGGGGGTTGGAGTGGGTGTGGGGTTGGGGGGTTTCTGGTCGCTTGGGGGATTGAGTAGGGGGGGTGGGAGGGGTCTTAGCCTGGGATGGTTGGGTTGGGATGGGGTGGTGGGTCTCTTCTTGGGGTTTTCTGTTCCCCTATTGGGGTGGTGGCTTCAGTTCGCCACCGTATGTCTGTTAAGTATTATTGTCACAAGTCTTGATTGCGACACTGCACTGTGCTTCGTTCCTTGCCCTGTTTCAAGTCACTGGCCATCCTCTGTCCACAATCACATTACGCCTCTGGTCCCCCCCCCTTGTCTGTTGTACTTCCTGGGTCTGGGTGCATGGGGCATCGCCCTGGCTCATCGGCGTACCCTGCGCTTCAGTGCTATTTCTGCTAGTCCGCTGCCTGAGTGCCCTCCCCATGTGGCCCTGTTAGCGGACGTCCCTGCTGTGCTACTTACACCTGTCTGCGGAGCCCCCCTTCTGCGTTGCATATTACTGCACTTCGGACCACCTTGTTTTGACTGCTGCGTCTGGTTGTGGCGCTCCTCCGCTGCGCTGCGTCGCGTTATACTCTGGAACACCTCCCCATGACTGACATTGTCTGCTGGACCTGGAATGTCCGTGGTCTGAATGACCACCGTAAGGCCAGACTGATCCACGCACATTTACAGAGACACAGGGTAGATATATGTCTCTTACAGGAGACTCATCTGTTGCCCGGCTCCCTCCCCAGGCTCCAGGCGCGCTGCTGGGGGGAATCCCACTCTTCTACCTACTCTGCTTATGCTAGGGGGGTTTCCGTTTTGATACACAGGGGTCTTCCTTGGCACACCGCCCAGGCACATATTGACCCAGAGGGCAGGTACGTTATCCTCCACGGCTCACTTCTGGCCCAGCCCGTGACGATCGCCGCGGTCTATGGTCCCAACTCGGACGATCCTGACTTCTTCAATCACATTTGGCACCTCATTTCCTCTTGTGGCCCTGCGGCTGTGGTCTGGGGAGGGGACTTTAATGTCACCCTGTCGGCGGCCCTGGATCGGTCTGGCTCCTATACATCTCACCCGCGCGCCACCGCGGCCCTCACATCTATCTTAATTGATCACTCCCTCTATGATGCCTGGCGCCACCTTCGGCCTGACGCTCGTGAGGGTACTTGTGTCACCGGCGCAAGGGGTTGTTGGTCGCGTATAGATTTCTGGTTGATTTCCCCAGATGCCTTGACTTGGCTTACAGACGCTGCACACATGGCACGCACCTTTTCCGACCATGCGCCGGTCCAGATCCGTCTCCGCCCTCCCCATTCCCCGCAACGAGCATTTACCTGGCGTCTCCCCCCAAACGCCCTCCGGGATACCGTCTTTTGTGCGGATATTCATGCAGCTATTACTAATTATTTTGACTTAAACACGGGATCCGTGGACACGGCCTCGATATTGTGGGAGGGGTTTAAGACCGTCGTTAGAGGGGAATGTATTTCCAAACAGGCCGGTGTCCTCCGTTCCATCCGCACTACTCTGGCTAAGCTCGAGGCGGAAATCAAGGATCTGGACGCCGCCCAGGCTGTAAGCCCCGGTCCGGAGACGCTGGCATTCATACGTCAAAAACACACTGAATTCTCTGTAGAAGCCGGCCGCGAGTTATCCTTCTTGGGCAGGGAGGGTCGGTCGCTTGCGACCGCCCTGGCCGCACTCTTGCCAATCTCCTCCGCCCACCACGAGCTGCTTCCTATATTACGGCCCTTAGTGACGGTGGTTCTTGTAGGACTACCTCCCCGGAGGAAATTAAGGCCCGCTTCCTGGACTTCTATTCACAGCTCTATTCTGCCGGAACTCTTCCGCCACGGGAGGACTTTGATCAATATTTTGATTCAATTGCGTTGGTCTGGCTAGAGGACAATCACCGGGAATTTCTAGATGAACCATTCTCCAGGGAGGAGATACTCGCAGCTATTAGTAGCTTACCCGGGGATAAGGCCCCGGGCCTGGATGGCCTGCCGGCCTCATTCTACAAAATGTATGCTGATCTCCTAGTACCACACTTGGCCGCTATGTACAATAAGTCCTTCGATAATGGCCTTTTTCCACAGTCGCTCCGTGAGGCAATGATAACTTTGCTCCTCAAACCCAACAAACCTGCTGACCGCCGCGATTCCTACCGCCCCCTTTCCCTAATCAACATTGATAACAAAATCTTCGCTAAATTGATCGCCTCCCGCCTGCTGTTACTTATGCCCCTTATCGCCCTTCCTGACCAATCTGGTTTTATTCCCAATAGGGCCACCTCGCACAACCTCCGCACAATTTTCTCGGTTTTGCACCAAATCAATCCCAATCTTCCGGCGGTGGCTGCTCTGCTGGACGCCACAAAGGCGTTCGACACGCTCGAATGGCCCTTTTTGTTTTACATCTTGACACGAATGGGCTTCAGCGAGATGTTCGTGCGCAAGATCAAGCTCCTTTATACCAATCCCTCGGCACGTCTCCGCATTAATGGCCAGGTCTGCGACCCCATTAGTATTGCTCGTGGCACCCGGCAGGGGTGCCCTCTATCACCCATGCTTTTCGCCATTGCCATGGAGCCCCTGGCCTCCAGGCTCCGGCAGCACCACACCCACAGAGGAATAGGTTTCTCGGCCCACTCCCTTCTTGTCTCCCTGTATGCGGACGATGTAATCCTATATGTCCGTCATCATCAGGAAAACCTCGGCCCACTGGTTCGGGAAATCATACGCTTTGGGGGGCTCTCCGGCGTCCAAGTCAACTGGAGCAAGTCAGTGTTGTTTCCCTTGACTGATGCCACCACGCCGTTCACACCGGACTTCCCTTTTGTGTGGGCCACTGGCCCCACGCGCTATTTAGGCATCTGGTTGAGTAGGAACCCGGACGAACTCTGGAGATCTAATTTCGGTTGTACAGTTGATTGGCTAGAAGCTAGGATTCCATCCTGGAGCCGGCTCCCGCTGTCCCTGGCAGGCCGGATCGCAATCGCTAAGATGGCGGTTTTGCCTAAATTTCTCTACTTATTTCTGAATGTCCCCATCCCTCTCACCTCTCATTTCTTTCGCAAATTACGCTCCCTAATCATCTCACTCGTCTGGGTGGGTAAGCAGCCAAGGGTCGCATACGACATCCTTACTCTCCCCATGTCTGTCGGAGGTATGGGTGCTCCAGATTTCCGGATCTATGCCCTGTGCGCCCAGGCCAGTTTCTTGCACTTCTGGATCCACCCAACCCCCTTTCAACCTCACGTTGCCGTCGAGACAGATATGGCATCCCCTTGGCCCCTGTCCACGGCCTTGTTCGCGCCGGCGGTGCGCCCGTGGGCGGAGGTCGACACGGTCGAGACGCTGCGCTGGGCCTGGTCTGGCCTTCGTCGGCTCGCCAATCTTCCCTTGCTTTCTGCTAATGCTATGCCAATAGTGAACCACCCAGATTTTCCCCCACTTCAGCCTTCCGGCATGTCTCGACATGCGACACGTTTGGGTCTGCGGACGGTGGCGGACCTCTATCCTGGGAACACTTTCTATTCTCCTCCTGACTCCTCGGGCCCGCTGGACACGCTCTTATTTTACCAGCTTTGCGCTATATGTAGGAAACTACATTCTACATTCCCCCAGCCCCCACCCACCATGCCGGCTCTGGATTTCATGTTTGCATCCCCGTCCTCGTACAAATTAGTCACTAAATTATACGCTCTCACCCTGTTGTCCACCTCTATTTCTACGGATCGGGCGTGGGAGGCCTGGGGCGCTGACCTGGGGATAGACATTGCGCAGGCTGACTGGCTATATTGCTGTAACCAGACGAAGAAGCTGTCACCCAATTACCGGCTCCGTCTGATCCATTTTAAGTATTTACATAGGATGTACCACACCTCCGTTCGGCTCCACAGGCTCGGGCTCATTCCAAAGGACACTTGCATGCGTTGTGCTGCCCCTGCCGCGGACTTTGCACATTTAGCGTGGTTATGCCCTAAGGTCTCTGAATTCTGGCGGGAGGTGTGTTCCACTATTTCTGACATTACTAATGCCACAGTGCATCCTGACCCCCCCATGTGCCTTCTTGGTTTTGTAAAATTCTGTCCTGATGCTTCCCGACGCCTGATTGCGATGCTGCTGGTCCTGGCTAGGCGTAGGGAGGCCATGTGCTGGGGTCGTAGACCTGCCCCCAGAGCTGCGGGTTGGCTGGAGGACGCCACGCGGTGTCGGACTCTGTTATCGGAGTTCTGGGATTTATTGCCCGTCAAGTCCTGTCCTGTTGACATATGGGGCCCTCTGATGACTTATCTCCATTCCCGTTCTCACCCCAGTGGTGCTGCCTCTCCCGCGCTCCCCGCCGGCCCTGCACCGCGGCGGCCGCCGGTGCTGGTCAGTGACTGCCTCCTCCCTCCCTACTGGCCCCCCGCCTCTGGGCGCTCCCCACTGCTGTTCTTTCTGTATGTGGGTCCCCCCATGAGGGGAGTGACCCCTGGCGGTGTCGCTGGGATTTCTACCTTGACGTTCTACTGTGTGGTGCAGGGTGTAATCTACTTGTCTCTGACTGTATGACTTGATTATCCCGGTGTCAAATCTGGGCTGCAGTGTTGCACAGTGTAATGTGTTTGACTTGAATTTCCTCAATAAAGGTTTTGAAAAGAAAAAAAAAAAAAAAGTGTTGCCGTTTTGCATATATCGTGCATAGCCATCCTCAAGCAGTCATAGATTTCAAGGAACATCTACCTCCGTGCATGGTGGGACTTGTAGTTTCACTCTTCTCATTAGAAGTAAGGGATTGAAACTACAGGTGCAGTCCTCCTGGCTAAAATGGCAAAACTGTCTGGATGTGTCAGTCATGACTTGGTACCACGCGCATCAATGTAGGAAAAATGTATACCATAGCATAGCGCCCTAACAGATGCAGACATAATTTTTCCAAGGAATACCTCAAATAGATCTATTTACATAGTGATTTACGTTACACCTATTGAATGCATATGGAACATCATCTTACAAATTTTATATAGTGTGAACTGGACCCGAAGGTATCAGAGCGCTTTACATGAGCATGAGTTGCATTACAGACATTAAATACGTCGGCTCGCCGCAGGGGTGATCGAGTTTCACTGGTACAACCAACAAGTACGCGAGAAGCATAGAAGCGCGGGCCACACCGGTATACTTACTACACAGTCCCGGCAGTTGCGGGATGAATATCGTGGCGGTGAAATGCAAGTGGCGAGCAGCTGCTCTATTGCTACACTGAGGGCTCACAGCGACTCAGTCCGGACTGGCCTCATTGACACTTGAATCAGTCGTTGGTTGGCGCCAGGGTCCATGCCGCACCGGTGAGCTTGCAATGCAATCGGTCTCACATTTGCTAAATGGGAACACTGGCCATTAGTAGTTCTATAGGCAGTAGACAGGGGAGCAGTGGGCTGTGGTCACTGGATCACAGTGATATTCGAGGAGTGCAATAGGTGTTGCAGACGTGTTCAGGCGTGCAACTGAGATCGGGAGCAGAAAAGATAAAAACGGGGAGCCGCATATAAAGAAAGCAGCGCACTCGCCATGAAAGTGAAAGCGCAGGTTAAAAAAAAAGCATTTCACACCCTAATTGAAATGAAACAGGCGCTGCGCTGACAGAAACAACAAAACATGAGCATTTGAAAAAGTGCTCGTGCTATATAGCAAAACAGTAGGTGGCACAGCAATCAGAATGGCCGGCTCGGGAGCGCGGGGATCCGTGTTCGAGTCTCGGCCTTGGGTCAACAGTCTGTGAATCTTAGCAAATCATTTACTCTCCCCCTGCCCAGCTGAAGTCTACTAATTTAAATTAAACAAATTTAAAAAAAACGAGACAAGCTAATTTAAATTGAACAAAACATAACAAGCAGCATGCGCGTGGCTTCTTGTTCCCGAGGCAATACTCCTTGGGAGTTACCTTGTGAAACAAGCCCAAGCCCTTTAAACAAAGCCCAAATCCAACTAACATCCTTCTAAAAAAAGCTCAAATGACGGTCGACATCAAAAATTGCTAAAAGCCTAAAAAATATAACCAATGAAGAAGGAGGCATGGCGAAAGACGTACCCCCACTACAACTGTGTAATTAGGAGGAGGTGGGAGGGAGGAAAACTATATTTAAATGTAATCAGTAATGGTGCCGCAACTACACACAGGCAAACAGAAACAGAGCAGGAAACCAAGAAAAAAAGTAGTCCCCCAGAGAACAGACAAAGAACTGTAGTGTGATGAGACAGTACTTAGTCCCTGCTGCATGGGAGGAACGGAAGAGAGAAAGGAGGGACAAAGAGGCAGGACTGACCACTGGCAAGCAAGGATTTTTGAAGGACACTCAAACAAACAAATCAAAAGCTGGGGGATGGCTTTAACCCAACATAAGAAATTACAATAGGTCTCGAATGCTCGACCTAAAAAATAGTGCTTAAAAGACTAAATAACGCGTACCATGTAACAACCGAAGTAAAGGGGCCAGTAGCCATGGGAGGTTACAAATGAAGACATGGCCGTACTAAGGAGGGACTAACAAGCTGATTACAGAATCAGAAGCCAGCATTTACGAAGGACAGATACACAAGCCAATGAAAATATTGGCAGAGAGTGGGCGGGGCTTCTCTTCCATACTCTCCTACAGCAGATCGCCGGAGCAGCGCATGCGCGCTGGCTCAGGCTCGACCTAAAAAGGAGATATGTAGTATGTAAAAAGTCTCTATCCATCAAGTCATGGGTAGCAAAGTTCATATGCTACAAAGACTGTTCAGTCATCTTCCATTGATGCTGTTTGCTCCTCTTTTTCTTGTCTGCGTTGCTGTTGTCTGCTTTCCTTACGGGTTTCTTTTGATTTGGGAGCGCACCAAGCACGTTCATTATCTATTGGCATAGGCGACTCACTTGTTTGCTGCTTGTCAGTCCTGTCAGCAGGGCTCAGTATTTCTTTTGCCTCTGCTATCTCTTGCACCCTGTTTCGCGTGTCCTTGTATGCAAAATGTAGATGGGACAGGATCCTCCACTGATACGGTATACCCTCTCATCTCAGCAGGGTGGTTATGTCTTCAAAGTCTTTGTCATGAAAAGTTATATGATGAGACATCCTGGAAGAGAGTTAGCGTATCGCCCCTGAAGACCAAAGGCTTCTCCGTGCATGGCGCCACCATAAGTGCATCCTTTTCTTTGAAGAAGTGGACCCTTGTAAGTACGCCTGGTGCCAAGTTCCTCTTCTGCTGGAAGTTGGAGAAAACATGGCACGTGCGATCCAGCAGTAGAACATTGGGGGTTGACTCTGGTAGTAGCTGCTTGAAAAGTGCTTTCACGTAATTCTCAAGATCCTTGTTGGAGATGTCTGATGGGATGCATCTGATACAGATATTTTTCCTCCATGAATGATTTTCAATGTCATTGAGTTTGTTGGCCAGCTGTTTGTGGCATGTTTAGAGAGTGGATGGTGTCTGTGGCATTGCATTCTGTTTATAGGAGATAGCAGCCAGGTCATTTTCAACTTGACTAAGCGCGATTCGGTTCTCTGGATATGGTGATCTAATTCAGAAATTGACTTGTTAATGTCTTGTCTCAAGGAGGTTATAACAGTGCTTGGAGATTGCCCATTGTGATAGGGGCCTGATGGGCAAGGTCGTCTGTATCCGTAGATTCACTAGGTTTTGAAGGGCCAGGCACTTCTTGAGCAGTGCTTTTGTTTGCTCTTTGTTTGTGCAGTATTTCTTGTATGAAGTTGATTTAGTCACCTTTGTCTTGCATGCCGCCATAATGGCTGCAACAGAGCAATTACTAGGAAGGTCGTTACACTCCACCCACTATATATCTAAGTTGCTGAGTATATACCATTTTTTTTCCGTAGTTTTATATAGCGCAAACTTGACCCGAAGGTATCAGAGCGCCTTACATGAGCACCAGTTGCGTTACACAAGGATACGTAGGCACGGGGAGATTAAGTGATTTGCCCAGAATGACAGGATGTTGGTCATCATTGCCGCCACTCAAACCTCGTTACTCAAATTAGAGATCGACCACCCTAGCCGTTAGACTGCATCCTCTCTCTCAAGGACGTCCACCAAGGAGGTGGACGAGAGATTGTCTCTCAAGTGGGCGGTGTTGAAGAGCGCTTAATCAACAATCTTTATAATTCTGTATTTACAATTCGGAGTGCTTACAGTGATAGTGTGCCCCTGGTTCTCCAAGTGGTGGCCACAGCTGGAGCCGATGGGGGAGGCAGAGAAGCCAGAGGGAGCATTGGCGTGGATTGTAATGAGCAATCCACGCACCAAGAACAGCCTCCAGGCAATGTCATTTAGGACTGCTCGAGTTCCACAGCCCGAGACGAGCCTTGTTGTAGCATCATCATAGGCCAAGATCTTCAGGGGCAAAACCCTACACCGTTAGAGGCGTGAGGGCAGCCTGCCCGAGGTGGCAGAATCACCAACTTGCCCCTTCAGGCAGGAGCAAGCCATGCGGGCTGAGCCCCGGCCAGTAATCGCTCATTTGGGATCCCCTCTAGTGCATTGCATACAGGACAGTGGCCATCCTATGGTCAGTTGCTCCGATTATCCTGCTCCTTCCCCCACTCTCACTCCCACACATGGCCATGACGCAGCTCTCAGCAGGATGCAGTCTTTGAGAGTGGAGCCACATGTGGCCAGCAAAGTAGATGCAACCCATCTGCGGAGATGACATTTCCTACGTTCTTCATGCCTGGTAGCAGATGAGCATCAGGGGTGCCCCACTGCAGTGGTTCAGTGTGTGCCGGATCACCCACCTGGCTCACTCGTTAGTGTTCGGCCTGGACTGTTCCCATTGGTTGCAGGGTCAAGACTGATTTGCATATGGCTCGGTTCAAAATGGAATGGCATGGGGAGCAAAAAAAACGATGGATTTAGGCCCATATCATTGTACTGGGGTGAATGTATGACATTGTTCTGCATTCTGTCCATCAATTGTTCTTTTTGCATTGGTCACCCCGAGTGGGACGGGTATGCCCAGACGTGGGTCTCATGCTTTCCATGCCACTGGAGTCAAGTTATCCTGGCTGATGAGGGGTGAAACCCCGAAACCGGTCCTAGGATGCTTGTTTCCAGTCCAGGGAGGACCTGGCCTGGCAGTTCGGGCTGGACTATTCCCATTGGGTGCAGGGTCAGTTATATTCCATATAGGTACCATAATATAGACCCCGGTAACTTCGTTACCCTTCACCTATATTCTTCCCTACATTACACTTGTCACGGTTTACAGGGACTGACCTTCACCCGAGATACGACACTGCATTCAGAACGCAGGTTTTCCCTAGTTCGAAATCTCATACAGCACAGCAGGACTACCATCTCCTGTATAAAATCTATGTATAAAGTTCATGCCCGACGTCATCCTTAGGTCGACACAGTAATACAGCGAGGTAGGACCCCTGGGGAGACCTATGAGTATATATACATCACATCTTGCTAAGATAGACAGAGGAGACCGAGACTTCCCGGCCGACACACTGACCAGAGATGCTGAGGTTCCTGCTTGCAGACACTCCAGCTCGCAGCAGTCTAACATCCCTCGCGGGGTGTCCAACTCGAGGCCAGGATGGGGTCCCACAGTCTCAAAATTCAGGTAATGGGGTTGACTAGATCCTAGAGGGATTCTTGGCTTTAACACCTACACACCTCCACACAGGCTAGGTACACTTCGGTACATCTAGTTAGGAAGGCATCGTAGGAGTACGCATCTTTTATTGTGTATTTTATATACTCGTATATATTCAGGACTATTGTAAGATGGTAGAGCTATACCATCCATTCACCTTTATCGTACTGCTAATCATTTATATCTTATACTGTCTAATGGTTGTTACAGCTCATATATTATACAGCAGAATAACAACTGTTCAATAAATACTTATTGAAAACGCCCAGTCTGTTTATTCTGTGTATCTCTCTGAGACAGACCAAGTAAGCACGAGTGACTGAGCTAAAAGTAGTATATTATTTCCACGGTCCTGAGGGATCAGGGTTGTCATGTTCGATGGTTGCCAAGAACTAATCTCTCCTTGGTAAGAGGAGACTCTAGTGGCACTGTGAGCTAGTTGGTACAATAGGCCAACATACCCGGTGGGGGTGTCCGGAATCAGTCTGACACCAATCCTACAATGTATGTTGTCTAAACGCACAGATCCTGTATATTTTTATAGGAGCTACACGACAGGTCAAGACTGATTTGCATATGGCTGGGTTCAAACTGGAATGGCATGGGGAGCAAAGAAACGATGGATTTAGGCCCTGATCACTGTACTGGGGTGAATATATGACATTGTTCTGCATTCTGTCCATCAATTGTTCTTTTACATCAGTGGATGCAGCCATTTTGAGGGGGATCGTGCTGATTGTTCCATTCCTTCTTTGGCCTCCAGTTATCTTAGAATCAGAACTTGTTTATCTAGATTGGTGTATTAAATAATCAAATGTGTATTGATTACATTTTAAACAAACATTTTGTTAGCATTGTGTTATTTCTGTGTTTTATTGGTGGATATTTTATATATGTGATTATATGAATGTACTTTTTATGGTTATATATTTGTAACCAAAATAAAGTTATACTACTACTAGTAACACACATCACTAGTGTTCATTGTACCGCGGGATAACATACAAACCTCAGAAAGGAGAAAAAGGTAGCAATGCCACATTTGATCTAGTGACCTAATTTAATGGCTTGCAGTCTATTATAAACAGAGCACCGCAGTGTTTGCTCAACCCACCGAACAACACAAGCTGCTTTGAAATGAATACATATGGGCTTAACTGCTGGCCCTTCCATTTTACCTCTAACAATTATACTACATGCTTCTTGTAGTCAAGGTGATACACGGTATGCCTTAGACCCTTCCTGCAGAGGAATCTCTGCATTGCTTGAAGACAACTCAAACTTCTGTTGTGTAGACCACAGGTGTCTGCAGGTCCATGGCCTTTATGTATCTATGTGAGATCGCCTTGCTCAATGCCTGGGCACGGTCTAGGACCTGTCCCAAATGTTGCAATGGAGGTTACATCACTGAGCTTTGCACTGTAAACAGAGGGAAGGGCTTGCCTCTTTGCCCTTTAGAGTGAGGCCAGGCCTGCACTGTGCAGAATAGATCCTGACACTCTGCTCAGTGGTGAGGCCAAACTGGGCTCTCGCGCTACTTTTGACAGAAGAATGCTTGCTCTTTACACCTCTGCGGCCGGGTTGCTCTTCCTGCCTCTGCTCCTCAATTACTTCTTCCCTTACTGGTGGCAAGATGTCTCCTTCATCCTGAGATTTGTCGGTTTCTATTTGAAGGTCCAACGCAAGGTCAAACGCAATCCAAACCACACATTTCTGGACACCTTCAAGGAGCACGTGCAGCGGATCCCGGACAAGCCCTTTCTGGTGTTTGGCGATGAGGTGTACACCTACTCTAAGATGGACAGACTCAGCAACCAGGCAGCCCGGGCTCTGCTGGAGCACAGCAGCCTGCGCCCTGGAGGCTGCGCCGCCATCTTCATGGAGAACTGTCCCGCTTACGTTTGGACTTGGCTGGCGCTGTCTAAGATCGGCTGCTCCATGGCTTGTCTCAATTACAACATCCGGTCGAGATCCCTTCTGCACTGCTTCAACTGCAGTGGGGCCAGCGTGCTCATTGCATCTGCAGGTGAGTGGTTCCTCATGAATGTCAGTCACTGATAAATGTCACCAGGATTTGGAGGCGTCTGACCTCAGAAGTGTGGGCAATTTCACACTTCGTCATACAGTCGAGAAGCGGTTCTTCACCGTTTGACTTCTATGGACCCCCAATGAATCATTACTAAAAGTTTGGGTCCCCACTGAAGCAATTACTAAGATAATACAGAAACAATTACACATCGGCAAATAACGAAATTGAAGAAATATTTATGCCCATTCACAAACAAAAAACAAGCAAAAATCTAAATTTTGATTTTAATGGGAAGGTAGGAGCTGCTCACTTCTAAAAGATGATGTGATAGGCTAGACTCCAGCATACCCCTTTGTCCTTTTTGGGTTTGAATACCAGTGCTTCAATTGAGGCCACTAATCGTCTATACTAGATTCTGTTTGTTATATTTGTGCTGCTCAATTTTCAATTTTGTTTTTTATGTATTAATACTTTTTTTCTGCTAATATTATTTATTGTCTAAACAGTCGCAGACTCCCCATTAAGGTCAGCGAGCCAGAGTTTAAGAACCACTAAAGTAAAGGCTTGTCCCTATGTCATGAGTAGTTCTAACATCCGTTCGAGATCTCTTCTGCACTGCTTTAGGTGCAGCGGGGCCAGCGTACTCATTGCATCTGCAGGTGAGTTGGTCCCGAGTACAAGCCTATTACTTCATAATCCCAGAATGCAATGATTGTAAGATGAGCCTCGGCGACTGGAACATGATGTTGAGACAAAGAGCTATCTGGAAACCCTTTTTAAGGAGACTTAGGGGCATATTATCAAGAACGGCGTTAAAATTATCGCCGCTTTAGCGGCAGAAAACTGCCGCTAAAGCGGCGATAATGGGCTTGATAATATGCCCTGGAGAATTCCAATAGAAGCCCATGTTGACACCAGAACATGGGCTTCTATTGGACTTCTCAAGGGCATATTATCAAGCCCATTATCGCCGCTTTAGCGGTAGTTTTCTGCCGCTAAAGCGGCGATAATTTTAACGCCTTTTCTTGATAATATGCCCCAAAAGTGTTCAGAAATTAAATAAAATATCCAGATTGCACATGGGTAAATAAACGAAGGGTGTGTTTAAGGGAAACGACTGCACATTCCAAAAGGGCTAATGTACATGTGCAAAGCACACAGCACAAGCTACAACTAAAATAGCTCTATAATCACCTGCAACCACGAGTTGTGTATTGCACATCTGACAGAGTGTTGTTTACCAAATAAGGGGCATATTAACAACGAGGCGATAAGCAATTATCGCCGCTTTAGCGTCCGTTTTCGGACGGAAAGCGGCGATAATTCTATCGCCTAATCAGCAAGGTCACGCTATCGCGTGAATCCTTGCTCTATCGCCCTTTCCCCCAACGCCCATCCTTGCATCTCTAATGAGATGCAAAGTGGGCGTTACTGGGCGTACCCCGGATGGGCTACGTTGCAAATATCGCCGATGTTCACATCGCGATATTTACAAGGCAGCCCACAGGATTATAGCAGACGTTAGATTTTGGCGAAAACGGCCGTTTTTGCCAAAATCTAACGTCTGCTATAATCCTGACTTACCTATGTTAGGCATAGGAGGTGGATTCTGCTGATACGACCACAGGGTCGTATCAGCAAGGTTATCGCCCTTTGCAGGGAACATCGCTGGAAAACCAGCGATGTTCCCTGCAAAAGGGCGATATCCTCGCTATCTCTGGAATTTTTATCGCCCTGGAGTAACGCGTTGTTAATAACGCGCTACCAGGGCGATAAATGCCAGAGATAGCCTGCAATAATATAATTATCGCTAAGCACGGCCAGCGATAATTATCGCTGGCCGTTGTTAATATGCCCCTAAATAACCCCCCTCCCCACTCGAGGTGGTATCATTATGCACAGCACAACTCAAAAACAATTTGAGAAGTGAACTTTGGGTGGCATGTGGTACTTTATAAAACCCACTGCTAAATGGCTGTCCATAAGATGCTTAAAAAACCTTTCGGTGGGCCTAAAAATCTTCTTTCTAACTCAATAGTGTTCTTAGTGTCTCTCTTCGAAGACTGCAAGAGCTCTGCAGAGGTGCGGGAACAATTTTCAGAGTGGGGGTGCTGCCATCGATGGCACATCATTGAAGTCATAGGCATTGTGAAAAATCAATCTTCACACAAAGAAGAAGTATAGCAAACAGGCCACGCCCATTCAGCAGGAGATTGGCATGAGTGTGGTATGTAGCTGGTGGTACATTTTGGAGAATATGTCGCAAATATATTAGTGGTGTGGTAGTGCACTGTCATTTACAGACAGCACATTTGCTATTGAAATGACCAGCACTGGCATTGAATATTACTGATAAAACCACAAACCATAATGTGTGAAAATTGGGTTTCAGCAAATACGCTTTGGACGTCACCCAAGTATAGTGCCTTGATTTGTTTTGATCCAATTAAAATCTTTGGGGCTTATTTACAAGGCCCTTGCGCCACTTTTTTAACATGGGAAAAGTGACGCAAAAGTGGCGCAAGGGGCTTGTAAATCAGCCCCTTTGTTTCCATCACACATCAGAATTACAAAAAAATTGCTTTCTTTGTGCTTTCCTAACTGCTGATATACTTTGAAATATTTGTACAGTCCATTCAAATTCCTTTCCTTTCACGCTCCCTGTACCCCAAAAAGATAGGTCGTTCACTTTAAAAAATGCTCTAATTTTTCAGTTAGTGAAAAAAACAATCCCCATGTTAAAAGAATGAGCAGCAATTTGTAAGAAGGCAGAGCCTGACAATTGACCTCTGTCTTTCAAAGCCACGATAAAAACTGAGGGGCATATTAGCAAGACCGGCGATAAAATTATCGCCGTTTTAGCGACAGGAAACTGCCGCTAAAACGGCGATAATGGGCTTGTTAATATGCGTTATAGAATTCCAATAGAAGCCAGGTTAGATGTGCAGGACATCTAACCTGGGCTTCTATTGGAATTCTATAACGAATATTAGCAAGCCCATTATCGCCGTTTTAGCGGCAGTTTCCTGCCGCTAAAACGGCGATAATTTTATCGCTGGTCTTGCTAATATGCCCCACAGTGACCAGGGACTGCGCATTCGGCGGTCATCGCCCCTTCATGGCATGGATGGAGGGCTGCTGTGGAAGGCTTCCCTATTTTTAACACAGACTGGGTTTGAAATGCATTTGGAGCTGTTCCACCACACCTGCCCTTTAAACTTTGTTCATCTCAATCCCTTGTTCAGGACGTACCAACCTTCGCCCTCCTCTCGCGCTAATAGCTGCAATCTTATAAATCATTAATAGGGTTTGGGGCCTTGACCTCAACCCGCCTGTCACATCGCTTCCAAATTCGAAGAGGATACTCCGACTAAATTCCCAAATCTCATTTCACGTCAAAGTGGGGTTTTATTTAAGACAAAAAGATAAAAGCTCGGATAAAACTACAATTTCATAGTCGAACTGACTTTTTCTGGACTAAAGCTTCGACCTTCATGGGCTTGTAACATGGATGTTTTCAACCGATTTATAGGAATTTATTGGAATGTTGACTCTGAGATTTTCAAAATTCTATCAACATTGGGGCCTCTGCAGTGCGCACGCGGCGAGGCAGGGTGCAGAGTAGACGGCAGTCATAATGTTTCACTAAAACAGATGGATACCACAGGAACTAGCAAGATAACTCATCGAATCAAACCCTGCTGCCGACATCTGCTGTGAAGTACTGGTCACAAATTCCAATCCTGGTGTGGTCAACTCAGCTATTCATTCTTTCTGATCGATATTGTAGACTAGCATCTCACTGGGTAATAGTAACATCTGGAGTCCAGATAGCATACAGCCTGCACAAGCTGTGGCGTTATTGTTCTATATAAAGCAACCTATTTTTAATGGTCATAGCGGCCCCCTTTCAGAGGAGTAGGAAACGTCCGCTTGGGATTAGGGATGAGGTCAGGTCTGAGATTGGACCCCCCAACTGTCCCTGACGACACTTGATGCTTACGCAAAGACCACCCTTAAGTGCACACTAATTGCGCTCCACATCCCCAGCTTCTAGGTGGCGCAGTGTTGTTAGTGTACCTCATGAGAGGTTCTTTGTGGTTGTGTTCGTGTGATAATATGGGGCCACATATACATAGGTTTAATTTTGCGATTTCCTATTAGCACATTTTTTAAATTTGTTATTAGGAAATTGCAAACACCTATGTACTAATGTGTCTTTGACAAATTTAGCAATTCCTAATGGGGTTGCAATTGACCTACCTCATTAAGGGCCATATGCATCAAAAAAACATTTTGCAATCACCAAATAGCAATTTTTACCGAATCGCTATTTGGTAATCGCAAAATGCTATGTATGTAAGTAATCACCAAAGTTATCGCAATTCCTTAATATTACCTAATAGCGATTCGCTAAATAGATAATTGCTATTAGGTAATACTACTCTTTCGTTCCTATGGGCCTAAAGACCCATAGGTGCGAATGGTTTTACATTAGTTAATTTGCGATTACCTAATTGGTAATTGCAAATTAGGTAAAGCAAAGCCAAGGGTGCCCAGGGGCCTAAGGCCCCCCTGAAGCATCCCCCAAAACAATTGTGCACATGTAAAGCGCACACATACCCTGCAGGCATGTGTGCGCTACATGGCACTTAGAGCAATGCATTTTTGTGCTTTTTTCAAAATTTGCACATGGTTACCATCAACTTGGAGTCAATGGTAATAGCATTTTCCTAAATGCACAGTTTGCATTTAGAAAATGCTTGGTACATGTGCTAAGGGAATCGCAAATTGCGATTCCCTATTTGTAGTCGCAATTTTAGGTTATCACTATTTTTGCGATTACCTAAAAAGGCTATTTTGCATTTACAAATGGCAGAATTTTGCAAGTCGCACCGTTTGTGAATTCAAAATTGTTTCATACAAGTGGCCCTAATATTCATGAGGTAGGTCGCAATTTGCGACCCATTGGGAATCACTAAAAACACTGGGATGGTGGTCTGCTGGGGCCAGCAGAGCACCATGTCTGTGTTTGCTTTTAAATAAAGCAACATTTTTTTTTTTAATGCAGCCCGTTTTCCTGAAAGGGCGACAGGATGTGTTTCAAAAACAAAAATTAAACGTTTCAGTTAATTTTTTAAGAGTACGAAGTGGTCCGTGGGATCGCTGCCTGCTCTTAAAAAACGTTTTTGCATGCATTCACAAAGGGAAAGGGGTCCACTGGGGACCTTGTCCTGTTTGGAACTGGGTTGGGTAAAATGCGAAAGTTTTGCGACTGCATTTCAGTCGTAAAATATTCTTACATAGCACTGCGAGTCACTATTAGGAAGGGATGCCCTTAACACGCCCCTTATAGGTTGCCAAATCACAAAATGGGTTTGTTACATAGGAAAATAAATTTTTTCTGGTCGAAAACGCCCCTATTCTGCGAAGTGGGATGTTTGGGACCAGGAAAAAAGCTACGTATATGTAGCCCCATGGTGCAGTAGAACAGGCGAAGAGGTGAAGAGTTAGTGCATCCTCGATGGATTCATAAAAGGACTCAGTAAACCCTGTCATCCTCCTCTACCACCCCCTCCATATCCAAAACAACCCAAACCTCCAGTAGAGAAAAACGCAAGTGTTTTTAAACTATTTCTCCACCTTGCACTTTTTCACTCTCTCCACTCTTCCTGCTGCAGAAGTGAGCTTACCTGCACCGGTGCGAGGGCATTTTCTGTAACTGGGCACACTGTCCCAGACTGCTCTGAGTGCTCTCAATGAGAGTGCTGCCAATGCAGATTAGGGAAGCACCAATGATTTGAGCATAAGGCACTTTAGGTAAAGTCACCTGTTTTACATGGTCTCCCTAGATTTGTTTTATGGACTTACATTGCTGTCATTTTGCGCATCTGGGTATTGAGAGGTTGATGAGCGATTTCACTGCATATGCCTTTTCCCCGAAACTTGTAACAATTTGGAACACATTTATTAGTTTGTATACTTTTATGTAAGGCCACTGTAAACTGTGCTGAAATTGTGCAAGTGGCATAAAGGTCAATTGCTAAGTGTTTATCAAAGAGCACGCAAACATCAGGGGTTTCAAGGTGCTTTGTGGGTGTGTAGAAGGTTCCAGAATTTTACAAAAGAACATTTAACCACATCTAGAGGACAGGCAAGTCTTCAATCAGCAACAAAAAGCAAAAAGACAGAAGGTCCGACACAAAGTGGAGGGCATGGAATTCCATAGCAAGGGGACAAATATGGCAAGTGATATGAAGTAATTTAGCTCCTGAAAATCTCAAAGTGCACAAAGGGGCACAGGAATGTTGTAACCATTGCTGGCATAACTTTCCTACGCTACAGGTGGTAAAAATCCCCGAATATTGTGGCTGTCTGTATCAGGGGTCTGGTCTGCTAGCTTTGAAGCCCATAGAGGAGTTTAAAAAACATGCATTATAACCATTAGTGTCAACTGGCCACACTAACCACCAATCTGAACTTGAAAGTGAACAGTTATATGTGTCATTCTTTTCCATATTATTGAGCTGCACTTCTGTAAACTTTGCAAAGTGTTGCCAATTGTGAAACTATGCAATAGAGGGAAAGTGTGTGTGTTAATTTCCTTAATTTTAGCCAAACCATAGGCACATAGTTTGTTGCACTGTTTTGTTCAGAAAAATCATTTGTTTAGGGATTACAAAAGCTCTGAATAAAGTATCACTGCCCTGTACTTCCCAGTGTTGGGTTCCTCAAATTGATTTCAAATCAATGTTTTCCTTTAAATATTAATAGCCTTATTTGGCGAGCTGGGAAATAAAGGGATTTGAATAGATTAATTTTGCTTGGGTCAGCATATTCTCTTTGCTGGGGAAGGGGTAAGCTTATAATAATAAGAAACGGGGTCTAAAGGGTTGTGACCAGAAAAATGTGCAAACTTTCTCAAATATGTTTTTGAACTACCCACTAGTGGTGTTGGGCAATGTTCCCATTGTGTGTAATTGAAAACTGAATGTGGAGTATTAGCTCTGTGTAAGTAGTGTTGAGCATAATGATAAGAAAATATTTCACCATAATTAGCAGAGTTTAAATACAAATGTTCAGTTTTGTATACTGTATAAGACTCAAGTTCAGAAAGCATGCTCCTGACTGTTTCAACATCTCATTCATCAGAGATGGAGCCAGGGGTTATAATTTCGTCCATAGCTACCTTAAACACAAAAGGAATCTGCAGACTTTCTGTAGGAAAACAAGAAATGCAGAAATTTCCACAAGGGAGAGGTCTCTTCGCATTTTATGTGAAGAGGAATGAGGCTTCAGCACCTCAGCTACCAGTTCTACAGCAGAGCGTTCTGGAAGGTAATGTCCATTCAGAAGCAAGAAAAATACTGGAACAACTCCAATACAAACAAATAGGAATAACAGTGAATTGGAAATCCAAATATAGGACCATGGAAGCATCAGATAAGTCTGTTTCAGCCATAAAATAAATGCACGTACACCATGTAGTGAAGTATGCGAGGAATCAGTAGAAAAGTCATCTATATCTGCAAAGTAACCAGAGGCAAGTCTGTGCTAAAACAGGGACCTCATGTGGCATAGGAGAACTGCTAGGCACCTCCAAAGGTGGTTGGTAACAAACAAATCAGTTGTTAGCAATAGACAATTGTAAATTCACATCTGATGTGCATCCTGTATTAGTTGTGGTAGCAGGACACAGTAAAAGTTCAGCATCTGAAGTCCCCAGCTGGGGAGAATCAGTATTTGTATTATTTAATGCTTGTAGTGGGAATTCCTGTTTGGTAGCAAGAGGAGGCAGTTAACTACCAAGAAGCCCTAGTGACCTACTGTGTAGGACTGGCCACATGATGAAGTTTGATCACCTCTATGGAAACAAAGCATTTGTTTCTACAACCAGCAAGCGGTGGCAAAATCACAGTTCTGGTACCTTGAATGCTAAGGACTGGCACTGGTGCTCTGTATAATGGTCAAATTATTTTCTTTCAGTAATATTCTCTCAAACTAGATCCCCAACTTTAGGAATCCATTCGGAAGTTGCTGGTTGCCCCTTCACTTCGTCAGTGGCACAACATTTGGAAATTTCATTTGAGCGCTTATCTTGAAAGTCTTGTAGTTCCCGTAAGACAGCAAAACATTGACGTCAAAAGGCATGTCTGCTGCCACTGCGCCAGGGATGTTGAGAGCTGGAATGTAGGATCATCTAGGCAGATTATTTAAAGCTCTCTGGACTCCATACAAGTGATGGATCCAACTATGATCTGAACCTAATACTCTAGCTCTACCTAACGCTGCCTATACTTTTGAGAGCACAGAGGGAGTAGCCTCTGCCAGATCCCTTGGGATAGCCTACCTCCCATACCTGAGTATGATGTATCAGGATGCCGGCCATGTGTAGAACAGGCTATAGTCCTTTGCAGGATGGTTACCATCAGGTCAGAGTCAGCAGGACTGCATCTCACCCACAGTGCTTCGCATTCCAGGACAATACCAACAGAAGTGCTCCTCTGCTAAATGTAATGCTGAGACTGTTTATATAATAAAAGCATGTTCCAATCGCACTGTCTCAAGGGTGCAGAGCTGATGCGATGGTGTGTCTGGAGCCTCAAAGCTGTCTCCAACCGTACAACCAAATGCAAGGGCTTCACATTGCATGTGCCTAGCCTTGAACAGAGTGTACAAGCAACATGATGATAATGCTTAATAATAAATTCGACTTGCAAACGATAAAGAATTGCACTTAGAGTTAATTAATCACTACTAATGACAATTTGCCTTGGGCTTCAAACATAAAATGCATTTTAAACATGACACACAGACATTTGGTGCTGAAAACAAAAACACAAAGTTTTGATATTCAACCAGACGCTTTTCCTTTGATAAATCATGTTCTTTAAAAATGTTAAAATATGTGCAAATATAATGTATAGTTACTGTGACTAGTTTAAATGTTGTCGTCACTATAGAACATGGTCTTTTTAACTTACAATAATTATTATACCTGTGCAGCAGTAACATATAGCCTGTATTAAATTAGCATTACATTTAAAACATTTAAAGCAGTGACAGCTAACTAGAATTAATGGTTTGCAGCTTGCTCAGAAAAGCTTACTTCATCTTTGACATTCCAGATAACAGTAGAATGTGCCTGAGAAGCCTCAGCATAACCTCTGAGCTTTAGCATATTAGTTGCTGGTACAATGTTTCATTTAAATATGACCCCATTCATTTTTTTGCCATAGAGAACAGAAAGCACAAATAAGTTTCTCTTGCAGCTAATGCAATGTGTTTAGTTAAAATAACATGTTTATCAGAAGGTTAGGAAATGAAGTCATTTTAAATATGATTCAAATGTGCTGTGAGAACAAAGTGAAAGCCAGCGCCTGATAAATAACGTGAAAAGGGGAAAATGTGCCTTTTGGAGAATACTGAATTTCCATTGGATGAAGACAAAAACAGACCATGTTTTAGCAACATGACCCTCACCAAAATGGAAGATCTTCACTTAGTGTGATTCCAGTGTTTACAGCGGTATTCATTTACTATTAAAATATAGTATTTATTTAGTATGCATGAAGACTATGTAGTATGCCCACAAGCCGAAATATGCAAATGAGGGAATACTAGTTCTACTCAACTACCCTGCAAATACATGATGAACACTTCAATTGATTACTAAAAGAAGACTAGTAGTATTCTAGAAGAATAGTATTTGAAGCTTAGTAGTATTCTGTTAGGGTTTATTTGCAGCTCTTATGCTATTTCAAGAGCAAAATGAAGGCTAGTCTCATTGATTGTGACCACTGTTTGAAGACTAGTGGTATTCTTTGTGAGCAATATCTGAATACTAACGGCAATGATTGTGAAGACTCAAGTAAGACTAGCAGAATTTAAAGTGAATGTTAATTGAACACTATTGTGCTATTTCAAGAGCAAAATTAAGGCTAGTCTCATTTATTGTGACCGCTAATTGAAGATTAGTGGTATCTTTGTGAGCAATATCTGAAGACTAATGGCAATGACTGTCAAGAGTTAAGTAAGACTAGCAGAATTCAAATTGAATGTTAATTGAACACAAGTCGCATTAATTCTGATTAATTTATAGCAATTTTATTCATTTGGTTGCTTGCACAAGGCTTCTTTTCATGATGGCTTTTGGACTAAATTTTATGTGTTACATATCTTGGGAGTCAATGATTCTAATACGCCTGTTACAAACTCATTAGTCATGCATTTAGTAAGCATTTTATAATTGTGGTATGTGAGAAGACCGGAGCAAGAGATCGTAGGAGAAGCACAAAGCAAAGGAGCCAACCCAGACATACACAGGATTGTACCAGGAGACCCCTCCTCCTGCAAGTAGAGAGCCAGTTGAATTGTCGAGAACCTGACTGAATTCCCACTTGGTCCATGACAAGACAGGATCACCACCGTTTGTTTTCAGGTTACCCAAAATGAGCAATTGTGCAAAATTCAATTAGTTGTCAGATAAAAAAGTAATTGTTCTAATTCCTCCTGTGTTGATTGTCCACCAGACTCCATTAATGTTAGAACTTATAAAAACAATTCACTAAACACATTTGTACAAGGCGTTTATGGCATTGACTTGTAAATCTTTTTAAAGGAAATGCAGTTGATCACAAAAGTGTGTGTTATGACATTTCAATGATATTTGGCACTCAGCCTTTTATCCTGAGGTTGATAAAATGAGTACCATTGAGTTGGGTAACAATAAACATCTATTAATCAGCAACAAGATACCTTTTCGCTAAACGTGTGCATTACAAATGTACATGTTATGTTAGGGTAAACACCAGTTAAAACTTAAAAATAACTGAACCATTGGTGCCAGATAATCTGCGATTGGCCCATTCAAAGTGGAAGGGTGGACCCTGATTGGCTGGCCACAAAAATGAGAATGTTGGGTCAGCCATCTCAATCCTCTAGTCCTGAAGGGGGAAAAAAAACATGAAAGGCCACATAGGGGTCAGGATAGGCATGCCTTTGGGACACCCCACTTTAATTCAAAACAGGTAAAAACAGAAAATAAGAAGATTGGGTCGCAGGTACCCCGGTATCAGTGCCTGGTACTAGGGTACCCAGCGCAGTAGCCACTGTGGTACCAATAAAACATTAAAAAATAAAATACAAAACCATACGGCCAATCACCACTTTGCACATGCGAAAGACAGGCACCATCATATCATGGAAGCCAACAACAGGACAGGAATTCCTACCATTATACCCAACCCAGCATTTTACCAGAGGTAGCCAAAATATCATGCGTGCTCACATATGGCCAAGAATGACCCTTTTTGTGACTGGGCCAAAGTTTTCCAAAGGTTGGGTATCATGCAATGGTTGCCTAGTTGCCAAGGAAAACCATTATGTGAGGGTCAGCATATCACCAGTGTTGGCAATGGGAGCAACACTACTCCCTCAGGCACTCACAGAGCCTTAAATGTTTTTCTAGATTACCTTTTACTGCTGTCACGACGCCAAATGGTGCTCCAGGCTGCCTTGCTTTTCCCCTCACGTAGACAGCAGCAGTTCCCCGATTAGTACTCTTGGGAGAAGTGGACGTTAGTCCTTTGGGTAGACTGCAGGAGACAACTGGGAGAGAATGACACGGCCTGGGGGAGGGTTTGAAACAGGAGAGCATGAGAGCAGCAAGCAGGAGCGGGAGTGCATGGATAAATGGACCCTGCAGTGGAGAGAGACCTTGTTATGTGAAAACTGTAGGTGTGAACGAAAGCATGAGTGACTCCACACCCGTGTAAACATTTACAATCTTTCTGATAGGACCATCAGGAAGAATGAAGTAAATGAGAATGCTAGCAGCTGAGGGACAGTATGAGTTAGCATACACAAATCTTTTATTATTTCATCTATTTAAACTCAATAATATTTGGTGTTAGAACTTTCTATGTAGAAGCCTCTACTCCAGTGGTGGCTGCTTTCAATAGAAAGTGGTAGGGCAGCGGATATTTAAAAAAAGAAAAAAGGACTTACCTACCGCTGTCCAGCTTCTTCCACGAGCGCAGTCCAGCTCCCAGACTGCACACCCAATCCCGAAGCTGCTCTCATGCTATTACCCAGCATGACAGCATCACCAGGATTGGCCTGAGTGGACTGGTTTAACGCTCACTAAGGCATATGAGTCTGTGGCTTTTCTCTACCTGGGCTACAGAAATGTAAGTGTGCATGTTGGTTTGGCCGTCCTAGGTTGGCCGGCCAAACCAACAAGCGAACTAACAGTGCCCACCACTCCTCCTCCCTGCTATTGTCCCTAGAGGATGACCCTGCCATAGACTCGGGCCACTTGGCTTAGCCAAGGAAAAATAAAATGATAAATTGTTTTATTATCATTTTATTGTTCATCTGCTGGCTTTTAGCAGTGGGGGGGCGACGCTCCTTTGCCACTACGGAGGAGCCGTCGCTGCTCTACTCTCTACCCTCTCAACCCCACCACCTTCAAACCTTATCAGGAGAAAAGACAGAGGTGAAGACTAGGTTGTGTTTCAGAGATAGAGGAAGCTGGGAAGACTGGGAGTCTGGGTGTTTCTGTCAGGTTTCTTTGGCCTTGAATATTTATGTAGTTGTGCCTCTATATATGATCTAACCTTAGGGTAAGAGCAAAAAAAGATCTGGTGGCATAGGATGTAAGTGGAGGAGGGATAGAAAATGGGAGAGAGAAGAACTATGAAAACAGTGGTCTAGATGGATGTTTCTTTGGGCATGCAGAGCAGGTGGTTACAAGCAATTTCTGAATTGAGCTATTTAGTACTGTGACTATGAGTGACACTTTCCCGCGAGCAAAATCAAGCAATGAAGATAAGGGAAACATATAAATATAAAAAATGACACCCTTTTGAGCAATGAGAAACTCATAGCTTATAAGTTTTCAGATTAACATTTTCATAGTATCATTGTACATACAAGTGACATTCTACAAGCAAATGTATGACACGTGGAGCTTTTCCCTTCAGCTAACTAAAAGTTCCCAGTGGACTGACCTGTGCCACTGTCTGCCGACCATCCAACAAAATAAAATGAAACTACGACAGAAGGGCTCCATCGTCTAGGTGTAGCCAACCGTTTCTATGCCAGGGTGTTTGCACATTCCTAAAACCCATAGCAAGCGTCCTAGTGCTAATAGGGCAGTAATGCTGCACAATAATGGCGCTAGAAGGATGAATAATTGGATGTGTAATGGACTCCTTATAGCATAAATGATGCCTGGGTGGGGGATGTGATACTTGGGCAGGTGGGTAGGTAGCTGAATAGATGGATGCATGTGAGAAGCGATGAAAAAGGTCGGCATGTCTGCGTGTGTGTATGAGTAGATGAATGAATGAACAGAGACATGGGGAGTTGAATAGATAGGTGTGGAGGCGAGTGAATCGACTGAAAAACGAATGGATGCATATGTCAGCTCATAATTAAACATTGGGCTAGAAGGATAGTTGAAGCAGGTGATCTGTCAATGGAACGGTGGTCGATCAAGGAATGGATGCACGAGTAGAGTCCGTCATAGTTATAGCAATACATGAGTTCTCCCCACGAATTCATCCTTCAATCCGTGCTCCAACCATCCCAGTCAACCATCCATACATGCATTCATCCATCCACCCCTCTCACATCCATCTATCCCTCTCTATCCATCTCCAACTCAGCATCCATCCATCCCCATTAACATGTACACTAGCCCCCGTGGGTCATTTCTAGGTGATATTCTCTCAGAGCAAGTAAATATTTCATTTCTGTGTGATCCTGCGGGTAGCCGACGAAAATTATCACGGTCCCTGTGATCAACATGCTCCTAGTGCACGCAACCAATTTTGTCAGCCATAGTAAGAGAGATTGGAATGACAACAGCTCTTCCAGGTGAGTAAACCCCACTTTCTTATGAACAATAGAGGATGATGATGAAGAGGAAGTACACAGAAGATGCTTAAAAAGGTGTTTTCCTCAGCCTGTAAAGGTCTACTAGGCATATCACCCCACCCCATCATACATTGCTGCTGACAGTGGTTTTGCTTTATAGATGAGAATCATTTCCCTGATATGGCGGCATCCGAATTTGTGAGAAAACCTAAACACACCCTCTCACACTCTTCATTTTAAGCAGGGCATTCTGTATATGTTGGACCCATGAACCATTACTAGAGAAGAGAATGCCCAGGTAACAAAAGGAATTGACTTTTGTGAGTGGTGTACTTTCAATAAAAAAGGTCCTGACCTTCTGAGTAGTTTTTCCACAAGACATTATAAGTATCTAGGATGTATTAATCTTTAATTTCCTGGTTTCCATAAATCAAGCGAAGGTGTCCATTAATCTCTGTAGTCCGATGGCGGTTCTAGACAATAGAACTGCATCGTCAGCAAACAAAAGAACAGGGGCTGGGAAGCCAACAGCAATTGGCCTGCAAGAGCATCATCAACACCATTTATAAATAGTGAAAATAAAAATGGGGCCAGCACACACCCCTGTCTAAAGCCCCATCTAATTCTAAAACATGGTGAACATTCCTCATTGGGGCCATATCGTACCTTGGCTGAAAGATTCTTATTCAGCCGGGAAAGAAAACAGACAATGTTTTTGGGGGGGCCATGTGAGCACAAGTTATAACACAAGATAGAATGGTCCACCAGTTCGAAAGCACTACTGAGGTTAGCAAAACAGAAGTAAAGGGATCCTGGCTTAGCCTTAGTGTGCTTCCCAATGAGAAGTTTGTGATTTACACATTTGTTCCACTGTCCCCATTCCCTCCCTAAATCCATACTGGACATCTGACAGGGTAGAATTATAGATAGCCCATTCCTCCAATCTCTGCAAGACTACTGTTATGCCCTGCATAGTTATTCTATGTTCCACACTTCACCCTTTCTTCCTGCTGCTCAGCCAATGTGCATGTTTACTGTAGAATGTTGGGAATGCAGTGATGCATGGAATGTTGGGTGTCTGTGCGAGTGAGGAATGACAGTTAGAGAGAGGGGCTGAGCAGCAGGAGGCTGCTCCTGGTGGGGTTTGCTACTACAAGGGGTTTCCTACTACCTGGAACTAATGGCTTGACTTCTGGCTAATCTACATATACTTCACCTGTTACCTGGACTACCTGTCTGATGTACTTACCATCCATCTGGATGTACCTGAACCGACTACAAGATTAAAGGTACATGTTAAATCTACTTGGCTACCAGGGTCTACTTCTGTCACAGGACACAACAACTACCCTACCCAAGAGTTTCACAGATAAAGCCAGGAGATAAATTGGGCAGTAACACTTCCGGTCAGACCTTTACCCTTCTTGAAAATGGGGCTATAATAGAATTAGCCCACGTAGAGGGTACTAAGCCCATTGCCACTGCATTAAAGAAGCAAGTTAGAATTGGTCCCCATAGCTCACTCATGTCTTTAAAAGCATCAACCAGAATCCCATTGGGTCTGGGTGCTTTACCTCTGGTGAATCCTTTCAAGGCTTCAACAACCTCATCCAGGGTAAAGTCAAAGGGCCTACTACTCAGGGGAATAATACTTGTTTCGGCCTCCTCTAAGGCTGGATGAATATACGTCGACTTATTAAGTGATCAAACCAGGCTTGAAGAGGGATGTGAGATGTTAAATCAGGAATAGAGTCATTTTTAAAAAACGGGGCATTTACAGTATTCCAAAAAAGTATACCGTCATTAGTATCGACTGCCTGAACCAGGTTCAACCAAGCCTTTTCCCTAAACTCTTTTTCCCTGAAAGCTACCACCTTATTATATTGCTTCCCTAGGGACTTGATGACAGAATAGTTCCTTGGGACACAATGGAGAGCAACCCTCAACTTCTTAGAAGCGTGTATACACAAGTGATTGAACCAGCCATGTCTCTTGGTGGCCCCTGACCTTGCAGGGTGCATCAAAGGGTGCTGGGAGCTTTGGCAATTAGCTCAAAGGCATTGACCAAACCAACATTGTCCACATCAGGGTCTAAGCAAAGACCGAACTCATTTGCATTCATAGCTAACACCCTCCGCAGTACTATCAACCGGAGGCAGTGTAACATGAACGCCATTCAGCCTACCTGGAACAATATTTGCTACACATTTAGAAACTGGGGGGCAGTGGCATAGAGGAACATAGATAACACAATTGGGTTATGATCACTTACTGCAGTTTGTTTTACCCCAAAATTGGGAACTAGATGACTAGCAGTGTTTACTTCTACTAACAAACATATTTGTCTGTTTATTGCATGAGGCATTATAGTCTTTCAAAAACAGCAGATCGTATTTGTTATGAGTATCACTTCCCATCAAGTCCTTCATGCCAGGGCACAGTTACACACTCCTTGCCAGTAGCATGTCTGTGCCATGTGATTATGAATAATGAATGTATCTTGGTGACACCACTTTTATCTGCATCATTATTATTTGATCATTTATTGTAACCATGGTGGCAGTGGTAGGCATCACCTTATGTGTATTACTGTACAGCTGTGCTTGTTCATTTATGGTAACCCTGGTGGCTGTAGTGGGCACCACTTTATGTGTATTACTGTGCATCTGTGCTTTTAACCCTGGTGGCCATGGTAGGTATTCAGCAGAACCTCTACACGAACTGCATGATGACATGCTAATCGCCACATGGGTTCAGCCTTAGAACAGTGTTAGCACATGGACTCGTGCAAACTGCCAGAATTACCTCACGTGCAAATTACCAAAATTAGCAGCATGCTTGATTTCACACCACCGTGGCAAGACACGTCCCTTCACTCACGACTGCAGTTATTTTCACCGCGTTGTGAAGGAACTCATTGCATTAGCCTCGTTAGATCTTCAGCAGCACTTATCCTAGCTCCTGTCGGCACCCTCCTTGCTCCTGGACTCATGGCAACATTCTTCCATGTCTCCAGCCCTCGGAAGAAGTCTCCTCATCGCTTGCACTGCGCCGCCCTCTGCAGAGTTCCCACATTACCTGAAAAGGAAGTACAAGGCCAATCAGACCTCTAAACTCGGACAAGATCGCGCTCAAAGTGCTGAGGCTGCTCGTTACCAAGACAAGGTAAAAGGCTAGCCTTATTACATTGCGCAAAAGGATGTTAGTGCAAGCAGCACTTGGGTTATTATTTATTTCCCGGACAGCATACTTTTGAACTAAATGATTGAGTCTGATCGCTTCAACTACAGAGTCCGCGAAAGCAAAGCTGACCCAGCCTGGTCGGCGCGATCGGAACCACCTCCTGGCTAGAAGATGAGATGGATTGTAAACACGTAAACACCGGAGCAGAGCAGCAACTGCACAGTGTAGTAAAATAATACAGAGAGAGGAAATCGCCATTCCCCATGGATTCACTGCCTCACTCACCTCAGCCATCGTGTCTCTCCCATCTCTCCTACACCAATTCCCATCCTGCCGGACGTACTTGATTTAAAACCTGCACATTTCTTCGTTTTTATCTCAAAAGAGACACAAAGAGAATAAGAGTATAATTCCTCCGGTTTTAGCTCCATGCTCGCAGCTTCAAATTTCCCTCGTTTTCAGCTCCATGTAAAACAAAGGCCAGCGAGCTGTCGGCTAGCCAGTGCTGCTTGTTTGGACACCAATTGCCGTGACTGATTGGCCGAAACAGCCTGGGAGGCGGAGACAGGGCTACAAGGTTGGTTACAGTATAGCCCTTATCCAGTTTATTTTAACAAACTTTATTGAACACATGAGAGTAACAAGAAGACGGTAAAACTAATTTATTCAAACGTAGCGAAAATCTGAACTTATCATTTAAAAGAATAATAGAAGAATGTCGGCTCGGAGTCTGGAAATGAGAAGATCTGATTTTAGAAGGGTGTATTATAATGTTCAATGGTGCGCGGCTGCTCACAATACTTATATAATAAGGAGGGATGTGGCGAAACGGCCAGGTTCTAGGTTTCCAGTCTCGGATCAACATCCTCTGATTTTGGGCAAATTACCTAATCGCGCCGTGTATACAAATATGAACGTGTTCATGAGTTACCGGTGCTTTTGTAAATCCCTCAAATACCTTCGGGTTGACTTTGTGCTATACAAAACTGAAAAAAAAATAATATTGAATTTATACACAACTGGTCTGTTCTCTTTATGAAGGTCAATTATTCCCCCCCCCCGTGTGTCTCATGTGCAGCTGTGGGCTCGGCTGGGCAGTGTCTGGAGTCTTATATCTCCAGCACGCCCGTGTTTTTCACAGGTCTTTAAAGACCATTTGCATATTTGCATACGTTTGTAAACTGGTTACCGAGGCTTCATTTTTAGGTCTCGCCTGGCGACGCAGCACGAAGCGCTGTCGCTAGCGAGATCTATTGTTACTGACTTGCTTCGGAAGGGAGACAGGAGCTGTGCACGCGCTGGACGGACTGGAAATGTGAACGCGCCCGTGAACACGCACGTACAGACACGCGATGTGCACATCTCCTGTCCCCCTTCCGTCCTCGCAAGCCTCATGCAATATCATTTTTTTTTTTTTAAATGTGCACGCGAGCTCCAAGCGCAGCGCGCTTTACACTCACAGCATGCCTCACCCCACTTACCTGCTCTTGTGGGGACTCTGCGCTGCTCCTCGGCTGGTCTCCGTCTTCAGCCGGTCACTGCAGCAACACGCGGTGCTCCGTCTTGCTCCCAGGAGCCCCGCCTAAAATCCTGCTTTGGCCGCACCATGGGCATTCACGAAGCCACGCCGATGTGCACGCTCACGGAGTGCCTACAACGCGCGCATGGCGCTGTTTCACTTTCCCTTGTTGCATTACTTTTCGGTATCGTGCTGCCGATCTCGCCAGTCCTCGGTCGGATTAGTCCTTTTTCAGTTGCCCGTCCGCCTGTGCTCCCCCGTTTCCAGGCGTGTGCGCATGCGTTTTATGGTACGCATGGGCACTACGCAATTTGTCAAAAGACGGCCATTACAAGGTGATGAGGATTTAAGAAAATAAATTCATTCACATTGAGGCATGTATATGACCAGCGTTTGTATTATAATGTTTGCTTTGTGTTTGTTAGCTTCTCATGGGTCTTAACCAGTGTCCTGTAGCTTGCTGCATGTGTTCTCTAATACGAAATTTCCACTGCCACACCACACCAACAGAAATAATGGCTGCCCCTCAGTAACTGCACCCACATTCCTTTTGTTCGCCGAGCGTGGGTGTGTAATCCTTTTATTTTTCGGCTCCTCCCTGCAAGGTGTAAACTGCATAAATTTTTTTTTTTAAACTAGTGCTCAGGATGTTAAACTGAGGCTGGGATTCGAACACGGATCCCCAGCCCTAATTTTGCAGCTCCGACTGCTGCGCCACGTTCCCTCTGGAGTCTCCCCTTGTTTGCCTCAAGCCACACATTCGCAGCAGCTCGCTCTCTGGCTTTTTGTTTAATTGTTGTAGCGGTTCTACGAGCACCAGTCACATTACACAATGACTTTCATATTTTTTGTAGACACGGAGAGATTAATCGGCAGCTCAGGACATTACTTACATTTCTTTAACAGACCAGCCGATTAATCTACCAGTGTCTACAAAAAATATTAAACTGTCATTGTATAATATAACTGGTGATAGTGGAAAGCGCTGCCTTTCACCATTTTAAACAAGCAGCATTAGTGACAGCAAAAGCCTGTGCCACGCTCGTGCAATCAGCTGGCAATGATACACGCACTAACATTTTTATTTTCAGTGTGTGTATTGCTGCCAGCTGATCGTGGCACAGGCTTTCCTGTCCCTGACAAAAATGCCTGCAAACAAACTAACTCCTCCAATTTGAGCAATCAGTTGCCTTTGAAAATAAGCGTGGTCTCCAAAGGCTCTTTCTGAAACTGTTTGCTGTCAGAGATGGCAGGACAAGCTCTTGTGATCCTAGCTCTGGAAGCATCTATACTGCAGCTTTCAAACTGCTGCAGGCAGTGAGGAAGGGATTTTTGGAGCCACTTTACCCTGTTTCCGGCTCAGTGAAGTGGGAAATACAAGCAGAGATCTGCTAGCCAGCTTCTATCGCCACTGCTGGAAGCCAGAACCACTGATTCTGGTCAATGAAATTTTATTGGGAAAGCCCACTATTGTGAATAAATATCTTCAGACGGGCTAATTAAAATGGCTGTGCTCATTCGTTAAGCCCATCTGCCACCACGTGGGATTGGTGCATTTGTGTACTGTTGGAGATGGCTGTGGGTGGGAGTACAGAGATCCGTGCACATCCAGGCTTGTATAAAACCATTTCCATCACATTCCAGTGACACCGTAATGTGTTTTTAGGCTCTATTTTCTTTAAATGTGTCTACTTTTATTAACAAGATATTTGTGTTTCGCAAGAAAACGTGTTTATCTGGAGGACCGATACACATGGGTTTCCATTACGATCGCTAGTTCGCAGGAGCTCAAAATTTTACCACTGCTACACCTCCTGTTACTGTCTCTCAAAAGGATGTGGCCTCAGGGCTAGAGCTGCCAACTTTGGAGCTAGGGAACCAGGTTCGAGCCTTGGTGTCGGCTCACCACCCGGTGATTCTGGGCAAATCACTTAATCTCCGGTGCCTACTTTATGTGGAATTATTTGTTTATTCAATACGTTCATTTCAGTTTCTTGAAAAAATTGTTTAACATAACCTTGGTAAATTTCTTTAGATTTCTTTAATTGGTTTCTTAAAGGATATGTTGTTTTCCTTCAAACAAACTCTTTATTCCATTTTTCCAAATATTTTTGTGTATAAAAAGGCAGCTAACAGCCAACACGTTGTGTTACTTCTATTGGAACTATTTCAGTGCTGTTAATCAAAATGATACACAAATTATAAAACTATTTTTTGGAAAAAATATTACAACCAGCCGTCTTGGTCATTTTGTTTGTGCATACAGTCATTGTTCAAAAACACAAAAATGCCATAGATAATAGCATATAAACAACATATGTCAGCACCATGATGGCACTGTAGGTTTAGTCTCAAATTTACGTGACGTATTGACCATGGCTAATGTCTGCTTATTTGGTACAGAAATGTAATGTTACAATTAATCAATACACATGGACATGTACCTGGACATTTTTTATTTAACGACAAGGAGGACATGAATTGTTTACATATTGCACCCTATTGAACACATTAAATCACAATGCAATAGGTCTCGCATTTGTGAGAGTTTCAGCTATTGGCATTCTAAATAACAATGCCGTTTATTTATGTGTTTTAAAAACCAGCAAGCGGTGTGTAGACACACACTTTGTACTTATAGTTGTCGCTTATGAAAAGCAATGTTGGCAGTAACTGCGTCTCTTTTACTGCCAGCCTTGCTTCTCGTAAGCAAAGACTACAAGTGCAAAGTGCGTGTTTACGCACCGCTTGCTGGTTTTTAAAACACATAAAGAAAGGCATTGGCATTTACAACGCAAATAGCTCAAACTCTCGCAAATGCGAGACCTATTGCATTGCAAATGCTTGTTTATTCAGGTTCCAGTACCCCTTGGAACCTCCGCTCTGCCTATCCCTTACATTTGTATTTTAGATTTACTGCCATAGTGTGAGACATTTCATCAAAATGAATATAAAGTAGGGTTGCCAGCACGACCCTCCCCGACCCCCAGTCCGGTCCCCACACTCAAACACTACCCTGCACGACCCCCCAGCACTACCCTAAACCCTAAAACACTACCCTACACTACACAAACACCACAACACTACCCTAAACCCTAAAATACTACCCCCAGCACGAACCTCCCCCGACCACCAGTCCGGTCCCCACACTTAAACACTACCCTGCACGACCCTCTAGCACTACCCTAAACCCTAAAACACTACCCTACACAACACAAACACCACAACACTACCCTAAACCCTAAAACACTACCCCCAGCACTATCCTCCCCCGACCCCCAGTCCGGTCCCCACACTCAAACACTACCCTGCACGGCCCCCCAGCACTACCCTAAACCCTAAAACACTACCCTACACTACACAAACACCACAACACTACCCGAAACCCTAAAACACTACCCCCAGCATGACCCTCCCCCGACCCCCAGTCTGGTCCCCACACTCAAACACTACTCTGCACGACCCCCCAGCACTACCCTAAACCCTAAAACACTACCCTACACTACACAAACACCACAACACTACCCTAAACCCTAAAACACTACCCCCAGCACAACCCTCCCCGACCCCCAGTCCGGTCCCCACACTTAAACACTACCCTGCATGACCCCCAGCACTACCCTAAACCCTAAAACACTACCCTACACTACACAAACACCACAACACTACCCTAAACCCTAAATCACTACCCCCAGCACGACCCCCCTGACCCCCAGTCCGGTCACTACACTCAAACACTACTCTGCATGACCCCCCAGCACTACCCTAAACCCTAAAACACTACCCTACACTACACAAACACCACAACACTACCCTAAACCCTAAAACACTCCCCCCAGCACGACCCTCCCCAGACCTCCAGTCCGGTCCCCACACTCAAACACTACCCTGCACGACCCCCAAGCACTACCCTAAAACCTAAAACACTACTCTACACTACACAAACACCACAACACTACCCTAAACCCTAAAACACTACCCCCAGCATGACCCTCCCCCAACCCCCAGTCAGGTCCCTACACTCAATCGTTACCCTGCACGATCCCCCAGCACTACCCTAAACCCTAAAACACTACCCTACACTACACAAACACCACAATAGTATAATAAATAAGGCATAAAAATAGTATAATAAATAAGGCACCGATCTACCATTCAGCATGCAGCTTGAATAGAATGTTAATAGTAGTCTGGGTAAAGTCCAGTAGTATTCAAATAGTTTGTATTCACTAAATGTTCTGCATTGTAAATGAAGACTGTGCGATTACAAATAAGTATGTGCTTAGTATTCTGTTAGTATTCAAGAAGTACCACTCACATATCAGTAGCCTTCATGCACTAGCCTTCCCAAAAAGAACACTATTGAATACTAAAATTGGCATAAAATAGTCTTCAAATGCTATAAAAAGACAGGTTAACCACTAAATGTAGTATTCAACTTCGGTAAGGGGAATTACTGCCTTTCAAACGTGTTCCTAGTTTAGGAACTTCAGGCTGAAATCAGATTTAGATGCAGAGAAAGATTCCTTTAGACCGGGATCTGCAGAGAGAGAGGGGAGAGAAATTCCTTTTGAGGAGAAGACTGGGAGACTTAGTCGGAGATTTGAGATTCCTTTAGCACAGCCGAGATTCAGCTGGACTGATTTGTGTGCAGGAACGTGAGGCTGTGTGTGTTCCCTTTTGACTTTAATTAAAAAACCAAGGGGCCTATTAGCAATAACCGGCGATAATTATCGCTAAGCGCAGTTAGCGCTTGGATAATTATCGCCGGCTATCGAAGGTTTCTATCGCGGAGATAGCGTGCTATCAGCAACGCTTATCTCCAAAGCGATAGAAACCCTGGAGAACAGTGTGATTATCGCTTGAAAACAAGCGATATTCACACTGTTACCAGTGTTAGCTTGGTGATAGGGCGAGGGGGATTTAGCCATGTAATCCACCTCCCATTGGATTACATGGCTAAGTCAGGGTTAGACCAGGCGTTAACAAACCAGCGCTAAACGTGTTTAGCGCTGGTTCGTTAATCACCTCCCCAGCCTCGCTAATAGGCGATAGCGAACTTAGCGACTGTTTCCAGTCGCTTTTAGGTTGGGAACGCCTACTTTGCATGCCATTAGCGATAAATATCGCTGGCATGCAAAGCGGCACCCAACCCGGTCGCTATCGCCTAGGAGCTGTCGCTAACAGCAGTTAGCGACAGCTTGCTAATAGGGCGTTAGAATTATCGCCGCTTTAGCGGGAAAAAGTCCAGCTAAAGCGGCGATAGAGCCCTTGATAATATGCCCCCAAGCTTTATGCTTTGACTAATTGTCCTCAGGTGATGCACAGCTGGGGTTGTCCCCAGGCTCTAGGCTAAACCCACAAAAACATGTTGTACACAGCTTACAGCCAAGTGTAGTGTCAACCTCCTCTGCAATTAGCCAGGAGCTGGGAAAGTCAACACTCCTCTCATGAACCCTCAACACGCTCGGTAATGTAATAATGCCATATTATTCTTACCACACTTTCCATATATGAAGCTGCAGAGACACGACTGCCTTCGTAATATATCCATATTACTAGGAAAAAAAGATTTAAATTTACTTTAGTTGATGTTTTTGGGGGTGGTGCAAAACAAAACCTCAAAGGCATTGAAATACGTCAGTAAGGTAGTAACATAATCAGCACTCCAATTCCTGCCATCTAGTCTTTAAAATTTCGGACATCATTTCACAAAACTACCAATCTGATTCATTTGTCATTTCACTAGCTTAACGATTTAGAGACTGAAAGACTCTCACACTTTGTAGCACAGTTATTCAGGCACCTATTGTCTTAGTCTTGCCACATTGTAGACATAGTGGCGGTGGTGGAAGCTGCTGTTAAGCTCCTACCTTAATGCTTGTTTTTCCTGTCTTTTAGTGTTCTGTTTGATATGCAATATTCTCGTACTGTTAACATTAATTAAAAGTTTTTCTTTCTAATGAATGTCCTTGTCTTTTTCTAGTTAGAAACCCAATCCCAAAACATGAATAGATACTGGCTTTAGTGAAATTCTTCATCTCACAATGGGAATGATTGTTATTGCCCCCCTGCCCTGAACAGCGGCTCACCTGGGACAAAAGAACCTTTTGAATATATAGAGATTCATGTCATGGATATACCTTTGTTCCTGAAATGTTTTGGAACAATTTCCATGTCTGCGTCACTCTGGAAATAAGAGTCCCTATGCACCTAGTATCATGGTCCTTTAATCAATTACAATAAACTGAGATAGTCTGGGTTTATAAGGTGTACATATGCTAAATGCAATACTTTAATTTGAGCCCCCAAAAAACTTAAGAATGCAAACTAAGGGGCAGATTTACAAGCCCCTTGCGCCACTTTTGCGTCACTTTTAACATGGGAAAAGTGACGCAAAAGTGGCGCAAGGGGCTTGTAAATCTGCCCCCAAGTGCGCAAAAGGTGATTAAGCATGCATATGGTATTCCTATAGTTCAAAACTAGCCAAATGGCAACAGAGTGCTGTACAAGGTCAAAGACAAACATGTACATGAAAAATAAAGTATTTATTAGCGGTGACGGAAATATGTAGTAAAAAGAACTCGATTTTTGACACAAATACCAGTAAATGGACATAGTTTTAATATTTCACTTGTATCTGTCAAAGTTTCAACCTTTGTTGAACAATCAATGGGTCATTATCAGGACTTTAAAATGTTGGTGAAGACCATCTTGATATTATATTATTGAAAACAATGAAATAAATATAGGATTTGAAAATCTCAAATGTCTATAAATTGGACAGAGCAACAAAATGAATCAAATATAGGTCCGTCAGGAAACTAAAGGTAGAATCAATCTTGAATACTGAGCATGAACAGAACATACTGCATGATGACCTCAAGTGGTGTAACCCTAGGTATAATTAATTCGTTATCACCACACTGAGTATCAACGTTCTCCTATATAAGAACCTTGAATAGTCTCTGCTGTGAATAATCAATAATTGTTCCAGACTGTAAAGGGTTGTACTGACCCAATATATAAATGAGCCTGAATCGCACCATTGCAGTAGTAAACATCACTGGCCCCAGGCAATGTCCACAAAGAGTGATGAGTATTAATGTCAAATGGCAGTAATGAACCAGAAGCAGTGAGGCAAGCCGTAGATAATGGGTAATGGCTTTAATATTAAAGTCGAGATCCGATGACCAATACCGCACCGGAAATCAACGAGCCAGGTCAGAATCTCAGCAAACATTCTTAATTCTAGATTGTAATAGAAATTATCAATACATAATCTATTGTACTTTTTAATACTCAAATGAAATGGAAATGATAATTAATAAAGAGGGAAGAACAACATTAATTACATTTGGAGTCCAGATGGAGAACAACATTTCCACTTATCAGCTTACAATGCAACACTGAGCAATAAACAGTCAAAAAAGTGAACAGGAACATCATTGCAACACTATGGGGCTTATTACGATGGCGATCGGAAAGCCCCCGCCATCGTTGGTTTCAATTGAAACTGGCCGGTCATTCCAGCTGGCTTCCTAAGGGCTCAAGTAGCCCGTCGGCCAGTCAGAGGCAGGCCTGTAATCCCAAAGGGCGGTTTCTCCGCCCTTGGGATTATGATGCACATTTTCCGGCAGGGTTTCCATGCCGGCCTTCACGACATGGAAACCCTGTCGGAAAGCGTATTTGTGGGCCCCTAGCAGCCTCCATAGGTGTCCCCCTGTTAATTCCTGCACTCCATGGCAGGCACCTTGAGGTGCCTGCCACGGGGTGCAGGGATTAACACCACCTCCCATTTCCCTATGGGAGCATGTACGGCACCCGATTTACGGCCATAACACATGCTCCCATAGGAAAATGTCGGAATGCGACTGAACAGTGTTCGGTCGCATCCAAATAAGGCGGTCGGGACCGCCGACTGGAAGTCAGTCGGTCCCGACATCGTAATCGGCCCCATAGACCCAGTGTACATCGCATTCTAAAACACTTTTTGGGATACAGATCAATATTATGACTTTCTTTAACACTGACTTCCATGTGTTGCTGCATATACTTTTGTTTGTTATCCGGAACCAACTGTACCCTCTTCTCATTCCACAATTGTCCATCACTGGTCGACATCTCACATGATAGCTCCTCAACTACCTCTACTGGAGGGGAAAACTTCAACCCATTCGCTGCAATTTGACCCAGCTTTTTCATCTCCCTACTCCCACTTTATCAACACGCAGCTTCTGGCCTCCTTCATATTTTTTTTGCACTTATCTCCTCACATCAGCAACCCCCTCAAATGGGATGGATCAATTGTTGATCTACTCATCATTTCCTATTTATCTAACAGCCAGGTACATGGCCCTTTTGCAAAAACAAATGGTGACTCTCCCGTAGTTATGTTAGGAGTGGTCCTCATTGCCCATAACATGACCTCTATCACACTCTTCCAATTAAGCCGATTCACTAGGGCCAACTGTAACTGGCCCTTCAACGTTCAGTTCAAACATTCTTCCAGCCCATTTTTCTGGGGTTTTAAAGGGTGGTTTTCACACGTTCAATCCCATGAGCCTCTAAAAGCATGTTCATGTCAATGGACACCAACTGTATGCAATTAACAGTGACTAGCTCCGTGGGCCAGCCCTCCCTTCTAAATACATCCTGTAGGAACTGAATGACTGTTTGAGTATTTACCATACTCACAAATCTAACCCTTGTCTACTTTGTCAGATAATCTATGAGCACCAGAGCATATTTTGATGTTCACTTCTAGTATACCGTATGGACCAGAGATGTCAATGGCCAACTTGTTCCAAGGGGTCATAGGTACAACCACTGGTGTGACTTGCCACTAAGGATGCATGCATTGCAATGCCTCACATGGCATTCCACGGCACCAGAAATCTTCATGCCCCCTGTGTTTCATAGCTGAATTCCTATATGACCCTTGTGTGACAGGTCTAATACTCTATTCCTTAAATTAAGCAGTATACTAACTCGTCAATGCAGCAAAACAATCCTTGATCACACGCTAATTCATGTGAAATCTGTACATATGGTGTGTAAACGGAATTCATGACCATCATGCTTTGCCAACCATTGACTAACAATTTCATCACTCTCTTTAATATGTCATCACCTTCCAAAGCATTCCTCCATTCCCCTTCACTCAAAGCCTCTCCAAAAACTGTGGTAAAACAATTCACCACACACACTATTTCTACGTCATCATTAAAATGGTTCTCATTTCCTGTTACTGACTGGCATAAGAGAGAGGAAATCAGCCATTGTTTTTCTCTTTTCTGGAACATACTCAATATTGTAATTGGACTCCAGAAAAGGGAACTGCCACCTAGCTATCCTAGGGATGGCATTTCCATAATCTTTGGTACTGAAGAGATCCACTAAGGTCTTGTGGTAACTGTGTAAGGTAAATGGCACCCCCCAATGTATGTTTTAAAATGCTGTTCACCCCAGTGCTAGCGCTTCTTTTTCTATTGAGGAGTTTTTGGTTTCGACACCCTGCAGTGCTCTATATGCAAAAGGCACTACTTCTTCCCTTCCATCACATCTCTTTGCATGAGAACTGCTCTCAGTTCAGCATTACTGGCATCTGTGATTATTATACTCTCATCAATGATGTAAAATGGCATCTACAAAATCAGCCCGCTCTTTCTCAAAAGCATTTTGTCACTCATCATTCCATTCATAAGACTCACCTTTCTACAACAACTTCCTCAAAGGATACATCTTCTCTGCAAAATGTGCAACAAACTTTGAAACAAATTCTATTAAACCTAGAAATGATCTGAGCTGTTCCTAAACTGCAGGAGCATCCTCAATGGCTTTTACATTTTTTATCTTGGGTTCCACTCATTTATGTTAAATGTAATGTCCCAAATAATCCACTCCACCTTCACTAAATCTACATTTGTGGGAACAAAGCCTTAAACCATGTTCTTTCAACATCTGTACCACCACCAACAACCTAGAATCATGTTGCAATGTATCTTTCCATATACCAGGATGTCCTCGTGGAAATACAATACTCCCCTTAGATCCTTAAACATTAACCTCATGGCTCTCAGGAACACAGAGGATGCTGATATTAACCCAAGTGGCATGCTTTTTTTAACGTCATGCACCCTCTGGTGTAACAAAGAAAGTAAGGTGTTTGGATTCTTCCCACACTTGTATCTGGTGATGTGCTGTAGACATGTATAGCATGGCAAATTTGGCATCGTACTTGATTGCACACAACATTTACGATATATTGAGTAGTGTCTCTCAATCCACATAAATATTTTGGTTGAGATTGCGTAAATCAACTCATAATCTGAGTGATTTTTTCCCCCGTAAGTGCCATTACTACAGGCAACAGCCAAACTGAAATCCTGATGTGTTTGATGATGTCCAATTCACACAATTTTATTTTTTTGTGCAACTCTTCTCTAAGACATAACTCTATGTACTTTGAGAACAATTGGTGTAGAATGTTTAAAGATAATTTTGTGTTTAAAACCTAGTTTCTCTGGTGACTCAGAAATTAGCTCAGAAAATGTACCAATCCAGTCACCAACATCGTTCACAGTCACATTAGTCGCACAGAATCCTGTACACAATTTGTTTGACACCACTTGATCAGGGTGGTTTGGATTTAACATGATATCCAAATCACCATGGTCATACCAGCCTAATAGATTCAAGCCTTCTCTGGCAACATAAATGATAGTTGAATTATTTTTTTTTGCAAACTCCACATTGCTTTTAAGTTCCCACTGTATCTCAATGCGTTTGCCGCTATAAGCGAATGTTTTTAATTGAGATTTCTTCAATGTCAAATACTAGATATATTTTACATCAGGCCCTTTTAAAGTAAGGGGTGACCTAGAATCAGCCATCACTTGCACTTCTACTACATTTATAAGTAAAAAAATGTATGGGGGCCTTCATTTGGTTTCTCTTACGACATACACTTAGTGGGAGTTTACACCTTCCCATGCCGCTTCCCTAACAAGACAGAAGACAAATGCATCACTTTTACCACTAACACAATAATCATCCAGTCTGGATAATATAGTTTTCTGAGGACCTGAAGACCAACATATTCTCGCAAAATGTTCTTTTGCTATTGTATTTAAAACATGTTTGGGACACTGCAGGATATATTTGTGCTGTTCTGGTGTTGTTACGACTTCAACACCTAAAACAATATATATTGCCACTATTCTTTTTGTATCCAGACAGTGTTTCAATTTACCTGTATTTAAACCTTTTTTTAATGTCTTTGTGTGGCTCTTTGATTTCTTTGCACAATAATGTGTCCGCTGAAGATGTCAATTCTTTAAAATACGCTTTGGATTCTTCTAGATTTCTTGCAATGTTAAAGGCAGTTTCAAGATTTGGATTTTCCGTACACATTAGTCTCTCCTGAATTATTGTATTCTAAGTCTTCTCTGTTAATTGGTCATGCATAATCTCATCTTTTAGCTCACAGTAATTTCACGTGGTCACTTATGTTCTTAAAGAAGCAGCAAAGTCATCCATGGGTTCTACTGGCTGTTGCGTTTTTTGTAAAAATGTGTGCCTCTCCAATAGTACACTTCTGCTAAGAGAAAATTTCTTATCAAGAGTCTTTAATATTGTGGCATACTCATCTAGCAATTCCACTAATACCAGTTCACCCAGCATTTTCCTGATTTCTTTGTACTTTTACCTCTTGGATTGGCAAAATTGATATACTCTCAGGACCTAGATTATTTGTAAAGCTGCCCCCATGTATAGCTTCCAGTTATTCTTCAAACGCTTCTTTCCATCATTGCCAATCTTATGGAGAAGTGCCAGGAATGAAGGTGGAGTAGTTACTCCATCCATAGTGGGTAATCAACAATATAGATGGAGTATATAACATATTTCTTTACCTAGAAAACTGTCTGTTTAGTGCAGCACTTACCTTTTATTACAAGACGTGGCATGCTGAAGATTTTATTTCCTCTGATAGCGAAGATCAGGCAAAGAAATGGGACGTTGTGTGATGTGTGACATCAGACATCATTTGCCAGTCTTAGTATTGCAGTTGTTGGAGGCGCCCAACACAGGATCTTGCTGGCGTTTTTAGCTTTGGGAAAATTAAAACAAATATCCCTACAAGGAAACCACAGACAGGATGTGCAAATGTGGATTACATGATGTGGTTTGTTTTGTGTGTTTGTTTCATGTCGGCATTAGCAACTGGTCAATCCAGAAGAGAAGACGCACAGGGGATGTGGTGGCAAGCTGGTGGTTGGTGAATCAACTCTTCGCCAGTGAAGAGAAGCACGGACGCAATCCGCAGAGTGAGTATTGGCTTTAATCCATGAAGCCAAGATCTGGCTACCATCACCGCACTAGAGATTAACTGGCATGGTCAGAAACTCAGCAAACATTGATTCTACATTCTAATAGAAATGATAAACTTACATCACGTAGCCCATTACATAACCCCATACGGGTGTGACTAACTGCACTCCTGGACCAAGCTCAACTTAACTGCCACGAGAAATTCCCCTTGATTTCGCTCGATCCAGAGCACCTTGGGACGCACGCCAGGGATAAGGCACTGTTCTCACCTGCAGCCTTTCCTTGAGCCACCGCGCCCCCATGCGACCACGCTGCCACGGGCTGGACATTGTTCCCTTCACTTCCACTATCTTATGGTCCTCATCTTGGACCCATAGCATCCTCTCAAGCATTCTGATTTAATTGTCCTGATGATGATCCCATAACCGCTGTTGGGGATCGAAACGTCATCGACAACAACATCTTAACTCCAATTTTTACTTATGACTGATGTGGAGTACAAGATGTTATTTTAATTGTGACTACTGTAACTTATATATCACTAACAGTCACCTTACAGTTATATGCCTGAGGTCAGGAAATCTGTTGATTTTCAGAACCCCGTCACTTCTTACTCACTTTACGATACCATATGTTGCTTCATGTTTATCGAATATGTAAAAAATACAATACGTTCCATTAGACAGTAATATACCCAAATCTGATTGTAGTTTTGTGGTTATGGTTTTGTATTTTCCTTGATAGGGACCGCTGTCTCTCATAATATAACAATGTAAACAGACATTAACAAATATCAGTATTGGCTCCAAGCAGTAAAGAAAACCAATTTATCCAGTGAGTAATACAGCTTTAAAGGCTATTGGGAATAAACAGTGTTAATAGTACTAGGAAATAATGAGCACCCTTGGCCCTGTGCAGTAAGAAACAGGAATGGTGCAAGGTGAAAGTGACCCTCAACGAAGCCAGCACTATTGAGCTTGAGTCGCCCTGGTGTTAGTTATCCTATATGGTCCCAAGCGATAATTAGCATCAATGGACCCAAACAGTCCTGAACATCTGTGATTTCAAGTAGTAATCAGATGTAATGCCGGTAGCATTAATGACTTAGCCTGCATATATAATCAGTGGAGCCATATCTGTATAAGCATCAATACCTCATGAGGTATCCATATTTTTGCTCCCTTTCTCCACCTTGCCCATGGTCAAGGAGATGTTTGACCCACATGTAATTCTTCCAGATTTGTCAAAGGACATGGAGAGTTATTTATGTCTGTGTCATGCCCATGGATGGGGTGTAAAAATGTATCTTTTTTTCCTCTCCAAATCTCGTTCTCCTAATCCTCTGCCATGTCCAAAGGTTAGGGGTGTAAATTGGTACTTTTGATCCCTTCCATCCTGTTTTGGCTAAGTGCAAAGGGGGAATATACACTTTTTCCCCATAATGGGAACGTTGACAGATACTAATCTGCCCTCTTACAATTGTGAATAATATATTTGAAATGAATGGGGTAGGCCTATATAAAGCAGAGGAGAGGATGCACCTTCTACAATACCTACATGAAATAGAGCAACCTCTGCTATAAATAAACACACTCCTTACTGTGCATGCGCTCAAAGTTTGACTGCACAATATGCATTAGTCTCTGCACTGATTTAATTTTCTTCAAAGAAATGTATAATCTTATCACTCCCTTCAAGACGATGCGCAGGTTCTGATTATACAGTCTTTTATTCAGTAGTTGAGGTGCAGTATGTGGTGATACAGACTGTTAATTCTTGCTTCTTTTTAGTTCCTTTGTCTAATAGAATAGTTTGCTACAGTATAATAGCTTCCATCCAAAACGTCTGAGAGACAACTTTCCACATGGACAGTTCCTCAGAATATGCCAAAGCCGCTCAAACCAAAAGAGGACACTTAAAAAATACAAGGAAACTAAATGGGCAACTACTAGTAAGAGGATACTCCAGAAAACCTTTGAAGTTTGCATGTAAATGAGCTTAGCATATGCCACAGGAATTGGAGAAAGGAACTAAAAAGAAGCAAGAATCAAAAGTCTGTGTCACCACATACAGCCCCTGGACAAATCAGTACTGTGATAAGTGGTTACTAGATGGATAGAATGGTGTCCACACAACTAATAAAGTCGCTATCACTGTTATGTCAGGTCAAAGGTTTCCATAATTTAAACTTGAGCTCAGCTTCTGGTAGATTTGGCACACAGCAGTCAGGTTTAACTTGGAGAAAATGTGTATATCATTTTGGAATACAAAAACTGTTAAAAATCAGAAAACACAACATAATAAAAATCCAGCTCCAGTTTACTGCACTTGATGGCCTGCCCTTCCAACGCTGCTGCAAAGCCTCCAGGTGTGCTGCCTTCACAGCCCTCCACAGTGTGGCTCCAGCCTCAGGACTGCAGATAGTAGGAATGCGCATCGTTGTACGGATACTGTCACATTGCAGTCCTGGTCATCAACCCTTGAGTGGTCTACATCCTACAGTGTTCCCCTCGCTCCTTGCCTCATGCTTGCACCCTGATTTGATTGGGTGACGTTTACTCTGGCTCAAGTCCCAAATCCAACCATGATATCGCTCCCGGCAATTGAGCCTTACATAGTAGAGGGCCTTCCATTGTTTCAAGCATTCAAATACAAGTTGTCGTATGTGGAACTCCTAGAGACTTATTTTGTGGCAGTGGGGCTGGAGAATGACAGAAAGGGCCTCATGCTCCTACACCTTGTAGGTGCTGCCAGTCACAAATTAGCAAAGATTGTGACCAAAACTGGACAACCCTACATGTATACCACCCTGAAAGCGGCACTCACTGCACATTTTGAGCCCTTTGCAAACCCGGACTATGAGTGTTTTCTCCTATGCCAAGGTAAGCAAGCCCCTCAGCAGTCCGTTGATGTCTTCTACCCACTCCTGAAAGAAATCACCAGCACGTGCATGCTGCTGGATAAAGGTGACAACATTTGCGCACAATTCATTCAAGGCTGTTCAGCTATAAAGAAGAGAGAGCAGATACTCCAGAACCCTTGGATCACCATGCCTGACATATTAACATTAGGGCAATCTAAAGATCTGTCTAAGTCACGAGCTGCTCACATGGTGGCAGTCCTCCAACGCCCTGCAAAATGGAACCCGGTTTCTCGGAGTGCTCTGGCAACCAAGAAAAACAAACCTGGACCCTATCACTAGTGTGGAGGCCCATACCTCCACAAGGGTGACTGTCCGGCATCAGACAAGAAATTTTCCTCATGCGGAAAACTTCACCACTTTGCTAGAGAGTGTTGCTCAACATCATTGCAGCAAGAACTGAAGCAAAAACTGGTCAACACCCTAGAGACCTCTGCCCCATCTGAAGTAGAAGTAGATATGGATAACAATGATCCATAAGGCATGGTCCATGTGGTAAAACTGGACCAATCAAAGGGCAGGAGTGCCCCACGGTGTCACCTCATGGTAGCTGGTCATAGCACATAGCCTATAGCCTATTCAAGACTCTGCCCCGGCAGCTCCCACTCTGTCCTATGAACTTGAGGGTATATGCGTTGGGATGGACCACACCACTCCCGCTAGCAGGTGTCTTCACCCCACCTTACCCATGGAACAAAGTCAACATGAGCAAAAATATATGCTAACAAAGGAGATGCTCCTGAGCTGACTAACAATGGTATGTGTACATTTGGTGTTGTTCGCACTCAGCATTCACACTAGCAGCATTGAAGCCATCCTAGAAGAATTAAAACCCCTATTTGAAGGCACTGGGTGTCTATAAGATTGGATGATCCACCTCCATATCGATTAATCTAGTCAATCGGTCGCAGTACACCACTGGCATGTAGCATTCCACCTCAGGCCTAAGTTGGAAGACGAGTTCCAGAAACTTAGACAGGCAGGCATAATAGAAGTGGTTGATGGCCCCACCACCTGGGTCTCACCCATCAAGGTAGCCAGTAAACCTATGCAACTGGGAGCAGTCAGAATATGCGTAGACATGTTGTAGGAAAGTGGGTTTCTGTTGCAGTAACCCCCCCACTTTTTACCAGACTACTGATGCACTTTGACTTGATGTGCCCTGGGTCCCTGACAATCAGGTTCCCAGGGCCTGTGTTCTTTCCCCAAAACTAACCCAATTGGCATCTCTGGCCACAGGTCAGCCCCTGGTAAATGGTACCACAGGTACCCAGGGCACTGTGACCAGGGAAGACCTCTAAGGACTGCAGCACTTTTTGTGCCACCCTTCGAGGCCCTGTACCTTTACACACAGACACTGCCTTTGCAGGCTGCGTGTTTTGGTGCAGAAGTGAAGAGTCAACATGGCACTGCCCTGGCATAGATCAGTCACACCTCTAGCTGGGTGCCCTATACCAGTGGTGAGGGTACAGATGCATGAGCCCTGTACCCCTACAGTGTCTAAGTCAATTCTTAGACATTGTAAGTGCAGTGCTGCCTTTAAGAATATATGGTGCTGGGAGCTTGTCATTACGAACTCCACAGCACCATAATGGCTGCACTGAAAACTGAGCACATTAAACCCACACTGATGCCAGTGTGGGATTTAATGAAAAATGCACACAGAGGGCATCTTAGAGATGCCCCCTGAAAAATGACCAGCCTCTGGTGGGTTCCCTGACTGATACACACCAGCCTGCCACCACGAGACATGTTTCTGGACCCCTAGGGTGGGAGCCTTTGCTCCCTGAGCCCAGAAACAAAGCCTTTCCTGGGCAGAGGTGTTCACACCTCCCCCAGGCCAGGAAGAGCCATCTGTGGCAGGGGAGCTTCAAAGGTCTGGCAGCCTTTGTAATGCGACCCCCAGCCTCTCCTGCTATCAGGAGCAGGCCCCCTTCCTGGCTCCCCTCCTTTTCGGCGGGAAGACAGGCGGGAAAAACTAGTCAGTCCAGAAGGTGTGCCTACCTCTGCCAACTTCACCCATCAGGTGGGGGAGGCGAGGTGAAGCCCACTCTTCAGTGCCCGCCATCTTGCAGATGACAGGCACTCCCCAATCAGGATTAGGGATTGTGCTCACTCCCCCATGTGGGGTGAGCACACCAAGGGTGTAGTCACCCAAAGGTCAGTAGCCCATTGGCTACTGACCTCGAGACCCCGAAAACGCCCCCTAAATACAGTATTTAGGGGGCAGCCCTGAACCAAGAAAGCAGACAAGAAGAAACTACGAGAAGAAGAAGAAGAAGGACCGAACAGCCGTGCAGAAGCTAACAAGAGGAAGACGCCCACTGACTTGGCCCCAGCCCTACCGGCCAGTCTCCACCTCGAACCTGCTCCTGCGAAATCCCGGTGTGTCCTGCAGCCAGCAACCTCGAAAACCCCGGAGGACCTGCATGCCTTCAACCTCAAAGACTGTGTCTCTAGTGAACACCGGATTTGTTCATCTGCAACCTCTGGTTCCGGCTGGACACCGCGGATCTGCCCCACTCTGCACCCGCCGTCCACGGCCCGAGCTCGAGTGGGCAAACACCACGAGATTCTGCGACCCCTGACCTGCCTCCAGCCGATGCCTGGAGCCTAAATACGGAAGGTCCCCCCAACCGCGACCAGGAGCTGTTAAGAAGATCCGACCCCAAATGGCACCCCTGCACCTAACGCCCCACGGTCTTGGATGTCCAAACCGACACTGCCTAACCACCACCTAACTTCCCAACTTACCTCTCGAAGTGGTGGTCGCACCCAGAAGACCTTCGTCCCCAAGCCTGCGGTGCCTTTGCAAACCGGAGGTTCCCCATTGCAAACAACAGAACGCCCGACGTCGAAACAGCACCCTGCACCCGGCCGCCCTAGTGCCACTGAGGGTGCACCTTTGGTGCTACTTTGTTTCCCCATTTGCCCTGAGCTAAAGTCCAGGAGCTTTACTCCCACAACCAAGTGGCCTGCTCGTCAGCAGCCACCAACCTAAGGCCCCCTATCCCACATTGGATAACATTGGGCCTCAGCACTCTGCACCCGGCCACCCTAGTGCTGCTGAGGGTGTAAGTAGAGTGCATCCTTGACCCTGGGGGACCCCTGAGTCTACCCCCAGAACCTCAACTCCCACTACCAAATACTTACCTCAAAACCGATAACACTATTTTCCTCCATAGGATAACATTGACTGTATTTCTTGGAAAAGTTTCTGTGTGGAGTTTGAAAACCTGAAGTAATTCTTTAAAATTGTACTATTTAACCAAAACGATTTCACTTACCTGTTTACAGGAAATGTCCCAGAGTAGTATCCAGGTATACTACTCTGAGTAAGAAAAGTAATCTAAAAAGTAACTTACCTGGTATTTTACTGAAAAGCCCATTCAGGTTCATGTACTGTATTTACAAAGTATTGCATCTCTCAGTAAGTCAAAACAAAGTGCATATACAATTACAAATCAAACTGTTTACAAACTGCATTATTACCGTAAAGTATTTATTGCTTACCTGTGCCAGGCTTGCTTGGTTCTAGAAAAAGAAAACAACTAAAAGAATATTTTTATACAAAAACAATTGGTCTGAAGTTCAGTCTTTGAGTGTGTGAATTCAATTGCTGACTGAGTGTGTACAACAAATGCTTAGCACTGTCCTCTGATACTGCCTTACCGCTCGACCACACTACCACAAATAGAGAGTGAGGTGCTATCTAACTTTTCCTCTGCCTACCTTTGGGGTTCCACTGGACTCTGTGCACACTATACCTCACTTTGGTATAGTATATACAGAGACAGCTTCCTACACATGTGCATACCCAACATGGTTTTAAAACACAAAAGATATTTAACTCCTACCGTTTACAACATGGTGGCAGAGGTCACCGGCTCATGCTGGTTCTCCAAAATAGACCTGCGGTCAGGATATTCTCAGCTCATGCTAATACCAGAGTTCACCAGCCCCATGTGGGCCTCCGGAAACACAAGTGCCTCAGTTTTGGAACCTCCAGCGTGTCAAAGTCTTCCAAAATGTAATCCGAGGGGTATTAGCATGATTCCTGGGCATCATCAATGTCAGCAATGACATACTAGTCCATGCCCCTACGACTGAAGAACAGATAGACCACCTTAGAGCAACTCTCTGTTGCTACAGGATAATGAGCTCAACCTGTATCATGAGAAATACTAATTCTTGCGAAGTGACATTAGTTTTTCGGCTACTGCTTCTCTGAAAATGGAGTAATGCTAGACCCTATGAAGGTTCAGGACATTTAATCTGCCCCTGCTCCCACCAACGTGACTGGAGTCTGAAAATTCTTAGAAATTACCACATATAGTGGGCGAATAATACAAAACCTGGCAGCGCTCACTGGGCCACTCTGAGAACTAACCAAAGCGAATGCAGCCTGGGTTTGGGGAGCAGCTCAGAAGAACGTTTTTCAAGTGACCAAGAATGTGTTATCAGAATGCCTGATGCTGCCATATTTCGACCCTCAAACACAATCCGAGCTATCGTGGATGTGAACGCCACTGCCTGGGGGCCGTACTCTCACAAAGGCAGGACAATGGTGATTGGGGCCCCAATGCTTATGGCAGCAGAACCCTTACACTCAGCAAAGGTACTCTCATATTGGGAAGGAGGCCATCGCCATACACTGGGGCTGTTACCACTTTCATATATACCTCTATGTTCATCTGTTCATAGAATGCATTGACCACAAGCCGCTCATTCCCCTGTTCAAAGGTTCATTGTTGAAACCACCCCCGGGAATTAAGAAGTGGATTCTCAAACTTCAAGACTACTGATGTTCGGTGGAGTAGCGAACAGGGATGCAAAACCCCACAAACTATCTGTCTCGCCACATATTACCACCACTACCAGCAAAGAATCAGAGGCAGAAGAGATAGAGGAATATGTCTGACTCATAGTTAAAAGGTCAAGCCGCTACCCTGGTGGAAAATAGAGGAAGCCACCAAGACAGATGACTTCCTACAGCTTGCTGCAGCAGTAGTCCCGACTGAGAACTGGAGAACTATGATACAGCACATAGCAATGCGGATGAAGCATGAAACACTTCTGTTTCTACACAACATCAGGGACCAGTTATCCCCCAAAAGCTGCCCCCTACGAGACCCCAGCTGATTTATCAGCGCAGCTAACACAATGAGTTGTAGACCTCACACATGCAGTACACCAAGGCATTGTTAAAACTAAGTGCAAGCTCAAGAGAAAAGTCTGGTTCCCCGGGATGATGAGCAAGTAAATGGTCAGTCATTGTGCACTGTGGCAGGCCGCTGAATCTCAAGACCCGCCAACCCCCATCATCGCCTCTGCCACAGTACCAAGCCAGGACCGACTTTAGGTGTTTTCCCAACACGACAAATTGGTGGTAATTGAGGCTCTTTCAAAATACCCAAAAGGGGAAATTATAGACTCCAAAGTCGTAGGCCGCACGGTGCCATGATTTGATAAGATCATGGCAACCCATTAGCTCAAAAAAAGAATTCAGTTCGGACATTGGTCTCCCCTTCTCAAACCAGAAATTTGTGGGGTATCTTCAGTCCAGGGGCGTCAAACACCATCACATCACTCCAAGGTGGCCCCAGGCAAATGGGGAGGCTGAACGTTTCATGTGGACTCTTACCAAAGTAATTCGCATAACACAGGTCGCGAACCAATACACCGAAACTGCCATGTACACCTCCTACAGGAGTACCGATTCACTTCCCACACCTCGACAGGTATGAGTCCCGTCCCAGTTGGCTATGTTTCGGGTGGAATGTCACAGACCAAATTCCCCAACACCGGGAACAGAGAGGAATATCCGCGGAGGTTAATTGGACATTTTACCATAGAAAAAGCCCGAAACATGAAGATGTCCAAATGGAGGAGAGCCAGGTCCAGCAATATACTGGTCAGAGACCAAATGTTGTTGAAAGATTGTTACCTAGGAAGCAAATTCCATCCTCCTTTCGAGACTGAACCTTGGAAGGTGACTAGCATTCAAGGAACTATGGTGACTGCCGAGAAGGGCCCAGAGACAATCACGAGAAATGTCTCATTGTTCAAGCGTTTTCTTTCCCAGCCTGTCAATGATACCGAGGACGGGACGGCGGACCCATGCAACTGGGAAGACGGAGGTCAGGAGGAACCCCCAGCTCAGCCCAGGGAGCTGACAGTCTGATGTGACTGCATCCTGCACTGATTTTGAATCCAGGGCACTGAGCAGCAGTGGCTCTGAATCCTAAGGGACTGACCACAACACCTCAAGTCAATCCTCTGCCATTGCAGTGCAGGAAGCCCTGTAGCCCCCAGAAAGGGCCCGTCCCGCAACAATATGAGACCCACCCCCACTCCGTCACAGCAATTCCAGGACTTTATGATAAACTGAGATGAGCAAAAGAAGTGAGATCCACGTTCTGGAGTAATGTTGGTGATCCGGAGAGGGTCCAAGCTGAGAAATTTATTTGGGTTTGTTATGTTTTGTGTTTTGCTGAGGAGGGATGTTATATTGGGAGAGGGTCTGATACACTCCAGCAGCATCCGGAGAGATGTACTGCCTTTCCCCCCTGTAATTGATAAGCCCCGTGGTAAAGTCCGGGGTCATGTGACAGATTAAATAAATAAACCTGGGAACACACCTTGGGGCATATTCTCAAGGACTCATCGCCGATTTAGCGACACTTTACCGCCATGAAAGTGGAGATAGACCTATCGCCCTATTCACAAGCCTGCGCAAACAGCCGACATCGCCAGTTTACCTGCGATAGCTGCCGCTAAAAACATCGCCAAGGCTGACAGCGACAATTAACGCTAATCATATGCAGAGTAGGCGTTCCCGTGCAAAAATTCACGATAACACCACTTTGCGATATTCTCAACGACCAGCCAGATCGGCGATGCGGTCCAAAAACAGGCGATAAGGCGCGTTAGCAGCAGGGACTTAAGACCTGCTTTTTTCTGGTCTTAAGTAGTACGAAAACCTGCAGTATAAAGGGAGCCCAGCCCAGAGCCACATCTGAAGACCAACAGATGCCATGGAGCTACTATTCATGCAGCTTGGAGACCCAAAAGGGCCACAACACCCACCGCCACCACCCCCAGGACCACCCCCGCTCCCAGGACCCCCCCCCCGGACTATCACCGAGGCAGCGCAGAACAAGACAGTGGACCTTCCGAAAACGCACCAGCCTCAGAGACTGAACGCCAGAGGATGTCATTGCCCACTACAGGCTCAAGAGGACAACCATCCTCCGCATCCTGACCCACATTGCCCACAGGCTGACGGTACCAACACAGCGGACAACCAACATCCCTCCACAGACAAAGCTGCTGGCTGTGCTGCACTTGTTGGCCTCTGGTACCTTCCAACCAACAACTGCTAGAGTCAGATGAGTCTCACAGCCAGCCCAATCAAAGTTCCTCACACCTGTCATGGATGCCATCATCAGCTTCATACCCCAGCACCTTCACTTCCCCCACACTGCGCAGGAACAGCTGGAGACCAAGCAAGGCTTCTACGCCATAGCTGGCTTCCTGCACATGTTGGGGGCAATTGACTGCACACATGTCCTACTTGTGCCCCCTGCCGATTCTGCACACAAGTACCGCAACAGAAAGCACACACATTCCATCAACGTGCAGGCAATAGTGGACCACCGGGGACTCTCACCAATGTCGTTGCCAACTTCCCAGGCAGTGTGCATGATTCCTACATCTTCCGACAGTCCATCATCAACCAGCGCTTTCAGGATGGCACCTATGGAAATGCACTGCTCGTTGGTAAGTACCAACGGAGCACACCACACACCTCAACTCCACAATCATACAACTCACAACTGTGGGAATGCACATGTAACAAAATCACATACAACATGCCAACCAACATGCCCACCTACCAGACACGACAACACAAGGAACTGTGGTAACAGGGGCCAGACATGTAGACAAACCATCCACAAAGGCAAAGCCCCTCTGCCACACAATTGCAGAATGTGGGGAGAGGTGGGAACCAAGAATGTGTGATGGAGGCAATGGACCCATGAATAAGAATGTACACAATGCCAAGTGGGGCGGTGATGTGCTGGACAGTATTGAGTATGCAGAGCACAGACATGTCCATGTGGACATATACTGCTGGTGTTTGCAGTGTTGTGAACAGTGGACGCAACCATGTTACCTCAGGCAGTGGGGAAGACCTTGGACATGTAGCTATGTCGCCCCCCCCTGTAAGCGTAAGCATAGTGGGCTGGGCCGGCGTACGCCAGTCCAGCGTAGGAGTGTGAAGAAATGGCCCGGGGCTCTGGGCGTGGTTCAGTTCTGGGCTCTGGGCGTGGTTCAGCTCCGGGCTGGCCACAAAAGTGACTATGGCGTGTGTCTCTGTTGTGGTGTCGGCGCCACCCAGCCCTTAATCGACAATGTTGCAATGTAGTGTTGTAGGGATTCTGCACATACACAGAACTATGCACAGCAATGCGGGAATTCGGTATATAGGGGCTACGCCTTCCTACAGCCTTAGTACCCACGAGCCCACGACCGGCTAGCTATAGTGTCCCACCTGCCCTCCTATACATAGATAGAGAAACAGGCGTTTAGACAACCCAGAACACAACACTCCCCTAATCACTCAGGGATCGTGGTAACAGGTCATTCCCTTTCGCTCAGACTCTCGTACTCATCCACAACAAGAGATTGACAGAGTCACTGAGTCAGTTTAAAATGTTTATTTTAACTAACGTGCTCCAAAATGCAGTGTACGAGCCACTACTAAAATCAGAATGCATAATACAAACATTGTCAGCATTGTAGCAAGTCCATACATTATAAATGGAGAAATCATTGTATATTGATTCTGGAGACAGGTCTATAAAACTACTCTCCCTCCCCATGGACGGGAAAACTAAGATGATATCATAGAAGATCTCTGGGTTTGTATAGCAGACCCTATACCTCTAAGACATCGATCGTGTCTCCACATCACAGCTCCATACAGCTCTTCATTCTTTTAAAGTCTCTCCTCAAGTGTGTCTCCTAATATAAAAAAAAAGGTGCGTGTCCCACAAACAGCAGCTGCAGGGTATGTTTTGTCTATGTGCTAGGGCCTGACCAGATCAAAATAACAAGGGACGGTGTTGTTTGACCTTGCTCACGATGTTCAGACTAAACTCCAGGAACAAGCAGGGAACCAGCGCAGCCAGCGGGTCGCAGGTGACCAGCGAAAACATTCTTGCATAAGAATAAGCCTGTAGTGTTGTGTGCAAAAGCAGCATCATGGCCTCCGGACCCATTCTAATATAAAGATGTCAACGGGGTCCCTTAAATCCACATGACACCCTCCCCCTGGCCAGGTTGCAGAAGAATAGAAAAAACAAGGTCCAAGTCGCTAGCAGAGTCAAAGCACTGAGCATAGCAGGGGCAAGTTCCAAAAAATCAAAATCATTATAAGGTTGATTAGTGGTAAAATACGAGAAGAAGAAGAAAAAAAAATGTCTTGTTGAACATTAATCATCGGAATCATATCAGATCCGTTGAACCTTGGAAGGCAAGGTGTTCCAAAAGACGGTCCCCCTCCTCAAAGACCAGGAGGGACAACATCCAATTCAACAACTCGAAGGAGCATACGTGCTCATCATAATCCATAGCTTCAAAAAGCATGGTCGTACATCCTGTATTGTACTCAATGTAGCTGTGGTGCAGGAGGCGCGACGCCCCTTCACAGATGTCCCATTATGCCAGCACTCCATTCACGGCCGCCATCAGCATGCGGGAATCAGTTGCACATGATTGATCATGACGCAATAGGGGCCACAGTAACAGGTCATAATCAGGGCAAGGCCAAAGCCCAGGAGAAAGGACAGTCGCGGCACCAAAAAACTGGATGAACGCATGTAAAGTATGCGTATCTGTAAGTCACATTGTAGGCAGCACCCACAACAGCCATAGGCAGGCAACCAAGGAATTCCTGCAATCGGCTAGGGTACAGTTCCAGCTGGACCGGATGATCGAGTACCACATGAAGGGCAGCCATTACGAAGTAGTAAAACAAGTACCAGGGCAGCACCACAAGCAAGAGGAACAACGGCAAACCGCCAAAAGCGCTGGAAAAAATGGAATGAATAAAACCTGGAATTACACCAAATATCGTTTGAAACGAGGACACAAGACCTCAGCCCACCAATTTAAAAAAAGGTGCAAGGCCTTCTGTGTCAGAAACATTGAATATTTGGTGTATCAACTCCCCAAAATGTAGTGGGAGATTGGTATTTAATAGGGATTGTATTTCACTTGATGTCCGAGCCACCTGTAGCTCGAATGTTTCACGGGCCGAGGTCAAAGCAACTTCATGTTGGAATAACAGTGCTTTGAGCCTACTTAATTTGCTGAAGCTTGCTTTCATAGTGGGAACAGAAGGCCACAGAAAGCTATCAGCAATGCCATGCGGGGGCGGAAACAGGACGTTGCTGCAAGAGGGACACCGTTGCCGATACACCAGCGTGCGCCAAAGCCATGCCCTCATGTGCAGCTGTGATCAACGCATGTCTGCGGTCCTCGTTGGGAATCAGCGGATCCCCAATGGAAGGAATTGTTACTGTCGGAACTTGTTCCGGGGACAATTGGTATTTATATTTGGACAGAAACCCCTGTGGGTATTTCGTCCCGTCTCTGGTAGCCGCTACGGCTGCCAGTATGTCGGTATCGACTTTTGTCATAGACCTTGTGACTGCTGCTACTGAACAAGTGGCTACTGCATTTCTGGCTGCCTCCTCAGCCAGAGTGTTGCCTACAGTGTGTGGTCCCACGCGCTGATGGACAAGAGTATGTATTACATGTGTAAGTAGCAAGCCCTCTATGAGAGCCGCCACTCGTACCCAAAGCGTTTTATGCTTGATCGTGTTACCCACATGACATGACATGACAGTAGCATGCACCCGGAGGGGGGGCTCGCCCGAATGGAAAAATAAAGGAGCGCTCGGGGTCTTGGCTCATACATGCCAACTGTTGTGTGTGTATCCTCATTGCCGCAGCATAAGCCAAAGGCCTAGCCTCAATCGCAGCGCGAGTTCAGCCAGGCCTGAAATCCACATCTGTGTCCACCCTATCCTTACCATAGGCCTACACACATGTGGCCGCCCACCTTCAACAGCCAACATTACAGTGTTGATGTCAGGCTGGTGACATGCGCAGACAGGCATGACAATGGTGTGTCGTAGGAGTGCAAGTGATGCAACCGTGCATCGGGGGGAGGGACGAGCAGCTGTGAGGCTACGTAATACACATTGATCCCGCACATTAGCCAGAAGCAATACATGGCAAACATGAATCCCAAAGTCGCACAAATCACACACCACAAAACTTGTAAGTCTGCCAACACAGCATGCTGAACCACCAATTTACACTAATCTCACTTACCTCTCACAGGTGATCAAGGATATGCACTCTGCCTGTGGATGATGACACCCCTCTGAGTCCCGAACACCCCGGCCCAGAGGCAGTACAATGTGGCCCACAAACGCACCAGGGTCATTGTTGAGCGCACATTTGGCGTGTTAAAGTCACGTTTCAGGTGCCTGGACATCACAGGTGGAAGACTCCTGTACAGCCCGGAAATAGTGTGCAAGATGATCATTGCATGTTGTGTATTGCACAACATATGTGTACGCACCAATGCCCCATGGATCCAAGTGCCAGATGCACCGGACGATGATGAGGAAGATGAGGCAGGTGAACCACACCCCACTGCAGCTGCAGCAGGAATAGCCCGAAGGAACACAATCATTAGCAATTTCTTCACATGAGCACGTCACATTGTGACTGTCCTTAGCAATCATGGAACAGTACAAAATGACCACATGAACAGCATGTGCAAATTAATTCATTGCAACACACATTCCCTATGTGCATGTCAGTCCTCTGCATTAGCACATCACTCTGACAAGTGTAAGTGCAACATTAAGTACTAACAATCTCACAATTAGCATATAGATGGTGGGTATGTCACCTCTGTACAGAGAGGCTGTTTAGGGTGTCACGTATTCGAAATGCCATTTCAGGGTGTCAAATGTAGTACGTAATCCCACTCATCAGCGTATCACATGTGTACAATAACATGACATGAAGGCTGTCATTGGTGTTCAAAAAAAGACAACAGGGTGTCATTTGGGGTCAAATATGACATTCCGGGTGTCATTTGGGGTCCAATATGGAATTGTGGGTGTCATTTGGGGTCAAATGTGAACCACCCTGATGCAGAGATGCACCCTTTGACTCAAGTCCCACAACATGTGCAACATGGACGTAAGGGGGATGGGGGCACAGTGAACACCTCAGCAACATGGGAGAGGCATGCCAGCCAAAAAGCCAGCAGGAATACCTTGCGTCGAACACACCAAGGTGTCCCCTGGACATATGTGCCATGTACAGATCACATGTGCACACGGACATCATCCATCAATAGTAGTGAACAGTGTCAGCTAATAGATGCAAGGTGAGAAGTCACGCGCCTCCTCACAGCTACCTGTACACATCACTGTCGGACTGCAGCAAAACACCACTGCTACATCTGAGCATGCAAAATTGACCGTGAGGGCATGTACATGGCTGGTTAGGGTTCAACCGTGCCGGAAGGCGAAGCAGTGACATCCCCCCCTCCCCCCGAAAACCCACATCACTTTTCCAGAATGCAAGCAGATGACAAACTAACATTAGGGATGTAAGCACCTTTGTCTGAACTTGAAGGCGGTAGCACATCTGCACCTCCGACCTTGGAATTGCATGCGCCCGGCACCCCCTGAGAGATACCATAGCAGCTGATGACGACTCCCACACTACGCACAGCGCTAACCAAAGACCAACGTATACACACCCAACACACAGAAGTCCTTGCTCGCAGTTCTCTTGCATGGAATGACCTTCACACTTACGCACAGACCATCCCAGGAGTCCAACCGCTGCACACTCAAACAAATCATTGCTTCGAGCTGTGGCATCCACATAACTTAGACTTAGGCTTTTTTACACACAGCCCTATTTCCTACATTGACGTGGGGCTAAGTTGGGAAATTGCCAGATTGTTGTTTAGGAGCAATGAGGCCACAGGTAGTTCACACATTCCCAGTCATCTCACTGCCTGTCTGGGTCACGGTCAAACATGCGCATTGATATCAGTTCCCAGGGAGTACCTTTTTTTGGAATCACTGCCCCTACATTCATCCATACTTTCATACTTGCTTGATCATAGACATGACACATCTGTGTGAATTAGAATGTTTTGGTCACATTCGGTGGAGTGTTGAAGCTGGACCAGTACATGGCCATGCAAACCCCACTTTACATTGTTGCCCTGTGGAGGGCCAGCCTTGTGCATGTGCATGGGTTTGCACATGCATGGGTTTGTTGTGAGATTGGTGATGTGTGGGGATGGCCCCCTCTGGGCACATTGTCAACGGGGGCCTACTTGCTGTTTCTATGCGTGCTGCAGAATGCCAAGGAGATCAGGGACATGATCCATAGTCATTGTGGGTGTGCACTGTGCTATACTTAATTGTGCATGTGTGCCGTTGTGCCCATCTCCCCCCGTCCCTCCAGTCCCTGGTCGTTACTCACCCTGTTGCTGTTGGGTCAAGTCATGTTGAGCAGTGTCCGGTCCCCCAACTCCTGCCACCGTCTCCCCACTGATTACTGTGGACACCATTTCCTCCATCTCATCCAGCTCCTGCTGTGGCGCTGGACTCCCACCTCCAGTCTGCATTGCTGCTTTCCGGTTGTTAGCGAGTTTCAGCTTGGTTTTGCGCTTCACATCATTCCAGCGCTTCTTGCAGTCGTCCACTTCCCTTCTCTTCACTCCGACTGCATTCACCTTGGCCAAGATGGACTGCCATATTGCATTTTTAGTTGCCAATGACACAGTGGAGGTGATGAACAGTTGTTGGTGGTGTTCTATCACCTCCGTAATCAGGATCTTGTTTTCCTGCGGACTGAATCGCGGGTTCCTCTTCTTCTTCTCCTTCCCCGAGGTCCCTGGCTGGTCCTCCGGGGGGTTTGTGGGGTTCTGGTTCGGCTCTGTAGTTGCTCCAGCGTCCTCCATGGTGCTTCTCAGTTGTTTGGGTTTGGGTTTTGATTTCTTTCTTTTTTATTTTGCAGCTTTTATGGTGATTTTTCCCGCATGACGTGGGAAGTGCAGGCCTGGCGCTGCTTATCGCTGATGTTTTTATCGGCCCAACACCACTTTTTTCACGTTCGGGTTTCCTTTTTTATTGGCGTCCCGGTAATTTTATCGCTGACATTTGACGCGTTAACAGGACACTATCGCCGTTGTCGGCGTGTTGAGAATACGCCGTTAACGCGGCATTAGTTTCCCGCGATAGACGGCATTATGTAAAATTGCGTTAGCCTAGGTTGGCGATAATTATCGCACGTTCTTGAAAATATCCCCCCTAGTGTTTTCAGTAAAATAGTATCCTGTGTCCAAGCCTCATTTGCATAATGCTGCTGTTCCCCGAGCCCTGCCGATCCCAGGTTTATACCGGCCACCAGCCACCTGCACAGCATAACAATTGCATGATAATTGCACATGCTGTGTGTGGGGGTGGGGTGGGGAGTGAGGCTGGGAGGGTCAGTGGGTGGGTTGACCATCTACTGTGTGTGTGTGAAGACCGAGTCTCAGGGGCGTAGCTAGGCCTTAGGCTGCCCGTGGCGGCCCCTGCGTTTGCCGCCCTCGGCAAAATGATAGAAGAGCGGGGGGGGGGGGGGTTTAGCGTCCGCGGCCGATTCTGGCGGCCGCAACGGCCGCAGGTAAGAGCGGGGGGGAAGGGGGGCCGGCTGCCGCCCGAAAACTCGTGCCGCCTGGGGCGGTCCGCCCCCATCGCCCCCCCCTAGCTACGCCACTGCCGAGTCTTATGCTGTACCTGGTTTCTTGCAGAGACGAGTTTGCAGCGTTTTTGTCCCTGCTTCGCTCAGTAGTGAAGCATTTGAAACCCTTTTTCCCATAGCAAAATACAGTTATCTGCGTTGCCAGTGCTCTTTAGAACCAGACTGTTGCATAGCTGGCATATGTGAACAGACTCTGTTTATTTCCCTGTGACAAACTCGTGCTGTGGGCTTTCTGTTGGTTTACCAGCTCTGTTTTGGTTAATGCACAACTCCAAGGACGGACTTTCGGCCAGATGTACTAACCTAGTTTGCGGTCGCAAATGCTCCAATTCTTCAAATAGGAGCATTTGAGAATACAAAATATGTTTACCAACTTCTAAAATGGGATTCCAAAAGGTTACTGAGTTGGAAGAATCAGAAGAGGTGTGTTGTAGACATCACTTTCAAATTGCTACTCGTACCGAATGTATCAATGGCTCGCAACCAGTATTTCAGTCGCAAACCATTGGAAAATTATTAACTCTCAATTTTGGGTAATAACACATTCTTAAAAACTTCGATTTGAACTCCTTCCCCTTTGGGACTTGTGGAGAAAGTTTCCAGAGTAAAAGGCAGCTTTCCCGGTTTCGTCTAATGAAATTGAACTTGTTAGAAATGGGATCTCTGGTTGGCTAAGGCTTGCGCCAAAGCCAGGCAGAGACCACCACTCTAGTCAGGGCAAGGGAGTTACACATCCCAGATAACCCCTGCTCACCCCCTTGGTAGCTTGGCACGAGCAGTCAGGCTTATCCCGGAGGCAATGTGTAAAGCGTTTGCGCAACACACCCACAGCAACAACATACTAGGCACACCACAAAAAGGAACTCCACACAAGGTTATATCAAAAATAGCCTTTGTATTATCATAAAACACATTAGAATAGTACTCACATAATATACATCATGCCACCTGGCACGGGGTCATATTTACAAGGGAATTATTTACACCTGACAGGGCCAACTGGACCACTGTCAGGACCAGCACAAAGCGAACTTAGTATAGGTAGTACTTATAATCAATGTAGAACACATCATGAACGTACAACCAGTAATCACTGGTAACCACTGTACTTAGCATCAGCCTGTAACATAAACTACATTATGCACAGTATCACATCAGGCGCAAATTACATTCTGCGCCAACCTCACCAGCATAACCACAGTATGCAAATAACCTCATAATCATAATTACATTAGAGGTATAAAACAGGGTGCGTAAATCATACTACATGAATTACATTTCCTAGCACCCAAAATCACATTAGCACATGAATCACATTAGGGCCTGGCGCCCTATAAACCTAACTGTCCCCCCTGGCCAACTGGCCATCTCTAAAGGGGCTCAAATGCCCTGTGTCCAAAATGTCAGGGCGCGCTGCCACAGCAGCGAAAGTCAAGGGTGCGCAACCGCGCAAACCTAAACGTAGCAGCTGCCCACTACTTGCTGGGCAGCTGTGAAAGTCAGGGGCCAAGGAGTGCATCTCACTCCTATCTCAAGTACACTAATGCCCCCAAAGAACTGTGGCCTAAACGCTGCAGCTGGCACTAAGTGCTGCGCAGCTGTAAATAAAGTGAAGGCCTGGCACCTCTGTGCCTCCGGTCCCACTCAGGGACTCTCTAACCAAATGCCCCTCATGTTGCAGCTGCCCGCGCTGGTGCGGCGCAGCTGTGGCATTTTTCCTAAAAAGGGGGGGCCGGCACCCCTGTGCCCTCTGGACCCCCACATGGCCCTCAAGACATGCCCCCATTGTTGAGGCGGCCCGCTCCCTGGCGGGACCGCCCAGGCACCGACAATGTGCCTCGGTATGGCCCCAGGTCACTGGGGCCCCTTTCAGGCACCAAAGAAAACTGCCCCAAGCGTTGGAGCGGCCCGCTGCCAGACGGGGCCGTTCTGACTCCGTGCCCCCGAGCACCACAATACTAAAGAGCCGTCGCCCCCACGGAGCCCTACTCACCGGCTCGGGTCGGGGAGGCTCTCTCGGTGCAGGACTCCGTCTCCTCTTCTGGCGGCGGGACCGGCAGCACTTCTCTCGCGGCGCGGGGCTTCCCTTTTCTCCTGGGAGCCCCGCGCTGCCGTTGGCGGCTACGGCCGCATTTACCTCTTCACCCGGGCCCCCTCCTGGGACCCGGGACTCTACAGCTGTGCCGGTGGAGGCGGGGTAGGCTCCCGTCCTCCCTTCTCCCTTCACCCGGGCCCCTCCTGGGACCCGGGACTTGTTCCTCGGCACTCGAGGAGGCGGGGTAGGCTCCCGTCCTCCTCATCACGCAGCCAAGCTTCCGGCCGCACTCTTCTCCAGCTTCCGTCCGGCCGGCCCCGCCCACAACCAGGCGGGCCGCGGATCGCGGCGGCAACCTCTGCTCGGCAATGAGGGGTAGGCTCCCTCGCAATAAAATCCATCAGCGGGGTGGGCACCCGCTCTTCCCACGCACTCTGAGGGAATCCCCACGTCGGGATTCCCTCGGAAATGATCGCAGCCCAGCGCTGCAAAGCCCCCGCATTCTTGGGGAAATAAGAGTAAAGCGCCCACAGGGCGCTAAAGATGCAGCGAGGTCCTGGGGATGCCAAGAACAGCAGAGGGGACCCAAAAGAGAGTCCTTTAGGCATCAAGGGGGCAATGCAGGGCCCAGGGAGGCAAGCCCTCATGGCAGCCCCCTGGGCCCCAGCAGCAGCACGCCCCAGCAGGAACAGCAACCAAGCACTGAACAGGAACACTGAACATTTTCATGGGGTCACAGCCCCTTCTTTTATACACATTTCCCTTTGTGTCACAGCACAGGGCTGGGGAAAAACCAGACGCAACTGGTTTGGGGGAGCTTTGGAGCACTTTGTTTTGCTCAGCTCCTCTCTCCTTTCACAGGACAGGCTAGGGACATCAGACGCACCACAGGGGGTGGAGCCAGCATTGTGGAGGGAAGGCACAGCCCTATTCAGGTCCCAGGTGCAACTCCTCCCTCCCATCTAGATGCAGATCTCCTATTCAGCCCTGCGCTGACTCATCCTGCCCCTCCTGGAGCCACACACACCTCTCAGCCCCTGTCACTCACAAGCCAGACATGCAATTCACATCAGGCAGGCAGACACAGAGCACACATAAATGCCAACTTCTAGAAGGGGCATTTCTACACCAGTTATAATAAATCTGCGCACACCATTGCGCAGCATTTATTCTCACGAGTTCGCACATACTAAACTCGCCCCTGCACTCCTCTCACACCAGGAATTACCATGGACACACATATCCCCCATGCATTCCTATGGGAGGGCAGGACAATCTCACCACACGCACTCAGCGCGCACGCACTTTACACTGGACCACAGTGCTAAAGTGCCCAGAGACTTAAAACTACTGACATACAAGGCAAAAAGTTTAGGGGTGAACCGGCCAAAAAGGACCAAGTCCAACACAACCCCCTTCCAGCCAAAACGCAGGGCAGACCAATCACCACCGTGATGGGCTTCCCTGCTTGGGGCGATAGAACACGGACGCGGGCCCGTACTGCAGGGACACCCTCCGGTTCTACGCCACTTGGAACCCATGGAATCCATCTGAGAGAAAAAAACTCAGGACCAACTAGGCTACCCCACCGGTACTCCTTAGTTGTCCACGGCCAGGACCAGGCCCTAGGCCACCCAGATGCCACTGGTCCTTGCCAATCCAGAGTGGGGGTCAGTAACCCCTGGCATACAATAGCCATTCTCCACTCTCCCTCTCAGTGTAGTTCCAAACTACCACTGATCCTTCAACCTAGGGTCCGCACCCTCAGGCTGACCAGAGGTCACGGGCGAAGCATCTCCTCCCCCTACCTCTATTTCTGACGTTTCGCGCTCTCCCAGGAGAAGCACCTACCAGAACACAACTCTCCCACCAGTTCAGGACCTCTCTCCATCACTGGTCTACCACCTGGGAAATAAATTCACCGGCTGCACCGGGGTCAGAGGCGAGGACTCCCTCCCTCTGCACCCCCTTCCAGAGTCCGATACCCTCCCAACTGGAGTGGTACCCCCTAGAAGGCAAAACCGGCCAGGACACTGATTACAGCCGCCCTGCCGTCCAGATCCGGAAACACCGGCTACTGGCTCCCCAACCCAGGGACGTACCCTTTGGTCAGATGCCCGGCGAACCAGGACTTCACGAGGGTGACACATAACTAACGGGTCGTGTGACAGTCTGCCCGGCGCAACCCCAGGGCAGAAGTGGCATCACCATGGTCACTCATTGGCGACTCAGCCCTGCTGGCTGGCCCCTGACCCACTGGCTCTTCCACTGGGTACTTTTTCCCCCTCTCACCCCTCACTCTGGACTTCTGCACCCTCCCAAGGGGAGTGGTACTGCCAGACACTAGGACTGCTGGAGCTCTGATTACAGACGCTCCACGTCCTCTAGACACTGGGAGATCCTCCTCAAATGGCCTACAAGTACAGCCTAGGCCCCCAACCTGATGTTCCCTTTAAGAAACAATCCAGGTCCTGCGACTGGGTTTCGGGCACCTTGGGACAGAACCACTCACTCTTTCTCCTCTTGAGACAAGATGTGAGCCCCTACACCGGGACCTAGCTGGGCTACACTGAACCTCCTCCACCATGGAAGACACCTGAGCCACTCTTATTGGAATCACTTCCAGCTCACCTACCACGGGGAGGTCCCCCATACAGAACAGTCCAACAGGACAGACTAGGTTCCTTTCCTGGTGTTCCTTCTAAGAACCATCCAGTACCGGAGACTTGAGATTGAGGCTCGGAATACGGCCCAGTCTCACACCTTCCTCGCAGGACATGATGTGAGGCCTTGCAACCTCCTCACTATAACGGTTCCTAGTTGGGTTCCTCTGAACCATCTCCGCCACACGGGTTGGGAGACACCTGCACCATCCCTCAAGGTTACTCCCCAATGCAAGTTCCTTATTTCAGAGAACTCACACCCAAGTATTCAGCAAGCTCCTTATTTCAGAGAACTCACACCCAAGTATTCAGCAAGCTCCTTATTTCAGAGAACTCACACCCAAGTATTCAGCAAGCTCCTTATTTCAGAGAACTCACACCCAAGTATTCAGCAAGCTCCTTATTTCAGAGAACTCACACCCACTCGTCCAGTGCAACACACCATTTATCCACACACATCCCCCCCAGACCGGTGAGACAGTATCTACTGCCCCCGAATCTCAACCTGCACCCCTCTTACTGAGCACCAGGTACCATACTCTGGGAACGGGACGGGGAATTCATGCACTGGACACACTTCTGCTGCCACCACTGGATCCCACCCTTACTGGGGAATCCAGAAAACTCACACTGCACTTAGGGGATAATCTACCCTCCCGAGCTAGTGACCATACCAATTAAGTCCCCACTGTAGGCCAACCCAAGAACCAGCGCAATGGCTCAAGGGCAGTCTCTCCTCCAGATTCTCTGGTTTCTGTCCTTGGCAGGACACCCAACTCATAGTGCACAAGAAACACATTTCAAAAAGAAATGACACTTAAAACAAACTCAGAAGCAATAATCCCTTTCCATGTGACTATCTAAAATGCAGAGTTTAGTAATGCAGCCAGTTGTCGCTGTGGTACTGCGCAAACGCAAGTCCTAATCCCCACCGCTGACAACCAATGTTAGAAATGGGATCTCTGGTTGGCTAAGGCTTGCGCCAAAGCCAGGCAGAGACCACCACTCTAGTCAGGGCAAGGGAGTTACACATCCCAGATAACCCCTGCTCACCCCCTTGGTAGCTTGGCACGAGCAGTCAGGCTTATCCCGGAGGCAATGTGTAAAGCGTTTGCGCAACACACCCACAGCAACAACATACTAGGCACACCACAAAAAGGAACTCCACACAAGGTTATATCAAAAATAGCCTTTGTATTATCATAAAACACATTAGAATAGTACTCACATAATATACATCATGCCACCTGGCACGGGGTCATATTTACAAGGGAATTATTTACACCTGACAGGGCCAACTGGACCACTGTCAGGACCAGCACAAAGCGAACTTAGTATAGGTAGTACTTATAATCAATGTAGAACACATCATGAACGTACAACCAGTAATCACTGGTAACCACTGTACTTAGCATCAGCCTGTAACATAAACTACATTATGCACAGTATCACATCAGGCGCGAATTACATTCTGCGCCAACCTCACCAGCATAACCACAGTATGCAAATAACCTCATAATCATAATTACATTAGAGGTATAAAACAGGGTGCGTAAATCATACTACATGAATTACATTTCCTAGCACCCAAAATCACATTAGCACATGAATCACATTAGGGCCTGGCGCCCTATAAACCTAACTGTCCCCCCTGGCCAACTGGCCATCTCTAAAGGGGCTCAAATGCCCTGTGTCCAAAATGTCAGGGCGCGCTGCCACAGCAGCGAAAGTCAAGGGTGCGCAACCGCGCAAACCTAAACGTAGCAGCTGCCCACTACTTGCTGGGCAGCTGTGAAAGTCAGGGGCCAAGGAGTGCATCTCACTCCTATCTCAAGTACACTAATGCCCCCAAAGAACTGTGGCCTAAACGCTGCAGCTGGCACTAAGTGCTGCGCAGCTGTAAATAAAGTGAAGGCCTGGCACCTCTGTGCCTCCGGTCCCACTCAGGGACTCTCTAACCAAATGCCCCTCATGTTGCAGCTGCCCGCGCTGGTGCGGCGCAGCTGTGGCATTTTTCCTAAAAGGGGGGGGGGCCCGGCACCCCTGTGCCCTCTGGACCCCCACATGGCCCTCAAGACATGCCCCCATTGTTGAGGCGGCCCGCTCCCTGGCGGGACCGCCCAGGCACCGACAATGTGCCTCGGTATGGCCCCAGGTCACTGGGGCCCCTTTCAGGCACCAAAGAAAACTGCCCCAAGCGTTGGAGCGGCCCGCTGCCAGACGGGGCCGCTCTGACTCCGTGCCCCCCGAGCACCACAATACTAAAGAGCCGTCGCCCCCACGGAGCCCTACTCACCGGCTCGGGTCGGGGGAGGCTCTCTCGGTGCAGGACTCCGTCTCCTCTTCTGGCGGCGGGACCGGCAGCACTTCTCTCGCGGCGCGGGGCTTCCCTTTTCTCCTGGGAGCCCCGCGCTGCCGTTGGCGGCTACGGCCGCATTTACCTCTTCACCCGGGCCCCCTCCTGGGACCCGGGACTCTACAGCTGTGCCGGTGGAGGCGGGGTAGGCTCCCGTCCTCCCTTCTCCCTTCACCCGGGCCCCCTCCTGGGACCCGGGACTTGTTCCTCGGCACTCGAGGAGGCGGGGTAGGCTCCCGTCCTCCTCATCACGCAGCCAAGCTTCCGGCCGCACTCTTCTCCAGCTTCCGTCCGGCCGGCCCCGCCCACAACCAGGCGGGCCGCGGATCGCGGCGGCAACCTCTGCTCGGCAATGAGGGGTAGGCTCCCTCGCAATAAAAATCCATCAGCGGGGTGGGCACCCGCTCTTCCCACGCACTCTGAGGGAATCCCCACGTCGGGATTCCCTCGGAAATGATCGCAGCCCAGCGCTGCAAAGCCCCCGCATTCTTGGGGAAATAAGAGTAAAGCGCCCACAGGGCGCTAAAGATGCAGCGAGGTCCTGGGGATGCCAAGAACAGCAGAGGGGACCCAAAAGAGAGTCCTTTAGGCATCAAGGGGGCAATGCAGGGCCCAGGGAGGCAAGCCCTCATGGCAGCCCCCCTGGGCCCCAGCAGCAGCACGCCCCAGCAGGAACAGCAACCAAGCACTGAACAGGAACACTGAACATTTTCATGGGGTCACAGCCCCTTCTTTTATACACATTTCCCTTTGTGTCACAGCACAGGGCTGGGGAAAAACCAGACGCAACTGGTTTGGGGGAGCTTTGGAGCACTTTGTTTTGCTCAGCTCCTCTCTCCTTTCACAGGACAGGCTAGGGACATCAGACGCACCACAGGGGGTGGAGCCAGCATTGTGGAGGGAAGGCACAGCCCTATTCAGGTCCCAGGTGCAACTCCTCCCTCCCATCTAGATGCAGATCTCCTATTCAGCCCTGCGCTGACTCATCCTGCCCCTCCTGGAGCCACACACACCTCTCAGCCCCTGTCACTCACAAGCCAGACATGCAATTCACATCAGGCAGGCAGACACAGAGCACACATAAATGCCAACTTCTAGAAGTGGCATTTCTACACCAGTTATAATAAATCTGCGCACACCATTGCGCAGCATTTATTCTCACGAGTTCGCACATACTAAACTCGCCCCTGCACTCCTCTCACACCAGGAATTACCATGGACACACATATCCCCCATGCATTCCTATGGGAGGGCAGGACAATCTCACCACACGCACTCAGCGCGCACGCACTTTACACTGGACCACAGTGCTAAAGTGCCCAGAGACTTAAAACTACTGACATACAAGGCAAAAAGTTTAGGGGTGAACCGGCCAAAAAGGACCAAGTCCAACACAACCCCCTTCCAGCCAAAACGCAGGGCAGACCAATCACCACCGTGATGGGCTTCCCTGCTTGGGGCGATAGAACACGGACGCGGGCCCGTACTGCAGGGACACCCTCCGGTTCTACGCCACTTGGAACCCATGGAATCCATCTGAGAGAAAAAAACTCAGGACCAACTAGGCTACCCCACCGGTACTCCTTAGTTGTCCACGGCCAGGACCAGGCCCTAGGCCACCCAGATGCCACTGGTCCTTGCCAATCCAGAGTGGGGGTCAGTAACCCCTGGCATACAATAGCCATTCTCCACTCTCCCTCTCAGTGTAGTTCCAAACTACCACTGATCCTTCAACCTAGGGTCCGCACCCTCAGGCTGACCAGAGGTCACGGGCGAAGCATCTCCTCCCCCTACCTCTATTTCTGACGTTTCGCGCTCTCCCAGGAGAAGCACCTACCAGAACACAACTCTCCCACCAGTTCAGGACCTCTCTCCATCACTGGTCTACCACCTGGGAAATAAATTCACCGGCTGCACCGGGGTCAGAGGCGAGGACTCCCTCCCTCTGCACCCCCTTCCAGAGTCCGATACCCTCCCAACTGGAGTGGTACCCCCTAGAAGGCAAAACCGGCCAGGACACTGATTACAGCCGCCCTGCCGTCCAGATCCGGAAACACCGGCTACTGGCTCCCCAACCCAGGGACGTACCCTTTGGTCAGATGCCCGGCGAACCAGGACTTCACGAGGGTGACACATAACTAACGGGTCGTGTGACAGTCTGCCCGGCGCAACCCCAGGGCAGAAGTGGCATCACCATGGTCACTCATTGGCGACTCAGCCCTGCTGGCTGGCCCCTGACCCACTGGCTCTTCCACTGGGTACTTTTTCCCCCTCTCACCCCTCACTCTGGACTTCTGCACCCTCCCAAGGGGAGTGGTACTGCCAGACACTAGGACTGCTGGAGCTCTGATTACAGACGCTCCACGTCCTCTAGACACTGGGAGATCCTCCTCAAATGGCCTACAAGTACAGCCTAGGCCCCCAACCTGATGTTCCCTTTAAGAAACAATCCAGGTCCTGCGACTGGGTTTCGGGCACCTTGGGACAGAACCACTCACTCTTTCTCCTCTTGAGACAAGATGTGAGCCCCTACACCGGGACCTAGCTGGGCTACACTGAACCTCCTCCACCATGGAAGACACCTGAGCCACTCTTATTGGAATCACTTCCAGCTCACCTACCACGGGGAGGTCCCCCATACAGAACAGTCCAACAGGACAGACTAGGTTCCTTTCCTGGTGTTCCTTCTAAGAACCATCCAGTACCGGAGACTTGAGATTGAGGCTCGGAATACGGCCCAGTCTCACACCTTCCTCGCAGGACATGATGTGAGGCCTTGCAACCTCCTCACTATAACGGTTCCTAGTTGGGTTCCTCTGAACCATCTCCGCCACACGGGTTGGGAGACACCTGCACCATCCCTCAAGGTTACTCCCCAATGCAAGTTCCTTATTTCAGAGAACTCACACCCAAGTATTCAGCAAGCTCCTTATTTCAGAGAACTCACACCCAAGTATTCAGCAAGCTCCTTATTTCAGAGAACTCACACCCAAGTATTCAGCAAGCTCCTTATTTCAGAGAACTCACACCCAAGTATTCAGCAAGCTCCTTATTTCAGAGAACTCACACCCACTCGTCCAGTGCAACACACCATTTATCCACACACATCCCCCCCAGACCGGTGAGACAGTATCTACTGCCCCCGAATCTCAACCTGCACCCCTCTTACTGAGCACCAGGTACCATACTCTGGGAACGGGACGGGGAATTCATGCACTGGACACACTTCTGCTGCCACCACTGGATCCCACCCTTACTGGGGAATCCAGAAAACTCACACTGCACTTAGGGGATAATCTACCCTCCCGAGCTAGTGACCATACCAATTAAGTCCCCACTGTAGGCCAACCCAAGAACCAGCGCAATGGCTCAAGGGCAGTCTCTCCTCCAGATTCTCTGGTTTCTGTCCTTGGCAGGACACCCAACTCATAGTGCACAAGAAACACATTTCAAAAAGAAATGACACTTAAAACAAACTCAGAAGCAATAATCCCTTTCCATGTGACTATCTAAAATGCAGAGTTTAGTAATGCAGCCAGTTGTCGCTGTGGTACTGCGCAAACGCAAGTCCTAATCCCCACCGCTGACAACCAATGTTAGAAATGGGATCTCTGGTTGGCTAAGGCTTGCGCCAAAGCCAGGCAGAGACCACCACTCTAGTCAGGGCAAGGGAGTTACACATCCCAGATAACCCCTGCTCACCCCCTTGGTAGCTTGGCACGAGCAGTCAGGCTTATCCCGGAGGCAATGTGTAAAGCGTTTGCGCAACACACCCACAGCAACAACATACTAGGCACACCACAAAAAGGAACTCCACACAAGGTTATATCAAAAATAGCCTTTGTATTATCATAAAACACATTAGAATAGTACTCACATAATATACATCATGCCACCTGGCACGGGGTCATATTTACAAGGGAATTATTTACACCTGACAGGGCCAACTGGACCACTGTCAGGACCAGCACAAAGCGAACTTAGTATAGGTAGTACTTATAATCAATGTAGAACACATCATGAACGTACAACCAGTAATCACTGGTAACCACTGTACTTAGCATCAGCCTGTAACATAAACTACATTATGCACAGTATCACATCAGGCGCGAATTACATTCTGCGCCAACCTCACCAGCATAACCACAGTATGCAAATAACCTCATAATCATAATTACATTAGAGGTATAAAACAGGGTGCGTAAATCATACTACATGAATTACATTTCCTAGCACCCAAAATCACATTAGCACATGAATCACATTAGGGCCTGGCGCCCTATAAACCTAACTGTCCCCCTGGCCAACTGGCCATCTCTAAAGGGGCTCAAATGCCCTGTGTCCAAAATGTCAGGGCGCGCTGCCACAGCAGCGAAAGTCAAGGGTGCGCAACCGCGCAAACCTAAACGTAGCAGCTGCCCACTACTTGCTGGGCAGCTGTGAAAGTCAGGGGCCAAGGAGTGCATCTCACTCCTATCTCAAGTACACTAATGCCCCCAAAGAACTGTGGCCTAAACGCTGCAGCTGGCACCTAAGTGCTGCGCAGCTGTAAATAAAGTGAAGGCCTGGCACCTCTGTGCCTCCGGTCCCACTCAGGGACTCTCTAACCAAATGCCCCTCATGTTGCAGCTGCCCGCGCTGGTGCGGCGCAGCTGTGGCATTTTTCCTAAAAGGGGGGGGGCCGGCACCCCTGTGCCCTCTGGACCCCCACATGGCCCTCAAGACATGCCCCCATTGTTGAGGCGGCCCGCTCCCTGGCGGGACCGCCCAGGCACCGACAATGTGCCTCGGTATGGCCCCAGGTCACTGGGGCCCCTTTCAGGCACCAAAGAAAACTGCCCCAAGCGTTGGAGCGGCCCGCTGCCAGACGGGGCCGTTCTGACTCCGTGCCCCCCGAGCACCACAATACTAAAGAGCCGTCGCCCCCACGGAGCCCTACTCACCGGCTCGGGTCGGGGGAGGCTCTCTCGGTGCAGGACTCCGTCTCCTCTTCTGGCGGCGGGACCGGCAGCACTTCTCTCGCGGCGCGGGGCTTCCCTTTTCTCCTGGGAGCCCCGCGCTGCCGTTGGCGGCTACGGCCGCATTTACCTCTTCACCCGGGCCCCCTCCTGGGACCCGGGACTCTACAGCTGTGCCGGTGGAGGCGGGGTAGGCTCCCGTCCTCCCTTCTCCCTTCACCCGGGCCCCCTCCTGGGACCCGGGACTTGTTCCTCGGCACTCGAGGAGGCGGGGTAGGCTCCCGTCCTCCTCATCACGCAGCCAAGCTTCCGGCCGCACTCTTCTCCAGCTTCCGTCCGGCCGGCCCCGCCCACAACCAGGCGGGCCGCGGATCGCGGCGGCAACCTCTGCTCGGCAATGAGGGGTAGGCTCCCTCGCAATAAAAATCCATCAGCGGGGTGGGCACCCGCTCTTCCCACGCACTCTGAGGGAATCCCCACGTCGGGATTCCCTCGGAAATGATCGCAGCCCAGCGCTGCAAAGCCCCCGCATTCTTGGGGAAATAAGAGTAAAGCGCCCACAGGGCGCTAAAGATGCAGCGAGGTCCTGGGGATGCCAAGAACAGCAGAGGGGACCCAAAAGAGAGTCCTTTAGGCATCAAGGGGGCAATGCAGGGCCCAGGGAGGCAAGCCCTCATGGCAGCCCCCCCTGGGCCCCAGCAGCCGCACGCCCCAGCAGGAACAGCAACCAAGCACTGAACAGGAACACTGAACATTTTCATGGGGTCACAGCCCCTTCTTTTATACACATTTCCTTTGTGTCACAGCACAGGGCTGGGGAAAAACCAGACGCAACTGGTTTGGGGGAGCTTTGGAGCACTTTGTTTTGCTCAGCTCCTCTCTCCTTTCACAGGACAGGCTAGGGACATCAGACGCACCACAGGGGTGGAGCCAGCATTGTGGAGGGAAGGCACAGCCCTATTCAGGTCCCAGGTGCAACTCCTCCCTCCCATCTAGATGCAGATCTCCTATTCAGCCCTGCGCTGACTCATCCTGCCCCTCCTGGAGCCACACACACCTCTCAGCCCCTGTCACTCACAAGCCAGACATGCAATTCACATCAGGCAGGCAGACACAGAGCACACATAAATGCCAACTTCTAGAAGGGGCATTTCTACACCAGTTATAATAAATCTGCGCACACCATTGCGCAGCATTTATTCTCACGAGTTCGCACATACTAAACTCGCCCCTGCACTCCTCTCACACCAGGAATTACCATGGACACACATATCCCCCATGCATTCCTATGGGAGGGCAGGACAATCTCACCACACGCACTCAGCGCGCACGCACTTTACACTGGACCACAGTGCTAAAGTGCCCAGAGACTTAAAACTACTGACATACAAGGCAAAAAGTTTAGGGGTGAACCGGCCAAAAAGGACCAAGTCCAACAGAACTGCTTTAAACTGCTTTAAAAATAGGTTTCTTTGTATAAAATAAACCACAGACACCGTATTCTGCTGACCCTTGCACGCCATCATCTCTGTGATTGTGGCCAATGGGAGTGAGTCACAATTTGTGCTCTACCTAATGAATATCAATTAAGGAGGTGAGATTACAATCCACTATGATTTAGAATTTTACAAACTGACCTATTAATACATGGGTTGGCTTGCAAAATGTTATACGGGTTGCAAAAATTCTGGTCACACAATGCGACCAGTGTTTGTACCTAGGATAATATACTTCAGGTCCTTTGTTCAGAGAAGGCCATGGAGATCATATGGCCGTCACAGCGACCCCTGGCTTGCCCTTTGCTACCCCTGGCACAGGCTTTGTGACCCCTGGCTTCAGAGGTGGCAAAATCAGTGCTAAGAACATAGGGGCAGTCACTTTTGTTGTCATTTTTAATTATAGTATTAACGAATAATAATCTATTATTAACTATTAGTGTAATAAAAATGGAGCACCAGGATCTGGAACAAGACCTGCGTTGGCAGCTGTGGTAAGTAAAACAAAAGTGTTTACATGTATGTTGTGAGCATGCTTGAGGGGCAGTGTGTTTGTGTGAGACTAACACTGTCCATATGTGTGCCCTTGTATATCTAAGTGAGAATGTGGGAGTTAAAGTGAGTGAGAGTCAGTGAATGGTGGTGAGTGAGAATGAGTGAAATTGGTTGTCAGTAAGTGTGTACCAGTCAGTCAGAGTGAGCATCAATGAATGAGTGAGAGTAAGAACGACTACACATAAGTGAGAGTGGTGATTGAAAATGAATAAGAATGAGCATGAAGGAGTGTTCACGAATGTGATTGAGAATGAGTGTGAGTGATAATGAGTGAGAGTGACAAGTGAGTAAGTGTAAATATGAGTGAGAATGGATGAGTCAGAGTGAGTGAGAATAAGTTAGAGTAATAGTGAGTAAAAGTGAGAGTGAGTAAGTGTGAGTGAGAGTAAGAGTGAATGTGAGTGAATACAAGTGAGAGTGAGTGATTGAATGAATGAGTGAGAGTAAGTGAGAGTCAGTGAGATTGTAGGAGGGAAAGTAAGAGCAAGTGGAAGTGGGTGTGGAAGTATGAGTGAGTCAGAGCACGAATGAGTGACACTGAGTGTGAAAGAGTTAGCAAAAGTGTGTGAATGCAAGAGAGTGAGAATGAAGGAGTGTAAGTGAGTGAATCTAAGTGAACATCATAAGAATGTAGTGCTATGCTTGCATGCCAGCCATTGGCCCTGGTACACTGAAGGTAATTCGTGGTTTATAGAGGCTTTCATAGCAATATACTGGCGCTAGCACACTGGAGGCAATTCTTCACATGACAGACATCAATGACAAAATACTGACACTAGTATACTGGAGGTCGTTTTTGGGATAAGGGGAAACCATGGTAAAATAGTGATACTGGGATACTTAAAGCATATGGGGCACCTGGGGACAAATGCTGGTGGTGGCATACCTGAGGAAACTCTTGGCATTGGGGACACTTTTGGCAAAATGTTGGTACCACATTTAAGGTAATTCTTCTCATCTGGAAGGAGAACTGTGGCAGTTGAAGGGGGCAAACATGACAAAATGGTGACCCTGCCATATTAGAGTTAACTTTTGGAATGGGGCTTACTCATTGTATATGCACAGCATTAATAGCACAATTCTGGCACAGGCATTTTGAAAGTATTTGTTAGCGTAGGAGGCATCCATTACAAAATGCTGACCTCAGCACAATTGGTGTATTTTTAGGTCGAGCTACAGTGCGCATGCACTGTCTGCAAGACCTGCTGTAATCACTTACACAACATTATTCCCGCCTGCTGCTTCCCATAGGTTCCCTCCAGTGCCCCTTTTAAGTGCTGCATCCTGACTCATTCTTGCAGCCGATAGCTCACTTCCCTTCAAGGCTGAGGAGCACCGGCCAATTACCATTTCCTTACTGGCCTTCTTTATCAGTTCTTTTAGAGGATTCTTTTTTTTTATTGTTTCCCTCCTCAGCTTGTGTTCTGATGTATGTGTTGGATAATATTGATGCTGTTTTCTCCGTTTCTTTTCTTATATCAGTTCTCAGAGAAGATGGAAACCTTCAAAGGTTGTGTTTTCTCATGTATAAGATAAAAGTAATTTAGTGTGGCTGGTAATGGAAAATATGCTTTATTGTTACATTCAAAATAAACCATGCTGCATCTGTCGCCTTCCAGATTTGAAAGCTGCACGACTTGTGCCTGACTCAATTTTTTTCAGAGCCTTTCTTATTATCGAGCTCGGCAAATTGAACGAAACGTCCCAAATATTCTCAGAGGCCAAGGAAACATCTGCATTATTTTCAGTTTGCCTGTAGATTAGCTTCATGCTAAGTTATTTCAGAGTTTGGCCCGCTCTCGGTGGCAGCGCTGAATGGTGTCACTAATGTGTTTTACACAGTTGAGAGGTAGAACTGGGCAGTCTGAAACCTGCAGCCCCCTTTTAAAAATATTGAAGCGAGTGGCAGTTCCCTGAAGAGGCCACCTTCTCCACCCACCCAGCTCCTCTTCTATTCTCATGGCTCAGGCAAAGGAGCTCGCCAGCCCCGGCAGATTGGTGCATTCAGCAGAGGAGCCCCCTTGACCTGACCTCCCTTCCCCTCCCCTCCTTCGAGGACACCAGGCCCTCTCTTTCCTGCAGCAGGAGTCCTCTTCCAATGTGTCGTCGTCCTTGGACCACAAGCTGCATTTTGTAAAGCGTTTACACGGTGCATTTAATTGTTCTCTACACGTCTTGCTTTACTAAGGGCTCCTTGATAAGTATTTCATTTTCTATTTGGCCGTTTATTTTGGAGTCATTCATTTAGTCTGATTAACAAGACGAGTCCTGCTCGTGCTATTTTGTTGGGCCCCATTGCGCACGCGCGTCAGACATGCCGTTATAAATAAACAAAAATGTAGAAAACATTTCGAATTGAAGGTGCTTCTGGTCATATTACTGTGCACACAGAGATGCACAATGTGAGGCATTGGGGACAGGGATATGTTATGTATGTACAGGGTCCGATTATATAGAGCCACACGTGCTGGCCGAAAAATAGACTAGTGTCCTCAAGTCAATTGCTTTTCTAATGTCATAAATAAGTTCAAATGGTTTATTGACGGTATTGCATTGCGGTTTAGATGTTTTTAAAAAGTAAAGTGAACTGGTGCGCGGTGGTAGCTGGAAATATGTGGCATTTTTACTGCATCAGTCCAAGGCCGAAAAAGACTTCCTATTTGTGAAAGGTCATTTCTGTGTTGTATTTCGTTATGTTTACACATACCACTGCCAGTTCATAGGGTCCCATTTAAAGACCCTTAAAATCTGGGTTAAGAAAATTAAAGTACAAATATGAAACATTATCCTCTCTGCAAACCTACCATAAACAGTCAGTGCTACTAAAGACGCCTGCCAGCAAATTTTGGTTTTCTTCGTGTTTGCCTGTGGTTCGTACCATGGTCTGCTTGCATGTTTCCTATAGCACCTGTTGTAATCGTATTTCTTCCAGACCAATGAAAGATCACATTGCCTCTCACTTCCCAATATTGTCAAGTTTCAACAAAGGACATTTGTTGTTTGAATGACTGCAGCCAGACAGAGCAAGCCAGTCAGCCCTGTCAGTCGTAAATGCTATATAAATAAATTTACAGTTGACTCTGACAGACATAACTTTTCGAAGGAGTCTGTAAAAATTCCCCCAAAATTCAATTGAGATCAGAAAGCTATTAAAGGAGATGGAAAGTCTATAGCTCATGCAGTCACACGTTTCCAAACTATAGCAATTCAAAACCAAACACCAGATTTCATTGAAGTACTTAAATTGATCAGAGACTCTGAAAACTGCTATTCAATCTTGCATACATTTAACAGGCAAGGTGAGCCGGTGTCCCTTAGATCAAGGAAGTAGCCAGAAAATTAAAATGTCCCCCACTTTCAACTAAAGGTCTTATAACACCAAGCAAGTCATTGTATCCCTCCCAGGAGAGCTTGCTTGTCTATTCCACCCAAGCATCTATTCATTTATCTTTTCATCATTCCATCCACCTGCTGATAGTCACCATTTCATCCTCACATTCTGTCATCCATTCAGTCTTTCATCCAACATTCAGTCCCTCACCTTCTGCCCATCGATATCCAAACCTATCCCTAACACAACCCCTTCCTTTCATGCAGTCATCCATCCTTTCACGCATCCATCCACCCTTTCACTCACTCATCCTTCCATTCATTCACACTTTCACTTATCCATCCGTCCTCCCTTTCATCCAGCCATCCATCTGTCCTCCATTTCACTCATTCATTTATTCTTTCACTCATCCGCCCTTACATCCAACCTGTCACTCACCCATCCATCCATCATCCATTCGTCCACTCATTCAACCCGTCCATCCATCCAGCCTTTCGCCCACCCAGCAAATTACTCTTTCACTCATCATCCATCCTTTCACTCATTAATCAATCAATTTTTCCCTCATCATCCATCCACCCTTTCACACATCCATTCAGCCATCTATTCATTCATGCTTTCACTCATTCACCCATGCATGTATCAATCCACCCCTTCACTCACTCACTCATCCATCCATCCTTTCACTCACTTACCTTCCCATCCTTTCACGCAGCTATGCAGAAATAAAAGTAACGCATTTTTATTAAAAGCAACTTTGCTGGTTTTATTAGGTGAGAGTGGACTCTTGGGAAATGCAGGAGTTTGCTACAGCGAGAAGTACTAAAAGAACTACAGAGGCAACCTGAATATGTCATTGGTGAGGAAAAAGTTAAATGTTTGGTGTCCTTGTCTTTTTTTTAACACCCACAAACACAGATCTGGAGCTTTGCTACTACCTATTTCTTTTTTCATCCCTAAAAAAACAACACTATCCACACAGTTCCATGCCACACAACTCAACAGCACACCACTAATTAAACTCCTCTACATACAGCTCCACAACACAAAAAACAGTCCACATATAACACACAATCCCACTCCACATAATTCCAGTACTCAATGCCACATAATTGCAATCCACATATTTCCACTGCAGACCATGCCACATAATTCCACTAAACAAATCCACTCCACACCACAGAATTCCACACCACAGAATTCCACAACTGACAATTTTTAAGATTGAGGATAAAGAAATCTATAAACATGCCCTAAAGGTCCATCACAATAAAATTTATGAGGAAAAAAAACTTTTTTTTATCTAAAATTTAATCATCTGGAAATAAAAGTAAGGACATTTTTTAAAATAGTGAAAGACTTTTCCTCCCTGAGTGCGGCTGCCAGACCTTTTAACCCCACCAGCGAATGGACAAGCCAACTGGCCTCATATTTTCATGATAAAATCAAAACCATCCAAGACACCTTTACGGAGTCCATTCCGGTTAAGGGCGGGTGCGCTGTTTCTCTATCCTCCAGCATTCCTGCGGTGGGTCCTTCTTTCACACAGTTTCCTCCCCTTCCTTTAGAGATGTCCTTGGAGATTATGAAAGGCCTCAAGTCAGGTTCTCCCTCGGACCCATGCCCGGCCAAAGTGCTAGCATCCGTAGCAGAGATTATTAACCCAGCCGCCAATACTGTCCTCAACTCCTCGCTGGAAAATGGCCAGGCGCCACGCATATGGAAAAGTGCGAAAATCCTCCCACTGCTAAAAAAGCCTTCTGCCGACCCCTTGGTGGCATCCAACTATAGACCGATATCACTCCTTCCTTTTTTCTCTAAGGCCCTTGAGAAATATGTGAATTTAGTTACCACAGAATACGTGGAAACTAACAATCTTCTCCACCAGAGCCAGTCCGGTTTCAGATCGAATTTCAGTACAGTCCTGCTTGAAATCTCCGAGTCTATCAAGGAGAAGTTAGATAAAGGAGGTAAAGCGGTGCTGATTTTACTAGACCTCTCCGTGGCTTTTGACACCGTGCCCCATGACCGACTCCTGCATAGATTACAGGCGTGGGGCCTGGGAGGCACGGTGCTCAAGTGGTTTTCTTCCTTTTTGGAGGATAGACACCAAGTGGTCTGGTCCCCTCCTTTCTCCGCTCCCATTCCCCCATGAAGGTGGCCATTCCTCAGGGTTCCATTTTGAGCCCTACACTTTTTTAATCTATAAATGGCCCCCCTTGCTCCCATGGCTGAAGTAGGTGGCACAACAATAATTTCCTACGTGACGATACGCAGCTTTTGTTCACATGTGATAAGGGCGAGGATTTTATAGGGGAGAAGATCAACAAATGCCTGACTGGGGTTTTCACTTGGCTCAGGGAGAATCAATTAAAATGTAACCCAGAGAAATCTGAGATAATTTTCTTCGGCTCTCCATCTTGGAACAAATGGTAACAATGATGGCCATCAGACATGTCACCTCCCCTAACCTCGGTAAATACGGTTAAGAACTTGGGGGTCAAGATGGACGTCACCCTGTCCATGAAAGCTCAAATCCAGGCAGTTGCCAGTTCCTGTTTTGGCCTCCTACGAACGCTTAAGAAATGTTCCCCCTTAATACCTATCACCCAAAGGAAGACCGTGGTTCAAGCCCTCATTGTCTCCAGGTTGGACTATGTAAATGTCCTGTACCTGGGCCTCCCAGAGTACCTACTGAGCAGACTTCAGGTGGTCCAGAATGCGGCCGCCAGGATGGTCCTCATGCTTGGACCTAGAGCTCGGATCTCCCCTCACCTGAAGGCTTTGCACTGACTTCCTGTCCGAAAAAGAATTTGCTTTAAAGCCTTGGTTTTGGCTTTGAAGGCTTTCCATGGTGCGGGCGCTCACTATATTAGAAAGAGAGTTCTACACTATGTCCCCGGCAGACCCTGAGGTCATCTTCTCGACAGCAGGCGGTTGTTCCGAAGTTTTCCCGCACCCGCACTGGAGGCCGCTCCTTCCAAGTCCAGGCTGCCCGTGCGTGGAACCTTCTAACGCTGTCACTCAGACAGGTGCCTGACTTACTCGCCTTGAGGAATGAAAACTTGGCTATTTCAGTAAAAACCTTAAGGCTTTTCCTTCAGCAATAGCAACAGTCCAGCCCTGAGGTTCTTTTAGCGCCGGGACACTCTTCCTGAGTAGCTGTGCGCTCTACGAGTACCCCATTAACATTAACAATTCCAATCCAAACCACATAATTCCACTACACACCGCATACATACACTCCATAACACATAGGTAAAAGACATTGTCATTTACAACGCCAATAGCTCTAACTCAACCAAATGCGAGACCAATTGCATTTCCAATGTTTGTTTAACATATGGGGGCACACAAAGCACACTTTGAAAAAACTGAATCAACTATGAGGGCGCGTCAGGTTGAATTGGCTTGGCACATTATGATACTACATGAATATTTAATAAATGCAATTTCAGAGGCTATGGCTTGTTATCAAATTAATGTGAAATTGTGCTTCAAAATGCACTATTTGATCCAAATTTTTCAAAATGTTCATGGTGGGAGAACCCCCATCTGAACATCGGTAGAAAAAGAGTTGTTTCCTTTGCTTCGCTCATTCACTACAATTGTGGGCAAGTATTACACTCAACCACTTTCAAAGATCAGGTCAGCACTCAAATATAGGTGGTGTCTAAAATAGACATTTGCCTGTGTTATGCTGTTATTTTAATCTGCCGTTATTATGGAACTTAAACAATGTCAATAATTATAACGTCTGCAGTTTGATGATAATGTGAAATCAATTCGTGGGAGATTCCGTCAGATTGATTTAATTGTATACTTGTTTGTGCGTTTGAGGAGAAAGGCTTGCACTTCTGCTGTCTGTGTTGTATAAATGCACATATGCTCACAGCACACATCCATGGTCAACATAGGCAAACAGGTTTCTGTGAAGAATCTATGGTTCCCCCTTGGTAGATTTGTACAATCAACAAGGTATGTCTTAGAAAACATTCATATACTTCATATCATAAACATATAATATGTTATGATATGTTAGACATATTTGTATAGCGCATATTCTGACATTATTATACCCTGGCAGTGCTATCAGCAACAAATAGCCAAACAACGATACGTTAAGGAAATAAAGGGCTTAAAAGGTAGAAAGCAAGTTTAGGAAAGATTAAGAGTTAAATAAAAAAAATTAATAAAAATTAATAGAATGGAAGAAAGGGGTTGAAGTTTATATAGAAAACAAATAAATCCAATTTCCATTGCTAAAGCATTGGGAAAAGGTGTAGAATATTGGAAAATGCCAAAATATTTACTGTTTAATATTTTAATATTCTAAAATAATTTTTAAATGTCCCAATTTCAAAGGGCTTCATTTAAAGTTTTGCGGCAACTGGAGTTCCACAGAAAATTAGCAGATGGGCATTCCACGAACTTCTTAATTATCCCAGTTCAATTACAAATGGGGAAACTGCTGTGATTTCAATGAGCGAGCCTTAGCTCACTCCAGAGTCATAGACACCTTCATAGTGGTCCAAGCATTGCATTACTGCTGGCTCGTACTCTACATCCCCTTTGCCAAACATAAGGTCCACCTCCCGTGCATCAGATCATCTGCCCTATTCAGAGCAGTCTTACTTATTTATTTTATCCAGTTTGGGACTAACAGGGAAACCGAGGCAGTCACAAGCAGAAACAAGCATTGGCATAGCCAATAGGTCTCGCTTTTGGGACCTTATAAGTATTTAGTTATGCAGCACAATATCCTTGGTGCAACAACATCAACTGTTGCATGGCTAAACACTTATAAGGTCCCAAAGGCGAGACCTATTGGCTATGCCAATGCTTGTTTAAATGTTTTCTCGGGACAGCCTGCTTTAGTTGTTCTGCCAGCTTTGTTTATTATACTTAAAAAGAGGGGGAGGGGGAGATTTTGCGCTACATAAAAAATAGTACCAATAGTTTTGTGTCTGTTATTTAAAAAAAAAAAAAAAAGTGCCCACATCATTTTGAAGCGTGCTAAACTTAAAAAAAAAAAAAATGTTTTACATTTTTTTATTATTATTATATCCGTTCGAAGGACACCACCTGCCTGCAGTTTTTTGTGATGGTTAATGTATCTTTGAATTACTGTATATTTATTCCACGTATATGGTTGCCACTTTCAAGCAGCTTGTTTATGTTTGTGGCACACTGCAAAAAGATAAAATAGCATCACACTAACTTGACTGTCCAAACCTGTTGGCTTTGAGAATGCTCGCTAAATGGTTCTCTGCAAGTCTATTCATTGCAAGATTTTCTCTACTGGGCCAATGTTGTCCCCTCAGATGGAAGTTAAGATGATTTAGACTGCCGCTTTTACTGTCCTTTACCAGTTGCAAGTATTCTCACAGAATTATTAGTAAACATTTGTGATGAACTAATGACTGCCCCATGCTTTGTCTGCACTAAGCATGAAGCAACTTTTCCTTCTTATGTACATTTGATATATATTTAAAATCAGTTTGACGGATGGCTTGTGGTGGGAGCAGTATTTTGATCTTTCTGCAGTGTTGTTTTTGGTAGCCTGACTGAATTCTGAAAGCATATGCCCTATTTGGTAAAGTAAAAGGCTCTCAGCTTTGATTCTGTAGTCATTTGGGTAACAGTGTATATTCACCTTTTTTGTGCCCCTAGCCCCAGGTGTGTGTATTTTTTTGTAATTTTTTTAAATATATAGTATTTTAATTGTTAAATGGTCTATCGGTCTGCTTGGGTCACGTTCGATTTTCAGAAAATCTTTGTCATTGTAGATGATCTGCGACCTGATTTACTGTGGTTAGTGTTTGAGTAGTGCTCCATCACACATAGTGTCACTCCCCAGTTCAACTTACGACTTTCATTTATGTTCGCTTGGTAACTGTTACCTGCGGTTCATGCTCTGCATGCCTATGAGTGGTCCAAGCATTTTTTGATAGTTTCATATGATGCAAACTTGGCCCAAAGACATTAGAGCGCTGTCTAGGAGCACCAGATTACATTACACATTCTTTTTATTCTTAAGTTATTTGCCCAGAATTGTTAGGCCACATCTTCTCAGGGCAGCAGTTATGCTGCTTTTCAGTAAGCTCATAATAACCTAATGTAGGAACGTGTCACACGTAAATAGGTTGGGCTACTGGTGCTTAGTACTTTAAGCCTCTTAACTAAACCGACTCCTTAGGGCGGGGAATGATTGCTTTGTCCTTCAAGTTTGCCTTGAATATGACCTAAAGCTAGAGTATTCTTTGTGAGCTGGGTTAAGCTGCACTATCACAACTTACTTGCGGTGCATGAGACGGAACGTGCTGGCCAGACTAGTTTTCTTTGAACCAGAGTGTGCATTGCCTGCTAGCAATGACCTACTTAAGTTTTTCAGATTAAATGACTGGTACATGTTTTGATAAATGGAAGTGATCATTTCTGCAGGCAGCTATCAGCCATTGATTGACATTTAAGTGGTTTCAAAAGTGTGGTTGCTTGCTATCTTGCTTCTTGCAGTCAGAGGATCGTTTCAGTTTAGATGGCCAACTATGATATAACTTATTAACTACCATTAAACTTTTAACCCATTCCTGATTAGTAGTAGGTTCATTCTGAATTTGCTCAATTTCTGAAGAGCAAAAAGTGGACTCGATCTAGTTACAGGTTTCTGATTGTGAATTCCAAAATTAGCCTATTCCTGTTAAAATAGTATGCATATTACAGTTGCCATCTATTTACATGCCTATAGGTTTGGATGTGTTCCGAAGTACATGTTTAGACTGTGAAGTGCAGGTTTAACCAATAGATTAGGGAACGTTATGAGAAAAAGATAACTTGGAAGGGGTGTGGGTACATGCTGTGTTTTTTTCTTCTTTTTTTTGCCCTACCCTCTATACTAAATAGCTCTTTTCATTCCAAACATTTTGTAAAAATCAAAATATCTCAACATGGTAGTCTGTTACTTAGAATTGAGAGCAATATGGACTAACGGTAAAGGGCTTTGTATCGAAGACTAGTGTGTTTATGTGAAGTCATGTTTTGGTCATTGCAAAGAATACCGTTTGTCCTGAGCATTCTGGAGGGAGAAGCCAAAACTGTAAATACTCCGCTCATGCCCTGTTGAAATGCAAGCTTGACAGAACTGGTAGTGCAGATAGTAAATTATTGTAACCAGAAGGAACACCTGCTAGTAGTTGTACAGATTTTGTTGGTCTTTGAATGAGTTATTCAGGTTCAGTATTGTGCTCCCAAGGGTCTGGTCATTTATATAGAAAATTGCCATTCATGGATACACTGGTCCAAAAATGTATGTCCTTTTGGGTGGCAGAGCACCGTATGAGAGCAGCTTGATAATGTTTTGTGTGTGAATTTGTTTCGGTCTTTTTAGGAGAGATCTGTAAATTATGTTTGAGATAGTAAATGGTTTTAGTGTGAAAGTGTATGCAGGTTTTTAAGGCAGTTAAGTTGTGGCTTATTTTGAGGTTAGAGATTCTTGAATGTGTATTGTAGTGACATTCAGAGCATTCACATCTTTCAATTCCGGGGATAAAGTGTCTTGGGTCTTTGTATCTATCCCAGGATTTTGTGCCCCTTCAGGTTGACAGTAGCGGTCGATTGAAGTGAATAAACATAACCTTTCACATGCAGAAGCATCCCATGGTAATTATCCTGCTGTTCGACTCGACTGTGCTCTGCAGCACGTGTGACATCACACGCCAAAGCCCGAAGAGAGGTGGAAGGTGGAGAATCCGAGGGCCGCTGGGGCCGCTGCATCTGCCTGGTCCTTATCGCACCGGTTTAAACGAACGGAGAGAGCATGTGAGGGACGGGCACAGTTGTGGGGTGACAAGCCCATTCTACTGGCCTGAGGGGCTGGAGTCAGCAGTAAGCGGAGTCCGAGTGCAGCCGGGAACCATAGGCGTGCTAAAGCTAAAACTGACAAGCGGGGAGCGGTGGCGCTGTCCAATGTAAGGCAAATCTTCTGGAAGGCTATACTCATACTCACAAGCCCAAAGCCAAAGATTGGATCATAAGGATCAGCCAGGAAACCCCATCTTCAACCACAGATTTAATTACGTAGTCCGGCCAGATTTTGGGGGGGGATGGGTGCTTGCCAAAGACAGAGGAAACAAGCGCGCGCGCCTCGCGCTAAATGTAAAAAAAAAAAAGGAAAAAAAAAAAGTTTGACGAGGAGGAGGCAGCAGGGGAGAGAGGAGGGGGCCTGGGCCGTTTTCCCTTGCGGGAGCAAGCAGGAAACATCTGTTTGTAATTATTAACAGATGGTTCCTGCTCGCTCCCGCAAGTGAATCGCCAAACGTGCACGCGTTGCCATTGAAGGCAATGGAACGCGTGCACGTTTTTGGCTGAAAAGCCGAAGCGATCCCAAAAGGTCTTTTTTCCTATGGGAGTTTGGTTTTGAAAAACCAAAAAGTTTGTTGAGTGGCTGCCATTTTGCAGTGTCTTCACAGGAGCCGAGGTGGCGGCGGATCCTCTGAAGGCACAGTGATCTCTAAAGGACACTGAAGATTTCTAAATATTGAGGGATGGTAGTGGGGCTGCATAGCGTGGGTAATTAACACTACCATCATGATGGGCGACAGGACACCTGCCATACGCTAAATAAGGCCCTTTATGTATTAGTTCATTCTTTCCTAAAAACCACATATGCTATATGCAACTGCACAACAGCCCTGGACATATTTTACTTATCAGAGTGCCACTTGTTGTAATTTTAAAAATAAAAAAAGGCCACTTAAATAGTGTACATGTAGTGTGGTCCTGTTTAGCAGATCACAGCAAACAAAGATAAACATGGCAAAAAAATCAACATTTTCAGAGCTCCCATATGAAGGACAGATTTATGCTAATTAGCTCCCTGGAAGATAGAATTGAAACAACTGAGTCTAGACAGTCCAAGAAACTTAGCATTGTAGAGGTCAGTGTTCCCCATATACAGCGGAGGCCCAAAATATCGAGTGGAGAACAGACTTTCCACAATATTGTAGCCACAATATTGTGGACCTTGATATTTTGGCTGCAATGTTGTAGTAAGTTGATATTTTCTACTCAATATTCTTGACTACAACCCTATGAACCAGGTGTGTGGCTTCTACTGGTGATGCAGGTGCAGTTGCACCAGGACCCAGTAGCCTGAGGGGCTCCCTGAACCCTGATTATTGCTGCATTTTATTATTCAAACATCAGGCAGAGGTCTTATTTTCTTCCTTGTTCTAGGGTCCGTGACACATTGCTACGCTACTGCTGTGAACACCTCAGGTCTCTCAACCTGTCCATTAGGAACACCAGCTATGTATACTGTAAGATAGCTATCAACACAATGGCCATTCAAGTTGTGTGGCCAATGTTAGCTGTTACTACAGCTCTCTGCCTCTGCACATGAGTAAGACGGGGATGTCAAAAAAGTTGAAGAATGTCAAAACTAACAACTGTACTTTGGCTTGCCCAGGTAACTGCCCACTCTGACAGTGTTGAATGCATGAGCTTGGAACTCTAGGGAGGGCTCACTTCCAACTCATGTGTTAAGATGGAGTCTCTTCATGATTCCTGGGGCCTGTTCAGACATGGCCCTAGCCTAGACCTTGTCTTTTTCTGTTAATTCTTCACTGTGCATAGTGCATGTGTCAGTTAGAGTTTAAGGGATACATTGCCTAACACTGCTCATTTGCTAATACTTTTGTATACACATCAGGCTCCCGAAGGGAAGAGGAGACAATCTCAGGTCAGTTACTCATTCTCAAAGTCCCAACCCCAGCCACCATGTCTAATCCTCAACAATAGTGGCCAAATATAAAGACTTCTCTGGGTGCTTTGCACAAAGGACAGCATCACTGGGAAGATCATTGTCTTGCACCTAAGAGGCCAGGGTGCAATTCATCTACTCCAGACAAGAATGATCAGAATGTTAATTATAATTATCCCTTGAGACAGTGCAGGCAGCTGCTGACAGCTCATTCTAGGAAAGATTTACAGTCCCTAGAATGACAGCCTTTTAACAACTCTCAGGCCTTGCTGGCCTCTTAGTTCATGCTGCATATGCCCGTCCTGCAACCTAAACTCCACTGTCTGATGTTAACAGCCAGAGGTGGGTTTTTCAACTTAGAATCGTCACTTTGAGGTTGAATGCATGCCTGATATTCAAGGGCAGATGAAGGTGGCATGCCACTCAAGGCATCAAGGTTTCCACACTCAGTGTGTGACTTACAAGCTAGGTCTCAACTAGATCTTCTACAGCCTGCCACACAAATAACTGGTAGACGGGTCACATGTGTCAGTGGCTCCATTACCAGTCTCAAGTATCTTTCCTACCAGAGCAAGCTACATCAGCTCTACCGACCACATGAATACAGGTTGAAATTGAACCCTACCCTTAACTAACTTCTAAGATCCCTGAACTCTAGTCTCCGGGTCAATCGCACTGGACAGTCATTATCAATGTTATGGAGGCTGGCTATCTTAGATGTCTGACCTACTAGGAATGGCTATGGAAATACCATCCTTTCCACCACCATTGTGTGGCTGACACAATGGCTGACAGAGCAGCCATTAAAACCCATTTACTGGCACTTTCTGAAGGTACCTCACATTGATCTCAGACACCTTCCATTGACTTTAAGGGTAACTTTCAAGCTTTCTCTTGGAAAAGCCCACTGGTGAGAAGCATTTTAGTACAAGTCATATCCCCTCTCCTGTGTCCTGGTTGAGGACCGTCATAGCAGAACTTAATAAGAGTTGGTTTTTGCAGAGAATTTCCAAGTTTTTTTTTACATAAGTTACAATCTTATTACCATACCTAACTATAACATAATTTTAAACTTTGTTGTCCAACTCCAAACCCGAGCTCTTGGCTGAATATAGCTGAATATATTTACACCAGATCACAGAAATCACACTTTCTGAGTAAAGTTTTAACTTTTTGCCAAATTTGCTGTTATTCCTTTCAGCCACTTTATCAGTATCAGAGAGCAAAGCTGACTATGGGACTTATCATGGGAAATCACAGTGTTAGGGACCCCTCTTTCTTGTTTCCTGCTTGACGGATCAACTTAAATCTTTTCATGAAGGAGTCAACATGAATGAAGTTTTGTTTTGGAAAATTTCGTACTGATTCATCAAACAATGCCAAAGTTATTGGCACAAATAAATGCCTTTCCTATGGAAACTCTGACCTAATTAAATTTTAACTACACAGTGGTGAATGCCCCTGTGCAATGCCTGTAGTGACTCTAATGTTAATGTAAAAAGTCTTAACTGCCGCATATGGTCTCCTGATGTAAAATCTATAAACTAAAAGTAGCACACACAGTCAACATTTAAAGTCAATGGCCCCACCGTTCTGTTAGGGAGCCATCTCTGAGATGTATCTTGCAATGCCTCACTAACTAGAAAGTCTAAGATCTCTTGTGTCAGTCTTCCAGGACAGGCTACAGCACGCCACCAGGACCAGAAAGTCAAACATGGACCTACTGTCTGACTTTGCCCAATAGTTGGTGGCCCCAGTGATAACCTCCATTCCCAGTTGTCCTGCTGTTCTGCAACGAGCTCATGGCACCATACTGCCTTTTAGGACCTTTGCCATGTCACCTTGGGGAAGACTCAGGGGGGTCGAGCCATCCACTAGCTCAGGATATGCCAGGATAAACCCAGAGTGCAGTCCCCTTACTCCTGGAATCCTCATAAGGAGTCCTCCAAGTAGCTGCACTTTGGCAGAAGCAGCTGCTCTCTTCCCAGGTTAATACCTAACTCATTCTTATGGAAAATCCAGGTCCCGGTAGGTATAACCTGTCTCCCACCCATCTATGTAGCCAGTCAGTCATTCATATCAGGCACATTGTTAGAGGAGTCCTGGCCAAGTATGTGATTTATGATGTATTCCAATTACAATTAGATGCTTATCACTTATTCAACCCCACGTGCTGTTTACAGCCTATTTCCTAAGTGGCCACTGGAAACATACTCATAGCACCCACTCCCACTGGTAATCACTCATTCCAGTGACCTAGCCACTGTAGGCACCCCCTGGCCCATTCAGTGATCCCTACATACGGATTGTCAAGTCCACATGTAACTGCTTTTTTTCTAAACAAAATTATTAACCAGCAATCGTTCTTAATCCCATTACCCTTCCAAGTACCTGTGCCCTACCCCTTGATTCTTGACCACAATCACTAGTGTTTGGTATCGACAGGACAGGGTATGTCTGTGTGTCCTCTTTGCGGTCCGTTCTGGCGGGAAGGAGCCTGAAGGGGAGGCGATCCCACCTAAATCAAGTAAGGACTGAGATGAGGAATGGCTGAGGAGGTAGTGTCATATACCTACTAATAACTTGTGATACAACTCGTCATATAAATAACACAACATCTCCACTAGAACGTTGACCTTTACTCAGAGCCCTTCTTTACAACCAGATAGCCCTGACACATAGCAATAGTTCACAGCCTTGGCAAATTGTTGTAAAGGCCTTTCTAATTATTAAAGATAAGCATGATTGGTTGAATTTTACTGGCTAATCGTGCATATGTGTGGGTCTGAACAGTCTGTGAAGCGTCTACTCAAGGCAATCGGAAAAAGCAAGTCTCCATAGAGGTGCATGTGAGATGAAATATCTATGGAAATAAGGTGGCTACGTCCCGCTACCACAAATGACTGACCCAAATCAACGTTCATGAACTGAGCTATTTTATGCATGACACACATTCCTGAACTAAATGTTGCACAGTCAGCATTACTGAAACTGTTGCTGTGATTATAAAAAACAGTACTATCTTGTTACTGGGCTTAATCATTATTGAAATATGGCAAGCGCCAAAATTTGTTATCAGTGTATTTTTCTAACTCAAAGCTTTTTTTGTTCCTGTTATCAGAAGCAACAATATGTGTTTAGATGTGAGTTTGATTAATATATCTTTTTTATTTCAAAACTACTATTGGTGTGAATTTTATAATACGGTCCTTAGATAGTGTGCTGCTTACATAAATGATGTTTAATTGTTTTGTGTCATTGTCCTGTGTAAGAAGTGTGTAATCAGATGTATTTGCATTTTAAATGCTTTTGCATAGCATTTTCAGTGTTATGGCAAACAAGGGAAAAACACACACACCAGAGAACACACATATGCACAAACATACATAGGCACATAAAACTAACACATACATGTGCATAGTCACAGATACAGAAACGTGCAGACGCAACCAGAAACAATAAACACAGACATACATGATCGCACACACAGGTACAAAGAACAAACACATCTACAACCCCCCCGACACACATACAGTAGCGATATAGAGACACACATTGATATACGCTTATGCACATATACACGTAGGCGCACACAGATACACACAAATACACAGGAACCACAAGCACACAAAAGTGCACATCCGCATAGAGGTACAGAAACAAACATGCACTTATATACACTTACCGTAACAGGCAAACACAAACATGTATTGAAATACTGCGAGTCACAGATACACACACTCGCATAAAGACAAAGAGATATATGCATGTTCGCACAGTAAAATATAGACCTTAATGCACCAATTGATACACGCAGGCACACAAGCAGCCTTACACGACATGCTCACTCAACACACGCACAACACACTCACGTAAATGAACCTGCTCGTAAGCAAACAAGCATGCATACTTCCCCAGTGCTTAATTGCCAGGGGGAAAAGTAGTTCTCAGGAGTTCACTGAACTCCAACTGCCAGTGACAGCAGTGCCTACGTGTTTACTTTAAAAGTTAATTAAATAGCATATATAACTATATATACCCAGCACCACCATGTGGCAGATAAATACGTGCCAGTGTTTGGTGCCAGTGTTAGAAATGAGTGCCAGAGCCGAGCACTAGCAAACACCGGCAGAAATTGAGCATTGACACTTAACAACTGTACAGAATTCTCTGGCAAGCTGCTGAGGATAGAGTACACTTTTGTATTGTGTATGGACAGACAGGCACAAAACATTTGGAAGGGCACGCACATGCAAATAGAACATGAACATAGACTAATATACATATAGTCATCAATGCAATCAGACCATCTGTCAAATATTGTGTGTTTGCGGTACACAGGTATGGGAACTCACAATTCATATTTGCCATCTAGTTGTTCAGCACTCAGCGTTGACATGGTGGCTGATGGGTAGACAATATTCTCGCTTACGAAATGATTTACTGCAAGTCATATGGTAGGCAGCAGTGGCCGGCTAGGGGCTTGCAACAGTACTCACTCCTGCTCTCGGTACCACAGGCATATTAAGGGCTTATACTATTTTTCCACACAGGTTACAAAGTGAGTCCTGAACACACCACCAGTCAGGTAGATGCAGCATAAGTCTCTTTCACCCCTCTTGTACACGGGCTTTCAGGTCCATAGGCATGCATGCTGTAGTCACTACCTTCTATATGCACTGTGTAATGAGGGTGATAGAGCGCTCAGCGCTCTTAAATTTGTTAGGGTGCATTATATTCATGTGCGAACTGCACTCGCATATATTCGATTGTTTTGCTGCAACTCGTGTTGTTAGAATGAAGTTTATATCTTCATATTACAATCAGTAGAATGAAATTGTGACGCTAGTTACAGAACTGATCAGGATTTCGCTTATGTTTAGAGAAATCATGTAATCATGCATGTGCATTATGAATCTTAGGTAAAATAATTGTATTCACTGTTTATAAATGATTCATATAGAGGCTTGTGCAACAGGCACACATTAAAGAACGTTCTTAGGTTAGCCAATTGTAGGCCTAACTTTTGTTTTTCTTAAGTTTCGTTTCTCCTCTTTGCTCTCAAGTGGGGAATTAATTAAAATTTATGAGTGTGTAGAAGGTTTTCTTTTGCCCCTACTGCAGGTGCAGGAATTTGACCTCGTTATTTTAGATTTAAGAAGATACATGGGAGGAGAGGAATGTTTTTGAAGAACTTTAACAGAGAGAAGGGAGGACACCTTCCGTGCCTGGTGAAACCTGGGAACCAAGGTCGTCGAAAAATACTTCGAATTAATTGGTGTCTGTGGAAAGTTACTCAAGGAAGGCGTTCACGGAATAGCATACCATGTGACCTGTTAGGGGTGTAACTTTGTCTTTTTGTACTAGGCACAGGGACAGATTTGCAGGACTTCTGCTTTTGACTGAGGAAAGGGAGCATCTTAGAACAAGCTCCGTAGCTTCACGCTACTTGACCCATTTAACGTGAGTGCACTTCTTAGGAAGTCAACACGTGCTGACACCTTTGAGAGAAATTCTCCTGGGAAATTAGGAAGGGATGTCACTTTAGAAGTAGAGTAGGGACAGATTATTCTTTATTTTCAGAAATACAAATGAAAAGGAATTTGGACGCAGTGTCTATACTCAGCTGTGTTCTGATTCTGGAATTCATTGTTCTGTGCCTATTGTGCCGAATGAACTATATTCGTAGATTGGGCTCTGTATTAGTATTCATGTATCTTTATACTCTGATTTTGAGGTGTGTCTATATTCTGTTATTTTAGGCTTTGTAATAAATTAACAAACCTGAATCTGTGGTCCTTTAGTCAGATGGGAAGGGGAAATGTATAATTGGTAACTAGTTTTCTCCCCTCCACACTTCTATAGCAGGCAATAAAGACCATCGGCCAGGTGTAGCTATTAAAATCTAGAACGTGGAATTCGGCCTCATCAAGGGTTATGTTACTGATTGTGCTGATGTAAAACTAGTTGTCAAGTTCACATCAGAGCAACACTGACCCAAGGTAAAACACTAAATGTTGGCTTCAGGAGTCAGCTTTCAACACTCACAACTGCTTAGCAGACGATAAACTTAAGTTAATGACCCCATGTGGGAATATATGTGTTTAAACAGGTGCATGTATCTTGCCTAACATGCACAAATCAAAGAATGTCCATGAACTAACTGTTAGAAATGGGGGTTATGTCCATGAACTAACTGTTAGAAATGGGGGAATGTCCATGAACTAACTGTTAGAAATGGGGGGCGCTAGTGTGCCGGCTGCAAAACGGCCGCCACTCCGTGAGGCTCTGCCGGCTGGAAAGGCAATCTGGCAGTTATCCTGCAGTTTGGGGGCCCATGGGCGCTTGAAATCGGGCGCCTGCATGCCTGATCGTACCCTGCTGCCGCCACGTACCTGATTTGCGGAAAGTGAGTGCTCCCTGCAGCGGATCCAGAGCACTGACTGCGAGGCCTCGGGTGGGGGAATATGGCGGCCCTGCTCTGAGCGGACCGGAATCCGCAGGCTGCTGGCCTCCCAAATCCTGATTGCCGCCCCATGGTGGGTGTGCTTGTGGTGCGGAGTGGTCCCCCGTGGCCTGAAGGGGGCCCGCTGTTGCTCCCTGCGGAGGGACAGCCTGCTGGGAGCTTGGTGGGGCCTGCGGCGGGTGCCATCTGCCCTCCGCGACTGACGCTGGTGAGTGACGGCCGGCCGAGCTCTGCCCGGTGGATGAGGGGCGGAAGACAGCGGAGTCCCTGACCAGGACGCAGCGGGACCTGAGGCCTGCTTGGGGCGCGAGTTCTGCCCGTGGCCTGGACTGGCTGACCCACGGAGAGGACGCCTGGAGCACGAAGCGGCCCTTGCGGGGAGCCCCGCGGTGAGGCTGCTGCTGGAGGTCTCTCCCCTGCTCTCGGACAGCTGCTGGCGGGAGAGGGGCGGCGAGTGGTGCAGGTGGCCCTGCCCTGGAGGTAGCGAAGATTGGGATCTGACTCACCGCCGGGGCCCTGATTTGGATCTTGCGTGCGGAGTGGTCACTGTGCAGGCAGGAAGGCGGCCTGCGGATGGAGTGCAGACACTGACGCCCCTCCTGCCCCCGGCCTGGCCTGCGTGCTGACTGCCGCTGACGTGATGAGTGGCTTGGCCCTGCTGCGATCCGCTGAGCTGAGAGGTGCGTGAGGCCTGGTCGCCTGCTGGTGAGGAGGAGGGGGGGCTGCTCCGTTAAGCGTGACGACCACCTTTACGCTTTGTTGCCCCCAGTGCTGGCTGACCCGGTGGCCCCCCTGGCGGGCGGCTGGTGCATTAATTATGGTCCCTGGCTGCGACTTACCCTTCTGCTGGCGATCTGGTGGCCTGGCCTGGATGTGAGGATGTGGTGCCTGCATTTGGGAGTGCCCTGCGGCTGGCGACTGCGTTTGAGAGAGGCTGCGCTGTGGGGCTCCTCGGGGGATGGCCATTGTTGACTGATGTGGAGTGGGAGGCCTACTGAACTTGCGAGAGCTCCTGCCTGCTGCCTGTCTGCTGGTTTAGTGGCTACGACCCCTGCCCACTGCTGGACTGCTCCCTGCCGCTTGACGGCTAGTGCTGGAAAGCGGATCTGTCTGCCCTGTGAAGAGTGGTGGCAGGGCCTGGTGGTTCTTGCCGCTCCTGACGGCCGGCCTGAAGTTAAGGCCCTTTGCAGCTAATTGACTGTGTGCTGGTGATTGACGGTGGGTGTCTCTAGAAGGTCTTGCTGTGCTGGACGCTCTCCTAGGCCTCCCCCACGATTACAGCGGCCTGCTCGGGTGCCGGTCGTCACAGGCGACTCCCAGGTGGGCTCACCATGGGCAAGGTGGACGCGAGACAGCCTAAGCTCTCATTTGAGCAACGGAAACCACTGAAAGGAGCTGCTTCGTCACAGGAGGCCTCGGATATGTCGACCTTGGAAGCCGCCCCTGAACCGAACATTCGAGTGATGTTTGCTGACCTGAAACAATCCCTATCAGCAATTGACCTGAAAATTGCCTCGATGTCGGACCGATTAGATCGACTCCGAGACAAGGTTTCGAATCACGACGAGCGCCTCGGAGAGATTGAACGGTGCACGTCCACACTGGAGGATGAGGGTACGGCGACTCGGGAAAAGTTGCTCCGTATGGAGAAGGTCTTGGAGGTGATTAGAAGCAAGAATGAAGACCTTGAGGTGCTACCGGCGCAATAATTTGCGCATCACTGGGATCCCTGAGTCAACAGCAATGGCCCGTGTCGAGGACTTTGTGGAGGAAATGCTGCAATCCCTCTTTGGTGCTGCCCTCTCCCCGATGTGCATTGTGGAGCGCGCTCACAGGTCCCTGGCCTGAGGCCCCCCCCTGGGGCCCCTGGCCCGCCCCCTCATAGCGCGCCTCCTAAACTACAGGGACCGCGACACCGTGCTCCGCAGGGCACGTGAACAACACGACCTTCGATATCAGGGCAATTCGATCTCTTTCTTCCCCGATTTCACTTTGTCTGTCCAGGCTGCCCGACGCGAATTTCTGCCCGTTAAGAGACTACTGCAGCAACAGGACATCAAGTACTCCCTGCTTTATCCAGCGCGGCCCAGGACTTTCCACGCCGGCAAAACCTCCTTTTTTACGGATCCCAAGCTTGCTGCTAAGTTTGCGCGATCACTTAAACGCGCGAGACCGGAGGATCCGACTAGTGGAGACCATGCGTTGGATGATCCTTTGAATGAAAATGACTGAATGAATCTGACTGAGTTGGTCTACAAGCACCGGTCCAGGGAGACCCGTACATCTTCCACTGTTGCAGCTTGACTTGATCGGGCTGGTATGTGGTCCCCATGTGTATTCTGAACTGCCTGCGCCAGGATGGGTCCCCAACTGCCAGGGCACTTGGCCCTTTTGGGCGTCCTTTTCCAGCCACCCGACCCCTTGGTGTTGGGCGACGCCGAGCTCCCTGGTGCTATCCCCTGGGATGAGTCCCTTGTTTTTTCTAGCTGTTGGCCATGGTTGGCCCTTGTCGGGATGGGTAGAGGCTCTCCAGCCATGTTGGGAGGCTGTAGTGGGTGGGGGGTGGGGGATCTGGGTGGTGGGTGAATTGCTTGTTCGGGGTTGTTTTTCCACATGTCTGTCTCTTTTTCTCTTTCCCCCCTCTCTGGTCCGCAGTGTAGTATTTTGGGCTCCTGCTCCCCTGATGCCATGCAAGCATATTGAGAAATGGACGGATGACTGGTGCCTCTGATAGGGCTTATACCCTCAAAGCTGTGACTTGGAATGTGAGGGGTTTGAATGATGGTCAAAAGATGCGTACGGTAGCGGCGCTCCTCAATCGCTATGGAGCGGACATCTGCTTTCTGCAAGAGCTGCATCTTATGCCCACTAACTGTTTGCGCTTGCGGGCGGGGTGGATGGGTGAGAAGTACATCGCAGGCTACTCTAATTACGCGAGGGGTACTGCTATCATCCTCAGGAAGGGCATCCCTTGGCATACGCGCACGGTGGTGTGCGATCCCCGGGGGCGATACACGCTGATAGCGGGCGTCCTGGCCGGCCACCCAGTCCGATTCATATGTGTGTGCGGCCCCAACGTGGACGACCCCCAGTTCTTTAGCAAAGTGTGGCGGTTGGCAAACTCCTTGGGCGCCGGGACGATTTTCTGGGGGGGCGATTTTAATGTCATTCTCGACCCGGACCTGGACAGATCCAGCGGCTCTCGTCGACCCCATCGCCAGGCAGCGGCGCACCTCCGGGCCCTTATGGACGACCATGAGCTGGTAGACGTTTGGCGGCACACTCATTTGCAGGCTCTAGAGGGCACTTGCACTACCTCCGCGGGTCCCTCTTGGTCTCAAATTGATTACTGGCTCTTCTCCCACGATGTGGCTGCCTGGGTGAGAAACTGTGCTCATCTTGCCCAAACGCTTTCAGACCACTCACCGGTGCTCTTGGAAATCCATCTGCCAGACGAGCCGACCAGGGCCTTCACCTGGAGACTCCCCGCTGGGGCCCTTCGAGATCAGGTATTCCAGGAGGAAATCGGGACTGCCATACAGGACTATTTCGAGGCTAATGTTGGCTTGGTGATCTCCCCATCCACGCTATGGGAAGCATTTAAGTGGTCATCCGTGGGAAATGTATTGCTACGCAGTCGGGTGTTCTGCGCTCCCTGAGGGGCGATCTGCGGAGGCTGGAACAGGAAATCTGGGTGCTTGAGACCGAGTTTTTCGCGTCCAGTCAGCAGTCGGTCCTCGGACAGATTAAGGCCAGGATAGCAGAGTTTGAGGAGGCGGCTATCCGGGAAACTCACTACCTGGGACGGGAGGCACGCGCCCTGCAATACGGGGAGGGTGACTGGGCTGGTAAAACACTTGCGGGCCTTCTTAAAAAGCCCTGGGCGAACGCCTATATCAGTGAGCTCCGCTCAGATGGGGGCACGGTGGTAGCCGGGCAGAGCGTGGTTCAGAACGAAATAATCAGGTACTATTCGGTACTGTACGAGGCGCGGCAGTTAGAGGCTCTTCCTGACCTGCTTCCCTGCTTTGATTCCTTAGAACTTGTATGGCTCAGTGATGCGCACCGGAAGTATCTCGATGAGCCATACTCGGAGGAGGAGGTGATTCGAGTGATCCGCGCCATGCCAGGGGACAAAGCCCCGGGGCTTGATAGCTTGACTCCAGCCTTTTATAAGGAATTTGCCCCGCTTCTCGCTCCTCACCTCCTCAACATGTATGAGGACTCGCTCGAACAAGGCGTGCTTCCCCATCCCTGCGTGAAGTGCTTATAGTGACTATTCTTAAGCCGGACAAGGACCCGCTCCTATGCGACTCGTACAGGTCGCTGTTAATGATTAACGTCGATAACAAGATCCTTGCGAAGTTGCTAGACACCCGACTTCTCCCTCTGCTACCCACGATACTTAGACCCGACCAGTGTGGATTCGTGCCAGGCCGAAGTACTGCCCACAACCTCCGTACGCTATTTGCGGTGATGCAGGGGGTGGATCCTCTTCTTCCTGCGGCCGCCATCTTCCTGGACGCCACTAAGGCGTTCGATACGCTTGAATGGCCTTTCTTGTTCTCACTACTGAACCGTATTGGCATGAGCCCCCCTTTCCTCCAGAAGATCGCACTACTATATACTTCTCCGACCGCTCGACTTCGGGTTAACGGCATGATATCTCCTCCGATTTCGGTAGCCCGTGGCACGAGGCAGGGGTGCCCACTGTCACCCCTCCTCTTTGCCATTGCCATGGAGCCTTTGGCGGCAAGATTGTGGCAGCACCATGCCCAGCGGGGGCTTGACTTCACGCCCCGTATTATATTGGAATCCATGGATGCCGATGACGTGACTCTCTACGTAAATCATCCCGAGACCAATCTTAACCCCCTCATCCGGGAAATAACCAGATTCGGAGGATTGTCTGGCGTTTGTATCAACTGGGGGAAGTCAATTATCTTCCCACTTACTGAAGCTACGAGCCTCTTCCAATCTGAATTTCCCCTCAAATGGGCGACCTCGTCGGTGAAATACCTCGGTATCTGGATCAACAGGTACCCTGAGGAGCTGTGGAGGTGCAACTATGGGAAGCTCATAGAATGGCTGGAAAGCAGGCTGCCCCGTTGGAGGGCGCTCCCCCTCTCCCTGACAGGCCGGATCGCCATTGCCAAGATGGTAATCCTGCCGAAGTTCCTCTATGTCTTCATAAACCTCCCACTCCCTATCACAGCCGCTTTTAAGAAAAGGCTTCGCTCAAACCTGATCTCCCTCGTATGGGCCGGTGGGCAACCCCGGGTAACTTGGGAGGCCCTCACGCTCCCGTTTGAACAGGAAGGCCTAGGAGCACCCGACATGGAGCTGTACCATAGTTGTGCGCAGGCCCACTTTGCTTTCCACTGGATCTTTCCGACACTTTTTATGGCCCACACCGCCCCGGGGAGCAACTTAGCAGACCGTGTCCCACTGCATATGGCATTGTTCTGCGAGCAGCGACGCCCACGGCCCGGGATAGACACTGTGGGGTGCACGGTATGGGCATGGCAACAGCTCTGTCGTAGAGCGCGCTTAGAGGCTATGTTCGCGCCGTCGGTCCCGCCTACTAGACACCCGGCATTGCCCTTCACTATGGAGGCAGGCGTGTGTCAGCGATTGCGCAAGCTTCAGATACATACCTCTGGGAATGCCTTCCCGGAAGGGGTTTTTGTTACACTAAATGATGCATTAAAAGAGGATCACACTGGACTCCTCGAGAGTTGACCGATTTCCAATTGCGGGCCGCGCTTCGCGCACAACTTCCCTCATTCCCGATAGCGCCCCCAATGTTCCAGGTATTGGAAGCATTCCTCACTAACCCTTCGCCCCGCAAACTCATCACACGCCTTTATACTGGCATGCAGAGTGATTCTCCTGTGTGCGTGCCCCCCGCTCAGTGTGTCTGGGAGGAGTGCATGGGTGCCCCGTTAGGGGAGGGAGTCTGGGCGTACTGCTGCGCTCAATCAAAGGCTCTGTCACCTAACTACAGACTGCGCCTAATCCATTTTAAATTTCTGCACCAGCTCTATAGAACTCCTGTGTGGTTACGTAAGGTGGGTTTGAGTGCGGATGCGATATGTGTGAGGTGCGGAAGTCCTGAGGCCTCTTTTATGCACCTGGCCTGGGAGTGCTTGGAGGTGGCTAATTATTGGATCGCTGTGTTACATTTCAAAGGGAGCCACTTCGGCAAGGAAGGTTCTGAGCTCGGAAACAACATTGCTTGCTTGTACCCTACAAAGAATGAACATTTCCTACCAAGCAGGTTAAAGTTATTGTTTGTTCTTGGTATCAGCCAAAGTCAGTAAATCTACTGGGGGTTATCTATTTGTGGTTACCTCTATTCATTACATTCATGAAAGCCTGGGTAGTCTCAAATACCTGCTCTGCATAAACCCACGTGACTGACTCAATTTTAACAACATGAAACTTATGAAAAATGTACTGAAGCTATGCCTTGTCATCATATAAAACATACATTACATATACCCTTCAGCTTTGGCTGACTCTATTTAGATCTTAGCAGATGCAGGTTTAACCCTTCCTCTGAGGAAAACACAGAGGTGATTAGCAGTGCTTGATTTGTAAAAGAGTAAGGGGCACATGCATCAACATAGACAATAGCGATTCTTTAATTGCGATTATTAAGGAATCGCAATTAAAGAATCGCTATTGCCTATGCATGTAGGAATCGCAAAAAAAATTGCGATTCCTACAAATTCCTTAATTGTGACTCGCAAATTGCGAGTCGCAATTAAGGAATTGATTCCCATTCATTCCTATGGGCCCAGAGGCCCATAGGAATTAAAGGGAATAGCATGCGCAATTTGCGAGTACCCAATAGGTATGCAATTTCAAGGGTGCAAGGGTGCCAAAAGGATACCCTGTTGCACCCCTGAAATTGTTAAGTGAACACATGTTGCGCACACACATGCCCCAAGGGCATATGTGTGTGTAACCTGGAACTTTGAAAAATGCACTTTAGTGCATTTTTCAAAGTTTTTGCAAAATACCATCAAGTTTCATTTGACGGTAATTTGCGTCCCCTAAGAGCGAAATAGATATTTTTAATGGCATCATGCATTGCATTTGAGGCATCGCAATTTGCGATTCCTAAAATGCAATCGCAATTAAGTAATCGCAAATTTTGCGATTACTTAAATTGCGATTTTTGCATTTGGGATGATGCATCCCAAATGCAAAAATACAGTCGTAATGGGGCAGATTCTGAGAATCTGCCCGTTTGCGACCGGTTTTTCCTTTCCTTTTTCCTTTGATGCATGTGGCCCTTGATTATTTCTCATGCCTCTTTTATCCACCACCAGAAACTCCCTGCCTCTGTATCTAACTCTTAAAGGGCCAAATGTATGAACACATTTTCCCATAGACACAGAATGGGCAAAACCCTTTGATACATCTGGCCCTTAAAGTTTCTTTTTCATACCTGTGTTCTTTCTTTGTCACAGTTTTTCTGTCTTTCTCTTCCTCCTTCTTTCCCCCTTTAGTGTTTATTTTTCTATTGGTCTGGGTCACAGTCTTATGAGGAGAAATAAGTGCCAATCCCCAAAAATGATTGCAAGTGCACCCCATCTTATGATTGGTTTAGTACTTGCGAATAGTCCCAGCCTCTGGCAGTCATACAGGGTTGCATTCCAGCCCATTGTTTTTTCAACACTATTCCACTACACAGAGAGACCAGCTAAATGCAAATCAGCATTTTACCTGCACCCATAGGAAAAGTCCAGCCTGAGTTACCAAGCCAGGTCCCTTCTGAAAGGAAACACAAACAACCATAAGGTTAGGCCACATCAGGGAGATATAGCTTGAGTCCTGTGGCAGGCAGAGCACAGCATCCACGTTTGGAAATAACTAGCACGCTTAGGTTATTAAACTAAGGGGGAAAACGGTGAGGGTTGAAATGCTTGGAAGACGTCTCAACCATTGTCAATCACTCGGACCGCATTCTAGTCCATTGTTTTCCATTATGCACAAAAGGACTGAGACCAGGTATATTTGCCTCATCCTTGATTATATGCAAGTCACTGGCCCCAGGATTCCCAGTTCTGGGGAGTCAATGGAATTCCCTGGGACTGGGGGCACAAACTATGGGCGCCACCCCGCAGCCCTGTGGATGCCAACAGACATAACAGAGACATCAGCATAGTGGCACTTGCAAGACCATGCTGGTCCACCACCTCCTTAAAATCCTTCCCTGGCGTCCCAGCTATCTCTATAATTAGGGGGAATTACCTCAGCAAGGCTTACCAGGAATTAGACCTTGGGGGAGGTAGACGCTCTATCCAGATCCGAATAGAGAGCTAATTAACAAAAGAGACATGTACAAAGTGTACCTGGTTGTGCAGTACATGTTTAGTATATCAAGAAAAAACACACCAGCTGTGGAGGGCCTTTCACTGTTAGCCCTCTCTAAAAGTAGCGCACACACACATGCGCAAGCACACACACATGTGCATCACACAATCTCTCTCTCTGGCACAGAAAAGCCAGGCTAATGGCAAGGTGCGCCATGATGTGTATTCATATTGTAGTGTTTTCTAGTCTCCAGTTACACTTGCACACAAAAGGCAAAAAAATTGGAACAACTGTTCTTGTGGGCTGGGGCAGAGGGGTTGGGAAAGACTGGGACATTGGTCAGGACTGTCCCCATCTCACAGAGCCTCCATTTGAGGAATAAGCACGTAGATGAGACACCATGCTTGTCTGAGGGCTGGTGCCTCACTCCATGGCTGGAGGTGCGGCTTATTTCTCCCTCCATAGCTACCTCTCCTGGCAGTGACCTGCAATGAAATTACAATAGGCCTGTGGTAAGGAAGGAGTGAAAGGCGCTGTGCGTCCTGTGAGAAGGTTAGGGCTGTACAGGACACATAACCTATAAAATCAAAAGCTCTCTGTCACAAGTGATAGATGACTTCAGCCTGCTGTCGCATTTTGAAACCCTCTTCTAAACTCCAACCATAAATAATTATTACAGAGAGTTATTTGTGTTGTAAACATGTAAAACATCTGCTATCTAGTGTAGCAATAAAGATATGTTCTCTGAATCAACCAGCAAAGTGATTCAATGAGGTAGACCCTCACTTCTGACACCTTTGCCCACTCACACCCTCTGCTTTGTGTATTGAGTCTAAGGCGGCAAAAGCATTGGATAAAGGACTGTGCTCAGTAGAGGATCACTCATACGTGACAGAGGACCCTTCCGCACTGAACACAAAATAGAAAATATGATTAGTCTGTACTTGAGTTTTATTACTTTCAATCCAAGTATGACAGCTACATCTCTCTAGTAGGCTACACGTTTGTCAAGCATGCAAACTGCTGTATATAATATGCAAGTAAAATTAGCATGTAAACTTCCCTTGCATTTGATTCAAAAAGAGAGTTAAGCAAGCTCAGGGTAGGCTCCTCCATGAGGGCGTTCAGGCAGCGTCCAACCAGTCGTGGCAGATGGAGGCGGAGTAGATTTATAGGCTGTTCTGTTGCACTCCTATTGCCAAGCATGGTAGTAATAGGGTAGCTGAGCAATCTGCAGACACTCACTGGCCATGCAAGGAGGGGCAAGCTCAATGTTACCCCCATTTCACACGCTCATTCTTCTTCTGCACAGAAACCTCCTGTGCAATGCAGTACAGCCTGCTGACTGCATCTCATTGCAACAGGAAATGCGATGATCTTGGTGAATGTGCCTTTCCTCAATGGGCACTAAGTAGGTGAAGAAGCATGTTGACCTGCAGTCAGAAGAATCTAATGATGGATTCTGTGTTCAGTGTTTTTAATCAGGTGATGGGAGGCATTAATAACATTTTGGTTAGTCCACCCTTATACATTTTAATTTACACTTTGTCTTTGTAGGTCCATTTTTCATGACACATTCTGACTTTAGTGGCTTAGGTAGGATTATCATGTTTTATTACACTTATGGACCCAACTCATTTTCTTGTCGAGAACCACAAAACCTCTTGTTCACCAGGATCTTTCCAGTGCTAGATGAACAGACCTATGATGAACCATGCTACACTTTGTGGGTGATGGTTTACATTCCTGTGATTGCACACAAATACACCCAGTATCCGAGTATACCTGTTGAGATACACTGACTTTCACTTAAGTATTTTAAAATACTCCGAATAACCATCATTCGTTCTGTGACTGTGTCAGACTGACTGTGAATTGAAGAGGGTAAACCTGCAGACTTGTGAACATTTTGGGAATTATGCTGCAGTCAGCCTATAGGGCCCTTTTCACAAAGGTATTTTGCCTGTAATCCTATGTGTATGCTGAAAATACCTCCTATACACCTGCCAGGAATTCACAAAATTATTCTTGCCAAGTCTAAGTGGACATTAACTGTGGAATTCTCCACAAGTGTGCAGACATCTTCAGTACTAAATTCCAAGCAAGGGGTGGGAAGTGAAAGAAACAGGACCTGGTTTGGCTTGTACGTTTGTGAATGCCCACAAATGTAAAATTCTGGGTATTCCCAAACTCTAGTATGAGCCCTGTTCACCCTGCAAGTGTGTGGCAAGTTAAAGTACTCCCCTTCGAAGATTGAAAACCAATTACCCAGTTTGGTAGGGGTATCTGGGAAGGGCTTTCTCAACAGGGGAAAATGTTTCCACACTGAGAAAAAAAACAAAGAGAAAGGAAAGCGTGCTTGTGTACTGTGTGCTCCATTGCCCCTGTGTGTGCTGAAATTGACACCGTGAAGAATTCTTCATAGCAGGAAGAGGAAGCTGCAGTAGAAGTTACATGACATTATCAGTTGCATGCTTGAAAACCTGCACGTGGAGCAGGGCAGCTTTCAGTGTGCACTTCTAGGAATGTTTGTGAATTGAAAAGGTACGTTTGGGCAGAGATATACATCTCGGCCGTTATTTTTACATATTTTTGTGATACAGGCCCATAGCTATTTTAATTTCTTGCAATAAAGATGGTTAATAGATTTGTGGTACTTTCATGGTGTGCTGCTGACCATGTTCGTTTCTGCTTCTGGGCATTCTATTGTTTCTAATTTGCAAACTGCAGGGCATATTAGCAAGAACCTCGTTAAAATTATCGCCGTTTTAGCGGCAGGAAACTGCCGCTAAAACGGCGATAATGAGCTTGCTAATATGCGTTATGGAATTCAATAGAAGCCCAGGTTAGATGTGCAGGACATCTAACCTGGGCTTCTATTGGAATTCCATAACGCATATTAGCAAGCCCATTATCGCCGTTTTAGCGGCAGTTTCCTGCCGCTAAAACGGCGATAATTTTAACGTGGGTCTTGCTAATATGCCCCTGCATTTGATAATTGTGTATGTTGACTGTCAGACTACGCTCCTCATGAACTGCCACTCGTGACTCCACCCACCTACTGCTGTGTACCACTTGCTTGCCCCCCGCCCCCAATTCATGAGTGAATGGCTTCAATTTTCAGTACCGTTCCAGCTCATATTATCTAATGGCTTTTCAAAATCCACCAGGCACATTGCCAGTCATTTTCCAAGCGTGTGGAATATTGCAGTGGTGTTATTTACACTCTGAGGGAAATATGTACGAGTGAAGTGGCGGAGTGAGGCGTTAAGCCATGACGGCTTAACGCCTCACTCCGCCACCTTCTGAAACGCAAGGCTGCACCATATTTACGAGGATATGGTGCAGCCTTGCGTTTCCCCCTGCACTTGCGCTACACTTAGCAGTGTAGCACCAACGCAGGCACCCTTGCACTATAGTGCAAGAGTGTCTGCGTGCAGGGGATGATTGTTTATGTGTACGAAGGTGTCCCTTCCTGTACATAAACAATCCTAAAATGCCATTTTGTCACTTTTATGTGTGCTGCTTCATGCAGCACACATGAAAATCACAAAATGGCATTTTTTAAAAGATTGTTTATGTACAGGAAGGGGGACCTTATGTACATAAACATAAACAATCCATGGAAACGTCGGAAAAAGTGACGTTGTGGTGGCGATAGGGGCTTGTACATATGCCCCTGAATGTTGTGCTTGGTGGATCTGTGGGGCAAATAAAAACCACGCTGATCACTAGCTTATGAATTGTTGTCAAGAGGAGGTTAGCCAGAATTTTAGACGAAATTTTGGGCTCTGCATTAATTGGATTGATCTGTATGAAGCACATTCAGTGGCCAAGAGATTGGGTTTAAACAGCACAGTGGTGTTGTCCTTGAACATGTCCTTTGGGAATGAAGCTCTTCCCCTTAGTGGATTTGAAGAGCTCACATAATGGCTCAACCAGAAGAGATGCACTGCCTTTAAAAAAGTCTCCTGGGAACCCGTTGAGACCAGGATTTGTGTGTGACTTTTATTAGTCAATTGCGCCCCACAACATTAACGGGGAAGGTGCTTGTGGCTACAGATGCATTGCATAGTGAGGTGAGTTCATGGCCAGTCCTGGTGCCTCCTAATTTGAAGATGTGGTGTGGGCACAAGTCAGTGGGTGCCTCTGAGTGGACCTTGTTCATGATGGAGATGGTTTCCTGGGGGGAGAGTAGATTCCATGCGGTCAGTCGCAAACCTTTGCTGGTTACGGGGTGGATGAGTTGGTTGAAGAAGTCGGTGGGCTTGGGCTGGGGTTCGAAGTTCTTGCAGATCTTGGTGATCTTGTTGTGGAAGAAATTGGCAGGTTTCCGGGGAGGAGGTGATGTCATTCACTGTGGTAATGGGGTTGGAGAATTCCTTAACAATTTTGAAAAGTTCTTTATTGTTGGAGCTGGTTTTGATGTGAGTGTCTAATGCTTCTTTCTTGGTCTCTCGTACCTGTCTGTGTTGGATGTTAAGGGCTGCTGTGAAGGGTGTCCTAGAGTGCCATTTCCTTTCTAGTTGTTTGCAGTGGCGCTTGACAGTCCAGAGTTCTTCGGTGTACCAACTAGCTTGTTTGTTGGCTCTTATGTGGTTGTTGTTCCTGATATTGGGGATGCTATCTGTGCTGTTCATGATTCAGTTGTTGAAGTGGTAAATAAGTTCAGTCGTGAAGTTATTGAAAGCATCAGTGTATATGTTTTTATATGATCATTGCTGACTGTCAGAACAAGAATCTAGTCAGTTTCTGTAGGGGTGTTCCAGCTTCCCCAGTACATTTCAACTAAATGTTTGGCCAAGAGAAAAGCTATTACCATAAAATACCTGATTCCTTTGAGTAAGTATTTGACATATCTTAGTAGGGCTACGAGCGGGTGAGGTGATAGGTGATAGTCTATCATTTGGGCCAACAGGGCAAGAACCACCCCCCTGTAGGATTGAAGTGAAGGGCATTCCCATGCGACATGGAGAAAACCTGCATGTTTAGCACCTCAATGGATACAGTTATGAGGACGTGATGGGTCTATACGGTGCTGGTGAACTATAGGCTCTGTGTAAGTATTTGAAGTGTAAAAGTTTATGGTGATAGTTTTGAGATATGCGGCCAGTTTGGACATAACAGTGTTGCCATTGCGAATCAGATAGAGGTACGCCTAAGTCACCATTCCATGCCTGTCTGTCTGGCATGGCCCCAATTGCTCGATGTTTTAGCACGTTGGCATACTGGCGAGATACCCATCTCATCATATCTGTGGAGGTTATCAATTGTGTCAATGGAGGGAAGGCCACTGGTTAAGCCAGATTACCCGGGATCTGTTCCCGGACCATACTGCAGAGTCTCGCAAACATAACATTGCCTAACGCCTCAAGCTTGAAATTGTTGAAGCATAATGAACTGTCCCTCCACATACAGGTGGCCTAGCTCATACACTGCCATCTTATTCAGAATAGTCTGTACAGTGTTTTCTAAGGTTAGTGACAAGAAACAGTTGTTTAAGAAGGGAATCGCCAGAAAATATAAGAAGGGGGTCCCCTTCTGTGGTACAGCATGTGCCACGCCCAGCTTGCTGTAGCAACTGTTGTCACCTCTCTCTGGGGCCTTGGCCACCGCTGGGAAAGAATGGTTGTCAGGGACACACCCTCAACCTGCTCCCATTTCAATTTTAAGTAGACTAGGCATGCATCGACCTGGTACCAATAAGTTGCATAGTGACACTCAGCCACGTAATAATACAGTTCGGAATCTGGAACCTCAAAGCCCCCACATTCAAAAATGAGGGTCAATGTATCCCAGCTTATCCGATCGGTCCCACCGGCCCAGTAGGGACTTGAGGTTATGGAAAAACAGCTTTTTAGGGAGGGCTGGGATATTTTGGAAAAGATATAGAAATATTGGGAAAAACCACAATTTTTAACAGCGCCACTCTACCGATACAGACAATGGAAGCCTCGCCCAGGTATTGAGTTGGCATTGTAGGGTATCTATGGCGGGCCGTAGTTTAAACAAATAATCCACCTCCCTATGTAGGAAGATTCCCAAGTATTTAACCACATCTTTGGCCCACCTAACTGGGTATTCCAGCGGGCATGGCCTTTTATGGTCAATAAGTTGAAATATGTCCATTTTAGCTCAGCTGATGGTAACATCAGAAAGCCCACCTGAATCAGTAGGGACACATTAGAGTTAGGACATCTAACGAAATGCAGAATATCATCTGCATACATGGACAATAAGAGTTTCCCAGAGCAGAAAGCCAGCCCTCTATGCAAGTGTCACTCCTGGAAGTGACGGACTAGGGGGTCTATAGCTTATATAAAGAGCAGGAGGAATAGGAGACAACCCTGGCGGATACCCCTTTGTTTTTGGAATGTTGTAGATAGAAGGCCATTCAATGTATCCCTGGCAGTAGGGCGAATGTACAACAACTGGATGAGGGCCAGGAAGCCCTTCAGAATCCCAAATCGCCTAAGTCCTTCCATGATAACTAGCCCCTCCAGGGAGTCAAATGCCTTCTCGGCATCCAATAATATTACTGCCACCGAAGCTCTAGGTTGAGTTGTTGCAAACTGTGTACACAGTACGGAGATTAATGGAAGTGGACCGATGTGGCAGAAAGCCGGCCTGTACCGGTGAAAGTATTTTGTCCAGGAAGATGGACAGCCTAGTCACATTAACTTTAGCCAGGTTTTTATCATTGCAGTTTAATAAAGAAAATGGTCTATGGGAGGTACAGTATGCAGCGTTTCTGCCAGGCTTAGAAAGCACCGAGATTACTGCATCACGCAAGGTTGGAGGAAGTTCACCATCAACAAGCGCTTCTGCAAAAACCTCCAAAAGGTGAAGCGCTACAATATGTATAAATGTTTTGTAAAAATCGATGGACAGGCCCCCGGCCCCCGACTAGGGCATCTATGGCAGCAACTATTTCCTCCACTGAAATAGAGCGACTCAGGAACTGTTGATGACCCTGGTCTAGCCAAACCAAGGCCACCTCATCGAGGTAGTCAGATACATGGGCAGCAGAGTCCGTAATTTGCTCTGATAATAAGTCACAAACTACGCAAGGATATCATCACTGTCAACTATAGGTGAGCCAGTCTGGGTTGTAAAAGTATAAATGTTCCCCTGTCCCTTGACACAATGTATGAGTCAAGACAAGGTCTTACTTGTCCACTAAATCTGCACAAACTTAACAGAGAAAATATAAGGACATGCAAATTTCCTTTGAAAAGCAGCAAAATCTTCATGTAACACCCCATACGCAGGGCTACATTTGTTGATATTTATCACACATGGTTATGACTACTGAATTGCATCTGGTGTGATAAACAACAATATATCCTCAGGAGCACTCACAGTGGAGACCTTATTCTTCAATACTTGCATTGCAGTATGATGTACCAGACACCACACACTTCCTAACATGATTGCAGTGGTAAGAACAACAGTGACGTCAGGCAGTGATCGCCAGGAAGCTGGTCATGTGATAGCTAAAGAGATTTCAGGCAAGGTGCCAAAAAGGAATAAACTCTGGCCTATTGGGTTCCTCTTGCCCTGCCTGATGGGTGAGAACAAGCAGTTCTAGAAAAGGCTGTCCTTAAATGGGATATACTCGCACTGCAGAATAAATGCACAAACACTTTGCCCACATACACTAATAAAAGTATAGTATAACCCCCTCCACCTCCCAAGAATGTGTACTTTCACATTTGCATTCAAAGACTTGATATCGCAGTGTACCAAACGTAAACCATCAGTCACAGATTAAGCCAAAAAAATGGAAATTCTAAGTTGTCAACTATTGGCTTAAGAGTCCAAAACGTGTGGTGTGCTGACTAGCATGCTTAGCTTTAGACAATAGTGAAAAGCCCAAGAACCATTTAAATATCTGGCTCGTTGGTCACAGTCTTCTTGCAATGCACTAGGTTCCGAAGCGCACAGTTCATTGTTCGAGAGATTACAAGTTACAGTCCCAAACAGTAGCAGACAGTATTGAGCATGAACAAGGGGGGTGGCAGGTCCACAAGCACACACATGCACTCATCTACATTCACACTCCCATCTATTCAGAAGCGCGCACACATACATGCAACATTCACAAGCACACACATGCACATACCCATTCACAGCATGCATGCACAAATACAGATACATTCGTACATATACACATGCTCCTGACATTAAACAAAAACTTACTGGGTTGTCACGGTTACATTGGGTGGCAGGATGGAAGCCTTGGTGGTTCCTGGAGGCTTCAGGGAAGTGCTTGGACAGCCAGAAGATCCCTCTGCCTCCTTTCATTGACTGACCTTGTCATGGGTCAGCCAATGAGAGGAGGACCATATCTTACTCGTCACAGAGTGGGATGGGGTCAGTGAGACTTGCTGAGCATACCCACTCTGTGATGAGGCATCACTGGTGGACAGGCGGCCCTTGGCACTTCAAGGCTTAAAACTGAAGCACCAACTCCAAGTCTATTGGTGACACACCCCCTTGTCATAATTGGTAGGACCTCGCACCGCTTTGCCGGGCTGAGGCGGTCATGCCTACAGTGCTGATATATGTTAAGCCTAGCAAAGTTTGGCTCAGGCAGCCAAGCGTCTGTGCATTTAGAGTATGTACAGCGTCTGGATGCCTGACCCAAACATGAAGTGTGTCTGTCAGGGTAAGCACAAACCAGGGTAGGGCATTTCACCATATGTAGATCTAAGTTATTCTCAAAGTGGATCAGATATTTGTATAGCTCCAATTAGGTGTAATGAAGAGATGCCATATACAATAAATCCTGAACTCAGAATCTGACCCTTCATTCACCACAGATACCTTGAGAAATAGTTTCTGAGAAAGAGTGTAGAGTGTCTGTCAGGCTGCACAAAGGTCTCTTCATGCTGTGAAAAAGGTGGGACACCTCCATACTTAACAACAGTACGCAACTGGTCTCAAAGTTCTCATACTCTTATCTGTAAGTTTAGCTGCAGGCAGTTTTTAGATATGCAGGAGGCAATTTTCCTCATGCAGTCTCCGAATTTAGTTTTTGTGAGTTTGGTGTTAGGGCCCATTGATATGTACAGCTGCATGTCATCTGCAAATGAGATGATCTCCAAACTGCAGGATCTTATAACTCTAGCCAAAGGGGTGATGTATATATTAAAAAGCATGGGGCTCAAGGATGAGCCCTGTGGTACCTCTTTGTCTACTGACATAACACATGATTTGAATGGTCTCAGGTTTACCATCTGTGTGCGATGGTTAGGGAAGCTTTGTAGCCACCCCCAATGCTTTGCCAGTGACACCAATCTCAGATAGTCTCTGGACCATGATCAAGTGTGAGATGGTGTCAAAGGCGGCAGACAGATCAAGTAGTACCAGCATGGCTGGATAGCCATCATCAAGGGAGAGTCCAATGTCATCTATGACCGCTATTAGTGCAGTTTCTGTACTATGGTAGGCTCCGAAGATGGGCGGGGAAATATCTAGGTTGGAATTGGAGTCTAAATAGCTCGATAGTTGTTGATTCGCTACACATTCTAGATTTTTGCTGAGATATGGAAAAAGCGAAATGGGCCTGTAATTAGCGGGTTTTAGAGGATCTTCATTAGATTTTTTTGAGAATTGGCATCACCTGGCCAGTTTTGCAGTCCTGAGCTACAGTCTCCGTGTTCAGAGAAAGAATGAACAATGCCGTGATGTCTGGGTGCAATGTGTTAGCTAGGAACATCAGGATATTAGGAGGAGCAGGGTCTGAAGACGATCCAGATTAAGTTTTCAGCACAAGTTTCGAGGTGATGGATTCATAGTATTCCAGGGCACTCGAGAGGTGAGGGGTGGGGTTAATGACAGCGGGGTAATCGGCAGAGGGAGGGAGGGGAGGGCAGAAGGTAAGATTCTTGAATATGGTAGCGGTTTTTACTTCAAAGTGGTCTGCTAGCATAACAATACACAACTAGTAGATCTAAATTAACCAATCTGTCATAGGCTCACACCTTAACTTATAACCCAATGAACTGTTCTTTCCTTTTCCATACCACGCTTGTGGGCTGAAGGAATGCTCCCAAAGCACTTCTAGTGACAAGCAGAGAGCAAAATTGCATGGTCCATTTTAAATGTAGAACAATCTAATATGGCAAATTCCATGAAACGTCTCATAGACCCACAAGATTAGAGTTGAACTCCTGTGACATATCCTAGCGAATGTACAGGTTCTCAAGTGAAATCCTGGAGTCACAATGTGAAATTGCAATTTACTCCAAAGCATATCTGAATGACGTCTAACACACTTTGCTTTTGTCTATTCTACCATCCCCTATAATCTCAAAGTATCTATTGTGAATGAAGGGTTAGATCTTCTGAGTTCATAATTTATTCTTCCTCACATATGGCATCCGTTCAGTACACCTACTCGTAGCTATATAAATATCTTATCCACTCTGAGAATAACCTAGATCTTCTTATGGAAAAAGGCCCTACCAGTTAAAGTGCCCTAGTGCAGCTGCCACCAAAGCAGCATCACTACAGAATAATAATACTGTTTATGGATACTTCAGTTGCTTGTTTCTCGAAAAAACAAATCTTTTTCCATCTCGTTTTCTAAAACTATATTGTGCTAGAGGCAGTGGTGGTCTTAGGTCCTGATGATCATGGAACAGATACAGCAGTTTAAGCACCATTAGTAAAACTCATGACTTGTGAAAATGCCCCTATTCCATAGTACTTGTAGCAAAATCTCAGGTGTAAGCAAATTATGGATAGATGACTAATACACTCATGTGAGCTGCTAAATATTATTGGCTAGTGGATGTCATCCTTTCATACATTCAACAAATACATTTTCATGACTATCACTTTCAATGCATTGAGGTCCTCAACAAGTAACCAGCATTGATTCTATCATGTCTAATTTTCTTTAGAACTCCCTACTGTCCATATATCTGTAGTACACCATGCAAAGCTTGTCTGGCTAGTGTCTGAGGCATATGTCTTCTGACACTGGCAAGAGTTGTGCTCTTTGTATCAGGAACAATGAAAGGGTGATCTTCACACCAACATGTAGGTACATTTTAAGAACCATCCTTTTAGCCCTAGCCTTGACGTATGCCCCTTGAAACCATTATGTGTATTTAGATATAGGTTCCTACCTAGCCAAGTAATATCAATTTTGATGTCACTGGTATCCTGCTTAACCACCAACTGTCCTAAACATATGTACTAGGTAAACATATGTACCTAGTCATCATAGCAAGTAGTCTACAAGCCTTTTAAGAAAAGAACATATGTACACATTCATGTTCAGTAAATACATTTTGTTAGTCAAAAGTAATAAGGCTTCAAGCACTGGTGTAATGTACTATATTATCTTTATCAGAATATTGTCTGATATAAATATCATGTCCTAAATATTGTTTACATAACTATCACCCCAGTTGAGGTAATAGCAATCCTACACCCAATGGTTTCAGCTTAAATAATTTTTGATTAGTTTCATTAAAGAGACCTTAGTGCAACAGTGACAGGCATATAATACTGATCATAAATGATGTGCACTACATATACAGTAATTTGCATTGAAAAGGTATAGAGATAATTATAATGTATAGATTAAAATATAGGTTAAAAAAGAGAAATACCAAGATAACTATAATTTGCAGATTAAAAGTGATATCAATATATCTCATGTGACATGCATCCACAAACATTCAAGCATATTCCAACTACTGTATATTTCATTCATATCTTAAGTCTACTAAAATTAGTACAATAAAATCCCCCCACCCACAGTTACCCCTAATCAAGAAATGCAGTCATAAATAAAGTGTCAAAAAATTCCACATGCACAAGTATATCACAGTAGTACCCATTATCACCCAATTTGTCAGTATTAAATTAGATTTCCCTTCCATTACCCGTAAAGGACTCAGGGAGCTATTTGATGAATCTGTGTCTGCTTCCGGGGCCAACAAACTATCCACTAGGTGTTCCCATGCTTTAACCCTTTCAATTTTGCCTCGTCCTCTTTATATCTCACGAAACAACACAGTACTCTCCAAGCTTGCACAGTTAATCATTTCTTTACACCATCTAGTAATTTGAGGACCATGCACTGATTTCCAGTGCATAGTCAATTGTCATTTTGCCAAAATCAAACCTAAGTCAGTAAATCTAGTAGTAGTTTTCTTATTTTTAGTACGAGGGTATCCCACTAGGAGGCAGACTGTTAGAACTGGGGGTCTCTAGTTGGCAATGGTTTGCACCTTTGTCCAAATAGGGACCCTTGCTTCTAGTCAGGGTAAGGGGGATACACTCCTAAAATAACCCCTGCTCACCCCCTGGTAGCTTGGCACGAGCAGACAGGCTTATCTCAGAGGCAGTGTGTAAAGCATTTGTGAACACATACAGTAATACAGTGAAAACACTACAGATGGACACCACACAGGTTGTATGTAAAAATAAGTCATCTTTATTTTGACTTAACACAAGACCCAAAAGCAAAAATCCACAATACTGTAATCTAAAATAGACTTAAAATGATAGAGACAGTTCACGTTATCTTCAAAAATAGGATAGTCAATCAAATAAAGCTTGTAGCAACAAATAACTCCACTTGGAGCTATCACGACGTCGTGACCGGAGGAAATCCCAAAGTACGGTGCCGACCGCGAGGTGCGCGGCGACGGGCCCGGAGTCGAGCAGACCCACAAAGAACAGTACCTGGAATTCGATGAAAACAAAGACGGTGCACGGAGTCGGGGAGGTGATGCTTCGTTGGCGTCGGCGGCGTCGGTTCCTTACGACCCCTGGGGAGGTGATGTCTCGGTTCCTTACTGCAGGGGAGGTGAGGCGTCGGTTCCTTACTGTGTCGGGGAGGTGACGTCACGAATGGCGGCGAGGCGTCGGTTCCTTACGATGGTGCGGTGTCGTTGAATTCGAGGGTCACCCACGTCGAGGATCAGCTCCACGGTGATGAAGCCCTGGCGTCGGTGAAGTCGGGGCTGCGGTGCGAGTCGGGACGGTGCGTCGTGAACGTCACGAGCGGTGTCCTCGGCCCCGGTGCAGGCAGCGGCCTTGGTGATGGCTTCGGAGTCGATGTCGCACGGCGTCTGCAGGCGTCGGCCCTACGGTGCAAGTCGGGGCGGTGCGTCGTGCTCTTCACGAGCGCTGCCCACGGCTTCGGTGCAGGTTACGGTGTCGCTCGCCGTCGTCGGTGTTGCAATTTCCTTCTGTTAGCAGCTAAAACAGCAGTTCTAGATGCAGGCAAACAGAAGGGGTGAAGTCGTTGTGTCCCTGTGACTTCAGGCAGGAGGCAAGCTCAGTTCAAGCCCTTGGAGATTCTCTTCTTCAAGATGATAAAGCACAGCAAAGTCTTTTCTCCTGTCCTTGGCAGAAAGCAACCACTGCAGGCCAACCCCAATCAGCAAAACTGCACAGGGGCAGTACTCCTCCTTCAGCTTCTCCGGTTCTTCTCCTTGGCAACAGGTTTCTTGATTTCCCAGAAGTGATCTAATTTCATGGGGTCTGGGCCCCAGTATTTATGGTCAAAAATCCTTTGTCCTCTGAAGGCAGAGGGTCCTGTACCTGGTCCAAACCAGTTCTGGGTGCATTCTGTCAGGAGACACCTTCTCCCTTTGTGAGTGGGGGGGCAGAGTCATCAGCCGCCCGGCAGGAGGTGGAACCAGCATTGTGGAAGGCAGGCAGAGCCCCATTCAGACCCAGGTGCAACTCCTCCCACCACTCTATATGCAGGAAGGTCTATTCAGTTCTGTGCTGACTCACCCTGTCTCCTGGAATCCCCCAGCCCCTGTCACTCACAAAGCCAGACACACAATACACAACCTAGCAGAGGCAGGCTTGGACAGATAGGCAAGAAAATACCTACTTTCTAAAAGTGGTATTTTCAAACACAGAATGTTAAAACCAACTTTACTAAAAGATGTATTTTATCATTCTGAGTTCAGGCATACTAAATTCGTTTTTCTACCATGTTCCCTGGGTCAGTTAGGATTATAAGATGTTATAATCAAACTGCCCATTCTGGCCTATGGGGAACAGGTAGCCTTGCAATAGTGAAAAACAAAAATGGCTGTAATTCACTATTAGGACATGCCACACACGCCAGGGCATGTCCTATCTTATACTTACAATGCACCCTGCCCTTGGGCCTACCTTAGGGGTGTCTGATATGAAGATAAGGGAAGGTTTAGGGACTGGCAAGTGGGTGCACTTGCCAAGTTGACATGGCAGTCACAGACTGCCCACAGGCTCTGCAATGGCAGGCCTGAGTCACACGTTACAGGCTGCTTCTGTGGGTGGCACAATCAGTGCTGCAAGCCCACCAGCAGCATTTGATTTACAGGCCCTTGGCACACGTGGTGCACTGTACTAGGGTCTGACAAGTAAATCAAACAAGCCAATCATGGAACCACTAATTGATACAACAATTTACAGTAGGGAGCACTTGCACTTTGACCCTGAACAGCAGTGGCAAAGTGCCCAAAGCATCTAAACCAGCAAAAACAGATGAGGCAACAGCAAAAAAAATAGAAGGAAGACCCATGCCAATGGTTCCAAGTCTAACACGTGTCACCTCCAGCTGAAATGTGGGCAGAACTACCCTACCTCCTGGGAGTTCTCATCACTAAGGCGGAAAAACCTGGACAGACCATCAGCATTGGCGTGTTCTGTACCAGGGCGGTGTTCCACCGTGAAGTCCATCCCCTGTAGGTAAATGGACCACCTCAACAGTTTTGGATTTTCACCCCTCATCTGCATTAACCATCTGAGGGGCCTGTGGTCTGTCTGAACACGGAAGTGAGTCCCAAACAAGTATGGTCTCAACTTCTTCAGTGCCCAGACCACAGCAAATGCCTCACGCTCAATCGCACTCCACCTCTGTTCCCGTGGAAGAAACCTCCTACTAATAAAGGCTACAGGTTGGTCTAGGCCCTCCTCATTCATCCGTGAAAGCACAGCCCCAACACCATGCTCTGAAGCATCTGTCTGCACAATGAATTCCCTTGAGAAGTTGGGCGCCTGAAGCACGGGCGCCGTGCACATGGCAGATTTCAGGGCATCAAAAGCCTTCTGGCAGGCATCAGTCCAGTTCACTTTCCTGGGCTGCTTCCTGGAAGTCAGCTCGGTCAAGGGTGCAACAATGTTGCCATACCCCTTGACAAACCTCCTGTAATACCCGGTAAGTCCTAAAAGGGCTCTCACCTCTGTCTGGGTTTTGGGGGGTTCCCAAGCCAGGATGGTATCAATCTTGGGCTGTAGGGGCGCCACCTGGCTGCTCCCAACCTGGTGTCCCAAGTACACCACAGAACCCTGCCCGATCTGGCACTTACTCGCCTTGATCGTGAGGCCTGCCCTCCGCAGCGCCTTCAACATTTCCCAGAGGTGGTGCAGATGCTCCTCCCAAGTGGCACTGAACACTGCAATGTCATCCAGGTAGGCGGCACTGAAATCCTCCAGTCCAGCCAACTCCTGGTTACCAACTTCTGAAAGGTGGCAGGGGCATTCTTCATCCCAAAGGGCATCACCCGGAATTGGTAGTGCCCATCTGGTGTGGAGAATGCTGACCTCTCTTTGGCCCCATCAGTTAAGGCAATCTGCCAGTACCCAGACGTTAGATCAAACGTGCTGAGGTACCGGGCAGCCCCCAACCGATCAATGAGCTCATCAGCTCTGGGGATGGGGTGCGCGTCAGTCCTGGTGACTGAATTGAGTCCTCGGTAGTCCACACAGAACCGGAGTTCGGGTGTGGCACCAGGCGCAGCAGCCTTTGGGACCAAGACCACTGGGCTGGCCCAAGGGCTGTTAGAGGACTCAATCACTCCTAAGGCAAACATCTTGGAGACCTCCTCCTTGATGCAAGCTCTCACCCGGTCAGTCACTCTGTAAGTTTTGTGCTTCACAGGAGGACTGTCCCCAATGTCCACATCATGGACGCACCATTCAGTGATACTGGGAGTCAGGGAGAACAGATCAGAAAACTGTCCCAACAGTTGGCGACAGTCATTCTGCTGCTCAGGGGTCAGGGTGGGAGAGAGGTTCACACCATCCACTGACCCATCTTGCTCTTTTGCATACAGGAGGTCAGGAAGAGGTTCAGTCTCTTCTTCCATCCCAGCATCTGTTGCTAAGAGCATGCCCACTTCAGACCTCTCAAAGTGGGGCTTCAGGCGGTTCACATGCAGGACCCGCAAGGGGTTCCTGGGAGACTGCAAGTCCACCAAGTAGGTGGCATAACTCTTGCGCTCCACCACCTCAAAGGGTCCGGTCCACTTATCTTGGAGCGCACAGGGCTCCACTGGGGCCATGACCCAAACCTTTTGTCCAGGCTGAAACTCGATCAGAGTGGCATTCTGATCATGCCAACGTTTCATCTCTTCCTGGCTGGCTTCCAGATTCGCCTCAGCGAGTTGTCTGAAATGCAGAGTCTGGTTCCTGAATGCCAGCATGTAACTAAATACATCCTGGGGAGTTTTCCTGGGAGCTTTCTCCCAGCCTTCCTTGACCAGACTCAGAGGTCCTCTTACAGGATGGCCGTACAGCAGTTTAAAGGGACTGAACCCTAAGGACTTCTGGGGCACATCTCTGTAAGCAAAGAGCAGGCATGGCAAGAGGACGTCCCACTTATGCCTCATGGGTTCTTCAAGACCCATAATCATGCCTTTAAGGGTCCGGTTGAATCTCTCAACCAGCCCATTACCTTGGGGGTGGTAAGGAGTGGTGAACTTATAGGTTACACCACACTCCTGCCACAGGGACTTCATATAATTGGAAATGAAGTTTGTACCACGGTCAGACAACAACTCCTTGGGGAACCCCACGCGGGAGAAAATCCCCATCAGTGCACGTCCCACCACGGGGGCCGTCACTGTCCGAAGAGGGATGGCTTCCGGGTACCGGGTGGCATGGTCCACCAAGACCAGGATGAACCTGTTGCCCATGGCTGTCTTGGGATCCAGAGGCCCCACAATGTCAATACCCACCCTCTCAAAGGGGGTGCTGACAACAGGGAAAGGTTGGAGAGGAGCCTTGCGCTTCCTCCCACTCTTACCACTTGCCTGGCAAGTCTGACAGGTCCTGCAATGAGTATCTGAACTCTTGCGCATTTCGGGCCAATGAAAGTGGGTGACAAGCCTCGGAAAGGTCTTGTCTTGCCACAAATGTCCTGCTAAAGGCACATCATGAGCCAGACCCAGTAGGAAGGCTCTGAAGCACTGGAGTACCACCAGCACACGGGCTGACCCAGGCTCAGCAACCTTAGGCTCACTATACAGGAGACCATTCTCCCAGTAGATCCAGTGTGATCCAGACTGATCACCTACTGCCTGGCTTGCAGCCTGTTGCCGCAAGCCCTCAAGAGAAGGGCACTTCTTCTGCTCCTCGCAGAACTCTTCCCTGGAGGGGCCTCCTTCCTGCTGCCAATGGGTCAGCTCAGGCAGGTCCCCCAGGTCAGCCACTTGTTCCCCTGTAGGTTCCAGGGCATCCCCCTCAAGGTCTGCCTCCTCCTGGACCGTGGGAACTTCGGGGGCCGGTTTCCCGCGCCCCCTGCCTCCTCTCTTTAAGGCAGGCACCTGGGCCATTTTTCCAGGCTCCAGGTCCTCTTGAATACCCTTACCGGCTGCCATTGACCGAGTGGTCACACACGCCCACTCTGGCAGACCCAACATCTCCAAATGAGACCTCCGCTCCACCTTCGCCCAAGGGGAGCTCTCCAAATCATTGCCTAGCAGACAGTCAACAGGCATGGCTGGCCCCACAGCTACTTGAAGGATACCTGAGACCCCCCCCTCACTCAAAGGGAACCTGGGCCACCTTGCAGTGGCTCTCTGAGTTGTCAGCGGCAACTACGGGGTAGAATACTTTGGGGACCACCTGCTCCTCAGACACCAGCCGACAACTGACAGCTGTCACACTGGCCCCGGTGTCTCGCAGAGCCTCCACCCTATGGCCATTGATGGTCACCCACTGCCTGTATTTCTTAGTTTTAACAGGCAGCTGGGTCCTAGGGACCATCTCACTGTCTCCTAAAGAGACCAGGGACATCTCTGCAGGACCCCACCCACCTTGGGCACCCAACTCCTCTCCCAGGGCTACACTAGCCATCTGCCGGGGTGGTGCACCAGTGGGTGCAGTTGTCAGGGTATTGGGGCACTTGGGACTTCATTTAAAGTGACCCACCTGACCACAACAAAAACATGTCTTGGGCCCCTTCTGAACAGACTTATCTGTCGGGACCCATGGTCTTTTCTCAGTGGGAGGCTGGGAACCCTTACCTTGGTTCCCTTGGGGTTTACTTTGGGGCCCTTTTTGGAACTCCTTCTGTTTACCCTTGTCCCCCCCACTCTTCTGCTGGGGACCCTGCCCACCTTTGGCAGAGTCTCCCACAAGACCCTTGTGGACCCTGGTACTGACCCAGCGGTCCGCCTCCTCAGCAAGCTTTCTAGGATTAGTCAGCTTACTGTCAACAAGGTGCTGGCGTAGATCTGGAAAACAACTACTGGACAAGTGCTCCCATGCAATTAAATCATAGAACCCCTGCAAGTCATTTACTTTGCTACCCTTCACCCATCCATCCAACGCTCTGCAAAAATAAGACACATACTCCACACAGGTACTAGACTCCAGCTTTTTGCAGTTCCTAAACTTCTGCCTATAAAGCTCTGGAGTTAACCCATACCTTGCCACTAAAGCTTCCTTCAGGTGGGCATAAGACATCTGATCCTCTGTGGGCAAGGCTAGCAAGGTTTCCCTTCCCTCACCTGTAAAGCGGCCCCACAACCCCGCTCCCCAATCCTTCTCAGGGACCCGGTGTGATGTCATGGCGATCTCATATGCTTTAAACCATTGCCCAATGTCCTCCCCCTTCATGAAATCTTTAATAACCTCCTTGGGGATGTACACTCTTCCTTCTACAGGCACTGGAGGTGTGCTGCCACCAGAGGGAGTGATTTCTAGGCTCCTAGCCTTTAGTTCTAGCTCCCTCACCACTCTCTCATGCTCTAAAAGCATCTTCCTTTCTTCCATGGCTAACCTCTTACTTTCCAACTCCAATTTCTTGTGCTCAAGGCTATCATGGCTTCCCTGTTTCAGTTTGGCCATCTCCATTTCATGCATCCTGCTTTTCTCCCTGTCCTCCAGCTCCTCTGGAGACAGGCCCTTTTGAGAAACACTGCTGCCCTCCCTGGAAGGCACTCTCCTCCCAGGTAAGGCCAATGGCCCCTCAAGCCGCTCATCTAAATTCTCTGCCTCCTCCACAGGCTCCTTGGGCTGCCCACCGGCATTCCGTGCTTCCAACCAGGCCCTCAGCACCTTTTGAAGCTCCTCCTTCCTGGTGAGGCTTCTCATCGAGATTTTAAACTTTTTACAAACGGCTTTGAGCTCTGCCACATTGTAAACCCTATCTTCTTCAAATTCAATATCTGCAGGTGCAATGGATCCTGTTTTGCTCATTGTGAAAATTGGCAGTTCTCAACAAAAATAAAGGTTCCAAGGAAAAAAAAGGTCCTATCAAAAATGTATGTGGTCGCGTATTGGTCTGCACTCACTAGTAGTGTACACCAATCACTGTATATGAATCACAAATGCAAGTCCAAATCCTCACCGCTGACCACCAATGTTAGAACTGGGGGTCTCTAGTTGGCAATGGTTTGCACCTTAGTCCAAATAGGAACCCTTGCTTCTAGTCAGGGTAAGGGGGATACACTCCTAAAATAACTCCTGCTCACCCCCTGGTAGCTTGGCACGAGCAGACAGGTTTATCTCAGAGGCAGTGTGTAAAGCATTTGTGAACACATACAGTAATACAGTGAAAACACTACAGATGGACACCACACAGGTTGTATGTAAAAATAAGTAATCTTTATATAGACTTAACACAAGACCCAATAGCAAAAATCCACAATACTGTAAACTAAAATAGACTTAAAATGATAGAGACAGTTCACGTTATCTTCAAAAATAGGATAGTCAATCAAATAAAGCTTTTAGCAACAAATAACTCCACTTGGAGCTATCACGACGTCGTGACCGGAGGAAATCCCAAAGTACGGCGCCGACCGCGAGGTGCGCGGCGTCGGGCCCGGAGTCGAGCAGACCCACAAAGAACAGTACCTGGAATTCGATGAAAACAAAGACAGTGCACGGAGTCGGGGAGGTGATGCTTCGTTGGCGCCGGCGGCGTCGGTTCCTTACGACCCCAGGGGAGGTGATGTCTCGGTTCCTTACTGCAGCGCAGGGGAGGTGAGGCGTAGGTTCCTTACTGTGTCGGGGAGGTGACGTCACGGATGGCGGCGAGGCGTCGGTTCCTTACGATGGTGCGGTGTCGATGAATTCGGGGGTCACCCACGTCGAGGATCAGCTCTGCGGTGATGAAGCCCTGGCGTCGGTGAAGTCGCGGCTGCGGTGCGAGTCGGGACGGTGCGTCGTGAACGTCACGAGCGGTGTCCTCGGCTCCGGTGCAGGCAGCGGCCTCGGTGACGGCTTCGGAGTCAATGTCGCACGGCATCGGCAGGCGTCGGGCCTACGGTGCAAGTCGGGGCGGTGCATCGTGCTCTTCACAAGCAGTGCCCACGGCTTCGGTGCAGGTTACAGCGTCGCTCGCCGGCATCGGTGTTGCAATTTCCTGTTAGCAGCTAAAACAGCAGTTCTAGATGCAGGCAAACAGAAGGGGTGAAGTCGTTGTGTCCCTGTGACTTCAGGCAGGAGGCAAGCTCAGTTCAAGCCCTTGGAGATTCTCTTCTTCAAGATGATAAAGCACAGCAAAGTCTTTTCTCCTGTCCTTGGCAGAAAGCAACCACTGCAGGCCAACCCCAATCAGCAAAACAGCACAGGGGCAGTACTCCTCCTTCAGCTTCTCCGGTTCTTCTCCTTGGCAACAGGTTTCTTGATTTCCCAGAAGTGATCTAATTTCATGGGGTCTGGGCCCCGGTATTTATGGTCAAAAATCCTTTGTCCTCTGAAGGCAGAGGGTCCTGTACCTGGTCCAAACCAGTTCTGGGTGCATTCTGTCAGGAGACACCTTCTCCCTTTGTGAGTGGGGGGCAGAGTCATCAGCCGCCCGGCAGGAGTTGGAGCCAGCATTGTGGAAGGCAGGCAGAGCCCCATTCAGACCCAGGTGCAACTCCTCCCACCACTCTATATGCAGGAAGGTCTATTCAGTTCTGTGCTGACTCACCCTGTCTCCTGGAATCCCCCAGCCCCTGTCACTCACAAAGCCAGACACACAATACACACCCTAGCAGAGGCAGGCTTGGACAGATAGGCAAGAAAATACCTACTTTCTAAAAGTGGTATTTTCAAACACAGAATGTTAAAACCAACTTTACTAAAAGATGTATTTTATCATTCTGAGTTCAGGCATACTAAATTCGTTTTTCTACCATGTTCCCTGGGTCAGTTAGGATTATAAGATGTTATAATCAAACTGCCCATTCTGGCCTATGGGGAACAGGTAGCCTTGCAATAGCGAAAAACAAAAATGGCTGTAATTCACTATTAGGACATGCCACACACACCAGGGCATGTCCTACCTTATACTTACAATGCACCCTGCCCTTGGGCCTACCTTAGGGGTGTCTGATATGAAGATAAGGGAAGGTTTAGGGACTGGCAAGTGGGTGCACTTGCCAAGTCGACATGGCAGTCACAGACTGCCCACAGGCTCTGCAATGGCAGGCCTGAGTCACACGTTACAGGCTGCTTCTGTGGGTGGCACAATCAGTGCTGCAAGCCCACCAGCAGCATTTGATTTACAGGCCTTTGGCACACGTGGTGCACTGTACTAGGGTCTGACAAGTAAATCAAACAAGCCAATCATGGAACCACTAATTCATACAACAATTTACAGTAGGGAGCACTTGCACTTTGACACTGAACAGCAGTGGCAAAGTGCCCAAAGCATCTAAACCAGCAAAAACAGATGAGGCAACAGCAAAACAAATGGAAGGGAGACCCACGCCAATGGTGCCAAGTCTAACACAGACCAAGGGTGTCCAAGGGATATTCCGCAGGGTTCTTCCATTAATATGTTCTATTACTTCCTCCCAGAACCCCACTAATGAAGGGCAGGGCCATACCATGTTTCAAGTTTATTTTTTTTTATTTGCATAGTTACTAAAAACCATTGCAACATTTCTAAAATAGGCAATAGAACTGATATTGTACACCATTAAAATCAATAAAACGCATGCTAAAATTGCTGTACAGTGGTTAAGATTGTTGGTGTGAGCGTTAACAAGAATCATTGGTTCACAGAGTAAAGTGCATTGCGGTCGCTTGATGCGTTACTGAGGCCAGAAATACGCGTAGTAAAGTGCGGTATAGTGCATATTATTTGGTAGTGAGAGCCAGTGCGTTGGTACCTGCTAAGAGTTTATACAATAGAACGGTGCTCTTTTCTTATTGCGACGAAGAAATGCAGCGCCCAGCTTGCGGCCCAATGGCTCCACAGGCGGCTTGTTGCTTGTGTGGCCGAGGTTGGGTTGTTATTTTAGGCATTTTTTGTTCGGCAAGCGTGAGAAATGTTACTGTTCTGCAGTTCAGTTGCGTGCCCCCCCGGGTCAAAGCATGCCAGCACCGCTTGCCTCCTGGTGCGAATACCTTTCTGCTTAAAGGGGGCCTTTAGCAGCTGTGACTGTTCTCGCTGCAGTTCCTTGCATGTGCAGATTAAATGCAGAATGTCTCCTTGTTCGGTATCGCACAGCCTGCAAGTGCTTTGGGTTATTGCCCTCAGCCAAGGTGGAAGGTGCTGAGTGCATGGTAGAATGCCCAGTCTAAACCTTAGAAATTTTATTTTTATTGGTTTAGGATAGCCCTGATTGAAATATTTTTGTGGTACGAGTGTTTTGTAGGAATTTAGGGTCATCCAGGCGTGAGATCTGGCTGAGAATGTTGCCTTGTCCTTCACCAGTGAGAGTTGTTTTACGCATTTCCAAACCAATTTTTTGAAAGTTAAATGATAAAGTTGTGTGTTCCAGAGTTCGGTGAGCCTGGTAGTTTCCAGAGATGTCTGTAGGAAACTTCTTGCGTGGGAAGTTTCCCTGTACTGGAGTTCTTGCCAAAGCAGTTGATTTAAGGTGTTTGAGCTGGCAGTTCTGATCTTGTGCCAGCAAATAATGTAAGATCCATGCCTGGCCAGGGATTGTTGTAATAAGCCGAACTCCAGCCGTATTTGAGCTGGTGAGGTGTAGTGCGGAAGGCAAAACATAGTTCTGTATGCTTTGACCAGCCTGCTATCTAATAAGTTGGCATCTCTCCACCGCATTGCTTTGCTGCCGTAGGTTATCATAGGGAGTATTGTCAAAAATAACATCTACATCAATCGATTTTATGCTGATGTCTGTGACATGATATGTCACGAAGGCCGATGTGAGTCACAAGATCTGAAGCAAGTACGCTGTCCTTATCCAAAAGGCCGAAGTGAGCCAGACGATCCGCAGCGAGTACGCTGTCCTTTCTAACACTAGAATATCGATTGATATAGATGTTATTTGTGAAATTGAGGAAATTAATTGGCAAAGATTGATGTTACCGAAAATAATTATTGGATGTACGATATTTGAATGGTGATTGACCAGCCTGGCCGGAATTATAACCGGTTAATAGGCATTGAATTCCTTTCCCTTAACAAAACAGCCCTGAAGAAGTCGAGGGTTAATACCCTTACGACGAAACACGTGTTGGCTGGACTTTTGTGGTGTTCTCTTGAATAAAGAATAAGAAAATACGCCAAGAGACAATACTCGCATTCTTCTACAATTGATGAACTTTCAAACCACACGATAGCGTGTGCACAGGAACAGACATTATCATAGGGTGCAGTTTGGCTTGAACTACCTTCAAGAGCGGGCTCAATGTCTGTCCCGTCAATTTCTTTGCGAGATTTTTCATTGATAATGCTATTACCAACCCTCTCCTTCTTATTTATTCTTTATGGTGAGCGAAGGTCCCTTCTTTGTCAATGATAACTCCTAGGTACTTGTATTCATGTGATGGTTCAAGCTGTGTGCCTCCCAAGTACCATCTCCTCTGCCGATTTCTTTTATTATTTATAGTCATTGACCATGTATTACTAAGGTTAATTTTTAAGTTGTTCTCTGTCGCGTAGTTCTGCATTCCATTAGTAGATGTTGGAGACCAATGTAGGTAGGGCTGAGCAGCACTACATCATCTGCATACATAAGATAGGTCAGTGTTTTGCCTCCTAACTTAGGTGCATGTGAGTTACAGGTGTTGAGTGCCTGTGGAAGGTCAGCCATGAATAGGTTGAACAGGGTGGGTGCAAGCACACAGCCCTGCTTCAATCCTTTGGTTGTAGGGACTTTTGAGAAGAGTTGAGTTTTGCCGCCCAGTTTCCCCTGAACCCAGGTGTCTGTATGGAGAAGTGATAAGATGTTTAGGATGGCCTGTGGGATTTCCCAGCGCGCCAGCTTCCCCCACAATCTACCCCTCTTAACGTTATCAAATGCAGCGCTGAAGTCGATGAAGCATAGATGTAGTGGAAGGTTGGCTGTTTTTGCTGCGTCAATGAGTAAGGAGATTGCGAGAATGTTTGTTGTTGTTGTGCCAGCCGTTTTGCGAAAGCCTGTCGTCGATCAGTGCTACCAGCCGATAGTTGCTCGGCATGGCCTTGTCGCCTTTTTTGTGAATTGGGACGATTGTCGAGCCCTTACATGATTCTGGTAGTCTGCTTAGTAGCCTAACCTCCAGGAAAAGAGGTTGCAGGATGTCTGCCCAGTCACCCGACTTGGCTTTGAACAGTGCAGTTGGGATGCCATTCGTTCCCGGAGCCCCTTCTTTCCTCCCTTTTGCGATCTGCTTTTTTATTAGGAGTGGCAGCGAGCTGCTGGCTCCCAAATGCTCTTCTATTGGCCATCTATTAATATCTTGTGTTCCGACGCCTCCCGTTTGGTTGTTAAAGTGCTTAGTTAGGAATTCGGAATTCTGAAATATGTGACGAAATTCCCTCATGATGAGGGTGGATTGTGTCGTTCACAGTTTTCCAGAAGCAGGTGCTGTCATTATGATTTAGGTCATGAAGAAGTTTTGCCCAAGTTGCGTTTTCTTGGTCTTTGTTAATTTCCCATTTCAGTTTTTTGAGTGAAGTCCTTTGATTCCTCAAAAGTGAGCGTGTGCTTGAGTCCCCTGGGTGTCTTCTCAGCATGCTTAATGTGCTGTTTATTGATTTTTTGAGGAGCTTGAGGCGGTCTGTTTGTACTTTTGGGATCTTGTTTCTCCGGCTTGAGGCCTGGGAGTGATCTTTTTTGATTGAGGGAGCAGCCTGGCGTTCTAGAAGTGTGGCTGTAAACTGTTCCCATTGGGCTATTTGATCTTTTGAGCTTGTCGCTTGTGATTTAAAGAGTTTGATTGCAGCTTCTGCCTGGGATTCTGCCTTAGTTACTGTGCATTTGATCCTCCTTAGGTTTGAGGTGTAGATGGGCCCCAGGGTTAGATCTCGCTGGATAGAGCTAGGTACAGTGGCTGTTAGCAGCAATTCTTGTGGACGGTGGTCGCTCTCCCCTTGTCCCCGATTCTGAACCCCAGGATATGTGGAAACAGTGAAAGGCTTGCAAACGTATAGTCCAATATGGAGCTTGTTGTTGGGGAGTAGTATGATTGAACAGGAGGTGAGTCATCGGGGAATCTGCCATTGAGCACTCTGAGGTTTAGGTGTTCTTAGTTTTCCAGGAGGCCGCTTTTCTTGCGGCTATTGCTTCCATATGTTGGTGCGCATTGGGTCGGGATATTATAAATTGCAGATTGTATGCGAACCTCCTCGCCCCCTGATGTACCAAAGAGATATTGGTTTAGGTCCCCAGACAGGATAAACTTTGAGATTTCCATCTCTGTTACGTACTTTGATACTTGGTCGGTTAGCCTTTTTGAGTCTTTCGCTTTTTTGTTTTAGGTGGATGTATGTGTTGATTAAATCCACCTCTGTTTCTTCGCCCTGGAGGGAGAGGGTGATTTTGACTGCTATAGTAGGTGCTGAAGTGGAGCCCACGAGCACTGCCGATGTTATGCTCGTCGTAGATATATAAGTTGCGAGCCCCCAGACCGGTGTCCAAATTTGCCTCCCTTTGTGGCCGATGTGGCGAAGCACATGAAACCCTGGATGTAGTGTGGATCAGTGAGCCAAGTTTTTTTGCATCATGATTATATCGAAGGCATTGACGTATCGCAGGAAGTCCGGGTCCTCAATTTTTGTGGATAAACCGTTAATGTTCCATGAGCATAGGCGGAGTGGGGTCTCCTTTGTTCTTCTACCGTCTTTGTTCTGTGTGAAGCGTCAATACCCCTCTGCGCAGGTGGTTATGGTCCGGGTAATTGGCCCATTATATGAAGATTGGCTCCGAGGAGCTGGTGCTGTCCGAAATCTTTCTTGTAGGTCCGCCGATCCGTTGGCCCTCTGCTGTGGAGATCTTCCCAGTGCCCCTCTAAGCACGGATTTTGTGCATGCGTGTTGTATTGTTGGTGCAGGACTTGGGTTGCACGCTAAGAGGGGTTGGGGGTACCCAGGTTTTTGGTATGGAATGATGTCAATGCCCCAGGCTTGAAAAATGCCCTGTTCTGCTAGAATTTTCTCTGTGATTTTTGTTGATTTCCATGTGGCCTTGGTGGCCTCTGGCCTTGAAGGGTTTGCGGTGCGGATGAACTCTATAGAGAGTAGGTCAGTTGAACTCAGGCTAGCGAGGGTTGGAATTGCCTGCATTAGCCTTATGATGTTGCCTCTGTTCAGAGTATCCTGATGGCCTTTGGAAATGTACAAGGAGTGAAAAAGCATGGCCTGTGTTTCTTGCTGCATGGTTCTTGGTTGTTGTGATGCCAGCGGTTGGTCAATAACTATGGCCATTGTTTCAGATTGGCGTGTAAGGCTAATTGCTTCCTTTGGCTGGGTTTCCGCTCCTTTGGTCGTTACTCTTGACGTTACGTTCCATGGCTTTGTGTTGATTGTTGTTGGGCCAGTGCATGCCTGCTTTGAGGCTTGCACGATGTTCTGTACCTCCTGGGCTGCGTTCCGCCAGCTGGAGCAGTCATTGGTCAGTGAGGCCTGATTTCCATCGTTGAGCTGTGTGTCCCAATTCGGCCTAGTTTTGTTATCTGTGCATTTTCTTCTATGCCAATTGCTTAAGTTCTTGCTTGTTGCTTTTCCCTTTGTAGCTGCCGGCACTCGCTCCCCTGAGTATTCCTCCGTTACGTTTGGCTATCGGGGATGTTCAGGGATTATGAGTGTTGTGGGAGGCCCTCCAGTAGGAACCTGGCTATGCGGCTGCTGTTGGCAGCTGCCCTGACTGGGCTTTTTGAGTAGAGACTTAGCTGTGTTCCCTTGTCCCTTTTCTTTCCCATTTTCCATGTGTACCCAGTCTGTGTTCAGCATGGGTAAGGTTCCTCCTTGTTCCGGAAGTTTGTTAGAGCTGTTGGGAGGCCATGGGGCCTGGTTTTGTGGGCTTAATTCGCCTGATTTGGTGTCCAGTTTTGTGTGTTGACCTGAAAAGATGGGGAAGTAGGCTGTTGGATTTGGGGTGGTCTTCCGATAGCGCCCTTTCCTTTTCTGTTGGCGACGTTGTTTGGAGTTGAGCTTCGGGGCTTGAGCTCCTTCTAGGCGATCTTTCGTCAGTTCGCTGTGGGCTCCTTCATTTACAGGCGCTGCTGTGATGTGAGGACCCTCCTGTGGGTTGCAATGAAGTGACTCACTATTTGTCATGTTTGCTAGTTGACCGTTGACCGTGCCCAGCGTGGTATGGAGATTGTCCGGGCGCTTACTTGTGGATCCAGAGGTTGGGTTCTTTATATACTTTAGCATGCTATTTAGCATTGAGGGAAGGGTGGATAGTTTTTCGACAATGTGGCTGCAACTGCAGCTAAGGTGGGCGTCAGATTGAGCTCTCTTGATTAGGCCGTTTAGGTCTCCTAGCTTCTCATCGATGCCCGCCGTAAAGAGTGCCAAGGTGTTCAGTAATGAAAGCTGGATGTCCATCTTTTCAGACTGGTTTTGGAGTGCTTTGACTGCCAGTTGTATAGTGTTTAGGAGAGAGGCCCAGGTGCTGCTGGCTTGTTCATTGGGGATCTTGCCCGCCTTGGGCTTGTTTTTGGTCAAGTCCCTGGGTGGTGGGTCCAGTTGGGGACTCTTTGGGGGGGTGCTCCCTCCGTGACTGGTCTGGCGAGTAGGTGGCGAGCATGTCCTCCCATTCTTGTGTGTTCAAGTAGGAGATGATCGCCTTCCCCTCCTCTTGCTGGGTTTGGTCGGGGGTCCCTTCAAGTGACCCTCCTGGGTGTAGTGGCGGCCAAGCTTGTGCAGACAGTGGTGAAATGGTTAGTGAGTTTGTGTTTGCTGGCTGTGTTGTCGATGCAGGAATGATATTTGTACTGTTCATCATATTCGGTATGGGGCTGAGATTGATGTCTAGAACTTGTTCCTCCAGCGAACCGCTCCCTGTGCCTCCTATGGCGTCACTCTCGCCTTTGGTCGTGGTGGCGCTGGCCTCTGTGCCGAACCCTGGCAGTGGGATCGGCATGTTCCTTTTGTGATCAGGATCTTCATGTGAGGGGTCCTCCTGTGAGAGACCCTGTTGGCTGATTGCTTTTGGGAGAGGCACCGGGCACGCAGACCCCCCGCCTGAAGCCGGAGGGGATGTTAGTGCTACTGTTGGTTCCGAAGCTGAATTCGTTAGGGCTCGAGGCTTGATTTGGGCTTGTTGCCATGCTTGTTGTTGTTCGGGCACCTTAGAGTTTCCTGGGAGCCCTGGTAGCCGGGTTGGGAACAGATTTTTTCCCACAATGGTAGGCAAGTCCCTTAGGCTTCCCGGCTGTTCAGAGCAAGCCGTGCACGTAGACCTCCTGGAACCGCCTGCCTCTTGAGCCGTTAGGAAGAGTTTTAAGGTGTGTTGGGTTACTGTTGCATTTGCCGTTGCATTGCTGGGCACTGGTGGGCTCTTTAGATCATTAGTGCCCTGGCTGGGCTCCTCTGGTGGCAATGTGAGTGGAGCAGGCAACTGCGACTGTAGGGGAAGCAGCGGGGTCTGCAGACCTTTGAGGGTGGCGTTGCTTCAATCAATCAATCAATCAGGGGTTTATAAAGCGTGCTACTCACCCGTGAGGGTCTCAAGGCACTGGGGGGGGGGGAGCAGCTCCGGATCAGTCGAAGAGCCAGGTCTTGAGGTCCTTCCTGAACGTGTGCAGGGTCGGGGAGCGTCTGATGTTCACAGGGAGATCGCTCCAGGTCTTGGCCACGATGTAGGAGAAGGCTCTCCCGCCAGTTCTGTTTCTGCTGATGCGGGGGACCTCTGCCAGGGCGAGGTCGGCGGAGCGGAGGTTCCTCTTGGGTACGTGGAAGGATACTCTCTCGTTGAGGTATTTGGGCCCAATGTTGTTGAGGGATTTGTAGGCGTGGGTGAGGAGTTTGAAGGTGATCCGCTTCTCCACAGGGAGCCAGTGGAGGTCACGTAGGTGTTGGGTCATGTGTTCGTGACGCAGAGTCCCGAGGATGAGTCTGGCTGCGGCGTTCTGGATGGTTTGGAGTCTGTGTATAAGGGTTCTGTTGATTCCGGCGTATAGGGCGTTGCCGTAGTTGAGTCTGCTGGTTATGAGTGCCTGGGTGACGGTCCTTCTGCAGTCGGGGGGGATCCATTTGAAGGTCTTGCGAAGGATGCGTAGGCAGTTGAAACTGGTGGAGGCGACGGCGTTGATCTGGCAGTTCATGGAGAGGGAGGAGTCGAGGATGATGCTAAGGTTTCGTGCCTGGTCTGTAGGGGTGGGTGGGTGGCGGAGGGCCACCAGGTGTTGTCCCAGGCAGAGGTGCAGGGTCCGAGGATGAGGACCTCGGTCTTCTCTGAGTTGAGCTTCAAACAGCTGTCTTTCATCCAGGCTGCCACGTTCTTCATTCCTTCCTGGAAACAGAGTCTGGTGTATTCGGGCTTCTTCGTGAGTGAGAGGATGAGCTGGGTGTCGTCGCCGTAGGATATAATTCTGAGCCCATGCTGTCTGACGATGGCGGCGAGGGGGGCCATGTAGATGTTGAAAAGCGTGGGGCTGAGCGATGATCCTTGGGGTACTCCGCAGTTGATATCGGTGGGTTCGGAGAGGAAGGGAGGGAGTCTGATCCTCTGGGTTCGGCCGGAGAGAAAGGATTGGATCCAGTTGAGGGCGGTTCCTTGTATCCCCGCATCATGAAGTCTGGCTGTGAGTGTGCGATGTGAGACGGTGTAGAAGGCTGCGTAGAGGTCTAGCAGGATGAGGGCTGCAGTGTGCCCCTGGTCGAGTAGCATGCGGATGTCGTCGGTGGCTGCGAGGAGGGCAGTCTCGGTGCTGTGGTTGCTGCGGAATCCAGACTGGGAGGCGTCCAGGATGGAGTTCTCTTCGATGAAGGCGGTCAGATGGGCGTTTACGAGTCACTCAGTGACTTTGGCCGCAAAGCGGAGGAGAGAGATGAGCCAGTAGTTTTTCAGGTCTGTTGGGTCGGCCGTTGGCTTCTTGAGGAGGGGTTTAACCTCCGCCCACTTCCAGTCGTCTGGGAAGATGCCGGACATGAAGGAGGCGTTGATGGTCTGTCCTAGTTCGGGTGCGATGGCGGCGGCGGCCCTGTGGAATATGTGCGGTGGGCAGGGGTCTGTAGGGGCTCCTGAGTGGGTTTTCTTCATGGTCGCGGTGATGTGTTCTACGGTGGCGGGATTCCAGGTCTTGATGGATGGCTTATCGGCGGCGTGGGGGGGGGTGGGGTGGTGTCCGGCATCTGTTCGCTGAAGTTGCCGTAGAGGACCTTGATCTTCAGATGGAAGTAGGAGCTGAGCTTGTCGCAGAGTTCCTGGGAAGGCGTGACGTCCGTGGCTTCGCTGGGGGGGTTTCGCGAACTGCTGTATGACGTTGAACAGTTCCTTGGCATTGGTCACGTTGGTCTGGACCTTGTCTCTTATGAAGGTCCGTTTGGTGTCTCTTATGCGCTGGTGATATTCCTTCAGGGCGATCCTGTGGTTGTTCCGTGCTTCAGTGGTTTTCTGGTTTCGCCAGGTTTTCTCTAGGCGTCTGCAGGAGCGTCTGGCTTCTTGCAGTTCTGTGGTGAACCAGGCGGCCTTCAGAGGGCGCTGTTTGGCGGGGTGGCAGAAGGGTGCGAGCTTGTCGGTGCAGCAGGAGATCCAGCGGTGAAATTCCATGGCTGCGGAGTTGGTGTCGGTCGTGGCGCTGGGGGGGTCTTGGAGGAGGGTGGTGTTGAGGCGTTCCTCTGTTACCTTGCTCCAGTTCTTTCGTGGCGGGCGCGGGGGGCTTGGGTGCCGTGGTGGTGTTGAAGGTGAAATGGACACAGTGATGGTCCGTCCAGAGGGGCTGGGTGGTGTGGTTGAAGCGGATGTTTGTCCCTCCCGTGAAGATTGGGTCGAGGGTGTGTCCAGCTTTGTGAGTGGGCGTGTTGACCAGCTGCTTCAGTCCGAGGTTGGCGAGGTTGTCGAGGAGAGTGGTGGAGTCGGGGTCGTTGCAGTTGTCGAGGTGGAAGTTCAGGTCCCCGAGTAGAATGTAGTCCGTGGAGGTGATGGCGTGGGGTGCGGCGAGCTTGGCGATGGTAGTTGCGGACTGGGTGTGATGTCCCGGCGGTCTGTAGATGAGCAGAGAACAGATCCTGCGTCCCTTAGAAAGCTGAATTTTGTGTAAATTTTAGGCTGGTTTGAATAAGTTGCATGCCTTGAGCAGCTTAGTGCTGCCATATCTTTTGGTTCCTGGTCTGTTGCTATTAGTTGTGATTCGGCGCTATGCTGAGTGCGTGAGTTTTGTCTCTTTCCTTTTCTCCCCCCTGGCCTGGGGGGGATGGCCACCCTGGTTCTTCCTGACCTCATCTATGTAGGTGCGTAGTGCTAAAGGTTGCTACTGATTGCTGGCAGTTGATGCCGCAGAGGTCTGGGCCTGGGATTCAATGCCTCAGTGCCTCGATGCCAAGGACTTAAATACTCTTGGCAGGGCTTTTGCAGGCTTGCAGGTTTACAGAGCCGGGACTGTGATTGGGAGGTGGATAGCCCAGTTTTTGTTATTGTGATTGGTTAGGCGCAGTCCTTGTTCCCCCTTTATCCTCCTGGAGGATCAGCACCGTGGGACCACAGAGTCCGGAGGGTTGCTGCAGTCGTTGTCCTGTCGATGTCCTCTGCTTCCTTGTTTCCTTTTTTTTTTTTTTTTCCTCTCTGCCCCCGGCCAGACGGCCAGACAGCCCTGGCTCAGCTTTTGAAGCGTGCTGTCTGTATAGCCAGGATGGCCAGGTAGTTGACCAAGGGACTGGTGGGCTGAGAGCTGGGGCGGCAATCTGCCCGTCTGTGTGGTTGGGGGGCTGTGGCTGAGGCTGTGCTGCTGGTGTCCCAAGGCGACCCGGCCCTAGTCAGATGCCAGTCCTAGGGTAAGGCTGGGCTTGTTCGCAGGCTCTTGAGTAGGAGGCTGGTGTAGGAGCCCCAGTGCGGGGGGCTGTCCTCCCCCTGCTTCTACTCGCATCCTGCCCTCACCTGTCGCTCCGCAGCCTCCTTTGGAAACTGGGCTCTACCCGGCACTGTGCACTGTGCTGTAATGGGCCGTTTAGCCGGCAGTGGCTGGCTTCCGTTATCTGGCAGTGTCTGGCAGTAAAAGAGCTTCTCAGGGGGTAGAGGGGAGGATGGGAGCCAGAGCAGGAGCGCTCGGGATTGCTGCAAGCCGCGCCCAGCCTAACCGGGCAGCTTCCGCGGGAATCCCGGGCTCGCTCTTCGCAGTGGAGAGTAGCCCCCCTGTGCTCAGGCCCCCTACCTCGTGCCGCACGGCTTTCCCGCCGCTGCTTCCCGCTACGGTGTTTTGGCATTTTTGGCTTTTCCTCTGCAACAACAGCACGGCAGCGGGCTCGGCTCACTTGCTCACTTGCTGTGTTTCTGATTCTCAGCTCCGATTCACCGATTCTGCTTAGGAACAAGTGCGAGGACGTACCTCCTGATACAGGATGCACCGCCCCATACCATGTGGAACATTTCTGCCCTCAACTCCCACATCTTGGGCATTTTTCTATTTTTTATTTATTCAATTCTACATCCAACGGAACAATATTTTTATGTTTATAATTCTCCAGATGGTGTTCTGACCAACAAGCCTTACTGGATTATTCTGATATATGAGTTTGAAGTGGTCTGGGAAGCTTCTGCCGATATATATCTGCTAGGTTATGGGCACAGCCCATCAGAAACATATAAACGTCCATACACATACAGAAAAGGGAATTATCTTCACTGCTTGATTCACATAGGTTAAAGTGACAACCTACTCACAAATCGCTCAGATAGGGTTCACTGTTAGAATATCGATGACATAAATATCGATGTTCAAAATATTGAAAAAAATATATAGACTACAAAAATATCGACTCCCATACCTAAACGGGTAAGTACAAAAATACTGAATAAAAAATATAGATGTGAAAAATATAGATTTAAATATATATATATAAAATAAAATAATATATATTAAATATATTAAATATTAATATTAATTTTAACAAAATAAATTAAATATAATATACATTTTAACAAAATATAACAAATAGACTTAATTTAAAAAAAGATAAACACACAGGGGCCGATTCTGATTTCGGCCGGAAGGGCACCGAACGATGTTCGGAGCCCTTCCGACCGAATCGGAACGTGCCGCTCGGATTCCTTTCCGACCGAGCCATTCCGATGGGCTCGGTCGGAAGAATCCGACTTCAGATTTCCGGATGGCTCACGGCGGGCTCGGAGAGCTCGTCCGCCGTCCGGAAATCCTTCAGTACTCCCCGGCTGCCTTTTCACGACCGAGGGAGTACGATGGCAATATTCACTGCCTTTTCGTGCCGAGTCTTTCCGGCACGAAAAGCTGCAGTCGATAACTGTCTTTAGGGGCCCCCAGTAGGGCCCCCATGGAGTGCGAGCCGCTGAATGGCGGCCTGGGGAGCACCTATGGTGCCCCTCTGTTGATCCCTGCACCCGGTGGCAGGCACCTGCGGGGTGCCGGCCACAGAGTGCAGGGATGAACTGCGCCCCTGCTTTCACAATGCAAGCATGCATTCCGCTCGGAATGCATGCTCCCCATTGTGAAGTATACGATGTGCGACCGAACAGGGTTCGGTCGCATCGTCTGCAGGGCCGTAACCGACGACAGCAGGTCGGTCGGTTACTGGCTCCGGACCAATGTCGGACGGACCTGAGTCCGTCCGACATCGGAATCGGCCCCACAGTGATTTATACATATATATATATTTACTTTAAAATAATTAATAAAATATTATCTTTAATTTATTTTAAAACTTTAAACTTTTATAAATATAAAATATATATATATCAACAATTTAAAATATAAAAAAACATTCCATAATAAATTAAAACATTAAACTATTAAAAAATATTTAAACTTAAATTTCCCAATACAATCAGTGCAAAAGTAGGGAAAGTGTTGGATAGCAAAAGAATTAAATTTACTCTTCCAACTCCAGTGAGTGCAACAGTAGGGAAAGTGTTGGATAGCGGAGGGGTAAAAATTACTACTCCCACTCCAGTGAGTGCAACAGTAGGGAAAGTGTTGGATAGCAGAGAGGTAAAAATTACTACTCCCACTCCAGTGAGTGCAACAGTAGGGAAAGTGTTGGATAGCGGAGGGGTAAAAATTACTACTCCCACTCCAGTGAGTGCAACAGTAGGGAAAGTGTTGGATAGTGGAGGGGTAAAAATGACTACTCCCACTCCAGTGAGTGCAACAGTAGGGAAAGTGCTGGATAGCAGAGAGGTAAAAATAACTATTCCCACTCCAGTGAGTGCAACAGTAGGGAAAGTGTTGGATAGTGGAGGGGAAAAAATTACTATTCCCACTCCAAAGAATGCAACAGTAGGGAAAGTGTTGGTTAGCAGAGGGATAAAAATTACTATTCCCAATCCACTGAATGCAACAGTAGAATAACTGTTGGATAGCGGAGGGGTAAAAAAATGTATTCCCACTCCAGTGAATGCAACATTAGGGAAAGTGTTGGATAGCGGAGAGGTAAAAATCATTATTCCCAATCCAGTGAGTGCAACAGTAGAGAAAATGTTGGATAGCAGAGGGGTAAAAATTACCATTCCCACTCCAGTGAGTGCAACAGTAGAGAAAGTGTTGGATAGCGGAGGGGTAAAAATTACTTTTCTCACTCCAGTGAATGCAACAGTAGAGAAAGTGTTGGATAGCTGAGGGGTAAAAATTACTATTCCAACTCCAGTGAGTGCAACAGTAGGGAAAGTGTTGGAAAGCGGATGGGTAAAAATTAGTACACCCACTCCAGTGAGTGCAACAGTAGGGAAAGTGTTGGATAGCGGAGGGGTAAAAATTACTACTCCCACTCCAGTGAGTTCAACAGTAGGGAAAGTGCTGGATAGGAGAGAGGTAAAAATAACTATTCCCACTCCAGTGAGTGCAACAGTAGGGAAAGTGTTGGATAGCGAAGAGACAAAAATTACTATTCACACTGAAACAGTTAAAACAAAAATAATAAACATTAAAAATTATAAAAGATCATAAAGTATAAATAAACAATATTTAGAAATTAAACCTCAAATATATTAAATACATAAAAAGAAAAAATATTATATTAATTACATATAAAAAACCTACAAATAATATATAATATAAAATAATAAATACATTTCTAAAAAAAAAGTTATTTTAAACTAGAAAATATTTACAAACAAATAAATTAATTAATACATAAATGTATTTATTATATTTCTCACCCTGTAACACCACACCAATAACAAAACACTTTAACATTTTTAATTAAATTTTCCCCAAAATGAACATAATTAATAATTAATTTAAAAAATATTAGGTTAATAAAAAAATAAAAAAACATTAATTGACTACACACAGTTTAACACTGATATCCACAACACACACCTAAATTAAACTCTAAAATAATAAAACACAATTAAAACTTATTTATAAATCAAAAACTATCACTATTAACAACTAATAATAAAGTAATTGAAATGTATTTAATACCCACCCTTTACCCCTTTAAAAGAAATAAACAGCAGATAAAAAAATAAACAACTACGCAACATACATATCCAATAATTAACAGTAATTAACAACTATATATTAATTCATTAAATACAAATTACTTCCCACCCTTTACTTCTATAAACAAAACACACACCTAAAATTGATTACACAATTACCATAATTAATTACCAATTAATTCATTAAAATTAATTCACATCCAATTATTAATTCATCAATTAAAAATAAATTACTTCCCATCCTTAACACCTATAAACACAACACACACCTAAAATTAATTACACAATTACCAAAATTAACTGCCAATTAATTATTTAAATAAATTAACAACCAATTATTAATTAATTAATAATAAATTACTTTACACATTTAACACTATAACATCTCAATCAACCAAATATTAATAAATAAAAAATATACAATAAATTTAATATAATTAAATTACTTCCTACCCTATTCCCCTATAAACCCACAACCAGCTACAGAACTAAAAACACAAAATTCAAATAAAAAAAAATTAATTACTAAAAATGTAACACATATATTAAAAATAAAAACAATTCTTATACAAAAAAAATACAACACACACATATAAAATATATACTAAAATATATAACATTAATAAACAAACGATATTTTTAACAACTATATTTTTGCTAACGATATTAAACACTTCGATATTTTTAAAATCGATATTTCTTACCTTAAGTCGATATTCTTGACCATGATATTCTTGTTGTCGATATTTCTGACCCATGATATTTGCAACTCGATATTTGTGCAACTCGATATTTGTGCAACTCGATATTTGTGATTCGATATTCTGTCTCTGCACCCTCAGATAGATTTCCTCTATGACTAAATCAGGCTGCTGTACCAGGACACATTCAATGCCCCATGTACCATAAAATATCATATCCTGTACTCAAAGTCGAAAATAGGAAGAGTACAGCTGTTCTCTGGATGTTTTTTTTCACTGCAGTAAATGTAGATTCATTACTTTCCTCTTGAGAAGGTGATAGTAAAGTTCAGATGGATCAGGCTTAGGTAAACTGTCAGCTCCAACAAGGGGATTCCTAATATAGTTTGTGTTAGTTTGTCCAGACTGTTACTAGAAAAAAGCATATACACAGTGTGAACATTACTAACAAGTAACATTAACTACTGAACAATATCTGACAGTTCATTCCATTAATAAAACCAATAAGACAGTTTTGGAGAGGACAGATTAAGCACTGCATTATTTCGGATAGACTGTGAGCCAAATTAAATGTACCTTTGTTACCCATAAAAGTTGAATATTTCTTTATTACTATTAACAAATAATTTACAATATGGCACTGTATCATGGTGGGCTTTTCTGGTGCAGCACAGAACCGAGCCCCTGTTTTATTCCCATGCAGTATGTAAAGGGAATTCATTTAACCCAGTATTTCGAAAGCAGTGTGTAAATTCAGTTCATTTTCCCTCCCTCCAGAGGGGCACACTGACTGCGCACCATCTCCGTGTGGAGCACAATTAGTGTGCCTTCTGACTCCCTCCTTGCCCCTGCGACTGCATCCATAATATGGCGTGGGTGCAGAAGTAAAGTGTTTTCCTCATTTACATGGTGCCATGCCCTCCATGTAAATGAGGTAAAGTCCATTTAGGAGATGACGGGGCTACATGTGCACCAACTCTATCTGTATTACAAATGGAGCCACATGGAGCCACATGGAGCCACATGAGCATCTGCAGCCTATTCTGTAATAGGAAAGTGCCCTTGGGCACAGAAAGCGGGCACACATGCCCAGTGCTATGGCCCCTGCACAAGCACTGTGATGCAGCCCGTAGTGTTCCAGGTGCAAACAGGAACAGTGCGCCCTACTAGCCCAGGGCCTTGGGGGCAGCACATTAGTGAAAGACAGAGCAACTGATTGAAGTAGCTGGTTTATCTTTCACAATGCAAGTGGCATCGGATCTGTACTTCCATGGGGGACAGAGATCTCCCTGCAGGTGTGTGCAGTGACTGACGGCACCCTCCTCCAGGGGGGCATCAGTGGGGTCCATGGGACCCTCTTTCCCCCTCTTCAGAGCGTACCTTCAGCAGGTGTAGATGCCTGTACCGCCCCCGTGGCACTTTAGATAATACAGTCCCAGAATATAGAAAAGGTGGGAGCACCAGGAAGTCCAATTTGAGTGATATTGTCTTGTGTGCTTGTGTCGTCCTGGACCTGAGTTTAGGGTCCCACCTCAATTGCTTGGCTAGATTAGCAGAAAGAAAGCACCACTGGTGTTGAACTTTCATGGATGTGGTCATAGATCTGTGTTTGTGCAGTGGCGGCTGGTGACATTTGAAAGTGGTGGCCGTAAAAGTTGCGTGCGGTACACTGTGGCTAGCGAGCGATCCCGAACATATCAAGGGGGGTTTGGGGGGGTTCACGGGGGTTCTCCCCCCGAGGAAATTTTGAAAAAAGAGCGACCAAATGGTGCATTTTCAAGGATATTTCAGAAAGTAAGAATGCGCCAAGAAGCTCTCCAAGTCACCGAGTACGCCAAATAGACGTCATGAGAAGAACGAATCGCCACGTCTATCTTCGCATTAATTAATGGCTCTGTGCCCAGTCATTTCAGTCTCTAAATGTACCCGATTAATTATAGCCGAATTACTTAATAATGGAGGCTTCTGAAGCCAAAACAAAACTAGCTTGCTGACTTGTTGCTCGCATATTTCACTGCTGTGACCCCCCCCCACACACACAGTAATGGGAAGTCTGTCAGTCACAGTCTACTGACTCGCCATACACTTATTTTCTATTCAGTCCTAACCCTCTCGCAGCTCGACCAATTCCCCTCATCACTGCTCTGCAGCTCTTGGTCACTCCATTATCATCGGCACGACGCGCAGCTAAGCTATTACTGTACTGGGATCCACACACACACACAGCTCAAGCAATAAACCCCAACCCTGATCCGCAGAAACGTTGAAGGCTTGACAGTTAAAGCAAGAAAACTCAAAAGTTTGATTAAAAAAATACAGTTCGTAATTTTATGCAATCTACTTAATCGGCAATTAGTTTCGATGACAACGTTCTATTTTTCCAGGTGTTTTACAAAACATGTTTTAACAGAAATAATTCAGGGTGAAATATACCTGTTATATAGTGTTTATTCAATGTACGGTGGTTATTTTGAAGCTATGTGATATGTTCCTTTTGCCACAAGAATTGCTTAGCACCCCTGAGTCTCTCAGATCCAGGAGAGTGGCCTAATGGGAAAAATAGGCAAGCAAAAAACCCACACACACTATATACACATTCACACACACTACAATCACTTTGACTCACATGCACACTGCACTTACTATAATACATTAAACCAATTCAAAATCTGTGATTTTGAACTGGTTTAATGTATTACATGCAATGCCTAAACTTAAATGAGCAACCACGGAGACCAAGTCCGCATCAGCGGAAGTAAATTTATTCATTAGGAGTCTGAGGTTCAATCTCCTAATGAATAAATGTACTTCCGCTGATGCGGACTTCGGCGGGGCGCGCAGTCATTTGCAGTGAGAAAAGGCTGGAGCGAGGTGGAGGTCAAGAAAGAACAGTGTTACAAAATAAAGATTGGCTTTCACTCTAAGGGCTCCCGTGTATGGAAGCCCGGATCAGAGTGACTCACTCTGATCCGGGCTTCCATACACGGAGCCTTAAGTGAAAGCCAAGTGACATTCATTTCACACCTACCTACGGTAGTACTTCGTTTTTAGGTCTCGGCTAGGCAGCGCATGCGCTGTCTCGTCGAAGATGCTAGTATACAGTATTGTGGGGAAGCTCCGCCCACTTTCTGCCCATGCTTTTGATTGGCTCAAATCTGAAATGCTGCATTCTGATTGGTTGCCGGTGTATTAGTCCCGCCTCCTTACTGCCATGACGTCATTTTTGTCCTTCCATGGCTATCAGCCCCTTTACTTCAGCAACTCTTTTGTTCCCCTGTCTCCCCCTGTTCCCTCCCGCAGTCCGTGACTTCTCTGGCCACCACCACCCCCCCCACCCACTCCCGTTCCTGCCTTCTTCGGCGCCCGCATTTTTGTTTACAATGCAATAGGACTCCCGTAAATACGAGTCCTATTGCATTTGTAAATGCTTTTTTTTCATATGATTGGCTGCCTGCATTCGCACTTTCTTTTGCCTGACCTGTCCCTCTCGCATGCGTGCGATGTTATACATCATACGCATGCGTGCCAAAAGTCTGCCTCTTGTTAAATTAGAGCTTTCTTGAACAGCGACAAATCGCATGTCTCTCCCTTTGTTTACTGAAAATATGCGGCGGATCAGGTCATTTAATGTATAAACGGGGTTGGAAGAACCGTTGAATTTCTTTAGAGCCCTGAATGGGTATAGACTCTGGGAGGCACAGCCCTACGTGTCTGTAAGGTGTGTTTACACACAGTCCGATACGATAGAGAGAAACGTCGGCGGTAAAGGAAACCCAGCATGCTGGTAAACAATGGAGCGTTTGTAACACTATGCTCGTGACACAGCAAACCCCGAGTTGAGTCACTCGAGGTAGCGCTGGAGAGTGCTCGGAAGAACGAGGGAAAGCCTACACAAACAGGCTGCGCTGCTCAATTAGTGGTGTCAGAGAAACTCTTGAGGTCACCTCAGAGCCCTTTAAATCGTGAACACGAAGGCATTTGGTGACTGCGTCGTGGCGTGTGCTAAATGAGGTTACCTCAGTACAGATCCCAGTAAATACTTCTCATAGTTTCTAAAAAAATATCTTCTTCCTGTGGCTGTTGTCGGTGCGAGGGACACATCCAGTACTTACTGGTACTATGTATGAAGCTCGTGCTGCCGCAGGTCGTGACGTGCGATCACTGGAGAAACGGGGGCTTTACTCCGCGCACTTTTACGAGTACAGAAACCATGAACAATACATCATTACCTCAAACAACCTCTTCAGAGACTCCAGAGCTCTTGCTCACGATCCTGTGTAAACACCAGCGACACCCGCTGTGCTGCAGCCTACTTAAAGACCTGAAGTGACACCGAGTTGGGAGTAAGAGACGTCACAGGTCACTGAAAGTCGTGGGTGTTTGCATTTGTTAGGCATTCTCATCTTCCAGCACGGCTCCTGTGCTTATTGCGATAAGGAGCGAATCACTCGGCTGCCTCTGCCAACTTAGGCACCTAAATGATTTTTGCCAAATGTGTCTTTTAACACAACGATTACTATCGATTTCCTCAGAAACTATCAGTTTACGCGCCATTGCGCACCCGTTGGATGGCGTTTTGACCATAATGAGTGGAAAGGGGTTTCTCTCTCTCTAGACGAGTGTTCGCCTCGCACGACTTTCTCCACAGGAGAGCAGGCTACTAACTAGGACCTGTGCTGTAGTTCATCTTGCTAATTCATTATTCATTACGCTGCGCAGGGCTATAAGTGGGATGAAAAAAGTGGGTACCATGAAAGGAAACGGGGCCTATATAATTAAGGATATGACTTAAACTTGCACACTAACATTTGCTTAGATCGCCACCCTGCCCACACATTTGCATTAAACAACAACTGCAGCCGGCATACGTGACCATTGCTCCGTGCCTTTGCAGAGAGGCCAAGCATTGGATGACCACGTAATCTGCCACCTTTTTATCCTACTGATAGGCACTGAGAGAAACTTGCACTGCCTTCAGCCGCAACTTAATTGTGGCCCCATAGAAACACCTGGATGAAACTCAGATCAAATTATGCACTAGGCTACAGTTATCTGCTGCCTAAAAAAAGAAACACAACATGAAAAAAGTAACATAGCCTCCTGGAAAAAGCAAACACTCGAATGATGCAAGATTAAGTAAAGCATGTGAAAAATAAGCAGGAACGACATAGATTACATAAACGTTTTGTTGCTGTCTGTTCAGAAATCGATCAAAGTTTTTGCATGGAGAGTTAAGAACATGAATACAGGGCCCGAAAGGGACACATTCAATGTCAAAGGCTGTTGGAAATAAGACCCTTTTAGAAGTGCTCCTGCAGAAGGAAAGAGGCAGACGCCAGCAAAATGCATATTTGCACACCTTATTTTAACGTTATCCAATGCGGTCATAAGTGGCTCCCTTTTGCAGTCTGTATTTTAGAATTAAACATTGGTCCAATGGAAAGGAGAGTGGCCTAGCGGTCTAAGCCGCAGGATTAAGGCTCCTGTCTCTCCAGAGGCATGTGTTCGAGTCCCACTGCTGCCAGTTATTTTTAATCTATTGCAATGTCCTATCATATTTTGTTGATGTTTAGGACAATTTTTTTTAAAAAAATATTCGGATCTGGTCTCTTCATCGGGAAGCGATGCTTCTCCACATTCGCACCGTCCAGGGACCTGTGATTAATGGCAATATTTTAGACATGGATCAGAGGAAAGGCAAAATGAGGAGTGTGACAACAACCTAGGCACCTGGGCTACTGGCTTTCAAATAGATACTAAGCGATAAACTCGGGCAGTTGCCACATAGCTCATGAGTGTTATTATTGACAATTAGAAAAGAAGAACTGAATGACGAATTCTCAATCAATCAAGGCAGGAGGGACCAGTGGCACTGGCATCTCAATCTTTATCATATGAAGAGGTATTGTAAATAGCAGGTAAAATAATGTCTTGTTTAAATAGTTATGCATCTCTAACCTGAGCTTAAGCCATGACTTGCGTCAGAGCTGCTTCACACACTTTTATATGCCCCATAGCATTTAGGACTTTAAGTCAGCTCACCTACCTGAGCCCCCTTCACCTCCGAACCCTCCGTTGTTATGCATCTCTAACCTGAGCTTAAGCCATGATGTGCGTCTTAGATGCTTCACACACTTTTATATGCCCCATAGCAGTCAGGACTTTACGTGTATATTCAACACATTGCTTCTCCTCCAGCCAGGGGCACTCATCTTTAATTGACAAGCGAGTTCATGCTATATGCAACACGTTCAGACAGTGCTGGCTTTTTAACAACAATACGTTGCATTCTGGGATTTGTAGTATTGCTTTTAGTATTGTTATAAATGGTCTAAAATCGCAAAGAGGGTTTAATGCATTTGTGAGCCTTTAACTCAGTTGGTTCAATTTCCTACTTTGGGTTCATAAAGCCAGAGGAGGTTTTACCTGATTTCATTACTGTTTTGTTCGTTTTGCCGTTTTCTTATTTTTGTTATTATGGGCCTTCATGTAAAATTATTGGTTGTGTCTCTAAAATACAAGTCAACTTGTAACCCTGCTTTTACATCGACAGACTTACATCAATATCTTACTTTAGAGTTTGACTTATGTTTGAGGAGTTGTAATATTATTTTTTAAATGCTGCACATGGGTAAATGACGTTGTCATTTACAACGCCAATAGCTCTAACGCTCACAAATGCGAGACCGATTGCATTGCAAAGGCTTGTTTTAACACAGGACTGGATCGACTCCAGTCACTCGACACTGCACTGCAGACAGCAACTCTCCCAGACCAGTCAGACTGACTGAGACACACAAGAGAAACTGGCTGGGGGGCTCGCGGCGCCGATCAGACAAATGTGACCCACTCGAGCCAAAAACAACACGGTGACGATGAGTCGACTCAACTACTGTAACTGTACTGCACGTGTACGAGGCTCTGCTCGGACCGTCACGCCCTGAGGGGAGGGACAGAATAGAGAGCAGGGCTGACTGAACAGCAGGCCAGGGCAGCAACTGTAGAAATGGCCAATCACTGCATGCCTTCGCAATAAGGCATGACAGTGATTGGCCATACTCCGTTAGAGCCTCTTACACCCCCCCCACCTCATGTGATGTGTGCTCCGGACTGCGAGAGGCCGCTGGCGCAGTGTAGCAACCCCTCTCAGCCAAAACAGACGCTGCTCCAGCAGCGCCAGGATTGGCTTAGCAGGGATACTCGCCGCTCATTAGGAGACCGAGGGCTGCGGCATTGATCAACCCTCGCTCTCCTAATGTTCAGCGGAGCAGCCAGAGCAAAGACTAGTGCGCATGTCTGGGCTGGTCGCAAAAATTCTCCGACCCAAACCCAACATGCGCACTTGTCCTGCTGTGCGCACGGCTCGACCACCCACCCACATGTCAGTCAGCATGACGACGCCGGGCTGCCCCGCCCCACCCCCTTCAGACAGAGCCGCTGAGCTAACAGCCTGTCTGTCTGCCTTGGGAGTCGGTCGCGGCCCGGGATTAAATTTAAAAGCCACTACCAGGAAAAAGAAGGTAATAATAGGCTATTATTACCTTCTTATGGGGGCCAGAAATTACAGTGGGTCAACGCCCAAGCGCCCTAATGGACGCACCGCCACTGTGTTTGTGAAAGTTGTACCACTTTTGTTTGTAGCCTTGGACTGCCTCTGCATGGTACAGTCACTCAATACAGTACACGCAGACACTGAAAACATGCTGATGTTTTATAACAATGTTTCAAACATGTGTTTCCAGAGGAGTCCCTCAGTCTCTCACATGTCATTCAGTTCTTTGTCATTATAATGGTCAGTAGGCCACCCCGGTAGATAAACAGAGCTGCAGAAGCTCCCAACACAGATCTCTGCCATAAGTTTTACTGACGATGCCTTATTACTCCTTGTTATAAGATTGGAACCAAACCTGAGATGATCAAAAGCAGTCGCTCCTAAAAAGCACACGTTTTCATATTGAGAACACATCTACAACAAGAACCTTTCAGGAGAAATAAGTCTATATATAGCTGCAAACCTGAAACTCCATGGAAATCAGATGCAATCTTCTTTGTTTATATATTTTAAAGAAGGTAATGAGAGAATAACCTCCCAAAGAACTTGAAAAACATGTTTTATGAATTGCATATTTAAATAATGTGAAAAAAGGAACACGTCAACTTAATGTTTCCTGTCACATGAGCACTGATGATTCACACTCATTTGCAGTGTTTAGGAAATGCCATGCCCTTCCTTCGCATATAAAAGTTAAATTAGTGCTATTGGATGCATTTTGCATCAGAGGTTTGAAGGGAATCATTACTGTAAATATGCATTTTTCAGCGAACGCTAGTGATTCATTCTGTTGTCTCGTTTGTTTTCTGAGCAGATTTGAAAGCTGCGGTGGAAGATATCAAAACAAGCCTGAGTGACAATGTACAGATCATCTTTTTGAGAACAGAGTCGTCTACCCAAACAGTGGAGAGTTTCCTAGAAAAAGTAAAAGCCGCCTCTGAGCAACCTTTGTCGGATTCTTTGCGGTCAAGTGTGACCTTTTCATCTATTGCTCTATATATTTTCACCTCTGGAACTACAGGTATGTCACTGTTGGGAACATGAGTGCACACTTCTGTATATTGTTGAGTTACTGAATTATCTACTTCTTTTAACCGGCATTGGGTATCTTTCTATTAAAGGTACTGTCATCAGAATAGGTCACCTATTGCCTCAAAAAATCGTAAGTGATTTGGTTGTCTCCTGGAAGAAGGTTCCCAGTTAATCCTAAAGCAACAGACAATTTCAAAGGCTTTTGAGTGATTTTTAGGTTGAGCGTGAGCCAGCGGGCAAGCGCTGCTCTGCGAAGAGCTGTGGTAGTTCAGTACGAGAGAGTATGGAGAGAAGCCACGCCCACTGCCCCGCCCTGATTTTTCATTGGCTTGTGTGTTTGTCCTTTGTAAATGCTGTCTTCTGATTCATTATGAGGCTTCTTAGTCCCGCCTTATGACAGCTATGTCGTCATTTGTATCCTCCCATGGCTACTGGCCCCTTTACTTGGTTGTTACATGTGCTGTGTACTATTTACTTTATTGCGGTTCCTCTGGAAACCTAAGGCCCGAGGCCAGGAAGCAGCTGGAGCCAGAGCCCGCAGCAGGAGACAACCAGGTAAATGTGGAGTGTCTTTTCCCCGCCCCGTTGTCCGTGCCTTCTCCTCCGCTCCCGCCCTCCCGGTGTCCATGCCTTCTCCTCTCCGCCCGCCCCCGTCCCGTTGTCTGTGCCTTCTTAACCCACACCACCCCCGCTCGCCCTCCCGTTTTGCCAATCATTTCAACTGCAATCGGTCTCGCGTAAATTGGAGACCTATTGCATTGCAAATGCTTGTTTTACTATACTGACCTCTGACTTTTTAAAAGGTTGCCAAGGCTGTGTCCAGTCCAGTCAGTTAGCCCCTTCAAGGCGTCTTCGTGGAGATCAAATGCGTGGTCCCCGGAGAACATATCACACACAAGCCAGCTGCGAAGCATGATAAAAATCACTCCTCCCACAGGGCTACGCGGGGCGGGGGAAATGTTTATTGCTGGGAAAGGATGTCTGTTCTGGTTTTACTAACAGTAGAAATGTATGCATGAAATCACATCCAATTTGGGACATGTGTGTTGCATGGGCGGTGCGTCCATTGGGGGCGTTGGGGCGTAGCCCCCCCTCCCGCAGCTCCCTCGGCGTCTTTGAACCTAAGTAAACTGAATCAGTTTACTTAAGTTCAAAGAGCCGAGAGAACTGACAATCATGTCAGTCAGCATGACGTCGGACCGCCCACCCCTTCAGAGTCTGAAGGGGTGGGCGGTCCTGCGTCATGTTGACTGACATGATTGTCAGAGGGACCAGGGGCAGCAGGCAGCACTGCAGCACAAGTGCGCATGAGTGGGCAAGGGCACCGAATTTTCGCGCCGTGCCCAGTCATGCGTACTTGTGTGTGCACTGGCTTGCGCATGCCCATTAGGAGAGCGAGGGTTGAGCAAAGGCTCAAACCTCGGTCTCCTAATGGGCAGGCGGGCGAGAGGTAACCGTGCCTAAGCCAATCCTGGCGCTGCCAGCAGCGCCAGGATTGGCTGAGAGGGGCTGTAGGGCCAAACGGAGTCGGACCCGAGGCGGCGCGGACGGCGGACCTCCTTCAGGTGAGGTAGGATTTTCTTTTTTTATTTAAAATATCCCCAAGGGAAATGTTAGTCACTGTGGGGCATATTAGCAAGGGCACTATCGCTGCTTTAGCGGCACTTTTTGCCGCTAAAGCGGCGATATTTTTATCGCCCTATCAGCAAACTGTCTCTAACAGCAGTTAGCGACAGTTTTCGAGCATTAGCGCCCGTTTTTACCGCTTTGCATGTCAGCGATATTTATCGCTAATGACATGCAAAGTGAGCGTTCCTCACTAAAAATACACGCAGACAGTCGCAAACACAACTTCACACTATTAGCAAGGCCCTCGAAGCGATAAAAAAATGTGCGTTAACCCTGATTAGCGCTGGATTTTAACACCTGCTAGAAACCTGACTTAGCCATTATAGTCTATGGGAGGTGGATTCTACTGTTAAGTCCCCACCTGCCTATTAGCGAGTTTTTCCTTAGCGATGGGAATTTATCGCAAGGAATTCTCGCTCTAATGCTAGGAATCGCCGCTATCGCTGGATTTGTTTCGCATTGGAGATAAAACGTTGCTAATAACGCGTTATCTCCGCAAACGAATCCAGCGATTAAAAAAAACACGCTAACCGTGGTTTGCGTTAATTAACGCACGCTGTTGGTAATAGGCCCCTGTGTTTTTCATTTATACGATATAGCTTTAAGTAAAGGAACAAAGCTAATGAAAGGCAAATGTTCATCAAACCGCTGAGGGTATTTTTATAGAGAGATTATTTTTATGATGTGCTTCAGGAAGTGGAACAGTGTTCAGCGACAAGTTATTGATACGAAATCCAAAAGGAGTGTGTAAAGTGGTCTTGCTGAGTGTAAGCAGCGGCGCTCCTTTGTGCGCCCAGGTGCAGTCTTCGCAGCAGTACAGCCTCCACGCGCCAGACAGGAATCACATGCGTTTCCTCTCCACAGATAAAGCAGCCAGGAGGAAGCGCTCAGATTCGAGACAAAACATTGCACACTATAAATTGCACACAGTGCCGTACATGAAGAAATCTCCCCAGAATTAAGGCTTCAACGATTTCAAGAGAAATCTCGAATAAGCATAATTCTGTCAATCATAAGCACATATGTTTCAAAGATGTTTAGTAATTATAAAGGCATGTGCACTGTTTAAGGCTCACCGATCGATGTGGGTACTGCACTGTTTAAGGCTCACCGATCGATGTGGGTAGTAATGACTGTGCAGGGTGACCCATACATAACTCCAATAGCGGCCATAACCTCCATTGTGGAGCTGTAATTGAACCCAGTCTGAGCGACGGAGGATTGCAGTCTTTCGGGTTGAGAGTGGTGACCTGTAAATCGAATTTCCGCTCGATGGACTTTTACAAAAAATCACCTGATTTTATTTCGGGAGCTGGCATTGGATTTGGCATTTGAGAACCCTTTTCGCAATATGGGTGAATCATTTTTCTGTGACTCGACATTTTCTCCCTGCACGTTTTAGAGACGCATTTTGACTTTAGCTTGTAAGTTTGCTAGTTCCAGCTGTCATTGTCTGCTGATAGCAGTGAGGGTTCCTTTTTTTTTTAACACAGACTTTATTGCATTTTGCTATAATAAACAGTCGGTAGTACCGGAGAGTGCTGTCCGTCTTGGAAACGTGTATAATATAATGCACTCTGTGCAGTGAAATGTTCATTAGTGGGGCGTTTGGGTTCCGCCCTGCCACATTTTTTACAACACGTTCTTGTTTAATAAATGGCGCAGAGGCATGCTTATTGAATATGGAACCTATTTTTGCTTCAGGCACTTTTTAATGTCTTGGCCCCCACTCCTGTAATATGTTCTGGGCACTTTACTGTTCGGTTTGTAGTGCTGCGATCCACACGTGCCCTCAAAAACGCCTTCACTCACCACAAAGTATCAGGATACCTGACATAAAAGAATGATCCAGCCGCACGCACCCTGCTAACCCTCCATGCACGGGCAATACACTTTTTAGCCAAGAGTCCCTTGTTCTCTCTAGGTTTACACGAGGAGGCATAGTCGGACCTACCCTTCTCGAACATCCTCGCTGCAGTGCCCACGTCCATTGTTTGTAAGGACTGACACAAGAGGCAGTGTAGTGCGAGGAGACTTACCCTCCTTCCGCGGTTTCAGCCAGGACAGCAGCACGAGCAGTCTGACTCCACTCCTCCAGGTGGGCTGGAGCTCAGCAGGGGCACAAGTTCTCCCAGCAGTGCAAAGCCCACACTGGAGGTGAGAGGGGTGACCAGGGCAGGAAGGAGCAGCAGTTTCACATCATTTTACAAGTCCTCGTTTTACTCATGCAGATACAGAGAGGGGACAGGGTTATTGCACATAATGACAATTCAGATGGCGACCAGCCACGGTATTTGCGTTTGGTGGTTGTATTTATATTGATTAACAATACGCTGTCTTTTTTTCTAAACAAACTGCTGTGCTACCACCACACATATGTGCTACATTTCGATTGCAGACGATAACGAGCCTGCCTTTAAATCCACCAAAGATCCTTCCTGCTGCGCATTTGCACTATATTCTGGGTCAATGGCATGCGTAGTTTTGTCTTACCATTCTCAAAGAATCTCCGTCTCCAGGATTGTTCTACCAGAAGCACAGTGCAAAAGGTACCAGGATCACATGCTCAATAAATGTACTTCCAAGGGAGATCTGGCAGCAACCCCTTTTGTCACGGGTCAATTATACGTCGAAATGTTCACAAGCCCGTCCCCTCGAAGTATCGTTTCTCAGCTTTTCACACTTCTCATTGGTCAAGTCTCTCGTAATGTGATCGTAAAATGATCATTTTTAGTCCCAAACGCATTGTTCATTCTAAAAATCGACCTCCAAAAACATAGAAAGTATTTTACCTCGGAACTAGGAAGTTCCGTTGGCTACTTGTTTCCACATAAGCATTACTTCTGAATCAGCTAGCAGCAAATTACTCCCTGGAGCAGGCTGGCGCTCCTTAACAAAATGGATCAGCGTGTTACAAAAATAAGTCTGCCCGGCTTAAAATATCTTGGATGGAATGAATGCCTTCTCAAATACCCAGTGAAAAGGTCTGCTGTGCTGTGGTCAGTTTGGGTGAGATTCAGGCTATTACTAAAAATACTGCCGACTGCATGAATATTCATCATATTAATGACTCAATGAGTTCCTCTAGCTGGCTTATTATAGGCTTCATAAATAATCACGGGCGCCAAGGGCTGGAGCTTTCAGAATTCTGATTTGAAGTAAACATGCTAAACATAGCTGACAGGGAGCAAGAATATTCTTCTGTATATTCTGTTCAAGTGTGGTGGCACTCTTGCTGCCTAAATGTCTACTGCTCACTTCCCGGCCTCTCATGGGATCCGGGGAAGGTGGCAAACCCAGTTGTTGCCACCTACTATAGGGAAGTGCTGAGTACACGACTGGCATGTGCCGTGGCAGCCAGCACGAATATATTTTTGCCACTGCGAGAGGCAACACAAGCCTAGGAATGCAAATGATGAACTTGTGGCAGACTGGCAGGACCCTTTTGTAGCCTGCTCTCACAGTAATCTTTTATGCGGGCTAGCGCTCAGTGCATGTTACAATGATTGCAAGTGACTGTGCACACATCTCTAGCTCTTATTTAAATGAGGGTGCTTTTTACCTTGGAAAAAAGCAACCATGCTTAGCCCTAAACTACGGCCCAGTTTCTTGGATGCAACGACCAACTTCTCTTATGTTATATTAAAGTATATTTTTGAGTGCACTTTTACTCCTCTGTGTTTCTTTGCTCTAAAGGGGACAAGAACAGAGAGCCCAAGAGTCCTATCTTCGCTTAAAGAGATTTCGACATCTAATTTGATATGCTATGGTCCATGACAAGTCATAAAAGGGACTGGAGATTCGAGTGGGGGAGGTCAAAGGAACACGAATCTCCACCTACTAATCCTGCTTCATTTGAACAAGCAACCAATAAGAGGCCAGAGTTTCAAATATGATTACCTCTGCAAATGGGAACTCAAAAATCGAGTTGCAATCTGGTTGGATAGCCAATTACATTTTTACGCAATAGTTTAGCATGGCCAAACGTCGGGACCATAGCAACAAGTCAGGCTGCATCGTTTTAAACCCACTGTAAATAGGATTACTCTGTAATCAGACACAAACCTGTAATCAAATCACAAACTTACTTAGCTGACGTGGTTAGTTGTCTACCTTGTGCGGTAAGAAAGGCATGATATTACTTACACTACATAGGAGGTAGGAGTAAACAGAGACCACTGACAAGTCTTACAGTGACAGATTTAAAATGCGGGTTTTTGACATGCACCCTTGGTGGTGGGCCAGTAGGTTTTCATTGAGAGGTCCTTGCTGCTACCCACCATCATGATGTCGGTGTTAGCAGAGTTTATATTGAGGCATTGGTTGTCAACTTAATGCCTTTTCTTTCAAACAAAATTGGAAGGACTCTGCTGAAGTTCTTCAGACAACCCGAGAAGACGCTGGATGCCTGACCCAGTTTCGAATGGGTGCAGGTTCCTGTTCTGGGGTTTATAAGTTAAGAATTTCCAGGTCAGGATTTACATTACAATAAATCACATGGTATTTTCTTCTTTTGCTTTGTTTCTGTACTAGATTTCCGGAGCCTGCAGGCTTTAGTTATTGTATGACAGATTGGCTTTTTGATTATACTTAATAGCATGTGAGGATATGCTGCTAAACTCTTGCTATTGTTGTGGGGATTGAGTAGATTGTGCGGAGTTTCATGGATTTAGTTACATTTTACCTGCAGGTATCTGCTAGGCCTCCCTCCCTCAGTCACTGCGCCTACCACGCCACTCTACTCTTGGGTTAGGGAGGTCATGAGGCTCCTGGAATGTGGGTAAAGTTGGAGGAGCTGGGGCTCAGCGTGGGCTTTTATTCTCACATGGGTTGTGAGGCAGGGATATGTGCATAGCACATGTACGCTGCAGTCAAACTTCCAATTTATTTTCATGGTGGTGGGGTAGATTTTGCTCTCTTTTCCTTTCAAACGGGCTATGTGCATGCTGCAGGGCACAATGAATATAAGTCTTAGCATGTTACAAGATAGATTGCGAGGCGAATGTGTGCTTAATTCCAATTAAATCTGAAACAATTGTTCGAAGGTGGTGCAGCGCAAAAGCTGTCCACTCTTTACACGTCTCGAGTTATGATAGATGACATGAGAAAATGTTCATAGAGAGGTGACATGAACGTGCACCTTGCAGGCGTTTCTTATTTAAAGCAATGAGTTATGAGAAAAGGTTCACTTGATATTAGTGAAGAGTGCATTTATTGTAGAATTAGAGAATCAACTCACAAGAATATGTTTAACCATCATGATTAAGATGTTTTAATGAAGCTTGACTAATACGAATGAAACCATCGTGGTGCAATAGCAATGTGCTTTCACTGATGAAGAAAACCCAATTTTCCGAAACATGTGCTATATTGTCGGTTTAACTCCTGGTGACCTCATTTTAATAGACATTCATCCATAAATATGCAGAAACCTAGTTCATGTTAAACGATAATAGAAATGTAATGTATGCATGAATGTTACACATATGTACTTGGATGTCATATCATGGGAACTACCTTTCAAAGACACAGCCCTAGCGCGCAGAGCAGCTCACCAGGGACCGGCAATGCAAGACTCGTGCGCGCACCAAAGTAAGTTCACTAACTTCAGGTCTCCCCACTTCACGCACACGCGCTTTTAGCAACACGTCCTTCCCACGCTTGTGTTGTTGTTGTTGTTATTGTTGTGCTCCCTTCGGGGCAAACGCTTTGATTCGCGATGCCTGTGAAGAAAGTGATGCGCATCGCAGGGCTTTTTTTTTTGTTTGTTTCAAGTGCGTTGCAGCTTGCAGAGTGCGTATGTTTTCAAACTGAAATGCAGAAAAGCCTTAGTTACATTTTAGTAAAAGAAACCTCTTTCTTTAACGCATTTGGTGCTTTTGAGGGCTGGGGGCGCTGGGTGAGTGAATGATGGTTTTGTTTCTGCATCTGCGCTAGAACGCTTTGAAAACGAAAGGTCAGAGTGTAATTGCTTTTCCAATGCATCAGCTAAGCTTTTGTGATTCTGAATTTAAGATGTGGTAATTTGCAAACCAGGATATTTGATTTGCGCGTTCATCGGAGACATGTTTGAATTTGTTGGCAAACTTACTGAACTTAAATGGCGCTCTTCTACCGACTCGGTTGGATTGTATTTTTAGACGTTTTGTGTTTAGGTAATGTTTATTTCTTGATCTTTAAGGACGCTAAATGCTTGTGCTTTTGTGAATGCCACGTGTGTGTGCATACACATGTTGCATACATATACATACATATTTAGATCAGGTGTGTGGGTCTGGCATGTTTGAAAGGCTCTGCTGGGGCGAAATTTATAAACAAAGGATAGTGTGGGGCAATATTTTGGTGTTTTCTGCCTCCCGCTGCCAAGTTTGAGGGAGGCTTGCGTGGGCTCTAATGCTGTCGCCATGCTCCCTCCACCATTAAATGGAACGGAGAATTAAGCAACCTATTTGCGCTGGTTATTTTTGCTGGCATTTCAGTTTGTTACCTATCCTCTTTTAAGGATTCATTATTTGTGTTCACTTTTATATCCTTTCACTTTGTCACTCTATCAGACTCAACTATGTCATTCTGTGTTTGACTGATCCCGGTTTAAAAGAACCAGGGGTGGTGTTGGCGATTAAGAGGCTGAGGCCGTTTCAGAGAACAGTTTGTGTTGCCAGCATTAGCTTTATGATATGAACATATTTGTTTCGGCCGCATTGTAGTTTGTTAGCAGTAAATTGGACAGTGTTTGTTCCTTTTTATGACTTGCCATTGTTGTCCGTGGTATTTCAATGTATTTTAATTATTTGAAGGTTTCGTCTAACGCTTCCAAAAGCCCTTGGGTGTCAGAGGTTTTACAGGTAAGAATATAGCAACTTATTCAGGGATCGAATGAGATGCTGTAGAAATTAGTCGTCAGATATATTTACATTACCTGATAAAATAAGAAAGGGAAACTACTATGTTATATGACATCTCTTTATTAATGTAATAACTGCACTTTCACAATTGCTTTATTAACCATCCTGCTTTCTCAAATTTGCTTGAAAATGCACCATTTGTCCACTCTTTTTTCAAAATTTTCTCGGGGGGAGAACCCCCCCGAACCCCCCTTAGGTTGTTCCGGCTCGCTCGCTACGCTCGCTCGCTGCGGTGCAGTATGCCAATTATTTTACGCCCCACCACTTTCAAATGTCACCAGCCACCACTGGTGTGTTGTGAAAACCACACTGTTTGCTGTTTTGCCCTTTCAAGTTATGCATGCGCTGTGCCTTCGCCGGGTAGATGAAAACCAGTAGGTTGTTACCACACAAACCCTGTCATTTTAAATAGTACTGCGCAGGTGGTAATCAGAGAACAGGAGGGTGCCGCACTCTCAAAAATATTACACAGCTACTGTGCCATCAATGTCTGTCCCTGGTCCAGCCGGACTAGCGCTCTGATATTTCATGAAGGGCAGAGGGCCATGAGGTCTGCTGGACCGCCAGGACCGACTTCACACAATTAATGCACTTCCGGCCACCGTCATCCTTACTTTCTCTTGTGTGGTGCTCTGCAGCAATAGAGGAGGGAAGCCGCTGCCTTAAACTGGCGTATCTATCATGCTCATGAATTAAAGACCTGCAAGTACATTGCTTCAGCCCGGATTCGATTTACTAGCATTCCTTTGTGTATTTATACCTACCACTGTAGAGATAAAAGACGTACTTCAAACGCACAGGTGCCGTACATTGTCTGAATGGTCTCTCTTTTCCTCCCACTTTATGATCCACCAAGTGGGGGCTCCCCAGCCCCTCTGTCCTTTCTATTCTCACCTCCGGGCTGTACGGTAGCAGAATGCAGCAGCTGGGACTCCAGGCCGTCGCTACCGGAAGTGGAGCGCGAGGTATGAGAATAAAGGGAGAGACGAGGAGCAATGAGACGCTCTGAAGAGTAAGCCACGTACATTGGGCAGCACTGACAAATACTAAACTGCTCTGGGTCCTATTTTTCAGTTCCCGAGCATTATTGGGTCAACACCTAGCATGGTCAGCCAGCTTACTGGGCAGCATTTTCGCAAATTGGGAAGCAGTGCCGCATTGAAGCATGCGAACACATCTCCACGTGGAAACCTGAGGAGAACGCAGTCATATTGAGCAGGAACCCTAGCATAATGGTCTAGCATGCTGGCCTTAATGGGGTTGAAGCCCTGGCACCCCGTGCGTCACTGCCACGAGTTGATATGGAATAAACATGATATTTTCTGTATTATCTCAGACAATGTGAATAGTTTCCTGATACACTGGGTGGCCCCTCAGCATTTTGTGCAGCACCCCTGCCATCTTAAGCACCACAGCATATAGTGGCCATCGTCCACAATTTCCTGCGCATAACCTTTGACTACATTCTGGCATAAACAGAGAGGCTGTCATGTTGCACAGGGCCCTGATATCATTGGCAAAACCCCAGCATATTTAGTCGTCAGTGATGTTTTTGGCAGTACCGGGACATATGATGGCAGTGCTCTAGTACATGATGTGACCCCTTTGATATGATGGCAGTAATTCTGAAGGCTTTTTAATACCCATTTCAGAAGATCTGCTATGACTGTCTCTGGCTCGCGGACTATATGAACTGTCTGATAAAAACGTATATATGTGAACACGACAATTAAATCGAGTGCTTTTTTTTCTTGTGGTACAAGAGTTATGAAAGCCATTTTTTCATTGGGACAGATCCAAATTAGTTTTATTGTGATACACACACTTGTTTAACGTGTAGCCAGTGTCTCAGCTCAGGGCAGTTTTTTATGGCCACAAACCAAAATTTGCTGTCCCATACAAATTATTATTTTGGGAAATGTGGCATAATTTAAGGAACTGTCTAAAACATATTAGATTTTACTCAGTGTTTTTGAAAGCACTTACTATTAAGGTCCGAATATATGTCTACAACATACTGCCTTTCTACAAGACCTGAAAATATTTTACCCTAAAATACACGAGTATTGCGAATCTGACGAAATGATGCAGTGATGTTCAGATAGAATCTGGATTTTTTCCCGTTAGGCTTTATATGCAAAAATAATGCAGTGATGAAATTAGATTATTCATTCTTTCCAGAATAGAATGACGGGAAAACAAATGTTATGGTTAGGAAAGTTTTGTGTTTTATTTGAAAATGTGTGCAAATTAGGGTGGTACTTAATGAAGGATAAGTAAAAATTGTACATGTGAGCATGTATGGTCTTAATAGCGTTACTAATGATGAACTAACTTTTGCATTTGCTTAAATTAATCACATAAAAATATCATTGGTGATGATGGCTCATTGTTGAACTAAGCATTAATGGGTCTCCGATGTGCTCTGAAGGTTCTGATGAATTGCTGAAAAGTTGATGGGGACGTACATAGGTCATTGTTTTCGATCACACCAAGCAGAGCTGAACCCAGTATGTCAAAGATACTTCACTTTAAAGGTTAATCCTTATCTTCTCTTGGGACAGAGATGAGAGTTAGAACATAAGGAAAATCCCTTTTGGGATGGATGGGATGCTCATATGCTGGGGATATGAGCTCTAAACCATTTCAATGCAACATTGTAGAAAGGCTTCCGTCCCACTAATAAAGTGTATTCACCAACAGTGCTCCCCATGCTTGCCTCTGGGACCCCAGTTTGGATTAGAAAAACAAAGTAGTGAGGGGTGGAATGCTAGAGTTAATCTCAGCCCCTGGAAATTCCCTAAGGCTGCATTTTAGTCCACCATTGTTCCCCAATATGTCACTCTAGACAGAGACCAACCTTGGGCAAATCAAACTTGTTCCTGATCCGGTAGAACAGCCCAGCCCTTACCGTCAGGACAACTAATCTGTAGATGGAAACACAAGCAACCCCAGATTAGTTCAGGCTTGTTGGGCCTCATCGGTAGGGTGCATGGTGAGTACAGTGTCATTGTGAGCACAGGACCAGATATGGCTGGCATACCCAGCAGATTTAGGGCATCTTAGAGAAATAAAAATGTTATGGGTGGAAAGGAGACAGTTACACAAAATAGAAGGAAGCGACTGTTGAGGATGTCTAGTCCTTTCACAATCATCCAAATGAAATTGGAGTTGATTATCGCCAGGGAACATGACTCATAAATGCTCAGTTGGCTGTGGGGTTTACTATGCTCAAGCAGGGGATGATGTATTTATTTGTTTACCAATTGATTTATAACCTATGAGCATAAGCAAGTGGGTGACAAATCACTTCACAAATGAACAGTTTCATACCAGTCCAGAGCACATAGTGATATGCATATTAAAGCAAACAAAAATATCAAAAAATAACAAAATATTTAATGATTCAAAGATAAGTAATACAACACATAATCAAATGTGGCTATAAAACACATGCTGCTGTAAATATAAAGTAAACACAACATGATGATGGATGGAGTGCTGAAACTTTTCAACCACTCACCCCCAGTCACAGATCTGGGTTTAATCCATCGTTATTTTGCTCACTATGTCACTATCGTTTGGACCCAGCCATATGCAAATCAGTCTTGACCCTGTTCCTTATGGGAACAGTCCAGCCCGAACTGCCAGACCAAGTCCTCACTGGACCGAAAACAAGCATCCTGGGACCGGTTTCGGGGTATTACCCCTCATCAGCCAGGTTAGCTTGAATCCAGTGGCACAGTGAGCAAGGGACCCAGGTCTGTGCATACCACATCATTTTACATTTCAATGCTACAGAATTCAGCCAACCCTACCGCAGAATTTGGACCTGGATTGCCACGTAAATCAAAGTGCTTGAAATCGAATCCACAAGCCTGACTAGGCCAGGATAGTTTGACCATCCTTGAAATAAGTGTCGTCTGAAAGCCCCTTAACAACAAGACGCCAGTCTCCATTTCAGAACCAATGATTACTATTAGAAACCATCAATTAAAATGATAATTCTAATTGAAGTTCTGTAAATTCACATAACTGGCAATTCTGCAGAAAGGCCAACTTCGGTATGGCCAAAGCACTAATCTTAAAATACCATGTTAACGTCTCAAAGCAGTCCTTAAGCTGTTTATTATTTTTCAAGTCATACAAACATAATTCAAATAACTGTGTGATGTGGCCTTGGATAACCATTTACAGAGGCATGCTCTCAAGATAATATTAGTCGAAATGGGAAAAACTATCTTAGCTTTAACTGGTCTTTTGACCACATAAGCAACTGCGTGTGTGTTTATCCGTGTGTGGAGCTGTTTGTACAGCAGCTCCCGTCGCGCGCCGTACTCCGCTGCGGCACGCGGTGCACCTTTTACCTCAGACATCCACGAATTTGCCCTTTAAAGACTCAAGCACATCCGGCATCTTTGGACTCGGTGGCTCCATTCCCGTGTCAGACCGCACTGCGGAGGAATGCGCTTTGTCTTCCCTTACAACATAATGCTTTCTGCTCAGCCCGACCTTCAGATTGACGCCTGTAGTTTTTTCCTTCTCTTGTGGTATGCCAAATGTTTAGTTTACTCTGCCGCAGATTTCAAAACGTATTGCGGGCTTAGGTTTTAAATTATTGTAGGATTTTATGAGAACGTTAACCAGCAATACTAATGAGCAGCTTTGTGGGCAGCATGTTAACTAAAGGGGCAGCCGAGGGCTGCGAACCGATGCTGTTATTCTTTCACAAGACAGGGTGAAGTCAAAATATCAACAACAACAACAAAAAAAACATTGAGGAATATTAAAAGACTAAGGGCCATATGTAGGTGGGCTAATACCGGTCGGTAACGGCCGAAAATCGGTAAATTTCCCGTTACCGACCGGTATTTAGCCCTTTGCGATGTAGGAGGCCGGATTTAAGGAATCGGTAATTTACCGATTCGTTATTTTAAGGAATTGGTAAATTACCGATTCCTTAAATCCTATGTAGGGAGCACTCAAGTGAGTGCATTTTTGGTTTAAGGATTCGTTATTTACCACCAACTAGAAGTTGGTGGTAAATACCGAATACCTTTTAAAAAGCAATTTTGTGCTTTTTTAAAAGTGCCATGTGGCAGACATACATGCCCTTAGGGCATGTATGGTGCGCCACATGTGCACACATGCACGATTCAGGGGTGCAACAGGGTGTCAATTTGACACCCTGCCACCCTTGAATATGCTCCCCCTATTACCGATTCGGTAATTAGCGAATCGGTAATAGTGAATGGTTTCCCATTCATTCCTATGGGCCTCCAGGCCCATAGGAATGAATGGGAAGGTATTCCTTATTACCGATTCGGTAAATACCGAATAGGTAATAACGAATATTACCGAATCGGTAAAATTTACCGAATGCTTACCTACATTTCTATTTACCGATTCTTAAATACCGAATCGGTAAAATTCAGTATTTAGGAATCGGTAAATAGAAATTACCCACATATGGCCCTAAACAACAGAAAAAAAACACTTTTCACTATTATGCAAAATATTACAAAATCGGCTACCTTTTTTTTCTTCTTTTTTTAGGACTCCACAGCCTAATTTACATATTTATTCATTCGGGTTTTTATGTAGGATCGTTATACGAGTTTGAGAGCGACCCCTTCAAAAAGGTGCACATGCGAGATTACTTAGCTTTTGAGGGAAACAACAGTGGATAGATTGCAGAAGAAGCAAAGAGCTTAATTCAGAAAGACAGTGGTATTTTATAGCTGGAATTATTAATCAATCTATTAAGATAGGATCTTGAAAACAAATGCAGTACAGAGGTTTTTTCCCTTTCATTTGTGGCAGGACCCTCTCCCTCGTGACTTTCAGAAGGAAATGCAACAGCATTCTTGCCTCACCCTCTCCCACCCGTTTTTAGGTCAAGCCGAGCGGCAGCGCGAGTGTGCACTGCTTGCTCTGCGAGACTGCTGTAGCAGAGTATGGGAGAGAAGCCGCGCCCACTCTCCTCACATATTTTTCATTAGCTTGTGTCATTGTCTTTCGTAAATGCTGCCTTCCGATTCGTTAATAGGCTTGTTAGACCCTCCTTAGTACGGCCTTGTCTTGATTTGTACCCTCCCATGGCGACTGGCCCTTTTACTTCGGTTGTTACACTGGACCTGTTATTTAGTCTGTGTAAGCACTATTTACTTTATTGAGTTTCTCTTACTGCAGGCCGGACATGCGCTGCTTCAGCTGAAACCGCTTGTGTTTTTTTTAAGCAGCACGGCCGCCCGTAATCACTTTAATCCGGCATTATCTCGTGTCTGTTTAACCCCCCCAAGAAAAAGGGATTTAGAAATGATTAGCGAATTAAGTCATGTGAATTCCAGGTAGCACATAATCGTGTGCTAATGGGCTGAAGCTGACAACAGCACATCTGTGTTACATGTCATCTGTACTAAAGCCATCTGACGGGTTGTTTTCAAAAGCCTGTTTTATTAACAACAACAACAACACCACCACCAATACCACCATCACCACCACCAATACCACCACCAGTACCACCACCACCACCACCACCAATACCACCACCATCAATACCACCACCACCATCAATACCACCACCTCCACCATCATCAATACCACCACCAATACCACCAATACCACAACCACCAATACCACCATCACCAATACCACCATCACCACCATTACCACCACCACCAATAACACCTCCAATACCACCACCACCGCCAATACCACCACCAATACCACCACCACCACCAATACCACCATCATCAACACCAACGCCAACACCACCAACACCACCACCACCAATACCACCACCACTACCACCACCACCACTACCACCAATACCACCACCACCAATACCACCACCATCAATACCACCACTACCAGTACCACCATCAACAATACCACCACCACCAATACCACCACCAATACCACCACCACCAATACCACCAATACCACCACCATCAATACCACCACCTCCACCACCACCAATACCACCACCAATACCACCACCAACACCACCACCAATACCACCACCAACAGCACCAATACCACCACCACTAATACCACCACCACCAATTCCACCACCACCAATACCACCACCACCAATACCACCACCACCAATACCACCACCACTACTATCACCACCACCACCAATACAAACACCACCAATACAAACACCACCAATACCAACACCACCAATACCAACACCACCAATACCAACACCACCAATACCACCACCACCATCAATACCACCACCACCACCAATACAACCACCACCAATACCACCACCACCAATACCAACACCACCAATACCAACACCACCACCACCACCACCAACAATACCACCACCAATACTTATACCACTGCCAATACCAATACCACCACCAATACCGCCACCACCAATACCACCACCACCAATACCACCACCAATACCACCAAATACCACCACCAATACCACCACCACCAATACCACCACCACCACCAATACCACCACCACCAATACCACCACCACCAATTCCACCACCACCAATACCACCACCACCAATTCCACCACCACCAATACCACCACCACCACCAATACCACCACCACCAATACCAATACCATCACCATCAATACCACCACCAATACCACCACCACCAATACCACCACCAATACCACCACCAATACCACCACCACCATTACCACCACCAATACCACCACCAGTCCAATACCACCACCACCAATACCGCCACCACCAATTGCACCACCACCAATACCACCACAAATACCACCAATACCAATGATACCAATACCACCACCACCATTACCACCAGCAATAGCACCACAATACCACCACCAATCCAATACCACCACCACCAATACCACCACCACCAATACCACCACCACCATTACCACCACCAATACCACCACCAATCCAAAACCACCACCACCAATACCGCCACCACCAATACCACCACCACCAATACCACCACCACCAATACCAATAATACCAATACCAACACCACCACTACCACCACCATCACCAATACCACCACCAATACCACCACCACCACCAATACCACCACCAATACCAACACCAATACCACCACCACCAATACCACCACCACCACCAATACCACCACCATTAATACCACCAGCAATACCACCACCAATACCACCACCACCACCAATACCACCACCACCAATACAACCACCACCAATACCACTACTACCAATACCACTACTACCAATACCACCACCAATACCAACACCACCACCACCAATACCACCACAAATACCACCAATACCACCACCACCAATACCACCACCTCAGCGCCTCTCGCTCACTAGTAATAGCAGGGGCACTGTACGAAGCCAGAGCTGCAGCCGAGACCATCCCTCCCTCCCTCCATTCCTGCCATAAAGCACAGCCCACCCTGCACCAGGAGTTGAAGCCAGGGCCCTACTACAGTTGGAGTGTATTTTATTAGGCCAAAGATAGCAATGACATTACACAATGCCACAATGCACACTCAAATCACGGAGAGGGCAAGAAATAGACCCCCCTCCCGATCTTCCTCCTGAGCCGCGACAGTATAATCACAGACCGAAAGGTGTTGGAGCGCTTTGTTAGTGTTTATAGATCGGTTCATGTGTAACTCTCACTTCACACTTTGTGTCTGTGTAATTTGCAACACTTACACATCTTCTTCAGTGCACTATTTATCACTACTTTGAAGATGTCGCAGGCCGGTCTCTTCCTCTGATATTTACAATTTAAAAAGCGGTCGAGAAGGCCCTTTATTGCAATGCAATAGGTCTTGCATTTGGGAGAGTTTAAGCTATTAGTATTGTAAATGACAATGCCTTTTATTTATGTTTTAAAACCCAAAACATAAATAAAAGGCATTGTCATTTACAATGCCCATAGCTCAACCTCGTGTGAATGCGAGACCTATTACATTGCAAATGCTTGTTAGGTCTAGCCTTTGAAACAGCTTTGATTGTCTATACAGGCTATTCTTTCTAGAACAGTAAACCGCTGCTAAAGTAGGCCAAGAAAGCATTCCACCATGGCCCTCATACGGGTGCATGCATGCTTATGTTTGTGCACAAGTAAGCGGCAGGGGCGTAACACGTGCCCCCGCAGCCCCCGCGGTGCGGGGGGGCCCCCAAGCTCCAGGGGGCCCCCTCAGCACAGCACTCTGACTGCAGAGCTCCTGATTGAGCTCAGAGGGGGCCCCTCCACGTGCCTTGCAGGGAGGCCCCCTCAAGTTTCATTACGCCAGTGGTGAGCTGCTGTCTTGGACAGCTATATAAGAAAGACCACATAACTTATTCCAAGATACTTGGGTTGCCATCATATACTAGTTTTGCCTTAAAGTATAACAAAAGTGACTCAAAGACGCCACCTTTATGAGCGCCTGCATGCAGATACAACCTGTGAAGTCTCCACTGTCGTAAACTTGCTAATGAATTGAAGTATGTGAATACAAAAACTAGTGGTTTGGAAATATGAACAAAAAGTAAACTTACACAAAAGTCGAAGTTTATCTTTGTGAATCAGGCCCCACATCTGTACTGGGTTTCGTCCGTGTTGCAGCCGAAGTCCTAGTATTGCATACGATTCTTACTGACTCGAAAGATTGTGAAATAATCATTGGTGAGAGAAACAATCATTGGCAAAGCCAATAGGTTTCGACTTTGCGAGTACTACTGGTTTTGTCAATGTTTTTTTTCAGACATGTTCCACAGCAGCGTGGGCTGCTGTGCAACACGGCTTAAAGTAAAGAAAAAAAGCGCTATGACAGCCAGCACTGACCATGTCATAGTGCTTTTTTTAATCTTTAAGCCATGTTGCACAGCAGCCCACACTGCTGTGCAATATGCCAAAAAAACGTGATGGGGCAAGACACACAAGGGAAGTGCAGGAAGGAGGGTGGGAGCAACGGATGGGGGGGTAACAACACGAAAGAGGTGCAGGGGAGGGAGTAGCAACACAGACGGCGGGAGGAGGGCGGCGGGAAGCAACACGAGGGAAGGTTCAGTGGAGGAAGACATGGCGCTGCAATGGGCATTCTGCAGAGTTCAAAGATCCCACGTGTTTGTCCAGCAAATGTGACAATTTCAAGCATGGAGAAATGACTTCTGTGAATGTTTATCAATTCCACCCGTCATTCAGTGTATGTGTGATCCAAGCATTCGTTTGTGGCAACGCAGTCTCCCTCGGAGAAGGAGAGGTGCAGCTGGGTGGCATCCGACTCACTTTACAGCACATCCAGCAAACATGATAAGTACCTGTATGTGTGTTTACACTTTAAACTGCAGTGGACGTCAAAAGCTTACGCTAGTAATCTCACCAACAGGCATGCACTCACATACAGGTGTACAAACATACACACAGGCCTGCTGGTGCACACAGAACTTCAGATGGGCTGGTATGGAATACATACATCACCATCAGCAGTAAGCAGATGTAGTGCCGTAGACTCAAAAAGAGCATCAAGCGCTACACATTAAACTAGTCTGACAAAACCAGAGTCGTTTTCACCATTTTCCTCGATAAAGTAAACTCATGTTGAGATTTTTTTTAACCCATGGATACATCTACAAGTAGATATATACTTGCAATCACACATACAGTGCACTCATAGATGTGTGTGCCACAGAGAGATACACAGACACATGTATCACACACATACAAAGACACTGATTTACATAAACACAGACACAGATGCACACAAAACAATGTAACACATGAGCATGCAGAGACCGAGCAACACGCCAAAACGTAACCACACATGTACAGACATGCAAACTTACACAGATAAGGATGTGCACGCACACGTATGGTAATATAGATATACAACAATTACCAATAGATGTGCACATAGGCATACACAAAACATACATTAAAACATAATAGGTCATATATAAACATACATCTTTGCACACTTATGCTCTGTGCAAACTATGTACATGAGCACTTAAACAACATGCAAACACTTTTTGTAGACACTTTGAGACACATACACTCCACGATTCACTCAAAAGCAGCTCAGCAAGGCTCACAGACCCCATGCTCCGCACAAACACCTCCTTTCCTCTTCTGAACACTGACCATGCCTCACCCGCACCCGCCCCTGCACACAGATGTTTCAAGAGCTTGGTTTTCTTGGAGGCAGGCCTTAGAACGTGCCCCTCTGTCACCCACGGGCCGCAGAGGGGACTTGATCCCTCCCATATGCCAGAAGTCCCTTCATGATAATATGGGGAGGCAGCTCTTGCTCCAATGAGATGTGCAAGCACGAAGGTGCTGCACATGCAAACTGCTGCCCTGTAGGGAATGCGGCTGCCCACGGCCCCCGCAGGGGGCCACCCTAAAAGGGCGGCCCTTTAGTGCCATTTGGGCACTAACACACCCCTCACTAGTGGTTGGACTCCAGTTAGGAGTCCTCTCGTGGTGGCGCGCTACGTGCGTCACTTCCAGGGCGCCATGGTAGGGGAGGGCATATATGCCTCCCCCGCCCCTCTTGGCATCTTCTGTTGCACCAGCCACGCCATCTGGTCTTGCGTCGGTCGGCGTTGTTGCGGTCTCCTTTGCCCCCGCTGGACACGCTGGGTCTGCGGCGCACCTCGGGTGTTGTGTACCCGGTACCGGGTGGTGGTCGTCATGCGCGGTGAGTTTGGGGGGCAGGGAGGACCGTTGGGGCCTTTCTTGCCAATTTTGGAGTGGTTATGGAGAGGTGGTGCCCGCAATTGGGAGCGCCCAAGCCGCTGTGGTGCGGAGTGGGTGCTCGCGCCTGGGGATTCGCCTCCGTTACATGGGACGCAGGTAATTTGCCCTTGACTGCCCCGTTGGAAGGGGCTCATTCAGTGGGCTTTTCCCCGGGCTGGAGGTTGTGACTTTCCGGGCCCGCTTTGAGTGGCAGGGGTTCAGGGGCTGCGTCTTTTCCCCGCGTGGGCAGGTGGACTTCCGCGGGGGTGGAGCGGAGGCAGCGTCGGGGTTCCTGTGGTGAGCGGGTGCGTGGTTGGCACTCTAGGGGTTGTGGGGGTCAAGTCCGGGTTTCGCTGGTCGTGGTCCCTGAGTTATGGATTGCAGCCACTGTTGCGGGTCGGAGGGCTTCTCCACCCGCTTTGTCGATGTTGAGGCGGCCTGGGTTCCCGTGTTCGTGTGCGCGGATGGGGGAGCCGGCGGCCGCTGGAGTGCTGCCTGTCTTTCCCTGCTTGCCAGGGGCAGGAGAACGGTGTGTTGCAGGAGGCCGCGGGCAGCCTCGGAGTGCCCTGTGGGCCAGTCCAGCTGGCATGGATTTGCAGGTTTCGGTGTGTTATGAGTAGCATTTCACTGCCTTGTGTGGACACTTTGGGCGAGGTCGGGAGAGCAGTTGTTGCATTGGATAGGGTGATGTTTGTATGCAATTTTGTGAGGTGTGACAAACTTGACTCGCATTAAAGGCAGATGCCATGCCCATGAGTTTTGTGATCATTGACTATGCCTGTCCTTGCTGGGTGTGGGGCGCTTGGTGCCTGTGCTGCACGGATGTTCTTTTCACGGTGTGGATCAGTGCCCGGTGCCGTTGAAAGATTTATCGGACCGTAACTAATGATTAGCAATGCTATGTCGGCGCCGTCGATGGCGGCCTGCAGAGACAGGCCTCAACATTTGGAGATGTGAATCGTTTTGCGTGTACTTTGGATGCCTCCTTGTTTTGGTATCTCAGGCGCCTTGGGTGTTTCATCCTTGCAGATGTGAGCAAAGGAGGTGTGGGGCCTTTTTGTTGTGGCTGTGACAGGCCTAGGGCTTCATTTCAGGTTGTGCGCTGATAGGAAATCATGGGAGATCTTTTTTCAGGCAAGTTTCTTTTTCCATGACTGCTTCTTTCAATAATTGTTTTGCAAGGGGGCGAAGAGTGTGCCTCGGAGCAAATGCACAGCGCTGCTCTTTGGCACATGATTCAACTTTTTAATTGTTGAGGCTCCAAGTTTTTGGGAGCTTCTTGTTGTTCTAGTGGGTGTAATTTCTGATGTTGCGATTCCCTCGTCTTCATTGCTCGATTTTGCTTGCGAGAGATGGTTGCTCATGGCCGTTGAATGTCACTCATGGTTGCACTGAAGTTAGGGAGGTGTCACACGTGGGCCATCCACCCTGAGATCGGGGCAGTCCGATGTGTGTCACTATGGCTGTCCTCCCAGGGCGGTACCCACGGTCCATGGGATGCGTAGTGGGCAAGCGGTTTAAATGGCAGTGCCCTCATGGTCTTGGGGGGCGGTGCGTGCTCACCATGCAAACCAGGGGTGCACCGGGCGCCCGCGTTAACAAGGGCCCGAGGCCTGGGTGTCCGGCAAGTGAATAGTGCATCCCTGCTGCACTTTCCATTATAGGATGCAGTTTTTCTGCATGGCGCGGTGATGATTCATTGTCACAGCAGGTAGCGCTGCTCGATCCCCTGCGTGGAGTTCTTTGCCCACGCTCCAGTGTGTCCTCTGCGTCCGGTACTGGTGCAGCTCCCCCAGCTGCACGCAAAGTTTTCCTTGTGCAGCTCCCTTCCTAGGGATTGTTTATGAAGGGATTTGTGAGGGCTATTTGGGTTTCCTTCGTCGATTTGGGTGCGGTGGCTGCGGCCTCCGGAGTGCCGCCGACCAGCCTACCTGCTGATGTATCCAACATACATCTGAACCCTTCCACGCCTTGAGTAGGGTGCATGGGAGCAGAGGCGCGCATGCAACCAGGTTGATTCCATTGCGTCATGGTTCGTTCGGATGGGTATCTCCCTATTCCTCTCAGCGGGGGACTTGAGCAGTTCAGCATGTTTTTTTGTTTCACTGCCTACTTGTTCGGTAGGGCCTCCAATGGATTTCTTTCCACTGCCTGGGGTTGGGCACGCTGGTGGATGGTCCCTATGTGTCATGGCATCGGGTGGATGGTCTTTGATGGTGATGCGTGCGCCACACGAGCGCATGCGCACACTGAGCCTGGTTGATCATGCGGCGGGTTGGAGATTTCTTGCGTGGGCATTTCCCGTACTAGCACTGGGAACTCCGGCTTCCGCATATGCATGCACTGCATCCTCGGAGTGCTTCGGGTACAGGACAGCTGTTCCTCTTGACACTGTTGCCAGCGCCGCATGGGGACTTTTGCGCCTGCAGTTGCAGTTAGGGACATTCACCCATCGGTGCGGGTATTGTGAAGGTGAGGCGGACATGGGTTCCCCGGTGCTTAACCCCCCCCCCCCAAATGTGAGAAAACAGCAGAAGTTGGTGGCGCACAGGAGTGCCTGGGGGACCGACTCAGAGCGGGCGATGACGTGGCCTGTCGGTGGGTCCAGGGTATGGTCACCTTTGAGAGAAGTGGTGTTGCGCACACCAGTGCATGGCAGTGGGCTACATCGCTTGCGGGTTTAGCGCAGGCACTGATGAATTGGTCATTGGCAGGGGCCAGTGGTGAACAACCTTGGTGTGTGGGGCAGCAGATGGGGTGGTCACTAGTCGATTAGGAGATCGCTGCCCGCATTCGCAAAGAGTGTTTGCACTGGAAGTGCGACTCTGCCCCTCTTAATTTGGTAAATCTGTCTGTGCGTAAGTCCTGGTACAATGTAAGGGGTGCTCATGTAAGGCGCTCCGATACCTTCATCTCCAGTATGTGCTAGATAGAACTGTGAAGAGTCAACCAATAGCACTTTGCACTTTTGAGTAAAAAGTGAATGTTAAACAAGCAGACATGTGAAGATTTACTAGTGTCACTGAAATGTTGGAGCTAGTTGAGCACAGGTTCGGGATCTGTCTCTTTTCCTCGTTCTGTTATTTGTTACTTTCGGATACCTCCCGGCCGGTGGTTCAGGTTACGAACTGAGTGGCAGCAACCAGACACAGAGGGAAGCCGGGTCCTTAGTAGGCCATGAGCCAGTGAGGGTGCTGTGACTTCTCAGCCCATGATTCCGCACAGGCCGCAAAACTTTGCGTTTGGCGGGGTGCACCTGGAGCAGCGAGCGTTGCGCAGTTCCATGGACGGCCATGCTTTCATTTGCAGTGGGCATGAGGATAGTTGTGCTGAATAGATGATATAACAGGCGCTCATGTATAGCGTTTCAATACCTTTGCATGGCTCCATTGCGCAACAGTTTAAATGATCGTGGAGCCAAACCTGAGCCAGGTTGTATGGGGTAAGGGCCCGATTTGTGGGGCAAAACAAATGTGGATGAGATTTGCAGGGGCGCAGGTGGCTGTGTGCCCAAGGGGGGACGGGGATCTGTAGGCCCCCACGCTTGATTCAATACTCAGGTCACCAGTGTTTTTAACTGGTCCGGTGATTCAGGGTACAGTCTGTGCTTATGTGGTTTACAGGGCGAGGCTCCAAAGTCTGGCGGTGGCAGCACGTTCATCTTTCTGCAATGGTGGCCTGGCGGCAGACCAGGCGATGCCATGTAAAGATACAACCTAATGTTATGTCTTGATCAAAGCAAGAACGTTTTGGGTGCCATAATCCGTTAGGTCACATGGTTGCACAGCACCAAGAGTTACTTTAAATGTGCAAGAGGACTATGGGAAGAATGCGTGTGCCCCAGTCTTGATTGTCCACCCTGCCTCAATGCAAAGGAAGCCTCACGGTGCACGCACAAATCATTATGACATGGGGTGGCTTTATTAAGTATTTCAGCGTGCATGTGGCACATTTGATAACGGAGTAGGACACCTATTGTTTACTTTAGGAAACTGGGATCTTATGCCCAGGTTCTGTCTTTGCCTAGCGCAGACTAATCTGTCTCTAGCCATGGCAGCCTGGCGAGTGTGGGATTTGCCACCTTACAAGTGCGCTGTGCTTAAGAAGTTGGGGAAACACTGGTTTAGAACACAAGCGGCAACGACGCAGTAAGGAACACCAGGCATTCCCAGTATTCAAGTATGGGCAGGTAGCTGGACATACTGTCCCACTGACTTGTCTGCCCCGTCCATCATCCCCTTTTGTATCACTTTGTTCGCCCTAAGTTGGCGGGGGTATGCCCAGACGTGGGTCCCTTGCTCACTTTGCCACTGGATTCGGGCAAGCCTGGCTGATGACGGCTGAAATGCCAGAAACCGGTCCTAGGATGCTTGTTTCCGGTCCAGGGAAGACATGGCTTGGCAGTTCGGGCTGGACTGTTCCCATGAGGCACAGGGTCAGACTGATTTGCATATGGCCATGTCTGAACTGGGGTGGTGGAGTGAGCTAAAGAATGATGATGGATTAAACCCAGATCAGTTGACTGGGGGTGAGTGTTTGATTGGCTCAAACGTTCCGTCCATCATCCTCTTTTGTATCGCTTTGTTCGCCCTAAGTTGGCGGGGGTATGCCCAGACGTGGGTCCCTTGCTCACTTTGCCACTGGATTCGGGCAAGCCTGGCTGATGACGGCTGGAATGCCAGAAACCGGTCCTAGGATGCTTGTTTCCGGTCCAGGGAAGACATGGCTTGGCAGTTCGGGCTGGACTGTTCCCATGAGGCACAGGGTCAGACTGATTTGCATATGGCCATGTCTGAACTGGGGTGGTGGAGTGAGCTAAAGAATGATGATGGATTAAACCCAGATCAGTTGACTGGGGTGAGTGTTTGATTGGTTCAAACGTTCCGTCCATCATCCCCTTTTGTATCGCTTTGTTCGCCCTAAGTTGGCGGGGGTATGCCCAGACGTGGGTCCCTTGCTCACTTTGCCACTGGATTCGGGCAAGCCTGGCTGATGACGGCTGGAATGCCAGAAACCGGTCCTAGGATGCTTGTTTCCGGTCCAGGGAAGACATGGCTTGGCAGTTCGGGCTGGACTGTTCCCATGAGGCACAGGGTCAGACTGATTTGCATATGGCCATGTCTGAACTGGGGTGGTGGAGTGAGCTAAAGAATGATGATGGATTAAACCCAGATCAGTTGACTGGGGGTGAGTGTTTGATTGGCTCAAACGTTCCGTCCATCATCCCCTTTTGTATCGCTTTGTTCGCCCTAAGTTGGCGGGGTATGCCCAGACGTGGGTCCCTTGCTCACTTTGCCACTGGATTCGGGCAAGCCTGGCTGATGACGGCTGGAATGCCAGAAACCGGTCCTAGGATGCTTGTTTCCGGTCCAGGGAAGACATGGCTTGGCAGTTCGGGCTGGACTGTTCCCATGAGGCACAGGGTCAGACTGATTTGCATATGGCCATGTCTGAACTGGGGTGGTGGAGTGAGCTAAAGAATGATGATGGATTAAACCCAGATCAGTTGACTGGGGGTGAGTGTTTGATTGGCTCAAACGTTCCGTCCATCATCCCCTTTTGTATCGCTTTGTTCGCCCTAAGTTGGCGGGGGTATGCCCAGACGTGGGTCCCTTGCTCACTTTGCCACTGGATTCGGGCAAGCCTGGCTGATGACGGCTGGAATGCCAGAAACCGGTCCTAGGATGCTTGTTTCCGGTCCAGGGAAGACATGGCTTGGCAGTTCGGGCTGGACTGTTCCCATGAGGCACAGGGTCAGACTGATTTGCATATGGCCATGTCTGAACTGGGGTGGTGGAGTGAGCTAAAGAATGATGATGGATTAAACCCAGATCAGTTGACTGGGGGTGAGTGTTTGATTGGCTCAAACGTTCCGTCCATCATCCCCTTTTGTATCGCCCTGGTACAGATTAGCAGAAGTTTGAGAGAGCCAGTCCTCACCAGGGGTGCCAGGCTTAGTTTGAGGGTCAAGTCCAAATATGTCACATTTACGGAACCTTTATAAATTTTCTATTATCTGTGCATAGTTACAGGCCAAGGCATGGCGGCATGGCCCCCGGGTGTTGGGGGACGGTTTTCTTGGTTGTCATGCATCTCAGATGTTTGTCGCTAGCTTGCGCAGGCTGTTGTGTCTGCAGAGTTTGGGGCAGGTTAGCATCCCCACCTTGCATTCAGCATTCAGCATTCCAACAGCACAGTAGTTGACAGAACATGGGAAACGCTTTCCTAAATCTGGCACCAGAACACAAGGTTAGTCAGGGCCAACTTGTCCGCTGGGTGACTCGGGCAGGCGAAGAATCATTACAGTTCTTGCACAGTCCCATCATTTCGGAATTGGAACGTTGCTTGAGGTATCCCTGGGCATAAAGAAAGGCCAGACAAGCAGCCAGGGGATCACAGAGCGGGTGCACTCTGCTCTTAGCGTAGTATATGCAGGCGGCATCACATACATCAAGGAAGCAAGCATTTCTTTAAGTGTTAGGTGGGACCCATACTGGACATCAAAGTGATAATTTAGCTACGCTAACTTGCCAGTGAAGATAATGTTATTATGGAGCGTTGCGGGTGGCCATTCCTTGCCTGAGATAGATGAAAGCTTTAGGTAGCTGATAGTACTCACATACTGATCCAGTGGCTAGCGGGCCATCGCACCCCAGGTTGGGGGGTCAACTCTGTTAAATCCTAGGGGGACTGGGAGGGTTCGGGACTGGTGCTTAGGAAACCCTGACGGAACATGGGAGATGCTGGCAGTAGGTCCGCAGCACTCCACCAGTTCTCCACCACCAGTGGTGTTAAAAGTAGCCCCAATCTTCACCATGGGAACAACACATTAGAAGGCTGGGATACAATTTCACCAGTCCGCTGAGCTACAGCGGGCTGTTCCTTAGGGGGGCTCCAGAACAAGGTGTATCACACTGGCCTACAATGCAAAAGCACGTAGGGGCATAGTTTAGGCACAGGGGTCCTCCATCTGCCGGATCTTCTGGGCCCCCGTACAGCGCCATTTGGCTTCAAGCCTTAAATCCTGAGGTTCCATAGGAACATTTCAGCCTACACCACAAACTACAGCAGAGACTGGTAGGGGGGAGGTCCCCCAACTCATCCTGGCCACCCACCTTGTTGTTCACAACAACCGCACATGTGATCGTTTCAATTACCTGGGCATAGTTCTTTTAGATACCCAATATCATTTAATCTAAATAATCGCTGTAGTGGCAAGTTGCAAGCGTGAGACTCCCCCAAAGTCAACTGCCCACATTGTCAGCAATGCAGCTGCCTGGGAAGTCTGGGTGCAGTCACCACAGATAAAACTGTACAGGCGACAGTCTGGCAGGAAAGGAGGGATGTTGAATCGATTGCCCACTTAGCAGTATGACTATTGCACAGGAGGATGGAGGGTGATCCAAGGGACACAGGTGGTGCGACAGCAACGCAAGACTGTCAGCTTATGCTGGGTAGGAGGTTCCGTATCACCAACCAGAAGGGTGCCAAGTGGCAAAACCAGTAAATATGTTTAAGATATGTGTGTCTCTGGCCTTACGGCGGTGTAGAGCCATTCTCATTTAGAGGCACGCCCATGTGAAAATAGTGTGCTTCTTAGGGTTCTCATGACCAATGCGGTTTGTGGTATCTCCCAGCGGATCCACTGAAGGTGTACTGCAGCTAAACATGAAACTGGGAATCTGGGATTCCAACACTTTTGCGGGTTTAAGTATCCAGGGTCAGAGATGGTTAGCAGGTACTGTGCATCTGTGATCCGACGGCAGTTAAGCAAGCGGGGTGCCCTGCGTAAGTTGTCACTTCACGAAAGGGTGAGGTGTCGCCAATAGTGGGCACAATACATATATTGTCTCAAACCAGATTTGACACCATTAAGGTGTTCACCAGGGTTTAGCAATCAAAGGGGTCTGTGCAATTGTCTTGTCAAGTAAGTGCACCCCAGAACCAAGGTTAGGTGACATGTTGCTGCAGTTAAGCTCAAATGCCCCGCCCGGTTAGCTATATTAGCCTCGCTGGGTGGGTACGCTGTCAGCCAACTTTATTTGCCCATTTATTAGGACAGCAGCACACTAGGTGTCAAGCAAAAAAGGCTACTAGGTAAAAAGAACATTTGGCACGTCCAGTATTCAACAAAAATTTAAATTTAACGGCGCAGGGAATTTTCCACTCTGGGCACAGCACAGGGTGGGCAGTGTGACCCCCCCCCCCCCCTCTATTTGGGAGTAATCTAGTATGGGGGTAAAGTAGGACTTAGGCAATCCTGTATGTTAGGCTCCATATTGCAGACATTGCGCACTGTATTATATCAGATAGATTCACTAAGCTGGTATGCCTAGGGGGTTTCACCACAAAGGGAGCTGAGCTGGCGAAATTCCCCTATGGAATAAGGGATGCATGGCAAGTGCATGAGGACACCCTTGCTCATTGCACACACTTCTAGTTATGAACATTCCTGTGCATCATGATTTAGCAATCAAAGGGACTGGGCAAATGTTAAGTATAAACCTTCTCGCCCTAATAGCCAAAGTAGGCAGGCGGGTTGTAGGAGCGGTCACCTAACAAGTGGGCTGCTGTCCCATAGATTGGGGACACAGGTGTTCAGGCACACACAGTGCTAGAAGGACGGCAGCTAGGTGAGATCAGCAAATAGATGGGGCAATGTGAGCCATGGTGTCTGAAATCGTCCCGCCCAGAGTTGGCACGGGGCTGAGTCATGTGAGGCAGTGGAACTTTCCCGCAGGAGGGTGAATAGTTCGATGCACACGTTCACAGGCCAAAGGGGCTTTGGTTTCATCAGACACTAGCTGATCCAGGCTAACGTTAAGGGCTATTGTGATATAGATGGGGTCCACTTGTCACCTGTGGGAATGGTCCTGTTCCCCTTGGATTTGCAGGAGGCCTTGAAATGGCAGGTTGCAGGTGAGAATATAGCTGTGTTGGTGGGGGGGCTCTGGCGGCGACGGGGGCCACCTCCAGAGCTGTGGCGGAGTTACAGGGCAATCTGGAAGCAGACGGGTACAGTAAGGGTACCTCTGCGGCAGACGGGTACAGTAAGGGTACCTCTGCGCGGCACAATAGGGGTGCCAGAGTCAAAGACCAGGAGCCTCAGGGCAGGTTCCTGGAAAACCGCGACGGCGGCCTGTTAGTCCTTCGGGCGGTTGGGGGCCTGACCAACCGGGGGCTTGCCCTGCTACGCTCCGCCCTGAAAAGGGCGTGAGTAATAAGGGACCAACGTGTCACATGATCCGGAGGAGGATCACCAAAAGGTGTAGCACTGACTGGGTGACCCACAGTGCTGGCTCATCAGGCGGGCGGGGGCTGCATAGGTTGGTACAGCTGCCTGCCCTTGGATGGCCCGTAAGATAACCCACCATATTGCATACTTTTGTATGGAATATACCTGCAGCAATATTTTCCCATAACAAAAGTTGTCTTGTGTATTTATTTATTCACGCATGCTCAGACTGTGGGTGGGGGAAGTTGCCAATAATGGCACTATGCGGCTGCCCGCGGCCCCCGCAGGGGGCCACCCTAAAAGGGCGGCCCTTTAGTGCCATTTGGGCACTAACACACCCCTCACTAGTGGTTGGACTCCAGTTAGGAGTCCTCTCGTGGTGGCGCGCTATGTGCGTCACTTCCGGGGCGCCATGGTAGGGGAGGGTATATATGCCTCCCCCGCCTCTCCTGGCATCCTCTGTTGCGCCAGCCACGCCGTCTCCCAGCCCACCTCTTACCCGGCATGCAGGCAGGCTGGCAGGGTACCTAGAACGTTTTAATGTTTTCTTTTGTGTTGCAGGCGGAGTTACAGGGCGATCTGGAAGCAGACGGGTACAGTAAGGGTACCTCTGCAGCAGATGGGTACATTAAGGGTACCTCTGCGCGGCACAATAGGGGTGCCAGAGCCAAAGACCAGGAGCCTCAGGGCAGGTTAATGGAAAACCGCGACGGTGCCCCGTTAGTCCTTCGGGCAGGTGGGGGCCTGACCAACCGGGGGTTTGCCCTGCTACGCTCTACCCTGAAAAGGGCGTGAGTAATTAGGGACCAACGTGTCTCGTGATCCGGAGGAGGATCACCAAAAGGTGTAGCACTGACTGGGTGACCCACAGTGCTGGCTCATCAGGCGGGCGGGGCCAGCATAGGTTGGTACAGCTGCCTGCCCTTGGATCGCCCGTAAGATAACCCACCATATTGCATACTTTTGTATGGAATAAACCTGCAGCAATATTTTCCCATAACAAAAGTTGTCTTGTGTATTTATTTATTCACGCATGCTCAGACTGTGGGTGGGGGAAGTTGCCAATAATGGCACTAATGGCTTTGAGTTGTGGGGGAGGAAGGGGCATACACTCCAGACATGCGAGTGCATATGAAAGGCCAGTTGGGCTGGGTGACTCAGTCACAAACATGGTGGCGATGTCAGGAATACCCCCATTCCCGTATAGCTTATCACTATAGAACTGCAACATTCTAGCAGTCTAATAAACAGACCTGTAATCCGGGACACCAAACTCTTTTGCTGCCACTGTGCTCGGCGCTTCACACTTTATGCTAATGGCCCTGTGCCTGCACTTGTAGGTCAGCGTCTGCACTGTGCTTCGTGCTCCCTGCCCTTCTCATATAGGTCCTGGCGGCACACTGCAAGCCAGGAGTGCCTCTCACCGCTAGGCAGCCCCAGCAGGCATGCACTGCGAGAACCTATGTACCCGGGCAAGGCCTGCTGAGTGCAGCCCCAGCAAGTAGGTCCTGAGAGTAACACATACACCCTGGCAGTCTGGGGGTGGGGGGTGGGGGGGGGTAGGTCTTTGGAGGGCAAGGGTAGGCAACGAGAGAAATGACCAACCTGGTGGTGTGTGTGAGAATGTGTGTGTGTGGGGGAGGGACATCTAAGAATGCTATAGGCAGCCAGGTACTACGTTTGGACATGGCTGTGTCCAGTCCATTTAAAGCGCTGCGTACCATTGCTATAGTCCAGAATCTCGGAGTGGTTCAGTAAGTGCACACCCAGTTTGCCATAGCAGGGAGTGCAGTGATTAGCAGGTCGCACCTACAGCAAAAGCCAAGTTTCGGAGCATTGATGGGGGGCTAATATACTAACTGTGCTTCTATTACCAGACTCCGGGGTGCACATTTGCACTATTTACCTCCATAATTTGCTCTGGATTTTATGTGGTAACAAAGCCCAGCATTATGTGCATTATGCACTGGAGCAGTATTAGTGATTACGGCACAGACTGGAGTTAAAGGCTAAAATCTAGATTCATGCTCCACTACATGAATGAGGAGTTTAGTCCTTCAGCGGCGGTGCTGCATAACGCAAGTCTTGTCAGTCATTCATTCGTGCATCCAAAGAAGACGGGGAGACCTGGCACCCAAAATACCTCTTCTTGGCTATATTTCGATGTTTTAAACACTGCACATGAAATTTGTGCACATTGAAAACTCTGCGCTCCTCGACGTAGAGAAAGCACTTCCGAGTAGGAGAGCACAGAAGACATTAAAAGGATGAAATTAAAAACCAGAGCTGAGCAATCATTTGAGAACGGAAACAATCACAGGATAGATGGAAGGGAGGTGCGAGGGAGGGACATGGAAGGAGGGTAGGCAGCGTGCATACACAGACAAGTGTATACCTGCTAGAAAAATCTCAATCTCCGCAAAAGGGATTTCTGTGGCGATGAGCAAAATCTAAGCTGCTCAATCACTCGATATACTGCTTTTACCAACTGCCTCTTACAAGCTTCAATGTATGCCCGTGCAGGCAGGAGGAGGGCAGGGAGAGTGACAGAAAAAACTAGCATTGGCATAGCCAATAGGTCTCGCCTTTGGGACCTTATAAGTGTTTAGTTATCCAGCACAATATCCTTGGTGCAACAACATCAACTGTTGCATGGCTAAACACTTATAAGGTCCCAAAGGCGAGACCTATTGGCTATGCCAATGCTTGTTACATTTTTGTAACTATGTATTAAGGTGCTGTTGTGAAATTGAATGTTTGTGATAGAGCCTAAGAACGAAGGTTCACAGTGTATAAAGATCATAAGGAAGACAGCATTACTGGAATATACTACGTTAAAACGTAAGCAATTCTTAGAAACCTTAAATGATGTAATTTTCTGCGTTTTTCAATGGTGGGAAAAAACGGTAAACAAGAAGTAACCTGAAAAGAACCCAATCACGTGATTTTATCAGATTATTGGTAGATGAAAAGGAACAGTTGCAGCTCTATCAGTAAACCAGAGGGCACCCCGGTTCTACTTACTAATGTTGGTTGCCATAGATACGCATCGCGATGAACCTTATTAGTGGATGTGGCCCTTTACAATGAGTTGCAGCTGGGGACCATTGTTGATAGTGACACTCCTCACAAGCATCTCTGGTCACTTAATGTGAGAACAACCATTGCCAGGCGCGGCCCATCTGCCTCATCATTTCCTGGGAATGGCTGAACACCGACCTGCGTGCCGGGGCCACAGCGTAGTTCCTGTTTATTTACAAGGAAACTAAGAACGTGAAGCAAGTCTTTGCTCATGAAGGCCGCTTTACAAGTTGGTTGCTCGCTTTCCATACGCTAATGTTAGTTAACTTTCATTTTTTTTATTATCATGTAGTTGCTTCGAGAAGTTAGCCATCTGTTGAGCTGAAAACTGCCACCCTTTTCTTGCGGTGATTTTCTTTTCTCTAAAGATTTTACAAACAGGTTTTGGGGAGAGGGTGTAGCCTTACGGCTAGAGCGGTCGTCCTCAAAGCTGACCAACCGGGTTCGAGTCTCGGCAGCGACGCTCAAGATTCTGTAATTTTGGGGAAATCACTTAATCTCCCCGTGCCTAACAAAAAAAAATGAATGTGTTTTTCTGTAGCGAGACTGGTGCTCATGTAAAGCGCTCTGATACCCGATGTCTCGGGTCTAGTTCGCGCTATATAAAGAAACTCTAAAAAAATATATACAATGTGACAATACAAATTAAGTTGGAAGCATTTGTTAGAAAAAACACTTTGTCGAATCCATTCAGAAAAGATGGAGTTGGCAGTTGATACCAATGCGTGTCACTTATCCTTAACCGACACGGTCTCTTTGAGCAAACCACAACCTGATTTCACGAAGAATAAACGTCAACAGCTGAAATACATCATTAAGCACCTCGCGAATGTGCATTTTATGTAAATAAAGTGCGCATGACGTGGTTTTGGGAGTAGATTTGTTTGACGTGATAAGTGTTTTGAGTCTACCTGGAATCAGCTCAGAAATGTTAGCGGAAGAGGAGAGAGGCAGGGCAGAATTTATATGAATGCAACAGCTAGAAATACCACACGGCAGCTCTGACTGTACAAAGGCAGTGATTTAAATGTCAGATGTGACATTTTACTGCAGTTCTATGCATCGGCCGTGAACTGGCGCTGGTAGCAGTTGTCACCCGGGCTACAAAGCATTCCCTTGATGCAGTCAGAGAAGGTTGTCAAAAGAAACTGAGCGCGTAGAAAAAAAATGTTCAAAACCTCATGCACTTTTAATTCAGCACAGCTGAGACATCTTTGCGGTGGGCGCAAGGGAGGAAAGGGCCGGGAACTGTCGTTTCTAACCCGAAACAGATGGTCCCTGCGCGCCGCTGCTAATTAAAAACAGATGGCACCCGGCCGCGCTGCTGCTCGCTCCCGAGCTCCCTTGGCCAGGGGAGAGAGAAGGTGGGACATGCACCCGCCTTTGGCCAATTGCGTGCTGTCTTTCTTAGAAAGACGCACAGAAAGGCCAATAGCGTGTGGTCCGAGTTGAAAGTCCTTACTAGAAGCCTCGCAGTGAAGCGCATGCGCGCTGGCTCAGGCGTGACCTAAAAACAGAGCTGCTGACTTGAGAGCTGGGGATCCCGGTTCGAGTCTGAACGGGGCAACATTCTGTCATTCTGGGCAAATCACTTAATCTCTCAGGGTGATAAATAGGCCTATATAAATCACCTAATTTAAATTATCAGGCAAACTGAAACAGCAGAAAAAGGCAAAATTTTATGAAACAATAGTTCCACCAAAGCGGATGTTAACAGTATTTCGGTTATGGCAAACTGTAAAAGTGAAACTTACAGGATCAAGCATTGGTAAATGGAGGAAAACATGCTACAGCCAATAGAAATGGAGGAAAATTAAGTGGCAAGCACAGGAGCCAATGAGAACCCAGGAAAGTGAGGGGGCGGGATGTAAGCCCCTTTTAAGATTTATATTAAAAACAATAGATATCACAAGCACAGCACATGCCCTGTGCAGGCAAAACCTTAAAAATTAAATTAGTAGAGTTAAGTGTTATGTTAAGCTACGTGTTTGCACTCATGTAAAGTAAAAAGAAAACGGTTCATTCCAGCAGAATAGGTGTGGATGTAATTCTCCAATCTGAGAATTCTAGCAAATAGTCTGAATCGTCTAATAGTCTGAATATAGGGTATGAAAAGCACATCTGGTTCATATGGTCCATCCATCCAAAGTTACAGCCATTTAGGATGAGTGCTTAAAAAACATGCTGGACCGGTCTGTACTACACTTTTGATAAAAATGTAAGCTCTTTTGTTTCCTCTTTAGGATTAAAGGCCCAGACATATCTTTCTAATAAGGAATAAAATCGGTGAAGGTTCCTGAATGTTTGTTCAACTTTGTCTCCCTCTGGATCACCATCAAGAAAATTCATAGATGCTGTTGTCTACCTAAAAATATTTATCCATTTATTTATTGATTTTTGTGAAGCATGTACAAAGTCCAGGAGCACCAGAGCGCTTCACTAGACAAAGTGGAAAACAACAGCGTGCAACAGAGCGAAAAGTAGTAAAAATAAATGTGCATAAAATAATATTACGGCGTAAAACTCCAGTGCACCCTTTAAAAATGTTTCCTTCTAAATACAGTTGCCTAATAAGTTTTGGGCATAGGTATATAAACACTCAGAGAAAAAATATGAATGATTTTCAATTTGTTAAATAAAAATGCCGTGGTAATACATTCGACACAGTTTGACGCAAAATAACAAATTCCACGAAGCTGCCAGGATTAACATTAGCTTTTCCGGAGTAGATCAGTACATTTTCAAACTCCAAAACGCTTCAGCCAGTGTCTGTGCTAAGTATAAATCATTTGTAGCAAGTAGATTTGATTTTTTCCCATAGCAGTTCAGTCGACACTCAGTACACATATTTCTGCAACTGCATCAATTGAATTGAATTGAATTGGCATTTGTATAGCGCATGGCTACCCGGAAGCATCCCAGCGCTGAAACCGTAACTAGAGGACATATACCCTAGGGAAAGAGCCAGGGGGCATATTTACAAGCCCCTTGCGCCACTTTTGCGCCGCCGTTGCGTCACTCATGTGACGCAGCGGCGACGCAAACCATGCGCCACGTTGCGCAATATTTATAACGTGACGCATCTAGGGAGATGCGTCACGATGTAAATCCCTGCGCCACATGAAACCTGCGTCAGGTTTCATGTGGGCGTTCCAGCGCAGGGTGGGCGTTCCCTCGCAGGTACGCCACGTAGGGTGACGCAGTGAAATCTACAAGATTTCACTGAGTCACTTTTATGCCCATGCTGCGTCAGAACCCTGCGCCTGCTTGAAGCAGGCGTAAGGATTGACGCACCATGTTAGGGATAGGGCACCCCCGAGCATTGCTGGAGCTGCGTCGCGCTTGCGACTCCAGCAATGCGCCGCCTTTCCGTCGGGGGATGCAACATGCATCTGCCATTCTGTGCGCCACGGCGCACCGTATTGTAAATGCGGCGCATCGGCGGTGGCGCAAGGGCAAACTTGCGTGTCGCATCTTCCCTGGCGCATCCCTGCTGATTTGCAGGGATGCGCCAGGGAACGTAAATATGCCCCCAGGTCTTTAGTTGTTTTCGAAACATCAAGTGATTCGGTTCTCTACGGAGATGCAGTGGAAGGGCATTCCAAAGTCTGGGGGCATTGAATGAGAAGAGCCGACCACCACTTCTTGCCTTCTTAATCCTGGGGACCATAGCAAGGTGAAGTTCATCTGAGCGCAGTTTTCTGTTCGCCCTGTAGGGGCGAATCATGGTTTTGTTGATGGGGGGTCCCCGTCCGTCCAGCGCCTTATGGGCAATGCAGAGGGCCTTGAAGTTGATTCTCTCTTGTACCGGCAGCCAGTGAAGAGAGCGAAGAGCGGGCCTTGCTGAGCATGAGTCAATTAGGCAGAGCACCTGTTAAGCATGAGGACTGTTGGACTATATTCGATTACTGACAAGGAAGGTCTTTATGCAAATAAATCTGAAATATGTGTTACTCTATATCTGTTTAGGAAAGGCAATGGTGGAGTACAACAGACTTTCCTCTTTAACCACTGCAGTGCTTCCAAGCAAGGTTGGCGTTATACATGTAGCATGCATACAGCTTTTGGTCATAGGAATTCTTTAAAACAGTATTTTAAAAGGTTCATTCAAGTATGATTCTGAAATATTGTGCTTATTGTCTGCTCGTCCAGCAATCTACCTACCACTCCTGCTCTGGACACTTGAAGTGACCCCCTCCCACCCCCACTAGCATGCTCTTTACTTTGCGACTTGTGATAGAGCTACCTCTCTCACATTGGACTTATTTTGCACTTCTATTTCATATTTCCGAAGGTCTACCGAAGGCTGCAATTATTAAACATAAAAATCTCTGCCTGGTGGCAGCTCTGCTTGAGATCAGCAGAGTGACCTCTGAAGACGTTGTGTACACGGCGCTGCCCCTCTATCATGCCAGCGGGCTAGTCTTGGGGATCCACGGATGCATCAGTATAGGTCTGTATCTCTGGTTACACTTTCTTACATTACAATATGTGGTTATTAATGTTGGTAACCAAGCTAAAGAACTATGGGAGGGAGGTCACCGTGTAGATGTGAGCAGTGACTGAGGTCATAACAGAAAGCATAAAAAAAGTTGGTTAAGAAACCTTTATTGTATATTAAAAAAACATCACAATAATACTTTGCCCAGACATTTATTTACAAAAGAATAAATAAATTACGAATCACACTCCAGATAAATATATTACAATATTTACATGAATCGCCATGGCCTCATAGTAATCCCTGCAAACATTATCAAGGTGACCTCTTTTACGTTTTGATACTCGATAATCTATGATCTTCAGTTTGTATTCGTTGTGAATTCTCGTTATGCTTTGCCGTGCTTTCAAACATCGTAAAAATCTGAGGTTATCACAGTTTACTCTTTTTTTTCTCTGTAAAAAATCATGAGGATGGTGATGTTTTGGTACTTAGAATGCATTTGTTTATTATTTCCTTCCTTCCCTCGTATATTCCTATTAATTCTCCTTTCCTGCTCCTAAGTCTCTTCTCTGTACTTTTCCTTATATTTGCTCTCCCATGCAACTTTTCCTTATTTCCCTCACTCACCTTCCTGCCCGTCTCATTCCCCAGCACTCCTCTTTCCAGCAGGCCAGTCCTACACTCCGTCCAGAACGCACACCAATGGGAATACATTTCCATCCATTAAGATTTGCTTCTAGTAGATGAAAGTTTAATGGTGAAAATCTAAGACAAGTTGCTGTTGCGCTATTGTTCAAACGATGAATGACAGAAAGAAGATGATCTACTTGGGGCACACCATATATGTATTGTAGGGTGCTCGGTTCTCTGTTATTGCTAACCGGTGTCCCACTGCCCTGCTCTTTGTCTCAATATACAAAGACATTGGTTAATAACTGTGGAAGCACTCTCACATCCAGGCATATTTCTGCTCTACGTGGTCATAAGAGGGATGTCTGCAAATAAATGAATATGCAGGCTGAGCAGGATGCCTTGTTTATTTGCCTGCACTGTTCACATCACGAATGAAATTTACCTTACTTTGTTAGGTCATGTCTATGGGATTTTGTGTTTATTTGAAAGTAAGAACAAAGACTGCTAAGAATTGATTTTTTCTGAGCATGTGGGCCCTTGTTTATTTGAAAGCAGCATGGGGACTGTGCTCCTTTCAGGCATGTGCGAGAGGTGCTCAAGACACTTTACTTTTGTGTTCTATGCGACAATTATCACTCTAGTGCACTTTCTATCTTGAGAAAAAGAACAGACAGAGCTCAATATGATTCCATTAAATACATCACTGTAATTTGTGCTGGTGATTGGGCCAAGCACTGGGTCTTATTTCAGCACCATAGGATCCAGGCTACATTTTGACACGGTGCTAATAAGAATGAAAACTGAACTTGATGATCTTGGGTCCGTATCATGAACATGTTCTAATTCAGTATTCAGGTTCCAATACTTGGAAACACAGGCAGTGACTGTCTCTTCGTGTTTCTAAGCTGCAATATATACACTAACTCGTAGATTTTCTGAGTTAATCTATGTATTGTTGGCAGATCAGAGTCTGTAAAAGCGGCTCATGCACCTCTTCTGAACCTGTTGATTGGTGTTGAAAATGGTCATGAAATGGTCCTTGTCCTTCTGTATTTGGGTGAGGTAACTTCTGTAAAAAGGTTTTTCAGGGCATTGCCATGTAAATCTTAGAACAGGAGTGTCAGGTACAGCACCTTATCTGAGGTCATTCTTTCTAGAGTCATTGTTTGCGCAGTGACCTTTGTTGCCACAATCTTGAATCTTAGCTTTCAGAAAGCAAAGCTCCATTCCGCTCTCAGTGAAGGAGGATGACAAGGTGGTTCCTCTTCCCTTGGAGACCCTGCTCATAGTTCAGCTGCTAGTCTTCTGGCCACTGCACTTCAGTGAGCAGTGAACGGTGAGTTGAATCCATATGAAGTGAGCCATACTCCCAAATTGGGAGTGGAAATAGGTGCAAAAAGTCCTGGGAGCCTGAGGATGGTAAAAGGGCATATTGATTGTCTTACCATGGCCAAAAAGGATCACAGTGGGAGCATCCATTACAGAAAAGTTCTTATAGTTAGAGATTACTAGATTATACCAAAAGGCACCAAAGTAGTAAAAATGCAGCAAAATCAGGTGTTTTTCGGCTTCTAATAAAAAACATATACAGGCACATGCATCAACCATTTTTGCGAGCGCAAACGGTGCGATTCGCAAAAATGGCCGTTTGCGCCCGCAAAAAGGGCATTTGCAATGCATGAGGGGTCAAGGCCCTCGCAATTTCAGAATTCGCAATTAATTGCGAGTTCTCAAATTGCGATTGCATTTAAGGAATCGCATTTTGCGATTCCTTAAATGCAATGCACGAACCACTTCGAAATAGCGATTTCGCTACTAGGGGGCGCAAATTACCATGAAGTTGAACTTCATGGTAATTTGCAAAAACTATGAAAAGTGCTCTAAAGAGCATTTTTCAAAGTTGTAGGTTACACACACACATGTCCTTTGGACATGTGTGCGTGCAACATTTGTGCACAGATCAATTCCAGGGGTGCAACAGGGTGTCCTTTTGACACCCTTGCACCCTTGAAATTGCATGCGCAATTTCCCATTCATTCCTATGGGCCTATAGGCCCATAGGAATGAATGGGAAGCCATTCCTTATTTGCGACTTCCAATTTGCGAGTCGCAAATAAGGAATGTGTAGGAATCGCTATTTTTATAGCGATTCCTACATGCATAGGCTTTTGCGAGTCCTTAATTGCGATTCCTTAATAATCGCAATTAAGGACTCGCAAAATCCTACCTTGATGCATGTGTCTGACAGTCCCTTCAGTGGTGTTAAATCAGTTAAAATCAGTTTCAACAGAACACTGGAAACCCTACCTATAATTTTTCCCTTGCGCTCACTAAGGACCTTATTTATAGTTTGGCAGATGGGATACTCTGTCAGAAAATGAAGGATACCCCTTCCACCTCACTTAACGTGTCATAGGCTATAATGTGCGTGTAATACACCAGGTGGGACATCCTCTGTGTTTGTGATGGAATATCCTGTCCACCAAACTTTGCATATGTCCCCACACCTTCTAAATAGCACAGAATTCATAATCGGAGGCATATATTGCCAACAAATCTGTCAAACATTTCCAAACGTTTACCAGTTTACAACATAGCTGCACATTCTTGCACTTAAGACAATACTCCAAGCATGTTTTAGGTGTTCCTAACCCCAATGAGAGAAACAATGATATAAGGCACTTCTGTCCTAATCAGGTCAAAACCAGGCAGATACATAAAATATGAAACATATTGTCTTTTGTCCAACCACTCTACCAACAGAGCAAGCACCTGAAATTCAATTTAGGCCATCAAATCCTGAATCAAAGAATGCCTCCTATTTGATTAAACAGCAGAGAGAAATGAAATGTAATTACAGATTCAAGGTCACATAAGGCCTCTATATATTTACTAATGTATTCTAAAACATTTATCTTATTCTTTTTCCTGAATACATTATCACTATTAGCCTAAAACCATCTCAATACTTGGAATTATTTAAACATATTATTAGTAGGTTGTCATACGACTCATTCATTTCGTCTTGTCCTTATTTATCAATTTGCTTCCAGAGTGAAGCTTCTTACCTTGATTTATGTGCCTCCCATAATCTAAACATATACTTTTCATAATTTGCTTTCAAAATACAGAGACTGCAATAAGGCCAAACAAAATTCCAGGCAGGTCTCTACTTGTTAGGAGGATTTTGACAGTTTGAAGATCGGACATACTAATGAAGACAACATAGGGCCTAAATCAAAGAGGGAAATTTATGTACAGAGATCTCTGCACATGTAGATTTCTGCCTACACTTATGCAGAGATTTCCACCTGGTTGTTATTCACCAATTTCAGGCGGAAATCTCTGCCTAGTTGTAATGTTTCTGTTCTGCAGCCCTTATATGATAGGGTGGAGACTCTTATGACAGAATCTACTACTGTACATTTATTAGTAGTAAAGCTGCCTGCCATATATGCAGATATATCCGCCATGTGACGGAGAACTTCAAATGAAGAGAATAGGAAAACTGTATAATCAAATCTAAAACACAAGCATTTGACAGATGTAAACTCCACAAATAAATAAATACAGCCAACAGCCTAAGCACAGCCCTCTTCCCCTTGAACTGTGTGACCTTCTAGACTGTTAGACACCCATAGCCTTTCAAAAGCCTCCAGGATGCAGCCCACCACGCTCAAGAGGAAGTGGATCTCAACTGAGGAGGAGATAGAATTTGCAGTTACTTTACAGGGAACTACATTGTCTGCCTCTACACACCCTCTGTGTAGCAGAGATGACAGTCATGTAGCAGAAGTTGGCAGGCTCTGTTAATGCATTGATGATGAAGGTGCTCACTGTGGGAAACCTCAAAAGCAAATTACAGGATGATAGGAGACAGGTAAAGGAGAAGGTCTTCAGTATAAAGGTTGCAAAGGGCCTGTCTGGAGGTGGACTTGGGGCTCGTCTGTTTCTCACTCCCATCAATTAGCATATGCCTTCTAGACAGATTGCAAATTCCCAGGCAACAGCTACTAATCCACAAATGGCTGTACCTTCAAAGCAGGACTCCATCCACCCGACAGCTCTATCTACATGTACTCCAGCTGACTTACCTGCTCCTCCCTCCAATGTAGGTGCAACTCCATTCTTCTTTTCATATTCTAAGGTAAAGAAAAGACCTGACTGAGGAGGACTCATCCCAATTAAATAATCTCCCAGGTGTCAATCCTCTACATAATGGGCGACCAGCTGGTATTGCCAAATGGCCACAAATTTCGTGGAGGAGTTCTCCTGTGCCCTGGTAGGATACACATTTGGAAAATCCAGAGCAACATATAAACTCACCAGGAAGATATACCTTAACTGAGGGACAGACAGAAACATGTCTTGAAAGAGATAAAAACATCTTTCTGAGACATTTCAGAGTTGCTCCTGGAACATCTTTGTTTATCAAGAGATCTGGATACAAGGCAAGATGATTTGGCTATGCAGACGATGCATGCAATATCTCACAGCTACAGGTGTTAACCTACATGCCCAATGTATATGCATCAGCCAAATGGGGCACAAGACTAAACAGTAACCCCACCCTATCATAAACTCTACCATCAAACCACCATTACCACGCAGAAACCCACCAGGTCCTACTCTACAACCGTAACTTCAACCACCGGTAGGCCCAGCATTGTGTATGCAGAGCACGAAGGACTTCCCCAGACTCATGTACGAGGCCCACTTCCACCAAACCTATGAACTTTTTACCAACCCCTTACTGACTTATCCTTATACAAAAACACAACTTTGAAACCCAACCTCCCAAAACTTAAGATGCATTACTTTTTTTGTTTGTGCATCTTGGAAAATTATAAATTTTTCCTGTCAAGCACTGGTGTATGTTCATAGCAATTTACAATGTTCAGTTTTCTTTTAAATTTTATTGTGTTACACATTCAGTATCATTTAACAATTTCCATGACTATCACAGACTTAAATGCATCAACAGTCATGCCCACATATTAATGAAAGATTAGAAACACATCCACGTTTGATTTTTAAGTTTATTTCATCCAAATAATATGACATAAAATATTTTGTACTTTTGATCTTTTTGGAAAACAGAACAGTCCTTTGGGCAAATGTAAACAAATAGGGGCAGATTTACAAGAAAGTGACGCATCTCTGCGTTAGAGCAGAGATGCGTCAGTTTCCCTGCGCCTGCTTGCGAAACCCTTGCACCACCATGAATGCGTCGTATTTACAATACGGCGCACCATGGCGCAAGCATTGACAGATGCGTCAGAAATTCTGACTCATCTGTTGGCGCAAAAGTTACGCATTGCTGGAGTTGTGTCACAAGCACGAAGCAACTCCAGCAATGCATGGGGAGGCCCATAGTTATTGTACTGTGTCACTCCTTACGCCTGCTTGGAGCAGGCGTAAGGTTTTGACACAGTGGCGTCCTAGAAGTGGCGCAGTGTAATCTTTTAAATTGCACTGCATCACTTCTACGAGGTTTTCCTGCGTGGGAACGCCCACACTGCATACATTATACCTGATGCAGGTATGATGTGGCACAGGGCTTTACAACATGACGCATCTTCCTAGATGAGTCATGTTGTAAATGGGCTGCAACGTGGCCCATTGTTTACAGCACCGCTGCGTCACAAAAAGTGACGCAATAGCGGCGCAAAAGTGACGCAAGGGGCTTGTAAATCTGCCCCATAGTGCCTTACTGTAGGAAAGTGACACTTTTTGTATGGTTCCCCCCCCACGTTTTGCCTGATATCTGATGCACTTTGACTGAGTGTGCACTGGGTCCCTGCCAATCAGGTTCCCAGTGCTGTGTTCTTTCCCAAAACTGTACCTTTGTTTCCATAACTGGCACACCTCTGGCTCTTATATAGGTCCCTTGTAAAAGGTACCGGTGGTACCAAAAGCCTTGTGACAAGAGAGGGTCTCTAAAGGCTGCAGCATGTATTGTGCCACCCTCAGAGACCCCCTCACCAAACACATACACACTGCCATTGCAGACTGTGTGTTTTGGTACAGAAAAAACTTAAGAGTAAACATGGCATATATTCCTGTGTGCCATGCCCACCAACCACTTCCTGTGGCATAGGTAAGTCACCCCTCTGGCAGGCCTCACAGCCCTAAGGCAAGTTGCACTATACCACCGGTGAGGGCACAGCAGCATGAGCAATATGCCCCTACAGTGTCTGTGCCATTCACAGACATTGTAAGTGCAGGGGAGCCATATTGAGTTCATGGGCTGAGAGTTTGTCATTATGAACTCCACAACTCCATGATGGCTTTACTGAATGCTAAGGAGTTTGGCGTCAAACTCCTCAGCATAATAAACCCACACTGATGCCAGTGTTGGATTTATTACAAAATGCTCTCAGAGGGCATCTTAGAGATGCCCCCTGAAAAACGACCAACTTCCACGTGTCCAGATGACTGGTCTGCACCAGCCTGCCACACACAGACATGTTTCTGACCCCCTGAGGTGCTTCACACCTACCCCCAAGCAGGAACAGCATTTACGGTGGTGAGTCTCAAAGGCTTCCTGCCTTTTGATATGCTAGCCAGGGCCTCTCCAACTAGTGTAGCTGCCCACCCCCTTGTCCAAGCCCCTCTTTTGGCGGCAAGATTGGCGGGAAAATTAATAGTCAGGAGAGGTGTGTCCCCTCTCTGCCAGGATCATCCCTAAGGTGCCCTGGACCGAGGCGACCCCCCCTCCTTAGGAAATCCTCCATCTTGAATGGAAGGATTTGATCCAATCAGGTTAGGCAGATGCTCCCTCCCCAAAGGGAAGGGACAGTCTAAGGGTTTAGTCACCTCAAAGGCAAGTAGCCCATTGGCTACCATCTGCCCGTACCTGTAACACCCCTAAATTCAGTATTTAGGGGTGCCCCTGAACCTTGATCCTCAGATTCAACACACTAAAGAAGAAGACGATAGAGGACAGCTGCCGGACCAGGAACTGAACCGCTGCAGACAGAACTCGGCAAGAACCCCGCCACCTGCAACCAGTTCGACGACTGGACCTGCCGTCCATCCAAAAAAGCTGCAAGGCCTCCAAGAAACCCCAGAGACCTTTCAGCCTTCACAAAATCACCAAGAACCTTCCTTTGAGCTAGAGGCTCTAGTCCCCGGCGTCCGTCAGTACAGGAACCGCAGCAGTTGAGGACCGACACTTATGTCAATGCGACTCACTACTGCAAAAGAACTTAAAGACCACAGTGTTAGAGGACCGACACTGGTGTTGATGCAACTCTGCCCTGCCAGATGAAAGCAGAGCAGCTGGGTGGCTTCCACAACCTATAGGGATCCTCACGACCCAATGACCCAAGCTGTTCGCAGCTCCATTCCAGAGAGCCCATATCCTCCTGCAAGTGGCCCTGTCGGCCTCCTCCTGCACCGCCAGCACAACCGCTGCCTCTCCGTGACGGTCAGACGACAGAGGAACTCCTCCATCCCCTGCCCATCTCCATTCCCTCGACCGCGACTGCTGGGTTAGTGGTGCCTCCATTCGATGATAGCTGATGACGACCGCAACGGTAACGTTGTTGGCAGTCTACTGAATCCTATTCATCCTCCTTGCTCTCCGCTGACCGCAAGGATAAATATCATTGCTGGTATCGACCGCCGCGGCATAGATACTGAATCCCGCACCTCTTCGGGGGCCCCCAGTCTCCATTGAATAACATTGGGATCAGTGACCTCTGCCCCGGCTGCCCCATAGACACTGGTGGTGCAGTACCTACCTTACACTGAGTCCAGTGTTGGTGTAAAACCTCGAGGACTGGAAGAGTAAGTCGTGTACTTACCTATTAATGCATAACCCTGTTTTCCTCCCATAGGATTGCATTGCATTTTCCTCCCACTGCATGCAAAAGTATATTTTTTTCTATTGCAAAGTTCGACTGTTCTAAACTGATATCCCAAAAGTATTTCGAAGACTATAAAGCATTTCTGCTGCCTTGCAAAACTGTGGCTACTGCATTTTGAAAAGTAATACTACTTTGAAAACCAATACTTAAATGCAACTGAGTACTTCTGGTAATAAAATAACCAAATAATAACGTTTTATACAAAACACTTGGTCTGGATTCAGTCTTTGAGTGTGTGCAATCATTTCTTGCCTGCGTGTGTACAATAAGTGCTTAACACCGCCCTCTGATAAACCTAACTGCTCGACCACACTACCACACATAGAGCTTTTAGTATTATCTACTTGAGCCTCTGGGGATCCACTGGGCTCTGTAAACAATATACCTTACTTTGGTAGAATATATACAGAGCCAGCTTCTTACACTTACCTCAGGGAGGAAAAGTCAATTCAAGAGGAGTGGCACCAGAAATAACACGTCTGGAATGTCAGGCATCACGTTGTTTAACAATGACTAATGGGGAACAAAAGGAAAAGTACAAAATGCCCGATAGAAATTCTTGGGACGTAAAAATACCTTGCTTTGTGATGGACATGCACCCTTCTCTAAATGCCCCAGTTGCAATGATATCTGGAGCGCCGTGCTGATATTTGGTCATGAGTGAATACGGATCATGGATGTGTGCCATGACCTAGGTCTGTCTAATGGATTGAAGTCTTTGTGGATCAGGAAGGGCACTCAAAGCACTGACCTTGCAGTGGTAAACATCTATTGCCCTTACTAGGAGTTTACTAGGAGAGTTATGTGCTTAAGGAAAAAGGTTTCAAAAATTAGAGGGACTGGGAGCTAGGTTTAGAATGAGGTCCTGCACATGGGCTCCCGAATGAGACTGTGGATCAGCAAGGTGTACAGTTCCTAACGGGACGTGAGGGGAAGGGAGGTCTTTGTTCGTGATGCCCTCACACACCCCAGAGGATGTCATGCTTCATCATTGGGCCTTGCTCCTTGTTGGGCCGGCGCTGCAATGCCTGACGGGCTCCCGTAAATGGGGCTCTTTGTCGGAGATCTTTTGAAGAAGCCGTTGGGTGCGTGCGGGTGTGAGGGCTGGGTAGTGCACAGGTAGGTGAGATAAAATAGGTCAGGAGCAGTCCTACTCTGGTCAGGTTTATTGGTTTAGGTAGCTCGAGCCTTATTAAAAGACAGTGTGTGGGCCCTTACGTGGATTTAATGTTCCTCAAGGGCTGACAAGGTGAAATAGGTCAACATGTTTCGTGCCTCTTAAGCCCCTAATGGGTCTAGTGGCACTTCGTCAGGACCGAAAAAACTAAATTGTGAATGGTGCACTACCGTCTGGTTCTGCTAATATAGTGGCGAGTAACCAGAACCGGCAGGGAATACCCTAGTAGGCTTGTACTGGGGTAATAAGTAGACCTGGATAGAAGGGAAGAAAGGGAAAAATGGGACAACCAAGTGATAATTAAAAAAAAGCTTATAAACTAGGAGAGCATCAAAGAATACAAGCAATTGGTTAAAACTACAGTCGGACATAATAGGGCACTATGGTGGATATAGTGCATTTGTTGTGAAACATAATGCCTGAAAGGTGGAGTGTGGGCTCTCATAGAATATCGTGTGTCCTATGAACGCTGGCAGCTAAACAATAGTAGGCAGGGAGCCCTGGTTAGCGAGTACGAGGGGCTGATGATGCTCACCTCGTGGGGGGAACTGTAGAGGCCCATGGTGGTGCACGCAGTGTAATTAGTGACAAGGGGTGTCTGGGGTAGTGCTAGCGGATGCCCACAGGTCATGGCATATGAAAGTGAGAGCCAAAGTCAAACCGTCAGAAGGCAGGTTGGCTTATGGTGGACATTACATGCGTCCGTGCATTGGGTAATCCTATATAATGGATCTCAGAAACGCCAATATCGCCGTTCTGCAGGGCCACACGGACATGGTGCAATGCTCAGCAAATTGTGCATATTGAATCGCTGTTAGCGCCAGTAGGTGCACAAGTAGTTCGTGACAACTAGCTGCCGTAGCGAAGTGGTCCGGTAGCGCCGTCACGTGACCTAATAATTAGGCAAAATTGTGCGGCAACGTTAGCAAGTGGTGTTTAGGCGCCATTAACGCCGTGGTTAGTGTTACCAAGGTGTATAGTAGAAAAGTGCGCATAGCCTAGAAGGTAATGTCGGCTATAGAGCAAGCGCCGGAACATGCAACGGTATGACTGTCTAATATTGTATAATTGTAACCAAGAGCTCAAGAATTTTCCAGAAAACATGCCTGGAGGTGATCAGACCTGGGCGCCCAGCCTAGGCCTTACCGGGTGTGCATTAATTGCAAAGGCGTACTGAAAATCGTACACGTGGTCTGGCTGGTAATGCCGGCTAAAAGGTGAGCGGAGCAACTCGCGCCAAAGCGACCGTGAGAAATTAATTAAAAAACACATATATACTGTAATCCAGACAACATTCCTGTGGGTACTCACCCCTAGATCCCAAGCCTAGGGCCGATGGGAGAGGCAGAGCACGTCGTTGCTCTGTAGCTGCAGGAAATAATGAGTGTCAGTGGCCTGTGTGTCAGTGGTCTTTCGCTTACCGGAAAGGCTGGAACCTCTGTGTCTCAGTATACTGACAGTGGGATGCTGGCAACTTGCTGTTCTGCTACCCTGTGCTCCGGGCCCCGTAATGCTCGCTTCCGGGTACCGGCTATTTATAGGAACGTCGGGAGCGTGGAACGCTAGAGAGTAAACCGCGGCAGGCATCTTGGGTGTGAAGATCGCGATAACTTTATTGAGACGATCCTACCGGGCCAAGGGAACTTGTGTAGCGCTAAGCTGTGGGTGCGCCAGCCAGATATGGGATTGTTATTGTATGTATGGCTGGGCAGAGTTGCTAGTGGGGTGGAAAGCACGATCCTTGGTAGTGCATCAGAACAACAACAACACCTAGTCAGTAAGACAGTTTGAACGGGTGACGAGGATGTTGTCACACATGTTGGGGATCCTAGTAGATGGATACTGTGGGGCATATGCCTGTCTAGGTGGAAGGGCGGGATCAAAGAGAGGCGGGGGTGAACCCCCCAGAGGGCTATAGGAGGAGTGGTGGACCCTAATGGTTTAGTTCAGCCCATGGAATGTCATCATTGAGACCCCTGGTATGTCCCCCCAGTTTGAAAACCCAACATTGTTCCTTCCTAAACAGTGCTTCTTTAGTGATGTTTGGGAAAGCTTCTAGGACGGTCCATTGCAGATCATTGGGTGTGTGGTTCTGTTCTACGTAGTGAGCGCACATTTTGGTATTGGTCTTTTTACATCGGAAATTACTCCTATGTTCGGTGATTCTTGTTTTCACGGGGCGGGTAGACATGCCTATATACTGCATGTTACAAGGGCACGTGATCAAGTATACGCAATTGCGTGTGTTGCAGTTAGTGTGTTTGTTCTGCGTCCATGTCCAATTATTGGTGAGTTGAATGGACTTGGTAGCTCGTGTGAGGGGGCAAACAATACATTTTCCACACGGGTAGTGGCCTGTTACTGGAGGAAGACTCCATAGTGTGTTAGTGGCTGATTGCGTAGTCCGTTTTGGTCTAGTATTAATGAGTAGGTCTTTGATATTGGAGGTGTGTTTGAATGCGAACCTTGGTTTTTAGCAGGGAGAGTTCTCCCATCTGAAGTATTCTCCAGTGTTTGTTAATCACCCTTTTCAGCATGTTGGATTCAGAGGTGTAGGTGGTAACATATGTGATGAGGTCATTGTCAGGTTTAGCATGGGTTTCCAACAGGGTCAGCCTATGGGTATTGCGGGCTCGTTTCTGGGCATTGTTTATGGTGCGAAGCGGGTATTGTCTTTTGGCTAGGTGAGTACTTAATTCTGACGCTTGTCTTTTGTAGTCATCTACATTGCTGCAGTTTCTGCGAATACGCAAAAACTGGCCATATGGTAGATTTTCTCTCAGAGCCTTTGGGTGGAAACTGTGGTAGAGGAGCGGACAATGGCTGTCAGTCGGTTTTTTATAGGTAATGGTCTCAAGTTTGTCTGGTTTTTTGATGATCATTAAGTCAAGAAAAGGGAGTTCCTGCTCAGAGCTGTTGGCAGTGAACTTCAGATAGGGGTTGAGGCTATTGATCCATGTCAGGAAGGCGGGAATCTCATTGATCTGGCCCTTCCAAAAGACTAAAATGTCGTCGATGTAGCGACGCCACAGTTGGACGTTGTCAGTAAAGGGGTTGGAGTCCGTGAGCACGTACCTAGCCTCAAAGTCCGACATATAGAGGCATGCCAGACTAGGGGCGAAGGTACTACCCATGGACGTGCCCTGGATCTGGTGGAAGAGGAGGTCCTCGAACTGAAAGAAATTCTCAGTTAGTGCGATATGCGCGCATTCCATGATGAAGCCGATGGGGGTAGGGGAGGACCAAGGGTTGTTGTGAAGTATCTCTTCCACAACCTCAAGAGTGTTCTGTTGAGGAATGTTGGTGTAGAGGGCCTCTACGTCTAGTGTCAGCAGGACATCGGGTTGGGTGCCCTCTTGGTTGGTCGCCTCAATTAATCTGAGGACATCTCTGGTATCTTGTAAAAAGGTGAGTGTGGTGCGGACCAATGGTTGAAAGAAGTGGTCACAGAATTTTGACAGGGTTTCCAAGACTGGCCCTATGCCCGAGACAATTGGTCTCCAAGGGGGAGGTGTGACCCCTTTGTGAATTTTGGGCAGTGTGTAGAAATAGGGCAGTCTTGGATTCTGGTTGATCAGGAAATCGGCCTCGTTTTGGTTATCCAACCTTGGTTGAGTGCCGCTGTAACCATGGAATTGATGCGTGTTAGTAGACGTGGGGTGGGATCTTCTCTGAGTGGGGTGTAGTACCTGAGGTTATCAAGCTGGCGTAGGCATTCCGTGCGATAGTCAGTTGTGGCCATAATTACAATCGCTCCACCTTTATCAGCCTCCTTGATGGTTATTGTTGGGTCGTTAGCTAAGGTTTTGATAGCCTCAGCTTCTATTTTAGAGGTGTTGGAGAACTTGGGGTGTGACCGTTTGTCAGATATTTTTTTTAGGACAGCTCTCTCAAAGGTGAGCACATCTGGTGGAACCATGCTAGTGTTGGGCGTGAAGGTAGAAGGCTTGCGTAAGCCGGAATCAGTAGGTGTGGATTCAGGTTGGTTGCCAAAGTAAGCTTTAAGGCGGATTTTCCTTAATAGGTTTTGTACTTCGCAATTAGTGCGGAAGTGGTCTATCTTGGGAGTAGGGACGAAGCCCAAGCCTCGTTTGAGTACGGTGGTTTCTGTGGTAGAAAGAGGGCGATCCGAGAGGTTCACAATCAATTTCTCTTCTCCTGGTGGCTCCTCAGTTCCATGTACATTTGCTGTGCCTGGTCTTGCCATTGCACTTGTTTGGGTTGGTTCTGCATTCCTCTTCTTTTTCTGCCGCGCCCTCTACCCCAGCCTCTGCCTAAAAAAGGTTGTGGTTGGAAGGGGGCAAATAGTGGAGGAGGCCCTTGTGGATAATTGGGGTATTGCCACATCTGGGGTCCCTGAAAAGGTATAGGACCTTGGTAGGGTGGTGGACCATAACCATACATTGTGTTCGGAGGTGGTCTTTGTTGTTGGTTGGATTGGCGTCCCCCTTGGCTATCGGTGCTGGAGTTGCTTCCTGAGGAGAAAGTTCTTCTGCTGGAATTAGTGCTGTCATCCGAGGAGTTGTCATCTCCCGGGGGTTTGTAGTCCTCCTTGAGGTAAGGATAGATTTTTTCCTTGCTAAACCGTGTTATATCCTTTTGGAGTTTGGCAACCTTTTGCCGCATCAGGTAGTCCTTGTTATCGTTGATTTCTCTTGTGATCTCTGCCAATTTTGCTTTGAAGGCTGTGTTGGCAATGCTCGCTTTTAAAGCCCCTTCTGCAGTGGTGATCTTCATTATAAGTTCGTCGGCCAGCCTTTTGGCGGTCTTGATAATGAGGACCAGGAGATCTCTGGTACACTTCCAAGCCACCAGCGACCATTCTTCCTTGAACTGTTTATCTTCGAGAAATATCCTCGGTGTGTTGGTGACTATTAGTCCATTAGGGGCTATGTTGGCGCGTAGGTATTCCATCATTATGGCCCCATGCATGATGATCTTCATCAATTGACGCTTCATGTTAGTAATTGAGGTCCAATCTTCGTTGGAGCTGCTGTTGGCTGCTCCTCCCTCATGGTCGAGTATTGATGGTGCTCTCAGTATTTCGGAGACACAGTCGTCTCCGAAAGACAAACCTTGGTTGTGGTCCATAGTGGAAGGAGAGGGGTTGCCGCTGTAGGGTTATTTGGGCAAGGTAGGTCCCACGGCTGAGTGGCCGTGCTTAATGTTTCAAAAATTAGAGGGACTGGGAGCTAGGTTTAGAATGAGGTCCTGCACACGGGCTCCTGAATGAGACTGTGGATCAGCAAGGTGTACAGTTCCTAACTGGACATGAGGGGAAGGGAGGTCTTTCTTCGTGATGCCCTCACACATTCCGGAGGATGTCATGCTTCATCATTGGGCCTTGCTCCTCGTCGGGCCGGCGCTGCAGTGCCTGACGGGCTCCCGTAAACGGGGCTCTTTGTCGGAGATCTTTTGAAGAAGCCGTTGGGTGAGTGCGGGTGTGAGGGCTGGGTAGTGCACAGGTAGGTGAGATAAAATAGGTCAGGAGCAGGCCTACTCTGGTCAGGTTTATTGGTTTAGGTAGCTCGAGCCTTATTAAAAGTCAGTGTGTGGGCCCTTACGTGGATTTAATGTTTCTCAAGGGCTGCCAAGGTGAAATAGGTCAACATGTTTCGTGCCTCTTAAGCCCCTAACGGGTCTAGTGGCACTTCGTCAGGACCGAAAAAACTAAATTGTGAATGGTGCACTACCGTCTGGTTCTGCTAATATAGTGGCGAGTAACCAGAACTGGCAGGGAATACCCTAGTAGGCTTGTACTGGGGTAATAATTAGACCTGGATAGAAGGGAAGAAAGGGAAAAATGGGACAACTAAGTGATAATTTAAAACAAGCTTATAAACTAGGAGAGCATCAAAGAATACAAGCAATTGGTTAAAACTACAGTCGGACATAATAGGGCACTATGGTGGATATAGTGCGTTTGTTGTGAAACATAATGCCTGACAGGTGGAGTGTGGGCGCTCATAGAATATCGTGTGTCCTATGAACGCTGGCAGCTAAACAATAGTAGGCAGGGAGCCCTGGTTAGCGAGTACGAGGGGCTGATGATGCTCACCTCGTGGGGGGAACTGTAGAGGCCCATGGTGGTGCACGCAGTGTAATTAGTGACACAGGGTATCTGGGGTAGTGCTAGCGGATGCCCACAGGTCATGGCATATGAAAGTGAGAGCCAAAGTCAAACCGTCAGAAGGCAGGTTGGCTTATGGTGGACATTACATGCATCCGTGCATTGGGTAATCCTATATCATGGGTCTCAGAAACGCCAATATCGCCGTGCTGCAGGGCCACACGGACATTGTGCAATGCTCAGCAAATTGTGCATATTGAATCGCTGTTAGCACCAGTAGGTGCACAAGTAGTTCGTGACAACTAGCTGCCGTAGCAAAGTGGTCCGGTAGCGCCGTCGCGTGAGCTAATAATTAGGCAAAATGGTGCGGCAACGTTAGCAAGTGGTGTTTAGGCGCCATTAACGCCGTGGTTAGTGTTACCAAGGCGTATAGTAAAAAAGTGCGCGTAGCCTAGAAGGTAATTTCGGCTATAGAGCAAGCGCCGGAACATGCAACGGTATGACTGTCTAAGATAATTGTAACCAAGAGCTCAAGAATTTTCCAGAAAACATGCCTGGAGGTGATCAGACCTGGGCGCCCAGCCTAGGGCTTACCAAGTGTGCATTAATTGCAAAGGCATACTGAAAATCGTACACGTGGTCTTGCTGGTAATGCCGGCTAAGAGGTGAGCGGAGCAACTCACGCCAAAGTGACCGTGAGAAATTAATTAAAAAACACATATATACTGTAATCCAGACAACATTCCTGTGGGTACTCACCCCTAGATCCCAAGCCTAGGGCCGACGGGAGAGGCAGAGCACGTCGTTGCTCTGTAGCTGCAGGAAATAATGAGTGTCAGTGGCCTGTGTGTCAGTGGTCTTTCGCTTACCGGAAAGGCTGGAACCTCCGTGTCTCAGTATACTCACAGTGGGATGCTGGCGACTTGCTGTTCTCCTACCCTGTGCTCTGGGCCCCGTAACGCTCGCTTCCGGGTACCGGCTATTTATAGGAACGTCGGGAGCGTGGAAACGCTAGAGAGTAAACCGCGGCAGCCATCTTGGGTGTGAGGATCGCGATAACTTTATTGAGACGATCCTACCAGGCCAAGGGAACATGTGTAGCGCTAAGCTGTGGGTGCGCCAGCCGGATATGCGATTGTTATTGTATGTATGGCTGGGCAGAGTTGCTAGTGGGGTGGCAAGCACGATCCTTGGTAGTGCATCAGAACAACAACAACACCTAGTCAGTAAGACAGTTTGACCGGGTGACGAGGATGTTGTCACAGATGTTGGGGATCCTAGTAGATGGATACTGTGGGGCATATGCCTGTCTAGGTGGAAGGGCGGGATCAAAGAGAGGCGGGGGTGAACCCCCCAGAGGGCTATAGGAGGAGTGGTGGACCCTAATGGTTCAGTTCAGCCCATGGAATGTCATCATTGAGACCCCTGGTATGTCCCCCCAGTTTGAAAACCCAACATTGTTCCTTCCTAAACAGTGCTTCTTTAGTGATGTTTGGGAAAGCTTCTAGGACGGTCCATTGCAGATCATTGGGTGTGTGGTTCTGTTCTACGTAGTGAGCGCACATTTTGGTATTGGTCTTTTCACATCGGAAATTACTCCTATGTTCGGTGATTCTTGTTTTCACGGGGCGGGTAGTCATGCCTATATACTGCATGTTACAAGGGCACGTGATCAAGTATACGCAATTGCGTGTGTTGCAGTTAGTGTGTTTGTTCTGCGTCCATGTCCAATTATTGGTGAGTTGAATGGACTTGGGAGCTCGTGTGAGGGGGCAAACAATACATTGTCCACACGGGTAGTGGCCTGTTACTGGAGGAAGACTCCATAGTGTGTTAGTGGCTGATTGCGTAGTCCGTTTTGGTCTAGTATTAATGAGTAGGTCTTTGATATTGGAGGTGCGTTTGAATGCGAACCTTGGTTTTTGCAGGGAGAGTTCTCCCATCTGAAGTTTTCTCCAGTGTTTGTTAATCACCCTTTTCAGCATGTTGGATTCAGAGGTGTAGGTGGTAACAAATGTGATGAGGTCATTGTGAGGTTTAGCATGGGTTTCCAAAAGGGTCAGCCTATGGGTATTGCGGGCTCGTTTCTGGGCATTGTTTATGGTGCGAAGTGGGTATTGTCTTTTGGCTAGGTGAGTACTTAATTCTGATAAGGTGGAGCGATTGTAATTATGGCCACAACTGACTATCGCACGGAATGCCTACGCCAGCTTGATAACCTCAGGTACTACACCCCACTCAGAGAAGATCCCACCCCACGTCTACTAACACGCATCAATTCCATGGTTACTGCGGCACTCAACCAGGGTTGGATAACCAAAAATGAGGCTGATTTCCTGATCAACCAGAATCCAAGACTGCCCTATTTCTACATGCTGCCCAAAATTCACAAAGGGGTCACACCTCCCCCTAGGAGACCAATCGTCTCGGGCATAGGGTCAGTCTTGGAACACCTGTCAAAATTCTGTGACCACTTCTTTCAAATATTGGTCCGCACCACACCCACCTTTTTACAAGATACCAGAGATGTCCTCAGATTAATTGAGGCGACCAACCAAGAGGGCACCCAACCCGATGTCCTGCTGACACTAGACGTAGAGGCCCTCTACACCAACATTCCTCAACAGAACACTCTTGAGGTTGTGGAAGAGATACTTCACAACAACCCTTGGTCCTCCCCTACCCCCATCAGCTTCATCATGGAATGCGCGCATATCGCACTAACTGAGAATTTCTTTCAGTTCGAGGACCTCCTCTTCCACCAGATCCAGGGCAAGTCCAGGGGTAGTACCTTCGCCCCTAGTCTGGCACGCCTCTATATGTCGGACTTCGAGGCTAGGTACGTGCTCACGGACTCCAACCCCTTTACTGACAACGTCCAACTGTGGCGTCGCTACATCAACGACATTTTAGTCTTTTGGAAGGGCCAGATCAATGAGATTCCAGCCTTCCTGACATGGATCAATAGCCTCAACCCCTATCTGAAGTTCACTGCCCACAGCTCTGAGCAGGAACTCCCTTTCCTTGACTTAATGATCATCAAAAAACGAGACAAACTTGAGACCATTACCTATAAAAAACCGACTGACAGCCATTGTCCGCTCCTCTACCACAGTTTCCACCCAAAGGCTCTGAGAGAAAATCTACTATATGGCCAGTTTTTGCGTATTCGCAGAAACTGCAGCAATGTAGATGACTACAAAAGACACGCGTCAGAATTAAGTACTTACCTAGCCAAAAGACAATACCCGCTTCGCACCATAAACAATGCCCAGAAACGAGCCCGCAATACCCATAGGCTGACCCTTTTGGAAACCCATGCTAAACCTGACAATGACCTCATCACATGTGTTACCACCTACACCTCTGAATCCAGCATGCTGAAAAGCGTGATTAAGAAACACTGGAGAATACTTCAGATGGGAGAACTCTCCCTGCTAAAAACCAAGGTTCGCATTCAAACACACCTCCAATATCAAAGACCTACTCATTAATACTAGACCAAAACGGACTACGCAATCAGCCACTAACACACTATGGAGTCTTCCTCCAGTAACAGGCCACTACCCGTGTGGAAAATGTATTGTTTGCCCCCTCACACGAGCTACCAAGTCCATTCAACTCACCAATAATTGGACATGGACGCAGAACAAACACACTAACTGCAACACACGCAATTGCGTATACTTGATCACGTGCCCTTGTAACATGCAGTATATAGGCATGTCTACCCGCCCCGTGAAAACAAGAATCACCGAACATAGGAGTAATTTCCGATGTAAAAAGACCAATACCAAAATGTGCGCTCAATACGTAGAACAGAACCACACACCCAATAATCTGCAATGGACCGTCCTAGAAGCTTTCCCAAACATCACTAAAGAAGAACTGTTTAGGAAGGAACAATGTTGGGTTTTCAAACTGGGGGGACAGACCAGGGGTCTCAATGATGACATTCCATGGGCTGAACTGAACCATTAGGGTCCACCACTCCTCCTATAGCCCTCTGGGGGGTTCACCCCCGCCTCTCTTTGATCCCGCCCTTCCACCTAGACAGGCATATGCCCCACAGTATCCATCTACTAGGATCCCCAACATCTGTGACAACATCCTCGTCACCCGTTCAAACTGTCTTACTGACTAGGTGTTGTTGTTGTTCTGATGCACTACCAAGGATCGTGCTTTCCACCCCACTAGCAACTCTGCCCAGCCATACATACAATAACAATCCCATATCCGGCTGGCGCACCCACAGCTTAGCGCTACACATGTTCCCTTGGTCCGGTAGGATCGTCTCAATAAAGTTATCGCGATCCTCACACCCAAGATGGCTGTCGCGGTTTACTCTCTAGCGTTTCCACGCTCCCGACGTTCCTATAAATAGCCGGTACCCGGAAGCGAGCGTTACGGGGCCCGGAGCACAGGGTAGGAGAACAGCAAGTCGCCAGCATCCCACTGTGAGTATACTGAGACACGGAGGTTCCCGCCTTTCCGGTAAGCGAAAGACCACTGACACACAGGCCACTGACACTCATTATTTCCTGCAGCTACAGAGCAACGACGTGCTCTGCCTCTCCCGTCGGCCCTAGGCTTGGGATCTAGGGGTGAGTACCCACAGGAATGTTGTCTGGATTACAGTATATATGTTTTTTAAAATTAATTTCTCACGGTCACTTTGGCGCGAGTTGCTCCGCTCACCTCTTAGCCGGCATTACCAGCCAGACCACATGTACGATTGTCAGTACGCCTTTGCAATTAATGTACACCCTGTAAGCCCTAGGCTGGGCGCCCAGGTCTGATCACCTCCAGGCATGTTTTCTGGAAAATTCTTGAGCTCTTGGTTACAATTATCTTAGACAGTCATACCGTTGCATGTTCCGGCGCTTGCTCTATAGCCGACATTACCTTCTAGGCTACGCGCACTTTTTTACTATATGCCTTGGTAACACTAACCACGGCGTTAATGGTGCCTGAACACCACTTGCTACCGTTGCCGCACCATTTTGCCTAATTATTCGCTCACGCGACGGCGCTACCGGACCACTTCGCTACGGCAGCTAGTTGTCACGAACTACTTGTGCACCTACTGGCGCTAACAGCGATTCAATATGCACAATTTGCTGAGCATTGCACCATGTCCGTGTGGCCCTGCAGCATGGCGATATTGGCGTTTCTGAGACCCATGATATAGGATTACCCAATGCGCGGACGCATGTAATGTCCACCATAAGCCAACCTGCCTTCTGACGGTTTGACTTTGGCTCTCACTTTCATATGCCATGACCTGTGGGCATCCGCTAGCACTACCCCAGACACCCTGTGTCACTAATTACACTGCGTGCACCACCATGGGCCTCTACAGTTCCCCCCACGAGGTGAGCGTCATCAGCCCCTCGTACTCGCTAACCAGGGCTCCCTGCCAACTATTGTTTAGCTGCCAGCGTTCATCGGACACACGATATTCTATGAGCGCCCACACTCCACCTGTCAGGCATTATGTTTCACAACAAACGCATTATATCCACCATAGTGCCCTATTATGTCCGACTGTAGTTTTAACCAATTGCTTGTATTCTTTGATGCTCTCCTAGTTTATAAGCTTGTTTTAATTATCACTTGGTTGTCCCATTTTTCCCTTTCTTCCCTTCTATCCAGGTCTACTTATTACCCCAGTACAAGCCTACTAGGGTATTCCCTGCCGGTTCTGGTTACTCGCCACTATATTAGCAGAACCAGACGGTAGTGCACCATTCACAATTCTTTTTTCGGTCCTGACGAAGTGCCACTAGACCCGTTAGGGGCTTAAGAGGCACGAAACATGTTGACCTATTTCACCTTGGCAGCCCTTGAGGAACATTAAATCCACGTAAGGGCCCACAGACTGTCTTTTAATAAGGCTTGAGATACCTAAACCAATAAACCTGACCAGAGTAGGACTGCTCCTGACCTATTTTATCTCACCTATCTGTGCACTACCCAGCCCTCACACCCGCACGCACCCAACGGCTTCTTCAAAAGATGTCTGATAAAGAGCCCCGTTTACGGGAGCCCGTCAGGCATTGCAGCGGCGGCCCGACGAGGAGCAAGGCCCAATGATGAAGCATGACATCCTCCGGGGTGTGTGAGGGCATCACGAAGAAAGACCTCCCTTCCCCTCACGTCCAGTTAGGAACTGTACACCTTGCTGATCCTTAAGGAAAAAGGCCCAGAGGCCTGCCATTGATGATCTGCCATCAATGAGTGACTTCTGTTGACAAGGTGATGACTTCTCCACTAACCTGACCATCTAGGTCGAGAAGGGTTGCAAGATTGCCGTGACACTACTGGTCCTCACCGATCAGGGGGCTTGAAGACGAGGTTTCCAGCTGCTGGGGGGACCGCTACCATCGGTCCATCAGGCCTGACTCAATGAAACAACAAATGGAGTCAAATCCACCACTATACAGTATCTGTCAGGGTCACCAGGCCTCTATTTTGAATTCCCTCCGTAGGTGGTGTAGTGTAGCTCCTATTTCCCTAATAGGCTCTGCGCATTGGAATAATATCCCCTATAGGTTTGACATAGGACTAAGGTGAGTATGTCCCTATCGAGTATATTAAACTTAATTACTTGTGCCAGCTAGCTCAGAGGCCACTAGAAACTCCTTGACAACAAGAAGGGTTTAGTTTCTGACAGCCGCAAAACATGACAACTTTGTTTCCCTTTAGAATCAGAACGTGTCCCAGAGTCGTGGAAACAATAGATAACTATTTCACTCAGCTCAATCGTGCATACTTAGTTTTCCTCAAAGTTACACAGAAAGAATAGACGGGCGTTTCAATAAAAGGTTTATTGAACAGTCTTGTTTCTCGTGTAAGTTAAATGTGCTGTTACGATCATAAGACAGTATGCAAGATAAATAATGTACAGCGTAAGCAGTAGAAATAAATAATACTGCGTTAGCATTATCTTTTAGCGTATATTCACATACATAAATAACGAGCTAAAAATGCGAGTACTCATACGATGCGTCTCTAAGCTAGTTCTACCCCAATGTACCTAACCTAACCTAGGTATAGGGAGAGGTATGAAGTAGGTGAAGTATTCCTTACTATGGTATACTAAGAGTGTGTTAAGCCTAGTATGCCTAGTATGCCTAGTATGCCAAGTATGCCTAGTATGCCAAGTATGCCAAGAGTCCCTCTAGGTTCTAGTCAGCTCCATACCTTAAGAATGAGAGAGGTGGGAATCTCTTTCCAGATTCGAACTCCAACACCCCGCAAGGGAAGTCAGAGCACTGGAAGCTGGACTCTCTGCGTGCAGGGATGACAGTGTCTTCTCAGTGCGTCAGGCCGGGAAACGGGCTCCTCTGAAGTCGAGGTCTCCTCTAGTTTTCAAGGGCTAGGGAAGGTATATTTATACCTGAGAGGTACCTCACAATGTTAGCATTGACGTGAATCGGACAGCGGAAGACGTCATGAATGAACCCCTAAGGTATAACGGTTCATGCATAATAAATGAGTCCTTGAAGAAATCAATAGTCCTGTGTTAGGAAACTCCTGAAGCCTAAGGGTCTGTTCTTCAAGAACTCGTTGTGACGTTAGGGTGGACGGATGTCGGAGACCATGCCTGTATTTGGAGTGCACGGTTTAATGCCTAAATAAGGACTGGGATTTTATGCCTATATAAGGGCAGGGCGAATTGTGCCTATATAAGGACATGATACAGGAAAGCCCGTGTATGGACACCCTAAGAGGAATACAACAGTGGCATCCATCTTGGTGCTCTATCTCCTCGATTAAAACTATAGAAATAAATGAGGTCAGTCTAGCCCTCTTCACTCTGGATCCATATTGAATGCTCTATTTCCTCATGACTGAATTATTAGAAACAAAAAGAGGACCGTACTCAGCACCCTAACTGGCAGCCATTTTGGATTGGTCAGACGTTCATATTTTCCACCTTATTGCTCAGTTCGAGCTGTACTTTTGCATCCTTAAACATTGTAGCAACTAGGAGACTGCTATTTCTGCCTCCCCCTCAGGAGAGTAGCCACCATTAAAAGGTCAGAACCACGTTACATACTTGATATTCTAAGAGTACCCTGGGGCTCTAACAACGGCAGCCATCTTGGACTGGCCTGGTACCAGTCACAACGGCAGCCATCTTGGATTGGCCTGGTATTAGTCACAGCTCCACAACCACAATCATTAGGTCAGACAACTTGGTCCACACTTGCAAGCGCCTTATAAATTAAGCTTACCTATGATCCTAATGCAGATGTTCCAAATTTCTTCCCTCCCCCCCTGTAAACTGGAGATATAAAATCCTGACCCTGAATTCTGAAACTCCCGCCCTTGGCACCAAATCCTAGTAATCACTAAAACCCCCCCTGTAAAGATCTACGGGCCAGATGCATCAAAAAAATATTTTGCGATTCCCTAATTGCGAATCTTTGCGATTCGCAATATTAGGGAATCGCAAAACGGCATGCATTAAAGTGTGCAGTACACTTTCTGCGATTCCAAAGGGGTCCCCTTAGGAATCGCAAAAATCACAGGGATTGTGGCCTGCTGAAATCAGCAGACCACCATGTCTGTGATTGCTTTTAAATAAAGCAACCACTTGTTTTTGTAAAGCAGCCCGTTTTCCGTAAAGGAAAACGAGATGCTTCACAAAAAGAAAAATGAAAAGTTTTCTTTTAATTTTTTAAGAGCAGGCTGTGGTCCGTGGGACCACTGCCTGCTCTTAAAAATGGTTTTACAAACATTCACAAAGGGGAAGGGGTCCCTTGGGCACCCCTTCCCATTTGCGAATGTCTTACTACCTACTAGAAGTAGGTGGTAATATGCGAATGTTTTGTGACCGCATTCATGGTCACAAAACATTCATGCATACTGTTAGGATTCGCTATTTGGAAGGGACGCCCTAAACACGTCCCTTCCAAATAGCGAATCGCAAACCCATTTTGCGATTCGGTAACAGGTTACCGAATCACAAAATTGGTTTTGATGCATCAAACGGGCCGATTCTGTGAATCGGCCCGTTTGCGAGGAGAAAAATGCTTGATGCATCTGGCCCTACATCTCCAGTCTTTAAGGTACTTAGGAGGACCCCCTACTCTCACCGAAACTTCATTTTTGCACTCCTTCAGGATCTCCTCAAGGGCTCAGAATGAGTTAGTTCTCATTCATCAAGAACCTAATCCCACACACCCAAAAAATTGCGAGTCAAATACAAAAATAAATAAATAAATATGAGAGCTTCAACAGTACCCCTCACCTCTACTCCACCCAACAACCTGAAACCCCATTATCCGAACTCCTACTCCATAAGGTACCCCCGAACCTCTCAGCTAGTGCTACCAAAAATTCAAACATAGACTGGTCAAGCAACACCCCGAAACACTCATAGCTAATATTTATTACAACATCTCCAAAGGACTAGCGATAACTGATCTCATCTTCTACACAACCAGACCTGTGAAATGGTATACAATCAGAATTAACAACATATACATATAACAAATTCCTCCAACATCCCGTACGGCCGCAAAATGATGATAGCTAACTCATCTACTTTCAAAGGCAATGCCACCATAACTATCTACTGAAACGTTATGATCCAAGCCAATGACATCAACCTACGTTCCTTTGATTCCACATTCCCAACACTTCATAATGCCATCTACCTAGCCCCGACTATTTCTCCTCAACCCAACCTCCCACACATGCTCTAATTCATGATGAAAAGTGTGTGAGACCCACTAGATATTTCTATGCTATCTCCACTTCCATCTCACATTTCACCCACTTGACCTCCCTAACAGAGCGTGCTTCCACTATCCCTCTTGAATGCATCATGTCCCATCACTCTCACACTGTGGACAGCTCAGCCAGACCTAACACAGCAACCAGACCAGCTCCTAGCAACAGCACCAATCCAAAACCTCAACCCCACAACCCCCTCAACAACCCTGCCCTGAACCAGCCCCCCCTCCTCTGCCTCAACCTCCCACACCATGCGGGACGCTGACCTAGAGGCGCCTGCACCTGGCAATCCCAAATTGCCATTAGCTCTCTCCGACTGAAAAATCACAATGGTGCGCACTCAGGGGCATATGTACAAGCCCCTATCGCCATCACAACGTCACTTATATTGACGTTGTGGTGGCGATAGGGGCTGCGCCTTGTGTACAAGGCAGCGTTAAGCCACTTAACGTGGCTTAATGCTGCCTTGTACATAAGGCCCCCTCTCACGCTATGGTTAGCCTGAAAGGGGTGGGCAGTGGGTGTTGCGGTGGGCGTTCCACCGCAACACCCATTCGTTTTGATGCTGCCCCCTATGTACAAGGGTGGCGTACATAGGAGGCAGCGCCAAAATGAAGACCAGGTCAAAAAACTGGTCTTAAGTTGGCGAAGAGGAGAAATGCATTATTTCTCCTCGTTTTTGCTTTTTCCATGTGTGCTGACTTGTGCATCACACATGGAAAAAGCAAAATGCCATTGTTTGTTTATGTGTAGGAAGGTGTCCCTTGCTGCACATAAACAAACTTTTAAAAAAATGCAATTTTGTCACTTTCATGTGTGCTGCATGAAGCAGCACACATGAAAGTGACAGGATGGCATTTCTAGGATTGTTTATGTGCAGGAAGGGACACCTTCCTACACATAAACAATCCTCCCCTTCATGCAGACACCGCTAAGTTAGCGCCATTGCAGGGGGAAACGCAAGGCTGCACCACATTCTTGTAAATATGGTGCAGCTTTGCGTTTCTGAAGTGGCGGAGAGAGGAGTTAAGCCAGGAAGGCTAACGTCTCTCTCCGCCACTTCATTGTACATATGGCCCTCAATTCCTACAATAGTCCCCACCCAACCAGGGAAGAAACATGTGGCAACTTGACCCAATCTCTTGTTGACCAGCACCCCTCTAATCTGGAATGCCACACATCCGACAACTCACACCTAAACACCTCCTCACTCACCTCACCTAATGTCCACGATCGAACGAAATGAGACTAATTCACATGGAAAATCAACTCGAAAAAGTAATGCAGAGTATCAACAATAGCCTCAGATCCTTAAAACTTTTCCTGAGCTGGCCCACATTCCTCACCTCCACTCCTCCTGCTTCATCAGACAACCCCCAAGGTTGTCTAAGATCCAGCCGTATAGCTGACTCACAACTCCTCTCAACAACCAAGCTCAGAGGCCGAAAAGAATGAGCTCCAAAATGTCTCTGAGTGAGGCGACAGATCTAACCAAAACATATGGCCAACCCTAGACAACCCCAGCTCCAAGATCCAGGTGATCACTGGAATCTGGAAAGACATCACCCCTCCAGCAATTGCTCGGCCACAAGCACACCACATCATATCATCATGGCACCCCCCGCTCAGAAGCTCAACGACAGGAGAACTATCGACTACATGCTCATAAACTGCAGATCAGCAAACAAACATGCAACAGAACTTGCCGAAGCTATCCTGAACCACGACATTGACATCACGTTCATCACAGAAACCTGACTCAATGAATCCTCATACCCGTTCCTGGACCTACTAGTCCCTCCTAGTTTCTCAATCATTAAGAAAGTCAGGGAGAACTGCCAAGGTGGTGGAATAACCATTATCCTTGATTTGCTAGAATTAGCACCTGTTAAGGATTGGTGAAAAAAGGTACAGAAATAGATGACAGGAGCAAAAGCTCATTCATCCAATGAGGGGGCCCTATATTTTTAATTCACAGTACCGCAGGACTCCTACAGGACTCCTGTGAGACCAACCATCCAGATATATTTAAGTTTTTAACCCCTTCAAGCCCAACCCAAGCAGCTCTTTAATGCAATTTGCATATGTATATATTCACTGAATTTTGTTAATGACAACATTAACAAAATTCAGTTTTTAACAAAAAAAACACAGAAATTCACTAGTTATTGTTAGCACTGCATTAAACTGCTTATGACTTCACATTTGACACCATTCATGACATGTTCTATGACATCATACATGAAATTACTGATGACATCCCAAATGACATCATTGATGACATCACAGATAAAATCACGGATGACTTCATCCAAGTTTGGTTTTTCTGCCTATTGCTCTATAAATGACAGGAATGTCATCAATGATGTCATTTTAGATGTCATCAGTTCACCTAACTATAATGTTACTTTAAACGTTGGTATTTTTAGTGAATTTCTAGGTTTTATTTAACGTAAAGTAATACCTAATTACTATATGCAAAGCCAACCTGCCGCTGCGTATGGCCTGTGGCCGTGCGTGGCTGGGGTTGGCCACAGTGCCTTACATTTTTTAAAGGGTAGGGGGCCAAGTTATAATGAGACCCCTTTCTGAAATGATGGGTGTGTGTAGTAAGGTGTGGGGAAAGACTGGGCTCTCCTTTCAGACCTATCTCTCAGATGACAGGTGTGGGTAGTAGTGTGTGTGGAGGGACTGGCCTCTCTGCTGAGACCTTTCTTTATAATGACGGGTGTGCATGGTAGGGTGTGTGGATGAACTGACCTCCCCTTTGGGACCCCTCTTTCAGAAGATGGGTGTGCATAGTAGGGTGTGTGGATGGACTGACCTCTCTTTTCAGACCTTTCTCTCAGATGACGAATGTTCATGGTAGGATGTCGGGAGGAACTGGCTTCTCCACTGAGACCCCTTTATTGTATGATCGGTGTGTGTAGTAGAGTGTGGGGAGTGACTTAACTCTAATCACAACCCTTCCCAAGCTGATGAATGTAAATAGTAGACTCTGATAAACACCATCTACACTAAGACTCCTTCCTATAGTAACAAGTGTGCATACCAGAGTGTATTCAAAGATCACCTACTCCTTCCTATTTTTCACGATCCCGCAAGAGTCTCGCGAGATCATAACATTTTTAAAATAAGAATTAACCTTCTACTCATCACAGTACTTATGCTGTACATACTTCCTCTCAATAACAAAGGCCACAATATGCATTTCTACTAGTATATTGTATTGAGAACTCACCTACTCCTTTTTACTATTCACAATCCCGTGGGAGTCCGGTGAGATTGTAATTTTTTATTAAAAACAAGATACATTTATTCTCATCACAGCAGTTAATCCTTAGAGACCTCCTCTCCACATCTAGGGGGACAGGATGCCTTTCTTCTGCCCTGTTATACAGCTTTTTTACTTCATTGCTACAACACCTGTAATTTTTCACAACAAACCGTAATAGCGGCCATTTAATTTCTTAAACTTTACCAGCCAGCCAATTAGAGCGCTCGCTCTCACAAGACTTGTGGGAGCCTTCATGCTCCTGTGAGAGCATGAAGGCTCATGGGAAAAATGGGCCTATCGCTCAATCACAGGGCTCCTTTTTTGAATTCACGCTCACACGGGACACTTGCGAGACTCTAGCAAGCCCAACCATCCAAATATCTATACTTTTCTTTACCCTTAGTATTTCAAAAACTACTGAACGGATTTACACCAAATCACAGAAATAAAAATCTGTGGACCAAGATCTGGTTTCCAACCGAATTTGGTGTAATTCCATTCAGCAGTTTTTGCTGTAGCTCATCTTAAAGAAGTCTATGGAAAATGCATGGGGATTTTGTGTTTTGGGACCCCCTCCTTCTTTCTCTGCCTCTGGTGGACGAATCACCCAGAAACTTTCCAGGACGGAGCTGAGGTGAATGAACTTTTGTCTTGGAAAGGTTTGTGAATATTAGTCAAACAGGGCCAAAGTTATTAGCAAACCAAAAAATGCTCTGTCTATGGAAAATGAGGCCTAACTATATACTATAACTAGCTAGTGGCATATATATATATATACACAACAATTGATTGTTCTAACAAGTGTTACTTTACATGCAAGAACATTTTATAGTAATAGCCAAATACCATAAGTGAGTCAATAGGGGTCCTTTTTTATAAATTTAGGGATTCCTAGACTTGGACAACATATTAGTTCTTGCTTGTATAGAGGAGATAGACAAACAAGTATTAAGCATTTATGCCAATATTAACTGAATTTGATTTTAGCAGCAGGTTAGCATTATTTTGCACAAAAAATCTTTTTGATGTAAATATGATGTCATTTTTACCGCTGTCTTTACCCTCATGTCCTTATTTGTATTTTATATTGATTTTACAGTATATCAATATTTTAACTTGCTATTGGTTTTTAACTTAACCTAGGTAATGTTAATGAACTACAAATTCTTCTATGTCTATGGGCGCCACACTCACGTGTTTGTTTGAGAATTGCACTGGTCACTTTAAAAACGGAAGTTGAACACGAGTACAATGTCATGTGAACAAGGCTCGGACGAGCCGAAACGTTATGGCGGCATTGAGGAATAAATAATCATTTGCACCAACCATTTTGGTCCGTGTCCGTTGTTGCAGGGAAGAACCTTCAAGTTCAACGCGGAAAGCAGTGATATATATATATATATATATATATATATATATATATATACACACACACGCACGCACGCATGCACACACACACACACACACACACCCCCACACCCACACACACCCCACACACACACACACACACACACACACACCCACACACACCAAAATTGTGCTGTGGCCCAAAAGTGAATATCTAATCGAGGCACACATACACCTGGATGATGTGTCTTGTTATAAAAAGTTGAACTATAACCAGCTTAGAGTGGTGAAGGAAACCTGTAAACAGCATCTCAACAGATGGAGACGAGAAGGTCTACTTTCCAATGATGAATTTCAATTTCTCAACACGGATTTTCCTATCACACCAATATTGTATTTTATTCCAAAAATACATAAGAGAATTTCTCCAGTCCCAGGAAGACCAATAATATCTGCCAAAGGAGGACTGTTGGAAAATATGTCTCAGTATGTGGACTTTTTTCTCCAGGAATTTGTTACAGTATTGCCCTTATATATTAGGGATACCAATGATTTTTTGGACAAAATAAGAAATGTGACCTGGTCGGATCATTGTATCCTTATTACACTAGATATTAGTGCTCTGTACACCAGCATCAATCATGTTGATGGTGTTAAGGCAGGAGAATTCTTTTTAAAAAACAGCCATTGAGAAATATAAACATGGGAATATGATTCTTGAAATGATACATTTTTGTCTACATAACAATTTCTTTTTATTTAGTAAGGATGTCTACCAGCAAATAAGAAGAGTTGCAATGGGAGCCTGCTTCTCCCCCAGCTATGCAGGCTTGCACATAGGGTGGTGGGAGGAGCAGGTTCTCAAGGTAGCAAATAGGAAGGATTGGGACAAACACATATTGGGGCATATGTATGAAAATCGGAATTTGCGATTCTTAAAATGTGATTTTTTGCGAATCCCATTTTGAGAATCGCAAAATGCAATGTAAATAAAAAATCACAAAAGTTTTGCAATTCCCAAAAATTCACAGAATTTGTCTGCGAACCCGCTAATAGCGATTCCTTAATTGCGAATTCGCAAATAAGGAATCGCAAATTTAGAGAATCTGCAATTCAGGTGCAGCTTGATGACATCACACCCAGGAAGTGTGACTGCCCATGCTGTTCCTGATTGCCTGAGGCTGTGTCAGAGGCTGGGAGGAGAGGCAAACAACAGTGTACTGCAACTCCAACAATTCCAAAGGGATCCCCAGGAGAAAGAGAAGGATAAGGAGGAGGCTGGGAGGAAAAGGAAGCAAAAGTTCAGCGAGAGGGAGCAGGAGGTGCTCATAGAAGAAATGGTCCATAGCCATGAGTTGCTCTGTGGCAAAAAATCACTCCGTGTGCCAGAGTCACGAGAAAGAAAAATATGGCTGGACATCCAGGCAAAGGTCAATGCCATCGGTGTGACCCAGCGCTCTGTGGATGACCTGCGCAAGCGCTGGTATGATGTGCGCTCCAGGTCCAAGGACAAGGTGGCAAACAGGCTGGCAGAGGCAAAGAAGACTGGTGGGGGAACTTCCACTGAAACAGAATCTATGCCCCTTGAGGAGTTGGTGGAGTCCACCCTTCAGCCAGAGAGAGTCAGTGGTGTGGCTGACATCAACAGCTCCGACCTTCCCAACCCCAGACAAGGTAAGATGCATGCCAAATCAGCCCTGACACAATACCATCTCAAACACACTCTCAGGAATGCACCAACTACAAAGCAAAAATGCAACTCCATTACACGTTTACCAGCACACCCAGCAATGCATCATGGGAGATGTAGTCACATGCATCATACAGTGGAGCAATGAGACACAGCAATGTAGAATCAGTATAAGTAAATCAGTAAAGGCAAAATACGCTAGACAGTACTTAGCTAACGCAAAATCAGAAAACTTTATTCAGTGAACAAAGTGAAGCAGAACACACAATTTAAATGTGCCTTTTCATTTACAGTACTACCTGAAACACAGGATGACAGTTCAGGAGCTGAGGAGGCAGCACATAAAGAGGACCAGGCAGGGCAAGAGGACACCGAGGAAAGCACACTGACAACACCTGTCCCACGGAGACAGCGTAATATTGTGCCTCCACTCCCACTGTTAGAGGCAGAACAACAGTCCATAGGGGATGAGGCCCAGCCAGACCAGGGCCAGCGTGCAGCACAGGTCCAAGAACAGCCCCCTGTGCACCGTAGGGAGGAAACATGCAGGAGGCGCAGGCCAAGGGCGACCACCAGCGCTGCTGCTGTTGAGGAACACACAGTGTTTGCCGGACTGGAAGGCAGCATGGTCAAGGTACAGCACCTGCAAACAAAATCAATGCGGTCAATACACCGGCAGCTGGTCTCTGTCAACCACAACCTGAGTGACATGAGGGAGGGCATCAGGGAAATGACGGGCGCAATTAAAGAACTGTGTGCCACGATGAAGAGAGACCAGACAGCCAGACGCAGGGGGAGACAAAGTCTCTACAGCCGTCTGGACACCTACAGCAATGCGGTCAACCGCCTGTGTACTGCCACGTCCCTGCTGTCACGCCGCTCAGTAAGCATGCAGGTTGAAATGGTCCACTGCAGCCAGGATGTGGCCAAAGGCTTGGTGCAGGTGGCGACTGCCGTGGAACAGCTGCAGACAGCTACCACAGGTGGCACAGGACTCCTGGGCTCAGGGGATAGTGAGGAGCTGTCAAGCAGGAACAGCATCACCCCACCAATTCCCAAAACCAGACGGCGCAGTGTGAGGCAGGGAACAACACCGGATGAGTCAAGGGAGAGCAGTCAGCACCCTGAGCGTGCGACAGCAGGCCGTTCCCGCAAAAAATGAACTGGCACCACTGAAGAATGCCAATGGGTGAAGCAACCCATTGCATGTGGATTTGTGTTTGGCCGTCATCCATTAACTGTGGGCATAACATGTGCAACATCTTGTGACACACATAAAGTGTGTGTCAGGCTGTGTGACTGATATTTTCCTGCAGCTAAAGGAATAATAAAACACAGTCGTGCACAAATCTTCTTTTGCATTGTGTCATCATTACTCACCTAGAAATAGTTTTGTGTTATCTCATCACGTCTCTGTCGTCCGGCAGCTGCACCTACACCACCTGCAGTTCTGCAATGTGGACCTGGGCCCTCATCCTCAGATGCATCTGTATCAGTAAGTTCAACTGGAATGCCTTTTTTTGTTGCTATGTTGTGGAGCATGGCACAGGTAGCCACAATCTTACAGCAGGTATCTGAGCTGTATTGTAGTGCTCCTCCGCTTTTATGCAGGCAGCGGAACTGGCTCTTTAGTATCCCAAACGTCCGCTCAATTATACAGCGCGTAGATTTGTGTGCGCGATTATATCTTCGCTCCCTTGCATTGGCTGGATTGAGGTACGGTGTTAGGATGAGGTCTCGCACAGCATATGCACTGTCTCCTACAGGATGAAAGACATGAGGTAAATCACTGTCCTCCCACTTCAGACCTTAACTGTATGTAAGAATGTTAGACATACATTTACCTAGCAGGTAGCCCTCACCAAAATCGCCATCAGTGAGGTGTCTGTATATCCCACTGTGTCTAAATATAAATGAGTCGTGTGTACTGCCAGGGTATTTAGCAACAATATCGGTGATGATATATTTGGCATTGCAGATGACCTGTATGTTGAGTGAATGATAAGATTTGCGGTTCCTGAATACATACTCATTGTTTGATGGGGGTGAGAGGGCTACATGGGTTCCATCTATGCAGCCAATGACGTGGGGAAATTGGGAAATCTGGTAGAAGTCCTGTTTTGTTTGCTGTATTGCCTGTTGTATGCTGGGGAATTGGATGTGATGATGTAGCCTCTGTACCATTGCATCCAAGAATGCATGGAAGAAGCACGACAGGCAACTCTGGGAGACCCCTCCTGCTGCTGCTATCACCCCCTGGAGACTCCCTGATGCCAGTAAGTGCAGTGAACACAGGACCTGCACATGGGTTGGAATGGTTTGGATCCTGCGTGTTGGGTGTTCCAGCAAGGGTTTTAGCTCATCTATCAAGTCCATAATGGTGGCTGAGTACAGCCTATACTTCTCATGGATCTCCTCGTCAGTCTGCTGGAACAGAGTGATGCGCACTCTGAAGATCCGTTCCTGTCGCCTCCTTCTCTGTGCTGCAGCTCGAATTCGCATCCTCCTGGCTATCACATACAGCGCTGCCATTGTGAAAGTCCCTGTTGCATTGTGGGCTTGTTTAAATAGGTTGCACCCGGTTGCCACCTGTTTTGAGTTGGTGGTAAAATCCATGTGCAAAATAGCGAATTTCACGAATTCGCAATTTGCAAATTTTTCCTACATTTCTTTGCGAATTCACAACTTGCGATTACGCTATTTGCGATTATCGCAAATAGCGTGTCGCTGATTGCAATTTCGCAAATATTGTTCGCTAATTTTGGGACTCGCAAAATTGGTAATCGCTATTTTTGCAAACACCAATTTTGCGCTGCGAACCTATGTTATACATAGGTCAAGTCTATTTTGCGATCGCAAACACTGTTTTTTTGCGATTCGCAGTGTTTGCGATTGCAAAATAGCTTGATACATATGCCCCATAATGTTTGATGCGTTTCATAGACGACAATTGTTTAGTGTGGAATGGGTCTCAAGATCAGGCTCTAGCGTTTATTGACAACATCAATAATAATGATTTGAACTTACAATTTAATGCATCAATGGATAACAGAGCCATTGATTTTTAGATGTTCATGTTGCAGTAATTAACAATAAGCTAGAAACGACCCTACATAGGAAAAGTACTGCTGGTAACTCCACCCTGCATGCGTCTAGTTTCCACCCCTACCACCTGATTAAAAGTATACCACACAGGGAGTTTCTGAGACTGCGGAGAATTTGCAGTACCGATCAGGAATTCGAAAAATGTGTCAGTGAAACCACCAAGAGATTTGTAAATAGGGGCTACAGTAACCATATCATCCAGTCAGCCCTTGATAAGGTTAATGAGGTCTCACGAGAAGACTTACTGCTCAACCAGTCTTTGAGGTTATCAAGGACGGCTTGTACTGAAGATACAGCGAATAAAACTAGTCAGGAAACCCGCTTCATAACCACTTATAACAGACAACATAGGCAAATCAGAGCTATAATTAACAATAACTGGCCTATAATTAGAACAGACGTGATTCTGGGAGAATTATGTCCATCGCAACCCACGTTAATGTTCAGGAAAGCGAAATCCATGCACAATGCTTTGGTTAGAAGCAGCCCAGAGATACATTGTAGGGACTCGAAGCCCATAACTATGTGGCTGGCACCAAAAAACGGGTTCTACAAATATAGCTCGTGTCGAGCATGTAAGTTTGGTATCAACACGACCCAATATTCTTCTGTATTTGGCCCCACCATCAATCAACTCAAGGGGATTGACAACTGCCGTACAGAATTCGCAGTATATATATTAACATGTACCCTGCGGTTTGCAATACGTGGGGAGTACCAAATTGCATGTGCATGTGCGAATTCTTCAACATCTTGGGCAATTGTTAACTCTGATATGTCATACCCAGTGGCCAGGCATTTTAAAGCAGTCCATAACAATAATCTGAGCTGCTTGAAATATCTTTTTATAAGTGCAGTGCTCACGTTAAGAAGAGGAGGGAATAGAGACAAAATACTGAGGCGGTTGGAGTCCAGATTCATATTGGAGTTAGACACACGCACACCTAATGGACTCAACAATGGGGAGGAACTCCACAGTTTTCTCTAAACGCAAGAAGGGTCATAGAGTGATGTGCGTAGATCCTTGTCGTACTGACATCTTTCAACATCTTTTAAAGTTATGAAATAGAGGAAAGACAAGTTACAATCTGCCCACTGTTGGTCAAAGTTGGGTTTAGCTAGATAGGCGGTCATTCTTTATAAATTCCAAACTGATTCCGAATAAATAGCACTTTATTTTCCAGGAAAGCTTCGCCAACCATAGTGAGATATATATTAGGCAACTTAGTTTCTTCACTGAAGGGAGTTAGAACAGAGCTGGTGGTCCAGCATGATAACGTATAAAAATACTGCTGCCCCCTATGTCCCCTTAAAAGTATAGGGTTTTAATCTTAGCACTTAAGCACTTTTCTTACACACCAAGGCACTTTTTTTTATTTTATTTTTTTTGCACTGACTGTTAGCAATACTTAGGTAGGTCGTTTCAGTACAACAGGTTTGACCAAATGTGAATCACCTTTAAGTGAATGTCTATTTATTATGTCTAAATAGTATAGTGTCAAGATTAGCTGCGGTTACATATACTAGAAAGTAATTAAAAAGATGAAAGCATTGGGGCTACGAAGGTATTTGCACTATGCACTTTATTATAATATCATGAGGAAACAGGTGCCATATTCATGAGGGATGTATCTGCACTATGCACTTTATGATTACTTAATGATAAGATTTGTACTATTTCTATGAAGGATGTATTTGCACCTTGCACTTTATTATAATCCCATGAGGCAACATGTACTATATCGATGAAGGGGTCTGTACCACTCCACAATACATCGGAAAGAGTAATGAATTGTGGCAAATGAGAAACACTGCATTTAAGCTGATATAACGTTTTATCATAGAGTTGTGGTACCCCTACTATATCATGTTGCAACAAATAAGATACTTTTGACCAGCACCCAAATGTCAATTCTACTTTGCATTTTAATTATTTAGACAGGGCGGACTCTGCTTTAGTCGTCTTAACATGAGTTTTTAATTGAGCTAAAATCAATTAGAATAAATATTCAATTTGATGGAGAAATGACATTAGCAAGTTTGTGCCTATTAATCTAAAAACACTAATTAAAACAAACTGTAATCTAGATTTTAATAGATGTAATTGAAGTCATAGTCTGTTGTCCATGACCAGTCCTTTGTGCGATCACATGATGGTGTGTGTTTTACTTTAAATGATGGTCTTTTAATAGTGTCTTGTTATATATATATATATACATATATATATATATGTAGATATATCGATAGACTCCCTCTAGACCCACCCCCAGCCCATAAAAACTCTGCCCACCCCACCTCCACCTGTACGTAAACAAGCCGAGCCAGCACTCAGATGTACCGCACCGGGAGGGAGGGATGGTCCTTGAAGGAAGGCGAGGGAGTAGGACTAGGAGTAATGCCATTATCAATAGTAATGGACACATTACCTCCCGTCCCTCCCTCGCCTTCCTTCATCACAAGTGAGGACATAGCAAGCAGAAGAAAACAGAGACGGACAACTGAGTGATAAAGAACACCAAAAATTAACAATGTGCCCCAAACCCAGCAGACCAACATCCCTAGTCCCACATAGAGGACAAGACCCTGTGGCCCAGAACAGTATCCAAACGTTCCAGACTAGCAATCCGATAGCGCCGGACAAACGACGAGGGAGAAGACCAGGTCACAGCCCTACAGACCACCACCACAGAGGTACCCGTCAAAACAGCAACCGTAGCCGCCATACCGCGAGTAGAACGCCCCTGAACCCCCACAGGAGGAGCCACCCCTCGAAGTTGCGAAGCCATCAAGACCGGGGACTGAACCCAATGACCCAGCGTAGCAGGGGAAGGCTCAACACCCTCTGCAGCAGGACCAAAGTCAACAAACAAAGCGCCCCCCTTCTGGAAGGACTCCACAACCTGCAGGTACCACAGTAAAGCACGCCGCACATCCAGACAGTGCAAACGAGACTCCTCAGCCGAGGAAGGAGCAGGAAAGAATTCAGGCAAAAACACCACCTGACTGAGATGAAACGCCGAATAGACCTCAGGGACAAAGGACAGTACCGGCACCAAAACCACCCGATCCGAAAAGATCTTGCAGAAAGGACATTTACAAGACAAAGCCCCCAACACACCCAAGCGGTGCGCCGAGGTGACGGCCACCAAAAAAGAGGTCCCAAAAGTCAAGAGTCACAACTCGAGACCCCCAAGGGGCTCAAAGGGAGGACCGGACAGGATAACCAACACCAGCAGCAAATTCCATGAAGGAAAGAACCGGACAGGGCGAGGAAACAAATTCAACAGACCCTGAAAAAAACGAGGCATCAGACCCCCGTCATCCCTCAAATCACGCCAGGAGCCCCGAAAAGCCTGAAGAGCTGCCCACTGCACCCGCAGAGAAGCCACCGACAACCCCAGACGAGCCCCATCCCGAAGGAACTGCAGCACCAAAAAGAGGTCAGAAACTGAGGAATCCAATTCCGTAGCAGCACACCAGGCCGCAAAGGCCCGCCAATACCCAGCAGAGGACAGCAGAGCGGAGGACCTACGGGAAGCTCTTCCAGCTATATATATATATATATTCTCCTTGAACTGTTTCCCACAAGATCTGCCGAATTTGTGATGGGTGCCACCCTGATGTGGGATCTGCTTGTTCCTCAACAACCAGAAAGAATGTGGGTGCACTCGTGGGAGGTTTCTAAAAACGGCTTTATTTATCGCATACGCATTTCAGCAGTTTGCCTTAATCAGTGCATTAAAGCCATACTAGAATAGCACTGTGATTGAGTCTTTTTAAATGTTCAGCGCTCTGATTGGCTGAATCCGGGGCCAATGGGGAGGCAGCATTCATCTTGGAGTGTTGATGACGCGTCGGCATCTGTGTTTTCATACTACAATCATGGGCGTGAGTGCCCCAATTGCCTCTTCCCTCGATGTTTCCTGGATGCCGGGCGACACCCACCCCGCTGGTCCTGCCACCGCCCAATGTTTTCCTGTATGGGCGGCCACATTGTATGGTAAGTTCGTGCTTTTGGCATCCCTCGTCTGCTGCTGGATTTAAAAGTGGTGGATTCCCCGCAGGTGTCCGTCGAATGGCTGGGCACCCTAAATTTGTATAATTTACGACCTGCAGTGGTTGATGGAGTCCAAACAGCGGCGGTTCAGGCAGATTGGAAATAGCTTCTTGAACGATTTCCCCCAAGATCTGCCGAACTCGTGACGGGTGCCACCCTGTATGCGGATGTGGGATCCGCTTGTTCCTTGACAACCAGAAAGAATGTGGGTGCACCCGCGGGATGTTTCTAAAAACGGCTTTATTTATCGCATACGCGTTTCAGCAGTTTGCCTTCATCAGTGCGTTAAAGCCAGACTAGAATAGCAGTGTGATTGAGTCTTTTTAAATGTTCAGCACTCTGATTGGCTGAATCTGGGGGCAATGGGGAGGCAGCATTTATCTTGGAGTGTCGATGACGAGTCGGCATCGGCGTTTTCATACTACAATCATGGGGATGAGTGCCCCAATTGTCTCTTCCCCTGATGTTTCCTGGATGCCGGGCGACACCCACCCAGCTGGTCCTGCCACCGCCCGATGTTTCCCTGTATGGGCGGCCACGTTGTATGGTAAGTTTGTGCTTTTGGCATCCCTCGTCTGCTGCTGGATTTAAAAGTGGTGGATTCCCCGCAGGTGTCCGTCGAATGGCTGGACACCCTAAATTTGTATAATTTACGACCTGCAGTGGTGGACGGAGTCCAAACAGTGGCGGTTCAGGCAGATTGGAAATAGCTCCCTGAACAGTTTCCTACAGATCTGAGGACTGAATAAATAACAACAGTGCCTAATTGCAAGTGGTTCGTGTTTCTCTGTTCGCCACACAGGAGTGCGGAAGTGCGGAGAATCTTTTGTTCTTTCGATATATATATATATATATATATATATATATATATATTCATTGAAAAAAAACACAGGTTTCAGGGACGTTATAGTTAGGCTGACATTTCACTTGTACAAGGGCAGAAAGACCCAACATTGGTGCAACAGAGGCAACAGAGGTGCAGAAAGAGGCAAGTAAACTATAGAAAGAAGCAAGAGAGGTGCAGAAGGAGGCACGAGGGATGCAGAAAGAAACAACAGAGGTGCAGAAAGAGGCAAGAGAACTATAGAAAGAGGAAAGAGAGGTGCAGAAGGAGGCAAGAGGGGTGCAGAAAGAGGCAAGCGAGGTGCTGATAAAGCAACAGAGGTGCAGAAAGAGGCAAGAGAAGTGCAGAAAGAAGCAACAAAGGTGCAGAAAGAGACAACAGGAGTGCAGAAAAAGGCAAGAGAGGTGCACAAAGAGACAAGAGAGTTATACAAAGAGACAAGAGATGTGCAGAAAGAGGGAAGACGAGTGCAGAAAGAGGCTAAAGGGGTGCAGAAAGAAGCAAGAGAGGTACAGAAAGAAGCAAGAGAAGTACAGGAAAAAAAACAGTGGTGCAGAAAAAGGCAAGAGAAGTGCAGAAAGAGGCAAGGGAGGTGCAGAAAGAGGTGAGAGGGGTGCAAAAAGAGGGAAGAGGAGTGCAGAAAAAGGCAAGGGGGGTGCAGAAAGAAGCAAGAGAAGTGCAGAAAGAAGCACAATTGGTGCAGAAAGAGGCAAGAGGGGTGCAAAAAGAGGCAAGAGAAGTGCAGAAAGAAGAAACAGAGGTGCAGAAGGAGGCAAGAGAGGTGTAGAAGAAAGAAGCAAGAGAGGTGCAGAAAGAAGCAAGAGAGGTGCAAAAAGAATGGAGAAGCAGAAAGCAGAAGAGATGTGCAGAAAGAGGCAAAAGAAGTGCAGAAAAAGAAAGAAAGGTACATAAAGAAGCAACATAAATGCATTAAGAGGCAAGAGAGGCGCAGAAAGAAGCAAGAGTGGTTTGCACACCATTGGTACCAATTTAACAACCACATTTAGCAATAAGTAACAGGTGACCATTCTAGGTTTGCAAAGGGCCTTCCACCATGCTGTAACACTTGTCGCTGCAATTTTGGTAACGTTTGAGCCGTTTGAGCTGGAAACAAGGCTTTTTTTGTTCAAATCTGCAGATTAGGCAGCAGATGATGGATTATGTGGCTAATGTGGGAAATGTAAACTGTACGAAAGTTGGTGCACCCAAACAGTCGCATAATTCCAGTGGCCCTGCTCATACCTCTGACTAGGTCCAGAAGTGCTCCTCAGTGGTTCCTTCTTTTTTTGTCTCATTGAGTTCATAGTTTAGCTTCTATGGAAACGAGGAAGACTATACCTGAGGTTACCACTCCACAACACAGACTACCATACCACATAATTACTCTCCATAACACATAATCGCACTCTACATAATTCCTATACACTAAATACCACATACTTTCTATCAACATAATTTCACTGTACAACATACCACATAATTCCACTACACACAAAGTACATCCACTCCACTCCAAAAAACATTAGTAAAAAACTTTTACATTTACAACGCCAATAGCTCTAACTCTTGCAAATGCGAAACCTATTACATTGAAAATGCTTCTTTAAATAGTAGTCACGTTTGCAGAGTGGTGGAGAAAGGGTGCTCGGCCTCCGACCAGCGCTCAGGAATTCTGCTGCGTAGGACTTACAGGAGGTACTAGGAGGGCTTCTTGGCCCCAAAGTCCCTCAGGAGTAAAGTGGACTTCATCTCCCAACCTGTAGTGTGCCAGGAGGCTCGTTTGCAGAGTGGTGGAGAAAGGGGAACGTGGTCTCCAAAGACCTCTTAGCAATCCCACTGTGTGGGACTTACTGGAGGTAACAGGAGGGGTAGTTGGCCCTCAAGGGCAACCTTGGGGACCAACCACCCCTCCTTTTACCTCCAGTAAGTCCCAAACAGAAGCATTGGTAAGTTCTCATAGCAGGCCACGCCCCCTTTGCCCACCAGTCTGCAAACACGCTCCCTGGCACACTCTTGGATGTGGATTGAAGTCCCCTTGCCTCCTGAGGGTCCTTAGGGGCCATCTAGCCCACCTGATACCACCAGTAAGCCCCAGATAGTGGGATTGCTGAGAGGTGGATACAGGCCACGCCCCCTTTCTCCACCACTCTGCAAACGCACCTCCTGGCACGCTCTTGGTTGGGAGATGAAGTCTCCTTGCCTCCTGAGGGTCCCTGGGGGCCAACTAGCCCTCCTGTTATCTCTAGTAAGCCCCACATAGCTGGATTGCTGAGAGTGGTCTGAGGCCACGCCCTTTTTTTACAACACTCTGCAAACACATCTCCTGGTGCACTGCTGCTCGGGGGATGAAGTCCACTTTAGTCCTGAGGTCCTCAGGACACAAGAGGACCTCATCGCCCCACCAGCAGTGCGCCAAGAGGCGCGTTTGCAGAGTGGTGTAAAAAGGGGCGTGGCCTCATACCACATCTCAGCAATCCCACTGTGTGGGGGTTACTGGAGGTACCTGGTGGGCTAGTTGGCCCCTAAGGACCCTTATGATTCAAGGGGACTTAATCCCCCAACCCCGAATGCGCCAGGAGGCGCGTTTGCAGAGTGGTGCAGGGAGGGGGCGGGCCTCCGGCAAGATGCTGGCTTCTCTTTTATTTTTTTATTGTTAGAAGGGGGGCACCACACTGAAACGACCCTCGCAGTTTTGCCCCTCGAACTCTACTATGGGTCCCGAAGTGTTAGTGTTAGTGTTCGAAAGTAAAATATTAGATGAGATTGCTGCCCTTGAACAAAATAAAGGGCACCAGGCTTTTAATAACGTGAGTCGTGACGACTGGCAGGCAATCAGTAGTCTTCAAAATAACCATCTGCTCACTATAAAATCAGCAGATAAGGGTGGGGCAGTGGTGGTAATGAACTCCACGGACTATGAAGCAGAGGTGCTAAGACTGTTGGGGGCACGTAACAACTATCAACCACTACCTCGTGACCCCATTAATGAACTACAAGAGACCATCAATGTGATGGTAGGAACAGCCAAAGAAAAAAAGTGGATAACTGTGAAAGAAGCTGAGTTTTTGATCAATACCAAACCTAGGACCCCGGCATTCTACATCCTGCCTAAAATACACAAGCCACAGAGTCCTCCCCCCGGCCGACCGATCGTGTCGGGTATTCAACCGTTATCGCAATTCGCCGATTTTTTTCTTAGAGAGTCAGTGGTGAAACAACGGTCTTTTGTCCAGGACACTATGGATATCTTAAACATACTGGAGGATACCCAGTTTGACTCCACATGTGAGCTTTTGGTAACGATTGACATCGAGTCATTGTATACCTGCATACCCCAAGATGCCACGTTGGTGGCAGCAGCGCGTGCTCTGGGGGAGCAGGAGTGGTTTTATGATACTCCACAATCTTTTGTATTACAATGTATCGAACTGGCTTTGACCCGTAACTATTTTAGTTACAAAAACAATCTCTATTTACAAACCACGGGGACATCTATGGGCGCAACTTTTGCGCCCAGCCTGGCCTGCATCTATGTAGGCCAGTTTGAGGAGAATTGTATTTACCATCAGTCTAATCCCTTCCAGAGAAATCTTCGCCTCTGGAAGCGGTATATAGACGACGTGCTATGTATCTGGTCTGAAACGGAGGAAGTCTTACTTGATTTCCTGAATTGGATAAACAGTCAAGACATCAGCTTACGGTTTACTTGGTCGTATAGTAGCCAGAAGGCTGTTTATCTTGACCTTGACATTTTTGTGGAGAACAATGCACCGCGGTACACCAGAAGTTGACTGACAGGAATTCCCTCCTACATTATCAGTCGTATCACCCCAGGGCGTTACGAGATAACCTCCCGGTCGGGCAGTTCTTGCGATATCGCAGGAACTGCTCCACCACGGCGTTATACATTGAACAATCTGAAGGACTTTGTGAAAAATTGACACAGAGGAATTATCCCCGAAAGATCTAAATCTAAATCTAAATCCGTATTTGTAAAGCGCAAACTACTTACCCTTACGGGTCTCAAGGCGCTGGGGGCCGTCGTGGAAATTAAGTGAGCTATTGCCCAGAGTCACATGGTGCTGAGCTGAGCTGCCGCCAGAGCCGGGGATCGAACCGTGAGCCCTGTGCTCCGAAGTCAGCTGCCCTGGCCGCTGCACCACACCTCTCCACGATAGTGAACCACGCCAGAAAAAGAGCACTGAATACCCCCCAAAGTGCACTTTTAGAGAAAAATCTAAGAACCAGAAATGATTGTCTGCCGGTCGTGACGACTTAAGACCCATTAGCCATCAAAATTCGACAGGCCATACGTAAGCATTGGGCCTTGCTATCCACTACTGATTTTAAAATGCCACCTCCTTTAAACGGGCTAGTAACCTTAAGGACAAACTGGTACATACTCAGGCTAGACCTAATCAGAAGGAGATTACCATTCCACCTGGACATTATCCTTGTGGTACTTGTTCAGTGTGCAACCTTACAAAGAAAACCAATAGTGTTTGCTTAAGGTCGGGGAGAATATGGCACTTGACACAATTCAGTAATTGCAACACGACGAATGTTGTTTATCGTTTTACATGTCAATGTGGATTGCATTATATAGGGCTCACTACACGAAAAATCAAAGTTAGAGTGCAGGAACATCTGAGTACTATCAAAGCAGGAAAACTGACCACCAAATTGGTACAACATTTCAAAGAACACAACCAGGTACTCCATACATTTACATGGGTGGTGTTGGAAAAAGTGGTAGGGAACGCACACAGTATAGACAGAATTTTGGCCGCAAGAGAGGCACGTTGGATTTTCCAAGAAAAGACTGATCAGATCGGATTGAACGATCTTATAGAATGGAAAAAGATCAATGGTTGATACACTGTGTATGGAAGCATTTATGAGTGTGCAGAATTGTCCTTTGGTATCCGTGAGGTGTGTTTCCTGTTACTTAACCATTGGCCCTGAGATGCTGTTCATCCCTACTGAGCTCGCATGGATATAAGTACTGCATCAATTTGGCTAGCCAGTAATGGCGATGTATTCTTTATTGAAATATGGTAACGGGCATTAGTAGTACTTAGGATGTGTGATCTTATTAAGATACAAGTATTAGGACCATCAGTGTGTTCAAGAATATTTTGTTGTGCATGGGAACGGTCTTATTAAAATTTGGTATATGTGTATTACTGTTGGTATCAGAATGCGGGCATTTTTCACCTCTACGTCAATATTAAGATCGTTTGACAGCAGTGAAATATGTGTCTAACATTGTCCTTTTAAAGAAGTTTTGCGGATGGATTACGCTAGGGCGGCACTACTTATGACCTATTCCAATATGGCCACCCTGGTTTTTGAAAAATCACGTGACTTGAGGATCGCGTCTGCGTGCATTAATAATGAGCGGCTGAAACGCCGGGAGCGAGGGGATGAGAGGACGCGCTCCCGGACGTGCAGGCGGTAAGGCTGTTAGGGAAATGCCCATAGCGTAGGTGAGTAACTTGTGAATGTCACGGATTGGATTGGATAATTGGACCTGTGGCCATTCGATGTAGCGTAACTATGGTATCTGCATAGTATCCCGGGGGAATCCATTGAGTCCACCGTGTGTACACACAGAAATGACAGTGTCAGTCCAAGGCTGTGGGTGTAGGTTCGTAAATGGCGAGCATTCACGTGAACTGTGGGTATGTTGCAACTGCCGGAATGGAGGCTAGTTGACACACAGGGGTAGACCAGCACCCTGTAAGTTGCCAAGACTCGACATGCCTCGACATGCCTGAACAAAGTGATACAAAAGGGGATGATGGACGGAACTAGGATGCTTGTTTCCGGTCCAGGGAAGACGTGGCTTGGCAGTTCGGGCTGGACTGTTCCCATGAGGCACAGGGTCAGACTGATTTGCATATGGCCATGTCTGAACTGGGGTGGTGGAGTGAGCTAAAGAATGATGATGGATTAAACCCAGATCAGTTGACTGGGGGTGAGTGTTTGATTGGCTCAAACGTTCCGTCCATCATCCCCTTTTGTATCGCTTTGAACAAAGTTGACAGCTGAAGAAGCATAGAATCTGTCTAGTTGTGAATATTAGATGTATCCGATTTGTGCGAATAGCCGATTTGGCGCATAAACAAGATTGAAGTTGGTGCAGGTGGGGCTGTGAGGCACTGCGGATGACAAACTATGTGTCTTTTAATCACTTTTTAGATTCCATACAACAGTAGGTGTATGTGCCTAGAAGAGGGACTCACGATTGGAGTATCCCTCAAGTGACCAAGTGGAGAGCTGGTACGAGGGACTTTGGCTTCCACATGGTAATGAGTGCTTCTGGAAGGAGTAATGATGTGTGTTCCATTTAAAGATGGAGGTTTCTGGTTGAGTAACATGATTTCCTTTTCCTTTGCATTTGACAGTCATTGTGTATAACACTATAAGTGTCCAGTAAGGTGATTGACGACCTCACTGCCCTGACGAAATTGCCAAGAAATTGAATAGGCAGTGAAACATGTCGGCCCATCATCAAGTGGTCTGCACACATGCAGGTTGTTTTTTATTTGAATAAGTGCACGAGTTGAAAATAAAACTGGTATCGGGAATCGTGCATCTTATTTCAATCTTAACCTCACGGGGTCGTACTCGTGGTATTGGTGATACATACACCACACGTTCTTTTTCTTTCACCACTATTTGTTTTGGACACTATTTTCATTTTTTAAGGCAAGATGGCTACCAATGATGAGAAACGTGGGCATAGCTGGTCCCGGCAGCAGTGGGTAGGTCCTTGGACACATTGCGTACTACGCAAACTAAATGGGGAAGTTCCTCATATCTTGACCTGCCGGGGTTTGATGAAGCAGTAGTATATCCCAATTAGAGTAGAACCAGAACTACCAGCCATTAGACAGAGTAAGTCATGGTGGCTTAAATCCCAAAAATTAATTTATTTTTGTTTTCCGGTCCACCTTAGTTTAGATAGTTTTTAAACTTTAGGTCCTGACGAATCGCCTCTAGACTTGTAGAATTGCGATGAAACATGTTGACCAACCACACGGAAGAGCGCCACACCTAAGACATTAACCTAGCTTTGCGCCTTTCTTCTTTATTTTAATCAGGGTAGGAGACCCCACAATTAAAGTTATTTTTGCTGGTACTCCCAACCCTGTTTTAACTCACATAAACATCACACACCACTTATTCATCTACACTCACTAAATCTCTCACACCCACGGCACCAAACGGCTATTTGGAAAAAGATCTCCGCCAAAGTGCCCCTCATCGGGAGCCCGTCAGGCGATGCCGCGCCGGCCAGACGAGGAGCAGCCCGATGATGAAGCATGACACCCAACTGGGTGTGTGAGGGCATTACATTCCAAAGAAATGGATTCCCATCTCTTTTGACACTGTAGCCTACTGTTCCTTGTATACTGCTAAATTCTAGATCATTCAGGAACAGCACAACTTTAATTTTCATAGCTGGTGAGAACCAACCAGCCAGCTCCATTGGTGTTGCGCACATGAGGTGCCTTCTTGTCCTTTCACACTTTTTTGGTTTATACACATGTATATGTGACTTGTGTTGATAATATTATTGGTGGCACACTTCTGTATAAACGGAGGGTGCGGATTTACAGTGACTGTCGTTTGTAAGGGTTCAGGATCAAAATTCAGGCAATAAAGTGGGAGGACATTACCTCAGTTAAAAGTGAGGATTGTTGATGGGAGAAATAGTTACGAAACCCCCCTTCCTCCACTTATATTTTTCCTCAATAGAAAGAGCCTTTGATGATCAGGTCTTATTGTTGTTATTGCTCGCTTCCATGAAGCCAAGCAGAAGTTTGCAATGACCCTGCCATTGCAAACTGCAATGTCCCGGGGGTAGGCACCCCGGAACATTGCTGGAGCCGGCCCTGGGGGGTGGCGGTCCCCAGGGCCAAGGAGGGCTCCCCGCGCAGCCCCCCTCCCAACTGATGTGAAGCCTCGGGGAGGTGGCAGTCCCCGGGGCCAGGGGTCCGCAACAAACCCCCGTATTTTTTTTTTTTAAACAGTTTTTTATTAAAAAAGATGCAGCAACAAGTGACAGTACATTGACATTTTGGATAGAAGGTGAGTAAGAGGACATCACAATAAATCCAATTCTTGACCCAGTAGAAGCCCAACGCAGTACATCCAAAGCAGTACATTACGATCCCTCGGGGGGGGGGAGAAAGCCCACCCACAGATAGGTAAGCCAGAGCGGACTAAGCTAAACCTGATTACTCTCACTACACGCTCTCAACATACACTCCGTCCCATTCCACTAGTCTCTCCCGTCTCAGCTCCACCGTCGGGGAAACACATATCTCACCCCTGTATTTGTTCCATCGTCCCCATTTGTGAATCCATTTATGTGGGCATCCCCTTCCTTTGTAAACAGTTTTCTCCGCAATCATGGCGTGGTCCATATCCCTAGCCCAGTCTGACAGCAATGGTAGTGTGTCCACACCTCACTTCTGAGCTATGTTCCGTTTCGCTATGCCCCACCCCATCATGGCCCAAGTTTGTTCAGCTTGTGTGAGGTCAGTTGCTTGCCAAATATTAAGGAGGCACAGTGCGGACGTCGAGTGTAGGGGCTTATCACAGGTCCTAGCTAGTTGTCTGGTGACGTCTGTCCAGTACCGTCGTATGGGGGGCAGTCCCATAAAATATGCATAAAGGTACCTGTCTGATTACAGTGCCGAAGACAGAGAGCGCTCGGTCTCCTACCCAGCCGATACAGCAGCGGGGCATCAAAGTATACTCTATGGAGGACTTTAAGTTGAATCAAACGTATACGCATCGGAATAGCTACCTCTCTGGGCGAGACCAGCGCCTCCATCCAATCCTCATCAGCTAGGTCCCCCAGGTCTGCCTCCCATGTCATACGTAATTTCACCAGTGGATCAGCCCGATTATTAATCAATTTTTTATAGGTGAGGGAAATAGCCTTACGAGGCATACGATCCAACAGGAGCCTATCCTCCAGTGGAGAGGAGTCCGGCAAAGAGGCGTCCTTAGGTAGGGCGGAGTCAATGGCGTGACTAATTTGAAGATATCGGAATTTTTCACCTGGCGCTAGGTGGTACTTAACTTGAAGATCAGAAAACGATGCCTTAATGCCCTTAATCCACATGTCCCCCACTGTTGAAATCCCGATGAGGTCCCATTTATCGAAGCCCGCATATGCACTAAGTCGCCCCAAAATGTCAGGTTCCCACAAGGGGGTAGCCTTCGTTAGGCGTCCCTGCCAGCCCATCCGTCGCTGAACACCATGCCACACCTCCACCGTACGCGCCGTCGGGCCCGTAAGATTCAATTTCTTGTGTTTGGTATACAGTGCTCTGTGATAGCCCCCCTTCCCCATCAGCCAATGGTCAGTCCGGAAACCAGGATCCTCGCGCCGCCCGAACACCCATTGGCTAATGGCCGCAAGTTGCGAGGCCTGATAATAGAGGCGCAAATCCGGTAATCCAATCCCCCCATCGTACCAACCCCTGGTGAGTTTGACCATAGCTATGCGAGGTTGTTTACCGTCCCACAACAAGTCTCTCACTGCTGCCTCGATGTGTAAAAAATACGTGGAAGGGATAGGGATGGGAGTGTTTTGGAGGGCGTAAAGAAAGCGCGGCAGGGCTAGCATCTTAAACAACGACGCACGCCCCAGTAGTGTGAGGGGAGCGTCTTCCAGTTCGTGACGTCCGCGCGAAATCTCTGCAACGGGCCTAGTAAATTCTGTTAAAAAAATAGTGTGGCATCAGTTGTTACAAAAATTCCCAGGTATCGAAAGCCTCGGGTCGCCACTGGTATATCATATCCCCGTGGATTGCGTGGGGGGGCTCCCCAAAGAGGATACAATTGGGATTTAGACCAATTGATCTGGTATCCAGAATGTGCCCCAAAGATATGAAAGATGTGTAATACCCGATGGATCGATCGCTCTGGTGAGGCTAGGTAAAGCAAAATATCGTCCGCATATAGTGATATGCGGTCTTCGTGGTCCTCGGACCATTTAAGCCCTCTGATAGCAGGGTCCCCCTGATCCAAGTTGCGAGTGGCTCGAGCACAAGGGCGAAAAGCAGCGGTGACAACGGGCACCCCTGCCGTGTTCCTCGGCTAAGGGGAAAGGGGGTAGAGCGGTGGTTGTTAACCGAAACATGGGCCATGGGCAAGGTGTATAGAAGTTTAATCCAACCCCGGAATTTGGGTCCGACCCCGACACGGGTGAGAACAGCAAACAAATAATCCCATGCGATGGTATCGAACGCCATTTTCGCATCAAGCGCTAATAATACCACAGCTTCTTCCAGGGTGGCCACACGGCCCAATGCGCCATGTACCCGACGTAGATTACGCGCCGTGTTCCGCCCCGGCAGAAACCCCGATTGATCCGGATGGATCAAGTCTGATAGATAGGGGAGCAAGCGGTTCACCAGTAGTTTGGCCAAAATTTTAGCCTCCACTGTTATGAGCGAGATGGGCCTGTAGGAGGCGCATTCATCTATCGGCTTACCTGGTTTATGGATTACCACGATGGTAGCTACCCGAATATCAGCCGGGAGGACGCCTTTTCCATAACTCTCAGTGTACAAATTAAGTAAATGGGGTGCGAGTATGGAGGTCATGGGCTTAAATAACTCAATCGGGAGTCCGTTGGGGCCCATAGCTTTGCCTGCGTGAACGTCTTGAATTGCCTTCTGAATTTCCTCTACCGATAAGTCGTTATCTAACGTCACACTGTCCTGTTCGGAGAGGCCCACCACCTCGATAGTGGCAAGAAGTTCTGTCGCCATGGACGCCTGGGAGTCAGGTGGGACACTGTACACCTCCTCATAATACTTCGAAAAGGTCTCGGCAATGCCTTGGGGGTCAGTCACGATCTCGTCGTTCGATCTCTTAATGGCACGTACCCATCTCGCAGCTTGTTCTTTGCGCTCCAGCCATGCCAGCAATTTACCAGTGCGCTCCCCCTGTTCATATACCCGATGTCTAGTGGCAAGTGCGCGTCTATTAGCGTTCTCCAGGAGCAACTGCCTATAATCTTGTCTTTTAATACTCAGCAGATGTTGAGTATCGGCCTCTGGGCTCTGGTCGCCAGAGCCCTCAAGGTGTAGAATCTCAGTTTCCAATTCCACCACCCTCCGACGGCGCTCAGCCCTGTAGCCCACCATCGCTGATAGGGCCCTACCCTTAATCACGGCCCCATATGCCCCCCACAAGGTAATTGCGGAGCTAACCGAGCCTGTATTTTCTGTAAAAAAGTATTCAGTGTCCCTCCGCAGGGTCTCTCGGATGTGTGGGATTTTTAGTGCCCAGGGTTGGATTCGGATCGGACCCGGTTGTGGTGCATGTGGTGCACCAAGTATCGCGAAAACAGGGGAATGATCTGAAATGCCTCGCGCTAAACATGTTGAGTCAGAAAATGCGTGTATATGCTGGGCGTGTGTGAACAAATAATCAAGACGTGAGCGACTGCCATGCACTCCAGATTGAAATGTAAATCGTGTTTCCCGCGGATGTGACCATCTCCAGACATCTATCATCCCCAAGGCATCTATAAAATCACGTAACTGGGAGCATTGTGTAGTACCGCGCCTGGGCGGGGACCTGTCCAGCAGGTCGTCCATTGTCAAATTAAAATCACCTCCCATAAGCAAGATTCCAACCGGTAAGTTTAATAACAGCGGCCCTATGTCAGTCAATGTCAATCGTTGCAAACCCGGTGGGGCATACACAGCTATAACGTTTAGGACCGTTCCCTCCCACAGACCAGTGCAAGCTGCATATCTTCCTTGCGGATCCGTCCAAACCGTCTGTAACACATAGGGGCACCCCTTACGAAGCAGGATTCCCACCCCTCTGGACCCAGTAGTGAACCCCGAATGTACCACCATGCGATATCCCTTCCGATCCAGGGCCTTGCAGGAGTTACCAATTAAGTGGGTCTCTTGTAACAACACTAGGTCAAGTCCCTGTAGGTGGATATATTGCATCACAATCCCTCTCTTAATCTTGTCACCCAGCCCATTGACATTCCACGTTATAGCTTTAATTCCCTGATTTCGTGCCATGAGTGATAATTAACAATATAACGATAGCTTCGTGGGGCACACAGCCTCGCGAGCAGTTATCAATCCCGATCTGGGCCCCCCCAAGGTCCACCCCCTTGGACATCATTCGTCGAGCCTCTCCCACCACAAATATATCATGGATGTCGGCAAAAATGTGCATATTCGATCTGTCCACTTGTTCTGCTGCAAAACATTCAACAATACAATCCCTCCAACAAGTAAAAGGCAAACTTACCCCGAACCCTGAAAATATACCCCCCTCCCTGCCTCCCTGCTTAACGGGACTAAAACCGCCCGCCACCCCCAACATGCAGAGTGCCTGTCGCCCACCCATTTTACAATTCTAGGGAACGCACGCTACCCCACTCCCCTGATAATCATTTGCATTCAATCAACCCTCCACTCCCCAGCCCCGCCCCCCCTATAACATAACCCACAGCCCAGAGGCCCATTACTGTCCACAACAAATGTCTCGCAGCCCTCTCTTTCCGCCAGAGGCCTAATTTCCAAAGTATAGAAGGACAACCCCAACCTCCCGTAGCTCTATGAAACCGTTTGGGTGTGTTTATCAATCCACACGACTGACAGACCATAAAACTCGAGGACGCTCCCTCAAGTTGGATCCATATCAACGTACAAATGGAGGGAGCTCCCCTCACACTTGCCATCCAATCCACCCAGCTGAGCTCGCCAGTTCGGAAGGTCTCATGCTTGAGCTTACCTTCTGCGATTCCCCGGGAAGTCTCACCCATCCAGGGTCAAGCAATTACAGTCTTACCATTCATGAAGTCAGCGCCCCCCTGTGTGTCCCTGAGAGTCTGAGTCAGAGTGTGAAGGCGATTGTCTCTGCTGGCGCCAGTCAGCCTGACCATCTGCCGCCGAGGGTCCTTTCTGTGATTTCTTCTCGACCGTACGCCAGCCCTCCAGCCAATCCCAGGCCTCCTCAGGTCGAGTGAAGAACCATGATTTCCCGTTAGCTTCCACCCGTAGCTTGGCCGGAAACATCATTGCATATTTTACTGCCTTTTCTCGGAGGGCCCGCTTTACGTCAAGGAAGCCTCGGCGTTGTTTCTGGACCCGCAGCGTGAAGTCTGGGAAGAACAGGATCTTGCTGTTATCCAGGGTAAGCGGTGGGGCCACCCGCGCCGTCTGAAGAATAATGTCCCGGTCCCGGAAGTTAAATACTCGAGCCAGGAGTGGTCTAGGGGCGCCCCGGCCTGGGTCGGCCCCCAGGCACCCGGTGAGCTCTTTCAATCGTAAAGCATTTGGAAAGACTTCTAGGCTGTAACCGTGTAAGAACCAGATCTTCCACAAAAGGTCCGCTGCCTGCCCTTCTGCGCGCTCCGGAACGCCAATAATGCGAATGTTGTTCCGCCGCATTCGCCCCTCATAGTCGTCAAGTTGGAGGGCCATCGTCTCCCGGGCGGAGCGCAGCTCGTCTACTTGTTTCTTTAGCAATGTGACGTCCGTAGCCAACTCCTTGGTGGTGTCTTCTACTGCACCCACTCTTTCCGTTACTTTTCTCATGTCCGCACGGATGAGGGCCACCTCCGTGGCCACTGTGTCGATTTTAACCTCGAGGGAGGTCCGTATCGCTGTAATTGCCTCCAGCAGATCTTTGTTCGAGGGCTCCGCGGCATCCCCGGGGGTCGCCGTCTCCGTTCGATCCTCAGCTTGTTGCTTCTGCAATACAAACTTATCCAGCTTGGACTGCGCCACCGTCCGGTTGGTACGTCCAGTTGCCATTTTTATTATCGCGGCGTTGGGCTCCTCCGGAGTCAGGGCGCCACTGCGACTCTTCGCCGTCCGCTGTGAGCAACACACCCACCCGGCCTGTCGGTTTTTGCAGTGGGCACCCTATACCACCAGGCGTCAGGCTAGATGCTGTAGCGTAGGTTGGCGGCCGTGGGGACCGCGCACTCCACTGTTCAAGCTGTAGGCCGCTGGTATGGGGTCAAGCTCAACCTACTGATAGCGAAAACCCCTCTCTATTCGATGGTCCGCCGCGCTCCCTCCAGTGGCCAATATACTCTGTACGCTCCGGGGTCCCCCACCAGGCCTCGCAGCCGCGGCCGCGGTCTATCTTACGTTTTATTGGGCCCTGTAGCAACCAGGTGCAGTCTTGTAGAATTACCGCTGCGTCACAGTTCGTTTGCAGCGCAACTGGGGCCCGGGGATCTATCCCAGCCGGGAGTCCACCCAACACACTGTGCCCATCTATTATCCACCGACCTCAGAGCTCATTCTGGCCCACACGTGGTCTCATGCTCCTTACTGCGCCACCGCGCGCCTCGGGGGTCCCCCAGATGCACCTCCAGTTGGGGGCCCGCCAGCGGTCTCTTCGGCAGCGATGGGGTACAAATTCCCAGGCTCCTTCAGGCTCCCGGAGGCCCGCTCACCCCTGTCGCGCTCCGGTGCCAGCTGCGTCTCGCCGAGGGGGTCGTCGTCTCCCCCGATCCGCCCTCGTCCCTCACTGGACCTCGAGGAGGATCACCACCATCACCGTCCGCTCTCCTGTCCGCACACTCGGCAGCGAGGGGCCCCACAGCACTCTCCCAGGGCCTCAAGCAGGTGGGCCGCAGCCGCGGGCTCGCGTGAAACGCGCCCGCACGTCCCCTCACCTTGAGCAGCACTGCAGACGGCTCTGACCCGTTCCGCGGGTCACGCTCAGGGCCGCTTCCGCAATCGTCCCCAAACTCGGTCCGCGAGTCACCAAGCACCCCCGCTACACTCCGACGGCACCAGGGTGGGGACAGGGCCAGCGGGAGATAGGGAATTCAGGATGTTGCAGGAGTGGCACTCCGGAGCTAAGTTACCGAGCGGCCATTCCTGTCGGCGGTTAGCCACGCCCCCCCCCGGACCCCCGTATTTGAATGAGGTGTGCCCTGGGGAGGTGGTGGTCCCTGGGGCAGTGTGGGGGGGCTAGAGCCCCCCACATTTCCATTTTACAAGTAGCCCCATGGAGGTGGTGGTCCCCGGGGCTTGGGCCTTGGACCACCTCTCTGCAAGGCAGCCCTGTGGCGCATACTGGAGGTACCTGGTGGGCTAGTTGGCCCCCAGGGACCCCCAGTATTGAAGGGGAATTAATTCCCCAACTTAAAACGCGCCACAGGGCGCGTTTGCAGAGTGTTGCTGGGAGGGGGCGGGGCCTCGGCACGATGCCGGTCTTTTTTTAAATTTGTTTTTTTTAGAAGGGGAGCTGTGTGGCCCCCTTCTTTTTCCTTTTTTTGGGCCCTGGGGACCCCATCCCACAGGGCCTGACCCCTTTTTTTAAAATGTTTTAAAAATTTTAACGGGAAGAGGGCCGCGTGGGCCCCCCTCCCGTGGCCAATTCCGGCCCCGGGGACCCCATCCCCTGGGCCATTGCCACATTTATTTATTTTTAAAAGGAGGGGGGCTGCGTGGCCCCCCTCCTGAGGCCTGTATTGGCCCTGAAGACCACATCCCCCGGGGCTGGCCTTTATTTATATATATATATTTTGGGGGGGAGGGGGGCTGTGTGGCCCCCCTCCCGGGCCACTTCTAGCCCCGGGGACCCCATCCCCCGGGGCAGGCCCTATCCATTGGGGACTGTGGGGGGAGCCCCAATGCCCCCACGGTCCAGCTGGCTCCCCGCAACCTGCAGGAGCCGGCATTGCTTTTCCACACGGGGAGCTGCTGACATGCAGCTCCCCGTTTGGAAAAGCAATCTGGTTTGAATTTTGGAAGCGAGAGCAGGTTTCCCTGCTCTCGCTTCCAAAATCCCAACCAGTGTTTGCTATGGCAGGGCGGGAGCCGCGAGGCTCCCGTCCTGCCATAGCAAACAGCAGTGTCCCGGGGGTGGGCACCCCAGGACACTGCAGGAGCTGGCCCTGGGGGGTGGTGGTCCCCAGGGCCATCACGGGCTCCAGGAGGGGGGCCGTGTGGCCCCCCTCCCTATGTGATTAAAGCCCCGGGGAGGTGGTGGTCCCCGGAGCTCGGGGGTCCGTAACGGACCCCCGCATTTCCATTTTAGTGCCCCGGGGAGGTGGCGGTCCCCGGGGCGTGTGGGGGGGCTTGAGCCCCCCCACACAGGATTATTTTATTTTTCAAAACTAGCCCCGGGGGGTGGTGGTCCCAGGGGCTGCGGGGGGTCCATGTGCCCCCCCACGAATACTTAATAAAAGCAAAGGGGGGTGGCGGTCCCCGGGGCTTGGGCGGCCTTGGAGGCCACCCCACACATTTAAAAAGAAGCCCCGGGGGTGGCGGTCCCCGGGGCTGCGGGAGGGCCGAGTGCCCTCCTACACATCATTTTAACCAAGCCCCGGGGCTGCGGGGGCCCCCATGGCCCCCGCATATATTTTTTGCAAGTGCCCCCGGGACCTGGCCCACCCGGGGGCCTCAATTAAATAAAGCGCGGGAGCCCGCGCTTCATTTTTTAAAAAAATTTCGGCGGGATTCGCGGACCCAGCGCAAATTTCGCTGAAATTTAAAAAAAAAATGCTTTTTTTGGCCCTGGGGGTCCTTCTGGGACCCCCTGAGCAGGCCTAGGGGGTCAGGGTGTTTCTACCCTGCCCCCTTTTCTTGTTTTTCGCGTTTGTTTCCCTGTTTTCTTGTGACTTGGTTCTACCGAGTCACAAGATGGGTGCCAACACTTCCTGGTTTGGAGAGTTGACAGCCAATTAGAATAAAGCTCGTGGTCGGGAGGGTCCGCGGATCCACCGCGCCTCTAGATATCAAAACTTTTATTTTTTTATTTTCTCAGCAACTACTGAACGGATTTACACAATTTAAAAAAAAGGGCTCTTTCTGAACCAAGGGCTACCCTTTTGCCAAATTTGGTGTAATTCCGTTTAGCAGTTCGAGCTGTAGCCGTGTCTAAAGTTTCCTATGGGAAATTGATTTTCCGACCTCTTTTTTTTTAATTTCTCAGGAACTACTGAACGGATATACACCATTTAACAAAAAGGGCTCTTTGAGATGTCATCAGTGATGTCATCAGTGATGTCACTGACCATGTCATGAGTGATGTAATATGTGACGTCATCAGCAGTGCATTGCGGGGGCGTGAGTTATAGTTAGCTGAACTAACTATAACGGGGAAATTTCACTGGTTTTGTACGAGTGAAATGTCCAACTAACTATAACTGTCCCTAAAACCTAAGGTTTTTTCAGTGAATTTCTAAGGTTTTTTAAATGCTAATTTCTAACTATAACGTGCCTGAAACCTATGGTTTTTTCAGTGAATTTCAAAGGTTTTTTAAATGCTAATTTCTAACTATAACGTGTCTGATACCTATGGTTTTTTCAGTGAATTTCAAAGGTTTTTTAAATGCTAATTTCTAACTATAACGTGTCTGAAACCTATGGTTTTTTCAGTGAATTTCAAAGGTTTTTTAAATGCTAATTTCTAACTATAACGTGCCTGAAACCTATGGTTTTTAAGTGAATTTCAAAGGTTTTTTAAATGCTAGTTTCTAACTATGCCTACAGAGCGAGGACATGTGAAGAAAGAAGAAAAAACGCACAGAAAGAAGCAAAAGAATTGCAGAAAGAAGCAACAGAAGTCCACAAAGACGAAGAAAAGATCAGGAAGAAGCAAGACATGTGCAGAAAGAACCAACAGAGGAGCAGAAAGAGGCCTTGTTGCAAAATCATCCTGTGCCTACAACTTTTTCAGACGGGTACTGTTGGTAACTGACTCGGACTAACCAGGCCTAGAGCCAGTGCTATGCTAAAAGACACTTAGAATACAGTGAAAACACCTACATACACTAGGGAACACTATGCGTTGGGGTACCCCTGTGATTAGCATGACCTCCTCTGTAAGACCCTAGTACATAATAGGGCAGGGGGATTAAAACTTCCTCTTAAAACGCGCCCAGGGCGCGTTTGCACAGTGGTGAAGGGAGGGGGGGCCTGAGGTGACATGTGTGCAAACAAGCCCTGCGGCCGTTTTAAGTTGGGAGATTAAGTCCCCTTGAATCCTGAGGGTCCCTGGGGTCCAACTAGCCCACTAAGTACCTCCAGTAAGCGCAACAGAGCTGCGTTGCACAGAGGTGTAAAAAGGGGCGTGGCCTGGACCACCTCTCTGCAACGCAGCCCTGTGGCGTGCACTGGAGTTACCTGGTGGGCTAGTTGGCCCCCAGGGTCCCTCAGGATTCAAGGGGAATTAATTCCCCAACTTAAAACGCGCCACAGGGCGTGTTTGCACACATGTCACCTGAGGCCCCGCCCCTCCCTTCACCACTGTGCAAACGCGCCCTGTGGCGCGTTTTAAGTTGGGGTATTAGGTCACCTTGAATCCTGAGGGTCCCTGGGGCCCAACTAGCCCACCAGGTACTTCCAGTAAGCGCCACAGGCCTGCGTTGCAGAGAGGTGTAAAAGGGGCATGGCCTGGACCACCTCTCTGCAACGCAGGCCTCTGGCGCTTACTGGAGGTACCTGGTGGGCTAGTTGGCCCCAGGGGCCCTCAGGATTGAAGGGAGTAATTCCCCAACTTAAAACGCGCCACAGGGCGTGTTTGCACACATGTCACTTCAGGCCCCGCCTCCTTCCTTCACCACTGTGCAAACGCGCCCCGTGGCGCGTTTTAAGTTGGGGGATTAAGTCCCCTTAAATCTTCAGGGTCCCTGGGGTCCAACTAGCCCACCAGATACCTCCAGTAAGCACCACAGAGCTCCATTGCAGAGAGGTGTAAAAAGGGGCGTGGCCTGGGCCACCTCTCTGCAACGCAGCTCTGTGGCGCTTACTGGAGGTACCTGGTGGGCTAGTTGGCCCCCATTGACCCTCAGGATTGAAGAGGAATTAATTCCCCAACTTAAAACGCGCCACAGGGCGTGTTTGCACACATGTCACCTCAGGCCCCACCCCCTCCCTTCACCACTGTGCAAACGCGCCCCGTGGTGTGTTTTAAGTTGAGGGATTAATTCCCCTTGAATACTAAGGGTCCTTGGGGGCCAACTAGCCCACCAGGTACCTCCATTATGCGCCAGGGAGCTGCGTTGCAGAGAGGTGTTCAGAGGCCACGCCCCTTTTACACCTCTCTGCAACGCAGCTCTGTGGCGCTTACTGGAGGTACCTGGTGGGCTAGTTGGCCCCAGGGACCTCAGGATTCAAGAGGAATTAATTCCCCAACTTAAAACGCGCCACAGGGTGCGTTTGCACACATGTCACCTCAGGCCCCGCCCCTCCCTTCACCACTGTGCAAACGCGCCCCGTGGCGTGTTTTAAGTTGGGGGAATAAGTCCCCTTGAATCCTGAGGGTCCCTGGGGTCCAACTAGCCCACCAGGTACCTCCAGTAAGCGCCACAGAGCTGCGTTGCAGAGAGGTGTAAAAAGGGGCGTGGCCTGGACCACCTCTCTGCAACGCAGCCCTGTGGTGCTTACTGGAGGTACCTGGTGGGCTAGTTGGCCCCCAGGGACCCCCAGTATTGAAGGGGAATTCATTTCCCAACTTAAAACGCGCCACAGGGCGCGTTTGCAGAGTGTTGCTGGGAGTGGGGCGGGGCCTCCGGCACGATTGCGTGTTTTTTAAAAAAAAAATTTGGGGAAGGGGGGCAGTGTGGCCCCCCTTCTTTTTACTTTTTTTGGGCCCTCGGGACCCCATCCCCCAGGCCCCGACCCCTTTTTTAATAAAATTTTTTTTTAAATGAACGGGAAGGGGGCCGCGTGGGCCCCCCACCCGTGGCCAATTCCGGCCCCGGGGACCCCATCCCCCGGGGCATGGCCAGATTTTTTTTTTGATATTTTATGGAGTGGGGCTGCGTGGCCCCCCTCCTGAGGCCTCTATTGGCCCCGGGGACACCATCCCCCAGGGCCGGCCTTTGCGTGATTTTGTTTTTTTAAAATTTATTTTTAGGGAAGGGGGGCCACGTGGCCCCCCTCCCGGGCCACTTCCAGCCCCGGGGACCCCATCCCCCAGGGCCTGGCCTCTCATTGGGGACCGTGGGGGGAGCCCCAATGCCCCCACGGTCCCGCCGGCTCCCCGCGTCCTGCGGGAGCCGGCATTGCTTTTCCACATGGGGAGCTGCTGACATGCAGCTCCCCGTGTGGAAAAGCAATCTGCTTTGCTTCATTGAAGCGAGAGTAGGTTTCCCTGCTCTCGCTTCAATGAAGCAAAGCAGTTTGCAGTGACAGGGCGGGAGCCGTGAGGCTCCCGCCCTGTCATTGCAAACAGCAGTGTCCCGGGGGTGGGCACCCCGGGACACTGCAGGAGCCGGCCCTGGGGGTGGCGGTCCCCAGGGCCATCACTGGCTCCAGGAGGGGGCCGCGTGGCCCCTCCCACCATTGGCAAAGCCCCGGGGAGGTGGTGGTCCCCGGGGCTTGGGGTCCATCACGGACCCCCAAATTTGAATAATTAGAGCCCCGGGAGGTGGTGGTCCCCGGGCGTGTGTGGGAGCTCGAGCCCCCCACACAGGTATTAGTAAAAATAAGAGCCCCGGGGTGGCGGTCCCCGGGGCAGCGGGGGGGCCGTGTGCCCCCGCAAATTTATTAATGAAAGCCCCAGGGGTGGCGGTCCCTGGGGCTTGGGGGGGCTTAGAGGCCCCCCCACACATAAAAAAACAAAGCCCCGGGGGTGGCGGTCCCCGGGGCTGCGGGGGGGCAGTGTGCCCCCCGCAAATATTTGTGCAAAGCTCCGGAGGGTGGCGGTCCCCGGGGCAGTGTGGGGGATTGGGGCCCCCCCACACATTTTTTTACATGCCCCCGGGACTTGGCCCACCAGGGGGCTAATTAATAACGAAGCGCGGAAGCGCGCGCTTCATTTTTTTTATTTTTGCGGCCAGATCTGCGGATCCTCCGCGTATCTCGGCGTTTTTATTTTAAAAAATGCTTTTTTGGGCCTTGGGGGTCCTTGTGGGACCCCCTGAGCGGGCCTAGGGGGTCAGGATGTTTCTACCCTGCCCCCTTTTCTTGTTTTACGCGACTGTTTTTCTGTTTTCTTGTGACTCGGTTCTACCGAGTCACAAGATGGCTGCCAACACTTCCTGGTTTGGAGTGTTGACAGCCAATTAGAATAAAGCTCGTGGTCGGGAGGGTCCGCGGATCCTCTGTGCCTCTAAATATCTAAACTTTTATTTTTGATTTTCTCAGCAACTACTGAACGGATTTACACCATTTTTAAAAAGGTCGCTTTCTGAGCCAAGCAGTACCTTTTTGCCAAATTTAGGGTAAATCAGTTCAGTAGTTTCGGCTGTAGCTTGGCATAAAGTTTCCTATGGGAAATTGATTTTTTTACTCTTATTTTTTGAATTTCTCTGGAAATACTGAACGGATTTACACCATTTAAAAAAAGGGCGCTTTCTGAACCAAGCACTACCTTTTTGCCAAATTTGGTGTAATTCCGTTCAGCAGTTCGGGCTGTAGCCGTGGCTAAAGTTTCCTATGGAGAAAACACGTTTTGGGACCCCCCTTTTTTCTCGGCCCCCGCTTGCCGAATCACCCCGAAACGTTCAGGATGGGAGCTGACCGTAACGGGCCATCAGTTTTGAAAATTTCGTGAAGATTTGTCAACCGGCGCCAAAGTTATTGGGAAAAGAATGTTACGATTTTCCTATGGATAATAGGTCCTAACTATAAGTACCTACTGGCGACCGCCAGTAGGTAATATACCTATACATATATATATATATATATATATGTATATGGAAAGTGTGTCCTTAGGAAGAGCGCTTTTTATTCTCCTTATAATGTTGGCACTGTTTGACGAATCTGCAGGAAACTTGATGTATATAGATATATCATCAAATCATTATTTGAAAGGAACACCCTAACACACCCCTTCCAAAATTGCAATTAGTTATGTGTTTCTAATCCCATTTTGCAATTGTGTATCATGTTAGCCAATTGCAAAATGTGTTTAATACATGGCAAATAAGCCATTTAGTAGTCTCAAACCATGAGATTTAGTGAATCACAGGCTATATGACCACTAAATGACTTAGAGCATCTGGCCCCAGATTTCGCAATTGAAATTTTTCAAAACATATAGACACATAGAAAAATCAAGCATGGTAATGCATCGATTTCGCCTGTGTAATGAATAAAGAGCTGTTTTCATCAATCATCGTCTGAGAGAAGGAAAGCGCTCCCTGACAGATAGCATGGGAGTGGAGAGGATGTGGTGCAGGGGCCAGAGCTGCTGACTTGAGAGCTGGGGATCCCGGTTTGAGTCTCGTCGGTGCCGCGCAACATCATCTGATTCTAAGCAAATCACTTAATCTCTCTTGGTGATAAATTGTAATATAAATATGATGTAAAAGACAAAACTTTACGTAAATATAGCTCCACCAAAGTGGATGTTAACAGTATTTCAGCACCGGGAAACTGATAAGAGAAGCAGTCGAGGAACAAGCATTGGTAAATGCAGGAAAATATACTACAGCCAATAGACCTGGAGGAAAGGTAAGTGGCACGCACAGGAACCAATGAAAAGCCAGGCAAGAGAGGAGGCGGGAAGTAATTCTCTTTTAAGTTTATATTAAAAACAATAGATTTCTCAAGCACAGCGTAAGCACTGTGCAGGTGAAACCTAATGAGTAAATTATTTTTTCTGATGTTACTGTTAGAATAAGATTCTCATTCCATTTTTCAGTTCCAGATTTGTCTGTTTTAACTTGAAGAACAATATGGACTGTGCATATTGTATGGATGATGTTCTTTGTCATTTTAGGGGCAACATGTATATTGCGATCCAAGTTCTCTGTCTCTCAATTCTGGGAAGACTGCAGGAAGCATCGAGTCACTGTCATTCAGTATGTGGGAGAGATGCTGCGATACCTCTGCAATGCACCACAGGTGAGAGCCTGAAAGTCTGCTGAATCACAAAGACTTCTACTGCTCTCCTCATATACACAGGACCAAAAACTAGGAGGATGTGGTGTGTTGCCAAAACTGAGGCAAGATTACATAAGTGAGCATGGGTAGTGCTATTGTAAGGCACTATCGGTGACATGGTTTTAGACTGATTGGTGTTATGTATAGTTGTAGGGCTCCACAACAGCATAAAAAAAACACAATGACACTACAACAAAAGAACATGGCAAACCAACAATACACCACCACAATAAAACAATAAGAGAACACTAATACACAACAGCGCTTAACACAAAATCACTTTGTTCAATTGTTGTTTTGTTCTTTTGATGCTGCATTTAGCTGTTTTTTGTGTGGTTTATTGTATTGCCTTTTTATGTGGTGTGTTGCTATGTTGTGTCATTATTTCCCTTGTTTTTTTTAGCTGCTATTTAGTTGTTGTACAGTTGTGTTCTGATGCTCTGTTTTGTTGTTTTGAGATATGGTAGTATTAGTGTGGTGTTTTATACTGTTGTGTTTTGTATTTGTTGCAGTTTTGGTTTGCTGTACTATTGTGTTAGCACAATGAGATGTTGTGTGATTTTTAGCTTTGTTTAGTTGTGCTGCTCTGGTTGATTATTGTGTTGCTGTGTTAGTCTATTATTATTGTTAATATGTATAGTTATATTCGTAGTATAATTTTATAGGTTTTGATATATTAAAAAAATCACAATCATAACATGTTAGAAAAACCTAATCAATAAACAGTTAAACACAGTCCAAAATATACACTTTTCGGGTAGTACTTTCATCACGTCTGCATTCAGTAATATCTTAGCACATTCTTCATAATCCAGTACAGTAAGCATGGGCTTCCTTCATGTTTCAAAATGTATAACCCAAGAGTTAGCCATAAATTAACTTTCCAGTAATACAAGCAACGTAGTTTCAATGGTACCTGACGAAGAATAGCAATATAAGGAATTTTCACTCCTTAAGGTTCGTGCATCTATATATGCTTTAATGCAGTCAAATGAGCAGTCAAATGAGCTAATCAAATCCATTGATATAATAACCTTTGTTGGAGGCGAAAGGGGCTTATGTAAGTATGGAGAAGATTTTCTTTAAATACATTGATTCATATATACATGTTACATTTGATTTCTTATTAAGGCATCCTCATTTGCCACGTGTACAAAAATACACACATCAATTTAGCCTGGTCCTAAACCAGTTCAATGTGGTTGTAGTATTAATATATGGATCATCATCACAATGTAATGCTGGGATACACTTCCTGCAAAAAGCATTGTTATAGTCCTCTCCTTGATGAGCTGAGTCAAATAACATTATCTGCTAACGTATGCTCAGGAGCCCTGGAGGTATTAAAGAATCAATCAGGGGAATTGTAAGCACGCTACTCACCCGTGAGGGTCTCAAGGCGCTGGGGGGGGGGGTCCGCTGGTCTGTTTAGCCGGAGAGCCATGTCTTGAGAGTCTTTCTGAAGGTGTTCAGGAGGGTGCGCGTCTGATGTCTGCCGGTAGCTCGTTCCAGGTCTTGGCTGCAATGTGGGAGAAGGATCTTCCACCTGCTCTTGCTCTGTGGATGCGCAGGGTTTCGGCCAGTGCGAGTTTGGAAGATCTGAGGTTTCTTTTGGGTACGTGGAAGTTGATTCTGTCATTGAGGTATTCGGGTCCGTTGTTGTGTAGGCATTTGTAGGCGTGGGTGAGGATTTTGACTATTTTCTCCATGGGGAGCCAGTGGAGTGTTCGAAGGTGTTGGCTGATGTGTTCTTGCCGGGGGATGCCGAGGACGAGTCTGGCTGTGGTGTTCTGTATGGTCTGGAGTTTGCGGAGTAGGGACTTGTTGATGCCGGCGTAGAGTGCGTTTCCATAGTCTAGTCTGCTGGTGATGAGTGCGTGTGTGACTGTCTTCCTTGATTCCGGGGGGGATCCATTTGAAGGTCTTACGGAGTATGCGGAGGGTGTTGAAGCAGCTGGATGTGACGGCGTTGACCTGTCGGTTCATGGTGAGTGAGGAGTCGAGTATGATGCCCAGGTTCTTGGCGCGGTCTGACGGGGTAGGTGGGCTCCCGAGGGCGGTCGGCCACCAGGAGTTGTCCCATGCTGAAGGGGTGGTTCCAAGGATGAGGACTTCTGTCTTCTCGGCGTTGAGTTTCAGACAGCTGTTGGTCATCCAGTCTGCGACGTCTTGCATTCCTTTCTGGAAGTTGAGTTTGGCAGTGGTGGGGTCGCGGGTGAGGGAGAGGATGAGCTGGGTGTCGTCGGCATAGGATACGATGTTGAGGCCGTATTGTCGGACGATGGCTGTGAGGGGGGCCATGTAGATGTTGAAGAGGGTCGGGCTGAGTGATGATCCCTGTGGGACTCTGCAGGTGATATTCGTAGGATCGGAGAGGTAGGGTGGTAGTCTGATTCTTTGGCTTCTTCCTGTGAGGAATGATCGGATCCAGTCCAGGGCTGTTCCTTGTATGCCCGAGTCTTGCAGTCTGGCGACTAGTGTACGGTGAGAGACAGTGTCGAAGGCCGCTGATGGGTCGAGTAGGATGAGGGCTGCGGAGTGGCCTTGGTCCAGGAGGGTGCGGATGTCGTCTGTGGCGGTGGGCAGGGCGGTCTCCGTGCTGTGGTTGCTTCGGAATCCGGATTGGGATGGGTCGAGGATGGAGTTTTCTTCGATGAAACGTGTCAGTTCCCTGTTGACCACTTTCTCTGCAACTTTGGCTGCGAAGTGGAGGAGCAAGATGGGCTGGTAGTTTTTGAGGTCGGTGGGGTCCGCTGTGGGCTTCTTGAGTAGTGGCCTGACTTCTGCGCGTTTCCAGACGTCTGGGAAAGTGCCTGTTTAGAAGGTGGTGTTGATGGTGCATTGTAGTTCGGGTGCAATGGTGTCCGCGGCTCTGTGGTAGATGTGAGGGGGGCAGGGGTCGGTGGGGGCCCCCGAGTGGATGCTTTACATGGTGGAGGCGGTGTCTTCGGTCGTGGTGGGTGTTCAGTTGGAGATGGTGGCTTGGCTGGTGTCCTTGGGGGGCGGGTGGGTGGCTGTGTCGTCTGGAGGATGGTTGATGAAGTTGTCGTAGAGGGTTTTGATCTTGAGGTGGAATTAGGTTCCAAGCTTGTAGCAGAGGTCTTGGGACAGGGTGATGTCTGTGGCTTCGCTGTGCGGGTTGGTGAATTCCTGAATGACGCTTAAGAGTTCCTTGGAGTTGGTGGAGTTGGCGAGGATTTTGTTGTGGATGAAGTTCCTTTTGGTGGTTCTGATTTGGTTGTGGTAGTCTGTCATGGCATCCTTGTAGGCGGCGCAGCTTCCGGTTGTCTTGGTGTTTCTCCAGTTCTTCTCCAGGCGTCTGCAGGTGTGCCTGGCTTCTTGGAGGGTGGTGGTGAACCAGGCGGCTTTCCTGGGGCGCTGTTTGTTGGGGTTGCGTAGTGGGGCGAGCTCGTCTGCGCAGTTGGAGATCCAGGTGTGGAGTTCTCTGGCTGCGCTGTTTGCGTCGGTAGCCCAGGTGTGGCTGTCTCGGGTGAGGGTGGAGATAAGTTGCTCGTCTGTGACTTTGCTCCAGTTTCTTCGTGGTGGGTGTGGGGTAGGTTTGGGTGCCCTAGGTTTGTCGATGGTGAAGTTTACGCAGTGGTGGTCGGTCCATGGTGGTTGCGTTGTGTGGCTGAAGTGGACGCTGTTGCCTGTGGCGAAGATAGGGTCGAGGGTGTGTCCTGCTCGATGGGTCGGTGTGGTGACGAGTTGTTTGAGTCCGATGTTGGCGAGGTTGTCCCGAAGGGTGGAGGAGTTGGGGTCGTTGGGGTTGTTGAGGTGGAAGTTCAGGTCTCCGACGAGTATGTAGTTCGTTGATGCGATGGCGTGGGGTGCGATGAAGTCGGTGATGGTGGTGGCGAAGGGTGGCCGGGGGGTCTGTAGACGAGGGTTCCTCGGAGAGTTGCGTTGGGGGTGATCTGGATCTGGAAGTGCAGGTTTTCGGCAGAGGGGAAGGTTTCGCTGGTGGTGGTGAGGTGGAAGGTGCTTTTGTGGGCGATGGTGAGGCCCCCTCCCGGGTGGTTGGGGAGGTCCTTCCTTTGGATCTTGTATCCGTCCGGGATGGCGATGTTGATGTCAGGGGCGGAGGAGGCATTGGTCCAAGCCTCTGTGAAGAAGGCGATGTCGTGCAAGAGGGAGTCGAGTAGGTTCCAGATTTCCATGGCGTGCTTGTGTACGGAGCGTACAATGAGGAGGATGCATCTCAGGGTGTCTCCGTTGTTGGCGTCGGCGGTGTTGGTGGCCGGGGTTGTGGTGAGGGTCAGGCGGCAGTGAAGGCAGGAGAACTGGCCGTGGGTCGTGTTTGGCGAGGCCTGATGGCAGGCTCCGAGTCTTCCGGGCTTGAGTGCGAGGCGGGCGGCGGCGTCGTAGCGATGGAAGGTCGGAGATCCAGGGTTCCTGGCGCTGGCAGCGGTCGGGACGCGGATGGGCGCAGACGGGCTTGCCGTAGGCGCGCCTTTGGCGCACCAGCGGCGCGACCGCGCAGCGGCCACCATTAAGTAGGGGAGGGGGGAGGGACTTGCAGCTGGGAGGCGGGGGCGGGAACGGCGTGAAAAGCAGAAAAATGGATGGGCACAGTAAGGAGGGCTGAGACGAGAGATGGGCACAAGAGGCAGCGAAAAAAAGCAAAAGACACAATAAGGTACTGAGGCAAAGAGCAATGGGCAATGAAGAAACACACAATGGGCAATGAGGGAGAAAAAAGAACACAGAGCAGAGACACGAGATACCAGCTAGGTCAGAGAGCGGTCTTAAACCCTACCAGGGTGGGGCTCGCGCCGCAGCAGAGCACAGCGGAGCTGCTGGGGAGAGAGCAGGCCTCGGACTGAGGGTCAGGGGTCTAGCTCGCGTTCCCCCACAGCGGCCGCCATTAAGTAGGGGAGGGGGGAGGGACGTGCAGCTGGGAGGCGGGGGCGGGAACGGTGTGATAAGCAGAAAAAAAGATGGGCACAGTAAGGAGGGCTGAGACGAGAGATGGGCACAAGAGGCAATGAAAAAAAGCAAAAGACACAATAAGCAGGTACATAGGCAAAGAGCAATGGGCAATGAAGAAACACACAATGGGCGATGAGGGAGAAAAAAGAACACAGAGCAGAGACACGAGATACCAGCTAGGTCAGAGAGCGGTCTTGCTCCCTACCAGGGTGGTGCTCGCGGCGCAGCAGAGCACAGTGGAGCTGCTGGGGAGAGAGCAGGCCTCGGACCGAGGGTCAGGGGTCTAGCTCGCGCTCCCCGCAGCGTCCGCCATTAAGTAGGGGAGGGGGGACGTGCAGCTGGGAGTCGGGAGTTGGGGTGGGAACGGTGGGAAAAGCAGAAAAACGGATGGGCACAGTAAGGAGGGCTGAGACGAGAGATGGGCACAAGAGGCAGCGAAAAAAAAGCAAAAGACACAATAAGCAGGTACTGAGGCAAAGAGCAATGGGCAATGAAGAAACACACAATGGGCAATGAAAGAATAACACAAGTATTTATATAAGACGTTGTGAAACTTACGTATTGAGCCTCTAGTGTATCAAATCTTGCCCTTTTTCCCCACTGCTAGTGTGCTTTTTCATTTTTTCGTTGTGTTCTTATCTCCACTTTAGTTTTTCATTGATACTTGTAGTGTTAACTCGTTTCTATTTACTTGCCTCCAAATCCCTTCTCAAGGATTTGATGTTTTACCAAAGATCATGATTTTCATTTGAATTTTGCTTTCAATAAGTGAGTTACATTCAACATATGCTCAGATTATATTAAGGTCACATTGTAGGCCTGCCAGTGTTTTTGCAAATAATTTTATATAATTGGGTTAAGCTATACTTCGAACATCTGGTAGAACTTCTAGCTTGCTACAAGATTGCAAATGTCACTGTGACTGACAATTTATCAATGTTCAGGTTACTTACAGAGTGAACATACTTCTGTATAAATTCGAAGGCATTTTGGGATTGCCCAATAGTGATAGATTAGTTTTTGTAGATTTTTCTTGTAAATTATTGGGTTACTGGTTGAGGGGGTGAAACCCTAGTTAAGCAGGAACCACAATCCATGTCAGGGTGAAGTCAGGCCTCACTTAGAGGCAATGTGTAAATTATTTGTGCAACACTTCAAATAGTTACAAAAGCCTCCCACACTAGATTTAGAAGGATAGATTATTTTTTAATTAATAAAACATGACCAAACCAACAAAAGTCCAATCAGTAGAACCAGAGAGAAGCATGTTTTAAGATTTTAGTAAATAAAGCGATAAAAAACACAAAGTGCAAACTGTGGATATCTTGCCATGCCGGACAGGGACAAAGTTACAAGTTCAGGCTAGCCGTAATGGAGCACAGCCGGCTACAGGGACCCGGTGAGGCCAGCTGAGCAAGACTACCATACATCCTGGTTCACAAAGCGTTGCAAGGTCCCGCGCGAGGATGCATCGCGAGCCAAAGAGATGCATCAGTTCCGAAGAGTTGTGGAATTGTGATTCAAAGGCAGCATCATTGTGGCGAATCCAGTCAACAAGGGCCTGTGATGCGAAGTCTGGTGTTGAGGATGCGTGGCGCAGTTGAGGTGATGCATCGGTTCCAAGGAGCTGCAATGCGAGAACCTGTGTTGTCGTCAAGGCTGCTGCCGACAAGAGCTTTGCGGAGCAAAGGCCTGCGTTGGGAAAGCTTTGTACGGGTGGCAGTTCTGATGCAGGCTGCGAGGCCGATGTGGGGTCCTTTATGTTCTTAGAACCCTTGCAGCAAAAGCGATGCATCAGTTCTGCCTGGGTTTGCGCCACTCATCAGAGGAGATGTGTTGGTTCTGCTGGGTCTGCAGATGGTCTGGCAGTCAACCTTCAGGCCTAATTCCAAGGGTCCAGGATTGGGGTGGCACAACTTGGCAGAGTAGGACTCACAAATAGCAGAGTCCAGGTGCTGGGTTCAAGGTTGTTGGAGCCCTCTTTCCCTGAGGCCCAAGCCAGGAGGCCAGCAAGACTGACTACAGGGTTTATGCAACCCTTTGTGAAGAGGCAAGACGCAGCCTATTCAAGTGTAAGTAGGGATGTGCCCAATTTTGCCCTCCCATCCTGCCAGTAATGGCCCATCCGGGCACACCTAAGCTTACTCTTGTGATTGGCTGTCTAGGAGGAATGCACAGAGCCCAACTGTCAGCTACACACACTTGTGTGACCCAGAGGCAAGCTACAGGCACTAAATCGCTAAGGCTGGAAAATGCCAGCTTTTTAAAAGTGGTGTTTTCAAAATTATAATTTAAATTCAGACTTTACTATAAGAGAGAGTTTTCCATTACAGTTCCAAAGACACCAATCAGTAACTGGTTACCTCTTCCCATATGGAAGTTACAGCTTATTAAATGTACTCCAGTGTTATCCTGTGGGAGACGTGGGCCTTGCAAAGGTTTTTCACAACCATGACATGTAAAACTTAAAAAATGCATGCCCAACCTTTTAAAAACACAGCACCCTTCCCTCTGGGCTGTCCAGGGCCTACCCTAGGGGTGAATTATATGTATTAAAAAAATGGTTGGGCCTAGCAAAAGGTTTTTTTATTCCCAGGTTGAAATGGCAGTTTAACACTGCACACACAGGCTGCAATGGCACATGAGGCATGTTTTTAGTGCTACCTAAGTGGGTGGCACAATCAACTTCTTAAGCATATGGCTAAAACATACTAAGCACAGTGCTAGAACTTTGCTCTCAAATGTCACACCTGACGTTTGTGATGAAAGGCTCAAATTCTCATACAGGGAATAAATTGCAGAATTGCTATTTAATAATGCTTTGTATGGATTCCATGTTTTGAATTTTAGGACATCATTATTACCAAAGAAGTATAGGAGTTCACTCTCTCCAAGCCTATCCCATCAATAGTTCAGCAAAAGGAAATATATATTTTTAATCCTACAAGATACCATTATTTCGCTTTGTGAGGTACTCATTTTAAAAACAATGGGATCTAGTGAAAAGTGGAGGTCTTCTAGGTCTTGCTGCAGTTCTCTGGGAGTCTAATCCATAATTATCAAATCATCTGGTTATCACAATGAATTAAAATTATGATCAATTAGTTTCCAGGGTCATGTCACTCTCTGCTCAATAAAACACAAGAGATGCCGTAGAGAGCTTTGTTTTATGTCACGTCCATTAGAGATTAATTTAGTTAATCCTTGTTCAGATCCCATTAGAACCCTAGTCCACGTAAAACTAAATTTGGTAACTAGGACTTGGAGTAGATATTTATTGACAACAGTTTTGTCATAAACTAGCACTATCAATATTATCAAAAGCTGTTCAAAAATCAATAAAGACTGCAAAGATTGGTTGTGTTTTGACAAGTTTTTTCTGTGATAAACTGTATAGTAGTGATGTTAGCTAGACCTGAATAACTTGCCCAAAAACCTACTTGTTCTATGGGAATTACTTTATTCCTATGCCCCCATGTCTAAGGATACTGATGCTGTAATTATTTTTCTGACAACATCTAAACATGCAATTTGACAGAAATTTTCTGGGTACACCTGATTACTCTTTTTTTGTAAAGAGAATATAATCCCTTTTATAAATTGGCGATTATTCCCTTTCTGTAACAAATGTCAAAAAGTGGCATAAAAATGTTCCTCTGAGACCTGGGCATTCTTTTATTCTCAGAATTGGGAGTCTATCCAGGACCTGTGCCTTACACAGTCTTGATTCGCAAATATGTCTTTCTATATCTCTTGTGAAAGGTGAGAAATGAGTGGTATGGAATTTTGTCGAATTTAAATCACTTGTACTTGGTACATAATTAAAAGAGTTGACAGAAAATATATGAGGAATCCAAATTTTTTGCCGGATAGAATAGCTTGATATGTGAAATCTTGTGTTTGAGTATAATGCTATTAGTCTACAAATATTGTGAGGTTTTTTATTTGCAAAGCTTGTTTTACTGATAACCACGCCTTCAGATCTTCTACTTTACTAATGCATTTTATCCAGAGCACTTAAAAATGTTCTCCCCATGTTCCGTTCTACTAGGGGAAATAAAAGTTGCCTATGAATTAATTCATTTAATTTCCTATAAAAAATTGTTCCTTATTAAAACATGGGGAAAGTGTAAAGTTAAAGATTTCGATTTTTCCTTTGATATAGGCTTTAGCTCATATGGCAGAGAAATCATTTTTTCTAAGAAAAGTTCAAAGGTGGGTACTACCATTTCCTCCACCTCAAACCACTTATTAGATTTCAGAATACTTAATACATAGTTATAGACTTTTTTAGATGTTACACTGGACCAATAACATTTTCCATTTGAGCAAGTTGCTAACAGATCCCCATCTTATAAGTGCCAATCTGGTGCTAACTCAGGTGTGCTGTTGAGGGAAAGAAGCAACACATTATAATAACTTAAACGAGTAGCTCATATTTCCTTTGCTTTATCATACTGGAAGGTAATATACATGACAAAAATATAATCAATTATCGATCTATTCCCAGTGGTTCCTGATGGGGTAGCACCCTTAATTCTTCAGTTCAACAGTTTTATGGGTAATCATTTCGGAGCCCATGATACTCGAGGTTGCATTTTGTTCTTCATCGGCACCCTCCTCCCATACAGTTTAAGAGCTGCATAGGACATTTCTGCTTTAAAATCTTCAACTACTATTCAGTTATTTACAACTTTGTATTTACAAGTATCTCTGATTCCTGTAATTATTATAGTTACTAATTTGTCATCTATTTTTCTGGGGGGATGTATACAGAAGCAATTTTTGACCTATGCAACTCATTTCATACCGACGCAATAACCATAATCACTGACAATTTAGATAAGATGTTGAGATACCAAAATAATTGTATTCAAATTTTGCATTTAATAGAATAGGTGCCCCCATTTTAGAATGACTACTAATACTCAGATAAGCTGGAGAGTGAATTACATAGCAATTTTAAACCTCCCACGCAACAATTACCCAGGTTTCTTGAGTGCATATTATTGACAAATCAAAGCTTTATATAAAACTCTTTTTAGAAAACACAAATTTCGTGGACAAGCCATATTCCAACTCCACTAAATCTCCTCCCTAGCATTCAGGGTGCTTAGGAGCTAATCCCAGGAATCCCAAAAGATGAACCCTCTCTATCTATTGTGCATAATAGCTGATACAATCCTGGAACTCCCAGATGATATTACCCTAAAGTTTGACAATTTGCATATAATAAAAAAGTGAGAAGGTTTGCATGTTTTTGAATGGACAATAGAGGACAAATCATAGTGGGGACATAGTGGGGACTTGAAGAGTGACAATTGTAAGTGCAAGTAGATTACTCCTTATAAAGGAATACATAGATCCAAATTACATAGAAGACCTCAAAGTTAGCTAAGACCAAATTCTCAACATTAAGACTAGAAACATGATGCAGGGCCTGATTTAGATCCCGGCAAATGGCAAACGGCAAATGGATTACTCCATCACAACGGTGACAGATATCCCATCCACCCGAAATATAAATCCCATAGGTTAGAATGGGATTTATATTCCGGTGGACAGGATATACAACACCATTGTGACAGAGTAACCTGTCCACCAAGATCTAAGATCTAATTCAGGCCCTTAGAGTTTGAGTAATGTCTTAGCAACCCTTTTACTTTTAGGGAAATAAATATTTGGCATATCTTGATTATTTGTCAGGCTTAAACTGGGAATCGAATAAATCAAATCTAGATATGTAGATTTGTTAAGAAATAATCCTTCTACTCAAAGAAAATTAATATCTTCCAAGTAAATGCTATTATTATTAGGCACTTAATTCCCATCATCCATTCCTAGGTAATTACCAATAAAATATGTTCTCAATTCTTCTCTTTCTATAGTTTCTGTGGCAGGCGGAACACCTAATTCTAAATTATTGCCCTTTGATAATATTCTCTGATCCTCTTTATCCCTCAGTTTAATAAGAGGGTGGGTTCGCAATAATTTTTTGTACCCTTTACCTATCTTTGGAGAGTAACTGATTCTTAACTTTTTGTGCAATAGCCATCCCTTCAGTCCATATCTTTACCTCTCAACTGTTTTCTGTTGTTACTAACCCTTAGGTAGGCACCTTTTCTTCACTTTTATAGGCCAATGAGTTAATGTTATTGAGCGATTTCATTTTGAAATTTATATTTATGAAAACGTTTCCTTTGAGTACACCTTAATTTATTTGATTTTAACTTATTGAGGCCTATTCTCACCATTAGCTTATTACTGAAATTGGATAATTGTTACTCTCTAACTTTATTTATTCTCCTTTGTCCATAGCTTTATCTGTAGCCTTATCTTTATTGTATAAGTGTCAGAAAATAGATCACATAATAAATAGACTTCATCATTTTTTCTCTTCAGTTTCTTTTCTTACTTTTATTTTTTACTTATACAATCCAGCATCTCAAATTTCAGGACTATTTGAGACTGGGGAGTTACACTTGTCAATAGCTCATGGAGTATAATTTAAAAACACTCTACTAATGGGCTTAATTGAAGTCAATATCATTAGTTTAACTAAATGTTTATGTAGCTAATGACCTTAAGGCTATAGTATCAGGCATAAAAAAAACTGAGTCTGAATCCTTTGGGAATGGTGATGCAATTTGATCGAACCTGGATTGATCCTTGAGGTTTTGAGTTAAAGTTTCTGCTACATGGGAATCCATATATATTTGCATAGTTTTAATAAGTATTGTTATTTGTGGAAGAATATACATAACTCATGAGTTAGAGTTGCTTTCCTCCTGAATATTTTTTTCACTTATATTTAATGTGTTTCCAGTGTATTAAGTTTAGGGCTCCCGGTTTTCCGTTTTTACGGATTTTCACATATAAATACAGACGGAAATCTATATTTCCTTTGTCTGTATTTATATTTTCACCCATGAAAAGCTTCCCTGCTGCTTCAAACGTCCCCCTGCTGCAGCCAGCCATAAGGTTGTGCTGGGCTGGCTCCACCCTGCTGCCTCGTGAGGGATGAGGGGATGTGTTTTGAGGCTCTCACCACGGAGCGGGGAGTTTCAAAGCACTGGCTGGCCCTGTCGCCTCCAGACAGCCTCGCTTCGCCTACATGTCCGCCCTCCCATGTGCAGCCTGGAAGTTGCTTTTGTGAGGTGCCTGGAGGATGCTGCGCCCACTCGGAGAGCTGTCTGAGGCACCTCGGCCCCCCGCCGCCGCTCTCCCGACCTGTGTTGGTGTGTCTGAGTCAGGTACGGACGACAGTCCACATTAGGCAGGTGCATGTGCTGTTATTGTCAGGGGTCCATTCCTGGGGATCATTTGGGTTCACAGCATCTTGGGTGGGAGACAGTGCTGGAAGTAACCTCTCATGCTTGTCACATCTTCTGTACTCTTGTGCTTCAGGGATGAGAATGTAGTGAGATTTGTGGTCTTAGATTCGGGCTGACGTCTCACCCCACCTGCCTTAACACAGCTGCCCACTGTCTGGGCTCCGGCCAATTCTATGCAGACAAACAGTGAGATGGGGAAGCCAGTATTACCTGCACCACAGAGTAAAAAAACAAAGCACACAGCGCCTCTTGGTAGTCAGTCTCTTTCGAGTGAATTACGAGTTCTGCTATTCAGTTGTGGGTATAAAACATCGCGCAGTCTGTACTCTAACCTGCCCCAGAATGAAATATTTTCCAGGCTTCCCCGTGACATGCCTTTGCAGCATGCTTCCAAAGGCACATTTTTTCCGATTTCTCATTAATTTCCAGCGGCACATGTAGCCCTAATTATCTGCCATAAGGCTGGCGCTTTACAGCCTCACCAGCATCTTGCCAGGAAAGTCTTGGCCCGCAGATTTGTAGCAGGAGCTGTTTAGATGGCTTAACGACGCACGAGCAGTTTTGTCACTGGTTGCTGCATGCATGATGAGTACTGATTAAAGGGAAATTCAGCCCAGCAGAGGCCAGTATGTAGACATCACTGGTCTTCCAAGGTCGAGATGCAGTTTCATGCTCTCATTACACCCTAGTCGAAATTCCAGTCGACCAGTTACAAGTGGTTCCTTCTCGAGCCAGCTGGCAACACGTGGGCTTTGGACCTCTCGAGAACTACTATGGAGTAAATTCTATTAGAAGCCAATTACATCTTGGAACTAGTAAGTTGTGTTTTAATTTTGGTTTCAGGTAGTATTTTATTCTTTTTCGCCAGGACAACGTAATTTATTTTTGGGCGCTAGACACGTACAGTCTAAAACTCATGTACTGCAATTTCATTAACAAACCAGAAAGAGCCTCAATGTCCTCAAAGTCTCTTGAAATGCACATGTGCTTGTACTATAATGGCAAAGTTTTCAGATGAATGTATTATGTTGACCAATAACAACCGGGCGCATGTGTGCATTGTCAATTTAAATAAATGTGGAAAAATACTAGCTGTAGCGTCGTCTTTTGCTTGTGGCAAAAATAAATGCGGATAAATACAGAAAAAATGCCCAAAAAATAAATATGGATAAATACAGACGGAAATGGCAAAAAAATAAATACCATAAAACCGGAAGCCCTAATTAAGTTCCTATTTACTGAGTTGACTCAATAGATTTTTTTAAACTGGGGAATGAATTGGAGAGGGGAAAAGTGGCTCATTGACTGGCTCCATTTGCACCAATACACAAACATTCTGTTACATTCATAAACATCCTGCCTCTAAAGACAACACCACCCGGAATACAAGTCTGGAATTAGATTGTAAATAACCATACTGTTGCAAAGTGAGCTCTTTTTGGGTGTTCATCCTCAGTTTTTCATTTGTTTTAGGACTTGTCTGCAGGTAAACTTGAACTCTAAATCTTGAACACTTCTATCCAGTGCCCAGTGTATGTGCTCTGACCCCTAAAACATGTCAAAGTTGACGTAAAACCTTAGTGGCACATTTCATTTTTCAATAGGGTCTGAGTATATGGTGCAGAAATACACCCCAGCACGGAAAGTTAAATGCCATTTGAGGACTGCAACATCTATTGCACAATCCATTAAATGGCAGCGAAAATAAGGTCTAGCCTGTACAGCATGACATAAGCAGCCTGAACCCTGCTGCACAGACCTGTCAAAATCATCTTTTTAATAGATAAAAAAACCTGATTTTAAACATTAAATAAGTCAGGCCTAAGCACACCTTACCATCCACATTGTAGGGTGCTTAATATTTAAGAGTAGAACATGTGTAACATTAGAAATGGCATGTTCCCCCAGTGAATAGGCCTAAAAGGGCATTGCCCCTGGTCAGGCTGTAGCTGACACATAGGAAAATTAAACTATAGATAATACAATGTAATCTATAGCTTTTGACTTGTACCAGCTACAGACTCCATTCACTGACTTCTTTTTGTATTTAATAAAAATATTTAATGGGAAAGTGTAATTTGTATTAAATGTATTTGAAATGTAACTTTCAATAAGTTACTTTTATCCTGTCGGAGATTCTGCAGGCTAATTATCTCGCCAGCAAATAGCTGGCCTGCCCTCAGCTTGAATTAGGTGTGAAGCAGGTGTGCAAACTGCTTGCAGAGAAGAGACAACAGAAAGACCAGTTGGGGTGGTACAAAGAACTTAATTAACTTCAAAAAGGCCTACCCTATAATAAACAAATGCTAGGTGGCACTTAAAAATCCCCAGCTTTTGTTTTCATGGTCCAGCTGGCACTTTTAGAAACTGGGTTTCTGGTTGGCAGAGGTGTGCACCCTGTCCAATCAGTAAGATCAATCCTAGTCAAGGTAAGTCAGATACACACTCTAAATTAACCTGTACTCACCCTCTGATAGCTTGGCACAGAGCAGGCAGGCTTAACTTAAGTGTCAATATGTAAAGTATTTGTGCAACATTTTAAAACAGTAAAACAGTGACAACAACACACAAAAAGATACCACACCGAGATAGAAAAATAGAGCTTACTTTATTGAACAAAACAAGACCGAAATGACAAAAATCCAATAAGTAGAACTGGAGTCATTAATTTTTTTAAGGTCTTGAAATACAGTGCTTAAAAGAATAAAGCGCCAACTGGGGCTATTTGATCAGACTAGACCGCGCCAAATCCCAAGCTTCAGGCGGACAGCGATGGAGCATGGGTCAGATACAGGCAGTAGCCTTTTCCAGCTGAAAACAGTACCTTGGTTCGGGGTTGCATCGAGGACGAGATGCGAGGAGCAGCTGGATGCAATGTGTCAGCGTTGATCCTTAGGATGTAGGCAATGCGTCGGTTTCGAGTCGCGCAAGTTAGAGATGCATCGTCGTCGAACCCCTCTGATGTAGGTGATTCATCCTATTTGAGATGCACACCAGGCAATGGGATATTCACAATCCTGGCAGCACCGACAATGCGTCGGCATTGAAGGAGATGCACCAGTTCCAAGCTGAACAACTATGGTGATGCGTGGATTTTTGCAGTTGCACCACTTCCAAGGGCGCAGGACTGGGTTGGCATCACTTGACAGGGCAAGGCTCCCAGCTGGCAGGGGGTCCACGTGTTGGTTGTGCAGTGGATTGAAGTCTTTGATCTCCCTGCGGCTTCCTACAGGAGGCAAGCAGGCAAGCCCTTTGAGCAACTCTAGGTTCAAGTGGTGTTGGTCCAGTTCTGCTCACCCAGGCAAGGAGGGCAGCAGGCAGGTGAGCACAGCAGAAAGGCAGCTCTTCCAGAGTAGCAGTCTAGCACAGTGGCAGTCCTTCAGCAGCACAGCAGTCATTCTTCCTGGTAGAGCACTGAGTTGGCAGGGTCAGAAGTCCAGTTCTTATACCAAGTGATGCCTTTGAAGTGGGGGAGACTTCAAAGAGGGGCATTGAAGTGCACAGAGATCCTCCCTTCCTGTCCTGGCTCCAGACTCACTACAGGGGGTGAAGCAGTCCTTTCTGTGGTAACAGGACACAAACCATTAAGGTGTAAGTGAGACAGTGCTCAGCTTTTCACCCACATCAAGCCAGTTAATGGTCCATTAACGTCCATCAAGCCACACCTAAGTTCCCATTTTGTGTGGCTCTCTAGAGGGAATTCAAAAGGCCCAGCTGTCACCCACCTCAGACATGTACTGGAGACAGGCAGCAGGGACACAGGGCTTAAGAGCAAAAACATGCTAATTTTCTAAAAGGGGGATTTTTAAAATTGCAATCATAAATCCAATTTTGCCATTAAAGAGGATTTTTTTTTTACAAGACCAAACATGATGGATCTACTCCCTCTCAATCAAGAATTATACTTGCTAACTGTAATAAGAAATCCCCAATGTTAACCTATGGGAGGGGTAGGCCTTGCAGTAGTAAAAAACAAATTTTGAATTTTTTTACTACGAGGACATGTAAAGTTTAAAAGTATATTTCCTGCCTTTTATTTACACAACACACTGCCCTATGGGCTACCTAGGGCATACCTTAGGGGTGTTTAAGTCGTGGCAGGTGTTTTAAATGCCACATCGATATGGCACTGTAAACTGAACACACAGGCCCTGCAGTAGTGGGCCTGAGACATGTTTAACCCCTTCCATGCTCATGACGAGCTGGACTCGTCATGGCACACAGTGCTCGTGTGCTCATGACGAGTCCAGCTCGTCATGGAACCCAGGGCAGGAAATCCCTCTGGTGCGGGCACCAGAGGGATTCCCTTTAATCTCTAAGCCTCGGGAGCTGGGGAAGAGCTTCCCCAGCTCCCGAGGCCTCCCCTGGTTTCCCTGAAATGACGATCGGCGCGCACGTCGCGCTGATGTCATTTCAGTGAAACTGAAACTGAAATGAGCCAAGAGGCTCATTTCAGTTTCAGTTTCTACGTGCTCAGGGGGCTATCTCAGCCCCCTGAGCACGTAGAAACTCAGGAGAGGTATCGTTGGAAGGGGAGAATCTCCCCTTTCCAATGGTACCCCTCCCTAGTGGATCCCTGCTTGGGGATCGCCCCAGGAGGGCGATCCCCAAGCAGGGATCCATCCACTAGGCACCAGGGAGGGGGGAGCGGCCCCTTGGGCAAGGGCCTTTGCTCCCCCCATAAAATATTTGCCAGGATTAGTCTTTCTGCCCCCCTGGGGGTAGATGGGGGCAGTAGCCCCCAATCTGCCCCCGGGGGTAGAAAGCCCACTAGACACCAGGGATTTTTATTTAAATTATAGTTAGGGGTGGGGGCTGCCCAAAACGGGCATGCCGATGCCCCCACCCCCCCGGCCACAAAATTAGTCTTTCTGCCCCCCCTGGGGGGCAGATGGGGCAGTAGCCCCCAATCTGCCCCCCCGGGGGGGCAGAAAGCCCACTAGATACCAGGGATTTTTTTAAAAATTATAGTTAGGGGTGGGGGCTGCCCAATATGGGCATGCCAATGCCCCCACCCCACCCCGCCGCAAAGGTACAGTCTTTCTGCCCCTCCTGGGGGGCAGATGGGGGCAGTAGCCCCCAATCTGCCCCCCCGGGGGGGCAGAAAGCCCACTAGATACCAGGGATTTTTTTTAAATTATAATTTGGGGTGGGAGCTGCCCAATATGGGCATGCCAATGCCCCCACCCCACCCCGCTGCAAAGGTACAGTCTTTCTGCCCCTCCTGGGGGCAGAAAGCCCACTAGACACCAGGGTTTTTTTCCCTCGATACATTTAGGGGTGGGGTTGCCCAAGATGGGCATGCCAATGCCCCCACCCCTCCCCCACGAAATTCCAGTCTTTCTGCCCCCTCGGGGGGGCAGATGGTGGCAGTGGCCACCAATCTGCCCCCACCCGGGGGTTCAGAAATACCCTAGATGCCAGGGATTATTTTTTTTATAGGCCCGGGTTGGGGGCTGCCCAGAATGGGCATGCAAATGCCCCCACCCTACCCCCCAAAGAAAAAAAAAACTTTCTGCCCCCCCAGGAGGCAGATGGGGGCAATAGCCCCTGATCTGCCCCCCCCGGGGAGGGGGCAGAAAGCCCACTAAGCGCCAGGGATTTTTTTTTTATATAGGTAGGGGTGGGGGCTGCCCAGAATGGGCATGTCAATGCCCCCACTCCAAAAAAAATGCTACAGTCTTTCTGCCCCCCCTGGGAGGCAGATGGGGCAACAGCACCTTATCTGCCCCCCCGGGGGGGCAGAAAGCCCACTAGCCACCAGGGATTTTTTTTTTTTACAAAGTTCGGGGTGGGGGCTGCCAAGAATGGACATGCCAATGCCCCCACCCACCCCAAAAAAGATGTCACTGTCTTTCTGCCCCTCCCAGGAGACAGATGGGGGCAGTAGCTCCTGATCTGCCCCCCGGGGGGGCAGAAAGCCCACTATGTGCCAGCGATTATGCTGGCTTTTTTATACGGAGGGGTGGGGGCTGACCAGAATAGGCATCCCAATGCCCCCGACCCCCAAAAGAATAGCCACAGTCTTTCTGCCCCCCTCGGGGGCATATCGGGGCAATAGCCCCTGATTTCCCCCCTCCCCAGGGCGGCAGAAAGCCCACTAGGCACTGACTTTTTTTTGCAAAGTGCCTAGCTGTAGATTTTGAACCCTAACTCTGCCGGCACCTAGGGAAACCTAGCAAACCTATACATTTTTGAAGACTAGATACCCAGGGGAATCCAGGATTGGGTGACTTGACTGGCTCTCACCAGGTTCTGTTACCCAGAATCCCTTGCAAACCGAAACATTTGTCAAAAAAACACATTTTCCTCACATTTCTGTGGTGGAAAGTTCTGGAATCTGCGTGGATCCACAAATTTCCACCCATCCCGCGTTCCCCAAAGTCTTCCGAGAAAAATGGCACCTCACATGTGTGGGTAGGCCTAGTGCCCGCGACAGGAAACGGCCCAAACGCAACGTGGACACACCAGATTTTCACAGTGAAAACGGACCCTTTTTTGCAAAGTGCTTAGCTGTAGATTTTGAACCCTAACACTGCCAGCACCTAGGGAAACCTAGCAAACCTATACATTTTTGAAGACTAGATACCCAGGGGAATCCAGGATTGGGTGACTTGACTGGCTCTCACCAGGTTCTGTTACCCAGAATCCCTTGCAAACCGAAACATTTGTCAAAAAACACATTTTCCTCACATTTCTGTGGTGGAAAGTTCTGGAATCTGCGTGGATCCACAAATTTCCGCCCATCCCGCGTTCCCCAAAGTCTTCCGAGAAAAATGGCACCTCACATGTGTGGGTAGGCCTAGTGCCCGCGACAGGAAACGGCCCAAACGCAACGTGGACACACCACATTTTCACAGTGAAAACGGACCCTTTTTTTGCAAAGTGCTTAGCTGTAGATTTTGAACCCTAACACTGCCAGCACCTAGGGAAACCTAGCAAACCTATACATTTTGAAAACTAGACACCCAGGGGAATCCAGGATGGGGTGACTTGACTGGCTCTCACCAGGATCTGTTACCCAGAATCCCTTGCAAACCTAAAAATATGTCCAAAAAACACATTTTCCTCACATTTCTGTGGTGGAAAGTTCTGGAATCTGCGTGGATGTACAAAATTCCACCCACCCCGCGTCCCCCAAAGTCTTCCGTGAAAAATGGTACCTCACTTGTGTGGATGGGTCAAGTACCCGCGACAGGCAAGGGCCCAAAACCTATTGAGGCGACATCAAAATTACCTATCACAAACCAACCTGGTTTTGCAAGGGGGGTCCCATGAGTTTTGGCCCCGGGCTCAACGGCCATCTAGGGAAACCTACCCAACCCACACATTTCTGAAAACTAGACACCCGGAGGAGTCCAGCGAGGTATGGCTTGCGTGGGTCCTCCAAAAGTTTCTTACCCAGAATACCCTGCAAACCTCAAATTTAGCTGAAAAAATCACGTTTTTCTCTAATTTCTGTGTGGGAAAGTTCTGGAATCTACGTGGATCCACAAATTTCCTACCACCCAGCTTTCCCCAGGTCTCCCGATAAAAATGATACCTCACTCGCGTGGGTGGGTCAAGTACCCGCGACAGGCAAGGGCCCAGAACGTATTGAGGAGACATCAAAATTATCTATCACAAAACAACCTGGTTTTGCAAGGAGGGTCACCTGGGTTATTGGCCCCGGCCTCAGCGGCCATCCTGGGAACCTACCAAACCCACACATTTCTGAAAACTAGACACCTGGGGAGTCCAGCGAGGTATGGCTTGCATGGGTCCCCAAACGTTTCCTACCCAGAATGCCCTGCAAACCTCAAATTTAGCAGAAAAAAATCACTTTACTCAACTTTCTGTGTGGGAAAGTTCTGGAATCTGCGTGGATCCACAAATTTCCTACCACCCTGCGTTCCCCAGGGCTCCCGATAAAAATGGTACCTCACTTGTGTGGGTAGGCATAGTGGCTGAAACAGGAAATGGCCCAAATCGTATTGTGGAGACTTCAAAACTACCTATAACAAAACTACCTGGTTTTGGGGGGCACCTGGTTTTTGGCCCCGGGCTCGCCGCCATCTAGGGAAACCTACCAATCCCACACATTTCTGAAAACTAGACACCCTGGGGAGTCCAATGAGGTATGGCTTGCGTGGATCCCCCAACGTTTCCCTACCCAGAATCCCCTGCAACCCTCAAATTTAGCTGAAAAAACCATATTTTCCACATATTTTTGCGTGGAATCACCGTGCTGGCACAAATGTCCTACCACCCAGCGTTGCCCTTGTTCCCCGAGTAAAATGATACCTCACTTGTGTGGGTGTCCAAAGCAGAACTGGCTAAAAACGTATTTTAAAAAAAATATAGCGCTTAGAATTCTCGGTGCTATACCCTAAATCCCTATGTTTTGGGCTCTTCCCAGTCACAGGCCTTTGGCCCACCCACACAAGTGAGGTATCATTTTACTCGGGAGAACAAGGGGAACGCTGGGTGGTAGGACATTTGTGCCGGCACGGTTATCCCACGCAAAACTGTATGGAAAAAGTGATTTTTTTCAGCTAAATTTGAGGTTTGCAGGGGATTCTGGGTAGGAAAACGTTGTGGGACCCACGCAAGCCATACCTCGCTGGACTCCCCCGGGTGTCTAGCTTTCAGAAATGTTTGAGTTTGGTAGTTTCCCAAGATGGCCGCCGAGCCCAGGGCCAAAACTCCTGGGACCCCCTTGCAAAACCAGGTTGTTTTGTGATAAGTAATTTTGATGTCGCCTCAATAGGTTTTGGGCCCTTTTCTGTCGCGGGTACTTGACCCACCCACGCAAGTGAGGTATCATTTTTATGAGGAGACCTGGGGGAACGCTGGGTGGGAGGAAATTTGTGGATCCACGTAGATTCCAGAACTTTCCCACATAGAAATTTGAGAAAAAGTGATTTTTTCAGCTAAATTTGAGGTTTGCAGGGGATTCTGGGTAGGAAAAAGTTGGGGACCCACGCAAGCCATACCTTGCTGGACTCCCCAGGTGTCTAGTTTTCAGAAATGTGTGGGTTTGGTAGGTTTCCCTAGATGGCCACCGAGCCCAGGGCCAAAAACTCATGGGACCCCTCTTGCAAAACCAGGTTGTTTTGTGATAGGTAATTTTGATGTCGCCTCAATAGGTTTTGGGCCCTTTCCTGTCGTGGGTACTTGACCCACCCATGCGAGTGAGGTATCATTTTTATCGGGAGACATGGGGGAACACTGTGTGGTAGGAAATTTGTGGATCCACGTAGATTCCAGAACTTTCCCACATAGAAATTTGAGAAAAAAGTGATTTTTTCAGCTAAATTTGAGGTTTGCAGGGGATTCTGGGTAGGAAAAAGTTGGGGGACCCACGCAAGCCATACCTTGCTGGACTCCCCCAGGTGTCTAGTTTTCAGAAATGTGTGGGTTTGGTAGGTTTCCCTAGATGGCCACCGAGCCCAGGGCCAAAACTCATGGGACCCCTCTTGCAAAACCAGGTTGTTTTGTGATAGGTAATTTTGATGTCGCCTCAATAGGTTTTGGGCCCTTTCCTGTCGTGGGTACTTGACCCACCCATGCGAGTGAGGTATCATTTTTATCGGGAGACATGGGGGAACACTGTGTGGTAGGAAATTTGTGGATCCACGTAGATTCCAGAACTTTCCCACATAGAAATTTGAGAAAAAAGTGATTTTTTCAGCTACATTTGAGGTTTGCAGGGGATTCTGGGTAGGGAAAAGTTGGGGGACCCACGCAAGCCATACCTTGCTGGACTCCCCCAGGTGTCTAGTTTTCAGAAATGTGTGGGTTTGGTAGGTTTCCCTAGATGGCCACCGAGCCCAGGGCCAAAAACTCATGGGACCCCTCTTGCAAAACCAGGTTGTTTTGTGATAGGTAATTTTGATGTCGCCTCAATAGGTTTTGGGCCCTTTCCTGTCGTGGGTACTTGACCCACCCATGCGAGTGAGGTATCATTTTTATCGGGAGACATGGGGGAACACTGTGTGGTAGGAAATTTGTGGATCCACGTAGATTCCATAACTTTCCCACACAGAAATTGGAGAGAAAAGTGATTTTTTTCAGCTACATTTGAGGTTTGCAGGGCATTCTGGGTAGGAAAACGTTGGGGGATCCACGCAAGCCATACCTCGCTGGACTCTCCCGGGTGTCTAGTTTTCAGAAATGTGTGGGTTTGGTAGGTTTCCCAAGATGGCCGCCGAGCCCGGGGCCAAAACCCAGGTGACTCCCTTGCAAAACCAGCTTGTTTTGTGATAGATCATTTTGATGTCTCCTCAATACGTTTTGGGCCCTTGCCTGTTGCGGGTACTTGAACCACCCACACCAGTGAGGTTTTTGGCCCTGGGCTCGGCGGCCATCTTAGGAAACCTACCAAACCCACACATTTCTGAAAACTAGACACTCTGGGGAGTCCAGCGAGGTATGGCTTGCGTGGGTCCCCCAATGTTTTCTACCCAGAATCCCCTGCAAACCTGAAATTTTGCTGAAAAATTCACTTTTTCGCACATTTTTGTGTGGTAAAGTTGTGGAATCATGGGATTGACACAAATTTCCTACCACCCAGCGTTCCCCAGGTCTCCCGATAAAAATGGTGCCTCACTCGGGTGGGAGGCCCAAGTACCGCGACAGGCAAGGGCCCACAACGTATTGAGGCGACCTCAAAATGGCCTATCACAAAACTACCTGGTTTTGCAAGGGGGGTCCCATGACGTTTTGGCCTGGGCCTCGGCGGCCACCTAGGGAAACCTACCAAATCTACACATTTCTGAAAAGTAGACACCCGGGGGATTCCAGGGAGGTATGGCTTGCGTGGATCCACCAACGTTTTCTTACCCAGAATCCCCTGCAAACCTGATATTTTGCTCAAAAAATCACTTTTTTCGCACATTTTTGTGTGGTAAAGTTGTGGAATCAGGGGCTGACACAAATTTCCTACCACCCAGCATTTCCCCAGGTCTCCCGATAAAAATGGTGCCTCACTCGGGTGGGAGGCCCAAGTACCCGCGACAGGCAAGGGCCCACAACGTATTGAGGCGACCTCAAAATGGCCTATCACAAAACGACCTGGTTTTGCAAGGGGGTCCCATGACGTTTTGGCCCGGGGCTCAGCGGCCACCTAGGGAAACCTACCAAACCCACATTTCTGAAAAGTAGACACCCGGGGATTCCAGGGAGGTATGGCTTGCGTGGATCCCCCAACGTTTTCTTACCCAGAATCCCCTGCAAACCTGAAATTTGACTGAAAGAAATCACTTTTTCACACATTTTTGTGTGGTAAAGTTGTGGCATCAAGGGGCTGACACAAATTCCCTACCACCCAGCGTTCCCCCAGGTCTCCCGATAAAAATGGTGCCTCACTCGGGTGGGAGGCCCAAGTACCCGCGACAGGCAAGGGCCCAAAACATTTTGTGATAGGCAATTTTGATGTCGCCTCAATACGTTGTGGGCCCTTGCCTGTCGCGGGTACTTGGTCCTCCCACACAAGTGAAGCACCATTTTTATCGGGAGACCTGGGGGAACGCTGGGTGGTAGGAAATTTGTGTGAGGCCAGTAATGCCACACTTTCCCCACACAAAAATGTGTGAAAAAAGTGATTTTTTCAGCTAAAATTGAGGTTTGCAGGGGATTCTGGTAAGGAAACGTTGGGGGATCCACGCAAGCCATACCTCCCTGGAAGCCCCCGGGTGTCTACTTTTCAGAAATGTGTGGGTTTGGTAGGTTTCCTAGATGGCCACCGAGCACGGGGCCAAAAACCCAGGTGACCCCCTTGCAAAACCAGGTCGTTTTGAGAAAGGCCATTTTGAGGTCGCCTCACTACGTTGTGGGCCCTTGCCTGTCGCGGGTACTTGGGCCTCCCACACAAGTGAGGCACCATTTTTATCGGGAGACCTGGGGGAACGCTGGGTGGTAGGAAATTTGTGTGAGGCCAGTGATGCCACACTTTCCCACACAAAAATGTGTGAAAAAGTGATTTTTTTCAGCTAAAATTGAGGTTTGCAGGGGATTCTGGGTAAGGAAACGTTGGGGGATCCACGCAAGCCATACCTCCCTGGAAGCCCCGGGTGTCTACTTTTCAGAAATGTGTGGGTTTGGTAGGTTTCCCTAGATGGCCACCGAGCACGGGGCCAAAAACCCAGATGACCCCCCTTGCAAAACCAGGTCGTTTTGTGATAGGCAATTTTGATGTCGCCTCAATATGTTGTGGGCCCTTGCCTGTCGCGGGTACTTGGGCCTCCCACACAAGTGAGGCACCATTTTTATCGGGAGACCTGGGGGAACGCTGGGTGGTAGGAAATTTGTGTGAGGCCAGTAATGCCACACTTTCCCACACAAAAATGTGTGAAAAAAGTGATTTTTTCAGCTAAAATTGAGGTTTGCAGGGGATTCTGGGTAAGGAAACGTTGGGGGATCCACGCAAGCCATACCTCCCTGGAAGCCCCCGGGTGTCTACTTTTCAGAAATGTGTGTGTTTGGTAGGTTTCCCTAGGTGCCGGCAGAGCTAGGGTTCACAAACTACAGCTAGGCACTTTGCCAAAAGAGGGTCATTTTTCACTGCGAAATTGAGGTGTGACCACGTTGCGTTTTGCGCCGTTTCCTGTCGCGGGCACTAGGCCGACCCACACAAGTGAGGTACCATTTTTCTCAGAAGACTTTGGGGAACGCGGGGTGGGTGGAAATTTGTGGATCCACGCAGATTCCAGAACTTTCCACCACAGAAATGTGGGGAAAATGTGGTTTTTTTGACAGTTTTTAGGTTTGCAAGGGATTCTGGGTAACAGAACCTGGTGGGAGGCAGTCCAGTCACCCCATCCTGGATTCCCCTGGGTGTCTAGTTTTCAAAAATGTATAGGTTTGCTAGGTTTCCCTAGGTGCCGGCAGAGCTAGGGTTCAAAAACTACAGCTAGGCACTTTGCCAAAAAAGGGTCATTTTTCACTGCGAAATTGAGGTGTGACCACATTGCGTTTTGCGCCGTTTCCTGTCGCAGGCACTAGGCCGACCCACACAAGTGAGGTACCATTTTTCTCGTAAGACTTTGGGGAACGCGGGGTGGGTGGAAATTTGTGGATCCACGCAGATTCCAGAACTTTCCACCACAGAAATGTGGGGAAAATGTGTTTTTTGGACAATTTTTTATGTTTGCAAGGGATTCTGGGTAACAGAACCTGGTGGGAGGCAGTCAAGTCACCCCATCCTGGATTCCCCTGGGTGTCTAGTTTTCAAAAATGTATAGGTTTGCTAGGTTTCCCTAGGTGCCGGCAGAGGTAGGGTTCAAAAACTACAGCTAGGCACTTTGCAAAAAAAGGGTCATTTTTCACTGCGAAATTGAGGTGTGACCACGTTGCGTTTTGCACCGTTTCCTGTCGCAGGCACTAGGCCGACCCACACAAGTGAGGTACCATTTTTCTCGGAAGACTTTGGGGAACGCGGGGTGGGTGGAAATTTGTGGATCCACGCAGATTCCAGAACTTTCCACCACAGAAATGTGGGGAAAATGTGGTTTTTGGACAATTTTTTATGTTTGCAAGGGATTCTGGGTAACAGAACCTGGTGGGAGGCAGTCAAGTCACCCCATCCTGGATTCCCCTGGGTGTCTAGTTTTCAAAAATGTATAGGTTTGCTAGGTTTCCCTAGGTGCCGGCAGAGGTAGGGTTCAAAAACTACAGCTAGGCACTTTGCCAAAAAAGGGTCATTTTTCACTGCGAAATTGAGGTGTGACCACGTTGCGTTTTGCGCCGTTTCCTGTCGCAGGCACTAGGCCGACCCACACAAGTGAGGTACCATTTTTCTCGTAAGACTTTGGGGAACACGGGGTGGGTGGAAATTTGTGGACCCACGCAGATTCCAGAACTTTCCACCACAGAAATGTGGGGGAAATGTGGTTTTTTTGACAATTTTTTATGTTTGCAAGGGATTCTGGGTAACAGAACCTGGTGGGAGGCAGTCAAGTCACCCCATCCTGGATTCCCCTGGGTGTCTAGTTTTCAAAAATGTATAGGTTTGCTAGGTTTCCCTAGGTGCCGGCAGAGCTAGGGTTCAAAAACTACAGCTAGGCACTTTGCCAAAAAAGGGTCATTTTTCACTGCGAAATTGAGGTGTGACCACGTTGCGTTTTGCGCCGTTTCCTGTCGCAGGCACTAGGCCGACCCACACAAGTGAGGTACCATTTTTCTCGGAAGACTTTGGGGAACACGGGGTGGGTGGAAATTTGTGGATCCACGCAGATTCCAGAACTTTCCACCACAGAAATGTGGGGAAAATGTGGTTTTTTTGACAATTTTTTATGTTTGCAAGGATTCTGGGTAACAGAACCTGGTGGGAGGCAGTCAAGTCACCCCATCCTGGATTCCCCTGGGTGTCTAGTTTTCAAAAATGTATAGGTTTGCTAGGTTTCCCTAGGTGCCGGCAGAGCTAGGGTTCAAAAACTACAGCTAGGCACTTTGCCAAAAAAGGGTCATTTTTCACTGCGAAATTGAGGTGTGACCACGTTGCGTTTTGCGCCGTTTCCTGTCGCAGGCACTAGGCCGACCCACACAAGTGAGGTACCATTTTTCTCGGAAGACTTTGGGGAAAGCGGGGTGGGTGGAAATTTGTGGATCCACGAAGATTCCAGAACTTTCCACCACAGAAATGTGGGGAAAATGTGGTTTTTTGGACAATTGTTTATGTTTGCAAGGGATTCTGGGTAACAGAACCTGGTGGGAGGCAGTCAAGTCACCCCATCCTGCATTCCCCTGGGTGTCTAGTTTTCAAAAATGTATAGGTTTGCTAGGTTTCCCTAGGTGCCGGCAGAGCTAGGGTTCAAAAACTACAGCTAGGCACTTTGCCAAAAAAGGGTCATTTTTCACTGCGAAATTGAGGTGTGACCACGTTGCGTTTTGCGCCGTTTCCTGTCGCAGGCACTAGGCCGACCCACACAAGTGAGGTACCATTTTTCTCGTAAGACTTTGGGGAACGCGGGGTGGGTGGAAATTTGTGGACCCACGCAGATTCCAGAACTTTCCACCACAGAAATGTGGGGGAAATGTGGTTTTTTGACAATTTTTTATGTTTGCAAGGGATTCTGGGTAACAGAACCTGGTGGGAGGAAGTCAAGTCACCCCATCCTGGATTCCCCTGGGTGTCTAGTTTTCAAAAATGTATAGGTTTGCTAGGTTTCCCTAGGTTCCGGCAGTGCTAGGGATCAAAAACTACACCTAGGCACTTTGCAAAAAAAGGGTAATTTTTCATTGTGAAAATGTGGTACGTCCACGTTGCATTTTGAGCCATTTCCTGTTGTGGGCACAAGGGCTACCCACACAAGTGAGGTACCATTTTTATCGGGAGACTTTGGGTAACACAGAATTGTAGAGCAACTGTTATTACCTATTGACTTTCGATGCATTTCTGCCTTCCAAATGAAAGACAATGTGTAAAAAATAAGTCATTTTGAAAAATGACCTATAATTCTCATGCTAGTATGGGTACTCCCAATTTCGGAAATGTGCAAATATCTACTGTTTCTAAAATCTACATTTTGTTCCCATTTCAGAAATACATAGGTGTCTTTCATAACAATTTTTCCATGTATACATTTTCCCAAAATAATTGCTATATACCCGGTACATAATAAAAAACCATTGCAAGATGCTGCTCAATTATTGGCTCTGGGTTCGTCGGGTTCTTGGTGAACCTACAAGTCCTATATATCCCCACAACCAGAAAGGTCCAGCGGATATAACGGTATATTGCCTTCAAATAGCTGTCATAATTAGAAGAAGTTACAGGTGAAAACGTTGACACAAATGGCTGTTTTTTTCAACTAATTTTCAATTTTTCCTTTATTTAACTGTTAGTTTCTATAAGGAAAACTTTAAGGATCTACACAAATGACCCCTTGCTGAATTCAGAAATGTATGGCTTTCCAGGATCCATTATTGGTTTCATACCCATTTCTACCATTAACTGGAAGGAGGTTGAAAGCACAAAAAATACTTTTCAGAAATGTATGGCTTTCCAGGATCCATTATTGGTTTCATACCCATTTCTACCATTAACTGGAAGGAGGTTGAAAGCACAAAAAATAGCAAAAATAGGCTATGTCCCAGAAAAATGCCAAAACTGTGTAAAAAAGTTGGTTTTCTGACAAAAGTCTGCTTGTCCCTGAAAGCTGGGAAGATGGTGATTTCAGCACCACAACCCCTTTTTGATGCCATTTGCAGGGAAAAATCAAGACGCTTTCATCTGTTGCCCTTTTTCGCATTTTTCCCCAAAAAAACAAAATTTAGCTGTATTTTGACTAATTTCTGGGTCCCCTCCAGGGGAATCCACAAACCCTGGGTACCTTTACAATCCCCATGATGTTAGAAAAAAAGGACGCAAATTTGGCATGGATACCTTATGTGGTCAAAAAGTTACAGGGGCCTAAGCGCGCACTACCCCAAATAGCCAAAAAAGGCTTAGCACAGGAGGGGAAAAGGCCTAGCAGCGAAGGGGTTAAAGGGCTACTTAAGTGGGTGGCACAATCAGTGCTGCAGGCCCACTAGTAGCATAATTTACATACCCTGCGCACATGTAGTGCCCTTTACTAGGGACTTATTAGTAAATTAATTAGGCCAATTGTGGTTAAGCCAGTGTTACCATGTTTAGGGAGAGCGCACATGCACTTTAGCACTGGTTAGCAGTGGTAAAGTGCCCATAGTCCTAATGCAAACAAAAACAAGATCAGCAAAAGGAGTAGGAGGAAGGTAAAACGTTTTAGGGGTGACCCTGCAGAAACGGCCATTTCCAACCAGCACCAAACCCAGCGGAAGGAAAGCTAACCCCAGAACCAGTTTTTGAGTGACCACAGGGAAGGGGACTGTCATTACCCTGGCCACACCTCTGGGTGGGCACACAGACTTTGCAAATTAGGAGAAGAGTTTCGTCATCTTGGATTTTGAGGTTGAGGGGCATTGTGGGATTGTGTTTGAAGTGCAGCAACAGAAACTGTTGAAAAAGTGGGTAGGGTTTCCCTGGGACCTCTTGCCCCATTGGTTAGGGAGTGTCCAGGTGTCTTCTCACCCACAGGCTGCTGGATGCTTTACAGCTGGGCCCTGATCCAGTCTTCCTCAGAAGACTTTCTGGACCTGCAGAAGATCTGAAGAGGACTGGACCCGATGTCTACGACCTTAGGTCTACTTCAGCAGCTACAATTTCAGCAGCGGCCAGGTCAGGGAGGATTTTCTTTTTAAAAAGTGGCAAAGTCTATTTCTTAGATAGTGGCTCACACTTTTTTGACTTCCAGACATTCACCGGGACCGCTTATTGTATCCAACCAGGTATCCATCTCGGTGGGCTTCATTCAGATTGCGCCTGGGTCCTACTCTACCACGTTAATAGACTATCATTGGCACTTTCTGCAGTTTTTGCTATTTTCACTTAAATCTTTAAAAAATCATATAGCTGGTTCCCTTTATTGGATTTTTGTCATCTTGGTTTTATTTTATTCAGAAAACATTTCTCTTTACTTTAAAATTAGAATTTTATTGTGTTTTGTCTAACTTTTCTATGTGTATGCACTGCCTAAATAATTCACACATTGCCTTTGACTCAAGCCTGGCATCTTTGTGTCATGTTACCAGAAATTGAGCACAGGTTTATTTTATTTAATTTGCTTAACGTCTAGCCGATGGGACCTTATCCTTTGGGATGGACACTTGCCCACGCTAAATATTAATCCACTTTCCTACACGTCTTTAAGGATTTCCTAAAAGTTAGATGATCTTCTATAAGACACAGTGGCCCAGGGAGGGTGTTCCAGAGAATAACTGCAAGAACTAAAAATTCACGACTCCTAGCCCTAGACTTTAAATTCTGGGGAACGGATAATAGGCCTTTCAAGGAAGAGCGAAAGATACAAGAAGGATGGTGAGGAGTGATTATCCTTTGCATGAGAGAAGGACGGTTTCCATGCAGAATCTTGTGACAAATGCTTACTGTTAGACCTGGCATCCTTGGCGTGGGTCTCCCTTCCATTTTTTCGTAATGCCTCCACTGTTGCCGATATGTTTTTGCTGGACTAGATGCTCATGGGCACTTTGCCGCTGCTAATCAGTGCCAAAGTGCAAGTGCTCCCTATCGTTACTTAATATATGTATTAGTGACTCCATGATTGGATGATTGGTTTACTTGTCAGTCCCTAGTACCGTGCACTGAGTGTGCCCAGGGCTTGTAAATCCAATGCTGCTGGTGGGCTTGCAGCACGGGTTGTGCCACCCACAGAAGCAGCTTGTAAAGTGTGTCTCAGGCCTGCCATTGCAGAGCCTGTGTGCAGCCTAGGGCTGCCATGTCGACTTGGTGAGTGCACCCACTTACCAGTCCCTAAACCTTCCCTTTACTGCATGTTGGTCACCCCTAAAGTAGGCCCTAGGGCAGGGTGCATTGTAAGTATAAGGTAGGACATGCCCTGGTGTGTGGCATGTCCTAATAGTGAATTACAGCCATTTTCGTTTTTCACTATTGCAAGGCTACCTGCTCCCCATAGGCCAGAATGGGCAGACTGACTATTACACCTTATAGTCAGAACTGACCCAGGGAACATGGTAGAAAAACGAATTTAGTATGCCTGAACTCAGGATGATAAAATACATCTTTTAGTGAAGTTGGTTTTAACATTCTGTGTTTGAAAATACCACTTTTAGAAAGTGGGTATTTTCTTGCCTAACTATCCAAGCCTGCCTCTGCTAGGTTGTGTATTCCTTGTCTGGAGATTGAGTGACAGGGGCTGGGGGTGGCTACAGGAGACAGGGTGAGTCAGCACAGGGCTGAATAGAAAGATCTGCATCCAGAGTGGAGGGAGGAGTTGCACCTGGGTCTGAATAGGGCTGTGCCTGCCTTCCACAATGCTGGCTCCACCTCCTGCCGGGCGGCTGAGCACTCTGCCCCACATTCTGAAAGGAAAGAAGGAGTCAGAAAAACAAAGTGCTCCAGGACTGACCAGAACTGGTTTTGGACTAGGCAGAGGCCTCTCTGCCTCCAGAGAACAAAGAGAATCAGGGTATAAGAGGGGCACCCAGACCCCAGGAAAATTAGATCACTTTTGGGAACAAGAAGAAACCTTTGCTGAGGAGCGGAACCAAGAAGAAACTGAGGAGAGACTATCCCTAAGCTGAAGTGCTGCTTGGGGGATTGGCCTGCAGTGGTTTGCCTGACTGCCAAAGAAAGGAGAAAGGAACTTTTGCTTTGCTGTGACTTTCATCAACTTGTGAAGGATCTCCAAGGGCTTGGAAGAGAGCTTGCCCCCTGACCGAAGTCCCAGGACCATTGGACTTCACCCCCTTTGTGAATTGCTGCTGGAAACTCTGTTTCAGTGGCTACAGAGGTAGGGAGCTGTGACCGACTCTCACAACCGACTCGGTGTCCTGTAAGCACCGCATCGAAGCACCGTCTCGCCCTGCAACGCACGGCCCTGGTCTCACCGACTCCGTCAACGAGCCGCTGCCTGCCCCGCATCGAGGGACAACGCGTCCTGCAACGCTTCGCTACGCCGAATCGAACTGGTCCGACCGACACGGTCACTGCTGCTGAGTTCGAGTCCTGTGACCGCACCGGAGTTGGGCACCGCTCGCACGCTTTGCGACGCACCGCCCGACTCGCACCGCTGTCCGGACTGATCGACGCCAGCTCCTGAATCCGGCTCCGTCGCTGCACCGCAACCTGCCAGCACCGCACCGAAGCACCGTCTCGCCCTGCAACGCACGGCCCTGGTCTCACCGACTCCGTCTCGACGATGTCAACGAGCCGCTGCCTGCACCGCATCGAGGGACAACGCGTCCTGCAACGCTTCCATTTTTGCATCGCGACCGCGACGAACAGCCATCCGGCTCGCACGCCCGTGCCTGCCGCTTCAAGTAAAAGGTACTGTGACCGAGTCTGTCTACGCTGTGTTGGCCCGTCTCGACGCGGTCAGCTGGATTTGTTAGACTCTGTTTGTTCTCGACATCGCCGTAGCCGGAGGAGGCTACCGACTCGCACAGAACCTTGAATTAAGCCTTTTTTGATCAGAACTAAGCACTCTTGACAGTATTGTGGATTATTTTTGTCGTTTATGGTCTTGTGATAAATCTATATAAAGTATACCTATTTTTATAAATATATAACCGGTGTGGTGTCCGTTTGTAGTGTTGTCACTTGATTACTGTATGTGTTCACAAATGCTATACACACTGCCTCTGAACTAAGCCTGTCTGCTCGTGCCAAGCTACCAAGAGGGTGAGCAGGGGTTATTTCAGGAGTGTACCTACTTTCCCTGACTAGACTCAAGGGTCCCTATTTGGACAAAGGTACATACCTCTGCCAACTAGAGACCCCCAAATCTAACATTGGTGGTCAGCGGTGAGGATTCTGGACTTGCATTTGTGACTCATGTACAGTGATTGGTGAACACTACTTAGTGAGTGCAGACCAAAACGCAACCACATACTTCTATAGCATTTTTTCTGGGATTTCCTATTTTTGCAAATGCCAAGTTCAGTCACTATGGAGAAACCAGCATCAGTAGCCTCTGTTGAGTGTGATTGGGAAGAAGAGAGGCTAGAATGCTACACCCTTAAGCAGCTCAGGCAATTCTGCAAAAAGTTTAAAGTGTCCATGACCGGGCTCTCCAGGAAGGAGGACCTCCAAAAGGCGCTGAGGGCCTGGGTCGAATCAAGGAGTGCCCCTGTGGAGGGGGCTGAGAATGCAGAAGGGCAGCTGGAGGGGCTATTGGGTCTAGGGGCTAGAAGGCCACCTTCCCCAGTAGGTAGCAGTGTTTCTGCAGAGGACTGTCTCCAGAGGAGTTGGAGGACAGGAAAGAGAGTAGGATGCACGAAATGGAGCTGACCAAGCTCAAGCTGAATGGGCAGTTAGAATTCCAAATGCAAACTAGGAAATTGGCCCTAGAGGAAAAGAAAATGCAGTTTGAACATGAGAAAGTTTTGAGGGAGTTGGAATTGAAGGCCAAGAGCTTAGAGATTACTCCCTCTGGTGGCAGTGTACCGCCTGTGCCTGTTGAAGCTCGGGTGTATATTCCCAAAGATGTGGTGAAGGAGTTTTTTAAAAATGATGACATAGGGCAGTGGTTCAAAGCCTATGAGGTAGCCATGTCTTCCCACCGGGTCCCTGAGAAGGATTGGGGAGCGGGGTTGTGGGGACGGTTCCTTAGTGAAGGGCGGGATACCTTGTTGGATTTGCCCTCTGAAGTCTATAATTCGTACAGCCACATGAAGGATGCCTTAATGACTAGGTATGGTTTGACCCCTGAGCTTTATAGGCAAAGGTTCAGGAACTGTAGTAAGATTGAAAGCAGTACCTGGGTTGAATATGTGACCTTCTTTTGCAGAGCCTTGGATGGTTGGGTAAAGGGTAGCAAAGCGACTGATTTTCAGGCGCTCTTTGATTTGATTGCCTGGGAGCACTTGTCCGGTAATTGTTTTCCTGAGCTACGCCAGCACCTGATTGATAGTAAGCTGACTAACCCTAGGCAGCTTGCTGAGGAGGCGGACCGCTGGGTGAGTACCCGGGTCCACAAGGGTCACGTGGGAGACTCCGCCAAGGGTGGGCAGGGTCCCCAGCAGAAGAGTGGGGGGACAAGGGTAAACAGAAGGAGTTCCATAAAGGGCCCCAAAGTAAACCCCAAGGGAACCAAGGGAAAGGTTCCCAGCCTCCCCCTGAGAAGAAGCCAGTGGCCCTGACAGGCCCCCTGTTCACCAGGGACCGCTGGTATGTTACAAGTGTGGCGCCCCTGGCCACAAGGCAAACGATCCTCGTTGCCCTTTGCATGGAAAACCAGCACCCACCAGTGCAGTCCCCCGGCAGTTGGCTAGTGTAGCCCTGGGGAGGAGTTGGGTGCCCAAGGTGGGGGGATCCCACAGTGTTTTCCCTTGTCTCATTAGGAGACTCTGAGATGGTCCCTAGGACCCCGCTGCCTGAGAACACTAAGAAATACAGGCAGAGGGTGACCATCAATGGCCATAGGGTGGAGGCTCTGAGAGACACAGGAGCCAGTGTGACAGCTGTCAAGTGTCACCTGGTGTCTAAAGAGCAGGTTATCCCTGATGCATTCTATCCGGTTGTTGCCGCTGACAACACAGAGAGTCACTGCAAGGTGGCTCAGGTTCCCTTTGAGTGGGGGGGGGGTCTCGGGTACTCTTCAAGTAGCTGTGAGGCCAGCCATGCCTGTTGACTGTTTGTTAGGGAACGATTTGGAGAGCTCACCTTGGGCTAAGGTGGAGCGGAGTGCGCATTTAGAAATGTTGGGCTTGCCTGATTGGGCATGTGTGACCACCCGGTCAATGGCAGCTAAAGGTGTTCAAGAGGACCTGGAGCCTGAGAGGGAGGCCCAGGTGCCTGCCGAAGAGAGAGGAGGCAGGGGGCGCGGGAAACCGGCCCCCAAAGTTCCCACGGTCCCGGAGGAGGCAGACCCTGAGGGGGATGCCCTGGAGCCTACAGGGGAACAGGTAGCTGAACTGGGGGACCTACCTGAGCTGACCCATTGGCAGCAAGAAGGAGGACCCTCCAGGGAAGAGTTCCGCGAGGAGCAGAACGCATGCCCCTCTCTCATGGGTCTGAGGCAACAGGCCACAGACCAGGCAGCAGGTGATCAGTCTGGATCACATTGGCTTTACTGGGAGAATGGTCTCCTGTATTCAGAGCCTAAGGTTGCTGAGCCTGGGTCAGCCCGTGTGCTGGTGGTACCCCAGCGCTTCAGAGCCTTCCTACTGGGGTTGGCTCATGATGTACCGTTAGCGGGACATCTGGGGCAGGACAAGACCTTTGACAGGCTTGTTACCCATTTCTATTGGCCCCAGATGCGCAGGAGTGCCGCCACTCACTGCAGGACATGCCAGACTTGCCAGGCAAGTGGAAAGAGTGGGAGGAAGCACAAGGCTCCTCTCCAGCCATTCCCTGTGGTCAGCACCCCCTTTGAACGGGTGGGTATTGACATTGTGGGGCCACTGGACCCCAAGACCGCCATGGGCAACAGGTTTATCCTGGTCTTGGTGGACCATGCCACCCGGTACCCTGAAGCCATCCCTCTGAGGACAGTGACGGCCCCCGTGGTGGGACGGGCACTGATGGGAATTTTTTCACGTGTGGGATTCCCTCAAGAGGTGGTGTCTGACAGAGGTACCAACTTCGTGTCCAAGTACATGAAGTCCCTGTGGCAGGAGTGCGGTGTAACTTACAAGTTCACCACTCCTTACCACCCTCAAGGAAATGGTCTGGTTGAGAGATTCAACCGGACCCTCAAGGGCATGATTATGGGTCTGGAAGAACCCATGAGGCGTAAATGGGACGTCCTCCTACCATGCCTGTTGTTTGCATACCGGGAGGTGCCACAGAAGTCTCTAGGGTTCAGTCCCTTTGAGCTCCTCTATGGACACCCGGTGCGAGGACCTCTGAGTTTGGTCAAGGAAGGATGGGAGCAATCTCCCAGGAAACCTCCCCAGGATGTATACAGTTACATGCTGGCCTTCAGGAACCAGACTAGGCGTTTCAGAGAGCTTGCTGAGGCAAATCTGGAAGCCAGCCAGGAGGAGATGAAGCGGTGGTACGACCAGAATGCCACTCTGGTAGAGCTTCAGCCTGGTCAGAAAGTGTGGGTCATGGCCCCGGTAGAGCCTTGTGCGCTCCAGGACAGGTGGACCGGCCCTTTTACGGTGGTGGAGCGCAAGAGTCCAGTTACCTATTTGGTGGACTTGCAGTCTCCCAGGAACCCCTTGCGGGTCCTGCATGTGAACCGCCTGAAGCCCCACTTGGAGAGGTCCCAAGTGGGAATGCTCTTAGCTACAGATGATGGAATGGAGGAGGAGACCGAGCCTCTTCCTGACCTCCTGTCAGCCCGAGAGCAAGATGGATCAGTGGAGGGAGTAAACCTCTCTACCTCCCTGACACCTGAGCAGCAGGGTGACTGTCGCCAACTGTTGGGACAGTTCCCTGACCTGTTCTCCCTGGTTCCCAGTGTCACTCATTGGTGCGTCCATGAGGTGGACACTGGGGACAGTCTTCCTGTGAAGCACAAGGCTTACAGGGTGACTGACAGGGTCAGAGCCTGCATCAAGGAGGAGGTCTTCAAGATGTTTGCGCTAGGGGTGATTGAGTCCTCTAACAGCCCTTGGGCCAGCCCAGTGGTCTTGGTTCCAAAGGCTGCCGCGCCTGGTGCCACACCAGAACTCCGGTTCTGTGTGGACTACAGGGGACTCAATTCCGTCACCAGGACTGACGCCCACCCCATCCCCAGAGCTGATGAGCTCATAGATCGGTTAGGGGCTGCGCGGTACCTCAGCACGTTTGACTTAACGTCTGGGTACTGGCAGATCGCCTTGACTGATGGGGCAAAAGAGAGGTCGGCATTCTCCACACCAGATGGGCACTACCAGTTCCGGGTGATGCCCTTTGGGATGAAGAATGCCCCTGCCACCTTTCAGAGGTTGGTCAACCAGGTGTTGGTTGGACTGGAGGATTTCAGTGCCGCCTACCTGGATGACATCGCAGTGTTCAGTGCCAGTTGTGAAGAACATCTGCACCACCTCTGGGAAGTGTTGATGGCGCTGCGGAGAGCAGGCCTCACAATCAAGGCGAGTAAGTGCCAGATTGGGCAGGGTTCTGTGGTGTACTTGGGACACCAGGTTGGGAGCGGCCAGGTGGCGCCCTCCAACCGAAAATTGATACCATTCTGGCTTGGGAGCCCCCAAGACCCAGACAGAGGTGAGAGCCTTCCTAGGACTCACCGGGTATTACAGGAGATTCGTCAAGGGGTATGGCAGCATTGTTGCCCCTTGACCGAGCTGACTTCCAAGAAGCAGCCCAGGAAAGTGATTTGGACTGACGCCTGTCAGGAAGCTTTTGACACCTTGAAGACTGCCATGTGCACGGCGCCTGTGCTCCAGGCACCCAACTTCTCCAATGAGTTCATTGTTCAGACGGACGCTTCAGAGCATGGTGTAGGGGCTGTTCTATCACAGATCAATGAGGAGGGCCTAGACCAACTTGTAGCCTTCCTCAGTAGGAGGTTACTTCCCGGGAACAGAGATGGAGTGCTATCGAGCGTGAGGCATTTGCTGTGGTCTGGGCACTGAAGAAGCTGAGACCATACCTGTTTGGGACTCACTTCCGGGTTCAGACAGACCACAGGCCCCTCAGATGGTTGATGCAGATGAGGGGTGAGAATCCAAAGCTGTTGAGGTGGTCCATTTCCCTACAGGGGATGGACTTTACGGTGGAACACCGCCCTGGTACAGAACACGCCAATGCTGATGGTCTGTCCAGATTTTTCCGCCTTAGCGATGAGAACTCCCTAGGGGTAGGATAGTTCTCCCCACATTTCAGCTGGAGGGGACACGTGTTAGACCTGGCATCCTTGGCGTGGGTCTCCCTTCCATTTTTTCGTAATGCCTCCACTGTTGCCGATATGTTTTTGCTGGACTAGATGCTCATGGGCACTTTGCCGCTGCTAATCAGTGCCAAAGTGCAAGTGCTCCCTATCGTTACTTAATATATGTATTAGTGACTCCATGATTGGATGATTGGTTTACTTGTCAGTCCCTAGTACCGTGCACTGAGTGTGCCCAGGGCTTGTAAATCCAATGCTGCTGGTGGGCTTGCAGCACGGGTTGTGCCACCCACAGAAGCAGCTTGTAAAGTGTGTCTCAGGCCTGCCATTGCAGAGCCTGTGTGCAGCCTAGGGCTGCCATGTCGACTTGGTGAGTGCACCCACTTACCAGTCCCTAAACCTTCCCTTTACTGCATGTTGGTCACCCCTAAAGTAGGCCCTAGGGCAGGGTGCATTGTAAGTATAAGGTAGGACATGCCCTGGTGTGTGTGGCATGTCCTAATAGTGAATTACAGCCATTTTCGTTTTTCACTATTGCAAGGCTACCTGCTCCCCATAGGCCAGAATGGGCAGACTGACTATTACACCTTATAGTCAGAACTGACCCAGGGAACATGGTAGAAAAACGAATTTAGTATGCCTGAACTCAGGATGATAAAATACATCTTTTAGTGAAGTTGGTTTTAACATTCTGTGTTTGAAAATACCACTTTTAGAAAGTGGGTATTTTCTTGCCTAACTATCCAAGCCTGCCTCTGCTAGGTTGTGTATTCCTTGTCTGGAGATTGAGTGACAGGGGCTGGGGGTGGCTACAGGAGACAGGGTGAGTCAGCGCAGGGCTGAATAGAAAGATCTGCATCCAGAGTGGAGGGAGGAGTTGCACCTGGGTCTGAATAGGGCTGTGCCTGCCTTCCACAATGCTGGCTCCACCTCCTGCTGGGCGGCTGAGCACTCTGCCCCACATTCTGAAAGGAAAGAAGGAGTCAGAAAAACAAAGTGCTCCAGGACTGACCAGAACTGGTTTTGGACTAGGCAGAGGCCTCTCTGCCTCCAGAGAACAAAGAGAATCAGGGTATAAGAGGGGCACCCAGACCCCAGGAAAATTAGATCACTTTTGGGAACAAGAAGAAACCTTTGCTGAGGAGCGGAACCAAGAAGAAACTGAGGAGAGACTATCCCTAAGCTGAAGTGCTGCTTGGGGGATTGGCCTGCAGTGGTTTGCCTGACTGCCAAAGAAAGGAGAAAGGAACTTTTGCTTTGCTGTGACTTTCATCAACTTGTGAAGGATCTCCAAGGGCTTGGAAGAGAGCTTGCCCCCTGACCGAAGTCCCAGGACCATTGTACTTCACCCCCTTTGTGAATTGCTGCTGGAAACTCTGTTTCAGTGGCTACAGAGGTAGGGAGCTGTGACCGACTCTCACGACCGACTCGGTGTCCTGTAAGCACCGCATCGAAGCACCGTCTCGCCCTGCAACGCACGGCCCTGGTCTCACCGACTCCGTCAACGAGCCGCTGCCTGCCCCGCATCGAGGGACAACGCGTCCTGCTACGCCGAATCGAACTGGTCCGACCGACACGGTCACTGCTGCTGAGTTCGAGTCCTGTGACCGCACCGGAATTGGGCACCGCTCGCACGCTTTGCGACGCACCGCCCGACTCGCACCGCTGTCCGGACTGATCGACGCCAGCTCCTGAATCCGGCTCCGTCGCCGCACCGCAACCTGCCAGCACCGCACCGAAGCACCGTCTCGCCCTGCAACGCACGGCCCTGGTCTCACCGACTCCGTCTCGACGACGTCAACGAGCGTGGGTCTCCCTTCCATTTTTTCGTAATGCCTCCACTGTTGCTGATATGTTTTTGCTGGACTAGATGCTCATGGGCACTTTGCCACTGCTAATCAGTGCCAAAGTGCAAGTGCTCCCGATCGTTAATTGATACATGTATTAGTGACTCCATGATTGGATGATTGGTTTACTTGTCAGTCCCTAGTACAGCGCACTCAGTGTGCCCAGGGCTTGTAAATCCAATGCCGCTGGTGGGCTTGCAGCACTGGTTGTGCCACCCACAGAAGCGGCTTGTAAAATGTGTCTCAGGCCTGCCATCGCAGAGCCTGTGTGCAGCCTCGGGCTGCCATGTCGACTTGGTGAGTACACCCACTTACCAGTCCCTAAGCCTTCCCTTTACTGCATGTTGGTCACCCCTAAAGTAGGCCCTAGGGCAGGGTGCATTGTGAGTATAAGGTAGGACATGCCCTGGTGTGTGTGGCATGTCCTAATAGTGAATTACAGCCCTTTTCGTTTTTCACTATTGCAAGGCTACCTGCTCCCCATAGGCCAGAATGGGCAGACTGACTATTACACCTTATAGTCAGAACTGACCCAGGGAACATGGTAGAAAAACGAATTTAGTATGCCTGAACTCAGGATGATAAAATACATCTTTTAGTGAAGTTGGTTTTAACATTCTGTGTTTGAAAATACCACTTTTAGAAAGTGGGTATTTTCTTGCCTAACTATCCAAGCCTGCCTCTGCTAGGTTGTGTATTCCTTGTCTGGAGATTGAGTGACAGGGGCTGGGGGTGGCTACAGGAGACAGGGTGAGTCAGCGCAGGGCTGAATAGAAAGATCTGCATCCAGAGTGGAGGGAGGAGTTGCACCTGGGTCTGAATAGGGCTGTGCCTGCCTTCCACAATGCTGGCTCCACCTCCTGCCGGGCGGCTGAGCACTCTGCCCAACATTCTGAAAGGAAAGAAGGAGTCAGAAAAACAAAGTGCTCCAGAACTGACCAGAACTGGTTTTGTACTAGGCAGAGGCCTCTCTGCCTCCAGAGAACAAAGAGAATCAGGGTATAAGAGGGGCACCCAGACCCCAGGAAAATTAGATCACTTTTGGGAACAAGAAGAAACCTTTGCTGAGGAGCGGAACCAAGAAGAAACTGAGGAGAGACTATCCCTAAGCCTGAAGTGCTGCTTGGGGGATTGGCCTGCAGTGGTTTGCCTGACTGCCAAAGAAAGGAGAAAGGAACTTTTGCTTTGCTGTGACTTTCATCAACTTGTGAAGGATCTCCAAGGGCTTGGAAGAGAGCTTGCCCCCTGACCGAAGTCCCAGGACCATTGGACTTCACCCCCTTTGTGAATTGCTGCTGGAAACTCTGTTTCAGTGGCTGCAGAGGTAGGGAGCTGTGACCGACTCTCACGACCGACTCGGTGTCCTGTAAGCACCGCATCGAAGCACCGTCTCGCCCTGCAACGCACGGCCCCGGGTCTCACCGACTCCGTCAACGAGCCGCTGCCTGCACCGCATCGAGGGACAACGCGTCCTGCAACGCTTCGCTACGCCGAATCGAACTGGTCCGACCGACACGGTCACTGCTGCTGAGTTCGAGTCCTGTGACCGCACTGGAGTTGGGCACCGCTCGCACGCTTTGCGACGCACCGCCCGACTTGCACCGCTGTCCGGACTGATCGACGCCAGCTCCTGAATCCGGCTCCGTCACCGCACCGCAACCTGCCAGCACCGCATCGAAGCACCGTCTCGCCCTGCAACGCACGGCCCTGGTCTCACCGACTCCGTCTCGACGACGTCAACGAGCCGCTGCCTGCACCGCATCGAGGGACAACGCGTCCTGCAACGCTTCCATTTTTGCATCGCGACCGCGACGAACAGCCATCCGGCTCGCACGCCCGTGCCTGCCGCTTCAAGTAAAGGTACTGTGACCGAGTCTGTCTACGCTGTGTTGGCCCGTCTCGACGCGGTCAGCTGGATTTGTTAGACTCTGTTTGTTCTCGACATCGCCGTAGCCGGAGGAGGCTACCGACTCGCACAGAACCTTGAATTAAGCCTTTTTGATCCGAACTAAGCACTCTTGACAGTATTGTGGATTATTTTTGTCGTTTATGGTCTTGTGATAAATCTATATAAAGTATACCTATTTTTATAAATATATAACCGGTGTGGTGTCCGTTTGTAGTGTTGTCACTTGATTACTGTATGTGTTCACAAATGCTTTACACACTGCCTCTGAACTAAGCCTGTCTGCTCGTGCCAAGCTACCAAGAGGGTGAGCAGGGGTTATTTCAGGAGTGTACCTACTTTCCCTGACTAGACTCAAGGGTCCCTATTTGGACAAAGGTACATACCTCTGCCAACTAGAGACCCCCAAATCTAACACTTACGATTTAAAATGTGAGCCTTTTAGTCAGATAGCATCCATTGCCACAGTTGTAAATGATCAAATAGCAGTGTCCAAGGGGAAAAGTCCAAAGAAGATTCTAGCTGCTAGATTCTTTGTGAGATGGAGCTTATGAATTTGCTTTTTGGACAAAGCTAAGTTCAGTGTATTGCAACAATTTAGTCAGGAACTAATAATAGTGCTTAGGATTGGAAAGCATGAGCCTATTTACTTTCAAACTTCATAGTGTCCCATTTTATTATTATTATTATCTCCATTCAAAAAATATTTCTCAATGGATTAATTTCCAAGAATCACCATACCTACCGGTTTCTATACCAAAGCGTTCAATCTCCAGTAGAGCTTACCAAACATTGGGAACTTGGTGTGAGGTGGTTCCATAAGTGGTTACACAATTATTACATTTTCTGATTGTCTTCTTCTAAAAAACAAAAAGCATACAACAGACCTTTCATTTAAAGTTTCAGTTAAGTCTCTGGCTCCTGTCTGTTGTCTTCTCAGCCCTTCGGCACCGTGCTTGTCAGCCACAGGCACTGATACATCGCTGACATTCCAGGTCATTAAGAGGTCTTTTGGGGTCTTTGCTGGAGGACAAGAGGAGATCCTGTAGAGGTGGAGCAGGACAACGAAGGGAGGTGTGTTCAAGGAACACCCTCCCCTTCCAACCAGCAACGCATCCTAGAAGGCGCAATACTCCATATCACATGTGAAAATAAAGTGGCACAATACGAATAGAGCAAAACTCCACTGCATATACAAAGTAGCATAGTCTCTGCCTCACTGACAAGGGTTTTGGAGTCTTTACTGGAGGGCGACAGGAATCTGCAAAGTTAGAGCCAGACAACGAAAGGGGTGTTGCCAACTGACACTCTCTCTTTCCAACCAGAGAGCTCTCGAAGGTTCTACAGTCCACATTACAGGGATTTAAATTGACACAGTACCAAAACACCAAAACACAAGTGCACCAATATAGTAAAACAGGCCCTGTATCACCGAGCAGGGCTTTGAGGTGTCTTTTCAGGAGTTTGGTAAGGGAGTCTGGAGAAGTAGACCTGGGCAATGAATGGGAGCATGGCCAAGGGAGCCAAGAGTGGCAAGAGTGACAACATGAAGAAAGGATTTTTGTGCACTGGCGATTTTTTATTTTGGAATCAATTAAGAAAAGTTAATTTATCAAAGTACTCTACATATCAATTCCTTAGTTCTCGGTATCACAGTCATTTCCACTCTTTCAAGGGCACTGATGGATTTTCGTCTCCATTGTGGGTTATTCCATCATTTCTAGTCCACCATAACAGTTCAAATTCACCCAGGACTGCTATCTACCAGGAGATTCTTAAAGTAGGTTCTGCTTCTTCCTTATCCTCTGGAGGAATTGGTCTCTGGGAAAGAAATAAAAGTAGCTGTGAACCCCAGTCTCTGTCTGGCAAGTTTCTCCCTACCCCCTCCTCCATCTTCCCACTCCTGATGTGTCCCATTTCTTACCTGGGAGAGACAGAGAAAAGCAGTGGTCAACCCTAGTCTCTTTTTGACAAGGATTTCAGCCACCCTCATCTCTTCTCAGGTCTTTAAGGAATTGTCTGAATATGGCTCTTGATAAAACCCTGCCTCCATTCCAGTGATTGGTTCTTTTCTCCTCCTGTGGATGTCTCCCTTTCACTGAGGCTTCTTATTTGGCTGTTTGGTGTCTAAGGACATCCCCCAAAACCAGCCTCTCTTATAACTGTGCACCCTCCCTTTCTCCTGCTAGCCCACACCACATGTGGAATAAAAGTGACAGCGCCAATAATGCAAAACTCCAGTGAGCAAGCATTGTAACACCAGTGCACCTATGATTTGATCATAGGTTTGTATGGGCAAAAGCAGAGTAAGTCACATGGGATCATGAATAGTCTTTGAATCAATCAATCAATCAATCAATCAGGGGTTGGTAAAGCGCAACTACTCACCCGTGAGTGTCTCAAGGCGCTGGGGGGTGGGGGGTGGGGGTGCTGCTCCGTTGAGTGCTGAGGTCATCCGAAAAGCAGACTTCTAGGGTGATTAAAGTTACCTCAGGTCTTGGGCAGGTTGTCCAAGTTCTATCTACTTTTCCAGGGCACGAATCTGTGGGAACATTTTCAATTTGCCTACAGTGCAGTCCCCTTTTCTTATCACCAATGGGCTCTGCCTCTGTAGCCTACCAAGTTAGAGTTCTCATGGGAAATCTAGACAATATGATGCCTAGATATAGAAGTAAAATAGTTCAGTGAGATAATATGATGGCTACAAGTCAGAAAAACACTAGTTCAGTAGACGGAAATCTCTGCACAGAGACAAATATAGGTCTAAATCCTTGTAAAATAGCTCAGTGAGCTATGCCAAACCATGCCAAGTCATATGTATAACCAGGAGATTTTAGGTTCTATTTCCAAGAAGACAGTTCATTGCATCTTGAAAACCTATAAACAAATAGATTCATAGCAATATAACCAAATATTTTAGGAAGAGATAAAATTGTTGCTTTAAAGATATTTTGAATGAACTCTGATTTCTTGACTGCTACCATTTATAATTAAAGTTCACGAGGCAGACATGGTTTATTTAACACACCTTGGCTGACCAATGTGGTGTCTTCGTTTTCAGAAAAACAATGATCGCGAGCATTGTGTGAAGATCGCTTTTGGCAATGGTTGTCGACCTGAGGTCTGGAAAGAGTTCCTGGACAGATTTGGACCTATTCACATAATTGAGTTCTATGGTGCAACAGAAGGAAACACAGCATTCCTCAATTACAGTGGAAAAGTTGGAGCTGTCGGTAGAGTTAACTTTTTACACAAGGTGAGAATTTATGGAACTGATCACACAAAGAAAAAAGGCAATATATGTTGCTGAAAAGGATAATGATAGATATCATCATCTATGAATACATGCACAATGCCTTGACTATTCTCTAGATGGGTAAACATCCAGGTGCAGCAAACTTGCATGATGAAGGTTAGTGGCTGGATGGTTGACCACTGGCTGAAAAAATTCAAGTGCTCATATTGGGAGATCATGAGACTCTGATCTGTGGAATTATGCATTTTGGTCCTCAGTGTTAGAGTATTGCTCAAAGAGGTGGTTCTTAACTTATGATTTACATTTGATTCTCTCTTTCACCTCCAATATTGCCTTGTTTCCTATTGCATACCCTGAGAAAGATACCAGTATGTCTTATTCACAAGGAACCACAATAATAAACATAGCCTTACTGGAATCCTGCTGAGATTACAGGCATTCCAATTATCCTAGTCTTGCAAAATGGACTCTCTAGCAGATTCAGATTATTAAATTTTTCATGGTCAAACTCTTCACTGATTCCCCGAAGTTTGTTCCTTCCGCTCCCTTTTTGACACATTTAAACTGGCTACAAATGGCTCTTATGCACTGTCCTTCACAGAATACATGGCAAAGCCTCAGCAGGCTGAGATACAAGTCTTGTTGCCTCTTTGTGTTTGTCAGTGTTGCACACCTTCAAAGAGCAGATGCTGCCCATTTCACCCAATACAAAATTTAGAATACCCAGGCTACTTTTGTTTGTTTATGCTTCATTTATTAGCGTGGAGACTGCGAGCGCTCATCTGCCTTCCACCTCCCAACACATATATGGTCAACCAAGAGCTTTCCCACCACTAAAAATAAGATCAAATTGTTGAGTTTCAGTGTCCTAGAGCTTTCATAGACATCACTAAGCAGTTCTTCATGCAGCAGCTCAACTTATCACCAATCATAGAAAGTTTGAGCACATTTCCCCTTCACTCAAAGAATAGCATTCATCCCCTCTCTCTGCCAGACCACATTCCAATGCTTCTTACATGATATGCGGAGTTTGCGGAGTTCCGCTACGTGGAACTCCGCCAAGTGCAAAAAAATAATCTGCCGCGCTACGCGGACCTTCACAAGCGGCGGAGTGAGTTAGATAAATGCTGTTCGCAGTGCTTTTCAGTGCTGGGTGTTTGTCCGCACTGTGCAATCATTGCGAATGGCACCATGCACAGCGCAAGCGGGCGCTGCTTCCTTTCTGCCTCTCTAGTAGAATGTTTACTCAAGCGGCAGCTTTCTCAACGCGAATGGACGGTTTCTCAACGCGAGCGGTCGGGAGCAAACGCGACCACTCCCAATGAGAAATCCGACCGCCCACGTTGAGAAATCTCACCGGGAGGTTGATTTTCCATGCTCGCGCTTGCCAACTTGACGTAGACGATCGCGAACGAGGAAAAATCTCACCCGGAGGTGGATTTTCCTCAATCACGCTCGCCAACTTGACGTTGACTACCGCGAGCGAGGAAAAAAACTCCGCTCCGCGGACTGCAGAAAACTCTGCACACTCCGCAAGGGGAGCGGAGTTCACCGCCCAGGGTTAATATAAAGCACTTCACCTGAGAAACTTTAGAACCTGCCTCTAAACCAAATACATCTGTTGGCACCAGCAATGCTAGGAGCAGATCCCTTGTGAGGTTTTCAACATATGGTCTAAGATTCTGGATTCCCCCCCTCCCTTTCCACTTCAGCCTTGATCATGCTCTAGTCCAACCTAGACAGGATTTATTATGCTCCAGCCTATCTCCACTGAATTATTGTGTATTTTCTCCCTCAGTTTCCCCATACCGATAAGTTTTTTATGTTTTTCACATTTATTGTAATCATGCCTATCTGTCTTTTTACCCACGTCAGCACAGCATCTTGCTAGCATTTAAAGCATTCTGCTGCCCTAGGGGCTAGATCCAATATTTATTAATAGCCTTGATAAAATAAAATAATTTAAGTGCTAGCAGTAGATTCGGACAATCAAGCATTTTATACAGCTACAAGCTGTTAATATTACTCCTCCCAGTGGTACTTAATTGTTCGAACTTAAGAGGATTAAAAGTTGAGGCAGCCATGTTGGAATTGAAACATATAACCTGGATTCAAGCACAGATCTCCATAGTGAGAGTGTGCTCCAGGAATCTCTCTCATTAGCTAAACAAGACTTTAGAAAATGAATTGAGCCAGTGACATTGGTCAACACTTGATGGACTTTGCTAGCCACCTTACGTGGGGAGAGAAGGACTGTTACATAAGGAATAATGAGATGGTCGATGACAAATGTACATTTTCTGGCCAGAACTGCTTCAAGGTTTGTGGTTCTCCTCAAAAGAATTTATTTGAGCATTACTGTAAACTGTGTACTAGAGGTCTTGCCAACATGTAATAGAATATAAAGACATTTTTGGGGTAGATGGTGGTTTGCCACAAACAGATACGGACACAAGCTTATTTGTACTTTCAACATGTTGAAAGCTCCGACACTCATAGGGATAAGCACAGAAGTTAGTTTCCGCATGCCGTGTATTAGGCAGTAACACATTTCTCCCTCCCTTTCCCTCTTCTGAATTATTTGACTCAATATATGTCACGCCCCAGTCTAGGCCTCCTTGCCCTAGGCCAATTAGCCATAGAAACTTATCAACTCCTTGACATTATGCTTAAGATAAGAGGACCAATGATAATGATCACATTCACTCGTTGGCTTATTGGTGCTGAGGAACAGATGTTTATTGAAAAGTACTCAATGAAACACATTTTTTACCGACTTGTGGTGGAAGAGCGTCTAAGAGGACCATCTGGGATTCTAACTTGTGAGCAGAGATTCTTGCAGAGGATGAATTAGTGCTGAATCATCATATCCGTTCATGTTAATTGTGGAGTGGACTGGCAGAAGAGCAGGGCCGGACTGGGAACAGAAACTGGCCGTGGCAAACTGCTCAGCCGCCCCCTCCCTGGGGTGAAGGGGAGTGCAGCCGAGCAGTTTGCGAGGGCCTGTTTCGGCCTATTTTGTTACAGGGGGCCGATATTGCCGACCCCCGGTAACAAAAACAGCCCCCCAGGGGCCCAAAACCGGCCCACACCCTAGCGGCCCACCGGGGAAACGCCCGGTGCCCGCTATGGCCAGTCCGGCCCTGCAGAAGAGCCTGCACTAGGAGGGGAGAATGGCAGTGGAGGCTCCTCCGCTGAGGTGGAGGAGCGTCGCCCCACTGCTTTTAGCAGTTAAATGAAGGAAAAATAGAATGAAAATAACTGGACGTTATTATCACTTTATTTGTTACTTCGTCTTTGCGGGGTGGGACTGCTCTGCTCTCAGAGCAGGGGAAGGAGTGGTGGCACTCTGTAAAGTGCGCATGATTGTTTGACCAGCGCTCTCGGCCGGCCAAACAGTCATGCTCACTTTGCATGTTCTCCATGCAACCTGCATTACAGCTTGCATGGAGAACATGCCCAGGCCTCCATTCCCCATCTGAGCACCGAACCACGGTGCTCAGACCAATCACAACGCTGCATTGCTGCTTTGTGATTGGTCAAGGGAGCCTGGCTGCTTACTCTTCCAGCTGGAGCGAAGAGACGGTGACAAGGGACGACGAGAAAAGACGCGAGGAGGTAAGTTTTCTTTTTTTATCTTTCCTCCCCTCTACCCCCGCCCTCCCCGCCACCCCCAATCCGTGCCAGCTGCTACTGGAGAATGGTGTAAAACAGTGGCGTAACGGAACTTGAGGGGGCCCACCTGCACAGTACATGAAGGGGGCCCCCTCCGACCACACTCAGGAGCTCTGCTGACAGGGTACTGGGCTAAAGGGGCCCCCTAGACCTCGGGCCCCCCGCACCACGGGGGCTGCAGGGGCCTTTGTTACGCCCCTGGTGTAAAAGTTTGGAGGCGTCTTAACGGCCCTCATCCACAGGCTAGTTCTGCAGGCAGCTAAGCAGTTCACAAAATCAAATGAGAGGGAGAACTGATGGGTGCACACTGTTCTTCCTGCTGTAGTATTTCCACTCCATGCACCCACGTCAGATGGTCTGAGAGGTAGCTTTACAATGCTAACTGTGCATAATAGAAACTTTGACTATCCAGGAGGGTAGGGGTTAGTCCTAATGGCAGAGAAGCCTGCAGACCATTTATATATCTATGCCTCTGTTCTTCGATATTAAGGATTTCAGGCATGATGGAGCTGTGTAAAAACTCCGGAGTACTGTGACGAGTGGAGTGGAGTGGAGTCTCATGTTATTATTGTATGTTTTGGTGGAAACTTGACCTAGAATATCACCAAGTCAAAGTACTCTAATTCCTCCTAAGTAAACAGGTTTCTCTGAGGAATTCCTAGCTGGACCTTTGTACCAGCAAATACTTCCTCAGAGAAGTAGTTAAAAAAGACAATTAAATGATTACAGTAAGCCTCGAAAATACAAATTCCTATATAGAGATTTGGAGGTTTTAAGAAAAGCTGCTCCATTAAAAACATGGAAACTCAAACTGTAATGTAGTGTAATGGGGGTATAGTTGTCTGTGACCTAAGCACTGTTTTAGCCCGAACAGGGATGGAGTGAGGTCAAATACTGCTTGTTAGTTCACCCAGCAAAACGTTTTTAAGAACTGGAACTTATACACTTTTGCAACTAGGCAGGTTTGTCCCATTGAAACTATAAACGTTCAGATGTAGATAACCAATACAACTGACCAATGATAGGGCAAGATTAGTGATGGGTTGCGACCTATACCAAGCAAATGTATTACTTCAGACTTTGAACATTTTCACTGGAGTTGATTGGAAACAGGGGTTTGAGCAGGGCTCCACAAGAAAGTGTGATACTTTTTTCCATGGCAAAATACTACTAGTTGGTCAAACCAGGAAACTGTTCAGCAGTTGAGCAGCTGAGTTTGCATCTTTTTCATATACATTTGGGGGCATATTCTCAAGGAGCCATCGCCGATTTATCGGCACTTTAGCGCCGCAAAAGTGGCGATAGACTTATCGCCCTATTCACAAGCTGGTGCAAACTGCAGACATCGCCAGTTTTCCTGCGATAGCTGCCGCAAAACACATCGCCACGGATGAGAGTGACAACTGACGCTAATGATATGCAGAGTAGGCGTTTCCGTGCAAAAACACACGAGAACACCACTTCCCGATATTCACAACGACCAGCCAGATCTGCGATGCGATCCGAAAACAGGCAATAAGGGATTCAACACCTGCCTTTTACTGGTGTTAAGCAAGACGACAACCTGCAGTAAGAAAGGAAGCCCAGCCTACAGCCACATCTGAAGACCAACAGATGCCATGGAGACAATGATCATGCAGCCTGGAGACCCAAGAGGGCCACAACACCCACCGCAACCACCCCCCGGACCCTCCCCCCCAGGTCATGAAGTCCAGTAGTCAACGGTAGTGGAAAAACAGAACTTTATTACAAATACATAAACAACAAGACGAAAAGCTCAGCCAAAGCGTTCCATTCCCAACGGGGAATTTCACCAGGGCAACGTGTGGATCCAATAAACTGCAAATGCTGCGGAAACTCCCCAATACCATTCCATATCCCGAAATCAGTAGTCAGAAACCTGTTAGAGAAATGGTGACAATGGTCAAGCGTCCTCATAGTCACAAACGTAATCTGGTACAGTGTATTGCACTTGGACAAACCGGAATGCATACAGGTATGATGAATCCAGTCCAAATATACTGTAACAGAAGTCTGTGTGCTCGTAACCTCCGCAGGAAAGAAAAGGAAGGTTACGACCACACAAACATCTGTTACGGTCTCATTATGCAGGATTCATCATACCTGTAAACATCACGGTTTGTATCATCTTGATACCCCTGCACCTTCACTTCCCCCATGCTGTGCATGAACAGCTGGAGACCATGCAAGGGAATTACGCCATAGCTGCCTAACCGCACGTGTCGGGGGCAATTGACTGTACACATGTACCACTTGTGCCCCCTGCCGACCCTGCACACAATTACCGCTACAGAAAGCACACGCATTCCATCAATGTGCAGGCAATAGTGGACCACCAGGGACAGTTCACCAATGTCGTCGCCAACTTCACAGGCAGTGTGCATGATACATACATCTTCCGACAGTCCATCATCAACCAGTGCTTCCAGGATGGCACCTATGGCAATGCACTGCTCATTGGTAAGTACTAACTGAACACAGCACACACCTCAACTCCACAATCACACAACTCACAACTGTGGGAGAGCACACGTAACATAATCACCTACAACATGCCAACCAACATGCCCAACTACCGGACATGACAACACAAGTAACCTTGGTAACAGGGGCCAGACATGTAGACAAACCATCCACAAAGGCAGAGCCCCTCTGCAACACAATTGCAGAATGTGGGGAGAGGTGGGAACCAAGAATGTGCGAAGGAGGCAAGTGACCCAGCAATAAGAAAGGACACAAGGCCAAGTGTGGCGGAGATGTGCTGGACAGACTGCAGTATGCAGAGCACAGACATGTCCATGTGGAGATCTACTGCTGGTGTTTGCAGTGTAGTGGACAGGGAACGCAAACAGGTTACCCCAGGCAGTGTGGAAGACCTTGGACATGTAGCCATGTGGTCCCCCCCTGTAAGCCTGAGCGGCCTTGGCCGGCGTATGTCGCGAATGAATAGCCCGGGGCCCTGGGCGTGGTCCAGTTCCGGGATGGCCACCACAGTAACTACTGCGTGTGTCTCTGTGTCCTCCATATCGTGACCATAGGCCTACACACATGTGCCCGACCACATTCAACGGCCGTATTCACACTGGAGACGAGGTGACTACGTCCCAAGCCAACCCGCACACATCTCGTCAGCGCATGCAGGGTCGTGTCTGCCAGGGCAGAGCCCCCCACCCAGCCACGAGGCCGCCGCCGTGACCGGTGTTGCCTGCGCGATCCTGTGTGCCTGCTGCACCCCAGCCCTGGTCCCCAGACCGGTCCACCGCCCTGCGATGACAGCCCGCCCCTGTGCACCCATGCCTCAATGCTCACCTGCCGCCACCGGCATGTCTCCAAGAGGGCCTTCCACGTGCCGGTGCAACCTCCTCAGCCGATCGCTGGATTCCTCGCCACAGGCCCCCAGCGCACCCTGTGGCACCGCACCGTGGAGTCATGTGTGTGCTGACTGCTGCCTGTGCGTACACTGCGGTCCAGCAGGACTCACAATTCAAATCGAGTCTTGATTTGCTGGACGCCGTATCGAGGCCAACGCATCATCGCATGCTGGACACCGGTCAGCTCTTCAGGTGGGCCTAACTCTGTGAACCGCAAGTCATCACCATGTGGGGGTAGGCCCGTGCCGGACGCAGGCCATCGGGTGCCACTAACTCAGTGCAATGCAAGTCATCGCCATGTGGCAGTAGGCCCGTGCCAGACGCAGGCCATCGGGTGCCACTAACCCAGTGCAACGCAAGTCACGGACCCTTTATGATTGAGTTCCGTGGATGCGGACGCCATCATGTCAGCTCCGGCAGTGTGGGATGTGCTGTGGTGGGCCCCTTTTATTGGCAGGGTCACATGTCCTGTGACGCCTGTGCTGGATGGGTGTGGTGTGGGTGTAAACCAGCCCTCAGGGAGTGGCTGTGGCATGCTGACAACTAGACCAGTGACCAGCAGATCACTACAGGGAAGACCTGGGACATGTAGCTGTGTCGTCACCCTCTGTGAGCGTAAGCGGAGTGGGCTGGGCTGGCGTATGCCAGTCCAGCATAGGGGTGTGAACAATGAGCCCAGGGCTCTGGGCATGGTTCTGTTCGGTTCAGACAAGGAAGTAACCAATGCGTGTGTCTCCGTTGTAGTGTCTGCGCCACCCGGACCGCAATCGGCAATGTTGCACCCTGTGACCCAAGCCCCACAACATGTGCAAAATGGACGTGAGAGGGAATCAGTGACCCTACATTCATCCATACTGTCATACTTGAAGGATCATAGACATGACACATCTGTGTGAATTTGAATGTTTTATTCACATTCAGTGGAGTGTTGCAGCTGGAGCCGTAGAGGGCCATGCACACCCCACTTGACATTGTTGCCCCATGGAGGGCCAGCCAGAGTCCATTAGGGAAGGACAAATTCATCGGAAGAGGAAGAGTTCAGTCGACAGTCTGATTGCTGTGTCATTGGTAACCAAACAGAATACGGCAGTCCATGTCGAGGTCCAAGGTGAGTGCCGCAGAGTGTATCGGGGGACATTGAAGGTGAAGATGCAAAGGGCCGAACCAAGCTGAAACAGGCCATATGGCGGAGATGAATGCTACCGCTTCCTCATTACCACAACGGCAGTCTCATCCACATCATCGTCCTCTGATGTGTGATGTGCCTCACCTGTGGGTGGTGGTGTTTCGGCTGCAGCACTGTGTGGCACTGACACATCAGGGGCCGGAGGTGGATTGTCGGCTGCACTGTGTGGCAGTGACACATCAGGTGCCAGAGGTGGAATGTCTGACGCACTGTGGGGCACTGACACATCAGGGGGCGGAGATGTGGATGGTGTAGGAGCAGCAGCATTCATCTGCGCCAGGCCTTGTGGCAGCAATGCCATGATGAGGATCTGCAGGGCATGCAAGATCCCAGCTACATCTCGCTGATGTGCAGCCGTGGCAGCCATCCTTTCCGCCTCCATCCGCACCATGTCCTCTATGAGCCTCCGCATGTGTCCCAACTCCCGGCTGAGATCGCTGGAGCCACTCTGACTAGACAGGTGTTCTTGTCTCCGAGTCATGACTCCAGCGATGTCAGCCATGGCTCGTTGGAGACCAAGGCTGTTAGGGACTGTAAGTGGTCCCTGATGGTGCGTAGACACCCATGGATGGCATCTAGTTTGGCTGCCATGAGGTCGAACCGCACCCGCACCTGCTCAGCCATCTCCTTCTGGCCCTCCAACACACAGCGTTGAAATCCCATGTGTTGGTCATGGGGATCCTGGGAGACAGCCGGGGTGGTGGGTGCTTCCTGCTGTGTGGTCTGTGCAGGGGGTGGGGTCTCCTCGATGCAGCTGGGCTGCCCTGCTCCTGGGGGTGGGGTGCGGAAGCTGTCCATGAGGTCTTGGAGGGCGTCGGTGTCGAAGGTGGGGAGGTCCTCATCGTCATCAGTGAGGAGGTGTTCAGTCTGCTCTGCAGGAGGTGATGATTCTCCCTTTGCAATGTAAAGGGGAGATGCAGTTTAACAGTGTGTTCCATGTATGTTCACGCATTGGCCAAGTTTCCAAACAGACTGCATGACAATGTACATTGTGACTGTTTAGGAGGAGCTGCCTATTTGAAGCGGGACAGTGGACATTTGTGCACCATCAGGGATGTGGGGTTGTACTTGTCCATTATCATGTCACAGTTTCCTGCTAAGCCAAATGTGATTGGCTAGTTTCTACACACAAGTGGCAGCAGTTGTGTCCTCTGTTCTGTTGTGAATGTGTTGCAGTTTGTACCACATTGTTTTAATGTTGATGTGCTCTGATTCTTGTGTGTCTGCTGCATTGTGGGAGAGTCGCCCCTGCAGCTCAGACTTTGCTTGGCCTTCTCTCTTTCAGGCGGTGTGCCTTTGACTTCTGTGCTTATGCAGTGCTGTGATGTTGCATATTTGGGTAAATTGGGCTCAGGGTGGGAGTTGGGACTCTTGGGCATGGTTTGTCCGCAGATGTCTTGTTGCCGTCAGGGGTTGTTTGTGCACGTGGATGTGTCAGTGTGTAACCTGCTCCTTTCCGGATGTGGACCACACTCAGCCACCTCGGTGTCGTGGGGTGCAACGTGCCATGATGAGTGGCCTGCAGACATGCTCATCGTCATGCAGTGTCACTTGCATTGTCAGTGCGGCTCACGGATCCGCATCTTTGCTGGGTTCAGCACATGTGCATGGGTTTATTGTGAGATTGGTGATGTGTGGGGAGGGCCCCCTCTGGGCACATTGTGGATGGGGGACTACTTGCTGTTTCTATGTGTGCTGCAGTATGGCAAGGAGATCAGGGACATGATCCAGAGTCATTGTGGTTGTTCAGTGTGCTATACTTCATTGTGCATGTGTGCCATTGTGCCCATCTCCCCCCGTCCTCCCAGTCCCTGGTGGTTGCTCACCCTGTTGCTGTTGTGTCAGGTCATGTTGAGCAGTGTCTGGTCCCCCGACTCCTGCCACCGTCTCCACACTGATGACTGTGGACACCATTTCCTCCATCTCATCCAGCTCCTCCTGTGGCGCAGGACTCCCACCCCCAGTCTGCATTGCTGCTTTGCGGTTGTTTGCGAGTTTCAGCTTGATTTTGCGCTTCACATCATTCCAGCGCCTCTTGAGCTCTTCCATTGTCCTCCTCAGCACTCTGACTGCATTCACCTTGTCCAGGATGGACTACCATATTGTATTTTTAGTTGCCAATGGCACAGTGGAGGTGACGAACAGTTGTTGATGGTGTTCTACCACCTCTATTATCAGGATCCTGTTTTCCTGCGGACTGAACTGCGTCTTCCTCTTCTTCTTCTCCTTGCCCTTCCCTGACTCCGAGGTCCCAGGCTGGTCCTCCGTGGGGCTTGTGGGGTTCGGGTTGTCCTCTGTACTTGCTCCAGCTACCTCCATTGTGCTTCGCAGTTGTTATGTTTTTTTTTGTGGTTTTTTTGCAGCTTTTATGGTGATCTTTCCCGCCTGACATGGGAATTGCAAGCCTGGAGCTGCTTGTCGCCGATTTTTCTATCGCGGTTGGGCCCATCGCAACTTTTTTCACGTTCGGGTTTCCTTTTTTATCGCCGCCGCGGTAGTTGTATCGCGGACATTTGAGGCGTTATCGGGAAACTATCGCATGTTACCGCCGTGTTGAGAATACAACGTTGACACGGAGTTGTTTTCCCGCGATAGACGGCGATATGAAAATTGCGTTAGCCTACTTTGGCGATGTTTATCGCTAGTTCTTGAGAATATCCCCCTTGGACTGTTGACATTACTCCAGACTCCAAACTGGGGTGGCGTAGTGGGCAAAACAACAATGGATTTAACCCAGATCTTTTGACTGGGGGAGAATGTTTTCATTGTCAGCATTCCGTCCACCATTTGTTTGCTGTAACACTTTTCGCCCTAAGTGGGATGGGTATGCCCAGACGTGGGTCCCTTGCTCACTGTGCCACTGGATTCAAGCTAGCCTGGCTGAAGAAGGGTGACATACCCTGAAACCGGTCCCAGGATGCTTGTTTCCGGTCCAGGGAGGACCTGGCCTGGCAGTTCGGTCTGGACTGTTCCCATGGGGCACAGGGTCAAGACTGATTTGCATATGGCTGGCTCCAAACTGGGGTGGCGTAGTGGGCAAAAGAACGATGGATTTAACCCAGATCTTTTGACTGGGGGAGAATGTTTGCATTGTCAGCATTCCGTCCATCATTTGTTTGCTGTAACACTATTCGCCCTAAGTGGGATGGGTATGCCCAGACGTGGGTCCCTTGCTCACTGTGCCACTGGATTCAAGCTAGCCTGGCTGAAGATGGGTGACATACCCTGAAACCGGTCCCAGGATGCTTGTTTCCGGTCCAGGGAGGACCTGGCCTGGAAGTTCGGTCTGGACTGTTCCCATGGGGCACAGGGTCAAGACTGATTTGCATATGGCTGGGTCCAAACTGGGGTGGCGTAGTGGGCAAAAGAACGATGGATTTAACCCAGATCTTTTGACTGGGGAGAATGTTTGCATTGTCAGCATTCCGTCCATCATTTGTTTTCTGTAACACATTACTCCAGAGATGGGCATTTTCAAAGCCTCATCTTTTACCAGGTCCATGGGTTTAAACTGTGAAAAAGGCTTCTTGCAATTTACATTAAGTTCCAATGCCAAATGTCATACTGCAATTAGTGTGTTGGTTATCATGGACTGCTTATGTCCTGGTTCAGGGAGTATCAAAATCACACTAAGGATCCAAGGGAGAAATCCCAAATGAGAGCGTATCACTCCCTACCAATACATGAGACTCACAAAAGATACGATCTCCAAAATCCGGGATTTTTTTTTTATAAGGAAAGGTGTTCCTTTATAAGGATGAGAACTCTCACTCACCCGAGGGTGACATGCTTCATCATGGGGCTCCCTCCTCACACCGGTGCTGCAAGGTCCCGGATGTGGGCTACAACTCTCCACCGAACGAAGTAGGTGGAGAGGAGCTGAGGTGTTTTAAATGGGGGATGCCACTGAGAAGTGTGAGTGAGAGGCAGAGTGCGAAACAAAACAAGTGAAAGGTTAAAACTATCTCAGGGGACCCAATATATATTTATTCAATGGTACCCTTGGATAGGGTTAAAAACGAGGAGGACTAGGGCTTCAGAGCAAATATACCCCCTTAGTGGTCAACCTGTTTCTGCCTTAAATAGACTCCAGCAAAAACAACAGTTGATGGACAGAATGCAGAACAATGTCATACATTCACCCCAGTACAGAGATCTGGGCCTAAATCCATCGTTTTTTTGCTCACCATGCCATTCCAGTTTGAACCCAGCCATATGCAAATCAGTCTTGACCCTGTGCCTCATGGGAACAGTCCAGCCCGAACTGCCAAGCCAGGTCCTCCCTGGACTGGAAACAAGCATCCTAGGACCGGTTTCGGGGTATCACCCCTCTTCAGCCAGGACAGCTTGATTCCAGTGGCATGGAGAGCACAGGACCCACGTCTGGGCATACCCGTCCCTCTCGGGGTGACAAATGCAAAAACAACAGTTGATGGACAGAATGCAGAACAATGTCATACATTCACCCCAGTACAGAGATCTGGGCCTAAATCCATCGTTTTTTGCTCACCATGCCATTCCAGTTTGAACCCAGCCATATGCAAATCAGTCTTGACCCTGTGCCTCATGGGAACAGTCCAGCCCGAACTGCCAAGCCAGGTCCTCCCTGGGCTGGAAACAAGCATCCTAGGACCGGTTTCGGGGTATCACCCCTCTTCAGCCAGGTTAGCTTGATTCCAGTGGCATGGAGAGCACGGGACCCACGTCTGGGCATACCCGTCCCTCTCGGGGTGACAAATGCAAAAACAACAGTTGATGGACAGAATGCAGAACAATGTCATACATTCACCCCAGTACAGAGATCTGGGCCTAAATCCATCGTTTTTTGCTCACCATGCCATTCCAGTTTGAACCCAGCCATATGCAAATCAGTCTTGACCCTGTGCCTCATGGGAACAGTCCAGCCCGAACTGCCAAGCCAGGTCCTCCTGGACTGGAAACAAGCATCCTAGGACCGGTTTCGGGGTATCACCCTCTTCAGCCAGGATAGCTTGATTCCAGTGGCATGGAGAGCACGGGACCCACGTCTGGGCATACCCGTCCCTCTCGGGGTGACAAATGCAAAAACAACAGTTGATGGACAGAATGCAGAACAATGTCATACATTCACCCCAGTACAGAGATCTGGGCCTAAATCCATCGTTTTTTTGCTCACCATGCCATTCCAGTTTGAACCCAGCCATATGCAAATCAGTCTAGACCCTGTGACCCTGTGCCTCATGGGAACAGTCCAGCCCGAACTGCCAAGCCAGGTCCTCCTAATTGTTTCTTTTGCATATGTCGCCCTAAGTGGGAAGGGTATGCCCAGACGTGGGTCCCGTGCTCACTACACCACTGGATTCAAGCTAGCCTGGCTGATGAAGGGTGATGCCCTGAAACCGGTCCCAGGATGCTTGTTTCCGGTCCAGGGAGGACCTGGCTTGGCAGTTCGGGCTGGACTGTTCCCACAAGGAACAGGGTCAAGGCTGATTTGCATATGGCTGGGTCCAAACTGGGGTGGTGTGGTGAGCAAAAGAATGATGGATTTAACCCAGATCCTTGTGACTGGGGGTGAATGTTTGCATTGTCCAGCATTCCGTCCATCAATTGTTTCTTTTGCATATGTCGCCCTAAGTGGGAAGGGTATGCCCAGACGTGGGTCCCGTGCTCACTACACCACTGGATTCAAGCTAGCCTGGCTGATGAAGGGTGATGCCCTGAAACCGGTCCCAGGATGCTTGTTTCCGGTCCAGGGAGGACCTGGCTTGGCAGTTCGGGCTGGACTGTTCCCACAAGGAACAGGGTCAAGGCTGATTTGCATATGGCTGGGTCCAAACTGGGGTGGTGTGGTGAGCAAAAGAATGATGGATTTAACCCAGATCCTTGTGACTGGGGGTGAATGTTTGCATTGTCCAGCATTCCGTCCATCAATTGTTTCTTTTGCATATGTCGCCCTAAGTGGGAAGGGTATGCCCAGACGTGGGTCCCGTGATCACTACACCACTGGATTCAAGCTAGCCTGGCTGATGAAGGGTGATGCCCTGAAACCGGTCCCAGGATGCTTGTTTCCGGTCCAGGGAGGACCTGGCTTGGCAGTTCGGGCTGGACTGTTCCCACAAGGAAGAGGGTCAAGGCTGATTTGCATATGGCTGGGTCCAAACTGGGGTGGTGTGGTGAGCAAAAGAATGATGGATTTAACCCAGATCCTTGTGACTGGGGGTGAATGTTTGCATTGTCCAGCATTCCGTCCATCAATTGTTTCTTTTGCTTAAATAGACTCCAGCCGGAGTTCTTAGGCATTCTTCAGGACCAGTAAACAATTCAAGTCACTCTGTATTAGGTCATGAAATTGATCAGATGGATATACTGGCCGTGTTATTGTGAAGTCACGAAAATGATGGACGTTAGACCTGGCACCATTGGCGTGGGTTTCCCCTGTATTTTTGCCTTTTGCCTCCTGTGTTTTTGCTGTGTGTTGGACTTCGTTTTGCTGGTCTAGATGCTTTGGGTACTTTGCCACTGTTGCTCAGTGCCAAAGTGCAAGTGCTCCTTTTGTAAATTGTTGTTATGGATTTGTGATTCCATGATTGGCATATTTGATTTACTTGTCACACCCTAGTACAGTGCACTATGTGTGCCCAGGGCCTGTAAATATAATGCTGCTGGTGGGCTTGCAGCACTAATTGTGCCACCCACAGAAGCAGCTTGTAAAATGTGACTCTGGCCTGCCATTGCAGAGCCTGTGTTCAGTCTGGTACTGCCATGTCGACTTGGCAAGTGCACACACTTGCCAGTCCCTAACCTTCCCTTTTCTTACATGTTAGTCACCCCTAAGGTAGGCCCAAGGTACCGCTGTGGGCAGGGTGCATTGTATGTGAAAGGTAGGACATGCCCTGATGTGTGTGGCATGTCCTGATAGTGAAATACTACCAATTTCGTTTTTCACTATTGCAAGGCTATCTGCTCCCATAGGATAGAATGGGGAGTTTGTTTATAACATCTTATAAACATAACTACCCGTGGGAACAAGGTAGGAAAATAAAGTTTGATATGACTGAACTCAGAATGCTACATTGCATCTTTTAGTGAGGGTGATTTTTACATTCTGCGTTTGAAAATACCACTTTTAGAAAGTAGGTATTTTCTTGCTTAGCCATCCAGTATGCCTCTGCTAGGTTTGTGTATTGCATGTCTGGCTCTGGAGTGTCAGGGGCTGGGGAGGAGCAGTGGCTCCAGAAAGCCTGATGAGTCAGGGCTGGGCTGAATAGGCCTGGGCTGCATTTGGAGTGGTGGGAGGAGTAGCACCTGCACCTGAATAGGGCTGTGCCTGCCTTCCACAATGATGGCTCTGCCCCCCTGTGGTGTGTCTGGAGCCAGGGCTAACACTGACAATGGAGATTGTTGTGCACTTGCAAAGTGCCCCACAGAACTGGTTTTGGCTGGGTACAGACACTCTCTGCCTTCAGAGAACAAAGGATTTTTGTGTATAAAAAGAGGGGCCCAGACCCCAGACATTTAGATCACTTCTGGGAAATCAAGAGGAACCTTTGCCAAGGAGAAGAGCCGGAGAAGCTGAGGAGGAATACTGCCCCTGTGCTGTTTGCTGTCTGGGGTTGGCCTGCAGTGGCTACTTGCTGCCAAGGAAAGGAGAAAAGGACTTTGCTGTTTGCTATGTCCCCTGCTTGAGGAAGATCTCCAAGGGCTTGAAACTGAGCTTGCCTCCTGTTCTGAAGTCTCAGGGACACAAATACTTCACCACCAGCTCCCCTGAACTTCCTTGCTGGGAGTTCTGACCTGCAAAGAGGTTCCTGCTGTTGTTTTGGACCTCCAGCGACTGTTTTCCGCTGGGAGCTGAAAGAATCCACGCATCGTCCCGGATCGTCGCATCGAGGCGCCATGTTTGTCGCATCATTGGGGGATGCAGTAAGAAACTGACACATCATCTCCCCACACAGTAAGAAACCAATGCATCACCTCCTCTCCGGTAAGGAACCGACGCATCGCCTCCCCTGCGCAGCAGTAAGGAACCAACGCATCACCTCCCCCGGAGCAAGGAACCAACGCATCACCTTCCCTGCGGCCCGTTTTGTTTGTTTACATGATGCATACCAGGTACTTTATGTGAAAAGTGCAATTTGCTTTGAACTGCACTATTTCTACCATCTGAAAGTCATATTTTTATTACTGTATTGTGGATTTATGTCGTTTTTGTCTTGTTTTGGTTTAGATAAAGATTACTTATTTTTCTAAACTGGTGTGATGTTCATTTGTAGTGTTTTCACTGTATTACTGTATGTGTTCACAAATGCTTTACACACTGCCTCTGAGATAAGCCTGTCTGCTCGTGCCAAGCAACCAAGGGGGTGAGCAGGGGTTATTTTAGAAGTGTATCCCCCTTACCCTGACTAGAAGCAAGGGTCCCTATTTGGACAAAGGTACTTACCTCTGCCAACTAGAGACCCCCATTTCTAACAATGGGCGATTAGTACACCATCTCCATCTGAAAGAAAAAATAAAGGTAGCCTTAAGTAACTGTTGTGCGCGTGGGGTTCCCAGGGCACAGTATCATTTTAACCCCTTAAAAAATTGGTGACATGAAGGATCACTCAAAAGCCAAAATAGGGTTACCTGATGGAGGAGATATATGTTACCTCTTGAGCCATGCGGTACCCCACGGCAAACTCGGCTATTGAAACTATAAACACAAACGTGAAAGACAAATGGCAGGTTCAGGGAGTACCTGGCCTGTTAGTTTGGGGAGGACTGTTCGAATTGGAGGAGGGTCAACCAATTTTCATATGACTGAGTCCAAACCGAGGTGCCATGGTGTGCAAAATAACAATGAGCTAGGATGCGGCCCAAGTAATTGCCAGTGGCTGAGGTTAGTTCAAGCCTTCCATCTATCACTTTTGCGTATACTTCAGTGCAATGCCGTAATTGGGACGAGTATGCTGAGATGTGGGTTCCGTGGAGACTGTGCCAGTAGAACCAAGTTATACCTCACTGATGAGGCCCAATCCGGGCAAAACCGGTCTTGGGCTGCTTGTGTTCCAGTTCGGTGAGTACCTAGTCTGGCAGTGCAGTCTGGACTGTTCCTACTGGAGCACAGTTAAGACTGCTTTGGATATGGCTGGATCCAAACTGAGGTGGCATGGCGTGCAAATTAACGATGGGCTGGAATGTAGCCCAAGTAATTACCAGTGGCTGAGATCAGTTCAACCATTCCATCTATCACTTATTTGTATACTTATTTGTATACTTCAGGATGACACCCTAAGTACCACTGAAGCAAGCTATGTCTGACTGATGAACCCTATTAAGGGTGAAAACGGTCTTGGGTTGCCTGTGTTCCGTTTTAGGAGAGGACCTGGCCTGGCAGTTCGTGTGGTACTGTTCCCATCGGAGCATGGACAAGACTGATTTGCATCTGGCTGAGTCCAAACTGAGATGACATGGTGTTCAAAATAACAATAGACTGGGATGCAAGTTATTACCAGTGGCTGAGATTAATTCAAACATTCCATCCATCATTTTTTTTGTAAACCCGTGTGACGCCCTGCGTGGGATGGATCTAATCAGACATGGGTCCTGTGCACACTGTGCTACTAGAACCAAGCTATACCTGGCTGACGAGCCCTAGTAAGGCTGAAAACAGTCTTGGATTGCTTGTGTTCCAGTTTGGTGAGTACCTGGTCTGGCAGTCCAGGCTGGGCTATTCCTACTGGAGCAGAGTCAGACTGATTTGGATATCCCTGGTTTCAAACTGAGGTGGTATGGTGTGCAAAATAAAGATGGACTGCGATGTGGTACGAGTAACTATCAGTAGTTGAGATTCATTCATGCATTCCATCCATCACTTTTTTGTATCCTTCAGATTGTCCCAGCAGACTGGTTAGTAGGGACACATGCACTCTACAGTCCTTAGGAAGGTTTCAACATGCTCCTTCTTCTGGAGACCTGGATTCCTTTGTCCTTGTGGGCCAGCAAGATCCTACCTTTGTAGCTTTTGGCTTGGAGCAGGCTTCAGTTCTGGAGATTAGGTGCAAAGCTTAAAACACTGTGCACAGTAGTCCTTTATCAGATATGTGGAAATTCTGCCAGAAAATAGGCAGTCATTCTTCTGTTTTTTTTTTACCAGTGTGTGCCTTTCAGAGGGCTTTGCAGCAATGTTTAAAGGGTTAGCACACATCTGATTAATGATGTTCCCTCAATGAGTCCAGCTAAATTGACCACACCAGATAGATTTTACCTCAGTGTGAACCTGGTTCACATCAAACAATTGTGCCATACTGTAAAGGCACTCCCTCAGTGTTTGTGCTACAGTTCCACAGAATGGTGTTTCTCCCTCTTAGATTTCACTACCTCCCTACCCAAATTCCTCTTAAGACTAACCCACTCCTGTCTCCATTGGATGAATAAAAAGCCCATCCTACCTGGACACACTGCACACACCCACCCCATTCAGAGAAGGACATGTCACATCACAAGACACAAGAAAAATTATTACAATCTTACTTTTAACCTAACAGGTTCATTTGTGGTAGGGCAGAGGGAATACTTGTTTGGAAATGTCTGCGTATGGTGTGGGTCCTGAGAGGAGAGCTTTGAATTGTTTATATTGACACTGCTCTTAGATGTGCATTACCTTTGGAAGACTGTAAGTGAGTGACATGTAGCACCTTCCGATATGTCCTTGTTTGTCTGGTGCATTATTACAAACACAGCAGTGGCACTAATGTGCAGGTGTAGGTCTCTATAGCCACACTTTCTACATGGTACCCCAAACACATGGCATTGACTAAAGCATTCCAATGTTGATTTTTGGGTGCAAGAATGAAAGTCCCAACACGTGTTCCATCCCTGCCATTATGTATTTTTTCCTTCCTCCTTACTAGCAGAGTTTCAGAGGTCCCTCAATTTAAGGAACCTTCCCACATGCAGATTCAGTGCTCCTCATAGACACCATTAGTGCACTTTAGCATTTGCAAGACCCTCAATTGAGCTCTCCACCCTATACTCGAGAGGGGCGTTCCCCAACCCAATTTTCCCAAATGGTGGTAGTGCAGAAAAAAGCCCACACTGAGACTACTTTCTCACAGTTTTAATTGGAGCATGCAAGGAGGCATTAATGACAACCCACCACCTCAGGTCGTCTGTACCACCATCCAAAGCAGAAAGAAGTAGAAAACTGAAAACAGGCTCACAAGCTGAGAACACGAACACTGCGCTTGTGATGAACAATTGAAATAGCTATAAAAATCTCATGTAGATTAGAAACTAACATTACTAACCATTAAACACCACTAATAACAAAAAATTCAATGACAGGGCAAATTAAAGTTCCCTAAATGTTTCCCTATATTTCCCACATGGCTGTTGCCAATTGTGGGCATGTATTCTTAGGTAGTTTTTGGGGTTCAGTAGCTGGACTCAGGGGTGATGCATGATTATCTGCTAACGTAGTTTAAATCCAGTGAACAGTGGCAGAAAATACCCCCTTGTGTTTTTTGATGCAAATGTTTGTTTGTGAACACTATGTTCATGGGTTCTAATGAATAAAGATTGTGAATAACAGAACCTGTGTTAGTAATAGTAGCCGCACCTGCCATTGGTGTTCTGCGTAGGTGATCATGAACATCTTTTTAGACTGTCTGGTGAGTGCAGCATGGGGGTGGCTGCTTTCCACAGAATAACAATTAGAACAGCCCCAAACCCCACTTTTTCCTCTCTGTTCCCGTTCTCTGAGGAGAATAACATATGGCAGACATGTTTATGGGATTTATAAAGCGCATGGCTACCCAAGGGCTTCCCAGCGCTACCGAGAGGAGCAAACAGTTGGTGAGGACTCATAGGAACAACCAGGTTTTAAGTTTTTTCCTGAAACTCTGTTCATTTTTGACCAGTCTCAGTACTGCGGTCATTGAGTTCCAGAGTTTTGGGACCTGGTGTGTGAAGGATCTTCCCCTCCATCTAGCTCTCTTTATCTTTGGGATTTTCAACAGGACATAATTCACGGAGTCTGATCGCAACAAAATTCTTTAAATTGCGCTATGACCAGTTTCACCCTAAGCAGTTTGAACGATTTTCAAACCTCTTGCAGCACAAATGAAAAGTTCATAATGTTTTGCAAATGCCTGATTTATTACTACTAATTTGGCTGGAATTAGCTTGCTACTGTTGACACTGTCTTATCAGATAATCTAAGATGAAGCGCCTGAGTAGTGGTAACCTCAAGAACATATAAAGCAATATGTCCCTACAGATAACTTTTTGACAACAATAGGAATAGGCCTCAAAATGCATTTCTGGAGTTGCGTCGTGCTTGCGACACGACTCCAGCAATGCGTGACTTTTCCGCCAACAGATGCGTCAGAATTTCTGACGCATCTGTCAATCCTTGCGCCATAGTGCGCCATATTGTAAATACGGCGCATCTATGGTGGCGCACGGGTTTTTCACGCAGGTGCAGGGAAACTGACGCATCTATACAGATGCGTCAGTTTCTTGTAAATCTGCCCCACAGTTTCTGCAAAGTATAGTGTTGTCGTTTTAGTGCAAGAATGTGCATTACGCGAGGCACATATTGTTAATAAATCAGAATCGTCTTTCTAACTCAAACATTGTGAATGCAGGGACCGAGGAGTTACACTAATTCTGCCCCATTAATAAGGGTGGGCACACCGTTTTTTGATCCCACAGAGGGAAACCTCTTTGGAGGGGAACACGAGGGTCCCAGGGTCCCTCCAGGTATCGCCTTGCCGTCAGATGGAGTCACACATCGCACCCACCTGAGAATTAATTATGTTCCCCCTTCAAAGAGAGGCCTGCAGGGAAAGGCGGATTGGCAACTTCAACAGCGTATTTGCCTTTCATTAATGTGCTGTTCACACCTGCACTGTGAATACCACATTCATTGTAATAGGGTGCACTGTTCCGGTCTGTGCCCGGTGCACCCCATTAAGGGTAGGCTGTGGTGTTACAAGAGAAGATGAGTCCGAACTGTAATTCCGGCCCAGGTGTTGAGATCCAGGTTGCAGGAGGAGGTGTGTGACTGTTCCTATCGGGACGTGTACTTTTCTCAGCCAACATTTTGGTCATGCCTATGGACGGTGTATTTGGAATAATTTTGAAGAATGGATCCGTGGTTGATGGAATTTAGTTGGGTTTATGGGAGTCAGGTTGGATTATAATAACGTGGACTTGCTCGGATGTGTTTGTGGTATATACTTTGCAACACAATTGTTCCCCGTGTGTTTGCTCGGTTGATGAAAATCTGCAGATCTTCAATATTCAGGAATGCGCCATATTTACTACAATACTGCTCACCCCTGTGTTTTCCCTAGTGCTGGCGCTAAAATTAGCTGCCTAGCGCCAATGCAGACACCCTTACATCTTAGTGCAAGGGTGCCGACGTTGCAGTGAATGATTGTTTATGTGCAGGAAGGCGTCCCTTCCTGCACATAAACAATCCAGTATGGCTATTTGTTAATTCTATGTGTGCTGCGTTCTGCAGCACACATAGAAGTAGCAAATCGTCATTATTTAATGATTGTTAATGTGCAGAAAGGGACACCTTCCTGCACATAGACAATCATAAGGACTTTTTGCTATTTATAGTTGTGATGCCGAATGCAGCACACATAGAAAAAGAAAAAACTAGGAGAAATAAAATAATTTCTCCTCATGCGCCATTCTAACATCTGCTCTTATGTGGTGTTAGTTTTTGGCACTGCCACAGATATACACCTCCTTTTAAATCTGGGGCAGCGTCAAAAAGCAATATGAGTTGCGGTGGAACGCCCACAGCAACACCCATTGCATGCCCCTTTGCTGCAGAGGACTGCAGTGGAAAGGGCCATATTTACAAGGTGGCATTAAGCCACTCCAAGTGGCTTAGCGCCACCTTGTAAATATTGAAAATGACGCTACGCCACCGGTGCGTCAAAAAAAGTGATGCTCCGGTGGCGATAGGGGCTTGTAAATATGCCCCCTTGACTCTAAGAAAAAATGTGTCTGTGCAGGACTGAATAATTAAACATTAGGCAGAATTTTGTATTTATGTATTTTTTTCCATTGCCATGGCCAGGACATGACATGCACTTCAGGACATGACCACATACAAATAGTTCAGAGGTATTTTCTAATGATATTTATGTATCTCACTTCAATCTCTAGAAGAATAGTTTTAAAAAATCCTGGCTCGCTTGTAAATGTGGTTTGTAAATATCTTTTGAAGGCATTTAAATATTGCCAGAGCTCGAGCATAGGTGCAAGGGTTCGTCAGCATGTCAACACAAATGTAAACAATTCTCCCCAATTTTCTCCTATGTGCTTTTATTGTTCAAGACATGCTGAATCTTCGAACTGCTGTTTTAACCATTGTTTTTGATGTCCATGTTTTTGTAGCTGGCAGTTCCCTTTGAGCTGGTCCAGTATGACGCTGAAAAGGAAGAGCCTGCCCGGGAAAACAATGGACGTTGCATCAAAGTACCAAGAGGTAATGCTGCAACTCTTTGGATAAAATGTTAAAGACCTCGACTAATTCCTGCTTGTGGTGAGCAGCAGTCCATTGGAAATGAGGAACATTATGCAAACGTGAAGAATCTGTATGCTATGGACATCCCTATTGGTGAAGGAAGAGTCTAGGTCATACCCTGGCAAGAGCCCTCCACGCCTCGAGTCTGATTTCTCACATTGACGCTGACTCGTTCAGCAATCACAAACTGGGAGAAGGGTGCAGGTTGTAATGGGCTGAGGGGATTGAGACCCTACAAATGAAGAGTGACCATGGTGCCTTGAGGATTTAAACTTACCCATCCATTTGCACAGTGGTGTCTCATCTCCTCTTTACCTGATGCTCATGAAAACAAGTCGTCCTCCTATTCCTGTTCTCTAAAGGAATGGAGCAGAATGTGGGGGGGGTGTTTGTGTACAACTAGCACTGTAGACTGCTCTGGCTCTGTGACATTTAATACTGTACAAACGTCCTTGCTGTTTCTTGTCTGTGCTCACAGCAGGGTAGCTGTTCTGTTGTCGGCAGTGCTCATGGGAGCAAGTAGAATGGGTTGGTCTCTCGTTGCGGGATCAACCCGCCATCTTACCCCAACCCAATCCCATTATTGTCTAAATATTAGGGGTCTGTCTTTTCACAAACTGTTTTATTGGGCTGCTATATTGATTTCTTTCTTGCACATTCTTCTTTTTCTATGATATACATAGTAGCCTAGTTGGCCGCGGGTGCTCGGTGGGGTGGGGGCGGCATTCTCTTGGGTCTGTTTCAAGCATCAACAGCCCAAGAGTGGGGGAGGTTTCCCTAGACAGAGACGGGGGGGATGTTCGTGCAACAGGCAGGGAATACTTTGGAATGGGGGAGGTGTTCATTACAAGACATATGCATCCATGTTTAGGCATTTGGCAGGTGGGGGGATTAAAGAGGGATGAAATTAGTCAGATTAATCAGAACAATCAGAGGCTTTATTACAATTCAATGGAGGTGTATAGGGATACGGTTGTTCAGGGCAGGATGGGATGGCTAAGGGTGGAATTAATGCAACAATGAGTAGACTTAAGTGCATGTGCTGGAATGTATCAGGCCTACAATCCTCCAATAAACGTTATTTGGTACGGGAGGTAATTAAAATATATAGCCTACACATAGTTGTGCTGATAGAGACACACTTGTCATACAAAAATCGCACTTAACTAAACAACTGGGTTACAAATTGGTTATACACATGTCACAAACTGCTTCAACACGAGGGGTTGCTATAATGTTGGCTTAGAGTCTGGAACATAAGACTCTGAGGGTCACATCTGATGTTAGGGGCAGATGTCCAGTTGCTCAAACTTATGGTGTATGGCCAGAAATGTGTAATTTGTGAGGTTTACGGACCGAATGTGGATGACCCGGAGATGTTGAACACGCTTTGTCTGGAATTATTAGATTGGTCCGTTATGGATTATGCTCTGGATTCTACTAATCATCTTGCTTCTTCGTGAATGGTAAAGACAAGGGCTTCCATTTCTGAGCTTATTCGGTTACATGGGCTTACGGATGCCTGGAGGGCGTTGTATTCTACTTCATAAGGGTACACTTATTATTCATCCCTCCACAAACACTATTCCCAGATAGAAATGTTTTTCATTAAGTTGGGAATTCTTTGAGAAGTTGAAATGGAAGTATGCCATAGGGTTTCATCTGACCACAATCCTTTGATTTTATGTATAAGTTATAAGCGATGGAGGGCTGACGGCGTCAGTTCTCTTTTCCTAGACACCTTCTCACTAACTTGGAATACCGAAAGACAAGTTCTCTCACTTGCTTTTGGGAGGACAACTTAGGTACAGTTACACCATTGGTGCAGTGGGATACTCCAAAAGCATATATAAGGGGCATTAAGACACAGTTTATTGACACACAAAAAAGGGACATACAAAACAGTGTCAATCAGCTGGCGCAGGTGATTTTACAATTAGAAATATCCCATGCAGCAGCTATTAGGGTTAAGACCGCTGATAAGCGATGTATGTTCAGCTTATTAGAAAGCGATCTCAATTGGGTCAAAATTTTAGTGAGAAAATTGCAGCTACCTACTCCAAAAATAAATCTCTCAAGTATGAATATGGGGACCAGGTCAGGTGAGTACTACACCAGAGTATTAAAGGCAGTGAAGGCCTGGTCCATACTTTACCTCAAGCCATTGCTGAGCAGTTCTCTTTATTCTATCAGACAACCTCAAGTTCCATGTATGTTGAAAGTAACAACTTATGTTGAAGATAGTAGGTTGCCGGAGGTGGAGGAATTTCAGGCAGAATTGTTGCAGATGGATATCACTACTGGGGAGCCAAAGGCTGCCATTACAGCTCTGCCGTTGGGGAAAGCGGCAGGCAAAGACTCAATCCCTATAGAGTTTTATAAGACATTTAAGGATAGTATAATCCCCTCACTCTTAAAGGTAACACAGCATATTTATGAGGTTGGCAAAATCCCGGACACACGGAATATGAACAATATTGCAATATTTGTAAAGAAGGACAAGCCACCACGAGAAATGAGTTAATATAGGCCCATATCCCTCATCAATGCAGATGCCAAGATTTATGCCAAAGTGCTAGCCACACGGTTCGCCCCTCTTTTACCAGATATAGTCTCCTAGCAGCAGCACAGCTTTATTCCTGGCAGAGATAACACCAGTCATGTAAATACTGCAATCGCTGCTTTCGACGTAGCGGAGAGAGCGGGTACAAAGCTTGCTATGATTCTATTAGATGGCGAGAAGGTTTTTAAGTGAGGACCCTGGGAATTTCTTTGGAAAATAATGGGTGCTTTTGGGCTTGACGATCGATTTTGCAAATGGGTGCAGGCTCTGTATAATTCACCCTGTGCGAAGCTGGTATATGCCGGAATATCCTCACCGGCCTTTAAGATCCAGCGGGGTACTAGGCAGGGATAACTGCTCTCCCCTCTTCTATTTGCACTATATATAGAGCCTTTTTTGCAATCAGGGTATGCGCATATGCTGACGATGTGGCATTATGTTTTATGGAACCACTAACTGCTATGAACTGCATTGGAGAGGAGGGTGAAAAATTTGAGTCAGTATCTGATTATAAATTGAATATCGCTAAGACTCAGTTGCTGTTGAATTATGAGCCGGCTACCCGAATATCGGGGATATTTCTAAGCACTCTCAACACTGTAAATACCAAGTGTTACTTTCATGTTATTTATTGGTACTTGTTAGACTTGTAATCCTTAGTGTGGTCTTCCCCCAAACATTTTGCCTTCACCAGTCCTGTTTTCTGAATTTCATTTTTGTTGACATCATGACTCTGTGCACTTTGCCGCTGTTCGCCATCCTCATCCAAACTTTTTTTATCATACCCTAACAATTAAGTAATAGTATCTATCAGTCAGCATTCCAAAAGCATACCCATGTATACAAGAGTGTATGCAAAAACAAAAAATTGTGTAAGGGTGAGAGAGTCCCTCACGTTTGCTACACCATGGGGGGCCACTGGTAGGTTCTCACCGGTATGCCCACGTTTTTCATCATCGAGATCTCTCTCACCTATGAAAGGAAATAAAATAAACCCAGCTTAAAGTGGTCCATAAACATGCAACCCTGATTTTACTTTGAGTAAGGTTCACGAGTGTGATTAAATTTGAAAACCGGTGTGGGTGAAACCTTAACTCAATTTTACCTTGGATGAAAAGATTTCTTCCTGCTTGCACTTTTTGGTTGTCTGTGATATACATATTTTTGTTTACACCTTCTTTCTTTACACTGGACACGGTTTATTTTATTTCCTTTCATAGGTGAGAGAGATCTCGATGATGAAAAACGTGGGCATACTGGTGAGAACCTACCAGTAGCCCCCCCTGGTGTAGCACACGTGAGGGACTCTCTCACCCTTACACAATTTTTTGTTTTTGCATACACTCTTGTATACATGGGTATGCTTTTGGAATGCTGACTGATAGATACTATTACTTAATTGTTGGGGTATGATACTGGATGAAATCTATCTGTATATTGAACAGAGGAATTAAGGACAGAAAGTAAATATATTTCTCCTTTCCAATATCATGAAATAAATAAGCCCCTGGCCTGTCAGGTCTTTGTTGTTTTTGCAATGCAAATGAGTGGAGGGCGACCTGACGTATTACCCTCTGTAGCTCCTTATTGTGGCTAAAGTAATTGATAGACAATTCTGGTCACTTAAAGCATTGTCTAAGACTATAAAGTCCTTTAGCCAGCCCTGAAGATCGAATGAAAACAAAATAAAATTGATTATACTGGAGTGGCCTCTACCAGCAAAGGTTGGGCTTAGCTCTGGTATGTATGAAAGACAATCAAATGGGTAATGCAAACAAAGCTTTAATAAAATCAAATTTAGAGCATCTCCTTAAGGACTGAGACGGAAATGTGTAAGAGCGTCACCCTTAGGGCCTATTAAACCACAAGACACTGTAAGGTTGATGAGTGACAATGACGATCTTCAATGCAAAAGATAGAGGGCCACTGTGATTATTAACAAAGGACTCAGGTTCCCCACATAAGGAATTAATACTATCAGTGTTATTCTGATTAAAATTGTTATTATAGAAATGTATTAATAAAATCTTTCTTGAGCAACAGTATACCAAAATAAATTGAAAATGGGAACACATAATATTAGACCAGACTAACCCTACCTGGAAATGAAAGAGATGCTAGAGTGAACAAACCAGTGGCGCAGCTAGGCACTTTGCCGCCCGTGGCGGTCCCTGCCTTTGCCGCGGAGCGGCAAACGCATGGAAGAGCGGGGTGGGGGGAGGTCAGGCGCTAACGCCCCCAAAACTTGAGCCGCCCAGGGCGGACCGCACCCCCGCCCCCCATTGCTACGCCACTGGATCAAACCTCCTTTTGCCCTGCCCGAGCTTGCAGGAGTTGCAGGACTAAAATAAGAAGTGAAACCATGTATGTATTCACAAGATGTAGCCCAGGTTTCTTGATAGCAAAGGAAATTATAACCTTTAATAAAAGTCAGCCATTCTGGGTTATATAGCTTAGAAGCCAAACCTGCAATATTCCAGGTAGCAAGTGTGCAGGATGAACTTGTTGCTTTGTGAGTAGTAGGGCTCATATTCCGAGTGATAAGCTCTAGTGGTTTGGGAGTGGGCTGTGGAAATTTAGACGAACTATCCCTCTCTATGGTACTAATAATGCCTGTTTGTCGAACGTTGTTTCTCTGTCAATCTAGGGAGTCAGGTTAAGATAAAACAGCAAATTTGGTAGAAACCGGGAGGGAAAATATTGTGGTGAAAGGCAACTCCCTACCCAGATTTATTTGGGAAGTGGTAATCAATGAATAGACATTTGGCCTATAAAAATATCAAAAAGGTAAAGTCTTAATCCTGCTGCTGACATTAGATGAATGTTTAAACCTGAAGAAGATGTTACAGACAACAAATTCATTTTTAAATCTGATGACAATACAGTCACCATTATCTGGTTTAGGCCTGTTCTCCACCCATGCAATTCTCCGCACCATATTTATCAAGACATGTAGCTGACCATATCCACTCAACCTTCCATTAAGCCAGTGAACCACCTTCTTAACAAGTTGATCAAAACTCTCAATTTGCCCGACCTAAGAGGATTAACCTTGTTGAGTACTATGGTATAAGGTGTGGCTTCTGGTGGTAAATGCAAAATGGGGGGTTCTCTGCTTTAGCTGCTCGACAGCTAATGGAAACATGAGCAGAGCTATCGCTGCTCTTAATTTTAGAAGGCAAAGGAGGTTCAGCCAAACACATTGAAGAGTGAGGATTAAACAGGGCTTGAGGTCGCTTTGAGGCACAGTTATCAATGTCAGAAAGCACCCATTCCCTTGGAGCTGAAGTGGAAGCGTCTTTTATTACACAGGCTCCTATGTTGGAAAAAGGATGGTTTTAAGTCCTCGATGAGGCCTTCCAGAGAACCCAGCCAGTTAGAAATTGAGTCCATGAAATTAGTAGCCCGGTTTTCCAGCGTATCCAGCCAGCTGCCCCTTCTTTTTCAGCAGCCTTCTTTGAGATTTAGGGACAGATTTACCCTTGCCATTCTATGAACGTTTCAACTCTTTTTTTCTTTTTAGCCAATGGAGGAAAGCAGGAAGAATCAATACTAGGTTTATTGCCAGCATCGACTTTAGAGTCCAGGATTATGGTTGATTAATAGATGCAAGTATTAGTCCATCTCTTTCAGATCACCGAAAACAAAGAGCACTATCCATTCTCACGCTCCAGTCCCCTGCCCCAGCCCCAACCCATTAACAGATCCTTTAACAGAACTCAAGCGTTCCTCATCGGAGCCACTTTACTGATCAATAGCCCACATAGCGTTCATAACATAACTTACTATACAGTTGGCAAGGAGATGCTCCTGGCTACGAGACACTGATTTTCTCTTTGCCATTGTGGTGCGTTTCCAAACACAAGACCTTAATACCTAGAGGGAAGGCCCAGCCCAGCCTGTTCTGGGTTCTAAAGGGTGCAGACGTACCTGCTCTTGGCCCGGTCCACACCCAGGCTGCACCAGGGCGTGCTCCCGCGTGTCCCGTGCAGTGGTGTCCCAAGTCATGCTTTAAGCACTGTGTCCCACTGCCACGCCTTCTCCACCTACCAAGGGAGCATCACACAGGTGTTGAGGGATTATGGGCAATGTAGTAGCCCCAGATTTCACAAGAGCATCCTGAACAGTTGTATCCCAAGGCATGCTTTAAGCGCGGTATCCCTCTGCCCCACCTTCTCATCCTCACAGTAGGCAGCAGACAGACATTGAGGGATTGTGGACAAAATAGAGGTCCCAGAGTTCACAGGAGCTTAGTAATTATTTGCAGTCGAGACTGGGAGGGATGTGCTACGCACAGAAGGTGTAATGAACACACTACCTTAAAACCCAGGCTATCCATCATTTATCAGGCATTCCCATTATTATGTGAGGGTTGTACACCAATATGTCATGGATACCTATAAGTAGGCCAGTCATGTTCCTAATGTGTGAATTATGACCAAGAAAGCCAAAAAAGCCAAGAATGCACATTATTATGCCATTGACATCACTATGACTTGAACTGATGTAATTGTGCCAGAAATTAGCCCCTTATGATTGGCTCTAGCTTATACTTTTGGTGGTCCTTGACACCAGATTTTGATTTCAGGCAGCTACACTGTTTATTAGGGAGTGAAACAATGTCACAAACGCACACACGTAAATGTGCACACATGCATGCACACATAGGTGGGACTCCTAATTGGCTCAGCTCTGGTTCCACACCTTGCCCTTCTCTGCTCTTGGACTGATCATGCAGCCAAGTAACCCTTTTTCACTCTGGCTCTGTAGTCCCAGACTTTGATGGATCAGCGCTGTTCACTGCTCAGGCTACTGCTGGCACTCTTCTTTCATGGCCCATTGCTCATACCCCTTGTGGTACTGATAGAGCAGCACCTACAACATGCCCAATATCCTTGTGACTTAGCTAGGTTGAAAGTGGAGACAGATGGTAATGCTACAGACCCCAGAAGAAGATGACAGTGTTTTTTATTGTTATCCTGAGATCGTGTCATTGGTTTGGCTGGCTGTCATTCTAAGGGCATTGAGAGGACCAGTCCTGTATTATTCAGACTCTCTGAATGAGGTACTAGGCTAGACCACCCCTCTGAGAAGTACTTGTAGGTTTCTGGTGAGCTACCAGTAGCTCCCAAAGTACTAGTTGGGGAGCCCTGGCCTAGATCAATCTTTTAGAGTTTCTTGCTTTTCGTCAACCTATGCACTTTCCTAGTTTTCTCTTGTGAGTGTTAACTGGTAGCTTGTAAGCATTTTATATTGTAGGACATTCCTGGCTTAGATTTTTCTCACAAGCACTCTGAAACTGTGTTTTCCCTGGTAATTTGCAAGTATTTTGTATGTGAGTGTGTATTTTGCTTAGCTTTTTCTTGCAGGTGATTAAAAAAAATATATGTTCGCAACAGTCAAGGCACTAACGTCGGAGCACTTTTCGTGCAATAATATGAGGACTTCATATGATTTTTCTATAATTTACACAAGGGTTCTGCACACTTCATGAGTTTAAGAAATGTGCAACTTAGCACACTCAGCATGCTGTGTGTATGGACTCGATCCGCACCTCTCCACTGTGGTCCTGTAAGATTGAAATTGATCAAGCATTAAGAATTCGATTGTACTTATCATTGGAAATAGATGTGCAGTGCCTGATCGCATTTAAATTCTTCTTTTTAATATTTATGCCCCACAATCTGATAAGTTAAAACACAATGGGATGCAGTGGTACTAAGTGGAGCTCCACAGCTTTTAATGAGTTGTCTCTGGCATTTGCATTTACCACTGTTTTTACTATCCTCAGAATGCTGATGTCTTTGTAAAGAGTGATGTCAACAGAATGCTTGTCACAGCATAGAAAAGGCTCCCCTTGTTTGTTTCGTTTAGCTCTTCTGTTTGATTTGTCCATTTCTGCAGGTGAGACAGGCCTTCTTGTTGTGAAAATAACAAAGAGCTCCGAGTTCATCGGCTACGCAGGAGACAGGCGCTTGTCGGAGAGGAAGGTTCTGACGGATGTCTTCTGCAGAGGAGACCGCTACTTCAACAGCGGAGACCTGCTGAGGTTTGATGAAGAGGGGTTCATTTACTTCCAAGACCGAGTCGGGGACACATTCCGGTGAGAGATCATGTTTTATTCATAACTCATATTTTCATTTTAAAGAAAACAGATTAAATGCAGCAGTATGAACATTAACAGATCGTTTCTCTACACAGACGGACAAGACACAACCCGGTCATCACGTTATAGGAGGGGCAGATAAAAAGACAGAGGGGCAGATTTACAACTTCTGGCGCATCCCTGCAAATCAGCAGGGATGCGCCAGAATAGTTGCGACACGCAATTCTCTCCTTGCGCCACCACGGATGCGCCGCATTTACAATGCGGTGCACCGTGGCGCAAGGAAAGGCCGATGCGTGTCGCATCCTGTGGCGCAAGGGCGGCGCATTGCTGGAGTCGTGTCGCAAGCGCGACGCAACTCCAGCAATGCTCGTGGGCCGCCCATACCTAACGTGGTGCGCCACTTCTTACGCCTGCTTGAAGCAGGCGTAAGGATTCGCCGCAGCGGCGTCGGAGCAGGTGACTCAGTGAAATCTTGTAGATTTCACTGCGTCACTTTTACGAGGCTTTCCTTCGACGGAACGCCCACCCTGCGGAGGAACGCCCACATGAAACCTGACGCAGGTTTCATGTGGCGCAGGGCTTTACAACGTGACGCATCTCCCTAGATGCGTCACGTTGTAAATAATGCGCAACGTGGCGCATGGTTTACGTCGCCGCTGCGTCACAAAAGTGACGCAACGGCGGCGCAAAAGTGGCGCAAGGGGCTTGTAAATCTGCCCCAGAGTAACTAAGCAGTGGTTTCCGTAGCATCAACACCATATGTAACTAGTGGGAGTATCAGATTAAAGGACAAAAATATTCAAACTAACAGAGCGCTTCCAAAAATGGTGACTTGGTATTTTCTAACGCAATGACTTGCGGTTGGCTTAATTAGTGTTGTGACTTGTAGTGTTACTTTCCCTTAGTTACCGGTGCCCTGCTGCTCAGCCAGCATGAATGTGATGTGTGTGGAATGTTGGAATGCTTGATGATGTAGTGGAATGCTGGAGTGCCTGGTGTGGTGGACAGAGAGAAAGTTGGAGCGTGTGGGCTGAGCAGCAAGGGTGCTGCTCCCGGGGGTGCTATCTGTTACTTACTTACCATCCTAATAACCTGCACCTAAGCTTGATAAACCTTCCACTTATAACCTACCCTATGGCTACCTGAATTTCTTTTGGATTGCAACAATTTGCCAGCCTTTACAGTGCTACTTGCCTACTGCAATGTTCCTGCTAAGACTTAAAATATAGTTTGGCGGCCAACGCGTTTCGTTCCCTAGTGCCACGGGAACTTCGTCAGGGCTTACTCAGAATTCAAAAGAACAGATATAACCAAATTGACTCCAAGGTCCATTAGTGTGCGACATCACCTATAATGGTCGTCCAGTACAGACAGTACAAATGTATCTCAAGCAAAGTCGGCTCGTTCCAAAACAAATATATTAAATGTGATGTAGTACAAAGTTAAAAACCGTCGTTCCCTTTAGATCGAAGGGGACACATGTGGAAAATACCAAACAGCAATATCTCGCGTTACACAGCCATCGTGCAGTTTGTGTTTAGGAGACACAAAGCCAAGGCAATCACAGCAAGTCCGTCCCGATCAAACACAGCCAACAGGAATACAGCACCGTTTTAAAAACAAACTACGTTAATAAAAAGAAGATATTTTGGATAACGTATGTCTCCTGACTGACTTCAATTGGAGTGCACCTTCCTTTCTTGTGGATTTTATCTAATGACTGACATCCCCCAGCAGCGGATGCCGGGAGTAGCTGCACTTGTACGGGATATATGAAACTGGTGGAACTTAAGTGCTTGACCTTGGTCTGCTGCTGTGTGCTTTTCTGTCTATAGTTTGGCGGCCAACCTCCAGATTCTGAGCATAATTTCCTAGCAAATACTGTTGCTCCTGGAACAAAGCCGCAGAACCGAGTGTGATGATAAGATTGTGAGAATCCCTACCATTAAACACCTCTTTGCAGAAATTAATACCAACTTATCAGATGTAGAAAATCTTGGTTATAGGCACACTGGTCCCGATTCACAGAACTAACTTAAGACAAAATCCTAAACTTACTACCATTTTGGTATTCACAGAAGGCACTTACTCATTTTGGTATTCACAGAAGGCACTTACTTACTCATTTTGAGTAACTTACTCATTTTGAGTAACTTACTCATTTTGTATTCACAGAAGGCACTTACTCATCAATGAGTAAGTGCCTTCTGTGAATACCAAAATGAGTGCTTCTGTGAATACCAAAATGAGTAAGTTACTCAAAATGAGTAAGTTACTACTTTAGTATTCACAGAAGGCACTTACTCATCAATGAGTAAGTGCCTTCTGTGAATACCAAAATGAGTAAGTTACACAAAATGAGTAAGTTACTCAAAATGAGTAAGTTACTCAAAATGAGTAAGTAAGTGCCTTCTGTGAATACCAAAATGAGTAAGTGCCTTCTGTGAATACCAAAATGGTAGTAAGTTTAGGATTTTGTCTTAAGTTTGTTCTGTGAATCGGGCCCACTAGCGTTGTGATCAATATTGAACATCTGTTTTTCAGCTCGAATACCGGCCATTGGCTAAAATTGTCCCGCAGCCATTGGAATGTTCCATTTACTTTAGGCAAGAGACTGTTTAACCAGTTCCACTTTCAAACAGCATCATGTGTTGTTGCTTAATGGCCCAGTAACTGGTGGATGCTCTATAGCTTCTCATTTTAATGCAGGAAGACAATGCGCCTCTTATGGGATCTGATCTATCTCATTACATCCATAGAGACTACATTAAAAGCATCTTCTAGTATCGGGGATTTCGAATCTATCCTGCCTTGTCCACAACAATACCACAGTTGTGGTTCTCATCTGTATTTTCAGGCATTGGGTGTGCAGATCACCATTCTCAGGCCTCTCACAATATAGCAATTTTATTCGAGCTTGACCATCATATTTCCATGCCACCGCTTTGAGAGTGCTGGCCAGGCCAGTTGAAAATCCTCTGAGGGTGAATGCCCGTCTCAGAATGAGGTCGGTGAGTCAGAGCGACGCCACTAATCTCTCTTTTGAGATTGGTCTTGGGTTTTTTTGTAAGTTAGTTAGAAACTGAGTTGCTAGCAAAACTGACTACTGGTTGTGCTTTGTGTCCACAATGATTTTGCCCTGTCCATTTTCTTTCACTAGAAGAGTTGGAACTTGCCATTTTGAGAGGTCTATATTACAAATTTACTCCTAAATTAAATCAACAGAATGATTATCTAAAAGTCTAAACAGAATGATTCTGGTTCGTTTGTGTCAGTTCTTGTCAACTATTGTGCACCTAACTCCATCTGCCCCCTTTCTTCTTGCCCGCGGGGCAGGACCCCCTTTCTATATGTTCCTAATTTGATGCTGTCCCGTATTTTTCGAGAACAGGAATGGGGGCCACTCACTCTTAGACTACAGAGGCTAAGTCAATCTTATACATTGGTACGATGGTACTGGGATATCCCCATGCATAACAACCAAACATAAGGTTAGCCTGTAAAAGCGGTTCTTAATATGTAACTATCCATGAATAAATAGCAAGTGCCTTCAACTCTGTATTAAGCATAGGATTCCAACAAGCAGCAGAGATACCAGAAACACTGAGCACTCCAGTTATTTTAAAGTATAACGCCACAAACTGCAGTAAGGTTGGCAGCAAAGGGTCTCAAGTACATTGTCAAATGATCCCCTCCATGGTGAATTTCTTAGTCAACTAGAATGTTAAGCTCGGTCTAGGTCCACTCTCTCCCCGCAGCTCCGCTGTGCCGTCTCTTGCCTCCAGACCCCGACCTCTCCCTTGGGAGGTTCGAGGCTGCTGCCCGCTCCTGCGCCTGCTACCCGCTCCAACTGGGACCAGACTGCCTGCAACCACCGTAACCATTCTCAGCCGTTTTTTTATTAATTTTTCCCTGTTGTGCCACTGTTATTGTGCCCATCTGTGTTGTGCTCTAATTCCACCACTGTTTTTATTTTCTCATGCCTGCCTGTTCCTTTCGCCTTTTGCCGCTGCTGCCCCTGCGGCCCCTCACCCCCGGAATTCCCCCCCGGAATTCCTCTCTGGAATTCCCCCGCTCCCTCCTCCCAGCCTCTCCTCCCTCCCACCTCCCCTACTTAATGGCGGCCGCTGCGCGGTCACGCAGCGGACGCGCGCAGCGGGTGCACCGAAGGCATGCCAAAGGCAAACCCGTCTGTGCCCGTCCGCGACCTGACCGCGGCCAGCGCCAGGAACCCTGGACCTCCCACTACCCATCGCGACAACACCACCACCCTCCTCGCACTTAACCCTGGAAGACTTAGAGAATGCCAACAGGCCTCGCCGAACATGACCCACGGCCAGTTCTCCTGCCTCCACTGCCGCCAGACCCTCACAGCCACCCCGGCCTCCAACACCTCCGACGCCAGCACCGGCGACACCCTAAAATGCATCCTCCTCAACGTACGCTCCGTACACAAACACACCATGGAAATCTGGAACCTACTCGACTCTCTCTCCCCTGACATCGCCTTCTTCACAGAGACCTGGACCAACGCATCCTCCGCCCCCAACATCAGCACCGCCATCCCAGACGGATACAAGATCCAGAGGAAAGACCGCCCCAACCACCCAGGAGGGGGCCTCGCCATCGCCCACAAGAGCACCCTCCGCCTCACCACCTCCAGCAAAACCTTCCCCTCCGCCGAACACCTGCACTTCCAGATCCAGACCACCCCCAAAGCCACACTCAGAGAAACCCTCATCTACAGAACCCCTGGCCCCCGAATACCCTTCGCCACCACCATCACCGACTTCATCGCACCCCACGCCATCGCCTCAGCAAGCTACATACTCATTGGAGACCTGAACTTCCACCTCGACAACCACAGCGACCCCAACTCCACTATCCTTCGTGACAACCTCGCCAGCATCGGACTTAAACAACTCATCAACACACCGACCCACACAGCAGGACACACCCTCGACCCCATCTTTGCGGCAGGAAACAGCGTCCAATTCAGCTACACAGCGCAGCCGCCATGGACCGACCACCACTGCGTACACTTCGCCATCAACAAACCCAAGGCACCCAAACCAGCCCCATGCCCACCTCGAAGAAACTGGAGCAAGGTTACCGACGAGCAACTTAACTCCACCCTCACCCGAGACAACCACACCTGGGCACCCGACGCAAACGACGCAAATGACGCAGCCAGAGAACTCCACACCTGGATCTTCAACTGCGCAGACGAGCTCGCCCGCTATGCAACCCCGAAAGACAACGCCCCAGGAAAGCCGCCTGGTTCACCACTGCTCTCCAAGAAGCCAGACGCACCTGCAGATGCCTGGAGAAGAAGAGGAGAAACACCAAAACAACCGAAAACCACACCACCTACAAGGTCGCCATGATGGACTACCACAACCAGATCAGAGCCACCAAGAGGAACTTCATCAACAACAAAATCCTGGCCAACTCCACCAACTCCAAGGAACTTTTCAGTGTCATTCAGGAATTCACCAACCCACGCAGCGAAGCCACAGACATCACCCCATCCCAAGACCTCTGCGACAAGCTTGGAACCTATTTCCACCTCATGATCAAAAACCTCTACGACAACTTCATCGACCATCCACCAGGCGCCACAGACTGCCCCCCGCCCCCCAGAAACACCAGCCAGCCCACCATCTCCAACTGGACACCAATCACGGCCGAAGACACCGCCTCGACCATGAAAAGCATCCACTCGGGGGCCCCCACCGACCGCATCCTGCCCCCCTCACATCTACCACGGAGCCGCGACCGCCATCGCACCCGAACTACAACGCACCATCAACACCACCTTCAAAACAGGCACCTTTCCAGACGACTGGAAGCGCGCAGAAGTCAGACCCCTGCTCAAGAAGCCCACAGCTGACCCCACCGACCTCAAGAACTATCGGCCCATCTCGCTCCTCCCCTTCTCAGCCAAAGTTGCAGAGAAAACAGTCAACAGGAAACTGACACGATTCATTGAAGAGAACGCCGTCCTCGACCCATCCCAATCCGGATTCCGAAGCAACCACAGCACAGAGACCGCCCTACTCACCGCCACAGACGACATCCACACCCTCCTGGACCAAGGCCACTCCACAGCCCTCATCCTACTCAACCTATCAGCGGCCTTTGACACCGTCTCCCACCGCACACTAGTCGCCAGACTACACGACGCAGGCATACAAGGAACAGCCCTGGATTGGATCCGATCATTCCTCACCGGAAGAAGCCAAAGGATCAGACTCCCACCCTTCCTCTCTGACCCCACGAAAATCACCTGCGGAGTCCCACAGTGTTCATCACTGAGCCCCACCCTCTTCAACATCTACATGGCCCCCCTCGCAGCCATCGTCCGACAACACGGCCTCAACATCGTATCCTACGCCGACGACACCCAGCTCATCCTCTCACTCACCAAAGACCCCACCACTGCCAAACTCAACTTCCAGAAAGGAATGCAAGACGTCGCAGTCTGGATGACCAACAGCTGCCTGAAGCTCAACGCCGAGAAGACATAAGTCCTCGTCCTCGGTACCACCCCTTCTGCATGGGACAGCACCTGGTGGCCGACCGCCCTCGGAAGCCCACCTACCCCCTCAGACCACGCCAAGAACCTCGGCATCGTACTCGACTCATCACTCACCATGAACTGACAGGTCGACGCCGTCACCTCCAGCTGCTTCAACACCCTCCGCATCCTCCGCAAGACCTTCAAGTGGATCCCACCTGAGTCAAGGAAGACAGTCACCCACACACTCATCACCAGCAGACTGGACTATGGAAACGCACTCTACGCCGGCATCAACAAGTCCCTACTTCGCAAACTCCAGACAATACAGAACACTGCCGCCAGACTCGTCCTCGGCATCCCCCGACACGAACACATCAGCCAACACCTACGAAGTCTCCACTGGCTCCCCGTGGAGAAAAGAGTCACTTTCAAAATCCTCACTCACGCCTACAATTGCCTACACAACAACGGACCCAAATACCTCAATGACAGAATCAACTTCCACGTACCCAAAAGAAACCTCCGATCTTCCAACCTCGCACTGGCCGAAACCCCGTGCATCCACAGAGCCAGAGCAGGCGGAAGATCCTTCTCTCACATTGCAGCCAAGACCTGGAACGCGCTACCGGCAGACATCAGACGCGCCCCCTCCCTGAACACCTTCAGGAAGACCCTCAAGATCTGGCTCTTCGCTAAACAGATCTGCGGACCCCCCCCCAGCGCCTTGAGACCCTCACAGGTGAGTAGCGCGCTTACAATTCCCTGATTGATTGATTCTTGAAGTAAACATTTCCCCATCCAACCTCTAATAAATCATGCCTCTACTACAGAATGCACTTTAGTCAGCCCAGTGTTGGATATAGTAGATGTTAGAGCATAACATCATCCAAATATACAGAGTATGTGGAATGAGGGAAACCATTTTTAGCAAACCCATCTCAAATATGTCTCTAAAATTACAGCTTTGAGCTGATCCGATGGCTATTTTGCCATATTAATTCTGTCTTTTGTTGCCCATGTGAAAGAAAAACAATGTCTCCAAGCCTACTTCAGGCTAAAACATGTATTATGCAAAGTAACAATATCGCAGCCCAGAGAGAAAGAACTTTTACTTTCCAGGCAGCTGAGCATCTAATTCTAAACCATCTCCAGCTTTCGGAACATTGTTTAAATATCGATAACAAAAACACCGACGTTCAAAAATATCAAGGTAAAAATATCGTATACAAAAATATCGCCATCCTATACTTAAACAAGATTTTACACAAATATCGATATTTAAATATCGCCGTCATAAATATCGTGAACAAAAATATCTACTACAAACATATCGATAACAAAAATATCGAAAAATTAAAATTATAAAGAGACACAACAAAAATATCGATAATACTAATATCGACTTACAAATATAATTATAACTTATACAAAAAATATTGATAATACTATTCAACATTAAATAAACACTCCTTACAACTATATAATAATTTAATATATTAAAACAAATAATATTAAATAATACCAACATATATAAAATTAATATATATTTTAAACAATTATAAAACAATTATAAAAACCCTAATAAATATATCAATTCACAAAAACAATAAATATACTCACTAACACCAAATTATTCACAGATATATAATATACAACAATTATTAACATTATAAAGTAAAAGTATTAACAAATATTTTTAATTAACTACAACAAATAATATATTATAAACATCAAACAAACAACACATATATTTACCTAATTAAAAAGTAACTATTACAAAATTCAAAAAACGTATCTCAACCAATGATTTTAAACTAAAAGAGCACAAACCAATTAAAATTGAGAAGTAATTAACTAAACACTATAAAAACTAAGAATTAACTTTTAAAAAATTACCGTTTATCGGCCAAACACGCAAGGAGAGCGTTACTTTGCTGGAGAGAGAGAGAAAGAAGATCTACAAAAACTACTATAACAGATTATACTACAACACAGGTAAGAAAAAGCATTTTTTTATTATTATAAATGCCTCAACCTCCTTAACTTAACTACCTAAATTAATTAAATGTTCTCCTCTTTTTAAATCAAAACTAAACTTGCTAACAACCACAGCAAAAAAAATAAAATCCAAATGTGATTAAGAACCTTATCTAACTGTACATGATAAAAAACATGAACTATTAAAAAAGCAACTTTACCTAGAAATAAAAGAAAATTGTCTAATTTTGTTACATGCTTAAAATGAGAAAACAAAACTAATAAATACATTTTTCTTCACAGCTTTGACAAACTGCATCTACAAAAGAACATCCTCAAATTAAATTCATCTACTACAAAAAGTAAGTATACTTTCAGTGTAAAAAAATTATTAAGACAAAGAAACTAAAAATAATCTCTAATATAATTAACATAAACAGTTTTCTACCCCATCTACAGAAATTACAACTGTGAAAATCAAAAAGCAGCAAATAAAGCCATCAACAAAACAGAAAGAACAATAATGTAAGTATTTTCTTTAAATTACTACTAAAACTTGCATATTTATAATTCACAAAAGCATATTTACTCAACACATATGTATATATCTTCACAGATATACCCTAGAAATGGCTGAAGGAGCAAGCTTTATTACATCACAAAAGGGAAAATTAATGCTTTGCTTCATGGGTTATACCTACACCCAAGAAAAGGTGAAAGATAATAAGACACATTGGAAATGTAGAAAATACTATTCAACTGCATGTTATGGTTGAGCTACAACTATAGATAACAATGTTGTGAATGTTAAAGAACACAACCATCCACCCAATGTGACAGAATTAGAAGTAAGGGAAGCCTTAGAAACAATTCGAGAAGCAAGCACAGGCTCCCAACAGACAAGCACTGACATCTTGAAGAATGTGTTGACAAAAGTACCGGAACATGTCACAGGACAATTGCCCTCTATCCCCAACCTGAAACGATTAATCGCTAAAACTAAAAGAGCTTGCGATCCAACTCCACCCACCCCCCAAACCTTTGAAGAAATTGAAATACTACCTGAATATACTATCACCCACAAAGAGGACAAATTCTTGATATATGACAACGAAAGTAAAGATAAAAGAATTCTTGTTTTTGCAACGAATAATAACTTGCAAAAATTGAAACACTGTGAAACATGGATGATGGACGGAACTTTTAAAGTGTGTCCAAAACCATTTTACCAACTTTACACCATTCATGGTGAATTTCAGGGAACCAATATTCCCTTCATTTATGCATTGCTGCCAAATAAAAATAATCCCACCTATATTGAACTATTAACAGCAATAAAAGAATTAACTGATAATTATTATCCTCAAAGGATAATAATAGATTTTGAACTGGCTATGATTCAAGCTATTCTTAAAATATACCCACATACTGCAATTCAAGGATGTTACTACCATTTTAATCAAAGTATGTGGAGACACCTCCAAAAATCTACCTTAAGTATAGAGTACTCTACTAACAGCAACTTTGCATATCGAATTAAAAAATTGATTGCACTAGCATACGTGCCAACAACAGAAGTAGCAAATTATTATAACTTGTTAATAGATAGTCCTTTCTACCGCAGTAATGAAACAAAATTAAGTCCCTTGTTGGATTACTTTGAGGACACCTGGGTGGGGAGGTTGCATCGTTCAGGTCACCGTAGACAACCAAAATTTCAAATTCCGTGGTGGAATGTCTACGCCAGCACTATTGCACAAAAAGCAAAAACTAATAACGCAGTAGAAGGATGGCATAATGCCTTCCAGGCCACAATAGGGAGAGGGCAACCAACACTCCACAAACTTATACAATCAATAAAAAAAGAACAAAGTTACCAAGAGCTCAGAGTGGAACAATCTCTGAGCAAAATAGGACCAAAACTGAGTAAACAAACAAGTAGTATGTACGAATACCTCCAACAAAAAACGAGAATGTATCCAGATATCCAAGGTCTACAATACATAGACATGATTGCAAAATCTATTCTTTAATGTAAAACAAATAGCAAACATTAAAAACATATCAAACACACAAAGTATTTTTATTTTTATATTAGTTAAATTATGTCACAAAATTTTCTATATAACTCAATATCATACGACATAATATAACTAATAAAAAAATGAAAATTACAAATGGACATTGCCCACCCTCAATAATATTAAAAACAACTTACAGTTGTGTAGCTGTAGAATATCCTCGAAATAGATGAAATAAAAAACAATCCAAGGCAAAAATAATCCATGTAGTAAAGAAACACCCCAAAAAAAGGAAAAATACAACTGTAGATAAAAAATCCAACGCAGCAATCCTCTGGATAAAGAAACCATAAAAACCCGAAAATATTTAGCTATAAAAACGCTCCAACAACCCGATCAAAAAAAGGAAATGTATAACAAGAAACAACAATTTCCTTTATTAAAAAAAAAAAAAAAAACGTGAACAACTCCATCTGTTCACCAAAGCCCGAACCTGTAAATAGAAGCAAACAACACCCACCCATAACAAATATATAAACCCACCAATCGAAATAACAACATATAATAAATATAAGCACACATAGTAAAGTAATAAGTAAAATTACATTGCATTCTAATAACATTCGATAGTAAATGAAACACGAAATCACTAACCGACGTAAACAACACGTAACTTTGCCCGTATGGCGGTGGCGATCCGCCCGCTATTTCCCACCGCCCGCACTCCGTTTCCCCCCGCCATTTTACGATGGCAGGGGGACCCCGGCAAACGGAAAGACCGTCTGCCGGTTTACCGCCGATATGGTGGCGGTGTCTGCTAGACACCGCCATCTATATTACCATGGGCAGCGGTGCAGGGCTTTCCATGGTGGAGACCCCGTCATGGAACACCATGCAGAGTTTGCTTTCGGGGGCCCGTTGCGGGCCCCCAGAGTATTGGGGGGTAGGGGGTGCACATGGGGGGTACCTATGGTACCCCCCTGCATTGTCATGGACATGGTGGCAGGCACCTCGCGGTGCCTGTCACCTTGTGCATGACGATGCACACAGTGCATTCCCAGCATTCTGGCGGGCGGTGCTGTGAGCACCGCCCGCCACAATGCTGGGAATGGAGGATGCCACCGCCACGGTGGCGGTGGCATCATAATACGTACAGCGGGACCGCCGCACCTCTTGCGGGCGCTCCCTTTTTCCGTTGCGATGGCGGGCGGACTTTGTCCGCCCGCCATCGTAATGACCCCCAATGATTGGTAAACCCAATCTTGTCCACTATTTTATTTTTATGTATTTATTTAGAAATATATATATTCATGTGTGTGTGTTTGTATATATTTATACTTATACATTTATACACACATATATATACATAGACACACAAACACATGCACAAACACACGTATGTTGTAATATGATATTTTACTTTTCTTGAGCTTTAGGAGGGGTAATCTGGCAACAAGATTACATATTAAATTGTTTTGAACATGCGTACATTGATTGTGCTTTTAATGTTAATATAACACTGAGGGGCCGATTCCGATCTCGGCCGGAAATCTCTCCGACCGAGCCGGACCCGGAGAGATTTCCGACCGAATCGGACTCTGGCAGTCCGACCGAACGAGTACGATGCGCACGCATGCCATCGGACTCGAGTCGGTCGGACTCCCATTGAAGTCAATGGGAGCCTGTCGTACAACGCGTACGCGGGCTCCCATTGACTCAATGGGTGCGAGGCGGACAAGGGCGCCCCCTACAGCGTGTACGCGTCGAGGCACATCGCGGCATACATGCACAGGTAGGAGGGACCCATGGGTCCCCCCTGTGTGCGACTCGCGCGCCTACGCGTACAGGGGGGTCCGACGCGGACCCCCAAAGTCCGTCTCCGACAGATTTTTCGAGCCGGACGGCGCGAGTCGGTCGGACTGCTCGCGGCGCGCATCGTACTTACCCGGCCGGGATACGTCTCCATAGCGCGGTGCGAGTCGTGTCCATGCGAGTCGGTCGGAGTGTGTTGAAGCCGCGTTCGAGCCGATCGGAGATTTCGCGGGTGCCTGCATCGTACTCGCTCGGCCGGACCCGCGTACGATTCGGTCGGAAAACAGGGCTCCGAATCGGATCCGGTAAATCTGAATCCGATTCGGAGCACTACCGGCCGAGATCGGAATCGGCCCCAAAGCTGCAGTAGAAGATAATGTGTAGATCCCAGCCTCCGCACAACATCCTGTGATTCTGGGCAAATCACTTAGGGCCACATGTACAAAGCCTTTTTCAGAGAATCGGCCCATTTGCGAATGCTAAAAGGCATTTTGGCATGTATCAAAACCAAATAGTCATTTGGTAACCTGTTACCAATTCGCAATTTGTGTTTGTGATTCGGTATTAGGAAGGGGTGTGTTGAGGGCGTCCCTTCCTAATACCGAATCGCAGTGCTATGTAGGAATGCTTTGCGACCGAAATGCAGTCGCAGAACATTCTCATTTCACCACCAAATTCAATTTGAAGGTAACCCATTCGCAAATTGGAAGGGGTCCCCTTCCCATTTGCGAATGTTTGTAAAGCATTTTTTAAGAGCAGGCACTGGTCCCACGGACCACTGCCTACTCTTAAAAACTGAAACTTAGAAGTTTTATTTTTGTTTTTGAAATGCATCCCATTTTTCTTTATGGAAAACGGCTTCATTTAAAAAAATGATTGCTTTATTTAAAAGCAATCACAGACATTGTGGTCTGCTGACCCCAGCAGGCCACCATTCCTGTGATTTTAGTGATTCCCAATGGGTTGCAAACTGAGACCTACCTCGTTAATATTCATAAGGTAGGTCTATTTGCAGTGGGAATTCCAAACGAAACTCAAAAGCGTATCATACATTTACAAAAGAAATTTCCTAATTGCAATTCGCAGGAAATCGCAATTAGGAATCCGCTATTTCCAACTTCGTACATGCGGCCCTTAATCTCCTAGTTCATGTAAAGTGCTCTAATGCCCTCGGGCCAAGTACTTAATATATATAACGGCAAAACAAAGTGCAGTGAGCTCTTAATTGTACAAAGGAATATTGCTAGAGCTGTAAAATAGCACGTTATTTAGTTTTACGACTGCATAATTTGAGATATGTATGCTAATTTAAAGCAGCCCGCAGCGGCTTCTGAAGAAGGAACAGGGTGTTGGTGTCGGCGGTGGGTTGTCTCCTTGGTGCAGCCTTGAATATTAGAATGGAAGGCAAAGATTTTAAGTTCTAAAGAACGCACGCAGTGGATGCGAACCTGTCGGCCCTCTCCAGTGACAGGTGGGTTGCCTTTATCTATTCGTATAGTTTTATATAGTGCCGCTCTGACGTGAGTGGGCAGCTGAAACGCTAAAAGTAGGAGGCAGGTAACAGGCAGTATGCACACTGTGTAACTAGGAAGCATATATCTGACAGCCAGATTTTTGCTCGCTCAGCTAATCATGTTCCAAGCACTTGGATATATGTGTGTTATCACAGTGAGAGAGACGTTTCTGCTCCTAAGGGTGCAGCTCCATTCTGGTTCCTTTTACCACAAGCATATAACAAGCATTTGCAATGCAATAGGTCTCGCATTATTAAAGTTTGAGCTATTGGCATTGCTAAATAATGCACCACCAATAGCTCAAACTTTAATAATGCGAGACCTATTGCATTGCAAATGCTTGTTATTAGAATACCTGCTACATTTTCTAAAGACAATTATTTCAAAATGCATTATTCCAGCAAGGGAACAAACCGTACACATCTGAATTGGTAATATGACACCTTTCACGTGTATCAAAAAGAAAATAACACCTTCGAGAGAGGAAATCAAAGCACTTACACGTAGGTTTCATATGCTGTTCCTCCTTTGTGTACAAGGCTGTTTTATACGATATTCAATATGTTTGCTTTTTGCACGAGTTAAACAAAGTAGGGCGGACTAAGGGTTGCTCGGAATATATTTTCCATTTGTACCATGTACCAAAAGGTGAATGGCCAACAAAAAACTGCAGTATATTTTGTTCTTTTTAGCCACGTCTCTGACCTCGTCGCCAGACCACCTGCCCCTGCCCCCAGTGCACTCAGAATCACAGCTACCATACCTTTTTATGCACTTTTTAAATGTATTTTGTACGAGGCTGTTATTGAGGACTCATCTTCGGTGCAGCTAAACACACATCAGCTAAAGAACAGAGTGTGTCCTGGAAGCTGCAGCAGCCGAGGCTAAGACAAACGACGAGGTAGGGGTATGGAGGTGGTGCTGAAGCCCTTTTAGCCCAATGGGCTTTATGCGCCTGCTTGCAATAGCAGAACTTAGGCGACCATAACCATTAAGCACAATAATATCGATGCTAACTATTATTATTTGTAAATATCAGATATCATAGGCACTCATGAAATTACTTGTAAACAGGATATTATCTTTTAGGCATTGGGGCCTGGCTCCACCCCACGACTTATATTTTGCTGAATCCTAAAACGCAAAAAGGAACCTCTGCGATCTAAAAAGACACTATCCAAACCCATTGTTGTGCGTAAGAAGGCAATGGGAAGTCCCGAATGGCGGCAAGGTGGCACGTGTAATGCAACATCTACCATTTAGACTAGAGGCATGTCTCTGTACTAACGAATTTATTGGCGTCCTTCCACCTGCCCAGATTATATAATCAGCAGAAAGCTTGCATATAAATGACCACCATGAGGGACCACCAATCACGGGCCCTCCCGGTGGCGTTTAATCAACACAATGCGCGAGACCGGACTGACCATCTCTGTGTGCGCGCGCAAGAGGCCATGTTGTGGACAACTAACTTCTGAAATCCCACCTCCCTTTATTAACGAGCTAATATGCCAAATCACATTTTGTCTGTCAAAAACAATTGACTAGGGCCTTCGGAATGTGTCACAACATACTTAGCGAGGTTGTCTCATCAGGAATACATCAGAAGGTAGATCCTTGCAAATGAGGTATTCCCTGTGAGTCATGCCGACATCTCTCAATTCCTGGGCTACAGCAAGGAGTCATTTCTCTGTGCTCGCTAGAGGCGAACAGGGCACGCAGTGCGATTTCTGTGACACCCTGCACAGCTACCATGCCCGTTTTATGAGGCCCTATAGATCGCTGCACTCGTGACTAAGCCAATATGCTTCAAGCGACGCATGGGCTCTTAATAAATAGTTTCTGCGTCTGTCATTCAGAGAAGGTATCTGCGGCTGTCCCGTAGCAATTCACCCCTTGTCGTTTGCACCACAATTGTGGTTTATTTGTTTGCAATGGCGAAGCAGTGTGTTTTCTGTGGCAAGACGTCGGCTTTAAGAGCGAACGCGGGTTGTTTCGGCACATATAGAGAGATAGCGCTGGCTGGAAGGAGAAAGCCCTCGTTGCTCGGTGGTGTGGGGCTGATAAACTTTAATAAATGCACATTATAGTACCAGCAGGAGCCCTGCGTGATTAGTGGAAACACGTCACCTCTGGAAGAAAATGGACACAACTAGTTTCAATGCAGGGGTGAGCAGTCATGTGTGCTGTAGCTGACCAGGGTCCTGATGGATTTAGCAATGGTTATTTTCTTGCAAGTGCACCGGTGCCACACGGCACGGCGTTTCCATTTAAACGTGCCCTGGTGCCCGTTCGCGTTAGTAGTTCCTGTTGGAAAATGACCACATTATTATTGAGGTCAAGCCCACACCTCCCATATAAAAATACCAGTAGCAATTTCTTGAATGATGCCTCCGGCAGCCATCCCATGCGCTCCCCGTGTCACATCTGGCGTGACCTGCGTGGAGTCATCGTTAGCATCCCCTTCCTCCCAGAGTGACAGCTGCCCGTGTCCCAGGCATTCCTAAACACCCGCTCCCCCGCCCGCCCGCGGGCCCCTCTGCAAATATTCCACCAATAAGGTGCTTTTTAATTTTAAAAAACCACTGACAACAGCTGAGCACCGTCGGATGCCTCTGCACAGACGTATTTGTAGTGCTTGTAAATAAACAGACCCTGCTCTCGGCTCTAAAGAGTATAAAGAAATTACATTATTGCAAACCAACATACGAGCCGCCACCATGGCGTTAACCCATTGCACATTGAGGGTAAATATGCTCTCAGGGGTGGAAGAGAAAGACGTTAGACAGAAAAAAATGAGAAGCGATTAGTATTTGCATATATGCATGAGTGAGCGTATGCGTGCTTCTACACGTGTGAGCATCCATGCGTGCGTGCGTACAATTGGATTGGGTGTCCGTGCGTGGATTGTGTGTGAATTCGTGCTTGCCTGCTGATGTTTTACTACAAGTGCGTGCGCGTGCTAACGCTCTTCATTTGTATTTGTGTGGACTAGTGTGTGCATATTTGTGAACATGAATGTATCTGTGTGTGTTTGTGCTTCTATGTCTTTGTGTGTGTGAAAAAGTGCATCTGTGGGTACCTGCATATATTTTGCTATGCGTACCATATCCATCTAGGAGTGTGTATGTTCATATGTATATTTGTGCTGGGATGTTTGCATTTGTGCATATTTACATCTGAGTGTGTGTGCACGCACCCTCTGTGCGTTTTGCATTTTTTTCCATGAGTGTGGATATCATCTTCTAAGTGTGTGTTTCTGTGGGGGTCTATATAGATTTAGTATGTATATGCTTCTGCTGCTTGTGTGTTTATGGGATTTTATGTGCACGAGTGTGTTCAGTATGTGTTTCTGTGTGTATGTCTGTGTGTATATATATATACATATGTGTGTCACAGTGTGTGTGTGAGAGAGAGAGGGGTGTACAGAAGAAAGAAGACAGAGCATTGTCGGGAGAGCTCGAAGACGGTCACTATATACTATTGATTACAAAACACACATTTTTGCAGGTTAAACGGAAAATGCCGTGCATGGGCAATTCCAAAATGTCAGCCTCATTTTTACACCCAAAGTCAACCGGACAGCGAGATCAAATTCGCTCCTCAGTTCACGTGCGGGAAAACCGGGTATTCCTCCACAGAAAAATTCATCTAAACGTCATTTAAACTAGAGAAATAGTCCGTGCTTCTGCTGCCGGCAGACAGTCCGTACTTCCTGCAGCACATCCCAAACACACAGAAGACTGCCCTGCCCCCGAGCCTGTGCACGCCGGCGACGCGCGTGGAACCACAGCCCAGAGAGCCCGCGGCGCTGACAAGCTCGTGCTAGGAAGCGCCTTGCACCTCAGCCTGCCACCAACTCCCCGATTCTCGCGTGTCAGACACCTGATCAGGGTGTGAGCCACCACTGGCATCACATGCGGTGCACATGCTGCTCGCTGGACCCTCGAAGCCAATGGGGTCTCATATGAGGAAGCAAAAGACGGCATGCTCACATCTGCCCCGAAGCACGCTCCCAACCACAGCTGCAACAGAACCCCGTTTCTTCAGACACAGGGGTCCCTTCCCAATTCACCGGGACATAGCTACAATCGAGAAGTCGGGCGCAGGGCAGCATGACGATATATTGTACAGTAATCGGCAACAGCATGCGGGCGCAGGCAGGGCAGTCGAATCACAGCGGAATCTGCTTACCTTTCATCCAGTCCACCACTTGCTTGGGCGCCCACTTGCTGATCGGTTCCATTACAAGAGCCATCATCAGATCGCTTTTCATTCACACCAAAATCATTTAAAAAAATGCTTGTTTTTGTAGTAAACAGTGGTGCGCGCGCACCACAGAGGAGCGGGGGCCAGGGAGCGCGGCAGCGGCAGCGAGGCGAACGCGCGCTGCTGCGCGTTCTGGCCACCGTCGGGAATGGGAGGAGCGAAGGCGGGACATGCGTCCGCCTTTGCCCAATCGCGTGCCGTTTTTCTAAAAACGCACGCTACAGTTAATGAGGGCTTCTGAAAACAAAACCACACGCACGAGCGTGTGGGTCGTTTTCAGAAGCCCTTTCTAGAGGTCTCGCGCTGCGCGAGCAGTGCTGCGCACTGCAACGCAGGCGCGAGACCTAAAAACGAGAATTGATAAAGTGAACTTCATTGCTGTGGTGAACATACAAAAATGGTATAGAGTGAGACCAGCACTGATGAAGAGCACTGACAGCCAATAACTGAACATGACTGGAAGAAACAAGCCAATGGTTATGAGGGAGATCCAAAAGCCCCTATATCTGTCTTCATGTTGTATAATGTATATTGTATGTTGTGAATTGGTGACGAGTTTTGAGATGTCTAATGCTGTCTGTAGTGAGACCTAAATGGTGCCTTGAGAAAAGATACAACATGGAAAATCTGAGACGCTAAGACAGCTAGTTTGAGGATTCTTGATTTGCCTTGCCAGGCATAAAAAACTAGTCTTGTGCACGTCAGAGGTGAGAGAACGCAAACATTTAAGTATAACATGGGCATGTAAAATAGATGCGGGTTAAATTAACAAGGCACTGTTCACCCACACACACAAAGTACATATGTAATTCACATTTTTTACCTGTTTTAATTGAAGTTTTCTTCTACATTAATGCCTATCATCACTGTTCATGTGCATAAAACACTTTGGGGCATATTAGCAAGACCCACGTTAGAATTATCGCCGTTTTAGCGGCAGTTTCCTGCCGCTAAAACGGCGATAATTTTAACGTGGGTCTTGCTAATATGCCCCTTTATTTTTATAGGGGATGCATCATGTGTTCTTTAGTTAGTGACAGAGGACTGTACATTTCCCTAGACTAACCTCCAGTGGAAATCTAATGGATCTCATCAGATAACCCTCTCCTGAACGACTAAGCAGACCAGACTCTCCAACAGAACAAACACTTCTCCTCTTGCATATTTCCCATTCATCAAATCTTTTATAAATGCTGTTTAAAGCCAGAATGATGGTGGTTCACCTGTTACTCTGTACACAAAGTGCCCACTTTATTGTAATAGGATGTTTCCAATATATTTGGGTCAAAGTCCAGTACCCTCAAACTTCTCCCATGACCTGTCATGAGAGAAGTCCTTGGAAGGTTTATAAACAAGATCAATACCCTGGGACCACCTCCATAGAAAGCTCTTCAAAAGAAGAGGTGTTTAGTTTATTCCAGCTTTCACTCACAAACAAGCTGCCTTTCCCACGGCTTCCAGCCAGTCCCCCTCTCAACACTCTGTGATGTCATCACATTCCTGCTTCAGCTTCCCGGTCATCCTAGACAGACCCAGTCCAAATGTAGACCCCCGAAGACACAAATTAGGATTCCTGCTGCAATCATAAAACTGGCTTACAGTCCAGCTACAGCCTATTCTACTGCTAATGAGCTTTCTCCAAACACACACAGCCTGATTGTGTGCATTATAGGTGCAACAACATTACTGCTGGAAGCTGCACAAAGAAGCCCCTCTCTTCCTTAACCCTGGCATTCAGGAGGAGATGGGCTTTCTGTCATACAAATGAGGTGCAGCCACACATAGGTTCAACAGATTGTTTGGAGGTTGTCTCATCCAATCATAAGGCTCAGAATTCTATCATTATCTATTATTTATGCCAACATTTTAAGGTCAGTGGTGCTTGATTCCGGGATACGAAGACAATGATATTGTTAGTCAGCCTGCAGGGGATACCGTTGGTGTTCTAGGTGCTAATAGCTTAATTTCACATTTTGACTACTGTTAAGTACCGTTCCCTCTCATTACTGGCTGTAGGTCAGCTAGGGGATCATAACCACGAGGCATACAATTAACATCAATTAACACCATCAGAAAACGGTGTTAACTCCTGCTCTAATACGTAGCCTATGACAACAGAGTTTAATTGAAACAAAACACTTTGACCACTGTTCATTATTCATCCCTCTCGTTATCTTCTGTACTTTGCCTAGGGGCATAATCAAAATGAATGCAGGTAACATCAGTTAACACACTCAGCAGACGGTGTTAACTGATGTACTTACACACACCAACAGTGAGGGTACGGACTGGTTCTGTTATATCGAAATCATTCAGAATTAAATGGGGCACCCGCCAACGATGTCCCCTCTCACCAATAATATTTGGACTGGCAATGGAAACACTTGCATGCGCGATGCACCGACAAGCACTAGACTGGGGAATACGTGCATTCGATAGATGGCATGTGATATCATTGTACGCAGATGATGTGTTGGTGTACTTGCGCGGAAATGAAGCTGACCTTCCGGATCTGATGAGACTACTATAGCAATCTGGAAGGGCATCAGGACTAACGGTTAACTGGGACAAATCGTTGTTGTTCCCAATGACTTACTAAACTCCCACACAGAGAGGGGCACTCCCAGCCACACCACTCCCCTGGTCTTGTGATTCATTTAAATGTTTGGGGTTTCAGGTATATCACACATCTGCGGACCTCTTAGATTGGAACCTGGGTAAGGCACGGACCAGCGCTAGATCTTCCCTTCCTTTTTGACCAGATTTACCACTTTAACCTATGGGTCACATTGCCATCTCTAAAATGCTATAACTACTACTGTACTTTTTTGCAGCCCTCCCCCTACAAATACCGCCTATAATATTTAGGGAATTGAGATCGATACAGATGGCTCTGATTTGGGGAAAGAATAGGAAACGGGTCTCGCTCCAGAAACCATATGCACCATTATCGGAGGGGGGTCTAGGAGCTCCGAACTTCGAGCATTACTATGCAGCTGCCCAATTGCAATGGCCAATCCAATGGATAGCTGATCAAAATCTTTCAGAATTTGGAAATTGGGCAACTACGACACACTCAACATCGATTTTGGAGTGGTTAATGTGTATAAAACCTCGACAACTAGGAGGCAAGGCAATCTCCTGATGACTACTGCACACTATGGCTGGCATCATTATTTGCATAAGAAAAGCCCCCTCACCCCTTATGCTCTATCACTACCCCTTTGGGTGATGCTGGGAAACACGACACAAAGTCGCAGAACAGAAGTGACAAATTGGGCCAATGCTGGACTCACAACGTGGGGTCTACAGACGATTCCCCTCCCGGGCCCTGATTTCCTGCTAGACACTTAAACCGAGTGCTATTTCTAGTGGGGTCGTAAGTATCGACTCCCTTCAATTCTTTCCAACTCACCTTAGCGCGTGCGTTGTGATTTTTACTATTCACGTGGCCATATTTTGCCACTCATTCACATTTTTTCTCACCCGGTCCTGATGAAAGCCCCCTCTACTCTTCTGTAGGGGCTGAAACATGTAGACCCATCACAGACAACTATGAGTTTCAAGTAACTTTATTAGTTGCGCCTTTGGATTTTAATATATCCTGGGCCGCCACAATTAAATACAATTGGCAAGGATTCCCAGAGATATTTTTAAATTTTCACATTTCACATCACACTATCACACCACACCAGCTCCGCTGTAATCAGGCGTTGTAGCACAACCGGGCGGCATTAGGCCACCCGGTTGGGACCCCAATGATGAAGCATGACACCAACTAGGTTGGTGTGTGAGGGGTCTTTTAACAAAACCTAAGGGTTGTGTGACACTGCTACTAGCACAGTGAGTCCCGATTCTTTGTTTCTTCAGTGGGCACGTCCACATTGTTTATATATGTAACATGTTTATCGACAACATTTTTTGCACATTTAATGCATTGGTGGACGACTATGGGATACCTCTGGGCTCATTCCTATTATATGCCTCGTTGACGAACCAACTGCGAAAAGTATGGAAAAAGACACACGAGAAACCAGAGGTCTCTAGTCTCCTCCAAATGCTCCTAACACACGGTACTGCCTGCCTTGCCATCACAATGCTCTACTCCTCAATACGCCAAGATGAGATTCCTTCATTGATGACATTACGGGCTTATTGGGACGAAGATTTAGCAATTACACTGACAGACAAGCAATGGGAACAGTGTCTGTGAGTCCCAAAAATCATCTCAATAAATGCTAGGCTTAAATACACACAGTTTAATTATATTCATAATACATACCTAACCCCACATTGGATAGCCCAAATGTCCCCGGGCGCCACATACATCTGCCCGTGCTGTGACACCCCCATGGCCACATTCACATATATGGCATGGTCATGTCCGAAAATAACTGCATATTGGACAGACATAGTGGATATACTGACAGAAGCCACTGGCACAACACTACAAGTGGTTGGGCAGCATTTCCTAATAGGGATCACCAAATGATAATCCAAACGCAAACCATTGAATACATTTATTTATCTGGCCATGGTAGTTGCTAAGCGCAGACTGGCGATGAGCTGGAAGGCACGTCTATCTCCCCTGATCTCACTTTGGCTAAGTGATCTGCGCAAAGCGCTAATAGCTGAATTAGAGATAGCCAGGGATTCAGCACTGGACCACTCAAACATAAATAATTCCCCAGATTGGAGGACGTGTCTCACTACCATAGAGACTAAATTGATTGATAACCCCAACACGACTCCTGATGGTATACTAGAACGCCACACTAACATGGCTGGGTAGTGATCTACACCAGTCAGGCCCGAAGATGAGAATGAGAAATCCCATCTGCATAAACACGGTTGTTGCTCACTGCACAACCAGAATACACTGCCACTTCTCTTCCAGGTAGTTTAATTACCAAAACAGAAGTATGGAAACATCCCCCCCTATATGGACTCCCCACAGCACTCATGACAGGTGATCCTGACACAATAAGTGCTGTTATATAATAGGTCATGATTGATTGTAGAGTCACTAACCTCACACCGTATTTTAGTAACTTACTTCTCTATTTTTTTTAATGTTGTGTATGTTATAATAAGGATATCTTCTAATATACAGGAGACCGGGAGTAACTCCCGCTCTAGGATGGGAGCACCAACGAATGTATAAGTAAATGTTTCAAACCATATTATAATTGTATTATGAAACTGTATAGCTGTATCTTGAAATACTATGTTGAAGGATTGAACCAAATTGATATAACTTACGGAGATGTACTTCATACATGACGTTTATTACAAAAAACTAATAAAGACTTATCCCCCCCCAAAAAACTGATGTTCTTACACACAACCTTTACCAATAACGCTTAATTGAAACTGAAATGTTATAGGCATTTTAGTCAGTGGTCCTTAAACAATGTACCTAAACACTACAACAATTGCATGCCTTTGTTGGTAGGCCTTGGGTCAGAAAGGAAAAGCAAAATCTTAGAGCTACTAGATTGCATAAAAACAGAAACCGCTTTCAGAAATGATTGCAGAAGCACCCAAAAACACTTGCATAATAGTTGATTGATGTTGTACTGATATATAATGTATTCGCTGGAAAGATTATTTTAAATTGTTTAAGGCATGGACCAGAAAGCCAGAGATTAAATGCATTTCAAGTAAGAGGGAAGCTTTTGCATATTCAGCCAGCTACATGAAGCAAGCTGCTTTTGTAATCACTTCAAAGCCCTTGTTCATGATCCCCTAACGCCCAGACATTAGAACATTTCAAAGACATTTCCAGTGTAGGTTCAGGAGAGCCAGTACCATTACAGGTTTTCAGAATGTCCACATAAGCTACATTTAGATACACTGCATAAAAATGGAAATAATTTACTTTGGGGTCAATTACGATGTCGGGCGGAAGCACGACCGCCGTGCTGACGGAGGCAAAAACCGCTAATTACCGTCCGCCAGCAACGGGCCACACGCCCGCCAAATTAAGATGTGATTAGACAGGCAAACACCGCCCGCAAGCCTGCGGTGCCGCCCGCCATCAAAGTGCGCCAGTCTACATAGCGGCGCGAGCCAATGGAGACACACCGTCCGACGAAATGACGTACCGCCCGGCGTACAAATTATGATGCCACAACCAAACAGCCCCACCGGCTAAGAGACACCGCACGAGATACCAAGGCGGAAACTCGACTGTTCTGGACGGAGACTAAAAAGGCGGACCACCCAGAGATGAATCCTGCACTCCAGGCCATCCCCTTGCTCTACCTGATGCACCACCTAGGAGTGAACGCACCACGACGACGCAGGTAGGCAGACACACAACAAGGGTACGAAAACAATGCACACAGTGCAAGGGCGGGAAAACTGTACACGGTCCCCCCAGACACCCCTGTGTGGACAGGACACATCCACCACTGTACCCACACATGTCCCACCTGTCAAAAATAAACAACTCGCAACATCCTGGGCACCCACGACCCGGGCCCAGGAAGTGACGTCCCCGTCACGGCACCGCAGCGTAGCGGCGATGACGCAGGTACACATGCGCACAACACAGTGGCCACTTACTGCGCCATAATTGGGCTGCACACAAACACCACAGGGCCACAACTACACACCCCACACACCAGCCCCACCCTGAAGGCACATGTCACGTGGCCTTCCTGCATCAGTCATGTCCCCAACCGACAACTCACAGTTGTCAACTTGACGTCACACAAGTGTCCCGAACAGGGGAGTAATGTGAATGCAAAATAGGACACACCCTTGTATGTAAAACATGGATTATCACACGGCGGCTACCACATAACAGCGCAGAATATCGACAATGTCCGGAAAAGGCACGCCAGTCTCAACAAGAAATACCAAAACCATCCTGCTCGCAATAACAACACATGCAATGTACAAAATAGAAAAACCCTGCTGCCTGAGAACAGGTGTGCCCAATCACTACACCCACACAAAAGCCGCAATGTACAGCGGCAACGGAGTGTCCCGCCCACACACGGGAGAGCAGATAGCACTGAATGGCCTTCCATTCCTGCTCCGAAATAACATTGCAACAAATTATGCTGGGAAAGGAGCCATTGTACCAACAAGAAGCAAAACATAGCCATGCAGAGTAAAACGTCCACTGGCAGATAGCGCACAACATGAAAGAAAGATAACACCACAAAATGCAATAATACCACTCCTCCATGTGGACCAAATGAAAGTAATGTGGAAAGAGTCACACACCACTGGCCTTGACTTTTCATAGAAGCATGTGGGATGAGGGACTGTGTCCTCCGCCCAAGCTATACCCCAAGTCCATCCGCCGTACATCCATTCCAGAATTCCCAGCATCGTCGGAGGCTGCACTCTGCTGACTGCTCAGGCAGACGGAGCACGCCATCACATCACCCTGTAGCAAAATGGCTGTTGCACCACTGACCCTCAACTACGCCGGACAGATCAAGCTGTACAGTGACAGCATGCTACACATAGTGGGCTGCTCAAATCTGGCAATGCTGAATGTAAGTTACCGAGTAACTTACCGCATTGCAATGTTCAGCTGCATCATCACCGTATTCTACTGTCGGAGGTGTCCGTTCCACTGGCCTGTGGATTTATGTCTCTCCAACCCGGCATGTCCAAAGGCGGACTTGGTACACTTGTTTGCACCCCTGGACGACCACGACAGGATCTGTTCAGTGTATGGGGGCATGGCGTTTGTGGCTGCAATCGGGGACACACTGCAATGGGACCAGTGTGCCTCCACAGAACGTCTTCTGGATCACAGTTTCATCGAATGTCATCCAACATGTCCCATCAGGATTCTACAAGGGACAACTTACGATGAACACGTTGCCACCCACCACCCGCTTCATTGGATGACATCCATGTTCACCATCAATGGGATGGATACCCTGCCGGAAGGAATCGCATACACGTCAACTTGTCAATTCATGGGTCCCCGACTCAATATCCCCAATTGAACATAGATGTACAACACCGTACCCATGCTTGGCTTTCGCACGGAGTGGGCAGGTAGCTGTACAAGAACTATACCATATAATCTGCAACTAACACCTTACCATCAACTCCACTGCCATGACAACTGACATTTCCGGGACATGCACCCTGTTCCCCACCATATCCCGTGTCTCTGCATGAACAGGGGGAGGCAGAGGTATGGGACTTGTGTACAGTAACCACATGGGCAATACAGCACGAACAACTATGCCATAATATGTATTCTGTGCACCTGGACACATGCACCTGTCAGTGCACACTTATCTGTCTGCTGTAGTACGTGCGAACTGTCACCTCACCTTTGTCTGTACTTCCGTGCCAGGACTTTTGCATGGACAACTAATGCAACCCCCTACAACATGGCCCTAGTAACAGTGTCATGTTCAGTAGCCACCACATTGCAACAACTGGTGAGACGCTGCTGCATGCAGGTGGGCACATGCCCTGATGTCACCTCTGACGCAGGTGTGTCGGAGTCACTATTGTATTAAACCGGTACCATGGAACTGAGATGAACTGTCCCTATGATGTCAAGCTGTCTGGTAGGCTGAATGAATACTGTCTGTGTCAAAGCGCAGAGACCATCAGTAACCAGCAAATGTACTGTAGCATAGAAAGGGCAAAGCAGCTGTAACCCTGAAGCCTCCATTCCACAGTCAACAACTAATTACATCTACCTGTACACCCTTTTGTATGTGTAATCATGCTAAGTATATCATCCACATGCATTTTGCTGCCAGTAGTGTCCACTATTCTGCATCACAGAGGAAGTAAGTCCAAATACATGCCTCGAAGCAAATATGTGACTCTGTAGAATTATTTCCAGAAGACAAGTACGAATGAGAGAGGATGAGAGTGTGTGAAGTACACGAGAGCCGTGAGATGACCATGTAGTCCAGTGACATTGGATGTCAATGCATATGAGTTGCCGCCACAGTGGACCTAGTGAAATACTACAGGTCGTGGGCCTTTGATTGTCAGACTCTGACGTGGCCCAACAGATCATCACATTAACACTGACGGGCTGGTCACTTCAAAGCACAGTCCTACATATGTGTATAATTACCTTCACAGTCGGACATCACACTCATCAAGCAAAATTAGGACCCACGCAACAAGCATGCTACAGCAATGCATGTCAAAACACACACAGGAAATCAGTGTGGGTGGGCAGGTCCGCACAGTGAGTACGAACTGCTGAAACTCACATACATGCTTAATTAAACCAGGCACAATCTTGACAGTCACACACCCTGCAGACCCACAATGGCCAAAACATATTAAGTAGGAGCCATTGTGAACTGCAAGGACACACCCACACACTGCACACTGTGCAACATACAATACACACATGCGCTCACATTCACAGACCTGAACACGGATACAAACACCCACCATGCCCCTGGGTAACACATGTGTGTAATCGACATTGCCAGAGTGCACACACACACACCAACACTACCCCAAAGTCACACACTTCACACCACACACACCTACACTTCCCAAATGCACACTTTGAAAGTAACCCATGTGCCCAGGCTCAATGTTCATCACAAGATTAACATACACCTACACTGCTGGCCACCCAGAAAGTAAGCTCACACATACCCGCACACTATGCACATGCTACCTGTCATCCTGTGGCCAGACTCACACCCCGTGCTTTGCTTGCACGCAAACATGACACGTAGACATTTACCATGGAATTCAAGCAAATACATGCAGACAATCCGTGTCATTAAAAAACTTCTTCATCACACACACAAGTGGCAGAGTCTGAAAGAAGTGAAGTCCCAGCCACGTGTAAAACACATTGGAATGTGACACCAGACATTGCAATTGTTGATGTACCATACAAGGCATGTGCCTCACTTAACTATGCACACACAGTAACAACTGCAATCAGCAACTACACAGACACAACCGACTACAGGAACAACAGCATCCAGTCACAGATTACATAGACAGGCGGCAAAATTGTTCAACACCAGGGACAGTGGCCAGTCCGATGTGCAGAGTAGTGACACGAAAAGCTGCGTATGCAATGTGTGTGAGTGTACCCTGACATGGCCAGCAACACTGCCATGGCAGTCACAATAGCCATTACAGCCACCACTGTGTCACAGGTAGTTGTGTGAGGGTGCCTACCATTCAAACAGGATGCCAGTCCGACTCGGTGCTGTCTATGTGCTACGGGACAGTTGGAGGTCCGCCCCTGAGAGAGAAGCACAACTGTGGAAGACACACATGTGTCATGTGAAGCGGGAGTTCCGCTTGGGCCAGGTGGGTGGGTGGCACGGGTAGGTGCACACATGCATTGTTGAAACAGACTGTGTGGGGAGGATTCCGGAGGGCTATATTTCCACTGTGTTGGGTATTTGGAAAGCACACCTGTCTGGAGATGAATGTGAACTCGTGTGGGCACAACAGGCGGGCACACGATCAATGCTGCATCAGGCATAGACGTTAGCCCTCCCTCTGGGGACATGCTGGATACTGCTGTGCGTCTGCCAGGCCCTTGCCAAGGCACTCACATCCCCTGTCCACCAGGTGTACCCCCTACATTGTCCGCCTGCACAGGCTACCCAGGGCACGGGATGGCAGTGGAGCTTGGTGGGTGGGAGCTCATGGCGCCCTTCTCCTGGTCACATCTCGCAGGCAACACATTCTCAGTGAGCAGCAGGGCACAAGTCCTAAATATGTAGTGGGGGGACGCAGACGTCACGACAGGAAGTGACGTCACGAAAGGTGGCTTGCACCATCAGACTTTTTGCCTCCCTTCGCCCACCACTTACATGCGATTGCAACAGAGAAGCCAGGGCATGCACAAGCAGCACCGAGCTCGCCCCAGAGGGGCCAAAGAGTGAATGTGTGTGTCCATTTGCACCAGTTCCCTGGCTCGTGGTAAAATCAGTGGTGAGACGCCGTCCACCCGCGTGGTACCCTGACTCGAGACCTGGTGTGCAGGCAAAGTGTCCTATTGGCTTTGCGATATGTGTGAGATGCATGACACTCGTTGGCGGGGGATGGCTCGGAGGCCCGTCACCCTGAGGCCCATGTCCCACCACATGGGTCCCTTGTCAATGGCAGAGGTTGTAATGACTATGCGCGCAGGGGTGGGTCAACCTTACGTGTGGGATTGTGTTTGCGGCCTGGCCCGCTAGGGCAGACACAGCCTCTGTGTGTTGCATGTGGTGTATCCGGACTCCGGAGGCTGTCATGCATTGTCACTGTTGTCCAGGTAGCAAGTCGGGGTACCACGCAGGTGGACGGCGTCCCACCACTCATATTACCGCGAGACAGATAATTGGGGCAAATGGACCCACACATTCACTCTTTGGCCTCTCTGGGGCGAGATCGGAGCTGCTTGTGCACGCGCTGGCTTCTACGATGCAATCGCAAATAAGGGGTGAGCGAGGGGAGGCAATGAGTCAGACGGTGCAAGCCACCTTCCGTGATTTCACTTCCTGTCGTGACGTCAGCGTCCCCCCACCCCTTATTTTAGGACTCGTGCCCTGCTGTTGTCAGATGTGCCACTGCCCAGGGGGGTGGAGAAAGGGTCAGGAATGCCAGCCTGATATTGGCCCAGTTGAAGGACCACCTTGACTGGGGGGACAACCATTGGACAGTCTGGCGTAGCCCACCCACGCGTACATGTGGGCCCTCCACGTACTGTGTCACCTGCGGCAAAGTGATGTCATGGGCAATGACGTTATTGAGGAGAGCTGTCTGCCCCACGCAGAGATGGTGCATGAGCTCAACAGACCCAGCACTGAGGGCAGCAGGGGTCACATGTGCAGGGGCAGCTGTGCCTGGTGTGAAGGAAACTCTACCCTTCATCCCTGTGCCAACACGTGTTGCACCTGTGGAAGTAGATGGGAGGGTGGGCATTGGCCTCCGCGTGGCTGAAGAGGAGCCAGAGTCCACGTCCCCTGTGTTAGCAAACATGGATGCATCACCTCAGTCCTCAGATGACTCAGAAATTGCCGTCTCGGCCTGTAATTCATTCAGCACACGTCTGGCCCCTCCGAGGCGCTGGTCACATCTGACACACTCAGCACCTGTGCAGCTGCTACATCCGATGCCACACCACTGTTGACCGTCCCCTGTCCCTCAGCACCCACGGGAGATGCCACATGAGAGAGAGTGAGGTGGCCTCACTCATCTGGCATCAATTAAACAGACATGTGCAAGGGAAGCAGCACAGAACATCCACCAATCCACATGTTGCACGATACCTGTGCAATTGCATACAGCCACCACAATCAACACGTAATGGCTGGCGTACAGTACCTGAAGCCGCTAATAAGTGGCACATGTGTTGTGCACATAGCACTACACACGTCCTGTGTCACCCTGCGACCATAGTCCCAAATCGCGGTGTGCACACCCACTGTCCTGATGGGGCAAGGATGACCACTACGTAATTAGGCCAAAGACATACCTGCATGGAGCAGAATGGGAAACCACTCACACAGACTGCAACATGACGGGCCACAATGGCCATGAGCCCATGCCATCCACCTGTCGTTCACACGAGCATAACTGCTGTTGCACAGTGTGCCGGATGTGTAAGCACCAGAGATATGAGCTGAGGCATCGCAAACATATGACCGAACAAAACCAGAGTAGGCACAGTGCCTCAAACATACATGTGAATTGCCAATCCAGGCCACTACAGGTTGTTCCTGAGGGCTACGACTCTGAGTGCATTGAGAATGCAGAGTGCTCAAATGACATCTTGACCCTCAGGAATCGCATATGCATGTCAGGTGCACACAGCACAGAGTACACTTACAACCCACTGCATACACAACATACATCGCATCACCCAGATTATGGTTAGGCTATGGACACATGCTGCCTCTCACCGCAGAAGACACCATCCCACATTACTGTACACTTGCTTGCTGCTGATGCCCCTACAAACATGCATCCGGCACAGGCTGGGTGACTGTCAAGATGCAGACCATTACTGGTGCAATGCAGCGCCGTGCTGACCTGACAATACGAGGGGGCATCCCCGATCCGTTCTCGCCACGTAGTAGCTCATCCGGCAGATGACATCACACCCTTTGTGAAATTGGCTGCACTGTCGGTCACACATACACAGAGGCATCAACTTGGATGCAATGCCTCATCACAAGCCCTTGAGCTGGAGGACTTCAAACTGCAGGGATGGTACACAAGAGCCTTGGAATGTCACTCATGCACTTCTCAACATCACCCACATCCACCAATCACAGTGGCATGCTGCTGACCCATCCCAAATACTCAGAGACGTGCAACAGAGCCAGGAAGTAATCGGACATGGCCCAACAGCATGTGTACACCACACATGAATGCATGCTGCTGGGAGTGTTTACACAGTACCTGTCCATCCCATTCACATGCAGGTTGCCAGCACATTGAGCAATGTGTAGTCTGCCCACATCTACTGTCCATTGTCAGGTGGACCAACAAATAGATCACAAGGCAACACATCTTTGTGGGTGGACTCACTGTGTCCAACACTGCGCAGCCCTCAACGTACTCACCCTGTGAATGGCTCACCACGCAATGGAGGTCACATTCAGTGCCACTATCTCTCACACACATCCCTATCACAAGGCATGGTGTGTCCAATCGACAGGGCTGAGTTTGTGCATTTCAGGAGAGACCTGAACAAAAGACACATGTAACCCACTGTACAGTCAGTGTTGTCTCCTTCTAGGATTGTGCGGTCAATGTGCAGCCCAGGTCTGCTGCCACTGAGCAGGCCATCAGGGACCCAGCCAGCCATTCACACAAGCAATGACTGCCCTGAGTCCTGCATTGCCAAGTGGCTGCGTGACTGGATGTCTGACATGGAAATGCCATGTACCACCACTCGTGATGGACATGCATGGGAAAGCGCCATAGAGCCTACATACCCCTTACACCTGTAGTTAGCATGGTAAGCAGTGCATGTTGGAACCCCACAGGCTCAGAATCATAGTGCTGCGGATCAACGACATGTGTGTCCCCCACATGCACTCCCACACACACTGTAGTTGTCTTACACACACAAGTTTTGCTATGAATAGCCTTGGGCAGTGTGCGTGGAGATCGGAATCCATGATCTCTAGCTCCTCGCTGGTGAGTGGACCTGGACATATCTTCAGAGTCGTCGACAGGTAGGTGGACATGTGGCAGCAGCGGCAGGTGTTGTTGAGGGATACCAGGCAGCAGTCCCTGTAAGCTGTGGTAATGCCTGTCTCCCTCCCACACTCATATAGCCCCCTGGGGCTGTTCCAGTGGGTCCAAGCTGCTGCAATTGGTGTACCATGTCTGCCTCCTTCAAATGCACACAATGGCCTGCACCGAGCTGTCCCGGTACGCTTACCTCTATCGTCGAACACGCAGGATGCAGTCGCGAGGGCCATTGGAGTTGGCCTCAAGGGCCTGGTCCATGGCGGGTACAGTCCGCTGGTGCCATGTGGAATCCAAAGTTGAAGGTGCGCCATGCATTTGCAGGTGTGGCCATGATTTGTGTGTGGGAGCATGTCCATACTGGACAGGGCCACTTCATGCTGTGTGCATTGGCATTGACGTCCAGTGCTCAGCCTCTACATGTCTGTTGGCACATCATCATGTACACATTAGCATGGGTGCATGGGATGTGCATATGCACACACATGCCATATTTCTCAATGTACATCTCCCACTTGGCACGTGCAACGTTACGTGTCACTTGTGATGTGTGTTTGCATTCACACAGCTGTGTTGTCATGGAGTTGTCAATGTGTACACCTGTCAATGTGTGTTGGAGGTGTGATACGTACAGTGCTGGACATTGGGTGGACTAGGGACATCATTGACTGTCTCATATCCCATTGTGCAACAGGACCCACTTGTTTTGGCCGCTCAGCCTGTGTACATTGTGTTGTTGGTGTGTGCCATACTCACCCAGCCTCGGAAGCTGTGTCTGGCACAGCAGCTAGGTATATTGCCGTGGTGTTGTCGCCTCCCACCTATGCAGTCTGAAACCATCATGATGCCTTTCAAGCTATTAGGGCCTAAATCCCCATGTGCATGCTCATGTAAATGGTTTGTGTCAGTAGCCATTGCTATTGGTAAGGGGACCTGTGTAAGAGTATTGTGGCTGTGCTGTCCCTACTTGTCAGCTGTTCTGTGATTCTATAGCTTTGCCAGTAATTTTTGGTATGTGTATGTGTATGTGCCATGTGGTGTGTTGCATTGACATGTGTCCACTTCCATCTGTCCTAGGAGGAGACCAAACATACATCGCCCCTACCAATTGCTGTCAGACATGGAGGATGTGGAGGTCATTTGTAAATTCCGGCTGGACCGACCCACCCTGCATCGCCTATGTGCCATGTTGGAACCCCACCTTCGTCCTCGCAGGGTGTATCCAACAGCATTCACCCCCACGGCTAAGGTGATGGCTGCACTGCATTTTTTCGCTACCGGATCTTTCCAACACACGGTAGGCAGTGGAGGTGGAATGTCCCAACCCATGTTCAGCATGGTGCTACGGGATGTCCTGTCAGCTATAATGCTGTACAGGAACCGGTACATCCGATTCCCCAGGGCTCGTGATTTGGCGGCAGTGAAGGGTGCTTTCTATGCACTTGGACGCATCCCCCACGTTGTTGGTGCAATTGATTGCACACATGTTGGCCTTGTTGCACCACAGGCCATGGAGCACATCTTTAGGAACCGGAAACATTTCCACTCCCTGAATGTGCAAGTGGTGTGCCTGGCGGACATGATCATCACGCACGTGTGTGCGAAGTTTCCCGGTTCCACCCATGACTCGCACATCATGCGCCACAGCATCCTCCCACGACTGGTGTCCAATCTTCAACCGGACCGTGCCTGGATTGTTGGTCAGTATGCATACTCGTGTAGCGTGCTGGGTGTGACATGCTGTCTTGTATCGTGTTGGAATTGCAAGGATTTTCTGTGTTTCTCACACCCAGGTGACTCGGCATATCCTAACGGGCCTTGGCTGCTGAGCCCACTCCGTAATCCCAGGACACCAGCTGATGTCAGATACAATGAGGCACATGGGAGGACCAGACGTGTGGTGGAGCGGACTTTTGGACTCCTGAAGTCCAGATTCAGGTGCCTGGACCCCACCGGGGGTGCACTGGCATACTCCCCACAGAAGGTGTGCCAGATAGTTGTGGCATGCTGCATGCTGCACAACCTCGCTATTCGCAGGCAGATCCCCCTGATAGTGGATGACGGTGATCAGCCAGGACCCCCACCTGCAGACCAGGCCGTGTCCAGTAACGAGGACAGTGGAGAGGAGGAAGCAGTGAATGAGCGTCAGCAGCTCATCGCCCGCTACTTCACTTGACGGTGAGTGACCATGTACGTCGGCTGATGTTGCTGTAGTTGTGTAGGTGTATGTGTGCATTGTCACAGCGGCCTATTGTTCACTGAGTGCTGTGTGGCAATGGTCCATGTCCAGGGTAGTATGCCACTGACAGTGGCTGTGGCATTGTGCCCTGTTGCTCTGTGAGATGTGTGTACATTGCTTGAACTTGATGACAAGTACTGTGTGATGAGTGTGTGACACACACATTCAATGGACTCTTGTTCTGTTTTTCACCCCTAGGTCCCTCCAGCCTCTCCTGGCCTATCGACATTCCACACTCCTGATGCATTACTGATCATGGTGACGGTTGCACATCCTTGATTAAACACAGAGCAGATACAACAGAATGTGATCCAGGTGTATTTATTTTGAACAGTGACATGTGATTGTGGGCAAGGTGATGACAAAAGGGGTGCATGCTGGAACAATGAGTTGACGGACATGTCCACGTGATGGCCAAGGTGTACCCATGTTGTTCTGGGTCCACAGTCCGACAGACACATGCCATTCACATGGCAGTGTGGGGTAGGATAGTAGTCCAAGTGAATGCAGTAGATGGCCACCGTGGCTGGCTGGCTGTCTCACTGGCGTTTGGAGCGTGCAAAGTCATCTCTGGACACCTGTTTCCTCTTCGGACGCCCCCTTCCACGTTTGAGAGGGGGGGTTGTGTTTGTGGGCTGCTGGTGGTGGCTGAGGATTGCCCACTCGCTGTGGACGCAGGGGAACTGGATGTTGCACGGACCTGCGCCCCAGCAGGTGGTGTCGGAGGTGGTGTGGTTGGCCTTGATTGGGCCCTCACCGCCACCACTAGCTGGCCCATGAGGTCGACAAGTTTGCCCATACGGGTCACGAATTGGCCCATATGGGCGTCCATGGACCTCAACACCCCAAGGACTTCCCGCGTATCGGAAGCTGACCGGGCCCATTGTCCCTGGGCCTCTTCATAGGCCCCAAGGACTCTTGCGATTTGCGGCAGGGCTTGGCTCCCAGGCTCTGATGGCGTTGACCTGACCCTGCTCCTCCCACCTGAACTGCTGCCACCGACCTGCCCACTCGCCACAGTGGTCACCCGGGGCCTCGTTGTGGCTCCCAGGGTCGGTGTTGACGTGCGTACAACCCCTTGCGCAGGCTGAGTGGTCAGGGAGGCCCTGGTGGTGGTGGTGGTTGCGGCGGTGGTGGTGGCCGCAATGACCGTGGCAGCAGGGGCCTGGGACTGGTCACCGGCCCTGGGAGATGGGTTGGTGGGTAGGAGGGGTCCTGGGGAGCGGTTGGGCCCTGCCACACCAGATGTGCCTGGTCGGGAGTCCTCGTCCGAGGAGGTGTCCAGGTCTTCCACATCCGTGAGTCCGGGTGGAGGGCTTGTGGACTGGCTGTGATGACTGCTGTCTCCCTCTCCAGCATCATGCTGTTTGTCACCTGTGGGGCGGAGACGAAAGTTTATTGTGTTGCACCTTGCAAGGTTTGTGTTAGATGACTGACATTCACAGTTGGTGCACAGTTGTGCACTGATTTCCCAGATGCGTGTGTATGGCTCTACAATGTGTGTGCGTGATCAAGGCAATGGAATGGTGTGATGGGTGCACATGGCATGGACGGATTTGGATAGCCAATCGGTGTGTGTTGCAGTACCCCTACATTTTGTGCCTTTGGTGGACACGGGGTACAGCCCCCTCAATGCTTTTGAGGTGCAATATGGTTTTGGGGTTTCAAATGGAACACTTAGGAACGCAGATGGCAAAAGGGGTACAGCCCCCTCAACGCTTTTGAGGTGATATATGGTTTTGGGGTTTCAAATGGAACGCTTAGGAACGCAGATGGCAAAAGGGGTATGGCCCCCTCAACGCTTTTGAGGTAGAATATGGTTTTGGGGTACATACTGTGACATAAGGGTGCAGGAGGGGACATGTGTTTTGGCCACACGACACTGCAGAGACAAAGGTGTGTGTATGTCTGACGTACCAAGCATATCTGCTCACTGTTATCATTTAGGGACATTACACTGCAAGCATTGTAGTGAGTAGGTAATGGTTGTGTGCCACACGACGTATTGCAGATGGGACAATTCCTTTGTGTGCGTGCTACCCTCAGCCATGTGCAGCAATGCAGTGCTCTTGGTGTGTTGACTATATTAGGTATGTTGTAAGTCACAGTGTGACGTGCGCTTCAGACACTACAGACACATTATGCTGGAATCTTTGCTGGACTACTGTATATGGGACAACTGATTAGATGATATACCTTTCATGACACTGGGGCTGTGAAGATGTGATGGATGAGACATTGAATGTGCATTGTGTAGCTGTGTGGTTCATGGGTCCAGTGGTGTATGTGACATTACTGTGGTTCCACTCAGTTACATTGAGACGAGATAGACTTACATGGGTGATGTTGTACGATGTCAACGGAACAAGCAGACACGACTACATGGACAATACTTCGATGGTGTTGCTGATGTGTGTGATGACTGGCACAGTGCACGGCATGTGGGTCAGTACTCCAGTGAGACTTGTGCATGCAGACGTGACTCCTTCCGTGTTAGTGTATTTGTGATGGCTCATGTGGGCTATGACTCTGTAATTCATGTCCGTGTGCACATTAGTCACATGATTATGACAGGGAGCAGTGCTACCTGTTCCTCTGCTACGTGACATGTCCCAAATGTTAGTCGTAGTACAGTCCTCATGCCTACAGACACCCCGCCCTGTACAGTAGTCTACCTACTTGTTGGTTTGTAGGGAGCAATGCAATGGCTGTCACATGGTCATGAGAGGGAGGGGTGCTCCATCTTGCTGGTCTGTGGCAGTGGGGGCCGTGTTGTGAGTTGTGGTGAAGGCTTACCATCCACAGACACCCCTCCATGTAGGGAAACATATCTACCTGTCGGGTGAAGGTGTGCACTGCAATGGCTGTCACATGGGTGTGGGGAGTGCTCCATCTTGCTGCACTGTAGGACTAGGGGCCTGGTGGTGGTTGTACTTCTGCAGTCCCCCTCCGATACTCGGAGTTTGTGGTAAGGCTACTTACCTGTTACTTGTTGGTTAGTGCAGCTTGGCTGACACATGAGTGTGGGTGTGGGGAGTGCTCCTTCCGGCACATCTGGGGTACAGAGGGACCTGGTGGGAGTTCTGGTGCTGGCTGACTGTACACATGCCCCCATGGTTTTGTTTGTTGGTACCTTTGGGCTGAGTGTGTGGGAGTGTCTGTTGCATGTGTGAGAGATGTCTTGTGTATTGTGTACTGGACATGGGGGTGTTTGGCCCTCGGTGCTATGGCATTCTGGTAGTGCATGACAGTACATAGCGGTGTGCTGGTATACATTTGTTTGTACTTACCAGCCTCCACTCCCCCTGGTATTCCGGTGAGACTCTCCGGATGCAGAATGCCTCGCACCTTCTCCTCCCACGCCTTGAAGGTCTTGAATAGCGCAGGATTTCCGCCGCCAGTCGTGGCAGCCAGCTCACGATTCTTGGCCTCCTTCTTCCTGACCACGCTTTTCAGGTCGTGCCACCTCTTTGTGATTTCGCCCCGGTTGCGTGGCACGTTCCCAACTGCATTCACCTGGTCCACTATCCTTCTCCACATTCTGTTTCTGGTGGCTACTGGTGTCTGTTGGACCTGGTTCCCATAGATTTGTGGGTGCACCTTGATGATCTCATCGACCATGACCGTCAACTCAGTGGCAGTGTACTTTGGCATTCTTTGGCTTGCCATGGTGTGTGGTCTGCTATTTGTTGAGCTGGTGTGGTGGTTGTGTGGTGTGTGGTGTGTGATGTGCAGGGGGTTCGTGGTGCCGTTGTTTCAGTGGTGATGGTGGTGGTGGTAGTGGTGGTGATGTGTGTGATGTGTGCGTGCGTGTGGTGTGCTGCTTTCCTTTGTGTCTCTCTGTGTTGTCTGATGGCGTCTTCGCTTTGTCCTCGTGCAAGGGATTGTGGTCTGTGAGGAGGCTGCTTTTGTACTAACTTATGTGGGTGTGTCATGATGGTCTGTCGTTTTCAGGTGTGTTGTGTCTGTTGTCCTGGGATTTGTAGTTTTTTAGTTTTGGCAGGGGGCATGTGTCATTGGGATGTGTTCTGTGTTTGTGTATTTTGGCGTAGTTTGCTGTGTGGACTTGTTGGCCATGTTTTGTGTATTTCTTTGTCCCGCCAATGGTTTCCGTGCACGGACGTGTCCGCCAGGCCTTCCGCCGTGTCAGTTATTCATCGCTGTTGTTAACCGTGGCGGGCGGGGAAAATGTGGATTTTCCGCGCTCATGTCGGGGAGATCATAATTTCACGGTCGTTGTCTCGGTCGTCAGGGCGGGCGGATTTGGGTTTTCGGGCGGGATTGCATCCGTGGCGGACGGTTAATCTTCTACTCGGACATGGACGGGCGGAATTTTGTGTGTTTTTACCTCCGCGGGCGGAGGTTGCTTCGCGACATCATAATTGCTCGGTCGGTATTCCCATGATGCAGGCGGGCGGTTTTTTCAGGCTATAGTAGATGGCGGATTTTTTACCGCCGGTTATCGTAATGGGCCCCTTTATTTATTAAAATTAATTTCAATTGTCTAAATTTTAATTTAATAAGTAATTTTATAATAATATTTTAAAAACACTCCCCACCCTTATCCCCTAATAACCCAACATCACATTCCTAAAAAATATGATTTCATTTTTAAATTTAAATTTCAAATTTTTTTTAAATTGCAATTTTTTTTTTTTTATTAAATATGTCAATTCATATAATTATTTTTAAAACACTGCCCACCCTTCACCTCTAATAACACAATATCCCACTCCTAAAACAAAAATATAATTTCGAATTTTAAATTTATATTTCTTATTTTAAATTATTTTCAAAACTCGAAATTTTAATTTAATATGTAATTTTATACTAATATTTTTAAAACACTCCCCACCCTTATCCCCTAATAACCCAACATCCCGCTCCTAAAACAAAACATATATTTTATATTTTTAATTTAAATTTGGTTTTTTAAATAATTTCTAATTTCAAAAAATTAATTTAATATGTAAATTTATACTAATATTTTTAAAATACTCCCCACCCTTATCCCCTAATAACCCAACATCCCGCTCCTAAAACTAAACATATATTTTATATTTAAAATTTAAATTTCGTTTTTTAAATAATTTCTAATTTCAAAAAATTTAATTTAAAATGTAAATTTATACTAATATTTTTAAAATACTCCCCACCCTTATCCCCTAATAACCCAACATCCCGCTCCTAAAACATATCTTACAAAAATTATTTTTATACAATTTCAAACAAATATTCATACAATTAAACTAATAATAAATGTATAACAATACAAAATATTTAATTATTTACAAAAAGTGATATTTTACACTTTCTATATTTTTTTCAATATTTTTTCCAACACTAACAAATCGATATTATCTACTAACGATATTACTTATTCGATATTTTATACTTCGATATTTTTTAATGAAAAAAAAACGATATTTTTACTACGATATTCATTACTTCGATATTATGATACAATCGATATTACAACTTCGATATACTGCAATTCGATATTTATGATTCGATATTATGTCCATTTACCTTTGTAACATCTTTCAAGTATAACTTCCAATTGGAACAAGATAGAGGAATACAGTTTAGGCTCTCTGAACTCAGAATTTAATAACACATCTTTTAGTAAAGATGTTTTTTAAACTGTGTGTTTGAAAAAGCTACTTTTAGAAAGTATGCATTTTCTTGTTTAACCATTCTGTGTGCCTCTGTCTGTTTGTGGATTGACTGTCTTGTTTTGGAGTGACAAGGGCTGGGGATGTGCATTCACTGTAGACAGCCACTGCGGGTGGGGGGTGGGGCGGTTGAGGTGGGCCTGGCCCTTCCTGGATCACTGAACTGAATAGACTTTGGCTGCATTTAGAGCAGTGGGAGGGGTTTTCCTTGCACCTAAATAGGGCCTGTCTCCCTTGCACAATGCTGTCTCCACCCCCTGTGGTAATACTGCACCAGTGAGGATAGAACTGGTTTGGACTGGGCTCAGAGACCCTTGCACAAAGAAGGACAAAGCCAAAATGGGGTATAAGTAGTAGACCTTAAACCCCAAAACTTTAGATCACTTCTGGACTCAAGAGGAACCTTTGCCAAGGAGAAGAGCTGGAGAGCTGTGAGGAGGAGTACTGCCCCTTTGCTGTGTGCTGTGTGGGGCTGGCCTGCAGTTGCTGCTTCTGCCAAGGAAACAACAAAGACTGGAACTTTGCTGTGAACCTGCTTGAAGAAGAATCTCCAAGGGCCTGTGTGTGCTGGCCTACTGTTCTGAAGTCTCAGGGACACAAAGACTTCATCCCCAGCTCCCCTGAACTTTATTGTTGAGAGTTCTGGCCTGCCAGGAGGTGTCTATTCCAGTTTTGGGCCTCAGGAGGTTGTTCCTGCTGTTGGGAGCTGGAAGCAACTTGAAAGAAGAAGGAAAAGTAATCTCCGATGCCATCAGCGATGCCGTTGTAATGCCGTGGCCTGCACCGAGGCCAGGGGCATGACGCACCGCCTGGCCTGCATCGCAGTTCCGATGCCCTTCGATGCCTGCCGACGCCTGCAGTTATCGGCATTCTCGACACCAGCGCGTGCACAGACTCCATCAGGCCTGCATCCTGTTATCGCGGTTCCGATATCCGCCGATGGTGACTCCACGAACTCGCCAACATCGCATCACCTCACCGGAACTTACGACTCACCATCGACGCAACCAACTTCCCCTGTCCTGGAATCAACACAATTCGCCTCCTCACAGACACAACGCCTTGCCTCCCTGGTGGCAGCCAGGGAGCCAGCCTCGACCTCGGCACCGACGCCTTACCTCCAGGATACGGTGCATCATCATAGACTTCGTTTCCATGGTACTGTTTGTTTGGGGGTCTGTAGGAAAGTGGGTTTCTGTTGCAGTAATCCCCCCACTTTTTGCCAGACTACTGATGCACTTTTACTTGATGTGCCCTGGGTCCCTGCGAATCAGGTTCCCAGAGCCTGTGTTCTTTTCCCAAAACTAACCCAATTGGCATCTCTATCCACAGGTCAGCCCCTGGTAAATGGTACCACAGGTACCCAGGGCACTGTGACCAGGGAAGACCTCTAAGGGCTGCAGCACTTATTGTGCCACCCTTAGAGGCCCTGAACCTTTACACACACACACTGCCTTTGCAGGCTGCTTGTTTTGGTGCAGAACAAAGTGAAGAGTCAACATGACACACATCCCTGTGTGCCATGCCTACAACCCACTGCCCTGGCATAGATCAGTCACCCCTCTAGCTGGGTGCACTATACCAGTGGTGAGGGTACAGGTGCATGAGCCCTGTACCCCTACAGTGTCTAAGGCCATTCTTAGACATTGTTAGTGCAGTGCTGCCATTAAGAGTATATGGTGCTGGGAGTTTGTCATTACGAACTCAATAGCACCATAATGGCTACACTAAAAACTGAGAAGTTTGGTATCAAACTTCTCAGCACATTAAACCCACACTGATGCCAGTGTGGGATTTAATGAAAAATGCACACAGAGGGCATCTTAGAGATGCCCCCTGAAAACTAACCCACCACGAGTGTCCAGGCTCAGTGGCTGCTTTCAGCTGCCACCACCAGACATGTTTCTGGACCCCTGGGTCGAGAGCCTGCTGCTCTCTGGAGCCTGAAACAATACACATCCTGGGACGAGGTGCCAAGCCTCCTCCCCCAGGATGGGCAGGGTTCACGAAGGGGAAGCTTCAAAGGCTTACCGCCTTTGTGAGCTTCCCCAGGCCACTTGCTGCTTTCAGCAACTGGTCCCCACTGGTTCTGACCCCCACTTTGGGCGGGAGAACCGGCGGGAAAAACAAGTGAGGAAGAGAGATGTGCCCACCTCTGCCAACTCCACCCCTCAGGTGGGGGAGACGAGCTGAAGCACAACTCCCAGTCCCCGCCATCTTGCAGATGGGGGACTCAGCCAACCAGGGACAGGCTCATGCCCCCCTCCCACTGGAGGGTGGCATAATAGGGGGTGTACCCACCCCAGGGAAGAGACCCATTGGTCCCTGCCTTTTGCCTACCTGTAATGCCCCTAAATCTAGTATTTAGGGGCACCCCTGAACCTTGCTTCCTCAGCCAAGAACCTGCAACAAGAAGAAGAATAAGAAGGACTGAACAGCCGTGCAGCAGCTAACAAGAGGAAGACACCCACTGACTTGGCCCCAGCCCTACTGGACTGTCTCCCCCTCGATCCTGCTCCTGCGAAATCCCAGTGTGTCCTGCAGCCAGCAACCTTGAAAACCCCGGAGGACCTGCCTGCCTTCAACTACAAAGACTCTGTCTCCCGTGAACACCGGATTTGTTCATCTGCAACCTCTGGCTCCGGCCGGACACAGCGGATCCGCCCCACTCTGCACCCGCCGACCACGGCCCGAGCTCGAGTGGGCAAACACCACGAGGAGGTCACCCCGGTGATCCTGACCCGAGATCCGGCGACCCCTGACCTGCCTCAAGCGTCCAGCCGACGCCTGCAGCCTAAATCCAGAAGGTCCCCCCAACCACGACCAGGAGCTGGTAAGAAGATCCGACCCCAAAAGGCACCCCTGCACCCGACGCCCCACGGCCTTGTGTGCCAAACCGACGGTGCCTAACCAACCCCTAACTTCCCAACTTACCTCTCGAAGTGGTGGTCGCACCCAGAAGACCTTCGTCCCTGAGCCTCCAGTGCCTTTGCAAACCGGAGGTTCCCCATTGAAACCAACAGGGCGCCCGACGTCGAAACAGCATGCTGCACCCGGCCGCCCTAGTGCCGCTGAGGGTGCACCTTTGGTGCTAATTTGTTTCCCCATTTGCCCTGAGTTAAAGTCCAGGAGCTTTGCTCCCACAACCCAGTGGTCTGCTTGCCAGCAGCCACCAACCGGAGGCCCCCTATCCCCCACTGGATAACATTGGGCCTCAGCACTCTGCACCCGGCCGCCCTAGTGCCGCTGAGGGTGTAACGAGAGTGCATCCTTGACCCTGGGGAACCCTTGTTCTAACCCCAGAAGCTCAACTCCAAAGACCGATTACTTACCTGGTGTGAGAAGTTGGCCTGGTATATGCTGTCCACTAATTAAAGTGGGCACCTTGCACCAGTCAAAACAACCCTTATGGTGATTAGGTCAAAGATAACCTTTTGAAAGCTATCCTAGTGGTAGCTATGGAGAGCAGCCTTCAGGCTATGTCTTGAAGGAATGTTAAGCACCTTGTTTTACCAGAATGTAACCTTATAGTATTGGTTAAATGAAAGGGAAACCACACAGTAGTTATAAAAATATGTATTTATTATATATAACACTCTCTAGTATCCTCTACACGAGGATAGAACACAAATCAAATAATACAGTTGCAAAGAATCATACGTAAGTAGCACAATACACAGTGGGCTCCCGGGGGAGACCAAACCATATACTAAGTAAGTGGTATAAGAACCACGACTCGGGACTAGACCTAGTCTAGAAGGTGTAGAATCACTGGGACACCAAGGAACCACCCAAGGTGAGTGAATAGGGACCCCACGGAGGACGGGTGCAGTGTGGGAACACAACCGCGTGCTCCGTACAACTCAATGGGAAAGTCGCGGTTGGAAAATCACAGATTAAGGTCCCTTCCCAGCAGATTACGAAGACAGCCCTTGGAACTTAAGGGTTTGGAGAGCCACCCCACCCGTGGATACCTTTGTACCAGAGTTACCTATACCAGAGGAGCCGGGTGCATAGATGCGAAGTGGCGTCGGAAACCCTTGTCGTTTTCTATGGATGTTGACAAAGAAATGCTGCTGCGGGAAGAACGAAAAGTGTCCGGTGGAATCCAAACATGGATTCTATTTGAAAAGAACCTGAAAGCAGAGGGGGCAGAGTCTGGGTCACTTTGGAGTGACCAGGGGCTCGGTAGACAAATGCCCACCGATGTCGGGTGCTTCAGGTGTGTTGACGGTGAGCTTGACGCTTCAGCTGCGAGGACCCGGAGATGTCTAGGATGACCAGGAGCCAGAGGCGAGCTATCCCACGAAGGATGTCGAGTGCTGAGGGATCGGTGTCCGGCTGGAGCACCAATCAAGCCTTGGCAACTGTAACAATGTAGATGGTCAAGTTCAGTGTCGATCTGGCTCAGCAAGGACCAGGAGACTCACCACAGCAAGGGGAGTCAGGGCAGGCCTGGAGCAACCAGGAGAGCCCAAAAAATGCAAAGTTGACCCTCAAGTGGACCCACAGGCCGAAGGCACAGGAGTCACGAGGGGACCTCAGGCGGTTTCACAGGATACCAGCTAGCAGGGCCCAGAGTGCGAGGATGCCAGAGTCCTTCTCAGGAAAGATGCGCTGGGGTTAGGGCTACAAATGGCCCAATGCACTGAATTGTTGCACGACAACAAGCATGTGCAGCTGCAAATAAACGCGGTGCACAGGGGTACGGGAATACGGTCACTACGAGGGATATCCGCCTCAAACTCAGTGAGAGGGCAGCTCAACCTCGGAGACCTTCAGAAACCCACCTCCTGTGTTGCTGGAACCTTTGGAGTCCGCAACAGCTCAGAGTCAGCAAACCGGTCAGATGTGTTACGGTGCCTGCGTTTGCAGGGGAGTGACTCCTTCATTCCAAGGGAGATTCTTCTGTTGTCTTGGAGGTCCACAGGGTCCTGCACGGAGCCTGTTTGGATCACGGACAGTGGCGAGACTGGGGACAGCAAGGGAAGATGAAGTCGAGCCCAAGGTAGGTCCAGCGAAGTCCAGCGTGTCCAGACGGTCGAAGTGTAGTGGTATCTTCTTGCAGAATCTTGTCCACGTAAATCTAATGTCCTGTAGCCAGGTAACCCATTTTATACCCACGGGAAAGGGTTGGACAGATTCTAGGGACCCTCCTAGGGGAGGGACAGGACAGAGGGGTGGCTACACCCATGTCCTTTGTCCAGTTTCACGCCAGAGCAGGAGCGGATGGCTCCCAGAACTGGTTTGAACTGGACGATGCACAAGGACAACAAGTGTGCCCCTCGTGCAGACTTTCTGGCACTGAGACAGTGCATCCACCCAGCCCCAATACACTAAATCCTGTGACAGGATGCCTATTGTGCTGCTTTCCCCTGCTCGAGCTTGGCTCAGCAGCAGGAGGGCAGACTCGTGTCTGTGGCTGGCAGCATCCATTTTGTGCTGTTAGGCTCGAGAAAGTTGGTACCGGTAGACTTAGGAACCCCCAGAACCTCTGTTCTGAGGGGAGGAATCATACCTCCCACACCAGTTACTGGTGTGGAGGTATGATTCCAAGGTGTTTGACACCAAACCCGACATACTTCGTTGCAGTCATTTTCGAGATAGCATTTACCGCGAGGTTATAATGCACCTCTACCTATATGTCTGGTAGTATCACCTACAGCCCGGGAGAATGGTCTCCGAAGACTGCAGAGGGGCCCTGCTCATGCAGGAGCACCCTCTCACGGAAAACCCAGCACCCTGCCTTCAGGATTGTTAAGGCCTGCTATATGGGTGACTTATATGGTTTTAAGTGTAGTGATATATATAGATATAGTGAACCTATATCTCAAGTAAGTGGTGCAATCACCAACTAACACAGGCTGCTGTAGTAGACCTAGAGTTCCATTTTGCATGGCCTCTCATGGGTGGCCTAATACATGCTTCAGCCCAGGGGAGGCCTGGGGTACCTATGCCCTGGGTACATGGGTACCATATACTAGGGACTTATAAGGGTACCCCAGTATCCAATCTGGAGTGTACCAAAGTACATATGTTGCAATTTAAGGGAGAAAGCAGATAGGCTGGGATCCTGAATAGCAGGATCCCAGCCAGACTGGTCAAAACAGTGGGTGCAAAAAGCAAAAAGTGGGGGTAACCATAAGAAGCAGATCCTACTTTCCTACACCTGGTAACCGTTAACTTCATTTCTCTCCATAGGAACCTATTGACTGTTTTTCTCTGAAAAAAATGTGGAGTTGATTTGTATGGAAACCTGAAAAATAACAATTGTGCAAAACTGATTTTACTTACCTTTTCTCTAGGAAATGTCCCAGTGTGATATCTAGGCATATCACACTGAGTAGAAAAAGTAATCTAAAAAGTAATCTCAAAGGTAACGTGAAAGTAACTTACCCGTAATTCTTATTGCAAAATCGATACAAAGTATATGTACAGCATTTCACAGTATTGCATTTCCGGTGATTCAAACTGTAACCATTTCAAAGTACATTTACAACTGCATTTCAAACTGTATATTTACTGCAAAGTATTTATCAACTTACCTGTGCCAGGCTTGCTTGGTTCTAGGAAATAAAATAACTAAAAGAATATTTTTATGCAAAACCAATTGGTCTGAAGTTCAGTCTTTGAGTGTGTGAAATCATTTGCTGATTGGGTGGGTACAACAAATGCTTAACACTGTCCTCTGATACTGCCTTACTGCTCGACCACACTACCACAAATCTAGAGTGAGGTGCTATTTAACTTTACCTCTGCCTACCTTTGGGGATCCACTGGACTCTGTGCACCCTATACCTCACTTTGGGATAGTATATACAGAGCCAGCTTCCTACAGGGTCCATGTGACTCCATGCCCAATGCCCCGCACCTCGCGGTCGGCACCGTACTTTGGATTTATTGCTGTCACAAAGTCGCAATAGCCCCAGGTGGAGCTATTTGTTTTCTACAAGCTTTATTTTGGATATAACTGCTTTGAAGTGCTATTTTATTACATGTATGTTGGATTTTTGTTGTTTTGGTCTGTTGAGTTTAGATAAAGATACTCTATTTTTCTAAACTGGTGTGGTGTCCATTTGTGATGTTATCACTGTATTACTGTGTGTTTTGAGTACAAATACTTTACACTTTGCCTTTGGGATAAGCCTGTCTGCTTGTGCCAAGCTACCAAGGGGGTGAGCAGGGGTTATCTAAAGCATGTAGCCCCCTTACCCTGACTAGAAGCAAGGGTCCCTACTTGGACAAAGGTACCTACCTCTGCCAATTAGAGACCCCCATTTCTAACAGGAGTTTGTCAACAAAACACAAACCTTGAAAGCCACACGAGAAACAATTTAATTGTGATCTGATAGCACAGTCTTAAGATGAATATGTCACTTGAGGATTGAGGAGGTGAGTTCTTCTTGATCTGTCAAAACTCTCAGGTTATCACCAGATGCTGGCAGTTGTTCGGGTCCCACTCATTGTGGTTTCTTAGGGTGGGTGTAATCATCCCACCCTGACATTCCTACGTCACTGAGTAGTCATCCTAACTTCCCTCCCACCGTTGGTAGCTTCTTGAACCAAGACGTATTGCAGGTCATTTGCTGGTCACCCCTTTACCATTCCCAGTGCACTATTAAGGACAACAACTCTCCACAGTAGGCACCCAAACAGGGCACGGAATTTGATCCCCAGATTCCTGTCTCTGATCAATACCAAGTTTCCCACCTTCAGTATCTGAGCCTTGGCCGTCTTTTTGCGGCTGGCTCTACAATTGTTTCCAGCCTTCTCTGATGGGTTTCAGATGTGTCGAAAGTGTGAGGCACTCGTGACAAATCTGGGGGCAGCGTATCTCCCACCTATCTCCCAAACATCAGAACTGTGTGGCAGCACCGGGGTTGTTCGCTGGTAGGTGTGGTGGGGATATACTCTCAAAATTGATGAAGTACAGCCTCGACATTTATCTCTTGCTCTACTCCAACCAGCATGGTCTTAAGGGTACGCATGAAGCATTCAAATTTCTCAGTCCTGCAATGTCACGTTCTATTAGGTTAGCAATGTGTGGCTAAATAGATGCCAGTCGTATTACGTTATGTAACCCACTGAGTTATCCGTGTAATGTGCAGGCTTCAGTTGGCGAATGCGACTCCATTTTGTTTCTTGTAATCCTTATTAGGCTGCTCAGACTGTGCCCGAGTTAGGCCTCATGGCCCGTAATGCTTGCCTCAGCAGAACACTGTATTTCGCTAATGTTTTTTCTTTCTGTCCAAGGCTGTTTCCCGACCTGCTAATGAGGAGACGATTCAGCTTTCACATACCAATCTAAGTGTGTAGTTCTGCTCCCACGTTAGGAGACGCTGAGACCCAGTGCAGTAGCCTTGGGTTTCTGATAACATGTACCCATCTGGCAGGTGGTAGCTCATCTCCCAGTGCCTCCTTTGTTCATGTTCTGCCCCGGCTGGTAGTTTTCCATGGTGGGCGGGGTTGGAGGCTTTTGGGTAGGGGTGGGCGGAATTTGCGAAGTCGCGATACGCAAAGCTCCGCGAAACGGTAAAAAATCTCCGCGAGCACGCAAAAGTTCCGCAAACACACGGAATTGCTTGTTCCGCCCGTTCGCGATGCTTTTTTCCTGTTCGCGAACGCTGTTTGCGTGCTCGTGGAGAAATATCTCGCGAACACGCATTTTGAAAGCGCGAACAAGCAAAAAACTCCACGAAGCCGCGGATCGCAGAATTTTTGGCAATTTCGCGTTCTCCGCGGAACGCGAAATTACCCAAATTCCGCAAATTCCGCGAGCGGAACGGAATTTACCGCCCAGGCCTACTTTTGGGGAAGAATGATTACTCACTGTGGAGCGGGGGGAAGTCAGTCCCTCGGCAGACATCTTAGGGTGCAGGTCATGATGGACTCCTTTGCAGAGCATTCATAATAAACATGTAAGTTTGTATTCTCTACTGTCTGACCGACTCTTCATTTTTGGGAAGGCATTGCAGGTGGTTGTGAGAAAACCCGAGTGGCCCTAGCGGGCCACTTCCTTCAGTTGGCGCCCAAACAGGGTGATTCGACTCGCTCATAATCGGGTTGTAGGGTCAGGGGGATGCGTTTGGTCGGTTGGGCGGATCAGGGTACCCCACACAAGACCGAGCTTGGTTCTCGCAGCTGCCCCGCCCGGCTGATCGGGCACCCCCTCGTCTAGTGGTCACCAGCTGGGGTCCTGAGAAGGCGAAACCTTGGAGAAGACCGTTTGAGTCCGAAGAGTCGACAGTGGAGAATAGCTTGGCTCGACCTGTGTGCACCAGGTGAGAGATTTGATTCTTGGGTAAAGTGGCGCCATTCTTGGACGGCACGAGCCTGCGGGCTGTGTCTTGATACGGTCTTCGGACTGTCTTGTCTGCAGTTTTTGAACTGCCTTGCTTGAACGACACGAGTCGACGGGCTGTGTCTTGGTACGGTCTACGGACTGTCTTGTCTTGAACTTGGTGGGTCTGCGGACCCTTGGAAAGGCACAGAGTGTTTGCAAGCAGTTCATCAGACCACCTGGAAATTTGGCCCGCGCTTGAAAAGGCCCGGGACTGCCCGCTAACAATCTGCCAGACCAACTAGTAATTTGGCTAATGCTCGAAAAGGTATGGGGCTGGTGCCTGCCTTCTTGGATTTGATACAGTCTCCGGACTGTAGGGAGTGGTCCCTGGACCGTTTCTGTTTGGCTCCGTGACTAATATTTGTTATGTTATCTTCGTCTTTGTTTATCGATTGTTGGTCTTATATTTGTCCGTTAGGGACAGTGCCTGTGTCTTATATTAAGATGCCTTGTTTTAGCAAATTGGGGTGTTTTGGATGTCGATGTTGTTCGACTGATGCTCGGTTGGAAGAGAGCCAGCCTGCACCTCCGGAGGGTACTCCAAATTTTGACATGTATGTTAAACATGGTATTGGCCCGGTTATGTTTAGCACATTGTGGCATAAATATACGAAGGACAATGCTGAGTTACAGTGGCCGCTTACTGGCTCATTTGATGAGCAGAAATTGAACTTCTTGCAGGACAAGTTGTTTGCTAGGAGGAGCAGACAGTCGATGTTTGATTCTCTGAGATTATGGCAGAAGGAAGCAAAGCAGCGACGCATGAGGGCAGAGAAAGAGGCCCGGAAGAGGCAGACGCAAACGATAACACAGAAAGCAGTAGCTTATGAAAGAGGAAAGGTAGAGAAGGGTATAGAATGTGCAGATAGAAAGTTTTGGTTACAGACAGATAAGTGCTATGTGGCTGGAGAGGAAGGTGATGAGTTCGTCGAAGACCTACTGGATTCTCGTCCCCCTCCTTCTTATGCCCCTGAACGGATATACCCAGCAGTCCCAGACTCCCAGTCCTTGGCCCCTGGTTCCGCCCCTTTTAGCTTTCCCGTTTCTGGCGCTACCGCTACAGCCCCGGCCCCTCTTGCTTCTCCCCTACTCACACCAGGCACCAGGGCGGGTGCTGTTAGTTCTCCTGTCCAGTCTGTCGGCTCTGGATCGACGGCTACTCTCCCTCTCACCCCTACCAGCCTGTCCCCCTACCTGATGGTACCTGTCTCTGCGTCTGCTCCTTCTCCCGTGAGTGTGGCACACCAGGCACAGTTGAATGTCGAAACTCCCGCGCGTGGAGTGCATGATGTGAATTGGGCAGCGGCGCGAGATTGAATGGATAAAGTATTGGTGCGTTCTGCAGTGGGTGATGAGGAAAAGAAAATGGTGGCGAACCAAGCAGCTCAGTGGGCTCGACACCCGATCTATAGTGTGGAGGATGTGTGGAGTGTGATGAAAGATTATGAGCCGTTTATACAGCAGCATGCCCTTAAACACATGTCGGCGATGCTGATAGAGTTGTGGGAACAGTGTTTTCAAGGTGTTGCACCGCAAATAATATATGACATACGGGATAGGGTATATGCTGCAGGTATGGCTTCCAATGAGGTTTTTAGCAATATAACGACACTAGTGGGTTACCGAGGCAGATTGCTCCAGAAGGTACCGACCATGGGGACACAGCATCCCATGAGGGAAGTTCATCCCATTTATCACCCTGAAATTCCAGAACTGCGCGGCTCCACTAATGCTGTGATTAGACAACGGGTCAACGCTCAGTTTCAGGAGCAATGGATTTATACTCCTTGGAAGAGGAGCGAGGTCCTATCATTAAAGGGCCATCTGCCGGACCCCCGGAAAAATCCTACTGCATATTATAAGGAATTGACGGAGGCTGCCTCCTCTACAGTAATGATGTTAGCAGAGTTGTTTTTCGGCTTGTTGGTACCAGTGGACATATGTAGGCAAGTCCATACGCAGGATCATGCACTAGAGTTGGGGGGAACATGGGATTAGATAAGGGCTTGGGATAAGGAGCTTTTGCCAGAGCGTATTATCACATACATGCACTCACTTATCCCGCTAAAGAGAGTGGATTGGGACAAGTTGACTGCGTGTCGCCAGAAGAAGGATGAAAGTGTGTCGGATTACTTTACTAGATTTGAAGGAGTGTTCTTGGATTTTAGTGGACAGGACCTGTCACAGGAGGGTGGTGTTCGTTTATTTGTCAACAGATTTTTCACTAACTTACTCCCCGAGATTGCAACACATTTGCAGGCTTCGGAAAGTACTTGGACAACATCATCCCCGTCCGTGATATTGAGAATGGCACAATATTACGAACATAGAGAGAATGAGGACAAGGAAAGGGTGGAGAAAAAGTCGAGGGATTTGAAGACGAGGGTATTGATGCAGCAGGTTGAGAGGGGAAATGGATGAGGTAGAGGTTCGACCTAGCAGCGATCTGGCAGAGGTGGCGCGTCAAACGCGCCCCTCGGGCTCAACCAATGTGCGTACTGCAAAAAGGAGGGACATTGGCGGAATGAGTGTCCGGAGTTGTTACAGAAGGGTGAGGCCCCACGGGGTCGCGGTTTTCGATGACGAGGGAGAAGAACAGGAGGTAGAGGGGGAATGCAGTCTGAAGATACGTCACACAATAGGCAGAGCAGGAATTATTTTGATGATCCCAGGGGACGGCAGTATTATCATGACGATTATGACATGGACGAAGTGACGGGGTTGTCTCACAGCTAGGACAGCCGAGGACAGGGCGAGGGACCAGTTCCTGTGCCCATAGATCAGAATGGACTAGTAAATGAAGGGACCCCCTCTGTATGCTACTTTAAGGTCTGGGAGAAAGAGGGGCAAATAAACAACCAAAGCAAATACTCTCCCCAAAGACCTATATTTCTTTGCACAAGATTCAATCTTATATGGGTTGAAATTCAGATGCGAAAAGCTAAAAAGGTCTGATACTCAATTGAACTTAGACATCTCTTTTATATCAAAATTCCTTTTATTTTCCATATTTATAATTTTCTCATTTATTATAAACAGTATACATCAATTGTGTACTAAGTTCATTTATTAAAAATTACATTACAGAAATAATGATATCATGTTAATGCTCCCCCAACCAAAAAACCCATCTAATCAAAAAAACACACACATACATACTAAACACTCACTCACAATCGTGCAAGACACATATACACATGTTGATATGAAGAACACATGGATATAATACGTTTCCAACAGGCAAAATTAATGATCAAGGCCAAACGGTCTGGGCGCACGTTGTCGACGCGCGTTTCGGTGGAATAACACACTCCGTGAACCACCTTCATCAGGACCTCGCCCAAATTGAGTACTGTGTCACAACAACAAAGCAAAACGGGGGTACCTAAAAAACAAATAATATATATGTACACATCTGAACCAACCCATACTTTAATATCTACTCTCATGAGGACAATTGGTCAGACCGTCACTTTGTGCAATAAAGAAAGAAAAAAGAAGAAAAGAAAGGAAAAGAAAAAAGAGAAAGAAAAAGAAAGAAGAAAAACCTTACAAAGTTTTAAAGAATGGTGTGTATCTATACCAGTGCTCAATAAAAAAGAGGAGAGAGAAAGAAAAAATATATATATAATAAAGAAACTAGTGTTGTTGAAAAGGGTGTCAAAGCTTGAAATTCATGTTTAAATAATACAAAGTGTCCCATATTATGACAGGCCAAGAATCCTCTGTAGGGTCCATAAACCAATGCTCCATACACAGATGAGGAAGCATTTGGCTCCAATAAGGAACTAATGCCCACGGACTTACTAAAATCTGTTTGTAGATTGCCCTTGTAGATTGTTCTTCTTACACGGGGAATAGCTGTCGAGATAGTAGACAGCAATGTCTATGACCAATGATGGTTAGCCATCTCCTATAGATAAAGGAGAATAATAAAAATAATGCAATATATACTATGCTATCCCCAGGCAAACGCCCGTGACAAGGATAACCATATAGCTAAAACCTTACCTAATGGCTCAAGTAATTACGAACTTCCAGATAGTTAGAGTCCTCTTCGCCAATAATCAAGGATTCTCTAAGGGAGACATGTTGTATGTTGCTTAATATATACTCTTTCACTTATGATTATTGGTAACATAGGTCTATGAATTTTAAAAAAATGTTTTTTAGATACTCACAAGGAAGTATATGTGTAGGACATAGAATCTTGCTCTACCAAAAACCAAATGCTTCTTAGTCCAAATCATATAAAAGAGGAATGTTCCTGTGATGTACATCGCGGTAGGTATTGATAAATATATCTACCATGCATAAAACTGCAAAGAAAATAAACAGGGAGATCTAAATCAGTAACCCTTTTCTTTCACAAAACAGATCGTCCTATTTTTATGCATAAACAAAAGCAACAAAAGAATGTCGGACCACCGTAAAGGTTACTGCTATTGTATATTATTGCAGCACTGCCTCGCCTATTGGTATTTTTTTTAAAACCACGAGAAAAATTGGCAAAGAGGAACTAAAACAATTGCAGGCTAGGTATAAAATCTCAAGCATGAATGGAAGATAGAAAAAGATATATATTCGGCAAAATCACGTGCTAGTCAGTATATTGATGCAGTTTCTACACCCTCCAATGACCCATATCTGGTATTGACTACAACCTACACCATATGGCCACCATGTAATCATACAGTGCGGTAAATGCCACAATACCAACTCGTTTGTCAAGCTAAATTCACCCGTATTTAATGGACTCATCTAAGTTCTTACCCGTTCTATGCTCAATCGCATCCACATGGCTCCGCGTTCAATTGCAAACTAGCGAATGACTCGAGTGCCGAAAATCTACCTTTGAATTGTTTGTCACGCATGCGCAGATACGGGACGTGCCAATTTGCGTCATGACATAATGCACACGTGTCATATACCTCTAGTATGCTACCTGGTATATTGCAACGCCATCTTGGGTGGTAAATATCAACCTAAAATTTCAAGTGTAGGTTGATACAAATCGATGCTATTTTATATGCGAGCTGTGATTCTTGGAATATTCCTAGGTGAACTCACAACTCCAAAATCATAAAGATGATGAATTCGATGACTGGTACCTCTGTCTGCATATACATAAACCACACCATATTTAAACTTATGTATGTCTAAAGTATACAGAAGTCTACCTTAGAGTTCCTTATTACGCATGCGCAGGTGTGAGGCGTACCTAATAGCAACATAATACCGTACGTGCCTTACATGAGTCTCTGGTGTGTTGCTTGATATAATACAACACCATCTAAGAATAATGAAGGACAACCCAAGGTCTCAAGTACAAATTGATACAAGGCTACACTATTATCTAAAAAAGCTTATCATACTAAGGGTACTACTAAATGACCTCGCAACTCACAAATCATGAAAATAAACAGATCTATGACTTCTCCCTCTGTCTACGTGTACACAGATGGTACTATATTATCATACTTCGCAAACGGTGGGAAAAGATGTAAGAGACATACCCACACGAGTGCATATAAACGCTATAATTGCATATAGTAGCTATGATGAGCACATTAAAGGGAAGTCACACAAAACTCCCATTTTAAGTGGGCCGACAACTACATGTCAACTCACATGTGCTAAAACGCCCTATGGGAAAATAAAGTTCTGATCTAAATGAACCGCAAAATAGGCCAAACACTAATGGACAAAAAGGTTTTGTTCAATGCATAATGATGATATACTACACATGTATCATAACCTCAAAGAATGAACTCCAAAATGGGAGGAAGATATTAAATATCAGCAAGAACCTAAACCTTCAAGAGTCAGGTCTTATAGATGAAAAGCATGTCCACTGGACTTAACAATTACTAACATGCCAGATTATCTCTTCGTTCAGACCATTTTTGACACTATTGAAAGAAAAAATCCAGAAGGTTTCCCTTCTTTTGCGAGTTATTTCCATGGGTTGACCAGGTATTAATTTAATCTTTTCAAGAATACACCAACGGAGATCTTGTTCTCCATGCTGCTTATCCAAGCAGTGTGCAACTAAAGGGGCCGTGATTTTTTTAGTGCGAACAGCTGACTTGTGCTCACTAAATCTGACACGAAACTCACGGCTTGTCTCTCCAATGTATGCTAACTCACAAGGGCAAAAGATGATATATACGATATTAGAGCTCCTGCAATTACTCAGATCTCGAAGTGTAATAGTTTTGCCGTTGTATGTCATGGTATCAGTAACCATCGCAGAGTTGCAGGCATGACAGTTACCACATCTATGGTTTCCCAAGATGGGAGGTAATCCCGTAAGGGTAGCCTGTGAATAAATCTTATGAGTTTCCTGTCTGGTATGCACAAGCATATCACGGAGATTTGTATTTCTCCTATATGCTACCAAAGGTGGAGGCAGTTCCTCTCCCTCCTGTGCATTAAGAATTTTCCAGTTCTTAGTGATAATATTCTTGATTTTGAAATTAAGCTGAGAATGATTAATAACACATACTGTATGTTCCTTAGGGGTCCGGGTACTACCCTGTAACAAAGCCTCTCGGTTATAGTATTTAGCTCTCTTAAAGGCCGTCTTAACCAGCCGCCGGGGGTAACCACGGGCTAATAAGCGTATTTTCAGTGCATCCCCATGTGTGTGAAAATCCTCCATGGTGGTACAGTTTCGCCTAACACGTAAAAATTCTCCAAAGGGAATGGAATCCTTCTGACATGAGGGGTGAAAACTTTGATGCCGCAAAATGGTATTTTTAGCCGTAGGTTTTCTAAAGAAGCTAACTGATATACCTTCGTCCAACCCCCGGATCACTAAGTCAAGAAATTCCACTTCTACAGAACTATAATGAGAAGTAAACTTCAGATTGCTATCGCTGGCATTCAGCCACGCAATATATTCTTCCAAGATGTCTTCGTCTCCCTTCCAAATGAAGAATATGTCGTCAATAAAACGCTTCCAGTGACTAACATTTTCAAAAAAGGGGGCTGCCTCATTGAAGATATTTCTCAGTTCCCATTCGCCCATATAGATATTCGCTATACTAGGCGCTACCGAAGCTCCCATACTGGTGCCTTTGATTTGTTGATATAAGAGGCCATTGAAGTCAAAAAGTTGTTCATTAAGACAATTTCTAAACACTCCAGTATGAAAGCATCGGGTCTATCTCCAGGTGTTCTACTAAGGAGAGCAGCTACTGCCTGTAACGCCTGACATTGAGGGATGTTGGTGTACAATGCCTCAATGTCAAGCGTCACTAAGATATCCCTGTCCTGGTCGAATGGAAGTCCCTCAATCTTCTTTATGATATCACCTGTATCACGAATATATGACTCATAGTGCTTTGTAAGGGGGCACAGGAAGGTATCAATATATTTAGAGAGTGGCTCTGTACTCGATCCAATAGTAGAGATGATAGGACGTAGGGGGATGCACAACATTTTTGTGAGTCTTTGGAACTCCATACAATGCCGGTACTATTGGGCAAGATTTGTTAAGGAACATATACTCTTGTTGGCATATAGAGCCCTGTTCTAGTGCCCTTTTGGTCATTACTTGAATGTGTGCGTTAAGTTTGCTTAACTCTCTTGGATGGGACTTGCTATAATGTTCTTTTACTGACAACATAGCAAGAATCTTGTCATTATATGCGATCTGATCCATAATCACAATGCCCCCACCTTTATCACAAGGTTTGACGATAATACTTTTATTGTCTCTCATGTTTTTTAGGGCTTGATGATCTTTCAGTGTCAAGTTATGCTGTTTATATGGGGGATTTTAGTGATACGTGTTATTTCTTTAAGTACAGTCTTTTCAAAAATCTCCACCTCTGGTCCTACCATCTCTAAAGTAGGAGTAAAGATAGATGGTGGTTTGCATTGAGAGAGATTTTCTACCCCATTTTCTAGGGGCTTATGCATGAAGAATTTACGAAGTCTAACCTTCCTAAAGAAGGAAAAGATATCTTGATGTAATTTAAACAGATTTGGGCCAGTACTCGGGACAAAGGAAAGACCTCTCTCTAGTACTTCAATTTCTCCCTGTGTCAATTGTTCCGATGAAAGATTAAAGATAGGCAAGACATCAGCTCCATAGATGTGATGTGAGGCCGGGCGTCTACGTCCTCCAATATTGCTGATTGCGTGTTTTTAAATAGGGTTGTGGATGTTGAGGGGCCATCGATTGTTGATGGTCCCCTCTCTCCTGGCCCCACCGTCTGTTTCTCCCACGGTATTGGCCGCGGTATAAAAAGGGGACTGGCCCCTGAAAGATTGTTGATTTGTCTGCCTACCTGGATTGGGTCTATAATTGCGTTGAATTTCTTCAGGGCCCTGATAATTTTCTGTATCTGAATCAGATGAGTAGGTATCTGAAAAGTTGATGACTGTCCTTCTATTGTTTCTACCATGATTTTGATAAGTGGCCCCTTGATTCCAATCTTGATAGTAAGATTGATGTAAATACGGATAGGCTTTCTCATGGGTATACCACCTCACATCCTTCTTTAGTTTGTCAGATTTTCTATTAGTTAGATAATCTTCAAAGTCCTTCATGTCTGCATTCATTTTTCTAATCTTGCTTTTGCTTCCTCCAATGCCGTGGAAATCTGAAGTTTGTCTGCTAATTCTTTGATTTCTTGACTTAATACAGACATAACTTCTTTGGCCGTTTCAATGATCAAGATCATCCAGTCTCTGGAGCAGCGGTTCGCAATGTGGGATCACCGCTCCAGGAACTTTCGTATCTCAACAAAAAGCGCCGGTACGTTGCGGACCCTCAATCCTGATGGTATAACCCCAGCTCGTAAGTACTCCAACATGTAATGGGCATGTGACTCCATTCTCTTCAATTTTTTCCTAAGGTTTAATAGGTTATTCCATTCAGAATCATCACCAGTATGTGATGTAGTCGGCCCACCTGTGGGCACAGCCTGCCCTATAAGTGCTGAAAAGTCCTCATCCGAAAACCCAAACGTTTGAAATCCATCCATGGTGATCAAACAAGATCCGCTAGAAAGTATGGGAAAGGAGAATATAGGGTGAATGCACCCAACCAGGAGTATCACAACTACCAGTTTCTGACTACTGCAACACCAACATTTACTTCTTAGCATGCAAGAGAGACAAAAAGAAATAGTGCTACAGACACTACCACCACGTGACGGAAAATACAATAGAGGTCTGATCCAACAGTACACTACAATAGATTATCTCTTAACCCCACAGTTAAAGAACCGTTGAATACACTAGTAAATGAAGGGACCCCCTCTGTATGCTACTTTAAGGTCTGGGAGAAAGAGGGGCAAATAAACAACCAAAGCAAATACTCTCCCCAAAGACCTATATTTCTTTGCACAAGATTCAATCTTATATGGGTTGAAATTCAGATGCGAAAAGCTAAAAAGGTCTGATACTCAATTGAACTTAGACATCTCTTTTATATCAAAATTCCTTTTATTTTCCATATTTATAATTTTCTCATTTATTATAAACAGTATACATCAATTGTGTACTAAGTTCATTTATTAAAAATTACATTACAGAAATAATGATATCATGTTAATGGTCCCCCAACCAAAAAACCCATCTAATCAAAAAACACACACATACATACTAAACACTCACTCACAATCGTGCAAGACACATATACACATGTTGATATGAAGAACACATGGATATAATACGTTTCCAACAGGCAAAATTAATGATCAAGGCCAAACGGTCTGGGCGCACGTTGTCGACGCGCGTTTCGGTGGAATAACACACTCCGTGAACCACCTTCATCAGGACCTCGCCCAAATTGAGTACTGTGTCACAACAACAAAGCAAAACGGGGGTACCTAAAAAACAAATAATATATATGTACACATCTGAACCAACCCATACTTTAATATCTACTCTCATGAGGACAATTGGTCAGACCGTCACTTTGTGCAATAAAGAAAGAAAAAGAAGAAAAGAAAGGAAAAGAAAAAGAGAAAGAAAAAGAAAGAAGAAAAACCTTACAAAGTTTTAAAGAATGGTGTGTATCTATACCAGTGCTCAATAAAAAGAGGAGAGAGAAAGAAAAAAATATATATATAATAAAGAAACTAGTGTTGTTGAAAAGGGTGTCAAAGCTTGAAATTCATGTTTAAATAATACAAAGTGTCCCATATTATGACATGCCAAGAATCCTCTGTAGGGTCCATAAACCAATGCTCCATACACAGATGAGGAAGCATTTGGCTCCAATAAGGAACTAATGCCCACGGACTTACTAAAATCTGTTTGTAGATTGCCCTTGTAGATTGTTCTTCTTACACGGGGAATAGCTGTCGAGATAGTAGACAGCAATGTCTATGACCAATGATGGTTAGCCATCTCCTATAGATAAAGGAGAATAATAAAAATAATGCAATATATACTATGCTATCCCCAGGCAAACGCCCGTGACAAGGATAACCATATAGCTAAAACCTTACCTAATGGCTCAAGTAATTACGAACTTCCAGATAGTTAGAGTCCTCTTCGCCAATAATCAAGGATTCTCTAAGGGAGACATGTTGTATGTTGCTTAATATATACTCTTTCACTTATGATTATTGGTAACATAGGTCTATGAATTTAAAAAAAATGTTTTTTAGATACTCACAAGGAAGTATATGTGTAGGACATAGAATCTTGCTCTACCAAAAACCAAATGCTTCTTAGTCCAAATCATATAAAAGAGGATGTTCCTGTGATGTACATCGCGGTAGGTATTGATAAATATATCTACCATGCATAAAACTGCAAAGAAAATAAACAGGGAGATCTAAATCAGTAACCCTTTTCTTTCACAAAACAGATCGTCCTATTTTTATGCATAAACAAAAGCAACAAAAGAATGTCGGACCACCGTAAAGGTTACTGCTATTGTATATTATTGCAGCACTGCCTCGCCTATTGGTATTTTTTTAAAAACCACGAGAAAAATTGGAAAAGAGGAACTAAAACAATTGCAGGCTAGGTATAAAATCTCAAGCATGAATGGAAGATAGAAAAAGATATATATTCGGCAAAATCACGTGCTAGTCAGTATATTGATGCAGTTTCTACACCCTCCAATGACCCATATCTGGTATTGACTACAACCTACACCATATGGCCACCATGTAATCATACAGTGCGGTAAATGCCACAATACCAACTCGTTTGTCAAGCTAAATTCACCCGTATTTAATGGACTCATCTAAGTTCTTACCCGTTCTATGCTCAATCGCATCCACATGGCTCCGCGTTCAATTGCAAACTAGCGAATGACTCGAGTGCCGAAAATCTACCTTTGAATTGTTTGTCACGCATGCGCAGATACGGGACGTGCCAATTTGCGTCATGACATAATGCACACGTGTCATATACCTCTAGTATGCTACCTGGTATATTGCAACGCCATCTTGGGGTGGTAAATATCAACCTAAAATTTCAAGTGTAGGTTGATACAAATCGATGCTATTTTATATGCGAGCTGTGATTCTTGGAATATTCCTAGGTGAACTCACAACTCCAAAATCATAAAGATGATGAATTCGATGACTGGTACCTCTGTCTGCATATACATAAACCACACCATATTTAAACTTATGTATGTCTAAAGTATACAGAAGTCTACCTTAGAGTTCCTTATTACGCATGCGCAGGTGTGAGGCGTACCTAATAGCAACATAATACCGTACGTGCCTTACATGAGTCTCTGGTGTGTTGCTTGATATAATACAACACCATCTAAGAATAATGAAGGACAACCCAAGGTCTCAAGTACAAATTGATACAAGGCTACACTATTATCTAAAAAAGCTTATCATACTAAGGGTACTACTAAATGACCTCGCAACTCACAAATCATGAAAATAAACAGATCTATGACTTCTCCCTCTGTCTACGTGTACACAGATGGTACTATATTATCATACTTCGCAAACGGTGGGAAAAGATGTAAGAGACATACCCACACGAGTGCATATAAACGCTATAATTGCATATAGTAGCTATGATGAGCACATTAAAGGGAAGTCACACAAAACTCCCATTTTAAGTGGGCCGACAACTACATGTCAACTCACATGTGCTAAAACGCCCTATGGGAAAATAAAGTTCTGATCTAAATGAACCGCAAAATAGGCCAAACACTAATGGACAAAAAGGTTTTGTTCAATGCATAATGATGATATACTACACATGTATCATAACCTCAAAGAATGAACTCCAAAATGGGAGGAAGATATTAAATATCAGCAAGAACCTAAACCTTCAAGAGTCAGGTCTTATAGATGAAAAGCATGTCCACTGGACTTAACAATTACTAACATGCCAGATTATCTCTTCGTTCAGACCATTTTTGACACTATTGAAAGAAAAAATCCAGAAGGTTTCCCTTCTTTTGCGAGTTATTTCCATGGGTTGACCAGGTATTAATTTAATCTTTTCAAGAATACACCAACGGAGATCTTGTTCTCCATGCTGCTTATCCAAGCAGTGTGCAACTAAAGGGGCCGTGATTTTTTAGTGCGAACAGCTGACTTGTGCTCACTAAATCTGACACGAAACTCACGGCTTGTCTCTCCAATGTATGCTAACTCACAAGGGCAAAAGATGATATATACGATATTAGAGCTCCTGCAATTACTCAGATCTCGAAGTGTAATAGTTTTGCCATTGTATGTCATGGTATCAGTAACCATCGCAGAGTTGCAGGCATGACAGTTACCACATCTATGGTTTCCCAAGATGGGAGGTAATCCCGTAAGGGTAGCCTGTGAATAAATCTTATGAGTTTCCTGTCTGGTATGCACAAGCATATCACGGAGATTTGTATTTCTCCTATATGCTACCAAAGGTGGAGGCAGTTCCTCTCCCTCCTGTGCATTAAGAATTTTCCAGTTCTTAGTGATAATATTCTTGATTTTGAAATTAAGCTGAGAATGATTAATAACACATACTGTATGTTCCTTAGGGGTCCGGGTACTACCCTGTAACAAAGCCTCTCGGTTATAGTATTTAGCTCTCTTAAAGGCTGTCTTAACCAGCCGCCGGGGGTAACCACGGGCTAATAAGTGTATTTTCAGTGCATCCCCATGTGTGTGAAAATCCTCCATGGTGGTACAGTTTCGCCTAACACGTAAAAATTCTCCAAAGGGAATGGAATCCTTCTGACATGAGGGGTGAAAACTTTGATGCCGCAAAATGGTATTTTTAGCCGTAGGTTTTCTAAAGAAGCTAACTGATATACCTTCGTCCAACCCCCGGATCACTATGTCAAGAAATTCCACTTCTACAGAACTATAATGAGAAGTAAACTTCAGATTGCTATCGCTGGCATTCAGCCACGCAATATATTCTTCCAAGATGTCTTCGTCTCCCTTCCAAATGAAGAATATGTCGTCAATAAAACGCTTCCAGTGACTAACATTTTCAAAAAAGGGGCTGCCTCATTGAAGATATTTCTCAGTTCCCATTCGCCCATATAGATATTCGCTATACTAGGCGCTACCGAAGCTCCCATACTGGTGCCTTTGATTTGTTGATATAAGAGGCCATTGAAGTCAAAAAAGTTGTTCATTAAGACAATTTCTAAACACTCCAGTATGAAAGCATCGGGTCTATCTCCAGGTGTTCTACTAAGGAGAGCAGCTACTGCCTGTAACGCCTGACATTGAGGGATGTTGGTGTACAATGCCTCAATGTCAAGCGTCACTAAGATATCCCTGTCCTGGTCGAATGGAAGTCCCTCAATCTTCTTTATGATATCACCTGTATCACGAATATATGACTCATAGTGCTTTGTAAGGGGGCACAGGAAGGTATCAATATATTTAGAGAGTGGCTCTGTACTCGATCCAATAGTAGAGATGATAGGACGTAGGGGGGATCCACAACATTTTTGTGAGTCTTTGGAACTCCATACAATGCCGGTACTATTGGGCAAGATTTGTTAAGGAACATATACTCTTGTTGGCATATAGAGCCCTGTTCTAATGCCCTTTTGGTCATTACTTGAATGTGTGCGTTAAGTTTGCTTAACTCTCTTGGATGGGACTTGCTATAATGTTCTTTTACTGACAACATAGCAAGAATCTTGTCATTATATGCGATCTGATCCATAATCACAATGCCCCCACCTTTATCACAAGGTTTGACGATAATACTTTTATTGTCTCTCATGTTTTTTAGGGCTTGATGATCTTTCAGTGTCAAGTTATGCTGTTTATATGGGGGATTTTAGTGATACGTGTTATTTCTTTAAGTACAGTCTTTTCAAAAATCTCCACCTCTGGTCCTACCATCTCTAAAGTAGGAGTAAAGATAGATGGTGGTTTGCATTGAGAGAGATTTTCTACCCCATTTTCTAGGGGCTTATGCATGAAGAATTTACGAAGTCTAACCTTCCTAAAGAAGGAAAAGATATCTTGATGTAATTTAAACAGATTTGGGCCAGTACTCGGGACAAAGGAAAGACCTCTCTCTAGTACTTCAATTTCTCCCTGTGTCAATTGTTCCGATGAAAGATTAAAGATAGGCAAGACATCAGCTCCATAGATGTGATGTGAGGCCGGGCGTCTACGATCCTCCAATATTGCTGATTGCGTGTTTTTAAATAGGGTTGTGGATGTTGAGGGGCCATCGATTGTTGATGGTCCCCTCTCTCCTGGCCCCACCGTCTGTTTCTCCCACGGTATTGGCCGCGGTATAAAAAGGGACTGGCCCCTGAAAGATTGTTGATTTGTCTGCCTACCTGGATTGGGTCTATAATTGCGTTGAATTTCTTCAGGGCCCTGATAATTTTCTGTATCTGAATCAGATGAGTAGGTATCTGAAAAGTTGATGACTGTCCTTCTATTGTTTCTACCATGATTTTGATAAGTGGCCCCTTGATTCCAATCTTGATAGTAAGATTGATGTAAATACGGATAGGCTTTCTCATGGGTATACCACCTCACATCCTTCTTTAGTTTGTCAGATTTTCTATTAGTTAGATAATCTTCAAAGTCCTTCATGTCTGCATTCATTTTTCTAATCTTGCTTTTGCTTCCTCCAATGCCGTGGAAATCTGAAGTTTGTCTGCTAATTCTTTGATTTCTTGACTTAATACAGACATAACTTCTTTGGCCGTTTCAATAATCAAGATCATCCAGTCTCTGGAGCAGCGGTTCGCAATGTGGGACCACCGCTCCAGGAACTTTCGTATCTCAACAAAAAGCGCCGGTACGTTGCGGACCCTCAATCCTGATGGTATAACCCCAGCTCGTAAGTACTCCAACATGTAATGGGCATGTGACTCCATTCTCTTCAATTTTTTCCTAAGGTTTAATAGGTTATTCCATTCAGAATCATCACCAGTATGTGATGTAGTCGGCCCACCTGTGGGCACAGCCTGCCCTATAAGTGCTGAAAAGTCCTCATCCGAAAACCCAAACGTTTGAAATCCATCCATGGTGATCAAACAAGATCCGCTAGAAAGTATGGGAAAGGAGAATATAGGGTGAATGCACCCAACCAGGAGTATCACAACTACCAGTTTCTGACTACTGCAACACCAACATTTACTTCTTAGCATGCAAGAGAGACAAAAAGAAATAGTGCTACAGACACTACCACCACGTGACGGAAAATACAATAGAGGTCTGATCCAACAGTACACTACAATAGATTATCTCTTAACCCCACAGTTAAAGAACCGTGAATACACTAGTAAATGAAGGGACCCCCTCTGTATGCTACTTTAAGGTCTGGGAGAAAGAGGGGCAAATAAACAACCAAAGCAAATACTCTCCCCAAAGACCTATATTTCTTTGCACAAGATTCAATCTTATATGGGTTGAAATTCAGATGCGAAAAGCTAAAAGGTCTGATACTCAATTGAACTTAGACATCTCTTTTATATCAAAATTCCTTTTATTTTCCATATTTATAATTTTTTCATTTATTATAAACAGTATACATCAATTGTGTACTAAGTTCATTTATTAAAAATTACATTACAGAAATAATGATATCATGTTAATGGTCCCCCAACCAAAAAACCCATCTAATCAAAAAAACACACACATACATACTAAACACTCACTCACAATCGTGCAAGACACATATACACATGTTGATATGAAGAACACATGGATATAATACGTTTCCAACAGTCAAAATTAATGATCAAGGCCAAACGTTCTGGGCGCACGTTGTCGACGCGCGTTTCGGTGGAATAACACACTCCGTGAACCACCTTCATCAGGACCTCGCCCAAATTGAGTACTGTGTCACAACAACAAAGCAAAACGGGGGTACCTAAAAAACAAATAATATATATGTACACATCTGAACCAACCCATACTTTAATATCTACTCTCATGAGGACAATTGGTCAGACCGTCACTTTGTGCAATAAAGAAAGAAAAAAGAAGAAAAGAAAGGAAAAGAAAAAGAGAAAGAAAAAGAAAGAAGAAAAACCTTACAAAGTTTTAAAGACTGGTGTGTATCTATCCCAGTGCTCAATCAAAAAGAGGAGAGAGAAAGAAAAAAATATATATATAATAAAGAAACTAGTGTTGTTGAAAAGGGTGTCAAAGCTTGAAATTCATGTTTAAATAATACAAAGTGTCCCATATTATGACATGCCAAGAATCCTCTGTAGGGTCCATAAACCAATGCTCCATACACAGATGAGGAAGCATTTGGCTCCAATAAGGAACTAATGCCCACGGACTTACTAAAATCTGTTTGTAGATTGCCCTTGTAGATTGTTCTTCTTACACGGGGAATAGCTGTCGAGATAGTAGACAGCAATGTCTATGACCAATGATGGTTAGCCATCTCCTATAGATAAAGGAGAATAATAAAAATAATGCAATATATACTATGCTATCCCCAGGCAAACGCCCGTGACAAGGATAACCATATAGCTAAAACCTTACCTAATGGCTCAAGTAATTACGAACTTCCAGATAGTTAGAGTCCTCTTCGCCAATAATCAAGGATTCTCTAAGGGAGACATGTTGTATGTTGCTTAATATATACTCTTTCACTTATGATTATTGGTAACATAGGTCTATGAATTTTTAAAAAATGTTTTTTAGATACTCACAAGGAAGTATATGTGTAGGACATAGAATCTTGCTCTACCAAAAACCAAATGCTTCTTAGTCCAAATCATATAAAAGAGAATGTTCCTGTAATGTACATCGCGGTAGGTATTGATAAATATATCTACCATGCATAAAACTGCAAAGAAAATAAACAGGGAGATCTAAATCAGTAACCCTTTTCTTTCACAAAACAGATCGTCCTATTTTTATGCATAAACAAAAGCAACAAAAGAATGTCGGACCACCGTAAAGGTTACTGCTATTGTATATTATTGCAGCACTGCCTCGCCTATTGGTATTTTTTTAAAACCACGAGAAAAATTGGCAAAGAGGAACTAAAACAATTGCAGGCTAGGTATAAAATCTCAAGCATGAATGGAAGATAGAAAAAGATATATATTCGGCAAAATCACGTGCTAGTCAGTATATTGATGCAGTTTCTACACCCTCCAATGACCCATATCTGGTATTGACTACAACCTACACCATATGGCCACCATGTAATCATACAGTGCGGTAAATGCCACAATACCAACTCGTTTGTCAAGCTAAATTCACCCGTATTTAATGGACTCATCTAAGTTCTTACCCGTTCTATGCTCAATCGCATCCACATGGCTCCGCGTTCAATTGCAAACTAGCGAATGACTCGAGTGCCGAAAATCTACCTTTGAATTGTTTATCACGCATGCGCAGATACGGGACGTGCCAATTTGCGTCATGACATAATGCACACGTGTCATATACCTCTAGTATGCTACCTGGTATATTGCAACGCCATCTTGGGGTGGTAAATATCAACCTAAAATTTCAAGTGTAGGTTGATACAAATCGATGCTATTTTATATGCGAGCTGTGATTCTTGGAATATTCCTAGGTGAACTCACAACTCCAAAATCATAAAGATGATGAATTCGATGACTGGTACCTCTGTCTGCATATACATAAACCACACCATATTTAAACTTATGTATGTCTAAAGTATACAGAAGTCTACCTTAGAGTTCCTTATTACGCATGCGCAGGTGTGAGGCGTACCTAATAGCAACATAATACCGTACGTGCCTTACATGAGTCTCTGGTGTGTTGCTTGATATAATACAACACCATCTAAGAATAATGAAGGACAACCCAAGGTCTCAAGTACAAATTGATACAAGGCTACACTATTATCTAAAAAAGCTTATCATACTAAGGGTACTACTAAATGACCTCGCAACTCACAAATCATGAAAATAAACAGATCTATGACTTCTCCCTCTGTCTACGTGTACACAGATGGTACTATATTATCATACTTCGCAAACGGTGGGAAAAGATGTAAGAGACATACCCACATGAGTGCATATAAACGCTATAATTGCATATAGTAGCTATGATGAGCACATTAAAGGGAAGTCACACAAAACTCCCATTTTAAGTGGGCCGACAACTACATGTCAACTCACATGTGCTAAAACGCCCTATGGGAAAATAAAGTTCTGATCTAAATGAACCACAAAATAGGCCAAACACTAATGGACAAAAAGGTTTTGTTCAATGCATAATGATGATATACTACACATGTATCATAACCTCAAAGAATGAACTCCAAAATGGGAGGAAGATATTAAATATCAGCAAGAACCTAAACCTTCAAGAGTCAGGTCTTATAGATGAAAAGCATGTCCACTGGACTTAACAATTACTAACATGCCAGATTATCTCTTCGTTCAGACCATTTTTGACACTATTGAAAGAAAAAATCCAGAAGGTTTCCCTTCTTTTGCGAGTTATTTCCATGGGTTGACCAGGTATTAATTTAATCTTTTCAAGAATACACCAACGGAGATCTTGTTCTCCATGCTGCTTATCCAAGCAGTGTGCAACTAAAGGGGCCGTGATTTTTTTAGTGCGAACAGCTGACTTGTGCTCACTAAATCTGACACGAAACTCACGGCTTGTCTCTCCAATGTATGCTAACTCACAAGGGCAAAAGATGATATATACGATATTAGAGCTCCTGCAATTACTCAGATCTCGAAGTGTAATAGTTTTGCCGTTGTATGTCATGGTATCAGTAACCATCGCAGAGTTGCAGGCATGACAGTTACCACATCTATGGTTTCCCAAGATGGGAGGTAATCCCGTAAGGGTAGCCTGTGAATAAATCTTATGAGTTTCCTGTCTGGTATGCACAAGCATATCACGGAGATTTGTATTTCTCCTATATGCTACCAAAGGTGGAGGCAGTTCCTCTCCCTCCTGTGCATTAAGAATTTTCCAGTTCTTAGTGATAATATTCTTGATTTTGAAATTAAGCTGAGAATGATTAATAACACATACTGTATGTTCCTTAGGGGTCCGGGTACTACCCTGTAACAAAGCCTCTCGGTTATAGTATTTAGCTCTCTTAAAGGCTGTCTTAACCAGCCGCCGGGGTAACCACGGGCTAATAAGCGTATTTTCAGTGCATCCCCATGTGTGTGAAAATCCTCCATGGTGGTACAGTTTCGCCTAACACGTAAAAATTCTCCAAAGGGAATGGAATCCTTCTGACATGAGGGGTGAAAACTTTGATGCCGCAAAATGGTATTTTTAGCCGTAGGTTTTCTAAAGAAGCTAACTGATATACCTTCGTCCAACCCCGGATCACTAAGTCAAGAAATTCCACTTCTACAGAACTATAATGAGAAGTAAACTTCAGATTGCTATCGCTGGCATTCAGCCACGCAATATATTCTTCCAAGATGTCTTCGTCTCCCTTCCAAATGAAGAATATGTCGTCAATAAAACGCTTCCAGTGACTAACATTTTCAAAAAAGGGGCTGCCTCATTGAAGATATTTCTCAGTTCCCATTCGCCCATATAGATATTCGCTATACTAGGCGCTACCGAAGCTCCCATACTGGTGCCTTTGATTTGTTGATATAAGAGGCCATTGAAGTCAAAAAAGTTGTTCATTAAGACAATTTCTAAACACTCCAGTATGAAAGCATCGGGTCTATCTCCAGGTGTTCTACTAAGGAGAGCAGCTACTGCCTGTAACGCCTGACATTGAGGGATGTTGGTGTACAATGCCTCAATGTCAAGCGTCACTAAGATATCCCTGTCCTGGTCGAATGGAAGTCCCTCAATCTTCTTTATGATATCACCTGTATCACGAATATATGACTCATAGTGCTTTGTAAGGGGGCACAGGAAGGTATCAATATATTTAGAGAGTGGCTCTGTACTCGATCCAATAGTAGAGATGATAGGACGTAGGGGGGATCCACAACATTTTTGTGAGTCTTTGGAACTCCATACAATGCCGGTACTATTGGGCAAGATTTGTTAAGGAACATATACTCTTGTTGGCATATAGAGCCCTGTTCTAATGCCCTTTTGGTCATTACTTGAATGTGTGCGTTAAGTTTGCTTAACTCTCTTGGATGGGACTTGCTATAATGTTCTTTTACTGACAACATAGCAAGAATCTTGTCATTATATGCGATCTGATCCATAATCACAATGCCCCCACCTTTATCACAAGGTTTGACGATAATACTTTTATTGTCTCTCATGTTTTTAGGGCTTGATGATCTTTCAGTGTCAAGTTATGCTGTTTATATGGGGGATTTTAGTGATACGTGTTATTTCTTTAAGTACAGTCTTTTCAAAAATCTCCACCTCTGGTCCTACCATCTCTAAAGTAGGAGTAAAGATAGATGGTGGTTTGCATTGAGAGAGATTTTCTACCCCATTTTCTAGGGGCTTATGCATGAAGAATTTACGAAGTCTAACCTTCCTAAAGAAGGAAAAGATATCTTGATGTAATTTAAACAGATTTGGGCCAGTACTCGGGACAAAGGAAAGACCTCTCTCTAGTACTTCAATTTCTCCCTGTGTCAATTGTTCCGATGAAAGATTAAAGATAGGCAAGACATCAGCTCCATAGATGTGATGTGAGGCCGGGGCGTCTACGTCCTCCAATATTGCTGATTGCGTGTTTTTAAATAGGGTTGTGGATGTTGAGGGGCCATCGATTGTTGATGGTCCCCTCTCTCCTGGCCCCACCGTCTGTTTCTCCCACGGTATTGGCCGCGGTATAAAAAAGGGGACTGGCCCCTGAAAGATTGTTGATTTGTCTGCCTACCTGGATTGGGTCTATAATTGCGTTGAATTTCTTCAGGGCCCTGATAATTTTCTGTATCTGAATCAGATGAGTAGGTATCTGAAAAGTTGATGACTGTCCTTCTATTGTTTCTACCATGATTTTGATAAGTGGCCCCTTGATTCCAATCTTGATAGTAAGATTGATGTAAATACGGATAGGCTTTCTCATGGGTATACCACCTCACATCCTTCTTTAGTTTGTCAGATTTTCTATTAGTTAGATAATCTTCAAAGTCCTTCATGTCTGCATTCATTTTTTCTAATCTTGCTTTTGCTTCCTCCAATGCCGTGGAAATCTGAAGTTTGTCTGCTAATTCTTTGATTTCTTGACTTAATACAGACATAACTTCTTTGGCCGTTTCAATAATCAAGATCATCCAGTCTCTGGAGCAGCGGTTCGCAATGTGGGACCACCGCTCCAGGAACTTTCGTATCTCAACAAAAAGCGCCGGTACGTTGCGGACCCTCAATCCTGATGGTATAACCCCAGCTCGTAAGTACTCCAACATGTAATGGGCATGTGACTCCATTCTCTTCAATTTTTTCCTAAGGTTTAATAGGTTATTCCATTCAGAATCATCACCAGTATGTGATGTAGTCGGCCCACCTGTGGGCACAGCCTGCCCTATAAGTGCTGAAAAGTCCTCATCCGAAAACCCAAACGTTTGAAATCCATCCATGGTGATCAAACAAGATCCGCTAGAAAGTATGGGAAAGGAGAATATAGGGTGAATGCACCCAACCAGGAGTATCACAACTACCAGTTTCTGACTACTGCAACACCAACATTTACTTCTTAGCATGCAAGAGAGACAAAAAGAAATAGTGCTACAGACACTACCACCACGTGACGGAAAATACAATAGAGGTCTGATCCAACAGTACACTACAATAGATTATCTCTTAACCCCACAGTTAAAGAACCGTGAATACACTAGTAAATGAAGGGACCCCCTCTGTATGCTACTTTAAGGTCTGGGAGAAAGAGGGGCAAATAAACAACCAAAGCAAATACTCTCCCCAAAGACCTATATTTCTTTGCACAAGATTCAATCTTATATGGGTTGAAATTCAGATGCGAAAAGCTAAAAAGGTCTGATACTCAATTGAACTTAGACATCTCTTTTATATCAAAATTCCTTTTATTTTCCATATTTATAATTTTCTCATTTATTATAAACAGTATACATCAATTGTGTACTAAGTTCATTTATTAAAAATTACATTACAGAAATAATGATATCATGTTAATGCTCCCCCAACCAAAAACCCATCTAATCAAAAAACACACACATACATACTAAACACTCACTCACAATCGTGCAAGACACATATACACATGTTGATATGAAGAACACATGGATATAATACGTTTCCAACAGGCAAAATTAATGATCAAGGCCAAACGGTCTGGGCGCACGTTGTCGACGCGCGTTTCGGTGGAATAACACACTCCGTGAACCACCTTCATCAGGACCTCGCCCAAATTGAGTACTGTGTCACAACAACAAAGCAAAACGGGGGTACCTAAAAAACAAATAATATATATGTACACATCTGAACCAACCCATACTTTAATATCTACTCTCATGAGGACAATTGGTCAGACCGTCACTTTGTGCAATAAAGAAAGAAAAAAGAAGAAAAGAAAGGAAAAGAAAAAGAGAAAGAAAAAGAAAGAAGAAAAACCTTACAAAGTTTTAAAGAATGGTGTGTATCTATACCAGTGCTCAATAAAAAAGAGGAGAGAGAAAGAAAAAAATATATATATAATAAAGAAACTAGTGTTGTTGAAAAGGGTGTCAAAGCTTGAAATTCATGTTTAAATAATACAAAGTGTCCCATATTATGACATGCCAAGAATCCTCTGTAGGGTCCATAAACCAATGCTCCATACACAGATGAGGAAGCATTTGGCTCCAATAAGGAACTAATGCCCACGGACTTACTAAAATCTGTTTGTAGATTGCCCTTGTAGATTGTTCTTCTTACACGGGGAATAGCTGTCGAGATAGTAGACAGCAATGTCTATGACCAATGATGGTTAGCCATCTCCTATAGATAAAGGAGAATAATAAAAATAATGCAATATATACTATGCTATCCCCAGGCAAACGCCCGTGACAAGGATAACCATATAGCTAAAACCTTACCTAATGGCTCAAGTAATTACGAACTTCCAGATAGTTAGAGTCCTCTTCGCCAATAATCAAGGATTCTCTAAGGGAGACATGTTGTATGTTGCTTAATATATACTCTTTCACTTATGATTATTGGTAACATAGGTCTATGAATTTAAAAAAATGTTTTTAGATACTCACAAGGAAGTATATGTGTAGGACATAGAATCTTGCTCTACCAAAAACCAAATGCTTCTTAGTCCAAATCATATAAAAGAGAATGTTCCTGTGATGTACATCGCGGTAGGTATTGATAAATATATCTACCATGCATAAAACTGCAAAGAAAATAAACAGGGAGATCTAAATCAGTAACCCTTTTCTTTCACAAAACAGATCGTCCTATTTTTATGCATAAACAAAAGCAACAAAAGAATGTCGGACCACCGTAAAGGTTACTGCTATTGTATATTATTGCAGCACTGCCTCGCCTATTGGTATTTTTTTAAAAACCACGAGGAAAATTGGCAAAGAGGAACTAAAACAATTGCAGGCTAGGTATAAAATCTCAAGCATGAATGGAAGATAGAAAAAGATATATATTCGGCAAAATCACGTGCTAGTCAGTATATTGATGCAGTTTCTACACCCTCCAATGACCCATATCTGGTATTGACTACAACCTACACCATATGGCCACCATGTAATCATACAGTGCGGTAAATGCCACAATACCAACTCGTTTGTCAAGCTAAATTCACCCGTATTTAATGGACTCATCTAAGTTCTTACCCGTTCTATGCTCAATCGCATCCACATGGCTCCGCGTTCAATTGCAAACTAGCGAATGACTCGAGTGCCGAAAATCTACCTTTGAATTGTTTGTCACGCATGCGCAGATACGGGACGTGCCAATTTGCGTCATGACATAATGCACACGTGTCATATACCTCTAGTATGCTACCTGGTATATTGCAACGCCATCTTGGGGTGGTAAATATCAACCTAAAATTTCAAGTGTAGGTTGATACAAATCGATGCTATTTTATATGCGAGCTGTGATTCTTGGAATATTCCTAGGTGAACTCACAACTCCAAAATCATAAAGATGATGAATTCGATGACTGGTACCTCTGTCTGCATATACATAAACCACACCATATTTAAACTTATGTATGTCTAAAGTATACAGAAGTCTACCTTAGAGTTCCTTATTACGCATGCGCAGGTGTGAGGCGTACCTAATAGCAACATAATACCGTACGTGCCTTACATGAGTCTCTGGTGTGTTGCTTGATATAATACAACACCATCTAAGAATAATGAAGGACAACCCAAGGTCTCAAGTACAAATTGATACAAGGCTACACTATTATCTAAAAAGCTTATCATACTAAGGGTACTACTAAATGACCTCGCAACTCACAAATCATGAAAATAAACAGATCTATGACTTCTCCCTCTCCTTCTCTCCATAGATCAGAATGGACCTTATGTTACTGCTGATTTACAGGGTACAACTGAAATTTTTTTGTTGATACAGGGGCTATGAATAGCTCTGTTTCCCGTACACTGGTCCCGGGGGCAGCTCTGTCTGGCCAAAATAATGTTTCGGTGGGTTTCTCAGGCATGCCGGTCATTAGCCCCATTTCCAAGCCCCTTGCTTTGACCATTGACCCCTTTACGGTCGATTCACCATTTTTGCTGACGTCAAATTGTGGGGGAAATTTGTTAAGACTCGATTTATTGAAAAGGTTGCATGCGACAATTTTCTGTTCTCCGGACGGTGTTTATATGACTGTTGGACCGCAGGTGGCTTGTGCTAAACAGTTCTTCGTGAAAGATGCCCCCCTACCACGTACGTTATGGGCTACAGGAGATACCGATGAGGGGTTACTCCAGATCCCGCCCGTTTATTATACAGATTAGAGACAATGCTAAATTGCCACGATTCCCCAGTACAAGATATCCCAGGCAGGAGAAAAGGCCTTATTGCAAATAAGGCGAGAAAGCAAAAGACACACAATTGATGGACGGAATGCAGAACAAATCAAAACATTCACCCCCAGTCAAGAGATCTGGGTTAAATCCATCATTCTTTTGCTCACCATGCCACCCTAGTTTAGACCTGGCCATATGCAAATCAGTCTTGACCCTGTGCCTCATGGGAACAGTCCAGCCCGAACTGCCAAGCCAGGTTCTCCCTGGACCGGAAACAAGCATCCTAGGACCGGTTTCGGGGTTTCACCCTCTTCAGCCAGGATAGCTTGATTCCAGTGGCACAGTGAGCCCAGGACCCACGTCTGGGCACACCTGGCACATTTAGGGCGAGAAAGCAAAAGACACACAATTGATGGACGGAATGCAGAACAAATCAAAACATTCACCCCCAGTCAAGAGATCTGGGTTAAATCCATCATTCTTTTGCTCACCATGCCACCCCAGTTTAGACCTGGCCATATGCAAATCAGTTTTGACCCTGTGCCTCATGGGAACAGTCCAGCCCGAACTGCCAAGCCTGGTCCTCCCTGGACCGGAAACAAGCATCCTAGGACCGGTTTCGGGGTTTCACCCCTCTTCAGCCAGGATAGCTTGATTCCAGTGGCACAGTGAGCCCAGGACCCACGTCTGGGCATACCTGGCGCACTTAGGGCGAGAAAGCAAAAGACACACAATTGATGGACGGAATGCAGAACAAATCAAAACGTTCACCCCCAGTCAAGAGATCTGGGTTAAATCCATCATTCTTTTGCTCACCATGCCACCCCAGTTTAGACCTGGCCATATGCAAATCAGTCTTGACCCTGTGCCTCATGGGAACAGTCCAGCCCGAACTGCCAAGCCAGGTCCTCCCTGGACGGAAACAAGCATCCTAGGACCCGTTTCGGGGTTTCACCCCTCTTCAGCCAGGATAGCTTGATTCCAGTAGCACAGTGAGCCCAGGACCCACGTCTGGGCATACCTGGCGCATTTAGGGCGAGAAAGCAAAAGACACATTTATGGACGGAATGCAGAACAAATCAAAACATTCACCCCAGTCAAGAGATCTGGGTTAAATCCATCATTCTTTTGCTCACCATGCCACCCCAGTTTAGACCTGGCCATATGCAAATCAGTCTTGACCCTGTGCCTCATGGGAACAGTCCAGCCCGAACTGCCAAGCCAGGTCCTCCCTGCACCGGAAACAAGCATCTTAGGACCGGTTTCGGGTTTCACCCCTCTTCAGCCAGGATAGCTTGATTCCAGTGGCACAGTGAGCCCAGGACCCACGTCTGGGCATACCTGGCGCATTTAGGGCGAGAAAGCAAAAGACACACAATTGATGGACGGAATGCAGAACAAATCAAAACATTCACCCCCAGTCAAGAGATCTGGGTTAAATCCATCATTCTTTTGCTCACCAGGCCACCCCAGTTTAGACCTGGCCATATGCAAATCAGTCTTGACCCTGTGCCTCATGGGAACAGTCCAGCCTGAACTGCCAAGCCAGGTCCTCCCTGGACCGGAAACAAGCATCCTAGGACCGGTTTCGGGGTTTCACCCCTCTTCAGCCAGGATAGCTTGATTCCAGTGGCACAGTGAGCCCAGGACCCACGTCTGGGCATACCTGGCGCATTTAGGGCGAGAAAGCAAAAGACACACAATTGATGGACGGAATGCAGAACAAATCAAAACATTCACCCCCAGTCAAGAGATCTGGGTTAAATCCATCATTCTTTTGCTCACCATGCCACCCCAGTTTAGACCTGGCCATATGCAAATCAGTCTTGACCCTGTGCCTCATGGGAACAGTCCAGCCCGAACTGCCAAGCCAGGTCCTCCCTGGACCGGAAACAAGCATCCTAGGACCGGTTTCTTCAGCCAGGATAGCTTGATTCCAGTGGCACAGTGAGCCCTGGACCCACGTCTGGGCATACCTGGCACATTTAGGGCAAGAAAGCAAAAGACACACAATTGGTGGACGGAATGCAGAACAAATCAAAACATTCACCCCCAGTCAAGAGATCTGGGTTAAATCCATCATTCTTTTGCTCACCATGCCACCCCAGTTTAAACCTGGCCATATGCAAATCAGTCTTGACCCTGTGCCTCATGGGAACAGTCCAGCCCAAACTGCCAAGCCAGGTCCTCCCTGGACCGGAAACAAGCATCCTAGGACCGGTTTCGGGTTTCACCCCTCTTCAGCCAGGATAGCTTGATTCCAGTGGCACAGTGAGCCCAGGACCCACGTCTGGGCATACCTGGCGCATTTAGGGCGAGAAAGCAAAGACACACAATTGATGGACGGAATGCAGAACAAATCAAAACATTCACCCCCAGTCAAGAGATCTGGGTTAAATCCATCATTCTTTTGCTCACCATGCCACCCCAGTTTAGACCTGGCCATATGCAAATCAGTCTTGACCCTGTGCCTCATGGGTACAGTCCAGCCCGAACTGCCAAGCCAGGTCCTCCCTGGACGGGAAACAAGCATCCTAGGACCGGTTTCGGGGTTTCACCCCTCTTCAGCCAGGATAGCTTGATTCCAGTGGCACAGTGAGCCCAGGACCCACGTCTGGGCATACCTGGCGCATTTAGGGCGAGAAAGCAAAAGACACACAATTGATAGACGGAATGCAGAACAAATCAAAACATTCACCCCCACTCAAGAGATCTGGGTTAAATCCATCATTCTTTTGCTCACCATGCCACCCTAGTTTAGACCTGGCCATATGCAAATCAGTCTTGACCCTGTGCCTCATGGGAACAGTCCAGCCCGAACTGCCAAGCCAGGTTCTCCCTGGACCGGAAACAAGCATCCTAGGACCGGTTTCGGGGTTTCACCCCTCTTCAGCCAGGATAGCTTGATTCCAGTGGCACAGTGAGCCCAGGACCCACGTCTGGGCACACCTGGCACATTTAGGGCGAGAAAGCAAAAGACACACAATTGATGGACGGAATGCAGAACAAATCAAAACATTCACCCCCAGTCAAGAGATCTGGGTTAAATCCATCATTCTTTTGCTCACCATGCCACCCCAGTTTAGACCTGGCCATATGCAAATCAGTTTTGACCCTGTGCCTCATGGGAACAGTCCAGCCCGAACTGAAAAGCCTGGTCCTCCCTGGACCGGAAACAAGCATCCTAGGACCGGTTTCGGGTTTCACCCTCTTCAGCCAGGATAGCTTGATTCCAGTGGCACAGTGAGCCCAGGACCCACGTCTGGGCATACCTGGCGCATTTAGGGCGAGAAAGCAAAAGACACACAATTGATGGACGGAATGCAGAACAAATCAAAACATTCACCCCCAGTCAAGAGATCTGGGTTAAATCCATCATTCTTTTGCTCACCATGCCACCCCAGTTTAGACCTGGCCATATGCAAATCAGTCTTGACCCTGTGCCTCATGGGAACAGTCCAGCCCGAACTGCCAAGCCAGGTCCTCCCTGGACCGGAAACAAGCATCCTAGGACCCGTTTCGGGGTTTCACCCCTCTTCAGCCAGGATAGCTTGATTCCAGTGGCACAGTGAGCCCAGGACCCACGTCTGGGCATACCTGGCGCATTTAGGGCGAGAAAGCAAAAGACACACAATTGATGGACGGAATGCAGAACAAATCAAAACATTCACCCCCAGTCAAGAGATCTGGGTTAAATCCATCATTCTTTTGCTCACCAGGCCACCCCAGTTTAGACCTGGCCATATGCAAATCAGTCTTGACCCTGTGCCTCATGGGAACAGTCCAGCCTGAACTGCCAAGCCAGGTCCTCCCTGGACCGGAAACAAGCATCCTAGGACCGGTTTCGGGTTTCACCCCTCTTCAGCCAGGATAGCTTGATTCCAGTGGCACAGTGAGCCCAGGACCCACGTCTGGGCATACCTGGCGCATTTAGGGCGAGAAAGCAAAAGACACACAATTGATGGACGGAATGCAGAACAAATCAAAACATTCACCCCCAGTCAAGAGATCTGGGTTAAATCCATCATTCTTTTGCTCACCATGCCACCCCAGTTTAGACCTGGCCATATGCAAATCAGTCTTGACCCTGTGCCTCATGGGAACAGTCCAGCCCGAACTGCCAAGCCAGGTCCTCCCTGGACCGGAAACAAGCATCCTAGGACCGGTTTCTTCAGCCAGGATAGCTTGATTCCAGTGGCACAGTGAGCCCTGGACCCACGTCTGGGCATACCTGGCACATTTAGGGCAAGAAAGCAAAAGACACACAATTGGTGGACGGAATGCAGAACAAATCAAAACATTCACCCCCAGTCAAGAGATCTGGGTTAAATCCATCATTCTTTTGCTCACCATGCCACCCCAGTTTAAACCTGGCCATATGCAAATCAGTCTTGACCCTGTGCCTCATGGGAACAGTCCAGCCCAAACTGCCAAGCCAGGTCCTCCCTGGACCGGAAACAAGCATCCTAGGACCGGTTTCGGGGTTTCACCCTCTTCAGCCAGGATAGCTTGATTCCAGTGGCACAGTGAGCCCAGGACCCACGTCTGGGCATACCTGGCGCATTTAGGGCGAGAAAGCAAAAGACACACAATTGATGGACGGAATGCAGAACAAATCAAAACATTCACCCCCAGTCAAGAGATCTGGGTTAAATCCATCATTCTTTTGCTCACCATGCCACCCCAGTTTAGACCTGGCCATATGCAAATCAGTCTTGACCCTGTGCCTCATGGGTACAGTCCAGCCCGAACTGCCAAGCCAGGTCCTCCCTGGACGGGAAACAAGCATCCTAGGACCGGTTTCGGGGTTTCACCCTCTTCAGCCAGGATAGCTTGATTCCAGTGGCACAGTGAGCCCAGGACCCACGTCTGGGCATACCTGGCGCATTTAGGGCGAGAAAGCAAAAGACACACAATTGATAGACGGAATGCAGAACAAATCAAAACATTCACCCCCACTCAAGAGATCTGGGTTAAATCCATCATTCTTTTGCTCACCATGCCACCCTAGTTTAGACCTGGCCATATGCAAATCAGTCTTGACCCTGTGCCTCATGGGAACAGTCCAGCCCGAACTGCCAAGCCAGGTTCTCCCTGGACCGGAAACAAGCATCCTAGGACCGGTTTCGGGGTTTCACCCTCTTCAGCCAGGATAGCTTGATTCCAGTGGCACAGTGAGCCCAGGACCCACGTCTGGGCACACCTGGCACATTTAGGGCGAGAAAGCAAAAGACACACAATTGATGGACGGAATGCAGAACAAATCAAAACATTCACCCCCAGTCAAGAGATCTGGGTTAAATCCATCATTCTTTTGCTCACCATGCCACCCCAGTTTAGACCTGGCCATATGCAAATCAGTTTTGACCCTGTGCCTCATGGGAACAGTCCAGCCCGAACTGAAAAGCCTGGTCCTCCCTGGACCGGAAACAAGCATCCTAGGACCGGTTTCAGGGTTTCACCCCTCTTCAGCCAGGATAGCTTGATTCCAGTGGCACAGTGAGCCCAGGACCCACGTCTGGGCATACCTGGCGCATTTAGGGCGAGAAAGCAAAAGACACACAATTGATGGACGGAATGCAGAACAAATCAAAACATTCACCCCCAGTCAAGAGATCTGGGTTAAATCCATCATTCTTTTGCTCACCATGCCACCCCAGTTTAGACCTGGCCATATGCAAATCAGTCTTGACCCTGTGCCTCATGGGAACAGTCCAGCCCGAACTGCCAAGCCAGGTCCTCCCTGGACCGGAAACAAGCATCCTAGGACCCGTTTCGGGTTTCACCCCTCTTCAGCCAGGATAGCTTGATTCCAGTAGCACAGTGAGCCCAGGACCCACGTCTGGGCATACCTGGCGCATTTAGGGCGAGAAAGCAAAAGACACACAATTGATGGACGGAATGCAGAACAAATCAAAACATTCACCCCAGTCAAGAGATCTGGGTTAAATCCATCATTCTTTTGCTCACCATGCCACCCCAGTTTAGACCTGGCCATATGCAAATCAGTCTTGACCCTGTGCCTCATGGGAACAGTCCAGCCCGAACTGCCAAGCCAGGTCCTCCCTGGACCGGAAACAAGTATCTTAGGACCGGTTTTGGGGTTTCACCCCTCTTCAGCCAGGATAGCTTGATTCCAGTGGCACAGTGAGCCCAGGACCCACGTCTGGGCATACCTGGCGCATTTAGGGCGAGAAAGCAAAAGACACACAATTGATGGACGGAATGCAGAACAAATCAAAACATTCACCCCCAGTCAAGAGATCTGGGTTAAATCCATCATTCTTTTGCTCACCAGGCCACCCCAGTTTAGACCTGGCCATATGCAAATCAGTCTTGACCCTGTGCCTCATGGGAACAGTCCAGCCTGAACTGCCAAGCCAGGTCCTCCCTGGACCAGAAACAAGCATCCTAGGACCGGTTTCTTCAGCCAGGATAGCTTGATTCCAGTGGCACAGTGAGCTCTGGACCCACGTCTGGGCATACCTGGCACATTTAGGGCAAGAAAGCAAAAGACACACAATTGGTGGACGGAATGCAGAACAAATCAAAACATTCACCCCCAGTCAAGAGATCTGGGTTAAATCCATCATTCTTTTGCTCACCAGGCCACCCCAGTTTAAACCTGGCCATATGCAAATCAGTCTTGACCCTGTGCCTCATGGGAACAGTCCAGCCCAAACTGCCAAGCCAGGTCCTCCCTGGACCGGAAACAAGCATCCTAGGACGCGTCTCGGGTTTCACCCTCTTCAGCCAGGATAGCTTGATTCCAGTGGCACAGTGAGCCCAGGACCCACGTCTGGGCATACCTGGCGCATTTAGGGCGAGAAAGCAAAAGACACACAATTGATGGACGGAATGCAGAACAAATCAAAACATTCACCCCCAGTCAAGAGATCTGGGTTAAATCCATCATTCTTTTGCTCACCATGCCACCCCAGTTTAGACCTGGCCATATGCAAATCAGTCTTGACCCTGTGCCTCATGGGTACAGTCCAGCCCGAACTGCCAAGCCAGGTCCTCCCTGGACGGGAAACAAGCATCCTAGGACCGGTTTCGGGTTTCACCCCTCTTCAGCCAGGATAGCTTGATTCCAGTGGCACAGTGAGCCCAGGACCCACGTCTGGGCATACCTGGCGCATTTAGGGCGAGAAAGCAAAAGACACACAATTGATAGACGGAATGCAGAACAAATCAAAACATTCACCCCCACTCAAGAGATCTGGGTTAAATCCATCATTCTTTTGCTCACCATGCCACCCTAGTTTAGACCTGGCCATATGCAAATCAGTCTTGACCCTGTGCCTCATGGGAACAGTCCAGCCCGAACTGCCAAGCCAGGTTCTCCCTGGACTGGAAACAAGCATCCTAGGACCGGTTTCGGGGTTTCACCCCTCTTCAGCCAGGATAGCTTGATTCCAGTGGCACAGTGAGCCCAGGACCCACGTCTGGGCACACCTGGCACATTTAGGGCGAGAAAGCAAAAGACACACAATTGATGGACGGAATGCAGAACAAATCAAAACATTCACCCCCAGTCAAGAGATCTGGGTTAAATCCATCATTCTTTTGCTCACCATGCCACCCCAGTTTAGACCTGGCCATATGCAAATCAGTTTTGACCCTGTGCCTCATGGGAACAGTCCAGCCCGAACTGCCAAGCCTGGTCCTCCCTGGACCGGAAACAAGCATCCTAGGACCGGTTTCGGGGTTTCACCCCTCTTCAGCCAGGATAGCTTGATTCCAGTGGCACAGTGAGCCCAGGACCCACGTCTGGGCATACCTGGCGCATTTAGGGCGAGAAAGCAAAAGACACACAATTGATGGACGGAATGCAGAACAAATCAAAACATTCACCCCCAGTCAAGAGATCTGGGTTAAATCCATCATTCTTTTGCTCACCATGCCACCCCAGTTTAGACCTGGCCATATGCAAATCAGTCTTGACCCTGTGCCTCATGGGAACAGTCCAGCCCGAACTGCCAAGCCAGGTCCTCCCTGGACGGAAACAAGCATCCTAGGACCCGTTTCGGGGTTTCACCCCTCTTCAGCCAGGATAGCTTGATTCCAGTAGCACAGTGAGCCCAGGACCCACGTCTGGGCATACCTGGCGCATTTAGGGCGAGAAAGCAAAAGACACACAATTGATGGACGGAATGCAGAACAAATCAAAACATTCACCCCAGTCAAGAGATCTGGGTTAAATCCATCATTCTTTTGCTCACCATGCCACCCCAGTTTAGACCTGGCCATATGCAAATCAGTCTTGACCCTGTGCCTCATGGGAACAGTCCAGCCCGAACTGCCAAGCCAGGTCCTCCCTGGACCGGAAACAAGCATCTTAGGACCGGTTTCGGGTTTCACCCTCTTCAGCCAGGATAGCTTGATTCCAGTGGCACAGTGAGCCCAGGACCCACGTCTGGGCATACCTGGCGCATTTAGGGCGAGAAAGCAAAAGACACACAATTGATGGACGGAATGCAGAACAAATCAAAACATTCACCCCCAGTCAAGAGATCTGGGTTAAATCCATCATTCTTTTGCTCACCAGGCCACCCCAGTTTAGACCTGACCATATGCAAATCAGTCTTGACCCTGTGCCTCATGGGAACAGTCCAGCCTGAACTGCCAAGCCAGGTCCTCCCTGGACCGGAAACAAGCATCCTAGGACCGGTTTCGGGGTTTCACCCCTCTTCAGCCAGGATAGCTTGATTCCAGTGGCACAGTGAGCCCAGGACCCACGTCTGGGCATACCTGGCGCATTTAGGGTGAGAAAGCAAAAGACACACAATTGATGGACGGAATGCAGAACAAATCAAAACATTCACCCCCAGTCAAGAGATCTGGGTTAAATCCATCATTCTTTTGCTCACCATGCCACCCCAGTTTAGACCTGGCCATATGCAAATCAGTCTTGACCCTGTGCCTCATGGGAACAGTCCAGCCCAAACTGCCAAGCCAGGTCCTCCCTGGACCGGAAACAAGCATCCTAGGACCGGTTTCGGGGTTTCACCCCTCTGCAGCCAGAATAGCTTGATTCCAGTGGCACAGTGAGCCCAGGACCCACGTCTGGGCATACCTGGCGCATTTAGGGTGAGAAAGCAAAAGACACACAATTGATGGACGGAATACAGAACAAATCAAAACATTCAAATATTGCAAATAATATAGGATTTTTATTGAGTCTGGTGTGGTTGAAGAGACTACGGCGAATGTATGTAATAGCCCTATTCTTCCTATCCTTAAAAAAGCCCCCTTGGATTCCCCTGATGCCCACCCTGATGTTTATCGCTTTGTGATTGACCTCAGAGAGGTTAATAAGATCGTAGTTCCCCAATATCCTGTGGTTCCCGACATTACCGCAATCTTAACAATGATTCCCCCGTCAGCGAAATTTTTCTCTGTAATTGATTTGAAAAATGCTTTCTTCAGCATACCAATTCATGCAGACAGCCGATATCTGTTTGGCTTCAGTATAGCCGGTCGGAGATTTAGATTTTGTCGTGCTCCACAAGGCTATACTGAAAGCCCCAGTATTTACAGCCAAGCATTGAAAGCTCAATTGGATTCTTTGGAGCTTCCCCCTGGTAATGTGCTGTTGCAGTATGTTGATGACCTCCTTATTGCTTCGGACAATGAGGACGGTTACAAAGACGCCACTGTTAAATTATTGTTGCATCTGGCACATCACGGACACAAGGTGTTGCTTTCCAAATTTCAGTATTGTCGACAGGAGGTCACCTATTTAGGTCACCTACTGTCGAAGGAGGGACGCAGACTAACACCTGAGCGCATAGCTATCATCACTAATATGTCTATCCCTAGAACCCAACGCGAGGTACGCGTGTTCATAGGGATAACATCGTATTGTCGGCATTGGATCCCTAACTACTCCCTACTAACAAAGCCCCTTCTTTACCTGACCACAAAAGATGTGCATGAACCCTTGCCTTGGACACCTGCATGCCAGCAAGCTTTTGAGCAACTAAAGACTGCGCTGTGCTCTGCTCCTGTGCTTGGTACTCCTGATTACCAGAAGCCTTTTGTACTCTACGTGCATGAGGTGGACGGTTGCGCGCTTTCTGTTCTAACACAGGGTTTCGGTGGTAAGCAGAGACCCTGCGCCTATTTCTCTGCCATGCTAGACAATGTCGCCAGAGCGCTCCCGAGCTGTCTGAGAGCTGCCGCGGCGGTGGCAGTGTCTATCAGACCATTGGCAGGGCTTGTCCTTGATACTGCTCTCACGGTGATGGTACCCGACGCTGTGGATACACTGTTGAATAAGACAAAAATGCAGTACCTTACTAGTGCGCATTTGACTGGCTATGAACTGACTCTATTTGCTCCGCACATTACCATCAAAAGATGTGCTACTCTGAACCCAGCCACGTTACTACCCCTCCCTTCGGGAGAAAAGGGCAATGATGTCCATGATTGTTTATTTTGGACTGAGGAAGAAACGAAGGGATGGGTAGACCTGACTGATGTTCCCTTATCTGAACCCCAAGGGGAACTATATGTTGATGTCTCTTGTTTCAAGTTACCAGATGGCACCACCACCACAGCCTATGCAATAACAACGTTGCACACTGTAGTTGAGACATCCCGTATCCCACACCAATCTGCCCAAGCTGCGGAGTTGGTTGCCCTTCTCAGGGCTTGTGAGTTAAGTGAGGGACTGGCGGTTAATATTTACACTGACAGCCAGTACGCCTTTGGGGTGGCCCATAATTTTGGGCGCCTCTGGGCGGAGAGGGGGTTCTTGACTTCGCATGGATTCCGCATTCAGAACGGGCCATTGATACATAGATTGCTGTCCGCATTGACACTTCCCAGTAAGTTATCAATAGTGAAATGTAGCGCTCATAAGGCTATTACAGATCATGTGGGGAGGGGAAATGCTTTCGCAGATCAGACAGCTAAGGAGACAGCTCGATCAAAGATGACACAAATGTTGGTGGCAGGTCCCGCGAGGTGTGTCCCAGACAATGGAATGTTCGAGGACACGGAGAATGTCAGGGAAATCCAGGGTAAGGCAACCCTAGAGGAGTTAGCAATGTGGGAGGAGAGAACAGGTCGTTTGGATGAGGATGGGTGTTGGACTGACTTGTCAGGGAAGCAGCGATGGTTGCTGCCTAATTCGTATGTGCTCCCTGTTGTGACTATGGCCCATGGCCCGGCGCACATTAGTGCTAAAGGAATATGCAAGTTGCTGGATCCAGTATGGCAGAATGATAATATCGCTAAGGCAGCCACGCATCTAGTGAAGCATTGTATCATTTGTCTGAAACATAACCCCCTGAAAGGTACCCCTACACCTTCTGGTAATTTCGCACCGCCTTCCTTCCCTTTCGAGGTTCTCCAGATGGATTTCATCGAAATGGAACGGGTGAATAACTTGAAGTATGTGCTAGTAGTAATCTGCGCATTCAGTAAATGGATTGAGGCTTACCCCACTAAAGAGAAGACAGCTATGGTGATGGCAAAGGCACTTCTAAAAGAGTACTTCCCGCGCTATGGATTGCCACGCGTGATCTGGAGTGAAAACGGAAGTCACTTTAATGCAAAAGTCATTGAATTGGTGTGCACAGGTTTGCATATTAAACAGAAGTTTCATGCAGCGAATCACCCCCAGTCAGCAGGCCTGGTTGAGAAGTACAACGGTACTCTCAAACTGAAGTTGGCAAAAATTCAAGAAAGCACAGGACTAAAATGGCCGGATGCATTACTCCTGGCGTTATTTTCTACCAGAGCGACAGCGCATTCTAGAACAGGGTTGTCCCCCTACGAGGTGGTCTTTGGATGCCCTGCTAATGTTTGGGGCATCCCCAGACCCAAGCGCTTTTCCGAGATAGAGTACCCCTTGCTTGTAGACTACCTGTATGAATTGTCTAAAGATTTTCGTTTTCTTCATCATCAGATACAAGCCACGTTGCAGCCAGTACCAGAGGGGCCCGGGCATTGCATACAGCCCGGCGAATATGTGCTAATAAAAAATTTCCAGCGAAAGAACAGCCTGGAGCCGAGGTGGAAAGAGCCAGTGATCATGTTACTTGCCACCAGAACAGCTGTCAAGGTTAACGGCAGAAAGCACTGGATTCATGCGTCTCATGTGAAACGGGTGCCTCTCCCGCTTCCGTATGACCGCTGGGTCAACGAAGGCATCGGTGTATTAGACTAGGGTGAACAACACTGGTGCACTGCCCTGGACACTGGACAGGATAGCTGAGGGCATTGGCCCAGGAGGGAGGGTGCCCTATCCTGAAAGAAGAAGGATTTGTTTTTTCTGCAAGGGTTGCGATCGCGCAGCTCCTCCGTGAGAGTGCTTCATAGCACCGTCGTTGATGAACAATAGGAGCCTGCCAGTGAGGCTCTAAACGGACACTGGGTGATTTGTGCCCCCTGGTACTGTAGTTGCAATAAGTGGCTCTAGCCTGTGAATTTTTCTTTCTCTTTTTGACACCTATAAATTGCCTTTGAAGTTGTACAAATGTATCCCTTTGGCCGTCCTATCCCTGATGAGGAGCAGCCCTTTGCGGCTCCGCGTCCTACTCCAAATGATCCTATTTGGTCCTCTTGGTCCACTAAGAGTAAAGTAGTGTTTGTTGCCATAATTTTGCTTTCCTTGCTAGTTGTATTTGGGGTGGTTTGGTACCTGGAGGAACAACATCCTGTGCACACCTTGATAGGGACTACCCCGGTTCCAGCAGAGCACTCGTTTGTTACATTGGCCCCACATAAGGAGAGACATAGACAGACTTATGCACAAAATGCTTTCGTTCAGATGCTTCATCAGGTACACAGTACTACTAATGCCACAAATTGTTGGGTGTGTAGGCTACTTCCCTCAGTTATGCATAAAAATGACTTGCTAGTATCATTGCCCCTGTCATATTTAGGTAGCTGTGAAGCGTGGTTCCAACTGCTCTCTATGGTATACATGCATTATCATGCTGACGCAATGAAAATGGTACAAGCTGACTATGAAGCAGTGGTGGAATATATAGTGGTGCATCAGGGGTATACACCCGGACCAGATGGCAAGGAGGGTACCCTGCACCCCGATGCCTGTATGAATAAATTCGAAGACCATGAGAATGTCACTTGGTTGCAAAATGAATAGCTAGATTTCCAAGGATTTAATGTCACCAAATACTTTAAATGTTTCCAGGAGCGCAATATTACTGAGGACAAAGCCATGCCTGTCCCTGTGATCAACTCAACAGCTAGTTTCTGTGTTGAAGGCACAGGGAACATTTCGGTGGGATGGAGTCATTGTAACTACACATACCGATTGAACACTACTAGCAGTCCACCTTTGCTTACACCTCCGAATGTATACTTCATCTGTGGGGAGCAGGCTTATACATGGCTTCCAAGAGGGTGGTCTGGCCAGTGTTATGTTTCTTTTCTCTTGCCTCCCGTTTATATTGCACCGTCCAGTTATCACAGGGATCATAGATTACAGCGTAGGGATCTCCAGGTACACCGAGTCAGGAGAGTTGTCAATTTAGACCAGTAGCGGCTCCCCGAGGGAGTGCTGCGGGCGGGAGAGGGGCAGGGTGGGGGGTAGTAAACTCCAGAATACGGCCAAATGGAGTTGAGTAACTAAATAAATAAATAAAACTAATTACATTGCGCGCGCTGCAACACCAAATCGGCGATGCAGCGCGCAATGTAATTCGTTTTATTTATTTATTTAGTTACTCAACTCCGCTCGGCCGTATTCCGGAGTTTGCTACCCCCACCCCACCCTGCCCCTCCCCACCCTCCCCTGCCACCGCCCACCGCCCCGCAGCACTCCCTCGAGGAGCCGCTACTGATTCAGACGATATTGATACATCCTTGCAGCAATTTACCGACATCATGAAGGGCATTGCGCCGTTCTGGGGTCCCATGTTCAATAGCCGTAATATTCGTCGCCTTGCTAGAGTAGTTGAGGGACTCATTAATACTACTGCCAGTATACTGACTAATATTACAGTCAAGCTTCAGGCTACGAGGCTCGTTTCTCTTCAAAACAGGATGGTTTTAAACGTCATCCTGGCTGATAGGGGTGGAGCCTGTTGCGTCATAGGCAGCAGCTGCTGTGTGTATATTCCTGATAGTGCCCCTACTGTATACTCCGCAATACAGAAATTGCACCGACTCGCCTCAGACATCCACCAAGACAATAGTTCATGGTCACTCACTGGGTGGTTCTGGGGTCTAGTGGCATCATGGGGTTGGAAAATATTACTTGTCCTACTAGCAATTGCAGGAGTAATTTTTACCTGTTGCCTATGCATTAATTGCCTTCCAGCCTGTTGCACTTATTGTATGATTAAAATAATTCCTACCCCTACTTTTCCAAGAAGTGATAACAAAATTTCTGTCATGATGATGCAGGAAATTCAAGATATTATGCTAATAGATGAGGGCATCTTCGAATATTAGGTGCCCTCAATGTTAATGCCTTGCTTATTTCCCCCTGTAACATGCGTGACTTTGGGTATTCCTCTTCTCCCTTAGAATTGTAAAGACCCTACCGGATAGCAATAAAGCATTTATCCACCCATGCTACAAGGAGGGTCTGTTAGATTTTAAATTCCCATCCCTGCAATGTATTCCTTTCACGTTCTATTAGGTTAGCAATGTGTGGCTAAATAGATGCCAGTCGTATTACGTTATGTAACCCACTGAGTTATCCGTGTAATGTGCAGGCTTCAGTTGGCGAATGCGACTCCATTTTGTTTCTTGTAATCCTTATTAGGCTGCTCAGACTGTGCCCGAGTTAGGCCTCATGGCCCGTAATGCTTGCCTCAGCAGAACACTGTATTTCGCTAATGTTTTTTCTTTCTGTCCAAGGCTGTTTTCCGACCTGCTAATGAGGAGACGATTCAGCTTTCACATATCAATCTGAGTGTGTAGTTCTGTTCCCACGTTAGGAGACGCTGAGACCCAGCGCAGTGGCCTTGGGTTTCTGATAACATGTACCCATCTGGCAGGTGTTAGCTCATTTCCCAGTGCCTCCTTTGTTCATGTTCTGCCCCGGCTGGTAGTTTTCCATGGTGGGCGGGGTCGGAGGCTTTTGGGGAAGAATGATTACTCACTGTGGAGCGGGGGAAGTCAGTCCCTCGGCAGACATCTTAGGGTGCAGGTCATGATGGACTCCTCTGCAGAGCATTCATAATAAACATGTAAGTTTGTATTCTCTACTGTCTGACCGACTCTTCATTTTTGGGAAGGCATAGCAGGTGGTTGTGAGAAAACCCGAGTGGCCCTAGCGGGCCACTTCCTTCACAGTGGTTGCATGATCTTGCAGTATTTCACCCCAAGCATGGTCATGTAGTTATGAAATTCCCAGCCCTAAAAAGGCAGGTCATTGTCCATCTTTCACTGGTTGAGGACACAACTGAAAGGGTAACAATATTTTCCAGTTTGATTTGCACTATTTCAACCACAGGAAATTTTGGCTAAGTGTCTATCATCACAAGGAGTTGTTTACCACCTGGAAAAGTGCAGAAATCTGCACTCACAGTTTTCCATGCTGCTGAGCAGGGCTCCTCGGTGGCCAATCGCACTGGTAGTTCTGGACCTCCAGTAGCCTGGTACCATAGACATGCTCTTATCTCTTGCTCCACCTGTGCCCATATCAGGATACCAAAGTTTCTCTCTTAGTTTTTACTATGCCCCGATGCCCAACGTGCACTAGCTGGTTGACTTGGCCATGGAGAACCCTCGGAACAACAATGTGTGATCCCTTTCTGTCATGATGATGCAGGAAATTCAAGATATTATGCTAATAGATGAGGGCATCTTCGAATATTAGGTGCCCTCAATGTTAATGCCTTGCTTATTTCCCCTGTAACATGCGTGACTTTGGGTATTCCTCTTCTCCCTTAGAATTGTAAAGACCCTACCGGATAGCAATAAAGCATTTATCCACCCATGCTACAAGGAGGGTCTGTTAGATTTTAAATTCCCATCCCTGCAATGTATTCCTTTCACGTTCTATTAGGTTAGCAATGTGTGGCTAAATAGATGCCAGTCGTATTACGTTATGTAACCCACTGAGTTATCCGTGTAATGTGCAGGCTTCAGTTGGCGAATGCGACTCCATTTTGTTTCTTGTAATCCTTATTAGGCTGCTCAGACTGTGCCCGAGTTAGGCCTCATGGCCCGTAATGCTTGCCTCAGCAGAACACTGTATTTCGCTAATGTTTTTTCTTTCTGTCCAAGGCTGTTTTCCGACCTGCTAATGAGGAGACGATTCAGCTTTCACATATCAATCTGAGTGTGTAGTTCTGTTCCCACGTTAGGAGACGCTGAGACCCAGCGCAGTGGCCTTGGGTTTCTGATAACATGTACCCATCTGGCAGGTGTTAGCTCATTTCCCAGTGCCTCCTTTGTTCATGTTCTGCCCCGGCTGGTAGTTTTCCATGGTGGGCGGGGTCGGAGGCTTTTGGGGAAGAATGATTACTCACTGTGGAGCGGGGGAAGTCAGTCCCTCGGCAGACATCTTAGGGTGCAGGTCATGATGGACTCCTCTGCAGAGCATTCATAATAAACATGTAAGTTTGTATTCTCTACTGTCTGACCGACTCTTCATTTTTGGGAAGGCATAGCAGGTGGTTGTGAGAAAACCCGAGTGGCCCTAGCGGGCCACTTCCTTCACAGTGGTTGCATGATCTTGCAGTATTTCACCCCAAGCATGGTCATGTAGTTATGAAATTCCCAGCCCTAAAAAGGCAGGTCATTGTCCATCTTTCACTGGTTGAGGACACAACTGAAAGGGTAACAATATTTTCCAGTTTGAATTGCACTATTTCAACCACAGGAAATTTTGGCTAAGTGTCTATCATCACAAGGAGTTGTTTACCACCTGGAAAAGTGCAGAAATCTGCACTCACAGTTTTCCATGCTGCTGAGCAGGGCTCCTCGGTGGCCAATCGCACTGGTAGTTCTGGACCTCCAGTAGCCTGGTACCATAGACATGCTCTTATCTCTTGCTCCACCTGTGCCCATATCAGGATACCAAAGTTTCTCTCTTAGTTTTTACTATGCCCCGATGCCCAACGTGCACTAGCTGGTTGACTTGGCCATGGAGAACCCTCGGAACAACAATGTGTGATCCCTTCTGCAAGACTCCGCACTTTGATTTGTGAGAAACCCCTTGTGGTGCCATTAATAGTGCCTTGTGCCTATGGTACATCCCCTTCCTGGGGAACAGGCCCACTCATGTCCACCAGTTGTCAGCAGCATATGCAGTCAGTGCTGAGATAATCCCCTTCTCTCTTTCTTCCCCTATTTCAATTTTCAACACCGCTTATTTACCAGGGAAACCAGTGGCTTGTGGGTACAGAGTTACACTGTCAATGATACTAAAGTCAGGTGGCCAGTTTGCTGGCCTGCTTCTGCTCTCTCACTCAATGACGAAATGCGCCTCTTTTCAATTTCAGGCCAAGGGGCCTCTCACCTGATTCACCGCTTTCTTGGATGTTGGCTGTCTTTTAGGCCACAGAAAGTCTCTCACTGTGTAGTTTGACAGTCGCACCAGCCACATGACTCCACAAGAACCGCCCCAGCTACAGGAAGCAAGACCTGAACACTACAAGCACCGGCTCGGTTCTGATTTAGCCGAACACTGAGCGCCCCTCCTTCATGGGGGTTGTAGTACAAAGGCCTACATGCTCTAGCTCAGTGGTTCCCAAACGTTTGACTCCTGAGGACCCCTAGTAAGTAACTACTGGAAGCCGGGGACCCCCCAAGCAATTTGTACTATTTAAATTTCAAACATTAAAACAGTAATTCGTGAAAAATACACAAACACGTGCACACCAAACACATACTCTTATAGATTTTATTATTTTATATTGAAAAAATTTGCAAAAATCTAAAGATTTTAATGGGAAGGTTGGTGCTACACCTCGGCGACTAACTTTTCAATGTTTGCTTTTATTTCGCGGTATGAGGCTCCTGCTCCTACCAGGGCCGTACAGGAAACCCAAAGCAGCCCTGACAAATGTTGTCAGACCAGTCCCTGTACGGTGCGCACCAGGTGCAGCGAGTGAGCCTGACCACTACAAAGGGAGCTTTGGGGGCTCTCCCCCCAAGAAAATATGGGGAAAATGGTGCATTCCACATACATTTGTCATTCTATATTGAATTGCATTAGCTTTTAAAGCCCAGTAAATCATGACCTTACTGTGTACCAGGATACAACGATCTTTGTTGGCGCTCTTCAGTGATTCCGTCACTATCACCCTCCAACAGTGCCTCTTATCTCTCCATAGCCCCTCTTTCACATGTATTGCATTTGTTCTACCATACCAGTGTAGGGCAGAGACAATGAATAATACATGTGTAAATCAGTGTATAGAAAAGGGGACTTCAAGGTGTGGGATTCACATGTCATCTATACTGGTAGGCATTTTTAAGAGTGCTTGGTCTGGAGAAGCACAAACTCAGGATTCAGAACATAACACAGTGGTTAGCATTGATGTTAATCATAAGAATTTATTTTTTCCCAAATAAACCTTTATTAGCAGCATCAGGATAATGAAAGACTGAGAGAAAGCATAACTTACGAACTTGTATCATGCAGTTTGAATGAACCTCTTTGATGGCAGTTCATAGCTCACTGTGCTAATTTACGATTGTAACTTATGAACTGCACAGTAACAACAGAAGCTCTGTGACAAAAGCAGTAACCCACTGAGCTATGTACATAAATTGTTTTTTTAAATGCATGGTACACGGTCTTTGCAGTAGGCATATTAAACCTCTGCGCTTTCTTAGAGGAGTCAAAGCTGCCACTAAACAAAACTCCCATCTCTCTCCAGCAGGCACATTAATCACCGGAGTTATCTTGACACTTTTATTGTTGCTTTGAAAACTGCTGATTATACAAGGAACTTTGCAGTGCTTTTAAAACTGCTGCCTGCGGACCCCCTGGGAATGTGTCACGGACTCCTAGGGGTCCACGGACCCCAGTTTGGGAACCACTCTAGCTGACTGCAGGCCTGCTCAGGCCTACAACCTCTACAGGCCATGCTCAGAATCACTTTAATCGGTGACTTTACTGGGCGTAAACAGTGCAACTTTGCACTGACATATGTGACCTAATAATATTTTGTTAACGTTTTATTAAGCTATTCAGGGGTTTGTTTTCCTTAGCTCTGTTTGTAAATTCAGGCAAATCAGTGACTGACTGATGCAGTGCATTTCAGTTAGCAGGGCTTAGTTGTTGATAAAATTTGCAACTTGCAGTGCAAATGGAGACAATTGTATCTGTAGAACTGTATTCTAGATTAAACACATGTGGGTTTGGATTAGTGCATTTGTATAGCCAAAACTGCAGATTAGCTAACAAACGTACCTCAGCACAAACACAGGAAGAAAGTATACATTTTGGCATTGGTGGCCTGTCAATATGCTTATCTGTTTATTTATCTCCCTGATTGAACGTCGAGCCATAATGTAATTGATTAAATGAACATACTGGGCTACTTTGTGACTGCACTGGTATTTGAATCAGAGGCACCAATGGTTGCACACAATTATTGGATAGTCAATGTCTGTGTCAATGTCTGTGTGAAATTAAATCAGATGTAGAATCGATTTGACTTATAAACAAAGCTGTGATTTCCCTACACCAGCTGTTTTTACCACGTGGTTAGCAGACCACTTAAGGTTTGCAACAGCTACTCAGTTGGTTCGTGACTATTCCAAGCATTAGCAAAGCCAATAGGTCTCGCCCATTCAAGAGCTATTGGCTTTGGAAATGTGGTTTTGCCATGTTGTACACCAGTGTAGGTGCTGTTTAGCATGGCTAAAAGTTAGTTGTGTGGAGTGTCCTAGAGTGGAGTGGGGGGCGTAGAGTGTCATAGACTGAGTTTGTTGGAGTAGAGTGTCATAGAGTGGAGTAGGAGGAGTAGAGTGTCATAAATTTAGTAGAGGAGAGTTCAGTGGTTCAGTGGCAGAGAGTGTGGTAGAGTGCAGTGTTGTAGAGTGGAGAGATGTAGATTGGAGTGGAGTTGAGTTGAGCGGAGTGGTGGGGGTGGAATAGGGTGGAGTGGGTTGGGGTGGATTGAGGTTGTGGGCTGGATTGGACAGGACTAGATTGGGGTGTACTAGATTGGATTGAGCGCATTGGGGTGGATTGGAGTGGGTGGACTTGATGGGGTGGATTGGTTTGGAGTGGGGTGGCTTGAAATGGGATGAGTTGGAATGGATTGGGTTGGATTGTAGTGGGGTGGATTAGATTGGTTTGGGGTGGGGTGGATTGGATTGGGTGGGGTGAATTGGATTATAGTAGGCTGGTTTGGAGAGGGGTGAATTAGAGAGCAGTGGAGGGGTTGGATTGGACTGGGCTGGATTGGAGTGGTGTGGATTGGATTGGAGGGGATTGGGGTGGACTGGAGTGGATTGGGGTGGATTAGAGTGTGGTGAATTGGACTGGAGTGGGGTGAATTGGACTGGAGTGGGGTGGATTGGACTGGAGTGTGGTGGGCTGGATGGATTGGACTGAGTGGGGTGGACTGAACTAGGGTGGAATGGTTTGGATTGGTGTCATGTGGGATGGATTGGAGAAGAGTGGGGTGAATTGGACTGCAGTGTAGTGGGGAGGATTGGATGGAGTAGATTCGTTTGGAGTGAGGTAAATGAAATGTGGTGGGGTGTGGTGGATTGGATTGGGGTGGGGTGGAGTGGACAGGAGTGGTGTGGATTGGAGAGGAGTGGGGTGAGGTGAGGTGGATTGGAGTGGGATGGGTGGATTGGATTGCAGTGTGATGGATTGCATTGTAGTGGGGTGGACTGGAGTGGGGTGAATTGGAGTGGGGTGGGTTGGATGGCGTGGCAGTGAGGTGGATTGAAGTGGAGTAGATTGGATTGCAGTGGGGTGGATTGGATTGGGTTGGATTGAGGTGGATTGGATTGGGATGGGGTGAACTAAATTGGGGTGGGTGGATTGGATTGAGGTGGATTGGTTGTGGTGGGGTGGATTGTAGTAGGGTAGATTGGATTGAGGTGGATTGGTTTGGTGTGGGGTGGATTGGATTGGAGTAGATTGGATTGGAGTGGGGGAAATGGATTGGGGTGAGATCGATTGGATTTGGGTGAGGTGGATTGGATTGGAGTGGGCTGGATTGCTATGGAGTGGGGTGGATTGCTGTGGATTGGAGTTTAGCAGATTGTTTTGGATTGGAGTGGGGCATATTGTTTTGGATTGGAGTGAGGCAGACTGGAGTGGGGATCATTGTTTTGAATTGGAGTGGGGCAGATTGTTTTGGATTGGGTCCAATTGTTTTGGATTGGAGCGGTGCAGATTGTTTTGGTTTGGAGTGGGACAGATTGTTTTGGATTTTTAGTGGGGTGGATTGTGGTGGATTAAATTGGAATGGGGTGGATTGGGGAGGGAGTGGGGTGGATTGTATTGGAGTGAATTCAATAGGATGGAGTGGGGTAGATTGGATTAGGCTGGATTGGGGTGGATTGGAGTGGGGTGGATTGTGGTGGATTATAGTGGGGTGAATTGGGATGGAATGGGTGGATTGAGGTGAGGAGATTGGATTGGAGCGAATTGGAGTGGGGCAGATTTGAGTGGGGCAGATTGGAGTAGGGCAAATTGGAGTGGGGCAGGTGTGGGGTAAACTAGATTGGGGTGGGTGGATTGGATTGAGGAGGAGTGGATTAGTGTGGGGTGAATAGGGGTGAGTTGAGGTGGATTGTAGTAGGGTAGATTGGATTAGGGGTGTATTGGATTGGTGTGGGGTGGATGGGATTGTAGTGGGGAGATTGTATTGAGTGGGGGGACTGGATTGGGGAGAGGTTGATTGGATTGGGGTGAGGTGGATTGTATTGGAGTGGGGTGGATTGTTGTGGATTGGAGTGCAGCAGTTTGTTTTGGATTGGAGTGGGGCAGATTGGACTGGGGCACATTAGTTTGGATTGGAGTTGGACTGATTGGAGTGGGGCAGATTGTTTTGGATTGGAGTGGGACAGATTGTTTTGGATTGGAGTGAGGTAGAGTGTAGTATATTGGATTGGAGAGGGGTGGATTGGGTAGGGTGTGGATGGATTGAATTGAGGTAAGGTGTTTAGGATTCAAGTGGGAAAGATTGGATTGGGCTGGATTGGGGTGGATTGGATTGGAGTGGGGTGAATTGGGATGTAGTGGGTGGATTGGGGTGAGGTGGATTGGATTGGAGTAGGACAAATTGGAGTGGGGTGGATAGGAGTGTGGTAGATTGGAATGTGGCAGATTAGAGTGTGACAGATTGTTTTAGTTGGAGAGGAGCAGATTGGAGTGGGGCAGATTGGAGTGTGGCAGACTGTTTTGGATTGGAGTGGGGTGGATTGGAGTGGGGCAGACTGAAGAAGGGCAGACTGGTTTGGGCAGATTGGTTTTGAATGGAGTGAGGCAGATTGAAGGCGAATGGATTGGTGTGGGGCAGATTGTTTTGGATTGGAGTGGGGCAGATTGTAGTGGAGTGGATTAGAGTGGGCAGATTATTTTGGAGTGGGGAGAATAGGACTGGGGCAGATTGGAGGGGGCAAATTCTTTTGGATTGGAGCTGGGCAGATTATTTTTGATTGGAGTGTGGCATATTGTTTTGGATTGGAGTGGGGCAGTTTTTTTAATTGAGAGGGTCAGATTGCTTTGGACTGGCGTGGGGAAGACTGTTTTGGATTGGAGTGGGGCAGATTGTTTTGGGTTAGAGTGGGGCAGATTGTTTTGGATTGGAGTGGGGCAGATTGTTTTGGATTGGAGTGGGGGGGATTGTGGTGGATTGGATTGGAGTAGGGTGGATTGGGGAGGGAGTGGGGTGGATTGGATTGGAATAAATTCAAGAGGATAGGAGTCGGGTAGATTGCTTTTGTGCTGGATTGGGGTGGATTGTAGTGGGGTGGATTGTGGTGGATTGTAGTGGGGTGGTTTGGGGTGGGGCGGATTGGAGTGGCACAGATTGGAGTGGGGTAAATTGGAGTGGGGCAGATTGGACTGGGGCATATTGGAGTGAGGTGGATTGGAATGGGATGGATTGGAATGGGGCAGATTGGAGTGGGCAGATAGTTTTATTGGAGTGGGGCAGATTGGAGCAGTGCAGATTGGAGTGGGCAGGTTGTTGTGGATTAGAGTGGGGCAGATTGGAGTGGGTGGATAAGAGTGGAGCAGATTGGAGTGTGTTGGAGTGGAGTGGGGCAGACTGTTTTGAATGAATGAATGAAGTAATTTATTGTGAGCAACAATTACCCAGAGGCGTCTTAAATCAAATTGTTTTAAATTGGAGTGTGGCATATTGGAGGGGACCAGATTGTTTTGGATTGAGTAGGGCTGATTGTTTTGGATTGGAGTGGGGCAGATTGTTTTGGATTGGAGTGGGGCAGATTGTCTTGGATTGGAATGGGGCAGATTAGAGTAGGGCAGACTTTTGGATTGAAGTGGGGCAGATTGTTTTAGATTGGAGTGGGGTGGATCAGAGTGGGCAGATTGTTTGCGATTGGAGTGGGGCAGATTGCTTTGCAGTGAGGCAGATTGTTTTGTATTGGAGTGGGGCAGATTATTTCATATTGGATTGGGGCAGGTGTTTTTAGATTAGAGTGGGGCGGATTGTTTTGGATTGGAGTGGGGCAGATTGGATGGATGCAGAGTGTTTTAGATTGAAGTGGGGCAGATTGATTTTGATTGGAGTAGGGAAAAGAAGAGTGGGCCAGACTGTTTTGGATTGGAGTGGGGCAGATTGGAGTGGGGCAGACTGTTTTGGATTGGAGTGGGGCAGATTGTTTTGGATTGGAGTGGGGCAGACTGGAGTGGGGCAGATTGTTTTGGATTGGGATGGGGCAGATTTTTGTGGATTGGAGTGAGGCAGATTGGAGCGGGGCAGTTTGTTTTGGACTGGAGTGGGGCAGATTGTTATGGAGTGGAGAAAATTGTTTTGGATTGGAGTGGGGCAGATTGGAGTACGGAAGATTGGAGTGGGGCAGATTGTTTTAGATTGGAGTGGGGCAATTGATTGTATTGGGGTGGGTTGGAAGGACTGGGGTGTGGTGGAGTGGATTGGATTTGGGGTGAGAGGTTTGGATTGAAGTGGGGTGGATTAGATTGGTCTGGGGTGGATTTGATTGGTATGGGGTGAGGCTGGGTGGATTGGCGTGGATTGGAATAGGGCGGATCGGAGTGGGGTGGATTAGGGTGTCCTGTACAATTGTGTTAAAGCTTCTTTTCAGCAGTTATACATAAGAAAGAAACAATGGTGCTTTGCAGTGCAAAGTGAGAAAAGAAGACTTGGAAAAATTAAAGAAAGTTAACTATGGAAAATAAGTCTTAGAAGCTTTGTAAATTCTGCTCAGCACGTTTTTGCCAGTCATACGCCTTCTGTTTGCAGGGCACTAAAAGTCAAATAAACAAAATAGTACCTCAGTCAGGTCAGGAGCAGTGGACGGGCCCTGATTAAGTTGAATCAATCAGTGCTTGGTCCCTGCTCCACCGAGAGGAACGGAAATGATGCGAGGCCTGTCTTGACAAATTACGAGACTGTAAAGCTGAGTGCCACGCAAGGCAACAAATGATATGCAACATGCTGGCTCCAAGACCTTTTCTGTATGCAAGAGTGTCTTGCAAGCGAGACGCATACGTTTAGCGCATGCTCTCACAGACTTGACCCTAAAAAGAATGAATTTTAACGGAGCAATAAAGTATAGATGAAAAAAAAGCAAAACATAAAATTGAACATTTTAAAATACTGTAAATGTGTAGACATTTGAAACTGGAGGCTGAAAATTAAGTTGGTATCCTTATTTAATCATGGGATCAGCGCAAATACTTCAGACATAATGTAGTATGGATGATTAGTAGTCTCAAATTAAGCACTAGGGGCAAAAACAGTAAGAGAGCATGAACTAACAGCAAACAAATTTTTTTAAACACATTGTAAAAAAGCCTAAACCTTCACATTAAAATTAAAAAAATGTATTCTTTTATTTTTTGTTTGGGAATTAAATATAACAATTTGTGTATCTGTTTGATGTAGATTTGTTTCTGTATTTTTGTATATAGGCTGGGGGTCCCCGCAGTGCTTAATTTGTAAAAAAACATAAGTGCCAGGGGCCGTCATCAGGAGTCCACTGCAGCTTCCATTGCCCCGTCAGCGCTGCCAATGACAGTGCCAAAAAAACTACTAACCACCACACTCATACAAGTGTGACAATTCAGACTATTCCAGGCGACCCAAAGCCATAACAATGGCTTGGGTGGCAGGTTTTAGTCATTTTTCATGTCTATCGAATTATTTTAAAAAATTGTTTTTTGGCTCATCTTTAAATATGACAAACAGAGCCACCATGTAACAGACTGTCATAAGGGCCGGTGTTAACAATTTGATGCCGGTGTCACGCACCGGAAACCACCGATTCAAATTAAGCTCAAGGTCCCCGGCTTCCAGTAGTGATTCACTCGTCGTCCCAAGAAGTCAAACACTGCTCTGCACAGAGGTGTTCTTGAAACTGGCCCGGGTGTGTTTAATATTTAATACAAAATACCAGAGTCACCTAATAGTGGTTCCAACATCCACTTTAGTCGTCCGGAACCCAATATGCCTTGTACCGGCTGCAAGTTACTTATCAGGCATGTTCACTGAAGGGCCTACTTGTATTACAGTGTTTACTCATACAGGCCACAGAAAAATAATAGCTATGAATAAAACAATGAAGCAGTGAGCTTTTCGGTTCACAGGTAAACTTTCCATGTATATGCACCTATCTTTCTAGATATCCCTATCTTTCTATACCTATTTACCTAGATCATGGCAATGCATCTACACCTATCTATGACTCTTATTTCTATTATTATCTATATACCTGCCTATATGTATGTATGTATGTATGTAAGTATGTATGTATGTATCTATCCATCTATCTATCTATCTATCTATCTATCTGTTGGACCTGGCCATAAACATTTTGCCTTTTACCCTCTACCTTTTGTGGAATTTGTTTTTGTTGGCCATAGGACTCTGTGCACTTCACAACTGCTAACTAGTGATAAAGTGCTTGTGTTCTCCCCTTTAAACATGGTAGAATTGGCTCATACCCAAAGTCCCTTGTAAAGTGGTATGCCATATAACCAGGGCCTGTAAATTAAAAGCTACCGGTGGGCCTGGAGCACTTATTGTGCCACCCACTTACGTATCTTGTTAAAACATATCCCAGGCCTGTCATTGCAGCCTGAATGCAATGTTAAACTGCCATGCCAACTTGACATTAAAACCCCCTTGCCAACCCTTAAACTCCCCTTTTATTACATATAAGTCAACCCTAAGATAGGCCCTGGGTAGCTCATAGGGCAGGGTGGTATGAAATTAAAAGGTTGGACATATACTTTTACGTTTTTCATGTCCTGGTAGTGAAAAACTCTTAAATTTGTTTTTCACTACTGTGAGCCCTACACCTCCAAAAGGATAACATTGGAAAGATTTCTTATTACATTTTATAAGATGTTAATTTCCAATTGAGAGCAGGTAGCTATGTCATGTTTGGTTTCTTCGGAATTGCAATGAAAAACCCTATTAATGGTAAAGTTGGGGTTTTTATTACAATTTTTAAAATGCCACTTTTAGAAAGTTGCCTTGGGTCAAATGACTGGATGTAACTGACAGACTTTGTAAATTCCTCACAGGCAGTCACACAATAGAGGGATTAGATGTGCCTTATTGTGCCATCTGATGGCAGCATCAGGGGGGGGAGCTGAGCAGAGCCCCACTTGCAACTGAATTGGGAGTACTCTGCCTTCACACAGAGGACCTATCACCTATCACCTTCAGTTTGTCACTGCAGTCAGATTGGAGCCAGGGCAAAGGAATCAAGAAATTCCATGCACTTCAAAGCCACTGTCTAGAAGCTTTTCCCGCCTTCCAGAAGGAGGGCGTCTGGGTATTAAAAGAGGACCTCAAACACCAACTTTTCAGTACACTTCTGGACTTGTGGACTCTGCCAGGAAGAAAGACTGCCTTGCTGCTGAAAGGACTGCCACTCTGCTGAATTGCTGCCCTGCTGGACTACTGCTTTGCTGAACTGCTGCACTGCTGTCCTCTTGACTGGGAGAGGAGAACTGAACCTGCAACTTTATTTTGAACCCAGGGCTATCAGAGTGACTCTAAGGGCTAGTCTGCTGGCCTCCTGATCTGATCTTCAGGGACATAAAAGGCTCCCCAACATCCTGCACCAGCACCTGGATCCAGATAAAGCCAGTTCCTGCTCCCCAAGCTTGCCCCTCAGGTCCTGGGCCCTTGGTGTGGCCCCAGAGAGCTATATAGATGTTTTTGGGCTCTTCACAACCCTGAATTAGCCTGTTCACACTAGGACCTTGTCGCCCACGCTGCCATTCAACATGAGGCTTTACACTACAGCATCGACCAGTCGTCGCGGACCACCAACGTAAAGCACCAGTTCTACCATTGTTGGCTTGAAAGTGTGACTTTGACCAGGTCCAGTATGACCAAATATTCTTAGTTGGAGCTTTCTGCTTTTTGGTGCTGTTCTCACTAAAAATTCATAACTCCCATTCTACTAATTGTATGTTTGTTTTATTTATTAAAATGTACTCTATTTTTCTAAATTGTTTGGGGATTTTTGTTGTGTAATGACTTAAATGTAGTTCTGTTTGTGTGCTGCATAAATACTTTACACATTGCCTCTAAGTTAAACCTGACTGCTCTATGTGCTAAGCTACCCAGGGTTAAGCACAAGTTAATTTAGTGGCTTTTTGTGGTTCACCCTACAAGGGATTGTGGCTGTTGCTTGATCTGTACCTCTGGCCCTCTCTTTATGCCTCTATGTCTCGCTCCATATTTCTCGACGTCTGTCTCTGTTCCTCACCTTTTCTCTGTCCCTCTCCCCCTCTGTTTCCGTCCCTCTCTGTCCTCCACTCTCTCAGCCCTCTGCGTTTCTCTTATTTCTCTGTTTCTGTCGTTCTTCACCTGCCCCTTAACTTCATTTCTCTCAAACTAAGTGCTTTAAATCGCAATTTCTCCCAGGATGGTCTAGGACAGGAGTGCACTCTGAGGAAAATCTGACCTTGCATCTGTAGCAACATTAGCCTAGGATGTTAAAGGCTGTGCAGTCTAGTTGTTAATTTGATGAGACAGCGAGATGGCGTGCGTTCGGGAATATTGGTTATGGTGGTATCAATCTCAAGAGATGGGTAGCTCAGTACTGGCATCACTGTCAAAGAATGGGAAGCTTGGCATTGGTGGAATTGAGAGAAGAGAAACTCAGTACTGATGTCAATGTCAGGTGATGGTGAGTGTAGCATTGGAGGCATTGAGAGGAGAAAGGAAGCCCAACGCTGGTGTTATGGGGAGAGTCAGCTCAGCCATAGAGTCAGTTTGAATGGATGGGAATCTCAGTGATCATATCAATGAGAGGTGATGGCAAGCTGGTGTCACTCTAAATTAGAAGTATTATCACTAGTAACATGGAGAAGGGAAACTTGATCTTGGCGTCACTGTGATTAGATGCAAAGCTCAGGCTAGTTGTATTATGAAAACAGAACCATGGTGTGGGAGTCACTGTGAAGAGATGTTGCTGGTGATGCTTTAAGAAGAAATGTGCTTTGAAGACTCTGTTCAGAAATATACAGCTGTCCACTATTATTAGACATAAAGTTCTATGCTCAAAGCACTAAAAGGGGAGTGCAGATTTTCAGATCGCTTGAAACTAAGGGACAGATATTGGCATAACAAAAATTAATACTAGAGTTCACAGGTTTCCAAGGGCCATGCATAACAAACACATCTACTCTAATTTTTTGCTAACATTCTGGGTCTTGTAGTCCTGACAGATTTTATTTTTTATGGGACCCAGAATACAAATCAAGGATCTGGATTGGGCTGGATGAGACATGCATGGACCATGGACACTTGAGAGCTCCCAAAATTGCTTCTTCTTTAGCTATATTCTTTGGTGGCCCCCTTTCAATCAAATTGTAAAATGTATCAATCTTGATCCATGCAAGATGTCACAGCTGCAAATAAAGCCCCACCTCCCCACCTGTCCGCAATCCGTTGAGTAGTATTTTTTATTGTGTAGTGGCTGAGATCCAATGTAAGAAACAATAGTCATTGGGGGGGAGTAGAAATATGTGAAAGTGTAGAGGTACAGGGGAGAACTGAGAGATGTAGGAGTGAAAAGAGAGATTGCATTTGAGAGTAGAGCACAGTTCTCCAACCGTTTCTATAACAACAGATACCTCTCATTGATTAAATAGTGCCAAGCAATTAATGACTTTTACAATTTTTTACTGCAGTGATCACATTGGAGACAATCACAATAGTGATCACACCTTTCCAGATTACTAGTAGAGGCTGTCTAGATGTATGTCACAAAACTGATTAATTTCATATCCAGATTATTGAATGTTGGACTTGGCCCTCTCGGCATGGTCACCTCCAATATTTTTGCCTTCACACCTCCTGTTTTCTAAACCATTTTATTTTGGCTTTTAGGACTCTCCACACTTTACCACTGCTAACCAGTGCTAAAGTACTTGTGTTCTCTCCCTAAACATAGTAACATTGGCTTGCACCTAATTGGAAGATATAATTAGCTTATACGTCCCTAGGAAAGTGGTACTACATGTACCCAGGGCCTGTAGATTAAATGCTACCAGTGGGCCTGCAGCAATCATTGTGCCACCCACTTAAAAGGCCCTTCAAAACATGTCCCAGGCATTCCATTGATGTCTGTGTGCAGTTGTAAACTGCATTTTGACCTAGCAAAATGAACCTTTTGCCAGGCCTAAATCTTCTTTTTTTAATATATATGTCACCCATAGGGTAGACCATAAACAGCCCATAGTGCATGGTGCACTGTATTTAAAAAAGTCGGGCATGTATTTTTAAGTTTTGCAGTTCTGTTGGTGAAAAACTCTCAATTTCTCTTTTCACTACTGCAAGGCCTACTTCTCCCATAGAATAACATTGGATTACCTTATTACATTTAATAAGTGATAACATATGTTTCTGAACAGGTAGAAATGTCATGTATACACTCAAATGAATTTCAATTTAAAACCCTATTTAATGGTAAAGTCGGATGTTAAGTCAAAATTCTAAAAATGCCATTTTTAGAAAGTGTCATTTTCTTGTCCTAACCATTTGATGCCTGTAGCCTGTGTCCTGGCTCACGTTATTAGATGTAGTGGCAGTTGGCCTTTGTGTATTCTTTTCAGACAGTGTAACAAAGGGGGACAGGATGGGAGGGGTGGAGCTGTTCCCTGCCCCAATTAAACTTCAAAGTAGCTGCTGCAGCACACTCACAAAGAACTTGACATCAGGCTTTTCTCAGCCCAGTCATCTTAGGGCTTGTAAGGTGAAGGAAGTAAATTCCAGAACCAGATTTGGAAAATAGTCTAGAAGTTTTCTCCCACTTCAAAGCTGGCATCAGGTGCCATATTGGACCCCCAGTCGAACTCATCAGTACTCCTGGACCTCTAGAAACTACAGAAGAAGGACTGCCCTTCTGCCAGAGGACTGCCCTGCTGCTTGAGGCCTGCCCTGCTCTCTGAGAAGGAAGATTGGACCTGCTCCTTTCAGCCCATGTAACCTAAGTGACTCCAAGGGTCAGCTGGCTGACGTCCTGTTCTGAGCTAAAGGATACAGCAAGCTCCAGAGGCCTCCCTCCAACTGCCCAGCTGACCTGCTGCAACTAGACTTGCCTGAGCTCTGCTGGCCTATACTAGAGTGAGTCCCTGATCCCCAAGAGGCACCTACCCAGGTCCAAGGCCCTTGGTTGGCATCAGAGTACACTCCTCTATAGAGAAGGGAGAAATCCTGAAGTTTTGGGCTCTTTACAGCCATGAATGGGCCTGTTCGTACCAAGAGACTACTGCCCGCACTGATTGCCAATGTGAAGCTCTGGTGAACCTGACTCTTCGCGCTCCAGTGACTGCCAGTGATGACCAGCAAGGCAAGATCTGCACTTTGTGCTACAGCATCAACAGTCTGTGGTGACCGTCAGCATGAAGCTCCAGCAATGACCATCCAAGATGCCCAACAGGATCTTCGCACTACAACGATGACCATCCACGATGGCAGGTCTGCTCTTCATGCTACAGCGAAGATCATTTGTGATGCTCTCCATGCTCCTTGCGGCCTCTTCCACCACAAACTGGACTCTTTGCACCGGAATTTGAGAGGGTAACTTTTGTAGCAGGTCTAACCTGGACCTTGTACTCTGTACCTGGCCCGCGCTCCATCCTGGTCGGCCTGAACTTGCGACTCCCCCCCCCGTCTAGCATGACCAAATGGCCGTGAGTGGCGCTTTGTGCTTTTAGTTGCTATACTTATCTAGATTTAAAAAAATGCATATCTCCGATTTTAATGATTGGATTTTTGACATTTAGGTCTGAATTTATTATTCAATTTTGCTCTGTTTTCCTAAATTGGTTTGTGAATTTTCTTGTGTTGTGTTTACACTACTGTTTGTGTGGTGCATACGTACTTTACATATTCCCTCTAAGTTAGGCCTTACTGCTTTTTGCATTTGTGCCAAGCTACCAAAGGGTTAAGCACAGGTTAATTCAGTGACATTTGTGGTTCACCCTGACAAGGATTGTGGTTCTTGCTTGAGAAGGGTTTCACCACCCCTCAACCAATAACCCGATTTTCACATTGACTAATACAATATCATGAAGATACATATATATAGAGTAAGAAATTTGAGTATACAACAAAAGAAAAATCCCAATCCAATTCAGAAAAATAGAGAATATTTTAATAAATAAAAGGACACCAAAATGGCTAAAATCCAATAAGTAGAAATTTAGGATTAAAAGCAGGGCCAAGAAGCACAAAGTGCCAACTGGAGTCAGCTGGTGGCCCTAGACCAGGTCAAAGTAAAACGTTAAGGCTGACCATGATGGAGCACACATCAGATACAGGGACTAGGTTCGTCCTGGTGGGAAGTTCACTATCTGACTTAGAAACTTTTATGGAGAAAAAGTGGACGTGAACGATTCATTGGCTGGGTAAACTGCAAGCTGGATCCAAAGCCAGGCCTGGCGATGGCAGGTTGTTGGAGAGCAGGGTCCAAGTGCAGTTGTTGGCAATGCTGGGAAATCTCCAAATGGGCGAAGTCCAGAGACCGTGCATAGGGAGGCCTCAACATCAATGGGATACTGCTCAGCATCTGTCCCACTGAACCTCTCTACGTTCGGACTTAGAAACCTTCCTGGAAGTCAAATCTTCTTCAGTGTAAAACCAGCAAGTTAAATCCGACCAGTGATTCGATGTCCATGGCTCCATTTGATGGTGGTTCTAGTCTCCCAAAAGTTGGCAAAATGTTTCTAGGTCCCAACTTTTGCAGTTTGGCAGGAGGAGTACACTCTAGCACCAGCCAAGGGCCCGGCTGCTGAAGGGAACTGCTTAGAGGTCAGGGACCACTCCAACAGAGGCCAGCAGCAGGGTCCAGCGCAGGTCTAGTTGGAACTGGTCAGCAGGGCACTTGCAGGGTGAGAGTCCTCTGAAAGCGTGTTGTGTCCCTGTAGCTCAAACAGGATGTCAGCCAACTGAACTGTCCCTTAGAGCAACTTGTAGTGTCCCGGGTTCAAGGCAAGCAGTTCTAGTCTACCTTCAGGGTCTTCAGACAGCAGTGCAGTCCTTCTTATGATTCTCCACAGGATGAGGGTACTGGGGATGCTGCATTTATGCCCCCTTCCATCTTGTGGGTGGGGGAAAATCTGGGCTAATCCCTAACCAATGGGGTAAACGTTCCCAGGAGTGACCCTACCCACATCTGCATCACTTCCCATGTGTTTTACTTTGAGATATCCCATAGTACCACTCTTTCCTTAAAACAAAATAGCAGAACCCTTTTCCCCCTGGTCAGAGGTCCCTGTGTCCACCCAGATGTGTTGGTGTGTAAATGGACAAACCCTCCCTTGTGGTCCCTCCAAACCAGTTCTGGGGAAGCTTCCCCCCAACTAGGTTTGGAGCCAAGCTGGCTGGAAAGACAAAAGGGAGGCAGGCCGAGGTGTGAGCTACATCTGCCAGTGACAGTGTAGGCATCCTTTGAAACTCAGGAAGATGGTGGGCACAGTCCCCCCAGCCCTTCCTGCTCAAGGAGGACAAACACCTTCCCACACCCAAGCCCGTTGGCCACTGTCTGGGAACAATCCACATCTTGCCACAGGGAATCCATCAGCAGTCAGGTGATACTGATCACTGGCAGAAAGTCCTATTTGGCTTAGGCAGGAAAATGAGTACTTTCTAAAATAGCAAAATAATGAATATAAATAAAACCAAATGTAGATGAAAATATAATAACTTATTTCTACTTACCTGCTTGATGTTGTGTTAGTCTATATTCTGGATGCAATAGTTTGGGTGGAGGATAATTGAAATTCAATATTGTAATAGAAAACAAACCACCCCAACACATAAGGCAGAGCTGTGAACAGCAATCAGTTTTTATCATAATCTTTAACAAAAGCTTTATCAAAATCATCATATTACAGTGCCTACATGTGGCTAATGAAAAAATCACCACAACTGCAAGTGCCATTGACACAAAGGAAATATTAAAAGCTATAAATCTCCTCAACTCTGCATGAACTATCATTTAAGGAGCAGCTTAAATATGTTTTGGATTTTCAATCATTTTGTTTTCAAACTTTAGCATATCAGTATCTCAAAAAACATTTAAAGTTAGATTTTTGCCCCAAAAATCAGTTTTTATGCATGAGTTCTCAAATACAGATGTATCACAAAGACAGAGTCTGCTCCACCTGCCCATGTTTCACCATCACATTGCAGGGATGCACACATAATTCCAAAGATGCCTACATTATACCAAGGATGCCCACCACCAAGTCTGGGCCACAGTTTTACCATTGCTGCCCACCATAAGGCTAAGAACTCCCATTTCTTGTCAGCCATGAATATTATTAGTCCAGGGACGGTAAGGAGTTTGTGATAGATGGCCACAGCTAAGCCAAGCCTATTCAGAATATAGGGATAGCTGCCAATATTAGTCCAATATTGCCCATCATATGTCAAGATTTGCTATTATTATGCCAGTGCCGACGTTATATCAGAAACAGACATACTTTTGAATGAAATGGCTGGATCAGATACATTTGGTGTTCCCTGACAACAAGATGGCTTCTAGGAAGATGGATTTCCAGGGCATAATGCCAGACACAACACATACATTAATGCAAAGATATATGTACAGATGCACACAGAAACATTTAAACAAATGCTCATACATACATGTACATTCCACTCACACCATCTGAAGCAAACTAGACCATTACCTGTCTCCACTCTCAATCCAGCCTTTGCTCTCCTTGGCTTCAGGGTTGCTAATGTATGGTTCTCACACACTTCAACTCTGGCTCTGGCAGTCCCATTCAAAAGTCTCAACTTTGGCAATTGCTGACTTTTCTGGCCCAGTTTCCACTAACACTGTATGACTGATAGATTGGGTTGGCAAAGGGACCATTCTCCACGTGACTTTGCTAAACTGATAGAGTGGAGATAGATGGTGTTATGAACTGCAGGCTGTGTATGTTTGTTTGTAAGTGTGTTGCATAGACATCAGTTTGGCTGGAGGTCACTCCAAAGATAGGAAAATGTGTAGCGGGCCCTCTTCAATATGGCTAGGCCCTCTGAATTACGCACTGTGCTGGGCAGCACTTCACAGAGTTACTTCCAGGGTACTGGTGTGCTACCAGTAGCTTCTGAGCTACCAGTTGGAGACCTCTGCTCTAGTGACTGCTGGGCCCAGACATCTGCTGTGTCTTGCAGACACTTGCTTACTGAAATAGGAGCAGGCCATGAGTGAGAGCCACCTCCTATCCCCCAGCTGAAGCAGAGTCTGCCAGGCACAGAGGAAGGCTGCGCCCAAAAGCCACTGGTGACTGGAAGCTTGGTGTAATCAACTGGCCTTGGGCCACGCCCTTCTGTCAGTTTCACTACCTCTAAATTCCCTTGCTGCAGCCTTCACTATGCTCTGGGTTGCATACAATTGGGCTTTTTCAGCTTCTGATGTCCTCTAAAATAGGGAGGACAATAAATGGGTCACTAAATAGCCACTCTGTTACTTAGGTAGCTAGGTTATACCCCTCGAATGTTTTCTTCTTTCTTTTCCCCAATATTTTACCCTTTCACAATTTACTCTCACTTGGCAAAAACAGCAGGTATAAGACATCACGAAGGAACAGGAAGAGGACAGCTGTCACAGTTTCCCACATTGTAATTGTAATGGTTTGTGTAATGCTCTGTTTGGGTCTCCTGCTGAGGAGTACTAGGTGAACCTATATGCACATACACATACACGTTGCATTCAAATATGAAGTCACTGTTATATATTCACATAGGCGCCCTCAAACACACACAGGGAAGTACCGAGCCCGAAATTAAGTCTATGCGACAATCAAATTCCCTATGGGGAGGTAGCTGTGTTGCTTTTTGCTCCTCAAAGACGTCTCAAAAGACCTTGTGTTCAACTGGAAGCCGGGTCAAGGAGTCATGTCTTAGGGCCGCACAAGTCAAGGGAGTGGGAGTTTCCTGTGCCTTATTATAGCAATGAGTTTGACTGTAATGGGAACCCAAGGTGATCAGATGGCGAGACCATTCAATGACAGGATTTTGCAGTTGCAGCTAAGGGATACCTAATAGTGCACCAAAGGTAGTTGAGTCAATGAGATCAAAGGTCAAGGTGTCAGTATGCCCATGCTCGCATACTAACGATAGTGGAATAGTTTGGTACACAGTCATCCCAGAAGAGAGCTCAGAGCCATCCATGGCTCTAAAATGCTCTGGTTCACATTTCTTAAGCCATGGGATATATAGAGAACTGGCTAAAGCTCCTGTAGCTCCAGAATCTACGAGCATAGGGAGGACCTGCCTCTACTGGGGTGAAATTATAAGGGTGACAGATATTATTAGATGTCATGGAACCTTATCTGAGGTATTAGCCAGATAATGGCAGGTCGGTTCAAGAACTGCACCGGACTCATTGACCCCCTACATCAGCGGTGCTCTCTAGTTTTCCAGCACTGGGTCAGATGTCAAGGTGCTAGCCTTCCAAATTCCCTTCAGTTTGGCAGAACATTCTCGTGCAAAATGTCCTGCTTTACCGAAGTACATGCACAGGTTTAACTTCTTTCTACATTCCTTTTCCTTGGCGGTCAACGGCCCGCCAAACCCCCAATCTGCATGGGGTCTGTATTATCCTGATTCTTAGACTCTGTCTCTTCTTGCTCAGACCTCAAAACCAGCAGTCTGCATTCCCCCCGGGAGCGTTCTCCCTCAGGTTCCATTAACCTATAGTCAAGCATGACAACTAAGTCAATGAACTCAGAACAGTCTGATGGTAAATCTATATTGTGCACCAGGGAATCCTTCAAGTCATCCCTTAACCCTCTATAAAAGAGGGAAGTCTTTTTTTCTTCTGGCCACTGGGTTTCCGTAACCACCTTACAGAAAGCAGTAATGTAGGAAAGGAGATCCTTATTACCCTGTCATAGGTTTAACAACTAATTATCGCTGGCCTGGACAAAAGTGCGCTTAGCGAAGAGATGGCGCATTTTGTCTTGAAACCTTCCAAAATCATGTAGAATCGGGTCATTATTTTCAATGAGTGGAATAGCCCAATTTGCAGCTAAACCCCTGAGATAGGATATGATAAAGGCAATTCTAGCTGTTTCAGAAGGAAAGGCTGCTGGTTTGCAAAGAAATTGCAACTGGAATTGACTCCAGAGTGCATCAGATTTGTGATTATCCTCAAAAAATCATTAGGGCGGGGCGAAAGGCACTAGAGCTGGAGTGGTAGTGGTGACGTGAACAGGATTAGCGTTTCTGGTAGTGGAGGTGCTTGTCTGATTTCCTAAATAGCCTAAGTGTGAAGGCTGCAGAACAGGACGTGTACCCTTGGGAAATGCCCCAGCTCCCGCCCAGCTAACCATGTTGAGTGGCGAGGGAGATATCGAGCCAGTGCATCCCTGAGTGACTGATTTTCCTGTCACAAGGATTGAACTTTGAGCTCTTGGACATGGCCTGGCCCAGGTCCTGAACGTGTATCTGGTCAACCATATCATCCGAGCGATGGGAGCATGCAAGGCTTGGCCTTCTGTCATGTCCTCGTCCTAACCGCGGAGACAATACTGGAGCCGATGCTGGACCGTCTAACCCTCTCTGGCTGCACTAGATCAAGGGACCAAACTCTTTAAATCACGTTCTGCCCCAGGGAGAATGGTGAGTTGGAATAAAATATGAAAAGAGAGACTTGTGGTACTGAATTTGCTCGGTGGCTGTACGACACTGCCTAACAGGATTTGGCACTCCTGAGACCTTCCGTTTTGTGAAGTACATATGCACTGGACCAGGACCTCTGGTTTTGTGAAGATACAATAGACTGGAAATAACAAGAGGAGAAAGTTACCATCAGTGAACTAACAAATCTCATTATACAATGACCATACTTTTGACTTCAGTAACATACACTTATAGTCTCCATTCAGAAATACATCTTTAAAGCAGAATAATCAAATTCACAGATTGGAGTTTCTGGCACTCCCTAGAATCAACTCGAAATACATATTGGAGTTTCTGACACTCCCAAGGAGCTACTTGAAACACAGATTGTATTTTCTGGCACTCCCCTAGATCAACTCGAAATACAGATTTCTGTATTAAACTTATACATATATCAAGCGCCCTTATGTGCTTTCTCTTGTCACAACTGTTCATCAGAGAAACACGGGCATAGTTTCTTTAGTTTCTGTTGTATTACAGTTCAAGCGCCAAGTTCGCAAGAAGTTTCCAGAGCGTGAAAACACATGAAGCGCTGGATGAAATCACAGGGATGGCCTGGAGATAATGTCTAAGGTCTTGAAGGCGCTGATCACTCAGTCTGGCATAACACTATTTGAAGGAATAGTGCACATTAATCTGATATCAAGTACTTAGCCTTGTCCTCCAGTTTGTCACCAGTTCGAAGAAGATCTTGAGGCCTTGACACAGGGAGCCGCAGGGGAACAGGAGTCACGGTGCAGGAAACGCAGATGACGGAGACATCGACGGAGCTGGGACGACAGGAACCACTGGTTCAGCTTGGATTGAAGAAGTCTAGAGCACTGCTCAATTTCGACTTATTCAATGGGTGAGTGGAGAGGGTGAAGCGTATTCAAGCAGAGAGCAAGCTCAAGCCATGATTCAGGTTTATATACCATGTCAGAACACCACCGGATGTAGCTAGCTCACATATGGCATGTAGAGCACATGGTAAACTGGAAGGTTATCAACTACCCCTGAAGGAAACACGTGTTAGTACAATGGTTTGACCTTTAATGAAGGGCGTATGCAACTTGATGGATGGAACCAGTTAGCCACACAACAAATGTGTCTCTTTCACTCAAATGTGTACAATGGAAAACCACGCAAAGGCCCTAGTAACAGCGGATGTGAGTTACTCCCTTGGTTCACATGTTCTGGGGAAATGCTTGCCAGAGACTCAAGTGCAATGGAACCTAGGGCTTTGGGGAATATGAGATCAGGGTATCTTAGCGTCCCATTAAATGCCACAGGGGTAATGCAACATTGGCCCTACGCGAAAGACCCACTACACAGAAAGCGCAGGAAGGGGTCTTGGCACATAAAAAGTCTACTCAAACATCAACATTTCTAAGTCATATCTATTGCCACAAAAGATTAAAGCCACTCTGGGGGATATTCTCAAGAAGGTGCGATAAACATCGCCAAAATAGGCTAACGCAATTGTCAACATCGCCGCCCATTGCGGGAAAATAACTCCGTGTTAACGTCTTATTCCCAACACGGCGGTAACATGCGATAGTTACCCGAGAACGCCACAAATGTCCGCGTTACAACCACCGCGACGGTGCTAAAAAAGGAAACCCGAACGTAAAAAAAGTTGCGATGGGCCCAACCGCGATCGAAAAATCGGGGACAAGCAGCGCCAGGCTTGCAATTCCCACGTCAGGCGGGAAAAATCACCATAAAAGCAGCAAAAAAGGGAAAAAAAAAACACATAACAACTGCAAAGCACAATGGAGGTAGCAGGAGCAAGTACAGAGGACAACCCGGACCCCACAAGCCCCACGGAGGGCCAACCTGGGACCTCGGGGTCAGGGAAGGGCAAGGAGAAGGAGAAGAAGAAGAGGAAGACGCGTTTCAGTCCGCAGGAAAACAGGATCCTGATAACGGAGGTGGTAGAACACCATCAACATCTGTTCGTCACCTCCACTGTGTCATTGGCAACAAAAAATGGAATATGGCAGTTCATCGTGGACAAGGTGAATGCAGTCGGAGTGCTGAGGAGGACAATGGACAAGGTCAAGAGGCGCTGGAATGGTGTGAAGCGCAAAACCAAGCAGAAACTCGCAGACAACCGCAAAGCAGCAATGCAGACTGGGGGTGGGAGTCTTGCGCCACAGGAGGAGCTGGATGAGATGGAGAAACTGGTGTCCACAGTCATCAGTGTGGAGACGGTGGCAGTAGACGGGGGACCGGACACTGCACAACATGACCTGGTGAGTAACCACCAGGGCCTGGGAGGACGGGAGGAGATGGGCACAATGGCACACATGCACAATGGAGTATAGCACACTGCACAACCACAATGACTCTGGATCATGTCCCTGAACTCCTTGCCATACTGCAGCACACATAGTAACAGCAAGTAGTCCCCCGTCCACAATGTGCCCAGAGGGGGCCCTCCCCACACATCACCAATTTCACAACAAACCCATGCACATGTGCTGAACCCAGCCAAGCTGCGAATCCGTGAAACCCACTGACAATGCAAGTGACACTGCATGACGATGAGCATGTCTGCAGGCCACTCATCATGACATGTTGCACGCCACGACACCTAGGTGGCTGAGTGTGGTCCACATCCAGATAGGAGCAGGTCACACACTGACACATCCACGTGCACAAACAACCCCTGACGGCAACAAGACATCTGCAGACAAACCATGCCCAAGAGTCCCAACTCCCACCAAGAGCCCAATTTACCAAAGTATGCAACATCTCAGCACTGCATAAGCACAGAAGTCAAAGGCACACCGCCTGAAAGGGAGAAGGCCAAGCAAAGTCTGAGCTGCAGGGGCGACTCTCCCACAATGCAGCACACACACAGAATCAGAGCACATCAACATTGACAACAATGTGGTACAAACTGCAACACTTGCACAACAGAACAGAGGACACAACTGCTGCCGCTTGTGTGTAGAAACTGGCCAATCACATTTGGCATAGCAGGAAACTGTGACATGATAAAGGACAAGTACAACCCCACATCCCTGATGGTGCACATATGTCCACTGTCCCGCTTCAAATAGGCAGCACATCCTAAACAGTCACAATGTACATTGTCATGCAGTCTGTTCTGATACTTGGCCAATGCGTGAACATACATGGAACACACTGTTAAACTGCATCTCCCCATTACATTGCAGGGGGAGAATCATCTACTCCTGCAGAGCAGACCGAACACCTCCTCACTGATGACGAGGAGGACCACTCCACCTTCGACACCGACGCCCTCCAGGAGCTCATCGACTGCTTCGGCACCCCACCCCCAGGAGCAGGGCAGCCCAGCTGCATTGAGGAGACCCCACCCCCTGCACAGACCACACAGCAGGAGGCCCCCACCACCCTGGCTGTCTCCCAGGCCCCCCACGAACAACACATGGCCTTCCAACGCCGTGTGTTAGAGGGCCAGAAGGAGATGGCTGATCAGGTGCAGGTGGGGTTCGACCTCATGGCAGCCAAACTAGATGCCATCCATGGGTGTCTACGTCCCATCAGGGACCACTTACAGTCCCTAACGGACACCCACAGTCTGCTCCATGGTCTCCAACGAGCCCTGGCTGACATCGCTGGAGTCCTGACTCGGAGACAAGAACACCTGTCTGGTCAGAGTGGCTCCAGCGATCTCAGCTGGGAGATGGGACACATGCGGAGGCTCATGGAGGACATGGTGCGGATGGAGGCGGAAAGGATGGCTGCCACGGCTGCACATCAGCGAGATGGAGCTGGGATCTACCATGCCCTGCAGATCCTCATCATGGCATTGCTGCCACAAGGCCTGGCGCAGATGAATGCTGCTGCTCCTACACCATCCACATGTCCGCCTCCTGATGTGTCAGTGCCCCACAGTGCGGCAGACATTCCACCTCCGGCACCTGATGTGTCACTGTCACACAGTGCGGCCGACAATCCACCTCCGGCATCTGATGTGTCAGTGCCACACAGTGCTGCAGCTGAAACACCACCACCGCCAGGTGAGGCACATCACACATCAGAGGACGAAGATGCGGATGAATCTGCCTCAGTGGTGAGGAGGAGGCGGTAGCATCCATCTCCGCCATATGGCCTGTTTCTGCTTGGTGCGGCCCTTTGCATCATCACCTTCCACTGTCCCCAGATGCACTCTGCGGCACTCACCTTGGACATCGACATGGACTGCCATATACTGTTTGGTTACCAATGACACAGCAATCAGACTGCTGACTGAACTCTTCCTCTTCCGATGAACTTGTCCTTCCCTAATGGACTCTGGCTGGCCCTCCACGGGGCAATAATGTCAAGTGGGGTGTGCATGGCTCTGTACTGCTCCAGCTGCTACCCTCCAATGAATGTGAATAAAACATTCAAATTCACACAGATGTGTCATGTCTATGAACCTACAAGTATGACAGTATGGATGAATGTCGGGTCACTGATTCGCCCTCACGTCCATTTTGCACATGTTGTGGGGCTTGGGTCACATGGTGCAACATTGCCGATTGCGGTCTGGGTGGCGCAGACACTACAATGGAGACACATGCAATGGTTACTTCCTTGTCCAGGCCAGCACTGAACCACGCCCAGATCCCCGGGCTCATCGTTCACACCCCTACGCTGGGCTGGCATATGCCAGGCCAGCCCACTCCGCTTACGCTCACAGGGGGTGACAACACAGCTACATGTCCCAGGTCTTCCCCATAGTGATCTGCTGGTCACTGGTCTAGTTGTCAGCATGCCACAGCCACTCCCTGAGGGCTGGTTTACACCCACACCACACCCATCCAGCACAGGCATCACGGGACATGTGACCCTGCCAATATAAGGGGCTCACCACAGCACATCCCCCACTGCCGGAGGTGACATGATGGCGTCCGCACCACAAGGCTCAATCATGAGGGGGCCCTGACTTGCGTTGCACTGAGTTAGTGGCACCCGATGGCCTGCGTCCGGCACAGGCCGTGGCGATGACTTGCGTTGCACAGAGTTAGTGGCACCCGATGGCCTGCGTCTGGCACAGGCCGACCGCCACGTGGCGATGACTTGCGTTGCACTGAGTTAGGCCCACCTGAAGAGCTGAGCGGGTGTGCAGCCTGCGATGATGCGTTGGCCTCGATACGGCATCCAGCGAATCAAGACTCAAATTGAACAGTGTGCCCTGCTGGACCGCAGTGTACGTGCAGGCAGCAGTCAGCACACACATGACTCCATGCTGCGGTGCCGCAGGGTGCGCTGGGGGCCTGTGGCACGGAAACCAGCGACCAGCTGAGGAGGTTGCACCGGCACATGGAGGGCCCTCTTGGAGATACGCCGGTGGCGGCAGGTGAGCATTGAGGCCTGGGTGCGCAGGTGCGGGCAGTCATCACTGGGTGGCGGACCGGTCTGGGGACCAGGGCTGGGGTGCAGCAGGCGCACAGGATCGCGCAGGCACCACCGGTCACGGCGGCGGCCACGTGGCTGGGTGGGGGGCGCCGCCTGCATGCGATGACGAGATGTGCGCGGGTTGGCTTGGGACGTAGTCACCTCGTCTCCAGTGTGAATACGGACGTTGAATGTGGTCGGGCACGTGTGTGTAGGCCTATGGTCACGATATGGCAGACACAGAGGCACACACAGTAGTTACCCTGGAAGTGGACCACGCCCAGGGCCCCGGGCTATTCATTCATGACATACGCCGGCCAAGGCCGCTCCGCTCAGGCTTACAGGGGAGGACCACATGGCTACATGTCCAAGCTCTTCCACACTGCCTGGGGTAACCTGTTTGCGTCCACTGTCCACTACACTGTATACACCAGCAGTAGATGTCCACATGGACCTGTCTGTGTTCTGCATACTGCAGTCTGTCCAGCACATCTCCTCCACACTTGGCATTGTGTCCTTTCTTATTGCTGGGGTAGTTCCCACCTCTCCCCACATTCTGCAATTGTGTGGCAGAGGGGCTCTGCCTTTGTGGATGGTTTGTCTACATGTCTGTCCCCTGTTACCACGGTTACATGTGTTGTCATGTCCGGTAGCTGGGCCTGTTGTTTGGCATGTTGTAAGTGATTTTGTTACGTGTGCTCTCCCACAGTTGTGAGTTGTGTAGTTGTGGAGTTGAGGTGTGTGGTGTGTTCAGTTAGTACTTACCCATGAGCAGTGCATTTCCATGGGTGCCATCCTGGTAGCGCTGGTTGATGATGGACTGTCAGAAAATGTATGTCTCATGCACACTGCCTGTGAAGTTGGTGACAACATTGGGGAGCTGTCCCCGGTGGTCCACTATCGCCTGCACATTGATGGAATGCGTGTGCTTTCTGTGGTGGTTGTTGTGTGCAGGGTCGGCAGGGGGCACAAGTGGTACATGTGTACAGTCAATTGCCCCCGACACGTGCGTTAAGGAAGCTATGGCGTAGTTCCCTTGCATGGTCTCCAGCTGTTCATGCACAACGTGGGGGAAGTGAAGGTGCAGGGGTATCAAGATGATACTAACCGTGATGTTTACAGGTATGATGAGTCCTGCATGATGAGACCGTTACAGATGTTTGTGTGGTCGTCACCTTCCTTTTCTTTCCTGCGGAGGTTACGTGCACACGGACTTCTGTTACAGTATGTTTGGACTGGATTCATCATACCTGTATGCATTCCAGTTTGTCCAAGTGCAATACACTGTGCCAGGTTACGTTTGTGACTATGAGGACGCTTGACCATTGTCACCATTTCTCCAACAGGTTTCTGACTACTGATTTCGGGATGTGGAATGGTATTGGGGTGTTCCCGCAGCATTTACAGTTTTTGGATCCACACGTTGCCCTGGTGAAGTTCCCCGTTGGGAATGGAACGCGTTGGCTGAGCTTTTCGTCTTGTTGTTTATGTATTTGTAATAAAGTTCTGTTTTTCCACTACCGTTGACTGCTGGACTTCATGACCTGGGGCGGAGGGTCCGGGGGGTGATTACGGTGGGTGTTGTGGCCCTCTTGGGTCTCCCAGCTGCATGATCAGTGGCTCCATGACATGTGTTGGTCTTCAGATGTGGCTCTAGGCTGGGCTCCCTTTCATGCTGCAGGTTGTCGTCCTGCTTGACACCAGTGAGAGGCAGGTGTTGGATACCTGCTGCTAACGCGCCTTATCGCCTGTTTTTGTCCGGCACGCAGATCTGGCTTGTCGTTGAGAATATCGCGAAGGGGTATTTTCGTGTGTTTTTGCACGGGAACGCGTACTCTGCATATCATTAGCGTTAATTGTCGCTCTCATCCGTGGCGATGTGTTTTTGCGGCAGCTATCGCGGGAAAACTGGCGATGTCGGCAGTTTGCACCAGCTTGTGAATGGGGCGAAGAGTCTATCGCCACTTTTGCGGCGCTAATGTGCCGATAAATCGGCGATGAGTCCTTGAGAATATGCCCCACTGTGTCACATCAAACTCTCTTGAAGCACAAACTGAAATATTGTTACACCAGCAGTTTTGTTATAGCCCTGAAGCACCTACCTTGCATGCAATATCAGTTATTTTGCACACCAAGTATTTTCAACCAGCACTCAGATTATCTTGTGGCACAAATTATTTTTGTGCATGAATGTTGATTGCCACTATAATTTGTGCTGCTTTGCTTTATGCCTGTTTGTCCGAGCTTCTGTTTTGTAAATCTAGGTCTCTCTGTTTTGGGAGTGCCCTTTATAAGCCACCAGGGCCGCAGGCCACAAAAATAATCTTTTAAGAAGCTAGGAGTGGCTCCCATAATAAAAAATGTCTGATCTACTCATCCAAACCAATTTCATAAGATTCAAGAAACAAGGGCATGAGATAGATAATGACTAATCAGCAAGACAAATAATCCTTAATGAGATTCTATTTTTCATTGACATTTTTTTTACCCTTTCAAGAACCCATGCCTTGAGATACTACTATTATGTTCTACGTTCTCTTTTTTATTTTTCTCCAAAGTGCCTAACTTTTATACAGAATTAAGTGAAGGAGTTAGGTTGGGCCAAACTTTTTTAAAGTATTTTAGTTCAGTGGTTGTTACTATAGCAAAAAACAAACTAACAATGATGTAAGCAGTAAAATATATATATATTTAATAAAACACGGTCATCAATTGAATATTAGTTTAAGGTACTTGGCAAACATGCACCACATGCACACTCCACAGATATCACAATATGCACATTATCCCACAAGCGATAAGTTCACAAAGCCACAAGTAAGAATATAAAAACATTACTGGTTGCACTTTTTTGTCATATATTTTTATTGAATTTTTATGTTGGAAACATGAACATAGGGAGTAGAAGGTAGGAGAATATATAAGCATAGATATAGTAAGGTATTCACTCACAATATCTTTGAAGATCTATAGAAGCCTATTTTAGAGTCTAGGATCAGTTGTGTCACAGTTATACATCAATTTGCAGATGCATTTTGGTATGCGTGTGTGGTCATGGGACCTTGTCATCTGTAATATACATTTTCTGTGAGAGAAAATGTTATGTTATTAAATAATTATTTCAAAACGAAAAAGTAACTAGGAAACACTTGCCAGAGTCAGATTAAAGAGAGGAGCAAGGTATGGGTCAGTGTTTAATCACAGAACCAGAGGTAAAGTACTGTCTCTCGGGTTCTCAGACAATGCTGTCCAAAGCTCATCCCAATTCTCTGCTATAGGATGTTTCCACAGACTCCTGCCTTCCTCCGTATGCAGGGCCCTGCCTTCCTCCATATGCAGGGCCAGTGGCGGCTGGTGACATTTGAAAGTGGTGTGACGTAAAACAATTGTCGTACTTCACTGCGGCGAGCGAGCCTGAACCACCTACGGAGGGTTCGGGGGGTTCTCCCCCTGAGAAAATTTTGAAAAAAGAGTGGGCAAATGGTGCATTTTCAAGCAAACCAGGTGTGAAGAACAGCTCAGTCAATACTACTGTTTAGAGTTGTGGGATTTAAGAAACTTTATAGAAGTTTGACACATAATGAGAATGCTCTGGGAATATGGAACTAAAATGAACAACAATTTACTGGTAACGCAGTAGCACAACCATTCTTAATCATACTGGATAGAACCACAAGCTAACATGTACAATACCATGATTGACAGTGTGATGAATTTACTTGGACACTAGCGCTTAGTATGTGCTCGCACTACTAAAACTTATTAGAACTGTTTTTTACCTTCCCGACATACACATGCATCAATACTAAAGAGGAACAAGCAGTCAACAATATTGGAGGAATTCTGACTTCCCTCATTGTCATGGCCCCTACTCAACATTGTGAAATATTTAATGAAAATTAAGTAGCTTTTCTTTGCAGCACCTGGAGGTTGAGTAACTTCGTCAGTGTCAAGCACTAAGTGGCTATGTCACTAGTTATTCTCATTCACGCCTGACCATTACCATGGATACATAACAGTGTGCCTTTCTCTGAGTTTAAACTGTAGGGGAATGCCCATTCCAGCGACCGAGGGTGGTGCCTGTGTATTTAATAGCAGTGATGCAATGCTTTCTTTGCAGCAACAAATGATGGATGGAATGTTGAATAAATCAAACATTCTTCCCCAGACAAGAGATCTGGGTTAAATCCATCATTCTTTTGCTCACTATGCCACCCCAGTTTGGACCCAGCCATATGCAAATCAGTGATGAGTTATAGGAAACTGTTTACTAATCAGGCCATGAGAGAAAAGGTTCTAGCGGTGACAGTAATAGCTTGCATGCACCTACAAGCTGGGCTGTGCCCTAATACACAAATGGCAATAGTAATCTCAAAGAACCATGTTTTACAACTCGCGTGTAGATAGGCACAGTAATAATTCTGTGGCCAATTCAAGTTAAATACATATCTCAAGAAATTAAAGCAGCTGTGACAGATGGCAGGGTTTACTTTCTTTTGATGTTGAACTGGGATTACCACAACATCCTCGTGTACCATCTTTTCAGCTTACCATATCAGGCACTATATAAATGAAAGAGGGCAGTGGTAGTTATCCTGTCCTTATTTTGGCACAGACCTTGACAGTTTTGTTTTTATGACTTCATATATGTATGCCTTGAAGAAATGCATTGCTTTACTGGCCAAAACACGTTTCACCTGGATCTGTTACAGGCGCAAAGTAGGCAAAAGGACGTTGTGTTCTACATCTATCCCAATATTGTATTATATTGGATGTTTGCTTGCTGTTTTTTCTATTAGACTAATCAGAACACGTCTGTCATTTGTTTCTGTGCCAACCTTGTAACATATGCCAAAAATCCACACAAATAATATTTGATGCATAAGGCATCAAACACATACCAGATACAAAGCACTTGCAATTCACAGAACGGGCCCATTGCTCATCCTGAACAACTTCTGAACCGGAAACATTCTTTTGTGCTTTCCGCGCATTTCATAGCTGTAAACATCTCCCACTCAAGATGAGCACCTCTAAGCTCCTGGAAGCTGAGTCACGATTTTATCCACAAAGCAGAACCGCCACATGTTCAAAACCGTAGCTGAGACATACGGTTGAGGCCATTCCAAAAATAAAAGCATATATTCCTTTTGGTGAGAATCTTTCTAAAGGCAGGCACACATCAACATTTCTAGGACTATGTCCACTCTTGATGACTGTAGCCTCCATTTTACAACGTAACATTTGACCTCTGACCTTCAGAAATAAAAGAGAGATCACATTTCAAATGATTTCTCTCAAACGCCATGCCTCCTCAGTTTCACTGTCACATTCTACCAATCTGCCCCTATTATGCACGTTGAAATAAATAAAGGGTGTAACTTAATCTGTATTTTCAGTACCTTATTACAAGGGGATCGTAATAATCTCAAATTATAATGTAATCGTTTTTGGAAATGATGTGGATAAAACAAAATAGCACATCCGTTCTAATATGTTAAACATAAAATCAGCGTTTCCAGTAACAACGCTGGCAAACAAGCATATTTATAATTAAATACGCAAGACACTTACTAAGACCCTAAAGCAGACCCGGTGTGCACGAAGACCCTGCCAGGGCCCGACGCTGTGTGTACTGACACCCTAGTGGCAGACAGTGGGTGCTCCTCCCTCCTCCCCCCCTCCGCAGAGGCGGTGTGCACTAAGACCCTGGGGCCGACGCTTTGTATACCATGACCCTGGTGGCTCACGTTGTGTGCACTGAGACCATGAGGCGGATGCTGTGTGCACTAAGACCCTGACCTACAGCGCCTGCATTAGGAGCGTGGGACAGGCTCTGTGTGCACTGAGCCCCAGGGCAGACCTGGTGTGGACTAAGACCACGAGGCAGACCTGTGTACAGTAAGACCTGGTGGTAGAGGTAGACGCTATGTCCACTCAAGTCCTGGCGATTGGCTGTGTGTGCACTAAGACCCTGGGGCAGTCTCTGTAGGCACTAAACCCTGAGACTGACGCTATGTGCATTAAGACCATAGGGCAGACTCTGTGTTCATGGAGATCATGGAGCCGATGCTGTGTGCACTAATACCCTGGTGACTTACAGTGTGTGCCCTAAGACTCTGAGGCAGACTCTGTGTGCACTAAACCATGGAGCAGGCACTGGGTTTATAAGACTCTGGTGGCAGACGCTGTGTGCACTGAGGTCCTGGTGTCTGACACTATATGCACTACTAACACCATGGTGACTGGCTGTGTGTGCACGAAGGCCCTGGGACAGACGCTATGTGCACTGGGACCCCGATGCAGACCTTATGTGCACTAAGACCCTGGTGATATACGCTATATGCACTCAGTCCTGGTGGGTGACACTATGTGTACTAAGACCCTGGTGGCAGACACTGTATGAACTAAGATCACGGTGGCGGACACTGTATGAACTGAGATCCCGGTGGCTGACACTGTATAAACTAAGATCCCGGTGGTTGACACTGTATGAACTAAGAATCTTCGATCACGGTGGCTGACACTATGTGCACCATTAAAACCACGGGGACTGATTGTGTGCGCCTGAAGGCCCTGGTGCAGACGCTATGTGCACCAAGACCCTGGAGCTGAGCCTCTGGGCACTAGACAAGGACTGTGGGATAGACGCTGTGTACACTACACCCCTGTGTAACTCCCTCCCCCTTCAGATGCAGCTGTAAACGCTGCGCGCCTGCGGTAGCCCGGCACTCATTCCCATGAAAGGGTGGGTTCTCAGACACTGAGGTGTGTGGCCTGCGGCAAGGGGAGGAGAGGGCACACCTAGTTCTCAGTTCACACCCAGGCTCTCAGCTTCTGGGCAGCATGTCACTGAGCCCTGGGCTACCTAAGACGCCCCCTCCCCCAAAGTCATACAAAGCACTACGCCGGTAGCCTTTCCAGAGGCGCGTGGGCCCTCAAGACCCAGCAAGTGTGGGAGCTGACTTGTCCCCTGTGTTCCCAGGCTCGGGACACCTTGCACCCTGGCCGGACTGCAGCCTTCTTGGACAGATGGGCTACATCTGTAACCTCCCCTAAATGTCACTATGCACAGGAGTCAAATTTAATCGTATAATCTTTATTCCCTGATTAATAAAAATCATTACAAAAACATTTCATATCTATGCCAAGGAGTAATTGCTGGGGGGAATGGAGGTCTGGGGGGCGGGGGGGTGGCGGAAATCAAGGGCACGTCTAAATTGGTCCCCCGGGACGATATCTGATGTAGTGGCCAAGGCTGACTTGAAATATAACACGAACAAATGGTGTGCTCCTGGGCATATTACTATATCTCAATGTGCCCCAGTTCTATGATCATCCGGAAACCATGAGCTCATATTAACACGATAATCCCCAGTACAACTCCTGGCAGGCATGGTACAATGTGCTATATTCACGGCACATTTAGCTTCAGAGTGCCAAGGGCAGCAGACAGCGCGGACACTTTCCAGGCTGCAGTTTATGCAAGCGATGTTGGTCGAAATCTGGGTCCAGCTTGAACTGCGATCTAAAATGCACCAATGGGGTTAAAGCTTGGGGTCTCGCAGGAGTAAAGTGCTTGCCTGAGGGCAGCAGGACACACACCAGGAGGCTCGGTGACAACGAGCGTAGGAGTAAGACAGAAGCGGCGGGACGCCAGAGTTTGCAGTGCCTGTAAAAAGTAAGTTAACTGCGTGGATTTGCGCAGGGGGCGGCGGGGCCCTCCCGTGAAGACACCTCCTGATCCAGGGTACGTACCTGGTCCCTGTGGCATCCCTTCCGAGCAGCTGCAGCAGCAGGTGGCCAGCAGTCCGACGAGGAGCAGGGGGGCTGCAGAAGAGCGACGGTAATCTTAAAATAAAAAAAACTTACCTTCCACGCGCCACTGCCTCAGCTCCTGCTTGCTCTGGAGTCTTGCCGCGTTTTAGGCAGCCTCCCTCCTCCTGCTCCCCCAAGCCAATCACAACGCTGCAATGGCAGCTTTGTGATTGGTAAGGCGCAATGGAGAGCGCCCCAGCCGGTCCATTTTCTCTATGTAGGCTGCATGCAGCAGCCTACATAGAGAAAAAGGGGGAGTGCGCATGACTGCTTTGTTCGGCCCTGGGGCCGACCAAACAGTCAGTACCCACAACAGTGGGCAAGCCACTCCCCCCTGCCCTCGGGAAGGACCGCCCGCCCACAACCAGGCACTCCAGGCACTTCTGCTTTCTCGCAGTGCGAGAAGCAGGAACATAAAATGGTAGTTTTACCATTTTATGTTTCTGCCTTCTCGCACTGCGAGAAAGCAGTGGGGCGACGCCCCCACGCCCCTATGAAGGAGCCGCCGCTGGGTTTGGGCAGGGGTCAGAAAAAATAATCAGGAATCATAATCAGCGCCTTAGACATGTGAGCTCAGACACGTTTAATTAAGTCCATCTTGACAGTCAAAGAGCTAGAAAGTGCTGCAGCTATTTCTTTGATGCAGGTTGTTCGAGATCTACCTTGCAGTTGTAGGTATGGAAGGGATACAGCTGCTTCTTTGTCAACTGTCTACATTCAGACTGTGAGGATGAGAGACAGCAAACTGTAAAAGCATAAACAGCAGTGGCAGCCATGATGGCCGATTCTGTCAGAGGCAGGCAATGTAACAACAAAGAGGGCAACACGCTTAACAGTGGTGGCAGTAGTCAACCGCTGGAAGCAGTTGACAGATCCGACTTACCGGAGCATTTCATCTTATTGTATCTGCCCTTTGATCAAAGGATGAACTTCATCATTACAGGAACACCGTGAGGGGCCTAAATATTAAAGTTATCAATTTGAGGAGTGGCAATGATTGTTGGGACATGCAGTGGAAATGGTTATTAGTGTACTCTCCCCCTGACAACTTCATCCTTTCATTGCCACAGGCATTGGCCCTTCATGATGCTAAGCTGACATTCTCCTCCATGGATCGTCAGAGATGGCACAAGTTTCCTCTGGGCCGTCCGCCAGTTGCCGCGCGCCATTTTTGGGTTCCACTTTTTTTTTTTTGTTGCTGTTACTGGTTTCATTTTTTTTGCTGTTGCTCCTGTTCATGGGGGGAGGGACTGTGGAGGAGTGCTTGTGTGTGTGGTTTGGCATATAATGGTAGCCAATAAATACACGATAATCAAATGAATGTACGAGGCATGTCACACCCACCTAAACATTATAAAATTCATTCCCTACAGCAGCGTCACAAAGTTCATATAGCATTCTTATAGGAGTCCCACAGGAACCAGGATGAGGGTTTGAAATTACAGTGGCACTGGTGGGGACAGGTATTCACCAGGGAATTGTCTTCCTTTGCCAGAGGTTTCCAGGTACGGATACGAGCTGGGATCCCTTTTATTGTTACCCGAATGGCAGGTTTATTTTCCTTGAGAACAGACTGGAGAATATGGAGAACACCTTCTGCCCCCTACAGCAAGTCGTTGTTCTGACTTGCGTTGTAATGGTATGCGATGTAACAACGCGGTCGTTGTAATGGCCGCATTGTAATGGCATGCGGTTTTTCACTTTCGTGGTAAATGATGTTTACCCAGACTGGATGACCTCCCTTTGGTTCTCTGTAACATTTATGACCCTCACATCCACCAATACTTTCTTCTCTATCTACTCACTTGGCGGACTGGGCGTCTCTTCCGTGGCTGTTCAGAGGTGATTTTAATTCTGTCCTGGATGTAGGTTTTGATAGACCCTAACCACTGACCACTTACAGCCGGCGAGTGCATAATTCCACCCTACGCCTGTATTCCTTTTACTCCTAGGTCTATTGTGAGACTAGATAGTGTGGTGTGTTCTTCTACCCTATGTCCCTTCATTACAGTGTTGAAATACACAGAAAGAGATATATATCCTGCCATAACCCCCAAATCCTAAAACTGCAGTGGGGCAAGCCTTGTCACCTTCATTCAACCATGGAGACTTCCAGCTTCCCTACTTGAAGACAGACCTCTCCAAGACGCCCTGGCCACATACTAATAGAATACTTCAATCAAAATGATGATTCTGCCTCAACAGGAGCTCTAGAATGGGAATCGATGAAAGTCGTGGTCTGAGCATATATGGACTTCGACTGGAGAATAGTGTCTGACACCACAGTGAGAGAATACCTTAGTGCTCTTCCTGAAGAGGAGGTGGTATTATTAGAAAAGCGTTGCTGTTTAGATTGGTAAGCTTACACTGCCGGAGCCCACTCTGAAGTAGATAAATCGGGATGTGTTTTACCCTGGATTCTTTTGGAGGACTGGCGCAGATACCCCGTTCCCACACTTTGTGATCAGACAGTCAACACTGTATAGACCCAACAAGACATTTTTCAAACACTGTTTCAATTCTACAAGTGGCTATATAGGGGCCCCCGATCTCCACAATCCATAGAGATTCCTGCTTTCTTAGCTCCAATTGACCTTCTGCTTCTCCACGATTGACCTTCTGCTTCTCCCACCTGACCTCCGTGCAGAAATGAAGGATCCCATCACCCCACAAGAAATAAACACAGCACTCAAAACCCTTGCCTCTGGTAAGACCTCTGGCCTCAACAGTCTCCAGATCGAATTCAATAAAACATATTCCACAACACTTGCGCCTAAACTATCCCAAATCTATCAGGAGGCCCTAGACTCAGGAACGCTTTCCCCACAATTAAGCGACGCTGCCCAGGTTCCAATCCTGAAAAGTCCCCTTTGACCCTGCATCATATAGGACAATAATTGGGGAGAGCAGTTGGCCTAATGGCTAGGGCGGTCGACCTCAAATCTGAGGAACCGGGTTCGAGTCTCGGCAAGGACGCGCAATATCCTGTGCTTCTGGGCAAATCACTTAATCTCCCCGTGCCTAACAAAAAAATGAATGTGTCCTCATGTAACGCAAGTGGTGCTCGCGTAAAGCGCTCTGATACCCGATACCTTCAGGTCAAGTTCGCGCTATATAAATCTCAGTAAAAAAAAAAAATAGTGCTCTTAAATGCAGTTTATAAAATACTCAGCTAAGTTTTAGGAGACCAACTATTCAAGCTTGCTTCTCATCTAGTCCATCCTGATCAGAATGGGTTTATACCAATCAGGTAGACCTCCCTCAACATCCGGCGAGTATTCCGTATCATAAATGCAACTCTGGGATAATGACCGTTATCAGCTGCATTAATTCTTGATCTGGAAAAGCCTTTGATACGTTGGATTGGCTCTATCTGTTTGCAGTACTCAAGAAGTTTGGATTCAGACCCATATTTATCCAAATGATCCAGCTCTTTTACACGGCCCAAGTGGCAAGGGTTAAGCTCGAGGGCACTTTCTCTTCTCCAATATCGATCAGTAGGGAAACTCGTCGGGGTTGCCCCCTCTCCCATTTTATTTGCCCTGGCCATAAAACCCTTGCTGCCGGGATGCGACAGGGAGTTTGACATTAAGAATTCCTCTTTCGAATGGCTACAAAAGCATATCCCTCTATGCTGACAATGTCCTAATATATTATCCAGGATATCAGAGTAGGACTAGACTTCATTGCGCATACCCAGGAGGCATTTAGAAGAGCCTTGGGCCACCTAGTAAATAACAGCAAATCTTAACTCTTCCTCCTGTGACAGGAGACCCCCTCGATGGCTTATTTTGTGCGGTCTGATCCATTGAGATAGGAGGGCTCCACCTTTAGATACCTCGGCAATAATATTTTTCACAGGGAAGATGACCACTATGAAGCCAACTGTGAATTTACAAAGGCTGTGATCTCCTTTTGGGCCCTGGTGACTTTCTGGAAGACACGCCCCCTTTTGGTCAGGGGCCATATCACAATCTCTAAAATGATGGGGGTGCAGAGACTCCTATATTATTTTGTCAATCCCTCTACTTACTCTGCACAGCTTTTTCAGGGAACTGGACTCATTGTTAGTGGAACTCATATGGTTGACTATCGGTATTACCACTTTTGCACTTTCCAACCACCGAGGGAGGCCTGGGGGCCCAGCATCTTGAGGCCTACTAGTTGGCAGCCCAGCTGCAGTGACTCTCAAGGCAGCTCGCAGGGAACACATTGGAAGAGACCGAGGCGATTCTCCCACCCCTAACCCAAGATGTGATAAATAACTTGGTATTCCCAGGGACTCATATTCCTATTGGCCTTCCCCGGCTAGTCAAGCTGGCTCTTAACTCTCTCGCCCGACTCTGCACTCTTACCGGCTGTAAAAATCTCTATGTCCCCAATATCCCATTCCTGGTCCTACCTGATCAGCATTCATACATACCTGGACTCCCGACGCTTGACACTTTGGACGACGGCAGGATTAGACCCCATTGGAGATTTATTCTATAACAACCATTTACAGTTGTTCCAAGATCTCACCCATGACCACACATTTCACCAAGGCCAATTCTTAACTCATGGCGTACTCCAACACACACTCCAAATCACATGGGCAGTGGTGGACAAGGACCCACCTGCTCATCAACTGACCCACACATATACTTGGGCATTAGCCAACACTGTGTGACCTGGCTATATCCTTTAGAAAGCTGCAATCCGCATCACTCCTTACAGAGTCTCTGAGCAACATAGGAGAACAAATTCAAACGGGTCTTGAACAAAACAATAAGGAATGAGCCAAATCCTTTGAATACCAATGCACTATTTCATAGTATTCCCATTTCCAATTAATCCAATTTTACATGCTCCACCACACCTAGCTCTCCCCTGCCCAAATCAATAGAATCTTCCCCAGATCATCCGCATCCTGCCCCCGATGCCATCATACCTTGGACTTCTATCACATGCTCTGGGATTGCCCGTCCTTGTTGGCATTCTGGGTGCAAGTGTTCCAAACCCTGACACATTGTACCGGCATAACCCTCATACCCATGTGGGAGCACTGTGCACTAGAAATCTTTCAACAACACTGTAAACGCAGATCACTTTCAGGGTTCATCGAGTTAGCCCTTCTCCTAGCACAAAGGGCAATCAAAGTCCATGACAGCCCCCTCTGTTCCATACTGGCGATCAACATCACTGAGATGATTGCAGGGCCCTGCACAGCGGCGGCTTCTTCATAGGGGCGTGGGGGCGTCGCCCCACTTCTTTCTCGCAGTGCGAGAAGGCAGAAACATAAAATGGTAAAACTACCATTTTATGTTTCTGCTTCTCGCACTGCGAGAAAGCAGAAGTGCCTGGAGTGCCTGGTTGTGGGCGGGTGGGTGGGCGGTCCTTCTCGAGGGCAGGGGGGGAGTGGCTTGCCCACTGTTGTGGGTACTGACTGTTTGGTCGGCCCCAGGGCCGAACAAAGCAGTCATGCGCACTCCCCCTTTTTCTCTATGTAGGCTGCTGCATGCAGCCTACATAGAGAAAATGGCCCGGCTGGGGCGCTCTCCACTGCGCCTTACCAATCACAAAGCTGCCATTGCAGCATTGTGATTGGCTTGGGGGAGCAGGAGGAGGGAGGCTGCCTAAAACACGGCAAGACTCCAGAGCAAGCAGGAGCTGAGGCGGCGGCGTGTGGAAGGTAAGTTTTTTTTATTTTAAGATTACCGTCGCTCTTCTGCAGCCCCCCTGCTCCTCGTCGGACTGCTGGCCACCTGCTGCTGCAGCTGCTCGGAAGGGACACAACGGGGACCAGGTACGTACCCTGGATCAGGAGGTGTCTTCACGGGAGGGCCCCGCCGCCCCCTGCGCAAATCCACGCAGTTAACTTACTTTTTACAGGCACTGCAAACTCTGGCGTCATGCCGCTTCTGTCTTACTCCTACGCTCGTTGTCACCGAGCCTGCTGGTGTGTGTCCTGGTGCCCTCAGGCAAGCACTTTACTCCTGCGAGACCCCAAGCTTTAACCCCATTGGTGCATTTTAGATCGCAGTTCAAGCTGGACCCAGATTTCGACCAACATCGCTTGCATAAACTGCAGCCTGGAAAGTGTCCGCGCTGTCTGCTGCCCTTGGCACTCTGAAGCTAAATGCGCCGTGAATATAGCACATTGTACCATGCTTGCCAGGAGTTGTACTGGGGATTATCGTATTAATATGAGCTCATGGTTTCCGGATGATCATAGAACTGGGACACATTGAGATATAGTAATATGCCCAGGAGCACACCATGTGTTCGTGTTATATTTCAAGTCAGCCTTGGCCACTACATCAGATATCGTCCCGGGGGACCAATTTCAGACGTGCCCTTGATTTCCGAACCCCCCCCCCCCCCCCCCAGACCTCCATTCCCCCCAGCAATTACTCCTTGGCATAGATATGAAATGTTTTTGTAATGATTTTTATTAATCAGGGAATAAAGATTATACGATTAAATTTGACTCCTGTGCATAGTGACATTTAGCGGAGGATACAGATGTAGCCCATCTGCCCAAGAAGGCTGCGGTCCGGCCAGGGTGCAAGGTGTCCCGAGCCTGGGAACACAGGGGACAAGTCAGCTCCCACACTTGCTGGGTCTTAAGTGCCCACGCGCCTCTGGAAAGGCTACCGGCGTAGTGCTTTGTATGACTTTGGGGGAGGGGGCTTCTTAGGTAGCCCAGGGCTCAGTGACATGCTGCCCAGAAGCTGAGAGCCTGGGTGTGAACTGAGAACTAGGTGTGCCCTCTCCTCCCCTGGCCGCAGGCCACACACCTCAGTGTCTGAGAACCCACCCTTTCATGGGAATGAGTGCCGGGCTACCGCAGGCACGCAGTGTTTACAGCTGCATCTGAAGGGGGAGGGAGTTACACAGGGGTGTAGTGTACACAGCGTCTATCCCACAGTCCTTGTCTAGTGCCCAGAGGCTCAGCTCCAGGGTCTTGGTGCACATAGCGTCTGCACCAGGGCCTTCAGGCGCACACAATCAGTCCCCGTGGTTTTAATGGTGCACATAGCGTCAGCCACCGTGATCTAAGATTCTTAGTTCATACAGTGTCAACCACCAGGATCTTAGTTTATACAGTGTCAGCCACCGGGATCTCAGTTCATACAGTGTCCGCCACCGTGATCTTAGTTCATACAGTGTCTGCCACCAGGGTCTTAGTACACATAGTGTCACCCACCAGGACTGAGTGCATATAGCGTATATCACCAGGGTCTTAGTGCACATAAGGTCTGCATCGGGGTCCCAGTGCACATAGCGTCTGTCCCAGGGCCTTCGTGCACACACAGCCAGTCACCATGGTGTTAGTAGTGCATACAGTGTCAGACACCAGGACCTCAGTGCACACAGCGTCTGCCACCAGAGTCTTATAAACCCAGTGCCTGCTCCATGGTTTAGTGCACACAGAGTCTGCCTCAGAGTCTTAGGGCACACACTGTAAGTCACCAGGGTATTAGTGCACACAGCATCGGCTCCATGATCTCCATGCACACAGAGTCTGCCCTATGGTCTTAGTGCACATAGCGTCAGTCTCAGGGTTTAGTGCCTACAGAGACTGCCCCAGGGTCTTAGTGCACACACAGCCAGTCGCCAGGACTTGAGTGGACATAGCGTCTACCTCTACCACCAGGTTTTACTGTACACAGGTCTGCCTCGTGGTCTTAGTGCACACCAGGTCTGCCCTGGGGCTCAGTGCAATACAAAAGGGGATGATGGACGGAACGTTTGAGCCAATCAAACACTCACCCCCAGTCAACTGATCTGGGTTTAATCCATCATCATTCTTTAGCTCACTCCACCACCCCAGTTCAGACATGGCCATATGCAAATCAGTCTGACCCTGTGCCTCATGGGAACAGTCCAGCCCGAACTGCCAAGCCATGTCTTCCCTGGACCGGAAACAAGCATCCTAGGACCGGTTTCTGGCATTCCAGCCGTCATCAGCCAGGCTTGCTTGAATCCAGTGGCAAAGTGAGCAAGGGACCCACGTCTGGGCATACCCCCGCCAACTTAGCCTGTCCCACGCTCCTAGTGCAGGCGCTGTAGGTCAGGGTCTTAGTGCACACAGCATCCGCCTCATGGTCTCAGTGCACACAACGTGAGCCACCAGGGTCATGGTACACAAAGCGTCGGCCCCAGGGTCTTAGTGCACACCGCCTCTGCGGAGGGGGGAGGAGGGAGGAGGTGGGGGTTTTCAGTGCACCCACTGTCTGCCACTAGGGTGTCAGTACACACAGCGTCGGGCCCTGGCAGGGTCTTCGTGCACACCGGGTCTGCTTTAGGGTCTTAGTAAGTGTCTTGCGTATTTAATTATATATATGCTTGTTTGCCAGCATTGTTACTGGAAACGCTGATTTTATGTTTAACATATTAGAACGGATGTGCTATTTTGTTTTATCCACATCATTTCCAAAAACGATTACATTATAATTTGAGATTATTACGATCCCCTTGTAATAAGGTACTGAAAATACAGATTAAGTTACACCCTTTATTTATTTCAACGTGCATAATAGGGGGCAGATTGGTAGAATGTGACAGTGAAACTGAGGAGGCATGGCGTTTGAGAGAAATCATTTGAAATGTGATCTCTCTTTTATTTCTGAAGGTCAGAGGTCAAATGTTACGTTGTAAAATGGAGGCTACAGTCATCAAGAGTGGACATAGTCCTAGAAATGTTGATGTGTGCCTGCCTTTAGAAAGATTCTCACCAAAAGGAATATATGCTTGTATTTTGGAATGGCCTCAACCGTATGTCTCAGCCACGGTTTTGAACATGTGGCGGTTCTGCTTTGTGGATAAAATCGTGACTCAGCTTCCAGGAGCTTAGAGGTGCTCATCTTGAGTGGGAGATGTTTACAGCTATGAAATGCGCGGAAAGCACAAAAGAATGTTTCCGGTTCAGAAGTTGTTCAGGATGAGCAATGGGCCCGTTCTGTGAATTGCAAGTGCTTTGTATCTGGTATGTGTTTGATGCCTTATGCATCAAATATTATTTGTGTGGATTTTTGGCATATGTTACAAGGTTGGCACAGAAACAAATGACAGACGTGTTCTGATTAGTCTAATAGAAAAAACAGCAAGCAAACATCCAATATAATACAATATTGGGATAGATGTAGAACACAACGTCCTTTTGCCTACTTTGCGCCTGTAACAGATCCAGGTGAAACGTGTTTTGGCCAGTAAAGCAATGCATTTCTTCAAGGCATACATATATGAAGTCATAAAAACAAAACTGTCAAGGTCTGTGCCAAAATAAGGACAGGATAACTACCACTGCCCTCTTTCATTTATATAGTGCCTGATATGGTAAGCTGAAAAGAGTGTACAAGAGGATGTTGTGGTAATCCCAGTTCAACATCAAAAGAAAGTAAACCCTGCCATCTGTCACAGCTGCTTTAATTTCTTGAGATATGTATTTAACTTGAATTGGCCACAGAATTATTACTGTGCCTATCAACACGCGAGTTGTAAAACATGGTTCTTTGAGATTACTATTGCCATTTGTGTATTAGGGCACAGCCCAGCTTGTAGGTGCATGCAAGCTATTACTGTCACCGCTAGAACCTTTTCTCTCATGGCCTGATTAGTAAACAGTTTCCTATAACTCATCACTGATTTGCATATGGCTGGGTCCAAACTGGGGTGGCATAGTGAGCAAAAGAATGATCTCTTGTCTGGGGAAGAAAGTTTGATTTATTCAACATTCCATCCATCATTTGTTGCTGCACAGAAGGCATTGCATCACTGCTATTAAATACACAGGCACCACCCTCGGTCGCTGGAATGGGCATTCCCCTACAGTTTAAACTCAGAGAAAGGCACACTGTTATGTATCCATGGTGATGGTCAGGCGTGAATGAGAATAACTAGTGACATAGCCACTTAGTGCTTGACACTGACGAAGTTACTCAACCTCCAGGTGCTGCAAAGAAAAGCTACTTAATTTTCATTAAATATTTCACAATGTTGAGTAGGGGCCATGACAATGAGGGAAGTCAGAATTCCTCCAATATTGTTGACTGCTTGTTCCTCTTTAGTATTGATGCATGTGTATGTCGGGAAGGTAAAAAACAGTTCTAATAAGTTTTAGTAGTGCGAGCACATACTAAGCGCTAGTGTCCAAGTAAATTCATCACCCTGTCAATCATGGTATTGTACATGTTAGCTTGTGGTTCTATCCAGTATGATTAAGAATGGTTGTGCTACTGCGTTACCAGTAAATTGTTGTTCATTTTAGTTCCATATTCCCAGAGCATTCTCATTATGTGTCAAACTTCTATAAGGTTTCTTAAATCCCACAACTCTAAACATTAGTATTGACTGAGCTGTTCTTCACACCTGGTTTGCTTGAAAATGCACCATTTGCCCACTCTTTTTTCAAAATTTTCTCAGGGGGAGAACCCCCCGAACCCTCCGTAGGTGGTTCAGGCTCGCTCGCTGCGCTCGCTCGCCGCAGTGAAGTACGACAATTGGTTTGCGCATCACCACTTTCAAATGTCACCAGCCGCCACTGCCCAAACCCCTGTTAGCGCTGGGGTAATAACTGTGTGTGATAATGTCCGCACCATTCGTTAAATTTTGGCAGGTTAAATATGCCGGAATTTAAGAGGAGAAAAGAATATGGTATTTACTGTGACATGCAGAGTTTGGTGCTGTGAGCCCTGGGAGTCTGACTTTATCAGATACAATAATTAGCACGTACCTTCTGGAGCACTTGTAATCAGGACCTCGGTAGTAGAAGCATATTAGACATGCTTGCCTTGAACTGATGGGAGTCTGGATTCTGGTATCTGTTTATGAGATTTACTTGATCCCTTTTAGGTGGAAAGGGGAAAACGTGGCAACAAGAGAGGTGGAAGCTGTTATTGGAGGACATGACTCTGTGGAAGAAGTAAACGTGTATGGAGTTTCCGTGCCAGGTAGGAACATTCCAGGGCATGTCCATACATTGTGTGCAGCTTCCAGATCGGCATAAAGTGCCCTCATTTTCATCCCAGCTATACCCTTTTAGTGATAAGCAAAGCGTAAACACATATTGCCCTAAGGTTTGTGTTACCCTGCTAAGCGCATAGTGTGATTGTATATTAATGCTACTTCAAGAAGTCTGTAAAAAATAAATGGCATTTTAAAACAGCCCATTTTAACTTCAATTAACTCAGTGTGTTTGAAAGTTATTTTATCATACCGTCCCTATTTAGTACAAATTCATAGGAAAACTATTTCTAGTATTCATTATGCCTGTAAATCAGCGTTGTTGGTGTACTTGTTCGCTCTGCACCATTGTCCAACCAGATGGTGGTGGTGACTATATCTTGCGCCCATCACTTGAAAAGCCCCAGAGGAATCTTCTCCTATAAAGCGTTTCCACACTACGGGGCATATTAACAAGGCGGCGATATGAAATTATCGCCGCTTTTGCGTCCGTTTTCGGGCGAAAAGCGGCGATAATTTCATCGCCGTATCAGCAAAGACACGGTATCGCGTGTTTTGCTGACTTAGCGCCCGTTCCCAGCACGCCTAACTTTGCATCGCTAATGAGATGCAAAGTAGGCGTGGCTGTGAAACCGAACAGGGATAATATCGCGGAGGCAGTTTCACAATATTATCAAGGAGGGTTAGCGATTTTTTAAATCGCGTTAAGTATGCCTTAACGCAGGAATTTAACGTCTGTTAAATTTCTGACTAAGGCATACTTAACATGGGGGGTGGATTCTGTGGCTAAGACCACAGGCCCTATCATCTAGGATATCACCGTTTTCCACCATGGAAAACGGCGATATCCACGCTATCTCTGGAATTTTATCGCCTCGGCGATGTGCGTTGTTGATAACGCGCTAACCGGGCGATAAATTACAGAGATAGCCGGCGATAAATATGCATGCCCTAAGCGCGCTTTGCGATATTTATCGCCGGGCCTTGTTAATATGCCCCTAAGTTTCAGTACAACTCTGCATGCCTCATCCTTGTGGAGCATCGACCAATGTACATCCCACCAACCCAGAGGTTGCAGCATTCGTTGCTAATAGTTAACATATTCAAATTAAGACATGAAATTGTGGTCCTTCGTTTTCTACTGAAAAGCTTGTGCACTCAGAACAGACCTGTTAACTTTATTTCTCAATTGCTGTACTAGTGCCCTCTATGTCGTCCCCATAACTGGATTACATCTTCTGGTGAAAACCTTTGGGAGTGAAAGAACTTAAAATACTCTTTAGTTGAAAGTTTGTTTTTAGTTAAAAGAATTTGTAATTGAAAACTAAATATGATTTGACACTACCCCATTTGTAACTCAACTATTACTTTCACCCTCATGCTTCACCAGAGCCATCCCCTAGGATCACTATCGCAGGGTCCAAGACTAGCGCTCACATTGCCTTGTACTGGAGCTGGAATAGTCAATGAGCTAGGACAGAATAAATGTGAGTGCTTTGGTGGGTGGGCTGAGTCGTTGAAGTAAGAGTAGCAGGAGCAAATATTGTGAAAAGCTGAAGTTCCCGTGACAAAACTAGAACAATCATCCAAACAGATTTTAAGGAGTAGAAAATCCATTTCTCTTTTCCTTCTGGTGCTTACACGTTTCATTCACTAGCAAATAGAAAACTACAGAATGAAGCAGAGTGAGAAATAGCAGAACAGGGGCCAGAACGAAAGCCCTTAACCATTTGTGAAGCTGCTCCATCCATGTCTTTTCCTTTGCAGGATTATTGGAACTTTTTAAAACATTTTGTGGGCACATCCAACAAGTAAACTTGAGCATCAAACAACTTTGTACTACTGCATGTATATTTATCCGAATTTACTTAATTTAATTAAAATGCACTGTTGATTCTCTCAAATGTCCAGTCAAGTTCTAAAATGATACCATTTTGTAGCGCACTTTTTGCTTTACTGTATGAAAGTCTGTATTTGGTTCTGTAGGTCACGAGGGGAAAATTGGAATGGCCTCGATACAGCTCAAAGTTGGACAAAGCTTTGATGGAAAGAAACTCTATGACCATGTTCGTGATTTCCTACCCAGATACGCTGCACCACAATTTATCCGCATTCAGGTAACTGGCTGCAGGCTCAAACCTCTCTTTCTTCAGAATGGTCTTTTAAAAAACAATTTTCAAGGGAAACAACTAAAATCCTCCGTGCTAAGTGCAATTGAGGACATGTCTAGTGTTTCCTGGTGTACAGATGTTACTCAATGAGCCCACTAACCTCACACCAATAGGTTTATTTAGAGCCCTGCAAGCAGACCAGCAGACCACTAAGTCAACAGAGCCTATGTCCTTTTCTTTCTTGGCCGAGGACTGCCCACATTATTGTGAAATCACCCCCTGCCTTGCGGTTATTTAACTTACTACAGTGCAACCATCAGTGTGCCAGGTTGCTCTGAAAGAGATGCGTTTGTCAAGCAGGCAGCTTGTTGCTTGAGCCCTGCTCGGCAAACTATTTGTTTTTCAAGAACAAAACTGCTAAAGAAGGAGTTTGCTTTTCAAAAACAAATTTCTGCTGCTTAGTTTGTAAAGTAATAAGTGCTGGGGCCCTTAGTTTTGTTCAGAAGTCTGTGCCAGTGCTACAAATATCAGGAGTGCAAAATGCCAAGGCTGCATAGTCTCGATTCCACCTCGTTCCTCTATAAACCACACACCAGACACTCAATGACTCTTCATCTTACTCTCTCATGTTTCTTTTCATTCTTGCTTTCTCCCTTTATCACACTTTATCACTGTTGTCTCTTTCTCCTTATTTCCCCCCTTGTGTTTTTTTTCTCTGTTGCTCTGGGTTGCAAGTCTAATGAGGAAAAATGAGTGCCACTCTCCAAATTACTGTATTACCTACAGAAGCAGGAAGACACTTGCTCTCCTCAGCTCTCGCAGCTAGCCCAGTCCATCCAGCACTGGGCTCTCCATCACAGGATCCACCTGCTGGCTACTTACTTTCCGAGGTGGACAGTGACTTTGATGATCTTCTCAGCAGGATCCAGCAAAAAGTCGATGAGTGGGAAGTCCATCCAAGAGTCCCCCTCCAGTAGTTCCGGCGATGGGGTTTTCCAGATGTGGACCTCTTCACTACAGCAGAAAACACAACAAAGGCCCAAGCTTTGCTTCCAGATACCCTTAGCCACAGTCCATGAGCGGTGCCCTATGGATGAACTGGTAACGGATATTTACCTATCTGCCTCTCTTCCTCCTACCATTTGCGGTCTGGAGGCTTTGGCAAACCTCCCTCACCTAGAAATACAAAAACCCAGAGGCTCAGGAGTCTAATCTGGAGTCCCAGAGGGTATGAAAGGTAGGAGGTATAGGATACAGCCTCCCTGGTTCTGCAAAAGGCATCCTACACATACTGGTTGATCCTCCTGTGGATCATGGAGGATTACTAATATAAAGTGAAGCTATACCTGTAATCAGGACATCACATTATGTTGTTAGTTAGTCCCTCACACACCCTGTTGGTGTCATGCTTCATCATCGGGTCTCATCCCGGTCCCTAAAAAGAGGATGGGCTTGACCATTTTCCAGGGATCACTTTAAATATGTTTTCCTGCCGGGTTTTAAGAAAAAAATACCTTGAAACACCAAAGGTATCCTTTTTATTTGCAGCGTTCCAGGTGTGATTAAAAATTGTATAGGGTTATATGTGGAGGTAATGATCCTACACTCTATAATCATCGACATGTTTCAGCCCTACGTCAAAAGTGCAAAAGAGTCCAGTACTTTCATCAAGACTTACAAATTTTCTTGTACAGGAACCCAAAATGAGGAACCCATTCTGTAACAAGGGCACTATTGTCCTTTATGCATGCCAGATGTATGTTGCATGTTGTATGTTGTCCTGATTAAAAACGTTAGGTGTGACTGAAATACGAAAGAATATATTCCGGAGCAACATAATAATTTTTAAGTCTTGATGAATGCCCTGGGATGAGACCCAATGATGAAGCATGACACCATTAAGGTGTGTGAGAGTCTACCTAACATTACAATGTGATGTCTTGATTACAGGTACACCTTCACTTACATATATTAGGAATCCTCCATGATCCACAGGAGGATCCACCAGTATATGTGTAGGAAACCACCTTCTCCCTCATCCTAGTGGCTCCCACCTGAGCCAGACAGCCCTGTTTCACCATTCTCATCACACTTTCCGTGGTTCCGCACAGGAAGCTCCCCAACAGTCTGGACCTTCTCACTCAGAACCATGGAGAAACCAGGCATAAGTCTGAACCTTGGGATCTGGTTCCTGAAGTTTTAGAGTCTGGTTAGGTCAATCTACCTCCTGAATGAATGAATATATTCACAGAAGCACGCAGGCCCACTGCTTGTGCCTGATACGCTGCCAAATGGAAAAGGTTTGTATGCTACTGCCCTTCAAACCAGTTTGACCCCTTAGCAGCTAGCGTCCAAAACATAGTTTATCTACTACAACAACAAACCTGTGGGCTAGCATTCTCCTCAATTCGGCTACACTTGACTGCTGTGGCTGCTTATCTACAAAATGGGCAACATGTTTCCCTCTTTATGATTACAGTTCTTAAAGCTTTTATGAAGGGGCTCAAAAGAGTAATTCCTCTTTTGGTTCCCACGGCCCCAGTGTGGAATCTCATCATCGTCTTCATAAGGTTAATGGGTCCTCCATTTGAGCCCCTCTTGTCATGTCCCCTTCAGTTCCTCTCTTGGAAGGTAGCTTTTCTTGTGGCTATCACCTCACTAAAACATGTCAAGAGCTCCAAGCTTTAACAATGGAAGGACCTTTCAATCAATCAATCATGTCACTTATAAAGCGCACTACATACCCGCGAGGGTCTCAAGGCGCTGGGGGAAGAGGGGGGTGGTGCTGCTACTGATCGAAGAGCCAGGTCTTGAGGAGTCTTCTGAAGGCCAGTAGGTCTTGGGTCTGCCGAAGGTTGGTGGGGAGGGTGTTCCAGGTCTTGGCGGCGAGGTGGGAGAAGGATCTGCCGCCGGCGGTCGTTTTCCGGATGCGGGGGACTGTGGCGAGGGCGAGGCTGGTGGAGCGGAGCTGGCGGGTGGGGGTGTAGAAGCTGAGTCGTAAGGCTAGGGTTGTCCTTCACACTAACCTAAATTTCTTCCTAAGGTGGTTTCTCCTTTCCACCTTAACCAGTCTATAGAACTCCCAGTTTTCTTTCCTCAACCTGACTCAGTTGTAGAAAGGGCTCTTCATACCTTAGAAGTTAAGCATTAATGTACAATGAGGACAGGACAAAACCTTTCGAAATACTCAACAACTTTTTGTTGCATTTCCTGAACCACATAAGAGGAGAGCTTTATCAAAATCAAGCACAGCCAGATGAATAGTTAAATGTATGCAAGCCTGTTACCCAAAAGCTAAAAGGATTTTGACTGTTTCTCTGAGTGCCCACTCTACCAGAAAGAAAGGAGCTTCTATGGCCTTCCTGGGAAACATTCCCATAGCTGACATTTGTAAAGCAGCTGCTTGGTCTACACCACACACTTTCATTAAACACTATTGTGTGGATGTACCAGCTCACCAACAAGTCAAGGTTGGTCAGGCTGTACTCTGGAACCTTCTGCAAGACACACAGGCTAGCCACCACTTATGGAAGGGCTGCTTTACAGTCTATGTACAGCATCTGTATTTACAGCAACACATGCCTCGAATGTTACTTACCCTGAACGCATCTGTGCATGCAGTGCTGTAGATTCATATGTTTCCACCCTTTTTCCGGGAGGCCTCTGGCCATTGCAGGTATAAGTCAGAACTCACTTTTCCTGTAGACATAGCCCCTTTCTCAAATGGCTCAGTTAGGCCTGGTAAGAAACACTGCCATTTTAAAATGCACACTTTTCTTAAGTTGCCTTCTCTTTCACACAATGACATTTGACACACTTTTGCTTGCATGACAGTGCAAGCTTAAATTATTCGAAACTACTTTATTTAGAAAATCACTTCGCAAGAACACTATCACAACACCTAGAACATTATGTACAAGGCCCTGACATACATTGTGCAACTGTTGTTGTTTGTTATTTTGTTCATAAAGCGACTTTGCTGTCACAGAGTCCCGATGAATAGGATGAATAAAAAGTTACAGAAAGACGAATAGTGTAGATAGGTACTTATGTGTTGCAACGTTCTTTGCAAAGGATATCTGGGAGTTAAGACCAACTCAGTGAACCACACAGCCTACTCTAGGACATTTGTAAGTCAAGAGGTTAAAATTGACAATGAGAATGAAACAGCCATATTTTTAAGACTTTCCTAAAATTGCACAGCTTGCCATCCTACAGAAGGCTTTGTTTAGGAATTAGGGATTTCTAAATGTACCCCTGGATCTCAGAAGCCAATTAGGATTGTACTAGATAAAGGGCCTGCATAGCTGTGAAAGGTTGAGGGTGTAAATTGCTCTGTTGACAAAGCGGAGAGATTTGAATGTAATACATTCCATTTGAATGTAACACAGGAGCCACTGCAGCAATGCAAAGATGGGGAAATATGGTCTCTGAGGGTCTTATTTATGAGAGGGTTAGGGCAAGATTGCACCATCCAATGTGTTACATGCATGACACAAACCTCTAAGTCAGGATTTTGAAGCTGTGCAAAGCCACTTTGCGTGGCTCAGAGTGGCTTCAATAAGCTGGAGTATCGCAACCCAGCGCAAATCTCTGTGTTATGTTACTCTGCCTTGGTTAGGCATTCCATGGGCGTTGCATGGGGGTTCCCATGCAACTCCCATGGATTTTGACACATCCCCAGATTTACAAGGACTTGTAAACCTGGGGAAGTGCCAAAATCTTATACCTACCCAAGGGAGGCGTGACGAGGAGAAAAACCTCTATATCTCCTTGTTTCTTCCTCTTTCTATGTATGCCTCATTCTGCAGCACAGATAGAAAGAGGAATATGCCTCCCAGGATTAGCTTTTGTTTCCTGCATGCACCACAGGCACCCTTGCACCATGGTCCAAGGGTGCCTGTGTTGGTGTTATGCTGTTAAAAGGGCGCAAGGGAAAGGACAGGAACGTGCTGTACTGACATAAATACGGTGCATTCCTGGCCTTTCCCTGTCACGCAGTGCACCAAGGTGACTTGCTGAGCTGCGCTGCATCAAAAGCTCATAAATGAGCCCCTAATTTTTAGACTCAGCACGAATCTAGTAAAGTAATTCTGAATTACCTGCAGTGTCTGAATCAGATAATCAGGAAGGTCAAGATAAACTGAGTTTCTGAAATCTAGACAGAAATAAAAACACTGAGAATTAAAATAAAACAGATACAAAATATGTTTCAGTGCATTACTATTGTTCTACTATAATCAGAGCAGAATCAATTTAGATACTCAGACTTTTTAATCATCTAACAAGGTGAGCTTTGTTCCCAAGGAGGGAGATGTGGGGGCATGACAAGCTACCAAATTCTGCTAAATAATCATGAAGAAGGGGGTCCTAGATACAGTACTCGTGTGGTTTGGTAATTTTCTTGCAGATCTATGAATGCAAGCCCAAACAAAAGATTATTATTTGTGCAGCTGCATAGATCATCTATTGCTGCCACCTCTGCACTGTGGCCAGGGGGGTAACCCATCTGAGGGGGATGTTATGAAACCTTGCATTTGAAGAAAGCCAGCTCGTTCTAGCAATTTAGCCAGGTAGGGTAGTTGGGAGATTAGAAATTAGTTTGCCAACTTTTCAGGATTTAGAGATTTTTTTATTCGACAGTAGTGGGACATGAGCAAGCTTTAGACCCCTGGGAACCAGACTTGGCACTACAGAAGAATCTAATATAGCACTGTGAAGAGAGTGATAGGATAGTAGCAAACATCTATGTAATTTGGCTGTAAGTAATTGAGGTGGAGAGCCAGAGAGCTTGCTGTCCTGAAGTAGAGCAACAAAACCTTGGGTAGTGAGGGAGGCAAATTGAGAGAATTTGAGGAGAGGGAAAGGGAATATGGATATAGGATCCAATAAGGATGTCTTGATTGTAGTAATTGTAATTAGAAAACAGTCAGATGTACTATTATATTTACATTCTGACAGATGGGACTCAAGCTTTTGGAGGATCTGAATGTATTTGATGACTAAAAAACTGGCTGGTGCCATATTCAGATAATAATAATTTTGTTGGAATAGAAGGTAGCCTTGGCTTATTTAGTTGCCCTTTTATAAGTGTAATTTAGTGTTTAGCATTTAGTTTTCAAGGTGGGATCATAGCTCTGGTGCCAGCGTCGCTCTGCAGTATGTAGAGAGCGTTTGATGGCAGCTAGATCCTCTGAAACCAGCTGCATGATACGTGAGGCTACTTGCCCTTATTTATTAAGGTAGCAGTTGGGTTTAAAATTGTTGTTAATTGGGCATCATAAGAGTCTAGTAGCTTTTTGAGGAGCTCGCCGGAAGAAGACGAACCAAAGCCTCTGCAGATGCATTCTTCCAGCTATGGAATTCAGTAGACGGAGAAGGCCATAGGACCGTCTTGAGCTGCTTCTGGAAGAAGCAAGAGAAAGCATCATATGATTTAGCACCATGAGGAGCAGGTACGTATAATGTCCAAGACATGACCCAACAGATTACTGGGAAATGAAGCGCTCAAATTTAGGTTAAATAAAGAAAATACGTCCATGAATTTAATTGCTGTCCCCAGTCCGGTGGAAATGAAGCGAGTATGTAAATCGTCCATAACTATGGTGAGGGCAGCAATGGTAGAAACCAAAGAGAGAGCTGCAGCCAAGAGATCACATGCCCAGGCTGCCCCTGAGGGCGTTGGTACATCAGTAGGATCACCAGGCACTAGAAGGGTCTCTGATTGTGACTGAAAAGTTATCGAGGATCAGACAGCAGCACAAATCCAGATTTACACACTTTTGATTACTTTCACAAGAAAAGCAATGCTTCTACCAGAGCGATGTGCAGTCAACTGAGCGTGAGTAGCTGGAGTAATGTTATTGAAGATATCCATCATGTCCTCCCTAACCATGTTTCTGTGAGTCAGACAATGTCACAAATTTATGATTGATCACCATATATTTAAAAGCTATGGCTATGCCGTTTTTCAGCGCTAACCATACATTTATTAGCAGGCCTGATTAAAAAGTTCTTTTGACATGAGTCTGAAGGTGAAAACAGGATTGAGGCGATCCTTTTCTCGAAATACAAGTCAGATGCCTCAAGACCTCTCCTGACTCTGCATCCAGAACATGGATAGGAGAAAAAAAAGTTCAGGACAGTTTCGTGGCTGTATGACACCAAAACAAAACACTTACCATCGGATGTAGAAAGAAACCAACAGCATGTCTGGGTGCAGCGTGTGGTCCAGACATGAACGGAGCAGAAAAGCTTGCCGTTGACACTGTACGTGGACTCGCTGAGTGTTTCCTTAAATCTTCACCACCAGCTTTATCATGGAGCCTACCCTTCAAATACTAGTACAGCAACAAAAGTAGCTGATGTTACTGAAAAACTTCAGGTGGAAACATGATGGTCAGTAGGACCTTGCACCATTTTGCCCATGGCAATGTGTGTTAAGGGGTTAAAAACCTCGACTCCAGGTCTAAAAAGCGAAACCACCAAAAATGTTTATGTTGCACTGCACAAAGTGATTCAAGAGCCTCACACTATAGCTGCGCCCAAGCTGATTAAAAACCAATAGTAATAAGTGGCTAATGTCCTAGATAAAAGTATCAGCAGGTTGTATACAGCAGAACTAGGCCTTAATAAGGACAACTCCCCACCCAAAAGTTTTAGTCATGGAGCCTGTCCTGCAAACAATAGTGTGCCAACAAAGAAGAGCTGTCGACAGTACAACATTCCCGGAAGTGTAAAAATGGAGGTTGTACTGGTCAGGTAAGTAGGACCTTGAACCAGTTTGCCCAAGGAAGCATGTGCACAAGAAACAAAGACCTAGGCTGCATGGCTAAAGTGAAAAACCACCAAAGCTTTACACAGCCAAAAGTAATCCAAAAACCTCCCACTGCCACACCCCGGAACTTTATAAAACCAACAGAAAAAGTTTAAAATAGGAGCACAGTCGAATAAAATGGCCATAACTCCAAAAAGTGGCTATTTTCCTAGACAAAAGAATTAGCAGATTGTATAGAACAGAATTTGGTTAGAGCTTAATAAACAGACACGAGAGAGAGATGTGGAGATAAATGAAAAGAAGATACAAATTGAAAATGAAAGGAAGAAAACAAAAAAGGATTGAAGGGAGGCAAGAAATAGTGAGACAGATTGTATGCATCATCAGTGCACATTAGCGTCCATCTTGGAATGTTTTTTTTTTAATGGAAGACCAACTCAACAGCTGCCAACCATGCGTGTGCATCATTGGTAAAAAAAGCACTGTCAAAGCCAATCACTCTGCTATTTAGAGCAGAGACCTATTGGCTTTGCCAGTGCTTGTTTTGATTAGTTTATTAAGTGTGCCTTCATAACTGGGTGAAAAAACATTAGCTCATCTGTTGGTCCAAGTTTATAAAATGTACCATTTGGTCCTAATTTAGAAAAATATTTCTCAGACTAGCACTAACCCAGAGCCCTTCCTGGGAGGATAAGGCACAGCTGCTTTGGTCATTCTGTGCAATTAGGGATGTGGTTGTAAGTATAAGAGTACCTTTTATAGCCACTCTCTTTAATGATTCACGTATTTGTCTAGTACCTAGTGATTTATACTCCATAAACGAGCTGAATCAAAGCAGCTGTGATAACTATTGACTATGAATCCCCTTGGAGAAAATTGCTGTGTAGTCAGCTATGATGTGGTAAGCCACATATTTGCTGACTATTGTATGATGGATTTGTGTTCAAATATGTAGGGATTGGTGGGTGAGTAAATGGAGCTGGGGAGGGACCAGACGTCGTATAAATTACTGAATTGTTTAATGTATTAATGACATTTTCTGTAAATTAGAATTATCAGTTAGATCATTTGAAATCATTTGAAATAGAAGTCTGAATATAGGGAAGAATCCATTGATAACCCTTGTGTCAGGATCTTGAATGCACACATTACACACTGCTTTTAGGGTTTGCATAAATCTCACCTTTCCCATTTCAGCATTCCCTTTAACGAGTGTTCTATATTTCTCAATCTATTTCTGTAATATTCTTTGATGCTCAATACTGGAGTCTTGTAACCAAAACATACTAAAATGAGGACCATGCAAAAGGTAAGCCATTAACAAATTCACAATAGACCCAACAGACTGAGACCTCCTGTTTGTGTTGGCTCCTTGCCCATGTATGCATGGCTGTCTCTCTGAGCCTAACTGTGTTCTGTCTTTTTTCTAGGGCTCAATTGAGGTCACAGGGACATACAAACAATGTAAAGGGAATCTAGTGAAGGAAGGCTTCAACCCGTCTGTGATCAGTGATCCTCTCTACTTTATGGATGACAAAATAGCTTGCTATGTTCCAATGACGCACGAAATTCATGACTCCATTCGGCAGAAGAGGCTGAAGCTCTGAGACAACGAGATTCAAAGTCTGCTTTTGAATCTTCCTTTATCTGCCTCTTGATGTGATGTCGACCTGGACAGTTTGTCAGCGATGGGTCCTCTCCTGTTGCTGCATGAATAGTTTGTTCACTTGATGTTGTTGACTGGAGACAAAGCCTGCAAAGTAATTTACAGTATTAGTCTGATATCTCTAATCATAGACGTACACATTATCTGGAAATTTACAATCTGGAATATTCTGTACGGCTACTGGGAGGTGGTGCCAACAAGTAAACATGGGGTAAAATGGCATGACTCTGCTATCTTTGGGGAGACTTGTGCACCATTTGTTGGTAAATTCATATTACAAATTCAAGTACCATTAAAATATGTTCAGGCGGCAGATCGTTCTAAGCATCATCACTACTGTGGGGGCGATTCACAAAGCTAAACTTACAATCTTGTGTAAGTTTACTCTTTTTCGGTATTCATAAACAAACCATTTATTAGTAACTTTATGACTGTTGAGGCTCCTCAGTCAGGGCAGAGAACTCTGCACATAAAAAGATAGGTCTGTCCAAACAAACAATTTAATAGAACTTTACAACTCTTGAAACCCCGCAGTGGGGGGGAGAACTCTGCACATAAAAATATTGGCCTGCCCAAAAGAACGATTTATTAATAACTTTATCACTGTTGAGGATCCTTAGTCAGGGCAGAGAACTCTGCACATAAAAATATTGGCCTGTCTAAACAAACAAGTTAATAGTAACTTTACGATTATTGAGACTCCTCAGTCAGGGCAGAGAACTCCACACATAAAAAGATAGGTTTGTCCTATCTTTTTATGTGTGGAGTTCTTCACCCCGACTGCGGAGTCTCAATAATCGTAAAGTTACTATTAAATTGTTTGGAAATACCGAAAAGAGTAAACTTACACAAAAGTGGAAGTTTACTTTTGTGAATTGGATCCATAAATTCGCCCCAGCCAGTAGGTATTTCAGGCCTGCCATGGTGCTCCTCATGGTCTCGCAAAACACCACTGAAATGCCACGAGATTATGTAACGATGACTCTTGCAACTATTTGAACATTTTTTTATGATAATTAAAAATGGAATATAGCAATAGTTGCATGTAGAACCCTGTAGCACATAAAACTCATTTGCAGTAAGAAATATGTAGGCCGTGCGAGTATCATAAGTCAAAAAAGTTTTTACCTTCTTTTAATAATGTGTTAGCCCCGTACTATGGGCCATATTATCAAGAACGGGCGATAACATTATCGCTGCTTTAGCGGCAGGAAAATGCTGCTAAAGCGGCGATAAGGGGCTTGATAATATACCCTATAGAATTCCAATAGAAGCCCAGGTTCTGGTGTGAAGGACATCAAACCTGGGCTTCTATTGGAATTCTATAGGGCATATTTTCAAGCCCCTTATCGCCGCTTTAGCGGCAGTTTCCTGCCGCTAAAGCGGCGATAATGTTATCGCTGGTCTTGATAATATGGCCCCATGTGTTTGAGAAAAATAAAAGTAATTAGTTCTTCTCATCAGCTGTCTTCCATTTAGCGTGGTGCTGATTGCCTCTCAAGTAGTAACGTGCTATTTTGCTCCATTTCTCCTTGTGATGGTCGGTACTGTATTGAGGTAGCAGAATCAGAGTTCAGATGTTTTTATTCCCTGTTTTAATTTTAAGTGTTAATGACAGTTCCCGTACGGGATTACAATAAGGATGACATTATACTTCTAGATTTCCAATCCAATACTGTAGTATAATTAAGATATAAATACTAGTACATGCAAATATGATTTGTAGGAATAATGGACACCTAAGAGGAGCAATTCATACATAGGCCTTTTCACGTTAGAACATACTAGGTAACCGTACTGGTGCACAATATCATGTTCACAAGTTAAGCATAAAAATCCCTGATCGATAGATCTGCTCAAAGAAGTCTTGCTTTTCTTTCAGTTTAAAGGTCAGCTTTTCAACCACTGAAAGTGCATCTGGTCGCTTGGCTCCTACATAGTAGGGTGTCGGCCATTCCACTTTTACATCTATGCGTTAGGCACAGACACGGCGCTGTATCTGGTTAACAGGGGAAGGGTTCTCACTTTTCGACAAGGTTGGGATTAATGGCCTCATTTCATTCGTGTTTACAACTACTGGGTGCTAGTGGTATGGAATACCTGGGTTTTAACACTGGGAATTTCTCAAGATTGGGGTCATTGTAGTGACCGACTTAAGTTCCATTCAATCTGATGTCAGTGCCTCTACTTTGACTAAATTAAATTTGGAGTTTGGGAAAGATGTTCCCCTGATTTCCAACATTTTTCCGTCACTTTGGCACAAAATATTATGCGCGCCTTGGCTGGGTGCACACTATTCCAGATTTTCATTAAACACAACCTGCAGCTAAGCCTCCTTATACTTATTGCACAGGTTCATTTGGGAAATGACATGCTAGAACTCTCCTACCTTGTTCATCACATTTATATATACTGCTGCATCACAGGATAACATGTAGGTGGAATTTACTAAAATGCAATGTAACAAACCACAGCGGTGCAGCAAAGCGAAAGTGAAATGCAGCACCATATCTACTAAGATTTGGTGCTGTTTTTCCCACCCCCAGTGCAAGGGTATGCCATGTTGTCAAACATAGGTTTTATGCTTCCAGTACAACAGCTATGCTTTAACACTTTTTCCTCTTTGTATGTGTGCTGTACAATGTTGTATATATACAAAGTTTGAAAAGTGTGGAGAAATTAAAGTATTTCTCCTCTGTTACACTGCCTCAAGGAAGCATATGGTTTTAGTGGAAATCTTTGTCTACAGTTGTAAGTAGATAAGGATTTGTGTCAAAACCCATTGGTGATTGCATGGCAATGCCCATGTGCCACCGAAGGAATGCCCTCTTGACACAAAATAGTGCAAAATATTGCATAGCACTAGCCTGTGTTACTGTAGTCAACTTAATTTGCGCTAGAAAGTTAATACCACCACAGCACTTTGCTCAGGGTTTTAGTTACAAAAGTAAAGATAGTATAATGTAACAACCCAACGTCTTAGATAATGTCCAAGCATTAGTTTAAAGTTTGTCTGAATCAGCTCAGAAGTGGATAAACCTATATGAAAACCTTCCTGAAGAAAATGAAAATGTGAACTTCTTCCCCTGTCTGGGGATTCACACCTTTTGCTTCACCACTTTTGGAAAGAACCGCAATCGAGAGAGTAAGAACGAAGAGTAGATTGCCTCCAGGAGGCCTACACTGCGTTTGCCAATTCCCTAGTCAGTCCTTTATAACCTCCAAGTCTTTCATGGAGATGGTTTCCGCGGTGAAGGACAAACACAAAATTGGAAACTGGTGAACCTTTCGATGAGATTGGCGCACTGCAATATGTAAATAAGCACCTTAGAGATCCATTAGTTGTCAGTGGAGTGATCTTCTGTAGGCAGTCCATGTCTAAGTGCACCATCTTTACCCTGGAATTCAAACTTAAAACTTCAACACTGGATGGGAATCCCCGAAGGCTTTTTCCACTAGAAATAGAATGGAGTAATATCCTTGCTATTGCTCTTCAGGGGGAGGATGCTTGAACCACAATATTCTTCTTAATGAGGGCCGCAATACATACTCTGAGTGGCATTTGTTCTTTGGGACAGGCATTTATCTGAAGAAGTTGAGTAAAATTCTTTAGCATAACCAATCTGAATGAAATCTAAAACCTAGAGGTCTATGACATCTTCATCCTAATCCTTCACAAAGCTTTGGATCTATCTTTCAACAAGCTGATGGTTGTCCATCACACTTTGATTGTCCGGAAATCTGAGATTTCTTATCTGAAGTCTGTGTTCCTGGAGGTGCTTTCTTCCCTCATCACAATGGTGGGGACCTCCTCTTCTTGGACTTTGATGACTGCTGCTGATATTTGTAGGGCTCCTGAGTCACTGAAATGCACATGCCTCCTGTCCTTGTAAGAAATGGGAATGTTTCATGTTTTTTTTAATTTTATATTTTCTTTATTAGCATTTCAACAGATACATCGCACTGTGAAATCAACAAACAGCAGGCACGAGGAGGAGATAAGGAAGGTGGGGGAGAAGGTCTTACACATAAAATATGTTGACGGGAGAGACAGCATGCTGTATAACATATTACACATTAGCATTTCCAATATTACTCGCAATTTCCGCACTTGACAAAGCAGTTTTAACGCGGGGCCCACGCACCAAGACATCACCAATTTTGCTTAAGAACATATTATCATATACTATTGATTCAAGGGTTGGTAGTATTACACCGCTGGCGTTGAAGGTGGGGTGGGAGCTTGTGTACGCATGAATGATAGGAATGGATCAAAAATGTCTCTCAGGCGGGACTGTGAAGGCATCATCTCCCAGAAATGGGACAGCTGATCCTTACAATAAGTAGCATCACGCAGCCATGCCGAAGCAGAGGGAACTGCCCTCCTCCCCCAGTGCCTAGCCATGTTACGCTTAGGTAATATTAAATTCAACAAAACACAAGAGCAACCCATATGTCCCTGTGAACTGGGTATAGCTAGTCAGCCACAGCACAATTGTTCACAAGAAACTCATTTAAATCAAATTATTTTGTTTTCCGCAAGTTAATGATATATTGCAGCGATTTAAGCGAAGGTAGCATTTGATACAGTTAATATGTTCAACATTTATGAATTTCTTTTAAGTTCTATTTAGTTTATGACTTCAGAGAAACACATATGACTAGCGAGAAAACAGCCCAACAGAAATTCTTATTCAACACTCACTTCAGCCGAAGCGAGTGCTTTTTATTGCAACTACAGTTTTAGGAAATAGAAAACTATACATAGTAAACTTCTTTTTTTTTTTTATTATTTTTTCAATCCACAGCAGCACAAATAAATACAAAAACATATTGCACCACGTCACAATACGGAGTTAATAGAAGGAAAAAATAATTCGTAATTCGTTAAAAGCAGTTTCAATCTTTCATATGGTTAATCATGGGACCCCATATATATATATACAAAGTTTGCGCCTGCTTACCCCTTTCACTGAGTAGAGGCTATACTCCAGATTGAACATACTATAAAACCTGGCCCTCCACATCTCAAAGGATGGTGCTTCCTGCTGCAGCCACATAGACGATATGCACAGCCGAGCCACCGCCGTGGCTATGAAAACTGGATAACGGAATTTATACATAGGTAGCCCTTGCCGCAAGTCTTCCCCAGTTCCTAAGAGCATCATAGAGGTTGAAATCTTTATCCCGGCTCCTGTTATTTCTGACAAAAACCTTTCAATATGACCAAGAAGATATATCAATTTTTCACATGAATAAAAAATGTGTACACTATCAGCAGTATCTGCTCCACAACGAAAGCATTTCCCGTCATTAACTCCGCCCCACTTCAGCATCTTTGCAGGGGTATGATACAAATTGAACACTGTCTTAAAGTGCTGTGCTTTTAAATTGGCAGAGATCAAAATGTTTCCTGCTCTATCTATCGATTGCTCCACAGACACACCCTGCTCTCCCAAACGATTTTCCCATTTAAGGTTTTGCCTATCGAGATTGTTAGATTTGGGGGTCTCTAGTTGGCACAGGTAGGTACTTGTGACAAATAGGGACCCTCGCCTCTAGTCAGAGTAGCGGGGTACACTCCTAAAATAACCCCTGCTCACCCCGTTGGTAACTTGGCACGAGCAGACAGGCTTATCTCAGAGGCAGTGTGTAAAGCATTTGTGAACACATACAGTAATCAAGTGACAACACTACAGATGGACACCACACAAGGTTTATATCAAAAATAAGTATTCTTTATATAGATTTAACACAAGACCATAAACGACAAAAATCCACAATACTGTACTTAAAATGGTAGGTTTAGCTTAGTTCTCTTCAGATCTTAAAATGCGACACTTTGAGTCAATGTACCTTACGATGCGTCACGTTTCTACAACGAAAGTGTTGCAGAGATGGAGATGCGGCAAAGATCCGGTGCAAAGAAATAAAGACGTCAAGTTCTTCCTGATGCGGCACGCTTCTCCGATGTTGCGAGAAGTCTCGACTCGATGCGTCAGCTGCAGCGGCGACACCCTTGTTTCGTGATGCGACGACAGCGGCTTTGGCGGCGACACTCTTCTCCGACGTTGCGAGACGCTTCCGCTCGATGCGACAACTGCAGCGGCGACACCCTTTTTCTGTGATGCGACGGCAGCAGCTCCGACGGCGGCACGCTTCTCCGTGGATGGGAGGCGCTTCTCTTGATGCAGTGCAATGCGACAGCTACAGCGGCGACATCTACGATGCGACGGCAGCGGCTGCGACGGCGACACGCTTCTTCCTCGTTGCGAGACGCTTCTCTTGATGCGGTGCAATGCGACAGCTACAGCGGCGACATCCACGATGCGACGGCAGTGGCTGCGACGGCGACACGCTTCTTCAGGGTTGAGGGACGTTTCTTGAGATGCGGTGCAATGCGACAGCTACAGCGGCATCATCTCCGTGATGCGACGGCAGCGGCTGCGACGGCGACACGCTTCTCCCTCTTGAGTCGCGCTTCCATCTCCTTGCGACACGCGGTCCCTCAGAAGGCCCAAAACAGCAGCAGGCACTTCCAAAGAACTCTTGGGGAGCTGGGGTTTGAAGTCTGTTGTCCCTGAGACTTCAGCAGGAGGCAAGCTCTTCTCTCAAGCCCTTGGAGATCCTTTACAAGTTTAATAAAGTGCACACAAAGTCCTTTCTCCTTTCTTTGGCAGTCAGGCAACCACTGCAGGCCAATCCCCCCAAGTTCAGGGATAGTCTCTCCTCAGTTTCTTCTTGTTTCCCAAAGTGATCTAATTTCCTAGGGGTCTGGGTCCCCTTTTTATACACAGTTTCTCTTTGTTCTCTGAAGGCAGAGAGGCCTTTGCCTAGTCCAAAACCAGTTCTGGTCAGTCCTGGAGCACTTTGTTTACAGGACTCCTTCTTTCCTTTCAGAATGTGGGGCAGAGTGCTCAGCCGCCCGGCAGGGGGTGGAGCCAGCATTGTGGAAGGCAGGCACAGCCCTATTCAGACCCAGGTGCAACTCCTCACTCCACTCTGGATGCAGATCTCTCTATTCAGCCCTGGCTGCCTCACCCTGTCTGCTGGAATTTCCCCAGCCCCTGTCACTCACAAACCCAGACAATGAATACACAACCTAGCAGAGGTAGGCTTGGAAGGTTTAGGCAAGAAAATACCTACTTTCTAAAAGTCGTATTTTCAAACACAGAATGTTAAAACCAACTTCACTAAAAGATGTATTTTATCATTCTGAGTTCAGGCATACTAAATTCGTTTTTCTACCATGTTCCCTGGGTCAGTTAGGATTATAAGGTGTAATAATCAAAACTGCCCATTCTGGCCTATGGAGAACAGGTAGCCTTGCAATAGTGAAAAACGAAAAAGGCTGTAATTCACTATTAGGACACACCAGGGCATACTTACAATGCACCCTGCCCTTGGGCCTACCATAGGGGTGTCTGACATGAAGAAAAGGGAAGGTTTAGGGACTGGCAAGTGGGTGCACTTGCCCAGTCAGCATGGCAGTACCAGACTGCACACAGGCTCTGCAATGGCAGGCCTTAGACACACTTTTACAGGCTGCTTCTGTGGGTGGCACAACCAGTGCTGCAAGCCCACCAGCAGCATTGGATTTACAAGCCCTGGGCACACTCAGTGCACTGTACTAGGGACTGACAAGTAAACCAATCATCCAATCAGGGAGTCACTAATCCATACATCAATTTATAACAGAGAGCATATGCACTTTAGCACTGATCAGCAGTGGTAAAGTGCCCAGAGTCATAAAACAGCCAACAACAGGTCAGAAAAAATATAGGAGGAAGGCAAAAAATTCCGGGATGACCCTGCAAAAAGGGCCAAGTCCAACACAACCCCCTTCCAGCCAAAAACGCAGGGGAGACCAATCACTACCCTGATGGGCTTCTCTGCTTTGGGCGATAGAACCTGGACCCTGGCCCACAACAGCAGGGGCATACTCCAGTTCTACGCCAATCTGAACCTATTTGAATCCCTCTGTCCATACTCTCAGGGCCCACCAAGCTAATCCATGGGGAACCCTTCTCCTCACCTGTGGACACCACCTGTGCAGCACCTAACCTTAACTTGCTCACAGGTGTGTCCCAACAGACAGACAGCATGCCACAGTGGCCACTGACAGTGGCCAGGGATGAGACCCAGGCCTTATGCCTCTCAGGGCTCTCAAACCTCTGTGGCGTCAGAGAGCGGGGGACAGTAGCCCCAGGTGCTTGGCCCCCTTTGTCCACTCTCCCTCCTGTCAGGTCAGGTATGACATCCTGACACTGACCTACCAGCCCCGGGCCTATATCCGGCGGCTGGACTGGAGACTGGGGTGGGCTTTCCCACACCCAGTCCTCCTCCTTGTTGGGGCTCTGTACCCTCCCACCTGGAGTGGTACCCCCTTCCAGAATTGCCAGGGCACCTGTGGCAGGTGTCCTACACAGTTCGCCCACCAGTTCAGGGGTTCTATCCTGCAACTGGGCGTCCAGGTCAGGGGGACACCCTGAACCTGGTCCTCCAATCTAGGGTCTAAACCCTCCAGTTGAACCGGGGTCAGAGACGAGAACTCCCTCCCTCTGCACCCCCTTCCAGAGTACTGCCCCCTCCCATCAGGAGCGGTACCCCCTTCCAGAATTGTCAGGGCACCTGTGGCAGGTGTCCTGCACAATTCGCCCACCAGTTCAGGGGTTCTATCCTGCAACTGGGATCCCAGCATAGGGTCTGTACCCTTAGACTGGGTACAGGCCAGGGGGGAGGCTGTCCTCTCCCCGCCCCCTTTACTGGGGTCCTGCACCCTCCCACCTGGAGTTGTGCCCCCAGAAGACAAACTGGTAGGGGCACTGTTAGCAGCTGCCCCTTCCTCCAGGTCAGGGGGGACACCCTGAACCTGGCCCTCCAACCCAGGGTCTGTACCCTTAGGCTGGCCCTGTGCCTGGCAACCCAGGACTTCCGGGGAAGTACACCAACCCCCCCCCCAAGGGAAACACACTCCTCTAGAGCTGTGTAAGAATCTGCCTGGCGCACCAGGACTTCCGGGGGAGCACGCATGCCCCCCCGAGGGTAACACATACCTCAGGTGTTGTGTGACAGTCTGCCTGGCGCAGATCTCCTGACCCCTGTCCATCTGACAGTGCGCGAAGATCCCCCAGGACAGAAGTGGTGTCACCATGGTCACTTCTTGGAGACTCAGCCCTTCTGGCTGGCCCCTGACCCACTGGTTTTTCCACTGGGGACTCTCTCCCCCTCTCACCCCTAAGTCTGGACTTCTGCAGCCTCCACTTAGAAGTGGTACTGCCAGACACCAGAACTGAGGGAGGCCTGCTTACAGACACTCCCAGTTCACCAGACACTAGGGGATCCCCCTCAACGGGCGGCCCATCAGGACAGCCTAGGCTCCCCACCTGGTGTTCCCTCAAAGAACCATCCAGGCTCTGAGACTGGGTTTTGGGCACCTTGGGACACGCAGCCCCACACTCACTCCTTCTCAACTGAGACAGGACGTGAGCCCCTACACCCCTCCCACTACAACGGGACCTAGCTGGGCTACTCTGAACCACTTCCACCACTCTGGGTTGGAAGATACCTGAGCCACTCCCCTCAGGGTCACTCCCCAATGCCTCTCCAGACCCTCTGGAATCCACCAAAAGGTCTGCCCCCAATGTGAGCTCCCTGAGGTCAGAGAACTCACTCTCCAACAGGTGTTGGCATAGCTCTGGAAAACAGGGACTTACAATATGCTCTCCCACAATTGGATCACACAGCCCCCTACAAGGGTTAACCAAACTATCCTTCACCTCACCATCCAGTGCCTTGCACACGTACCCCACACCACTCTCCTGAGATTGGCAAGACAGCATCTGACTGTCTCGGTCATTCAACCCACACTCTTCTGGGCGGTCTTCATACTCACATAACAGGACTTCAACTGTGGGGGAACCCCTCTCCCTGCACCTCCCATCTAGAGTCAGTAGAGTGTCCCTCCTACTATTAGGACCATGAATCCCTGCGTCAGTTTCCCTATTCCTCTCAGGGACACTGCGCACTACTGGAGTTACCTCATGTCCTTGAACCTCCTGGTGTATGTTAACCCCCTCCAAGTCAGGCGCCACATCTCTGGGTGTGTGCACTACTCTCTCAGCACTGGAAAATTCAATATTGCTGCCACCATCTGAGCTGGATTCCACCTCCAACTCAGCCAAGCTCACTTCTTGAGCTTCACATATTTCTTTTTCAGCTAAGGCTCGCTCTATCTCCTCGCACTCCCGGTCTAGCTCCCTCAGCCTCCGGTCACGAGCACGAATCCGATTCCTTTCTTCACGAGCCAATCTTTCCCAAAATGTTTCCTCCTCAGGGCCACTGCCCTCTTGGTATTCTGGCTGGAGATCCTCCCCCTCAGATTCCTCCTCAGAGTCATCTGCTAGTGTTGCTTCCCAGCTTAGCACCTCATAGCTATACAGGGCTGCCTCAAGATCCTGCCTTGTGGATCTCCTCTTCACAGGCAGCCCCCTCTCCTTGCAAAATACTTTTAGCTCCCCTATCTTGTAGATGTACAGGTGAGAAAAGTTGACTTCCATTTTGACAAGGTCCAACAGGTGCAACAACTAACCAGAGTTCCAACAACCAAATTCCAAAGGGAAACAGGGAAAAATAGTATGTGGTTGCGTTTTGGTCTGCACTCACTAGTAGTGTTCACCAATCACATGACATGAGTCACAAATGCAAGTCCAGAATCCTCACCGCTGACCACCAATGTTAGATTTGGGGGTCTCTAGTTGGCACAGGTAGGTACTTGTGACAAATAGGGACCCTCACCTCTAGTCAGGGTAGGGGGGTACACTCCTAAAATAACCCCTGCTCACCCCCTTGGTAGCTTGGCACGAGCAGACAGGCTTATCTCAGAGGCAGTGTGTAAAGCATTTGTGAACACATACAGTAATCAAGTGACAACACTACAGATGCACACCACACAAGGTTTATATCAAAAATAAGTATTCTTTATATAGATTTAACACAAGACCATAAACGACAAAAATCCACAATACTGTACTTAAAATGGTAGGTTTAGCTTAGTTCTCTTCAGATCTTAAAATGCGACACTTTGAGTCAATGTACCTTACGATGCGTCACGTTTCTACAACGAAAGTGTTGCAGAGATGGAGATGCGGCAAAGATCCGGTGCAAAGAAATAAAGACGTCAAGTTCTTCCTGATGTGGCACGCTTCTCCGATGTTGCGAGAAGTCTCGACTCGATGCGTCAGCTGCAGCGGCGACACCCTTGTTCTGTGATGCGACGACAGCGGCTTTGGCGGCGACACTCTTCTCCGACGTTGCGAGACTCTTCCGCTCGATGCGACAACTGCAGCGGCGACACCCTTGTTCCGTGATGCGACGGCAGCAGCTCCGACGGCGGCACGCTTCTCCGTGGATGCGAGGCGCTTCTCTTGATGTAGTGCAATGCGACAGCTACAGCAGCGACATCTACGATGCGACGGCTGCGACGGCGACACGCTTCTTCCTCGTTGCGAGACGCTTCTCTTGATGCGGTGCAATGCGACAGCTACAGCGGCGACATCCACGATGCGACGGCAGTGGCTGCGACGGCGACACGCTTCTTCGGGGTTGCGGGACGTTTCTTGAGATGCGGTGCAATGCGACAGCTACAGCGGCGTCATCTCCGTGATGCAACGGCAGCGGCTGCAACGGCGACACGGTTCTCCCTCTTGAGTAGCGCTTCCAGCGCCTTGTGACACGCAGTCCCTCAGAAGGCCCAAAACAGCAGCAGGCACTTCCAAAGAACTCTTGGGGAGCTGGGGTTTGAAGTCTGTTGTCCCTGAGACTTCAGCAGGAGGCAAGCTCTTCTCTCAAGCCCTTGGAGATCCTTTACAAGTTGAATAAAGTACACACAAAGTCCTTTCTCCTTTCTTTGGCAGTCAGGCAACCACTGCAGGCCAATCCCCCCAGGTTCAGGGATAGTCTCTCCTCAGTTTCTTCTTGTTTCCCAAAGTGATCTAATTTCCTAGGGGTCTGGGTCCCCTTTTTAGGTCTCGGCTAGGCAGCGCATGCGCTGTCTCGTCGAGAGATGCTGTATACAGTATTGTGGGGGAAGCTCCGCCCACTTTCTGCCCATGCTTTTGATTGTCTCAAATCTGAAATGCTGTATTCTGATTGGTTGCCGGCGTATTAGTCCCGCCTCCTTACTGCCATGACGTCATGTTTATCCTTCCATGGCTATCAGCCCCTTTACTTCAGCAACTCTTTTGTTCCCCTGCCTCCCCCTGTTCCCTCCCACAGTCTGTGACTTCTCTGGCCACTACCACCCCCCCACCCACTCCCGTTCCTGCCTTCTTTGGCGCCCACATTTTTGTTTACCATGCAATATGACTCGCGTAATTACGAGTCCTATTGCATTTATGCATCTTGTTTTTCCGATGATTGGCTGCCTGCATTCGCACTCTATTTTGCCTGACCTGTCCAGACTCTTGCATGCGCACGATGCTTTACTTCGTGCGCATGCGCGCCAAAAGTGCTTCTGCCTCTTGTTCCGTTTTATCATCTAACTCGCTTTTGCCTCCCCTCTTCACAGAATCAGGCGCGTTGCCGTCTCTGAGCATGTTTGCTTGATTAGTGTCTCGCTTTCGGGGCAAATGCGACAGAAGACACTAAAACCGCCTCGATTACAATCACCCACTTAATGTTGAGTGCGTTAATATGTGCTTCGCGGTAATACAGTTGGGAACAGCCGTTTGCTACGGCAGTGACTGATCCAAGGACCGTCCCTGACAAGCGCGTGCCTCAGTCCGCACTGTGAGGAGTGAAGTCTTCATCAGGAGCGTGATAATCCGTTGCCAGTGAATGAAGGATACCTTTCACTCCGCCAGCACTGCCAAGGACAAAAACTTCATTAATCAGCCTTCAGTGCCGAGAGATCCTTTCCCCTGTTTGGAAACGGAGTTGCAGACATTATTATACTCTTGTCAGCTCCCTGTTGCTGCAGGCGGCCAGCAAGGGGTCGAAAAGCCACAGAAACACTTCCAGCGACGAGCACCCCAGCAGAATTTATGATGCGTCATTGCTTCTGATATGGGAGGCTGTGACACATACATTATGCTTCTATCTCAGTCTTGGGGAAGTGCCTTTTGACATTGATCAAAATGATACAAGTCACTTGCTCTCACGCAGTTACATGTTGTCAGGGTTTTTGTCAGAGTGGTTTTTGCTGCCGACTGTACCTCTTCCTGTAAAAGTGCTAGTTACAGAGGTCACTTTCTCGCAGATATATCTTACCTGACAAGAATATGTACCTAGTAAAATGTTATCTTTCCCAACCGCGTGAAATGCACTCCTCTGCTTCTTACAGATATTCCATTTTACCGTGAAAATAAACTTTGCAGCTCAGAATGTCTAGTGTTGCAGAATGTGTTTCCAGTTGGTAATCATGATTTCGTCCAGGAGGCTAAAAAGGCAACCAACCATCAAAGTGCTGAATTATTGCACAGTTTCTGAAAAGGCAAAGCTCATCAAAATACTCGGGGTAGATGGGAAAGATTTCTATTACAGATGCTGAGAATGCCTGCTGAGGTGCTGATTTTCTGTGTCGTTAAGAAGCAAACAGACGTACAGAAGGCAATTCTCAGAACAATACAATCATCATTGTATTTCACAAGCAACAGCTAGAAAAACCATGACGCAGCATCTTTGGCCCTCAGTACTTTAATTTTGTTTGGAACATTCAAGTGGTGAGTTCAAAATTGGCTTTTTATCTTTGATCACTTTTGGACCAAATAGTGTATTGTACAAGCTCTTTTTTGTCGCTTCCTGTTTCCCTTAGTGGAAATAATTTCTTGCATTCTCTCAGTGCTGAGTAAGCCCTCATGCATATGATTGAAACAACAAGTTAACTCTTTTCTTTTTATAATTATAAACTTCGGGCTGCCATCAGTATTGAAGAATTTTGTGTAAGGAAACTGAAACAGAGCTAGGGGACCTGTGTCCCTCATTAATTGGCCTGATTATTCTCTTACTGCTTATGATGGAGCCTGGCTTCCACCTTGTAGTCCGGTGCCCAGCTACCTCTTCATATCCCCTTTGAGTTTACTGTTTCGTGTTCATTCCTAGCCACAGGACGTTGTGTCCAGTGTATCTTAAACAGCACTCTGGTTTAGTGTGACTTTGTCGATATGACAACACATCTCCAAGCCCGTGCAGGTTTACATCAAGGTGTGGGTTTTAAATATGCAACGGTGTTAGCACATTTCTCCGCATTTAGTTACAGTTATTGGCTCGGGCGCTCTTCCCCCTCATGCAAATGCGGCCTGAGGCTGGATAAAGGGCACATTGTGGCCTTATCTGGGCCAGGCCGGGCCGGGTGTGGGCGCTTTATTGTCAGGCATAGAAATGACCGACTTTAAATATTGCTGGGATTAAGGGCGGTGTAAACACAGCGCTGGAGCACAAAAGGGTTTGTTGTTTTAATACCTTCAGTTCCATTCTATTCCTCACGTTGTCCTTGGCAGGGGCACTGTACACACCAGACTGTGCTAGAGCTGCGCGCGCCTGAGACCGCCTGTGCACACTGCTTGTACGGGAGGCACCAGTTGGACAGATTAATAGGGTAAGCCTCGCTTTTGGGGACGTGCATAACCTTCCGGCCACTTGTCTTTTGTCCCGCCCCCCACCAGCCCCCACCGTCTTATCCTGCATACTCAGTGTTTACTCTTTTTCTTTCGGGGTTTATTTGCTCTTTTTTCTGCTCTCTCCTTTGTTGCTCCCTCTTGTTTATCCATCTTTCCCTCACTATCAGCCGTAGTCCTCCCTCCCTCTCATTGCTTCTCTCTTCCTTTCACAAGCTCGTTTCCACCATTTTGTCTCCTATATTGTTTTATACTATATCTTCCCCCATGTTGTTACCACGAGCCACTTTACCACTCCTTGCCTGAGGCCATCCCATGTTTTCATATAACTTTTGTCTGTCTTTTCCACTCCTCTCTCTTTACCCCTGTCAAACCCACTACCCGAAATTCACTTTGTTCCTGGCGCCTTGAAGCAATATTTATGTGGCACACAGCGCCTTACAAACACCTATATAAATAATTAAATATACTGCCCTCTATCTGTGCTGAGTCTATTCCATTGTATGTCTGTCTATAGGTGAATGCATCCGTACAGTCTCCAAAAACACCCATTGTTTGACAATAAAGAGGAACAAAGCACAGGACAACAACATGATTTGCCTAGGATCACACATTGTGGTTTACGTAGGACAGCTCACCACACTTCTGCATTAGCAGAACCAATAGATCTAGCTAAACACTTATAAGGTCCCAAAGGCGAGACCGATTGCATTGCAAATGCTTGTTATACACAGTTTCTCTTTGTTCTCTGAAGGCAGAGAGGCCTTTGCCTAGTCCAAAACCAGTTCTGGTCAGTCCTGGAGCACTTTGTTTACAGGACTCCTTCTTTCCTTTCAGAATGTGGGGCAGAGTGCTCAGCCGCCCGGCAGGGGGTGGAGCCAGCATTGTGGAAGGCAGGCACAGCCCTATTCAGACCCAGGTGCAACTCCTCCCTCCACTCTGGATGCAGATCTCTCTATTCAGCCCTGGCTGCCTCACCCTGTCTCCTGGAATTTCCCCAGCCCCTGTCACTCCCAAACCCAGACAATGAATACACAACCTAGCAGAGGCAGGCTTGGAAGGTTTAGGCAAGAAAATACCTACTTTCTAAAAGTGGTATTTTCAAACACAGAATGTTAAAACCAACTTCACTAAAAGATGTATTTTATCATTCTGAGTTCAGGCATACTAAATTCGTTTTTCTACCATGTTCCCTGGGTCAGTTAGGATTATAAGGTGTAATAATCAAAACTGCCCATTCTGGCCTATGGAGAACAGGTAGCCTTGCAATAGTGAAAAACGAAAATGGCTGTAATTCACTATTAGGACATGCCGCACACACCAGGGCATGTCCTACCTTATACTTACAATGCACCCTGCCCTTGGGCCTACCATAGGGGTGTCTGACATGAAGAAAAGGGAAGGTTTAGGGACTGGCAAGTGGGTGCACTTGCCCAGTCAGCATGGCAGTACCAGACTGCACACAGGCTCTGCAATGGCAGGCCTTAGACACACTTTTACAGGCTGCTTCTGTGGGTGGCACAACCAGTGCTGCAAGCCCACCAGCAGCATTGGATTTACAAGCCCTGGGCACACTCAGTGCACTGTACTAGGGACTGACAAGTAAACCAATCATCCAATCAGGGAGTCACTAATCCATACATCAATTTATAACAGAGAGCATATGCACTTTAGCACTGATCAGCAGTGGTAAAGTGCCCAGAAGTCATAAAACAGCCAACAACAGGTCAGAAAAAATATAGGAGGAAGGCAAAAAGTTCCGGGATGACCCTGCAAAAAGGGCCAAGTCCAACAGAGATCATCCCTACTAGTCTCTAACAGCAGATTATACAGTATCCCCATCATACCCCGACGCCTAATAGCTTCCACTAATTTATGAGGTTTGCACATGATTAGCCGTTTGCCCAAGAAATCACGGATTTGTAAGAACTTAAAAAATTGCTTCTTAGGTAGAAGAAATGTATCCGCCAATATTGAGTAGGAGGAGCACAAGCCCCCTTCATCATAAAGATCCCCAATCTGCGTAATGCCTTTAAGTCTCCAATTAACGAGCGTCTGATCGCAATAAAATCGCAGGCAGTATTGTTGTTGCCGAGGTGGGCGTATAATACGACAACCCTTCAATCTGGAGGCTTTACCGTACTACCTTCCAGACCTTAAAGGCCGTAACCATGATCTTAAAGCAAGTTTTTTTGTAGTAACTGCCTTCCAACATTTTAAGCAAACAGTTCTTAACTTCAGTCCCTAAGACCATCTGATATATAGATGGGGCCTCAGCAATATTACCCACCTCTTCTCCTGTTAACAGTTTTCGCATGTTTTGTAATAGCAGGCCTGATAGTAGAGTGTGAAATCTGGGACTGACCACCCTCCTTTCTCCCGAGGAAGAGTCATAAAAAGCATTGCTCTACGCGGTTTTCCCGGGGCCCATAAGACTCTAGCACACATTGACTGTAATTGTTGTAGCTGCTCTTGAGAGAGAGTTCCAATGGAACTGACCTGAAATAGTACAGAACCTTGGGCAATATATTCATCTTGAGAATATTCCCTCTTCCAACCAGTGAGAGATGTAAGCATTCCCACCTATCCAAAAGTTGCCTCACCTTAGCCATGATGGCCCCCCATTTGGCTTCCACCAATTCCTTTAGACATGCCCTAATCTTGATTCCCAAATATGTTGCCTCTTTAACTATTCTGGGATCATTGTCCGTAGTTTGATTCGTGCAAATAATCTGAGTCTTGGCGGCGTTCAGTTTGTAACCTGAGGTGGAACCAAACATATGTGCTAGATGTTCAATTTCTGGCATAGCTGTGACCGGGTCAGGTGTTACGACCGCTATGTCGTCAGCATATGCGAGAGCACAAAAGCGATCTTGCCTGCAATAACAGGTTTAATCCCATAGCTTCTCTCCAACATATTTAGAAAAGGATTAATATATAAGGCAAATAAGAGTGGAGAACAGGGACATCCCTGCCTCGTCCCTCTGGAGATGCGCACTGGATCTGATTCAAGCCCCATTGTACATATCTTGGCCATGGGAGATCGATATAGAACCTGAATAGCTCTAATAAACCCGGGGCCAAACCCCATCTGCTGTAAAACCCCCCATAGAAAATCCCACGCAACACGATCAAAGGCCTTTTCGGCGTCTAAAAGAATCAGCCCAAAATCATTGCCATGAACCTTTGCCATATCCAATAGGGTCATGACCCTGTTGATATGATTAACAGTCCCCCTGCTAGGTATGAATCCATGTTGCCTTTGAGACACTAATGAGGAGATAACTTTGGCTAGCCGATTTGCTAACATTTTAGCATATATTTTCCCATCGCAATTGACTAGGGATATTGGTCGATAAGACCCCGGGAGATCTGATGGTTTATCTTTCTTTCTGAATACAACTATATTTGCCTGATCCCAGGATCCCGGTGCCATCCAACTTTGTGCTGCTTGAAATACAGCCAACATATCCAATTTTAGGTCCTGGAAGAAGATCTTATAAACTTCCGAGGGTATCCTATCGGGCCCCGCCGCCTTACCGCTAGTCATTCTATTTATGGCCTCTTCTAATTCTTCAACCGTGATTGGTCTGTCCAGGAGCCCAACTTCCATCTGCCCAACTGCTCATAGGCTAGATTTTGTAGCCCTATCTCAATAGTCTGTCCCCCTGCCTTCTCTTCTGCATATAGCTCTTCATAAAAGTTATGAAAGATTTGTAGGATCTCCTGGGGATTATGTACCAAGTTACCCTGTGAGTTTTTCATACCATTGATTCTTTGCAAGGCTTATTTTCAGCGGAGTCTCTGCGCTAGACAGCGCCCCTTGGACTCCCCATATTCATAGCAGTCCTCCTTATATAGCTGGTACTTAATAGCACTATCCTTGCTCCACTGCAAGTTAACATTGGCTTTACATCTAACTACATTAGTTTGCAATTCCATGATATCTCTATTTGCCAAGATCCCCTGGGCTAAATTTTCTTCAGCTGCTTTAAGTTTCATATATAATTCCTGAACTACTAGCTTTACTTGCCTCTGTTTGTATAACCCATAGCTCAAGACTTCCCCCTAAAACCAGTCTTCAGGGTGTCCCAGACAAACCAACATGAGGTAGAATTACGGTTGTTCTCAAAAAAATCCTTAATCCAGCCCTTCATATGGTCAATGAACATAGTGTCCAGAAGGAGCTTCCTGTTGAATGAAAAACTCTCGGGACCGTATGGCTACCTAGGGCAGGAATATCCATCACTACTGGACCATGGTCGGAGGTAATCTGATGAAAGACTTGAATCTTGGCTCCTGATAGTAATACTGGTGACGCAAAAAAGTAATCGAGTCTCACTAATTTTATATGCGGATGGGAGTAGAATGTATATCCAGGGTCCGACTCCTGCAGTGTTGCCCATACATCGACCAGACCATGATCAGACAATAAGTGATGTAGTGCCTTAAAGACCTTAGGCTTCCTACCCTTATAGTTTTGTATGCCTGGTTGTAATTCCCTACCACCCAAATGTATATTAAAATCCCCACAGAGTATAAGTGGGGTAGGCCATAAAGCCAGTTCCACGTTTAGCCCCTCCAGGACTGAGACCTCATCAAAGTTGGAGCCAAATACCGTACATACCGTAAACTTAGCTCCGCCTGTAATACATTCCGAAATGGCCCAACGACCTTGTTTATCCACTAACACTCGTCCTGATTGCTGGATTTCTCGTTTAGCTAACACAGCAACCCCGTGAGTCATTGTGGATTGCTGTGAGCATGCCAAAACTGCAAAGTCTAATTCCGTTAGAGTTTTCCGCTTACCCCAAGGTAAGTGCGTCTCCTGTAGACACACTAAATCAGGATGAATCACCCGCAGCTCTGCGGCTACTCTTTGTCTTTTATTATCATTATTTAGCCCGCAAACTTTCAGAGAGCAGATACGTAATCCTAGTTTAACCATCTTTTCACCCAATTAAATGTGACTGCATTCCCTCGATCAATACTCCTGTTATGCAGTTCTTGCTCTTTCATCCGCGTCTCTTTTATCATGCTGTGGATTGCTTTTCCTTCTTTTTTACCCCGCTCACCCATCCAGAGCCCCGCCGTATGCCCCCCCACCCATTCTCCCCCACCCCCTACTCCAACACCCCCCATCCCCTGTATTAGGGCTTTAGGACCTATGGTCCCTGTGATGACAAGCTCCCACCACCCGGTTGCTCCCCCCCACCTGCACACCACCCTGTGTAAAAACATTAAACAGCTAGCACCCCAGCTTACATATAATTCCAAGCAGATGATGTTTGTATAGAAAAAAAGATAAACATAGGACAACACAGACATAAAGAACAATGCCCCTGCCACCAACAGAGAGAGGGTGGACAGAAGAGGGCTTAAGAACCCTCACAGTCAGAAACACCTAGTGGATAGACCAGATATACATAATTAATCACATGATACAGTTTCCAACAATATCAGCCGCCTACCCTTGCCTCAGATAGATTGCAAATACTCCTTTGCTTGTACCTCAGAGGTAAAGAAGCCAGTATGCTCCTTATATAGCACTTTTAGCTTAGCAGGATTTAACAAAAAGGCTTGCGCCCCTTTGGCCTGAAATAGTGCAATCAGCTGCTGTAAATGCCAGCGCCTCTCTACAGTTTGATGGCAGAAATCTGGCCTAACAAAAAACTCAGCGCCTTTCCCTGCCCTCTTTCTATCAGGGCGCACCAGCTCAAACACAGCTTCAGGGGTCAAAAAGTTATTAAATGATATTAATATCGCTCTTGGTCTGGTTACTGCTTGTCCTGGTCTTGCTCGAGAGTGAACGGAAATTGGTGTGCTCTTTGGATCTCTTTCTGCCAGTCCCACTGTGTCAGTTCTGGAAAAGCTTCTGAGAATAGTTCAATGATGTATTTGCGGGGGTCCTGGCCTTCCGCACCCTCTGGAATTTGCAGGACTCTGAGGTTGTTTCTTCGGAGCCGATTTTCCAGATCGGTCAGCTTCCATTGTGTATCCTCCTTAAGTGACCGCAAGGCTTCCGTTGTCGCCTTCTGAGCTGCCAGTTGGTCCTCCAGGCATGAGATCCGAGCTTCCACTTCGTTGAACCTTTCAGTAAATTCAGAGCACGATTTTGCAATGCGTCGGACCGAGTTCTGTAATTTACGACAAGCACTCTGTGTTCGCTGGCTCTCTGTGCGTGTCTCTTCCCTGTGGGTCATAATCGATTGATATATCAGGGCAATTGATATCTCTTCAGGTTTGTCTGCTATATTCTCTTTGTTGGGCTCCAGGATGCACCCGCTGCCAGCGCCTATCTCTGCCGAGAAGGAGTAGTCCCATTGTAAAGCATCACTGCCGTCCACCAGCGTAGCCCCTTTTCTCAGGTCCTGCTTCTTACGGACCGTCCGGTGACTGGCTTCCGGGGTATCTCCCCCCCGCTACTCAAATCACTATCACCACTGCCATGCGACCCACCACTAGCCCGCAACTTCAGGATAGACTCCAGCTCGTCACCGGAGGAGTCCGAATGATCTGACAGGGAGCAAAAATTATCCCCAGAGTCTATCTCCTTCGTTGTTGTCTGAGAACCGCCCTTACTCCTAGCACCTAAAATCTCTGGATTTGTAAAGGCCATTCCCTCAGATCCAGCCTTAAGTTTAACGGTGCTAGGTATACCCAGTGACATGTTATCTTGGTATTTATCCCCTTCTGCTCCTTCCATCGTCGGAGTTGCACCCTCTAGAGCTTGCATCAAAATACCAGCATCAGCTACATTTGACTCTACATCAGCGAGATCCCCCTCCACAGAGCGATGTACTAGCACAAGATCTGGGGTTTTGCCTCTCTCTGCAGTCTGTTTATTACCTTCATTCTGAGGGGTATATGATAAAGTGTTCTGTATTTTTTTCTTTTCTTTTCCCACGGAAAACAAAGAGGGAATAGTGCACTTACCAATGGTTTCTTTTGGTGCAGAGTCCCGCTTTTCTCCCAAAGCATCTCCAGAGGTGCAGTTCTTGCCTGCTTTAGATGAAGTAGTTATTCTGACAAGGCTCTTAACAGGTCCGGCGCCAGCCCCAGCGGTGTCAGTCAGGGGGCGAGACCTCCCTCTCCCAGCCTTGGGAGGCATTGTCGACTCAGCTCCGCCCTTTCCTCTCTCGCTTCTGTCTGCCGTCGAGGCCGCAGTGCACCACCAGCGCCGATTCCACGGCGAGCTGTTGTGATCTATTTATCAGCGCCGCAGCCCCAGTTCTGAGCATGTTGGACGGGCCGTCCTTTAAATTCCGGTACGTTTTCACAAGTTTGCCCGCATTATCAGTGGTTTCTTCTTTCCCCCTGCTGCTTCACCATTTGCCCAGGTGGGGAGACCGGGAGCGCCAGCTCACACGTCCGACCTGGCGGACGCCATCTTGCCCGGATCCCACCTACATAGTAAACTTCTACTGTGTATTAACACTATTTACATATTCATTAAGAAAAATTGTGACTTATGTGACCCCAATGGAGTGACCATAACCAAACAGTGAATAAAGCTAAAGTGACAATTTTTGAAACAAGGGGTTGGTTATTGGAGTAAAAAGGATGTCCTTTAAGGTTTCAGAGTAAATCATAGGCCCTAGAGTGTGTTCTAGTGTTCTTGGACTATCCTTTATCAATTGTCGACGACATTTCGACCCTCTATTGTTATCGGGGTCTCTTCAGGACCGAGATTCTGGGGGCTGTAAGTGTGATAAGGGATTAGTGTGACTGCAAATAAATAGTGTGGGCTTTTAAGTGAATAAGGATGACATAAGCTTACCCAAGGCACTTCAATGAATGCCGGAGGCACAATATTATTTCAGTCATCCAGCATCAAGGAATAAATAATGGGTCCTGTCTGTGTGTGTTCCAAGGAACAGACTGCCCTCAGTAGGTATTGTGTAATCCTCCTGAAACAGTGGTGAACAACATTAGTTTTCACCATGATTATAATAAATTTAATTTATGGAAGGAGTGATGGACCTACTCACCAGGTAAGATATATACTATTATATTGAATAAGATTGCTTCCGTATGCTAATTAGCGGTGTTGCAGAAATGTAGAGGGTATTCAGATTTAACCCAACAACTAGGCTGTAGTAAGATTCCGGTATCTAAAACTACGGTAACATTTAATTACTAGTATCCAGCAATCGGGTTAGCAATCTATCCATGGCTGGTAGGGGGACTGTATGGGTCAATTCCGTACCTAATACTGGAGCTGGGTACACTGACGATCCATTCAGCACCCGAGACAATGCTCTGACTCGAGCACACCATTTCCTGCTTCTAGTACTGGAAATGGATGACGACCGGCTGTAGTGTTCCACGCATGCGCAAAGGCATGCCAGAACACGGTGAATGTTGGCGGCCATTATTGAGCGGTTAATGAATTGTAATAGTGTCATAACCTGGCAGCCGGTAGTGTACAATTAATTTCACCAGCTCCCAGAAATTCGGTTGGGCTGCTTTCTCTCCAGTAATATGTGTTTCTCTGAAGTCATAAACTAAACAGTGGCGGCTCGCATAGGGCGTGCTGCGGGGCGGTTGGTGGGGCGGGTAGTAAACTCGGACATACGACAGAACGGAGGAAAGTAATTATTACGTTCCATCGTATGTCCGAGTTTACTACCCCCCACCCTGGCCCTCCCCCGCCCTGCCCCACAGCACGCCCTATGCGAGCAGCCACTGAAACTAAATAGAACTTAAAAGAAATTCATAAATGTTAAACATATTGACTGTCGCTTCAAGATATCAGTAATCTGCTGAAAACAAAATAATTTGATTTAAATGAGTTCCTTGTGAACAATTGTGCTGTGGCTGACTAGCTAATATTTAAAGCATTGCAATGAAATGACGTGAGGTGGATGACATCTCCCTCACGTACCCAAGGAGACAGATCAGCGGGGTAAAGGGGATTTGATGTCCAATAATTTGCTGGAGGGTGCAGTGCACCTCGCACCAGTAATCCATGATTAGGGGGCATTCCCAAGCCAGGTGCAAAAATGAGGCTTGAGGTGCAAGCAGCACAAGCAATTAGCCTCCCCGCGCAGCCCTATATGTTTGAGATGTAGGGGAGTGTGATACAGCCTATTTAAAAACTTAAAATGTATAAGGCGCAGTCTGTAGTTGGGCGACAGAGCTGCTGTTTGCGCGCAACAATATGACCATTGCTCATCAGTCACAGGGGGGGTCTGTGTCCCGTCTCCATTGAGCCTGAGCGACAGGGACGCACACAGGTTCTTTATCTTACATCACCGTATAAAGTCTAGTGACAAGTTTACGAAGTGAAGTGTGTGAAAGTATATGTTCAAGCGCATGTAGCGTCAGGGAGGGGACGGAAAGGTGGCATAAAGTTTACAACATGTGGCCCTAAGTTGAGTGTAAAGAAGAGTGTCCATCATGCTAGGTTTAGAGGTATCAGTCGGTGCAGGTGCTGCTAAGAACTGGTCATTAGGGTACAGGTGTGAAAAGGTGTTTTTGCGAGTGTGAAAAGGAGTTTTTTCTTGGCCCGCTTGCACATTCCGTCATCAATCATTGTAGGCAGCGTGGGTTTGTGTGCTATAGGTATAGAGGGGGCATATAAACAGTCAAGGGATGCTCATCACTGTAGACCGTCCCACACCCACCTCACGCATTCCACTGTGTCTTCTGCGGTACGTGTATGTTTGTAGGTCTGGTAGAGTGCTGTTGCAAGTGGGACCGGGGTGACTAAGTCTGTTTCCACCGCAACGTGCGGCTGAAATTTGACCGGATACAACCAGAAATGCAAGTATTGGGCCTGGGCACTGAGGGCATACAGCTGCATGTCAGGTGTGTTTAGACCACCCTGACTAAAGGGCAACGTGAGATTTTCCTCCACTATTCTAGGCTGTTTTCCTGCCCATGCCAGGGAAATCAAGTTGGACCTTAGACGTTTGGAGAATTGCTGTGGCATGGGGAGATTGAGAAATAGATATACAAATTTGGGTAACACAACCATTTTGGCAATGCCAATCGGCCTGTCAACGACAATGGGAGGCGTGTCCAGGCCGGGATTCTCTCTTCTAGCCAGGACATTGCTCTGCCATAGTTGGCCTGTCAGAGTTCGCTCATGTCGCGGCTAAGCCAAACACCCAGGTGTCTCACAGGTTCTGTCGCCCACTGTTAATTGAACTCTGATTGAAATGGTGCCGTGCTCTCAGTTAAAGGAAATATTACAGACTTAGCCCAGTTTATGGCTATACCTGACAGCCCCCCAAACGCAACAACCTTCCTGATGGTTGGGTCTAAATTATCCTGTTGGTGTCTAATATAAAGTGCAATGTCATCTGCATACATGGAGACCAGGAATCCACGCTTATGAAACTGTATTCCCCGATGAGCATGGTGCTGACATAGCCTGGCTGCTAGTGGCTCCATGGAGAGTGCAAATAAGAGGGGTGACAAGGGACATCCCTGCCTCGTGCCGGAAGAAATTGAAAAAGGGTCGGACAATAGCCCATTCACACGCAGCCTAGCAGTGGGGAGGTGTATAGTAGCTTGATGAGATTCAGAAATTTCCGGTTAAGACCCACATGCTGCAGCAGTCGGCATAGAAAGGGCCACTCCAAAGAATTGAATGCCTTAGTGGCATCTAGAAGGGCGGCGATCGCCGGTAGGCTCGGGTCTAAGCCGTGCATGACTGCGAACAGGGTTCGAAGATTGTGTGCTGTGGAGCGGTCCAGCATGAACCCAGACTGATCCGGGCGAATCATGACAGGGAGTAGGGGGGCCAGTCGACTCGCAATTAATTTTGCTAACATTTTGCTAGCAACGTTTATCATCAAGAGCGGTCTATAGGAGTCACATGATGTGGCAGGTTTACCAGGTTTAAGGATGGTGACAATGACCGCCTCCCGGAGTGGTGCAGGGAATTCTCCTGTCTCCACAGATGCTTGATACATAGCGAGAAGATGTGGGATCAGTATGGAAGTGAATTCCTTATAGAAGGATGTCGTGAGGCCATCTGGACCATGTGCCTTATCGTTCGGGAGGCTGCGAATAACCTGCTGGACCTCTTCCTCTGTGAACGGAGAGTCTAGATATTGGCGAAGCACATCATCTAGCCACACTAACTGTATGGTTTCCAGGTACTCTTTGATTTGATCAGAGTGTAGTTATGATTTGGTTGAGTGAAGGTCAGAATAAAAAGTAGTAATTGTGTTCAGTATTTCAGGGAGGTTTGTGTGGTGTCTTAGTTGCCCGTCAACAAGACCTACTATATAAAGATGCGCTTTATGTGGCCTAATGAGTTGGGCTAAAGTCTTACCCGGATGCTCTCCCTCACCATATCTACGGGCTTTTGCCTCCCGGCCCAGATAATGAACCTCACGGTCTGCCTCCTCATTATATTCCGATAGTGTGTCCCGTATTCTCACCAAGATATACCTGTCATTAGTTCGGAACAATTCAAGCTTCCATTGCTCGCAGCTCGTACTCCAGGTGTGCGAGTCGCGCACGGATGGCCCTCAATATTCCAGCTTGTTTCGTAATGCAGACCCCCCCCCAGATAACAGCCCTGAAGGCCTCCCATAGCACAGATGGGCACTCGACTGAGCCAGCATTCAGTGCAAAATAATCAATGATGCGGTCCGTATCTCTGAGCGGAAGACCTGATCGCGCAGGTTACCAGCCGGCAGGCACCAGGAGAAGGCCTGCGGGACCGCAAGGGGCAACGCCGACTCCAGCTGTACTGGCGAATTGTCGGAAAGTGTGCTGGGGGAGTATCGAGGTGCGGGTTATCCATGTCAGAATCTCCCTAGTGACAAGCCAGCAGTTGATGCGCGACCATGCCCCTGTAGCAGACGTGATGCATGTGCTCTCCGTGAGCGTGCCATGTAGGTATCTCCAAGCGTCAGCCAGGTTTTGATCTTGTATTAAGGTGTGAAGTTGTGTAGCCGCCTTGGGGTGCAGGCAGCGGGGCGCTCCAGACCTATCCATATCTGGGCCCAAAACAACATCAAAATCTCCTCCCCAGATTATTGCTCTGGGTCCTAGGTTCACAATGTGGCGACATACCTCACTAAAAAACTCAGGGCAATCGCTATTGGGACCATAAATGCAAGCAAGTATGATTGGGTGTTGGTGCTGAGTGCCAGCTAGAAGCACAAAGCGACCTTCCGAATGCAACTTGGCTTGTGTGTGTCCATGGCAAGTTTTTATGGATCAATATGGCTACTCCACGAGCATAGTTAGACTTGCAAGAGACTTGTGTGCCTGCGCACCATCGAGCACATAAGCGAGCAGTAGTGGAGGAGGTGAGGTGGAGCTCCTGCAAGAAGCATATGTCAGCTTGATGTCTTGCGAGGTATGCATGCACGAGACGGGCTTTTCTGGCGTCATTTAGCTCACGGACATTCCGAGTCAGACATTTGATGCCTGTGGTCATGCTGCGGTATGGTGGAGGTGGCTGGTCTGACTGCATCTAGTGTAGTAGGTGCATGTGTGGGGCAGCTGCATAGTGCGGTGATTGTCGATTATGCTTTCAGACTTTGCAAAGAAAATCGAGGGCGATGCTCTCATTCTGCCAATGGAAGGGGGGAGGACAGGGGAAATGGCCTGTGTTAGGTCGTGCGTGTGTTCTAACAAACATAACAATAACTCACTGTACAGCAAGAACCCACCCACTCCAACCCCCGAACTCGGTTGACACCCAGAGCCCACCCCAGACCCCAAGATCAGCAACAATACTTGCATGACAGGTGGCCAATAGCTCAAGTTTAAACCCATAGATATAGGACTCATCCCGGGGGGGCAGAGGAAAGCCAGGCAAACACCCCAGCTAAATCTAGGTTGGGTGGCTCAACCGACAACTGTCGCTCACAGGGGGATATTCTCAAGAACGTGCGATAATCATCGCCAAAAAAGGCTAACGCACGTTTTCATATCGCTGTCTATTGTGGGAAAATAACTCTGTGTTAACGTCGCATTCTCAACACGGCGGTAACATGCGATAGTCTCCCGATAACGTGTCAAATGGCCGCGATATCATCACCAGGACAGCGATAAAAATCCAAACCCGAACGCGAAAAAAGTCGCGATGGGCCCAACCGCGATACCAAACCAGCAATAAGCTGCGCCAGCCTGCAAGTCCCACAAGTCAGGCGGCCAAAATCACTATAAAAGCGGCAACCAAAAACAAAAACGAGACCCAAACAACTGCGAAGCACCATGGAGGTAGCCGGAGCAAGAACAGAGGACAACCAGAACCCCACAAGCCCCACGGAGGACCAGCCTGGGACCATCATTGGGGAGACGGTGGCAGGAGTCGGGGGACCGGACACTGCACAACATGACCTGAGCCAACAGCAACAGGGTGAGTAACGACCAGGGACTGGAGGGACGGGGGGATATGGGCACAATGGCACACATGCACAAGTAAGTATAGCACATCTGCGGACAAACCATGCCCAAGAGTCACAACTCCGACCAAGGGCCCAATTTACCCAAGTCTGCAACAGCTCAGCACTGCATAAGCACAGAAGTGAAAGGCACACCGCCTGAAAGGGATAAGGGCCAGCAAAATCAGACCCGAAGGGGCAAATCACCCACAATGCAGCACACACACAAGATGCAGAGCACCCCAACATTGAAAACAATGTGGTACAAACTGCAACACTTTCACAACAGAACAGAGGACACAACTGCTGCCGCCTGTGTTTAGAAAATGGCCATTCGCATTTGGCATAGCAGGACACTGTGAGATGACAATGTACAAGTACAACCTCACATCCCTGATGGTGTAGAAATGCCAAGTGTCCCGCTTCAAATAGGCGTCTCCTCATACACAGTCACAATGTACATTGCCATGCAGTCTGACAGTAAACTTGCACAATGCGTGAACATACATGTGAACACAATGTCAATCTGCATTTCCCTTCACATTGCAGAGGGAGAATCAACACCTCCTGCAGAGCAGACCCAACAACACAGCACTGATGATGAAGAGGACCTCCCCAACATCTACACCGACGCACTCCAACAGCTCAGGGACAGCTCCGGCACACCACCTCCAGGAGCAGGGCAGCCCAGCTGAATCCATGAGACCCCACCCCCTGCACAGGCCACACAGCAGGAAGCACCCACCACCACAGCTGTCTCCCAGGACCCCCACGACCAACATATGGCCTCCCAACGCCGTGTGTTAGGGTGCCAGGAGGAGATGTCTGACCAGCTGCGGGGGGGTTCGACCTCATGGCAGCCAAACTGGATGCCATACGTGGGTGTCTAAGTCCCATCAGGGACCACTCACAATCCCTAACGGACACCCACTGTCCGCTCCTTGCTCTACAACAAGCCATGGCTGACATCGCTGGAGTCATGACTCTGAGACAAGAACAACTGTCCAGTCAGAGTGGCCCCAGCGATGTCATCCGTGAGTTGGGACACATAAGGAGAATGATGGAGAGCTTGGAGCGGATGCAGGCAGAAAGAATGTGTGCCACGGCTGCACACCAGCGAGATGTAGCTGTGATCTTCCATGCCCTGCAGATCCTCGTCATGGCATTGCCACCACAAGGCCTGGCGCGGATGGATGCTGGCGCCACTACTAAATCCACATCTCCTCCCCCTGAAGTGTGCGTGCCACACAGTGCGACAGATTTCCCACCTCCGTCCCCTGATGTGTCACTGCCACACAGTGATGCAGACAGCACACCACCACCCGCATGTGAGGCACCTGACACATCAGAGGACGAAGATGATGATGAATATGGCTTTGTGGCTAGAATGAAGTGTTAGCATTCATCTCCGCCATATGGCCGTGTTCAGCTTGGTTCTGCCCTCTGCATCATGCCATGGAATAACACCTCCCACTGTCCCCCCACTCACCTTGGACCTCGACATGGACTGCCATATTTGGTGTGGTTACCAAAGACACAGCAATCACACTGTGGACTGTAGTCTTCCACTCCCTATAAACTTGTCAATCCCGAAAGGACTCTGGCTGTCCCTCCATGGGGCAACAATGTAAAGTGGGGTTTGCATGGCCCTGTACTGGCCCAGCTTCAACACTCCACTGAATGTGAATAAAACATCCCAATTCACACTGATGTGTCATGGCCATGACCAATTAAGAATGAAAGTATGGATGAATGTAGGGACAGTGGTTCCACAAAAGAGGCACTCCCTGTGTAATGCTATCAATGCGCATGTATGGCCGTGACCCAGATAGGCATTGAGACACACATTGTCATTCAAATCAACACTCATCACAGTTGAATACAAGTGAAGCTGCGTAGACTTTATTAGCATATGCGTGTCAGTACGGGCAAGATAAGTGCCACAACATGCAGACCAATGCAGCAGTATATCAGAATGAGGAACCTTGCCAAGCGCCGCTGTCCACTCTGGGGGAGTGCCTCACCTTTCACAGGTGTGTGTTAACACGCGTTGTTGCCCGCTCATGTTTTCGGAGTCCAGGCGAGTGCAGCCATGTCCACTGTTGTTGTGGGATATGTCACCAGATCTCCAAGATGCAACAAGGTGTCGGGACATGTGCAATGTGTTCCAATCAGTTGTGGCTGCAGGTACCTAGTTACTCGTCCATGAAAGCGATTGCAGCTTCATAGGCTAACATTTCCAACATGAGGTCGGTGTCGACTTCATCATACAGGACGGCGAGGCGATCCATTAGCAGGTCCGGACAGATGTGCTGCGTCCACCCCCTTTCACCAATTAGCACTACAGCCTAATATGGGAGCGGTTCAATGTGGTCACTGCACACGAGGATTTGTGCAATCTCCCAGGTCCAGCTGCCAGCATGTATGCCAAGTATCAAGGCATCCCATAAACAGGTATCACGGTGACACTCCTGGTCGTGGGCCAACAGGGGGTGCACACACATGTCAAAATCCAGTTCAGCTACCGTCCTGTTGGATAGGCAGACATCCAAGGACCACTCGAACATGCATGATCGACAATGCAACACAAGCTGAACGCAGGTGATGTTGGCAAGGCGGAAGCTTAGCCGGTAACTGATCCGCAGCAGTGCCAATGGCAGTGCCCCCAGTGAATGCAGCATTCGTGCACAGTACAGTTCCACGTGACAGGGGTTGTGCATGTGTCCGGGATGTTCGGCCATTGCGTTAGTGGCTCTTGTTGAAGCGGCACTGTTCTGACCTGCGCCAGTTCTGTGGATGAAATGCCACATCTCGTATCAATGAGTTGTTATAGTGTGCACCGGTTGTACGCCTGGGATGTTGTGGGAGTAAGTGTGAAGGCCATTCCATGCAAGATAACTTCGAGCAAGGACTTCTGTGTGTGGGGTGTGTATACGTTGGTCTTTCGTCGGGCTGTGCGTAGTGTGGGAGTCGTCATCAGCTGCTATAGTATCTGTCAGGGGGTGCCGGGCACATGCAATTCCGAGGTCGGAGGTGCAGATGTGCTTCCGCCTGATAGTTCAGACAAAGGAGCTTTCATCCCTAGTGTAAGTTTGTAATCTGCTTGCATTCATGGGATGTGAAGTGGCTTGTTGGAGGTGGGGTGGGATGAGTGGGACTTTGTGGTTCATTATTGACATGACTTGCATGTGGCATATGAGCGGCATCACTGTGTGTTACGTTGCCTCACAGCTGCTCCTCCCTCCCCCGTACCCATTTACTTATGTGCGCTGTGCGATTGCATCACTTGCACTCCTACGGTACAGTATTGTCATGCCTGTCTGCGCATGTCCACAAGCCTGACAACGACACTGTGGTGTTGGCCGTTGAAGGTGGTGGGCCACGTGAGTGTAGGCCTATGTAAAGGATAGGGCGGACACAGATGTAGAGTACATGCCTGGCTGAACTGGCGCTGCTAATGTGGCTGGGCATTTTGCTCATGCTGCAGCAATACAGTTACACACAACACTTGGCATGTATGATCCTGGACTCGAACGGTCTTGCGCTCCTTCATTACTCCGTTCATGCGAGCCCGCCCTCCGGGAGCATGCTACGTTGCAACATTGTCGCTTACAGGGGGGGACGACTTAGCTACATGTCCAAGCTATTACCTACTGCCTGAGGTGACATGGTTGCGTCCGCTGTCCACAGCACAATGTAATGTGGTAGGGCCCGGGGCCATCATTCATGCATAATGACCACACGGGCACACTTGGATAGATAGTGGAACTGGCTACGGGCATGTGTGCCCGGCCCCTTTTTATTACCAGGATCACATATCCAGTGACGCCTGTGCTGGATGGGTGTGGGGTGAGTGTGAGCCAGCCCTCAGTGAGTGGTTGGTGCTGGCAACAACTTGAACAGTGATCACTATTAAAGCGGAAAAAGAATGCACCAACATAACACTAACAACTGTGAAGCACCATGGAGGTAGTTGGAGCAAGTACAGAGGTCACCCAATATTCAATCAGAAGGGGCCATGACTTGTGGTGCACTGAGATAGTGGCACCAGAGCTGGGCGTGCTCACGTGGAGAAATTGTCAATGATTGTGTCCCTTCGGGATATTCCTGCCACAGCTGCAGTGGGGTGTGTTACACCTGCCTCATCTTCATCATCATCGTCCCAAGTCTTCCACACTGCCTGAGGTGACATTGTTGCGTCCGCAGTCCACAGCATGTGACTCAATCATAAAGGGTCCATGAGCTGTGGTGCACAGTTAGTGGCACCTGTGGCGCTCAGGGGGTGTGCAGCCGGCGATGATGCGTGGTCCGGGTGGGCCGCACTGGGGTCAATGTCTGTTGCCTACTGGACTGCGTCATCTGCTATCGCGACTCGATCTCAATTGTGAGCCCTGCTGACCGCAGTGTAGGCCGGAGGCAGTATCCAGCACACACATAACTCCTTGGTGCTGTGCGGCTGGGTGCGCTGGGGGCCTGTGTTGCGGAAGCCAGCGTTCGGCTGAGGAGGCTGGCGGTCACGGCGGCAGACTCATGGCAGGGTGAGGGGCGCCGCCCTGGCAAACGCGTTGGCCATCCCGGAAGTGAACCACGCCCAGAGCCCCGGCCTATTTATTCACACTCCTACGCTGGGCTGGCGTACGCCGGACAAGCCCACTCCGCTTCCGCTTACAGGGGGGGACGGCACAGCTACATGACCGAGGTCTTCCCCACTGCCTGAGGTAACATGGTTGCGTCCACTGTCCACGACACTGCCAACACCTGCAGTATATGTCCATATGGATAGGTCTGTGCTCTGCATACTGAGGTCTGTCCAGCACATCACCGCCACACTTGGCATTGTGTGCATTCTTATTCATGGGTGACTTGCCTCCTTCACACATACTTGGTTCCCACCTCGCCCCACATTCTGCTATTGTGTGGCTGAGGGGCCATGCCGTTTTCGGGACGTCCGCTGTCCTGTTCTGCACTGCCTCGGTGGTAGTCAGGGGGTGGTCCAGGGAGGGGCGGGGGTGGTCGTGGTGGGTGTTGTGGCCCTCTTGGGTCTCCCAGCTGCATGGTCAGTGTCTCCATGGCATCTGTTGGTCTTCAGATGTGGCTCTGGGCTGGGCTCCCTTTCTACTGCAGTTTGTAGTCCTGCTTAACACCAGTAAAAGGCAGGTGTTAAATCCCTGCTGCTAATGCGCCTTATCGCCTGTTTTTGGTTCGCATCGCAGATCTGGCTGGAAGTTGAGAATATTGCGAAGTGGTGTTTTTGTGTGTTTTTGCACGGGAACGCCTACTCTGCATATCATTAGCGTTAGTTGTCTCTCTCATCCGTGGCGATGTTTTTAGCGGCAGCTATCGCTGGTAAACTGGCGATGTGGGCAGTTTGCACCAGCTTGGGAATGGGGCGATAATTATTTCGCCACTTTTGCTGCACTAAAGTGCCGATAACTCTGCGATGAGTCTTTGAGAATATGCCCCATAGTGTTGAACATCAGAGAAGAAGGTCAATTACATTCAACGTTCAATAAGCATTAGCATTAGCCACATCGCCCCGCTGGCAACAATCATAGGGCGCTATGTAGCAGAGTGTCAGTTCAGACGAGCCCCAGTATAGGTTACATATAGGGATATCACTAGTGATTGTCGTCCAGTGACGCCACCTCCTCACGGCGCGGGATCCCCCTGCCACACTTGTGGCCAAGTTTTTAGCAAATGTATGGGCTGCCTTTCCACTAGTAAAGAAATGTGTCTTTCCTGCATGTTCAATTCTCAGTTTTGCAGGGTACAGGAGGGCGTATTTAATCTACGCTGAACTGCAATAGTAGAATCCAGGTAAAAGAAAATCACGTTGCCTCGGAATTGCACCTCTCCCCGATCCCTAGAGAGGCGCAGCACCACATCCCTGTCTTTGTAGTTAAGGGAGGCGCGTGATTATAGGGCGCACCGGAGCGCCCAGGGGTGGCCGCGGCACTAAGGAACTGTGCGCCCGCTCCACGAAAAGCACCGGGGACAGAGCGGAACCAAAGAGTTCCTTGAGCATTGTTGTGACATAGTCCTCCATATTGTCGATAGCTGTTGACTCTGGAAGACCAACGATACGCAAATTATTGCGCCTAGACCGGGCCTCTAAATCTTCATTTTTAGCTTTGATGATGGCTAGGACCCTGTCCATGAGGAGCAGTTGCTCACTGGTCGCAGTCTGATTTTGTCAATATCTGAGACCCTGGTTTCAAGTTGGTCTAGGCGATCCCTGTGTTTGTCTACCCTCTCACTCATTCTATACAGACACTGCGCCATCCCATCTAGCTTAGCATCAATCGCTTAGAGGCTGGTTTTTACATCCGCCAGGATCTCCTTTAGGTCATCAACTCGAATAGTTGCCCCCGTGGAGGGGTCTGAGTCCTGACCCCAATGCTGCTCCAGCTCCGCCCGGAGTGTTTTTACCTTAAGACGGGAGCTTTGTTTGGCATGTATCAGGCTTGGAGGGTCAGGCAGCACCTGGTCGACAAGAAGCTATGTAGGCCTGAACAGCCTGGAATAGAAGCAGGGACCGCAGCGATCGAGAGCGGCCGGCTATCGCTCTTCACAGCTCAGTGTCGTGGATTCAGGACATCGAGGCAGTCCAGGCAGACAATCACAGGCCAATCTGCCCTCGGATGCCAGTTCAGGGGGAGGCCACACAGGCACTCTACCACAACAAAGGGCCACAGGAGAGGACGCCCTCATAGAGAGGCATCTTCAGGCCTCACTGGGTACAGCCATTCTCCCCACCACAGGTGTCTCCGGCCCTCACAGTCAGGCAGAAGCTGCAGGTGTCCAGGGCGGGGGAACAAGGCGGCGGCTGGCACCCAACAGCGTGGCTCAGCAGAAAGGGACTCTCAGCTGCAGGTCCTGGAAGGCCGCACCGCCCTCGGCCCCCATCCACTCACTCAGTTATCCTCACCTCGGAGTGCAGGTCGCAGGCCACAGCACCCGGTCTCACCGTCCCGCCGGTCCCGCGGTGTCACACGGCAAGCGATCAATGGCACACCAGTCTCTTCGTCAGCCCGCCTTCCGCGGACTCCAATCTGTTCGGCGTGCAGGGCAGACAGCAAGGCCAGGGCTCAGATCTCCTTCAATAGGCCCCCCTGCCGTGCAGAGGCAGCAGCAGCTGGAATAGGGGGGCACCGGCACTGGACTCACCGGTCGCGGCCCGCGCAGCCCCTGCAGGTCTGCCCGATCTCCTCTTCACTCGGCCGCACCAGTGCAGGGGCAGGATACAGGCGCAGGATGTAGGCAGCCAGCTCTCATCCTAGGTCGCGCTTCGAGGTCATCGCCACGGAACCGAGGATCCGCTGACCGAGCGGACAGCGTTGTTCCAGCAGTCAGCAGGATCCACAACTCACCCCGAGGGCTCAGTTGCAGCCCCGACAGCCTCAGCTAGGCCCGATTTCATCCACCGCTGCAGTCTCCGCCACAATGTCAGGCCTGCTGCAATAAACTCCCCACAGGGCTGCCCCGTGTCGGCTACATGTAGGCGAAAGCTGGTTACTCCCCGATGTGCACGGATTAGGGAGGATGATTTGTTCAGCCGGCTGAGCCCCTCTATCGAGCAGCCATCTCGCTGCTCGGCCAAGCTCCGCCCCCAATGTTTCATGTTTCTGAAAACTTCTTTGCCCATCTATTTTAGCTGGTCTTGAAACAGATTAACCAGTGGTGGTTCCTCTATTAGGGCATCGCGGTGATGCCCCCCTATTTATTTGCTACCTTAGTGCTTCCCTTGATGTCAAATAAATAAATTTACAATTTATATTTCAGGTCAATTGCATTTTATTTTCAGCCGTGGCCGGGTCTGGTTGCACTGCAGCAGGAGAGTGAGGTAACAAGGCATGCGGGGTTGGGGCTTAACATTGACGTCAGAAACACTTCATGAATGCTATGCACACTGACTGCCCACAACTGCACATGTGAGGTTGGCCGGCTGCCTTTCGGCGACCAGCCTGACATTTGCAATTGTGAGTGGGGGGGAGGGTTACAGCTGCAGTCCCCCAGACTCCTAATGAGCACTGGGTTCACCTGACCAAGCCAATCCTGGTGCTGCTCTCATGTTTTAACAACAAGAGAGTAGCACCTGCATTGACTTAGTACAAGGTGTTAGGCCTCTTGTCTAGTGTTCCTACAGGCAGTGTGGCGGTGGTAAAAATCAGGTGGTCCATGATGGGAAAAGTGGCCAATCACTGCATGGCTTTACTATAAAGCCATGCAGTGATTGCCCATTTCTGTTCCTTGTTCTTCTCCTCCCTCTTCATGTGCAGCACCATTAACAGCTTTGTGCACGACGAAGAGTGGAGAGCAGTCTCACCCAGCTTAGCAGCTCCTGACCAGTAGTGACCTCGCGTTTGGGTGTCCTGGGACCTGAGCCCGGACAAAACTAAAGGCAGCCCTCAGAGCCGGAGAAGTGGCCATCCACGCTGCGGTGTAAAAAAAAAATAATAATAAGAGGTACAATTAGTGTTTATGGATTTAGTGTTTACCTTACCTTGATGCACTGGCTGTGTGTGTCGAACTTCTATGTCTAAGGCACTAGCACATCGTCCTTCCTGACCCATTCGATTTCTCATTTTAACAAGTGCCAGTTGCAGTTTGAAATGTGTAGCCCTGTGAGTTTGGCTCAATTTGCAGCGTTGCTTGTTTGGCAGTCTAAATGAACATAGAATGGGATGCTAGCAACACATATTACAATTATAAAAAATAAAAAATAAATTATGTGGCTAAGTCTTAGTGTTTAACTGTGCTGCTCTAGACTAAATATAAATTACAAGCCAGTTTATTGATCAACAAGCATTTGAAGAATCCAATCGAAAAAGACATACATAACTCTTTTTATTGACACTTTAAAAAAAGGATGTGTTAGACTTGGCATCCTTGGCATGGTTTCCCCTGACTTTTTGCCTCTACCTCCTGAATTTTTGACTGAGTGCAGGATTTCATTTTTGCTGGCTTAGATGCTTTGGGCACTTTGCCACTGCTGATCAGTGTCAAAGTGCAAGTGCTCCCTGTGTACATTGTGATTGGTTATCCATAATTGGCGTATTTGATTTACTGGTAAGTCCCTAGTAAAGTGCACTGTGTATGCCCAGGGCCTGTAAATCAAATGCTACTGGTGGGCCTGCAGCACTGATTATGTCACCCACACAAGTAGCCTTTGAAATGTGTCTCGGACCTGCCACTGCAGTTCCTGCGCGTTCAATTTTAAACTGCCATGTCAACCAGGCAGGTGCACCCACTTGCCAGGTCCTAACCTTCCCTTTTCTTAAATGCAAATCACCCCCAAGGGTGGCCCAAGGTACTGCCATGGGCAGGGTACAGTGTATTTGAAAGGTAGGACATGTGCTGGTTTTGTGTTACATGTCCTGATAGTGAAATACTGTGCATTTCTTTTTCACTATTACAAGGACTGGCTCTCCCATGGGCTATCATTAAAGTTGCACTGTAACCTTTTACATGTGTAACGTTCAATTGGGAACAGCTAGAGGTTTGGAGTTTAGGCTCTCTGAACTCAGAATTTAATAACGCACCTTTTAGTAAAGGTGGTTTTTAAATTGTGTTTGAATATGCCACTTTTAGAAAGTGGGTGTTTTCTTGTTTAACCATCCTGCGTTCCTCTGCCTGTTTGTGTATTCGCCATCTGGTTTTGGAGTGACAGGAGCTGGGGATGTGCATTCACTCTAGACAGTCACAAGGGGGGTCGAGATGTGTCCTGCCTTCCCTGGGTGACTCATAACCAGGCTGAATAGACCTTTCCGCATTTAGAGTGGTGGGAGGAGTTTTAACTAGCACCTGAATAGGCTGTGTCTGCTCTGCACAATGCTGTCTCCATCTCCTGTAGTGAAGCTGAAAGAGGGAGGACAGACCTGGTCTTTACTGAGCTCAGAGACTCTTGAAACAAAGACTACAAAGAGTAAATAGAGTATAAGGTGTAGACCTTAAACCCGAGAACTTTAGATTACTTCTGGACTAAGAGGACCCTGCCAAGAACAAGAGCTGAAGAGCTGTCAGGAGGAGTGCTGCCCCTTTGCTGGGTGTTGCTTTGCTGGATTGGCCTGCAGTTGCTGCTTCTGTCTGTGGCAGTGGCCTAACAAAACTTGTGGGGGCCCCACTGCAAAGTACATTGAGGGCCCCCCCCCACACGCTACCGACCCAGTCAGAAGCTCTCAGGTCCGTCCGTGCACAGTGCCGAATGAGGCCCTCTGGAGCTCGGGGGCCATCCTGCACAGCGGGGCTCCAGGGGCTATTGTTATGCCACTGATCTATGGGTAGTGAAAAGGACTGGACTTTTGCCTTGCTGTGGTATCCTGCTTAAGAAGATTCTCCTAGGGCTTGAAGTAGAGCTTGACTCCTGTTCAGTATTCTCAGGGACACAAATACTTCACCTGCAACTTGCTAAACAGCACCTGGACTCCTCTGCTGGACTCCTGATTGCCAAAGGGTGCCAATTCCAATTCCTGGGCCCTTGGAATTGTGTGGTTGGTGCTGCAACCCAAGAAAAACAATGCCAATGCCGTCAGCGCTGCTGCCAGTGATGCCATGACCTGCACCGAAGCCGTGGGCACCGCTCGTGAAATGCAGGACGCACTGCCCTACCTACACTGCAGCTCCGATTGCCCGCTGACGACTGCAAGATATAGACCTGGGTGACTTCCCGAACTCATCGACACCGCACGGCTGAACAGAACCGCCACCTCACCGCCGCCTCACCTCCCCGGCCAGCCCAGACTTGACGCCTCACCTCCTCATGGAATCGATGCCTTGCCTCCCCTGTGGCAGTAAGGCGCCGGCCCCACCTTGGCCCATCGATGCCTCACCTATGTGATGCCGTGCACCATCTTTTGACTTAGTTTTCCAAGGTACTGTTACTTGGGGGGTCCGTGTGACTCCATGGCTGACCCGCGCACTTCGCAGTTGGGGTGTACTTTGGTTTTATGCCTGTCACAACGTCATAATAGCCCCAGTTGGAGCTATTTGTTTCTATAAGCGTTATTTTTGTAATAATCATTATAAAAAGTGAGATCTTGATATATATATTGTGGATTTTTGTCATTTTGGTCTTGTTTGGTTTAGATAATGATACTTTATTTTTCTAAACTGGTGTGGTGTCCATTTGTGGTGTTTTCACTGTGTTACTGTGTGTTTGGGTATACACATTGCCTTTGGGATAAGCTACCAAGGGGGTGAGCAGGGGTTATTTAAAGTGTGTAACTCCCTTATCCTGACTAGAAGGAAGGATCCCTACTTGGACAAGGTGCATACCTCTGCCAAATAGACACCCCCAATTCTAACAGGATACATTTAATCCATGCTGCAAGTTGAGAAAGTCCATGTTTACTATTTCATCCTCCTTTGCAACCATGAATAAAGGTGAATGCAAGGTCAAGTTATGGCTCTTCAAAAATAACAAGTTTTTAGTTTGAAGTGTCTTCAATCATATTTTTAAAAGTTCATATTGTGTGCGCCTCCCACACTAGTATGAATAGTGGTTGTTTTATCTTTGCTAGGCACCCGTAAGTGCGGTGCTGTCTGAATTCTTAAAATATCATCAGCCGTGACTCAGATTATCTCAATGGGAGTAACTATTATTTCAATTAAAATAAACGTCTGCTCTGCGCGCTTTGAAGGCCACATGCGTGGTGCATACATTTCAGAGCTCTGCGTCATTTGCGACTCACTCACATGCTTCACACTGTGTGGCGGTGGCAAGAACCATGTGGCTAAGGCACTGGTAAAGGCACACTGCCCTTCCCAATTTCTTCCTCATTTTAAAACGTGCCCGTTTGAAATGTGAAGCTCTGTGAGTAAGTTTTGCTCAGTTTTCAATGTCGCTTGGCAGCCTAAATTAACAGCGAACCTCACACCCTGGCATGAAATTTGAAAAGTGGCTGGTTTATTTTTGCTAGGCACCTGTACGCATGGTACTGCCAGAGTTTAAAAAAAAAAAAACAGCATGATTCAAACTGATTATCTCAATGGACCGAATATTACAATAAAGGCAGCTTGTAAGGCTCTGCGAGTGCAACTCACATCAAACTGTGTGGCAAGAACCACATAGCTGTAGATGATAGATTGTGCATCACATCATGGAAATGTTAAGTGCAACATGTTACCATTTTTGATCAAAACATAATTGACATTTTAATTTTACAATACCTATGCTTTTTATAAGATAATCAAAATGGCATGAAGATTTCTAGCTTTATCAACCAGATGCAGTGCAGAGAAAACCCTGTGTGCAGGGAAGATAATTAAAAACAATTGCTTCGCGACACTTGCCCCCAACTTTTACGCCTCACCACTTTCAAATGTTACCAGCCGCCACTGAGATTCACCCCAGTAAACAGCATCTTTAGAAGTGCAGCTTTCTGCATACCTCCTGCCTAACAGACTCTAAACCACGCTATGATATGCCAAAACCTCCCCAGGAGAAGCCATGGCAGCAGCTCTTAAAACCTCACATGCCATATCGGTTAGACAGCGGGCTTGTTGCATTTCACTAAAAGGTCAGAGTGGTTTCCCCTCTCTTACATTGCTCCTGTCAGATTATCAAAACCCATTAATCAGGAAGCAGTGTGTGCTACATAAGCTCTTGTCTTTATTGCCAGATTATAACTCGCATGTCTCTACTTAAGCTAACTCTCAACCTTCTTGTCCAGGGCATCTTTTGGTGTAAAATCTTTGCAGATTTTCTGATATCCTCCTATGCAAAGTGGCCAAAATGGAGTAAAATTTCAAAGTGTGTGGTAACACCCTCCCTGAACCACCAAAACGTATGTCTTCTACGTGAATCTAGGTATGGCTAAATGTTCCAGAACTTACCCTTCTCACACAATGAGCATCTTGATCTTCCCATGTAGAGGAAGGAATTGCCTTGAATGTCATCACATTGAGGAAATAAGGATTTTCGGTGAGTCCTCATGAAGCTGTACCAGTGGAATCCACAGACCAGATTCTCTAAAAAATGACGCACAATCTTTGATACTTCCTCTCAGCAAAGCCATGTAGAACTGACGCAGTGAAATTTACAACATTTCACTGCGTCAATCTATGCCTTCATGGCTTCAAAATCCCTATGCCTGCTCAGACCAGGCGTAAGAATGACGCAGGGCTTTTTGTATGGGACTCACCTATCTGTTGTGGCACATTGCTGGAGTTGTGTCACTTTCATGAGCAACTCCAGCAATGCGTCACTTTTGTGACAATAGATGCATCAGTATTTCTGACGCATCTGTTAATCCTTGCGCCATGGAGCACTGTATTGTAAATACAGCGCATCCATGGTGGCGCAAGGACATTTGGCACTGGTGCAAGGAAACTGACGCATCTATGCAGATGTGTCAGTGAATAGGCCACATTACAACGCATGCGAATACATCGCATGCCATTACAACACGGTCATTACAACGACCACGTTGTTACATCCAATACCATTACAACGCAAGTCGTTACAACGACTGGCTGTAGGGGACGCGCTGGATTTTGGAATAGTATAATTTACTATTCCAACTCCAGTCTGTGCGACAGTAGGGAAGGTGTTGGATTTTAATTCCAACACCTTCTGCCCCCTACAGCAAGTCGTTGTAACAACTTGCGTTGTAATGGTTTGCGATGTAACAACGCGGTCGTTGTAATGACCACGTTGTAATGGCATGCGATGTATCGCATGCGTTGTAAACGATGTTTCCCGCGTCAGTTCCTTGTAAATCTGCCCCATAGTGTCTAGTGGAAATGCCAAGGTATCACATCCTCTGAAGCAATGTAGAACAGGGTTGTTCATAGCCCCCTCTGCACTCGCAGAGAAACAAGGAAGTTGTTTCCTGGGTGCTGGTCCTGCAACTGTCATCACATCCCCTTAGGCCGGAGCAGGAGAGTCTCCTACTCTGATCCAGAGGGGTGTGACAAGGACGGGCTACTAAAGCAGCACACAACAGTTGCTGCTCCGATGCCAGGTGCTTGGGCTGACCTCCATGTACCTACAGCCTGGTTGTGAGTAGTTGAGGTCACATCCATAGTTCCCCAGGGATTAAATAGTCCAACATTAATCCTGAGTGAAGTACACTTCTAAGTTGATAGTAAACAATGCTGTCATCTCGAAATGTGCTTGTTTGTGACTTAAAACCTTGTGAATATGTATTGCTCTTTAAAATGAACAGATTCTAGAAGGAGCGTGACACTAACTGATGGTTTGGGGAGGACAGCAAAGCCCCTCAGAAAGGGGACGGGGCACATACATACAGTAGAAAGGGGAAAGTAAATCTATGTTAAAAGTGGCTGGATAACTAATTGGCAGTATAGAGAGGGGAGTGAACCCACACAGAAAGCGAGCGGGACACACATTTGTGACATGCTGAGGAAGCGGGTGTGGCCTAACGGTCAGAGCTGCCAACCTTGGAACTGGAAAACTAGGGGCCTCATTTACAAGGAACTCAGCACGGTGCCACAAGCCATTTGGCTGCGCCACGCTGCATTAATTCTGAAGCACAGGGATGCGTCATATCTACAACGATATGACAGATCCCTTTGCTCTCCCCTGCGCTGGCTCACAATTTGCTGCCATGCGTCGACGCAGGCACCCTTGCACCATACTGCAAGGGTGCCTGTGTTGAGGGGAATGATTGTTTATGTGCAGGAAGTTGTCCCATCCTGCACATAAACAATCTGAAATGGCGTTTTGGATCTTCTATGTGTGCTGCAACGTAATTTTTATTTAATGATTGTTTATGATTGTTTATGCGCAGGAAGGAACACCTTCCTGCACATAAACAATCACAAGAGGTGATTTCCTTGTTCTATGTGTGCTGTAGAATGCAGCACGCATAGAAAGAGGAAAAAAACGAGGAGAAATTAAAACATTTCTCCTCGAGGCGCCTCCCTTGGAAGGCCTAGCATTCAGACGCATTTCCAGGTTAATGATTTCTCGAAAATCTGGAAATGTGGCAGAAGTCATGGGTGTTGCGTGGGAACACCCACAGTAACACCCATGGCATGCCCTTTTCACACAAAGTGTTGCGTGTAAAGGGGCCATATTTTCAAGGACATGAAAAGCCACGCAGTGTGGCTTTACATGTCCTTGTAAATATGGGGCAGCATGTTGCGCTGCCGGTGCATCACAAGAAGCAATGCACCGGCGATGCAAGGGGCCTGTAAATAACTCCTTAGGTTTGAATCCCGGCGTCGACTCAAAATTCTGTGATTCTGCGCAAATCACTTAATCTCCCCGTGCCCACCAAAAAATGAATGTGTCCTTGTGTAACGTAACTGGCGCTCATGTAAAGCACTTCAATACCTTTGTGTCGAGTACGCACTATATTAAAACTGCGAGAGAGAAAAAAAGCAAAGCAACACAGAAAGGTGGATTCACAGAAACCCCTGCTTTAGGGAGAAGAGAGCCATATAGAAAGTGGCAGGACATTAATATCAGTATGGGGAGGGATGTGAAGCGGCACAAAAAGGGGGAAAAAAGCGAGTAGCACTGTGTCAGTGTGTGGTGACCTGCTGGGAGTTTGCAAATAATTTAAAGCAAACATTGTACAGCCAAAAACAGAAAAAGAAATTAAAGCAGAAATTGGCTCACCAGTTGACACGCTGAATTTGACTCTTTATTAAGTGAATGTGCACAAGCAAAATGTATCATAGTAGAGAGAGCCACTGGCTAATGTGGACTGACCCATTTCCCCTATGCAGTATGCAGTAGTGGGCGTTAGTAAAATATGACAGATCCTAGAAGTAACTATATTATATATATATTATTTCACTAAAAGCAAAAGGTCTTGTCTAATGCTAGACCTAAAAAATTAGTCTACATTGCGCAATTGCAAATATATGCCTTGGCCTGGAGAGACTAAGGGGCATATTTACAAGCCTCAATCGCCACCACAACGTCACTTTCAGTGTAGTTGTGATGGCGATAGGGGCCTCGCCTTATTTATAAGGCAGCGTTAAGCCACTTAACATGGCTTAATGCTGCCTTGTAAATAAGGCACCCTTTCACGCTGTATTTAGCGTGAAAGGGGAGGGTAATGGGTGTTGCGGTGGACGTTCCACCGCAACACCCATTGATTTTGACGCTGCCCCCTATTTAGAAGGGCAGTGTAAATTGGAGGCAGCGCCAAAATTAAGACCAGGGAAAACCAGGTCTTAAACAGGCGAAACGAGGAGAAATGCTTTATTTCTTCTCGTTTTTGCTGTTTCCATGTGTGATGCCTATTATTGTTTATGTGCAGGAAGGGGGACCTTCCTGCACATAAACAATCTTCCCCTCAACACAAGCACCCTTGCACTATGGTGCAGGAGTGCCTGCATTGGCACTAGGCAGCTATAGTTAGCACCAGCACAGGGGGAAACGCAGGGCTGCACCATATTCTAATAAATATGGTGCAGCCTTGCGTTTCTAAAGTGACGAAGCATGTTGTTAGCCTTCTTGGCTTAACGACACGCTTCGCTACTTGTTTGTAAATATGCCCCTTAGATCTAATACTGCCAAATGCGAACCACAACAAAAGAGAAATGCCATACTTCACATAAGGCTACAATTTCTCTAACAATGTCCTGCTGCACGTAAATTACCCACCGACTTTAAATGACAAGAATACAAATATAGGGACATATTCACAAGGACTGGCGATACCTATCGCAAATGCCAGTTAGCGGGAGTTTTTTTATCGCCGCCTAACCCTGAAAACTATCGCCATGTTAGCGGCGTATTACCAAGCCGTCGCTACATGGTGATAGTATCAGGGAACGGCGGTGAAAACTGCCGCTAAAATTAGCGTGATGGCGATAGGAATTCCGGCGTTAGCGGGCGAAAACCAGCGATAGGCCCATTAGCTGCAAAAAAACTCACGTTAGTCAGCCCAACGTGAGCTTTCTTGCCTCTAATGCAAAAAATAGCCTATCAGTCAACCCCCAATAGAAAATAGGCATAAAAAACAATAACATGCAGAATGGAGCAGCCAGGGCCAAGTGCAGCACACATCAACAACCCCTGCAAGACAGCCAACATCCAGGATAACCAGGATGGGAGCCTTGATGCCTCGCTGGACCTGCGTCTGGAGCCTGGATGCCTCGCTGGACCTGCGTCTGGATCCTGGATGCCTCGCTGGACCTGAGTCTGGAGCCTGGATGCCTCGCTGGACCTGCGTCTGGAGCCTGGATGCCTCGCTGGGCCTGCGTCTGGAGCCTGGATGCCTCGCTGGACCTGCGTCTGGAGCCTGGATGCCTCGCTGGACCTGCATCTGGAGCCTGGATGCCTCGCTGGACCTGCTTCTGGAGCCTGGATGCCTCGCTGGACCTGCGTCTGGAGCCTGGATGCCTTGCTGGACCTGCGTCTGGAGCCTGGATGCCTCGCTGGACCTGCACCTTGTGCCCCTTGCACACCCCAATTTTCATATTTTACCCCAAATGCACACCCCAATTCTCATATTTTATTTATTTATTTTTATTTATTTGAGAAGTTTTATATAGCGCTGGCTAGACCCGGAGGTATCAGAGCGCTTTACATGAGGATCAGCGAGTTACAGGTTACATAGTTACATCAATTAAATCAAAGAATAAGGGAGGGAGGAGGAGAGGGAGGGAAGGAAACACAACGTTGAAACGAGAAACACCATGTCAGATGACGACTGGTAGGTGACGGCCGAGGGGGTGAAACCAGGGCCAGACTCCTCTATAGCTGCATATGACAGCTCCACCGGGCATCGGCCAAGGTTGCTCGTGCACCGAGGTGAGTACAAACAGTTTTGGTATCCGCCCAGGGGGCATCGTCAAAGGTCCATCGAAAAGTTCCATCAAAAGTTCGACCGGGCATGGGCCATGTTGATCCAGCTCATTGGTGTGTATAATGTTCAGGGTTTCAGTCCGGGGGAATCGTCAAAGATCAATTGGCAGCACCCATCCCGGAATTACTGGGAAGCTAAGGCTTACTGTGGGGTTGATATGCATTCGATAGCAATGCTTCCTCCGTCGGTTGAGGGAAACCGTCCGAAGAGCGGCTACGGCGCCATCTTGCCTCCGGCCTCGCCACAACAAAGCTGGCAAAAAGGTCAGTGTGGCATAGATGCAGTCCCTGACTCCTGTGTGATCTCAGTGTTCCTCCAGTGGTTCCAGAACCTCCCAGTCGCACCTTTTAGCTCCTTTCCCAGAGGATCTTTTACCCCAAAACACACCCCAATTTCATGATCCGACATCCGAAACCCATACCCACTTGAAAAACTGAAAATTACCCCATTACTGACCTCACAATGCGTTGTAATCAAATGCGATGTAAAGGCACCTGCATTGTCGGAGTTGCGTTGTTAACGATGTACTGCCTGCGTTGTAATGGACGTCTCCTGTGGCAAAGGCAACCCATAGGCAAGCCAGTTTGCGACCGTCTGCCCCTGGACCGCGCTCAGCACCAAGGAGCCTTCCTCTTGGACACTCCACCGCTACAACGCCAGCACCCTCCTCGCCATCATCCGGACCGGACATCGCCATCACCATCACTGATGGCTGCAGTATCACCCGCAAGGAGCACCCCGACCATCAAGGAGGAGGCATTGCCATCACCTACAGAAGCAGACTCCGACTGACCACGCACTCTAATGACCCAAGGTGACCATGGACCACCTCAACTCCCAGATCCTGACAAGGCCCAAGCACATTCCCTGCGGCACCCTCATGTGCAGGCCCCCCATTCTCCAATACCATTGTAGACCTCATTGCACCCCAGGGTCTCCCATCCACCGACGACATCCTACTCAGTGAACTCAAGTTCCACCTGGACAACCCCAGTGACCATAATACCACCCCCTCCTGGGGAAGGTCCCCAACATCAGACGCAAGCAGCAAGTCACCTCAACAAGCCACATAGCAGGACACACGGTCGAGCACGTCACCTCTGCCAGCGGGAACTTCAACTACAGCCACAACACCGGACTCTCCTGGACCGACCATCATTGGATACATCACGTCTTCACCTTGCCCACCGGACGCCACCGCCATCATCGCACACCCTCGCAACTGGATCAAGGCCACCGAAGAACGTCTCGTCAACTCCCTCCACTCCAACACTCCGCCAATGCTTCCAAACGATGACACTGCAGCTCGCAACCACCACCGATGGATCTCCAACAGCGCCGACATTCGGGCACCCCTCATGAACGGCACTGCGTCAGTACCTTCCGCCTGCCTGATTGCAGGCATGAGGGTGACGCAGTGCCACAGGGATAGGCTGGCCCCATGCATTGATGGAGTTGCGTCATGGTTGTGACACGACTGCAGCAATGCGTGACTGTAGCGCAGACAGATACGTCAGGATTCCAGACGTATCTGTCATTACTTGCGTCATGGAGCGCTGTCCAGTGAATACAGCGCATCCATGCTGTCGGAAGAAGGGAGTAGTGAGAATTGTTACAACGCTGTCTTGTCGCAGTGCTGCAACACTTTTCATGACTGGGGCCCAGGAATGCGCACTATCTTGTTGATGGTGCACATTCCTGCACTGTAGTTTTGTCGCAGGGCAGCACTGCAACATTGCTTGCAGCGCTGTCCAGCACCAAAACCTGCTGAGATGAGGCCCCAAGTGTTGTCTCCATTTTTAAGACCAGCTATTTTCTGGTCTTAAGTCCCAGCAGCTAACGGGCCTTAGCGGCTGTTTTTTTAACGTATCGCCGGTCCGTGCGATCGTTGTGAATATCGCGAAGTGGGGTTAGCGTGCGTTTTTGCACGGGAACGCCTACATTGCATATCATTAGCGATAGTAATCGCTAACATCGTTGGCGATGCTGGATGCGGCCTCTATCGCCAGAAAGCTGTCGCTAATGGCTGTTAGCGACAGCTTGGTAATACGGCGATAAAAATATCGCTGCATTAGCGGCAGAAAAGTGCCGCCAACGCGGCGATAACTCCTTGTGAATATGCCCCATAGTCTTTCTAATGAAAGATCCATAATCGACTATAATAGAACTAAATGTGAATTAATGGATCAAAAGGACAGATTACAAGTGAGTCCACAGACACTAATCTGAGATTCAGTTCTTACTAGCAACAAATCACTCAAAATATACTCTTGCAATACAAAATGCTTAATATATCTAAGAGCTAATTTAAATTCATACAGTCCCTTTAGACAGAGAATGACAATGCACTTTTTTTTACCTTCTCAGGAGAGCTCAATGGACTTTGTGATCACAGATGAGTTTCCACTACCTGAATTTGTACCTAAATAAATGAACATGCTAAACGATTTTCACAGGTATCCAAGAGGGCAGGCAAGATAAGTGACTTTATTAGTAATGTGTAGGTAAGACTCAACAGAGGGACATCAACAAAACAAAAAATTCACCAGCAAGTCAAAACGGGTGGAAAGAAATTTTAAATACATTAAATTATGCTTGTTAAGTAAAAAACTAAATTTCTCCCTTTGATTTACCATTTGTGTTTTTATCTCTTAAATACTGTTAAATCACTTATATTAGACTGTTAATTAGAAAGCTCTAAAACTCAGTGGTATTCGGGCATTTTGTCCTTCCTATGGCTTGTCAATTATCAATTTCTGAATGCTTCGAAGGCTCATGTTCTTCTTGAAGTTACTTCTCCATGGCCGTTAGCTATAGAGAAACAGTTGACTTGACTTGCTGAGGAATTTATCTATAATCTCCGAGCTACATAGGCTATGTTCTTGTTTGTGGTTTATTGTTTTTTGTTTTTACATTACAAGATACATATGCACTGTACTGTGGACGCTCCAGAAGTGGATTGTCTTTCTCTTTAGTGTGTGTTAATGACATGGAAAACATTAATGCAAACTACATGTTCTCACAATGATCTTCTTTAGGGCATCTTTCACTTCCTTGTTTCTCAAACTGTAAATCAGAGGATTTAACATTGGGACAAAGATTGCATAGAAAACGGATAGCACCTTATCTTGCACGATGGTGTGGGTGGAAACAGGTTGTAGGTAATAAATGAAGAGCGTCCCGTAGAATATTGAGACGGTGGTGAAGTGGGACGCGCAAGTGGAGAAAGTTTTCTTCCTCGCGTCAGCAGAACGAATTTTAAATATAGCTCTAATAATGCATGAGTACGATATAGTAATGAGAAAACCAGTGGTAGTTAGGTTGAAGCCTGATGACCAAAATACAGCAAATTCTTTTTTGCTTGTGTTAGTGCAAGATAGTTTTATTAAGGGGGGATCAGAACAGAAAAAGTGGTCGATGGCGTGAGACCTACAGTAGGATAAAGTCCAGGTAAAAAAGGTCTGAACGCCTGCATCAGAAACACCATATATATATGGGCCAGCGACCAATAAAATACAGACCCTCCAAGACATCCTGGTTGTATACGTCAAGGGATAGCAAATGGCGACATAGCGATCATACGCCATAACCATAAGAATGTACTGCTCCGTAATCACAAAGACCAGGAAAAAGTAAAACTGAATGACACATCCAACATATGTGATGATCTTATTGCCTGTTACGAGCTGGGCTAACATCTTCGGAGCCACCACCGAGGCGTAGCAGGCATCAACAAAAGAGAGGTTGCACAGAAAAAAGTACATAGGGGTATGGAGACGTGAGTCAATCACTGTTAGCACAATTAAGCCAACATTCCCGAGCATTGTGATTAAATAGACCACAGAAAACAAAAGAAAGAGGATAATTTCTATGACCCGCTCATTGGTCAATCCAAGCAAAATATATTCCTGTGTGTTTGATAGATTTCTCACTTCCATGCTTCGCCAGTCCATCTTCTGTGGGGGAAAAATGGACAAAATTAACAGAATTGAAAGACATAATTTAGAAGGTTGAAGACAAAGATATTATAAATGATAGAAAGTTTATTTTCCAGTAAATGTATCTTTTGTAAAGGTTTATTGTAACAAATGTCAAAATGTGTAAATTTGAAAAACAGATCTTTTAGTTTGGGCAATTTTTCAACGCAAGTAGGGAAATTGTGAGCCTTTAACCAAGAAAGTAGAGATTTCAGACCAAAGGCCCAGGATTTCACGAGGAAAAAGCTTGATAATTCTCCAATCCCCCCTCCAACCCCTTTTCAAGTTACGTTTACTGCAGGCACTGCTAAATCAGAGTGGGTGGAAATTTTCCTCACTCCTCATTACATAAATTGCAAATTTTTGGAGAATAACATGAGGGAATTGTGTTTTCCGCATCCATTACCGACTAAGGGGCATATTTAGGAGCCCTGTTGCATAGCTCTTGCTCCACACAATGTGGTGCAAAAGCAATGCAACTCAAAAACGATGGATGCATCTCAAAAACGAGATTTATGAAGTCACGTACGGCCACCTTGCATGGCCCTGAGTTGGTTCATAAATCTTGAGTAAAGCAACACAGCGCAAACCACTGCATTGCCTTACTCTGCGCCAGGGAGGCATTTCATGGGTGTTGCCTGGGTGTTCCCATGCAACATTCATGGATTTTGATACATTTCCACATTTACCAGAAGTGATATACCTGGTAATTCAAAGCAAACACAAGGAGATGATGGACAGAGCACTGAAACTTTACAGACACTCACCCCCAGTCACAGATCTGGGTTGAATCCATCATCGTTCTTTAGCTCACTTTGCCACCTTAGTTCAGACCCAGCTATATGCAAACAGTCTTGACCCTGTGCCTCATGGGAACAGTCCAGCCCAAACTGCCAAGCCGGTCGTCCCTGAACCGGAAACAAGCATCCTGGGACCGGTTTCTGGGTAACACCCTTCATCAGCCAGGCTAGCTTGAATCCAGTGGCAAAGTGAGCAAGGGACCCACGTCTGGGCATACCCTGCCAACTTAGGGCGAACAAAGCAAACACCAGAAGATGATGGACGGAGCACTGAAACTTTTCAGACACTCACCCCGAGTCACAGATCTGGGTTGAATCCATCATCGTTCTTAAGCTCACTTCGCCACCTCAGTTCAGACTCAGCTATATACAAATCAGTCTTGACCCTGTGCCTCATGGGAACATTCCAGCCCTAACTGCCAAGCCAGGTCTTCCCTGAACTGGAGACAAGCATCCTGGGACCGGTTTCGGGGTAACATCCTTCATCAGCCAGGCTAGCTTGAATCCAGTGGCAAAGTGAGCAAGGGACTCACGTCTGGGCATACCCTGCCAACTTAGGGCGAACAAAGCAAACACAAAGAGATGATGAACGGAGCACTGAAACTTTTCAGACACTCACCCCCAGTCACAGATTTGAGTTGAATCCTTCATCGTTCTTTAGCTCACTTCGCCACCTCAGTTCAGAACCAGCTATATGCAAATCAGTCATGACCCTGTGCCTCATGGGAACAATCCAGCCCGAACTGCCAAGCCAGGTCTTCCCTGAACCGGAAACAAGTATCCTCGGACCGGTTTCGGGGTAACACCCTTCATCAGCCAGGCTAGCTTGAATCCAGTGGCAAAGTGAGCAAGGGACCCATGTCTGGGCATACTATGCCAACTTAGGGCAAACAAAGCAAACACAAGAAGATGATGGACGGAGCACTGAAACTTTTCAGACACTCACCCCCAGTCACAGATCTGGGTTGAATCCAACATCGTTCTTTAGCTCACTTCGCCACCTCAGTTCAGACTCAGCTATATGCAAATCAGTCTTGACCCTGTGCCTCATGGGAATTTATTTATTTATTTATTTATTCATTTGTAGAGCGCCTGGTTACACCACCGGTGTGTCCCTGCGCTGAAGACATACTCTGGGGGGAGATAGCTGTCATCCACCTAAACTGCTATGCTGTGTAGAGCTCCTTAACCTGTACGTCTATCCGGTTTGCCTGAACAGCCATGTTTTTAGCTGTCTACGAAAACTGCTTTTGCATGGTTCTGTTCTTAGATTTAGCGGTAGGGCATTCCACATTATGGCTGCACGGTACCTGAATGAGCGAGCTCCCATTCTAGCTCTGAATATTCTCGGTACAGTGACCTGTGCCATCCCCATAGACCTTAGGTTCCGTCTTGGGATGTAGTGGGTTATTAGCTGCTGCAAATATCTAGGGCTTTTCTTTGCTAGAATACGATGGCAGTGGCACATTGCCTTAAAAGCGATTCTCTTTTCTACCGGGAGCCAATGTAAGGCTATCAATGCTTTCTTCGTATTCGCTCTTCTTGGTAGGCCCAGTACCAGCCGTGCTGCCGCATTCTGTACTCTTTGTAGTTTGGCAAGACCCCTTTTAGTAGCACCTATGTAAAGTACATTCCCGTAATCTAGTTGTGAAGTTATTACCGCATGTACTATAGTTTTCCGGGATTTCGGTGGTAGTAGGTCTAGGACCTTCCTCAGAATTTTCATATTCCCATAGCAATTGCCTGATACCTTCCGAATCTGACTTTCAAAAGTCAGCTCGGGGTCAAGCCATATACCGAGGTTTTTAACTTCTGATTTGGGGAGAGGCAGTTGGCCTAGAGTTTCAGGCCACCACGCATATGACCATAAGGATGGCGTTCTGCCTACTACCATGACCTCCGTTTTGCTCCCGTTCAGCTTGAGGCAGTGATTAGACATCCAGTCTGCCACCTCTTCTAAACATTTGGAGAACCGGGTCGCTGCCTGGCCCCTGTCTTGTTCTAGCATCATAATTAGTTGTGTGTCGTCAGCGTCCAGCCCGAACTGCCAAGCCAGGTCTTCCCTGAACCGGAAACAAGCATCCTGAGACCGGTTTCGGGATAACACCCTTCATCAGCCAGGCTAGCTTGAATCCAGTGGCAAAGTGAGCAAGGGACCCACATCTGGGCATACCCTGCCAACTTAGGGCAAACAAAGCAAACACAAGGAGATGATGGACCTGGTAATACGCCAAAACCTAAGCCTCCCTAGGTGAGGCGTAATGAGGAGAAATATGTTTATTTCTCCTCATTGTTTCCTCTTGCTATGTGTGCTGCATTATGAAGCACACATAGCAAGAGGAAAATACCTCAGGGGATTTTTTTTGTGCAGGAAGGTGGCACTTCCTTCACAAAAACTTTCCACCTTACAACGCAGCCAGCCAAAACGATGCTGGCACAGGGGAAAAGGCAGGAATGCACCGTATTCTTTTAAATACGGCCTATTCCTGCCCTTTCCCTGTCACGCAGTGCAGCGCAGCAAGGTGACTTGCTATGTAGCACAGACAATTTACCAGCATTAAGCAGGCGAAGGGCCTGTGTGCAGTTCCTAGACCTGCAGTATTCCAGTGTGACTTTTATGCCGCCGTGCCCATTATTAACCCATTATGACTAAAAAAGTACTCAGAATGAGGCATAGAGAAGTAATAACAATATCTGGTAAACCAAAATTCAGGGCTGGTGCAAGGTTTTCGGTTACCTGTGCACATTGTCATTGTACCACCTACTCTATTCTCTGCTGCTTTTATGAACAAGGAGGCACAATCCTGCTGCTGGCACTCTAGGTAGCTATTTATTACCATGTCCTTCATTTGTAACAAGACATAAACCCTTGCTACTCACCCCAATGCACCTCAAATGGATTTGTTTGAAAGCCTCACTTTATAATATTCTTTGGGATGAAAAAAGAGAAAATGTTGGAAATTCTATCTGCGCAGTATGCCTTCCCCATTTTTAGGTTTCGAATGCACAGCGCTGGCACTGTGCTTGTGAAAACTATTGTTTTTAATATATCTTAAAAGGGACTTGCATCACTTTATTTTTTATTGGTCTATATGTTTACCAGTTTACCTTGCTCTGTTTCTATTGGTGTAGCTTGTTCTCCCTTCTGTGTCTCTCTTATCAGTTTCCCCATGGCCTAAGTACTCATTCCCATCCGCGTTGGTGGTTCGAACTTTTTTCTTTTGGTTAATGCTGCATACCGTTTACTGTTTACATTTTGTTATCTTTCCCTTTAAACAGTTAACATTGCTATATTTTACTACTAAACCGGCAGTCACAATTGCAGTTACCTTGCAGTTGAAAGGGGCTTGATTTAAATGATGCAGCAGGTGCAGTGGCACAGGGGCCAAAAGCTCTAGGGACCCCACTAAACACAGATCATTGCTAGGTTTTACTACTAAACAGACAGTCACAAGTGCAGCTATCTAGCAGGCACTAGGATCATGATTACAATGCTGCTGAAGGTGCAGTGACACCGGGACCAAAATACTCTTGGCACACCACTAAACACTTAGGGGCCGATTACGATGTCGTTAGGAAAGCATTCCCACCGAATCGGGTTAGGAATGCTTTCCAAACGATTCGTATTCGGGGAGTCCTACCGACTGATTACAATGTGTCCGGATGGTTATGGACTTGGTTCGGTCGAACTCGCATTGACTTCAATGGGAGCCTGTGTCCCGAACGAGAACACAGGCTCCCATTGGAAAAAGGGGTGGGTGGGGAAAACCTTGCACCCTGTGGGGGGCACCCCATGGTGCCTGCCACATTGTGCATGGTTGGGAAGAGGGGTCCCTTGGGTACACCCACAGGCCACATTCGGTCACCTCCGGATGAAGGGGGGTCCGCAACGGGCCCCCAAAGACCAATTCAGAAAGCCGTTTCGTCTCGGTCAAACCAATTTGGAACCGCTGTCTGAATCGGTCAATGTACTCGCTCATTCGGAAACCATCTCCATTGGGCTGTACGATTCGGTTCCGAACGACTCGGGCTGCCAGAATCCCATTCGGAATCGATTCGGAGAGCCCGGATGGTTTCCTTGTATCGTACTCGGTCGTCGGGAAAGGTGACCGATTCGGTAGGAAACAAGGGTTCCAAGTCGGATTCAACAATACCGAATCCCATCCGGAGCCCTTCCTAACAACATCGTAATCGGTCCCTTAATATTGCTATATTTTACTACTAAACAGGCAGTCATAAGTGCAGTTACTTTGCAGGCAATAGGGTCATGATTGCAATGGTGTAGCAGGTGCAGTGGCACTGGGGCCAAAAGCTGTCATAACTCCTCTAATTACCAAATATTGCTACATTTTACTACTAAACTGACAGTCACAAATGCAGTTATCTTGCAGGCACTAGAGTCATGATTTGAATGGTGCAGCAGGTGCAGTAGCACCAGGACCAAAAGTTGTCAGAACTCCTCTAAACAGCTAATATTGCAATATTTTACTACTAAACATGCAGTCACAATTAAAGTGGCTCACTGACAAAATATCGATGTCAAAAATACAGATGTACAAAATATAGATGAAAAAATATAGAATGCAAAAATATCGACTCCCTATACTTTACCAGGTAAGTACAAAAATATCGGGAAAAACAATATCGATGTTAAAAATATAGTTGTACAAAATATAGATTTTTATATATATATCTATATATATATATATATCAAATAAAATAATAAATATTAAATATATTAAATATTTGTTGTTTTAAATAAAGTTGATTTAATATACATTTTAACAAATATAACAAATACACTTAATTAAGAAAGTTAAACACACATACATAATAATAAATATATATTTATATATATACTTTAAAACAATTATTAAACTATTCATTTTAATTTATTTTATAATTTTAAAATTATATAAAAATTTACAAATATAATATGATATATATATATATATATATATATATACCAATATCATAAAATCTATAAAAAAACCTTCTATTATAAATTAAAACATTAAACTATTTAAAAATCTTTAAACTTAAATTTACCACTACAGTCAGTGCAACAGCGGATAGCGGAGGGGTAGAAATTACTATTCCCACTCCAGTGAATGCAACAATAGGGAAAGTGTTGGATAGCAGAGGGTTAAAAATCACTATTCCCACTCTAGTGAGTGTAACAGTAGGGAAAGTGTTGGATAGCGGATGGGTAAAAATTACTATTCCCACTCCAATGAGTGCAACAGTAGGGAAAGTGTTGGATAGCAGAGGGCTAAAACTTACTATTCCCACTCCAGTGAGTACAACAGTAGGTAAAGTGTTGAATAGCGGAGAAATAAAATTTACTATTCCCACTCCAGTCAGTGCCAATCATTTTCTGTTCAGGACATACAGCATTTCATATGGCGGGACACTTAGAATGTAGCCACACGGCAGTTTATGCATTAGATCTGTCTGATCTCACACCACAATGTTTTTGACTGTGATCACAGGTCGATTAGGGCACTATGCCGATACTTGTGAGAGCGCCTTTCGCCATTATCAGAACAGTCTTAGTTAGGTTACAATAACTTAGCAAGCGTGTTCTTAGGCACTTGCCATTTTTCATTTCCATGATTTTATTTCATTATGGGGAAGGATGCAGCGTTAACATAACACGCTTCTACGTTGCAGTGGTTCTGCTGCACGTCACAGTGAGTCGATAAAGTTTTATTGACATGCCCCCTTTTTTTGCATGGAAATGACGTATACAAGCAAGCATGGCATGCATGATTTACTTAAGTTGTTTGCGCACATCTCAACATGAGCGTTATATTGATAGTATCAGCATGCTGTTGCCCAGGCTTCTGTGACATGGATAAAGTTTCATTATTGTTGAACCTTTTGTCTAGAACTCAGCTGTGCGTCACGTGCCTGCAATCGTACACCAGAGTTCAGGTTTATAATTGTTATTACATTGTTACTAACAGTTTGGTATTCATTCATGTATTCTAATTTTCAATGTGTATGTAATGAATTATTAGTACAATGTGGCACATATAGGAGTTTTGTATCAACATTATGTAAGCAAAGTCTGCTACCACTCCAACATGTCTGCCAACATTGAGACGATCATGGGTTGGTCCTTCGTTGTTTTCACTTAAACCACCAGGCTATAATAGTCACCTTTTCTGTGTTGCACATTTCACGTGATCAAGACTTCGGAGGAAGTCGAAACGCGTTGTGGAATTAAACACACTACATTGGTGCGGAGTTTTCTATCCTGAGAGCGCGCGAACCTTTGCGGCTTGAAATTGACTGAATTGCCTGTGCGCTCCGCCGGCGTGTGCACCACTCTCCTTGGGTCCCCGACAGTCCGGAAGGAGCGAACTCTGTTTGTATATATATATATATATATATATATATATATATATAAACCAATATCATAAAATCTATTAAAAAAAACCTTCTATTATAAATTAAAACATTAAACTATTTAAAAATCTTTAAACTTAAATTTACCACTACAGTCAGTGCAATAGCGGAGGGGTAGAAATTACTATTCCCACTCCAGTGAATGCAACACTAGGGAAAGTGTTGGATAGCAGAGGGGTAAAAATTACTATTCCCACTCTAGTCAGTGTAACAGTAGGGAAAGTGTTGGATAGCGGAGGGGTAAAAATTACTATTCCCACTCCAATGAGTGCAACAGTAGGGAAAGTGTTGGATAGCAGAGAAATAAAATGTACTATTCCCACTCCAGTCAGTGCAACAGTAGGGAAAGTGTTAGATAGCGGAGGGCAACAATAGGGAAAGTGTTGGATAGCGGAGGGGTAAAACTTACTATTCCCACTCCAGTGAGTGCAACAGTAGGGAAAGTGCTGGATAGCGGAGGAATAACATTTTCTATTCCTACTCCTGTCAGTGCTACAGTAGGGAATGTGTTAGATACCGGAGGGGTAAAAATTACTATTCCCACTCCAGTGAGTGCAACAATACGGAAAGTGTAGGATAGCGGAGAGGTAGAAATTATCATTCCCACTTCAGTGAGTGCAACAGTAGGGAAAGTGTTGGATAGCGAAGGGATAAAATTTACTTTTCCCACTCCAGTCAGTGCAACAGTAGGGAAAGTGCTGGATAGCGGAGGAATAACATTTTCTATTCCTATTCCTGTCAGTGCTACAGTAGGGAATGTGTTAGATACCGGAGGGGTAAAAATTACTATTACCACTCCAATGAGTGCAACAGTAAGGAAAGTGTTGGATAGCGGTGGGGTAAATATTACTATTCCCACTCCAATGAGTGCAACAGTAAGGAAAATGTTGGATAGCGAAGGGGTAAAAAATACTATTCCCACTCCAGTGAGTGCAACAGTAGGGAAAGTGTTGGATAGCGGAGGGGTAAAAATTACTATTCCCACTCCAGTGAGTGCAACAGTTGGGTAAGTGTCGGATAGGGGAGGGGTAAAAATTATTTTTCCCACTCCCGTGAGTGCAACAGTACGGAAAGTGTTGGATAGCGGAGGGGTAAAAATTACTGTTCCCACTCCAGTGAGTGCAACAGTAGGGAAAGTGTTGGATAGCGGAGGGGTAAAAATTACTATTCCCATTCCAGTGAGTGCAACAGTAGAGAAAGTGTTGGATAGTGGCGGGGTAAAATTTACTATTCCAACTCCAATAAGTGCATTAGTAGGGAAAGTGTTGGATTGCGGAGTGGTAACATTTAATATTCTCACTCCAGTCAGTTCAAAATTAAAAACACACAAAATATTAACAAAATAAATAAATAAAAAATATATAAATATGTTAAAAATAAAATACAAATATATTTCATACTACAAATTTAAAACAACATATTATAACATATTATAACGTTAAATGCATATGGCACATACCTACAAATATTAAATAAAATAAAAAATAATTTTCAAACAAATACATATTTTTAATTAGAAATTATTTAAAAACACAAACATTAATTATTACATAAATTTACTTTTTTATTTCCTACCCTATAACACCACACAATTCACAACCCACATCAAATTAAAAAAATGTACTTGCATAATTAACATAATTAATTACCAATTAAAGAAATATTAATTAAAAAACAAATTACAACTCATAAAAATTAATAAATGTCCCACACTTTACCCCTATAACCCCCACAAACCACAGCTAAAATGAAACTGTAAAAAATTAATTACACAATTAAAACTTATTTTCAATTAAGAAATGAATAGTATTTAACAACTAATAATAAAGTAAGCAAAATTAATTTACTCCCCACCCTTTACCCCTATAAATGTAAAACCCATACACAAAACATTATAAACAATTACCCTAATTAAATATCAATTAATTAATTAACATTAATGATCAACTAATTATTAATTAATTAAACATACATTACATCCCACCCTTTACCCCTATAAACCCCACAACCCACACCTAAAATTAATTACACAATTTCCATAATTAATTTTCAATAAATTAATATCAATTAACAAACTAATTATTAATTAATCAAAAATAAATTACTTCCCACCCATTACCCCTATAAACCCCACAACCCGCACCTAAAATTAATTACACAATTTCCATATTTAATTTTCAATTAATTAATTAATACTAATTAACAACATAATATAATTTAATTAAAAATAAATTACTTCCCACCATTTACCCCTATAAACCCCACAACCTGCACCTACAAAAATTACACAATTACCATAATTAAATAGCAATTAATTAATTAATGTTGATTAACAACCAATTAATTAATAATAAATTACTTCCCACAATTAATACTATAAAATCTCAATTAAATAAATATTAATAACTAAAAAATAATCATTAATTTATTATAATTAAATTACTTCCCACCCTATTCCTCTATAAACCCACAACCCGCTACTGAACTAAAAAACGAAAAATTTAATTAAAATAAAATTGATAACTACTAAAAATGTAACACATATATTAAAAAACATAAACTATTCTTATACAAAAAAAATACATCACATACATTTAAAATATATGCTAAAATACATAACACTAATTAAAAAATCGATATTTTAAACAACTATATTTTTGCAAACGATATTAATGACTTCTATATTTTTAAAAACGATATTTCTTACCTTAAAATCGATATTCTTGACCACGATATTCTTGCTATCGATATTTCTGACTCATGATATTTAGGACTCGATATTTCTGTAGGTCGACAGTTCCAACTCGATATTCTGTCTACACACCAATTGAAGTTACCTTGCAGTTAAAAGGGGCATGATTTAAATGGTGCAGCAGGTGCAGTGGCACTATGGTAAAAAGCTCTAGGGACTCCACTAAACTCAGATTATTGCTAAAGTTTACTACTAAACAGACAGTCACCAGTGCAGTTATCTAGCAGGGACTAGAGTCATGATTCCAATGGTGCAGCAGGTGCAGTGACGCTGGGACCAAAAGCTCTAGGCACACCACTAAACACCTAATATTGCTATATTTTACAACTTAACAGGCAGTCACAAATGCAGTTATCTTGCAGGCACTAGGGCATGATTTGAATGGTGCAGCACGTGCAGTGGCACTATGGTCTAAAGCTCTAGGGACCCCACTAAACACAGATTATTACTAAATTCAACTACTAAGCAGGCAGTCATAAATGCAGTTATTTAGTAACACTAGGGTCATGATTTACATGGTACAGCAGGTGCAGTGGCACCAGGACCAAAAGCTCTAGGCACCCCATTAAACACCCATTATTGTCATAACTCCTCTAAACACCAGATATTGCTATATTTTACTACTAAACAAGCAGTCACAAATACAGTTATCTTGCAGGCATTAGGAGCATGATTTGAATGGTGCAGCAGGTGCAGTGGCACCGGGCCCAAAAGTTGTCAGAACTCCTCCAAAGTCCTAATATTGCAATATTTTACTACTAAACAGGCAGTCACAATTGCAGTTACCTTGCAGTTAAAAGGGAAACAATTTGAATGGTGCAGCAGTTGCAGTGGCACCATGGTCAAAAGCTCTAGGGTCCCCACTGGACACAGATTATTGCTAAATTTTACTACTAAACAGGCAGTCATAATTGCAGGTATCTAGCAGGCACTAGGCAAATGATTTCAATGGTGCAGCAGGTGCTGTGGCACCGGGACCAAAAGCTCCAGGCACACCACTATACACCTAATATTGCTATATTCCACTACTAAAAAGGCAGTCATAAGTGCAGTTATCTTGCAGGCAATATGGTCATGATTGAAATGGTGCAGCAGGTGCAGTGGCATCAGAGCCAAAAGTTGTCATAACTCCTCTAAACACCAAATATTGCTATGTTTTACTACTAAACAGGCAGTCACAAATGCAGTTATCTTGCAGACACTAGGGTTAGGATTTGAAATGGTGCAGCAGGTGCAGTGGCACTAGGCCCAAAAGTTGTCAGAACTCCTCTAAACACCAAATATTGCCATATTATTTTACTACTAAATATGCAGCCACAATTGCAGTTACCTTGCAGTTAAAAGGGGCATAATTTGAATGGTGCAGTGGCACCGTGGTCAAAAGCTCTAGGGACCCCACTACAAAACAGATTATTGCAAAGTTTTACTACTAAACTGGCAGTCATAAGTGCAGTTATCTAGCAGACACTAGGATCCTGATTTCAATGGTGCAGCAGGTGCAGTGACACTGAAGCCCAAAGCTTTAGGAGCCCCTCTAAACACCATATATTACTATATTATACTACTAAAAAAGGGATCACAAGAGTAGCTGTCTTGCAGGCTCTAGGGTCATGATTGGTGCAGCAGGTGCAGTGGCACTGGTGCCAAAAGTTGTCAGAACCCCTCGAAACACCAAATATTGCAATTTTAAACTACAGAACAGGCAGTCACAAGTGCAGTTACCTTGCAGGCACTAGGGTCATGATTTCAATAGTGCTGCAGGTGGTCTTACACCGGGGCCAAAAGCTCTAGGAACCCCTCTAAACACCAAATATTGCTATATTTTACTACTAAACAGGCAGTCACAGGTGCAGTTACCTTGCAGTTAAAAGGGGCTTGATTTAAATGGTGCAGCAGGTGCAGTGGCACAGGGGCCAAGAGCTCCAGGGACCCCACTAAACACAGATTATTGCTAAATTATACAACTAAACAGACAGTCACAAGAGCAGTAGCAGGCACTAGAGTTGTGATTTAAATGGTGCGGTAGGTGCAGTGGCACCGGGCCCAAAATCTGTGGAACAATTTTTTTCTTACGTTAATGCTGCACAGCGTTTACTGTTTACCAATACTTATCTTTCTCTGGCTGCACGCATTTAAAACATGCTTGTTTACTCTGCAATAGTGGGTGGAACTTTTAGCTAATTTTCACATTTTTATTATATTGTTTTGCTAATAAAATTGCATTTATTTCTGTGTCATGTGTTTGTCGCTAATAATTTTTTTTTTTGCTATGTCGTGTTTGTTCTTGCCGCATTATGTAACGTACACATGAATTAATTGATTGCAGTGCTTTACATGAGCACACTTCATGGTGCTATGAAGGGAGTTTCCACTTCCTTTTTCCGTTGGGACAGTTACTGTATAACATTACAGCGCCAGACAACTGCCGCAGAGTCTTGGATTGTAAATAGGGTCATGTGCCTATTCTAAAAACATCCCCAAGTTTTGTGATTGCAGCCTGTTCCTTCTACTGGCTGTATAGTTTCAAGAGCAGTGAATTTGAAAATTCCAGCTGCTGGGCATTGTTGTCGCATTGCCTCGAAGCCTGTCTCTGTGAGCAAGCGTGTTTGGTGACTATATGGGATTTGTGCTGCTATTCTTTTTTCGTTTTTTCAAAAGGCATCTATTATTTTGGAAGACTTTAAAAAAAACTTTTTTTCTTCTTTGGTGTGAGTTCTCCATCTTTTTTTAGCACTGAGCGTTTAGCTTAGTAAGCAAGTAGGAGGTAAGACTGGCTTTTTTTCAGACTGGCCTTTACTGTGCAGATTGTATTGTTCTAGCACCAAAAACGTTATATCGTTTGCTGTATTTTCCAGTGGCCATATGAATAAGCAACGTGGTAATGGAGTGATACTCTGTAAACTCAGTAGCGGCCCGTGGAGGGAGTTCCATGGGGCGGTGAGGCGGGGCGGGGGAGGGACAGGGTGGGAGGTAGTAAACACCGGCATATGGATGAACGGAGGTAAGTAAACATTTAAATAAATAAAACGAATTTTGTTGCGTGCGCTGCAGTGCAGCACCAGATTTATAAAGTTGCCGACAGAGGATGCCAACACTCGCTCTAAGTCGGGCTGTTCTGAGTGGCACAGAGCCTCACACTGTGCGGCAAGGGTGACTATGCACGGTCCAGTCTTTTATATGTGCTGAAAGTATACACTCCAGTACAAACTTCAATGTGTAGATATCAGTGTATTAGTCAGACAAGTAAGATGCTTTAGGGCAAAGCATGTCACATGATAGTATATCCGTAAACATAACGCTTGACTCCTTACTTTTCTTTGACATTAGGATTTGGAGCAGTTTTTTTAGTAAATCTGGCTTTACCTCAAAACCCAAGGTATTTGCCCTGAACCAGCCCAGACATGCTCAGTAGAATAGCAGGGAGTGGGGCAAAGGCGCGTGGGCATAGCATGAATGTCAACTTCAGGGAAAAAATAGCTTCTGCATGTGAAAGTGGATCAAAAACTGTTCCTGGTGCTTTGTGAAGCAGTGTGTGAAGGTAGCACTAACCCTTAGTAAATCGGGGCAACAATTTCACAACGTTTTACACCTCTTACAGACCATGCATAAGCCAAAGCGTCAAGGGAGTCAGATAAGAAAGACAGCAGATGTGGAGGGCTTCAGACCTTGGCTTACTACATGCGGCATTTACTTTCCTTTTAAAAAGGAGACTACCCTAAACCCTCTGCCTTGTTGCTTAATGGGAAATACTTAGATTGTGCCACAGAGTGCTTCCAAATTGTCCCTATCCATTTCAAGAGGTGTGAAACAGGATTAACTAATAAAGCAGAGGAGGTGCATAATTTGGGAAGGATGATACAAGGAAATCACTTGCCCACCAGCAAAACACCAGAAAGTTAAACAGAAAACACTCACTTTTCTTAGTTGTGTTGTGCGCAAGTGTAGGAAAGTGCCCTCTTTGTATGGTCACCCCACAGTTTTTTCCTGAATGCTGATGGTTATGACGCTGAAAGTGCACTGGAGCCTGCAAACCAGGCCCCATTGCTAGTGCTCTCTCCCTAAATATGAGGTATGTGAATTGGTAACCTCAATTTGCAAGGTCTTTAACCCCCTTATAAGTCCCTGGTAAGTGGTACCAGTGGTACCCATGGCATGGGAGTTATAGGGGTCACCAGGGCCTGAAGCACTGATTGTGTCACCTGAGTGACCAAAGTAAACAGATGACTGCAGTCCTGCCATTGCAGACTGCATGATTCATGCCTCAAGAAATGGGGGCAGAGCTTTTTCTCATATCAAAGGCATGAACCAACTACCTGGCTACCTTCGTAGCTTTGTGGACTTCACCCAACTAAAGAGATTACTGAAAACCTGGTTATTTTAATGAGCAGATGCGACACATGAGGAGGCCGACAGCCGAGATACACCTTCAGGTGTGATTTGTTTCACTTTATAAAATGGATATAACAATAACAAATCATGAGCAGTGCAAACTGCTCAAAGTCGACTTTGCCCTCACCATGAGTGGCAATGGCACAGCACTATTTTTAATACATGTCAGTCACCCCTAAGGTAGTTCTCCTCAGCCCAGGAGGCAGGATTCATTATATTAAAGGTGTGGACATGTAAGTGCAAGCTTATATGTCCCTATAGCAGCCCCTTTCCATTAAGGGCTATTATAAGTGTTCAAGGGGCCATAGGATAAAATGGGCTGGCACGCGGGCACCCCGAGTTTGCCAGCTCCATTGTGGTCCCACCGAAAAGTGCCATGTTTGGTATCAAACAACTTGTCTCATCAAATCTAACTTTTCCCCAGCATCAGATTTAATGTGTCATGCACCCAGGTGGCTACCTTAGAGATTGCCCACCTGATTACCGCAGCCTTTCCTGTGCCCTAGCTGTCAGCCTACAGCTGCTGCCACCAAGACAGGAATCTGCCCCCCTGCTAGGAGGTGCGAACACTCCCAGGAGTCAGAAGCAAAGTCCTGCTTGAAAGAAGGTGCCACCCTCCTCCCTGACAGGATGGCCAGTGAAGTGGCACATCAAGGCGGTGAGCTTCAAAGATTACACCGCCTCTGATATACAACCAGGCTGCCTCCCAGAAGAGGAAACAGCCAACCCCCTACCCCCAGGCACATTTGCACCCAGGCAGGTGGTAAAATTAGATAGTCATGAGCCATTTTTAAAAGTGGCAGAATAGAGGGTTCTGGGTAGAAAATGTGGCACACACCTTCGGATGTGCTCACGTCAGGGGCGGATTAGTCGCAGGGGCTAGTAGCCCATTTGCGACTTGCACCCATACCCCTAAGCCCCTAAATCTAGGATCTAAGGTGCACCCCTGGCACCAGAACCTCGGACCTCAATGGACTTGCAACCAAGGACAAAGAAGAGATCCTAGTCTGCGACATAAGGACCTGTACAAAGCAAAGGTGTGATAGCCTGCTCCTGTGGCAACCACCTTGCAACTGCATGACTGCGACTTGCTCGGACCATAGACCAGTTCAACAGGAAAGAGGAACCTCTCTGAGAGCCAAAGGCAAACCCAGAACTCCCTTGGACTAGAGATAATAGTCCCCTGCAGCCCGCAGGCAAATCACACTCCCGGAACCAAAGAATCACTGGCCACTGGGCCAGCCGAGGGATCTCCCCAAAGTAAATGGTCTAGTGCATTGTGGAAAACCTAGTCCTGACCTCCAACAAGTTTCAGGTGGCTACCGTTTTCTCCCAGACTCCAGGACGTCGAAATAACCCCAGGCTGGGCTTGTTGATGCCAAGGATTGTTGGTGTCCAGTCCGGCTACCACTACCTTTGTTTCAAGGGAACCCTGCAACACCTTCAACCCGCCGCCTCAGTGGTCCTAGTGCTGAGCTTTTGCATCCCTTTCTTCACCAGCACCGTCTAAGCAGTAAAACCAGCCAACCCTCAGCTCCCACTACAGCATCAGGGACAGCTAGGACAACTCTGCACCTGGGCACTACAAGCAAGGTAAAATTCAACTGATGGTCATGGCCTGATCCTGGTACTTGCATCACCTTAACCCCCAGTAGTTTTCACAGGGCACCACCTCATAGTGACCGATTGTCACCAGTGGTTTTCTCCTTTGACCGCAATGTTAAAGTTTTGCAATAATGAATTGCACTGATTTTTTTTTCCTTCTAAAATCCATAACTTCGGTTATACTTATGCGATTGTGTTTGTTTTAGTGTCTAAGGGGTTGATCATGATGGCGGGCGGATCGCCACCGCCCGGCCGGTGGTGGCGATCCGCCCGCCATCACAACCACATTTACCCCCTGCCATATTATCATGGCAGGGGGTACCGCGGCAGACGGAAAGTCCGTCCGCCGCTTTTCCGCCGGTCGGCAATCGTCACGATTGCCGGCCGGGCGGAACTCAGGCATAATATGGTGGCGGTGCCATCCATATTATGATGCCTGGCGGTTCTGGCCTTTCCATGGCGGCGATGCCGCCATGGAAGGGCTGGCGGGAATTGCTTTGGGGGCCCGTTGCGGGCCCCCGGGGAGGTGGAGGGCTGCACTTGGGGGGTACCTATGGTACCCCCCTACATTGCCATGCTCAAGGTGGCAGGCACCGCGCGGTGCCTGTCACGTTGAGCATGGCAATGCACAACATGCGTCTTTGGCATTGCGGCGGGTGCTGCTCACAGCAGCACCCGCCGCAATGTTAAAGATGTGGGATGCGTGGCGGTCGCATCCTAATTGGTGGTGCGGGACCGCCGCACCGCTGGCAGCCGGTCCCAGCACCGCTAGGGTGGCGGGCGGACTGAAGTCCGCCCGCCATCCTAATGCGGCCCTAAATTTCTATAAAAGTCTGCTATATTTTTATGCATTGGTGTCAGATTTCTTTCGAGTCATGTCAATTACTTATCGCCCATGTTGGTACTCTGAAATGCTTAACACATTAGTGTGAATCCAAAGGACCTATTTGGGGTATTGTGAGAGTATTGCATAATGAAGCCTAACCAGCCTCGCTGAATAATTCTCCATTTTCCTGCAGCAAGGATAAGAAAGATGAATTATATGATTTTTTTAACTCTAAAAGAGAGGTATGGTTTGGGAGTAGCTGGGTTGCAAATGGAAAATTCAGTAACAGACCTCGGTTATAGGGAGCACAGACAAAATTAACCACTGCTTCAAAGAGATGCCCTTTACTCAGAAAATGTATAACAAATGAGTCACAACGACAACTCCGGGAAGAACGTCATGGATTTTCCAGGATCTTTGGTCAGTAAGAGTATTGCGAGTATTGATCAGTTGATGAAAACAATACTCTTACTGATCATAAGATTCTGGATGATAGTTTTAAGTAATCTGCCTTCCAGTATCTTTAATCCGTATCGAAAATCACTTAGTATAAGTTTTACTTTTTCCTGTTCCCCCTTGCTCGTCACCATCATTTTTCCGAAGTAATATCAGACAATAACACAACTCTTCTCACTGGTTAAATCATATTAATTGGTCTTCTATAAAGACGTAAACTGTACTTAACTCAGTATAATCACCAACAGCAATATATCCCTGCATGACTCATTGCTTTTTGTTGTACCACTAGTGTGTCGTCACAAAGCCTAAGACAGTGTATGGTCATTATAACCATAAATATTGTCATCCCCGGCATGTAATGTGCTCTTTAAAATACACACATTTTCAGCTTTCAAAAGGCCCTAAGCTTATGAGCAGTGAAAGGGTGAACACGGACAGCTGCTTCAATAACCGAGAAGAGCTATCAATATATTGTTACCAATTACTGCAAGATTATTTGTTCGAGATGAATATTCTATTCTACAAGATGATTGTCTTCTAATACTTATGCGAATGTATTTCGATGTTTTTTTTTTTGTGAAAAATACTTAACCAACGCAGGCATGGGCATATATGCGAAATCTGAAAAGCCCAGGCACGTGAGCGGCACGCCTGCTCTGCAACTAGTAGTGATACTCAACTGTTGGTGTTTGTTTTAAATAGATTTTCTCTGAGATATGGAGACAGAAATATTTTCTCTTTTCAAAAGCGTATAATACCAAAGTTGTCAAAGTTGCAGCCTTTGGAGAAGAGCTGAAGGTATCCCGGCACTGAGGATCTGAAGCAGAGGCTAGATCGAATTATCTAATAGCCACTGCAAGCATCCAGGCGTTTTTGAAAACTGAGGGGCATATGTACAAGGAGTTAACGCCGCGTTAGAGGCACTTTTCTGACACTAATTCGTCGATATTTTTATATTAACAAGCTGTCGCTAACAGCCGTTAGCGACAGATTTCTGGCGATACGGTCCGTTTCCAGCATCGCCACCTATGTTAGCGATAACTATCGCTAATGATATGCAAGGTAGGCGTTCCCGTGCAAAAACGCATGCTAACCCCACTTCGCGATATTTACAATGATCGCCCGGACTCGCGATACGTTAAAAAAACAGCCGCTAAAGCCCGTTAGCGGCTGGGACTTAAGACCAGAAAATAGCTGGTCTTAAATATGGAGATAACACTTGGGGCCTCATGTCAGCAGGTTTTGGTGCTGGACAGCGCTGCAAGCAATGTTGCTGCACTGCCCTGCGACAAAACTACAGGGCAGGAATGCGCACCATCAATAAGATAGTGTGCATTCCTGGGCCTCATTCATGAAAAGTGTTGCAGCGCTGTGACAAGACAGTGTCGCAACACTTTTCACTATGCCCTTCTTGCGACTCCATGGATGCGCTGTTTTCACTGGACAGCGCTCCATGACGCAAGTAATGACAGATAAGTCTGGAATCCTGACGTATCTGTCTGCGCGAATGTCACGCATTGCTGCTCTGTCACAAGCATGACGCAACTCCAGCAATGCATGGGGCCAGCCTATCCCTGTGGCACTGCGTCACCCTTACGCCTGCAATCAGGCAGGCGTAAGGTACTGACGCAGTGCCGTCCTACAATAGTCACAGTGAAATCTGAGGGATTTCACTGTGCTACTCCTATGAGGCCTTGTCGCGTGTGAACCTGATGATGTAGCACAGGGTTTCACAAGGTCACGCATATGCCTACATGCGTCACTTTGCAAATACGGCGCTACGTGTTGCTAGTTTTGCCTGGTCCATTCTTGAGGGGTACAAGGGTGTCGGCGCAGTTGGAGATCCATCGGTGGCAGTTGCTGACTGCGGTGTCATCGTCTGTAAGCGTTAGCGGAGTGGTGGTGCTGAGGGAGTTGACGAGACGTTCTTCGGTGGCCTTGATCCAGCTGTGAGGGGGGGGCGATGATGGCGGTGGTGTCTGGTGGGCATGGTGAAGACGTGATGTATACAATGATGATCGGTCCAGGAGAGTCCGGTGGTGTGGCTGTAGTTGAAGTTCCCGCTGGCGGAGGAGACGTGCTTGACCGTGTGTCCTGCTATGTGGCTTGCTGCGGTGACTAGCTGCTTGAGTCTGATGTTGGTGAGCTTCCCCAGGAGGGGGTGGTGTTCTGGTCACTGGGGTTGTCCAGGTGGAACTTGAGTTCACCGAGTAGGATGTCGACGGTGGATGGGAGAGCCTGAGGTGCAAGGAGGTCTACAATGGTATCGGAGAATGGGGGGGGGGCCTGCAGATGAGGGTGCCGCACAGGGCCGGACTGGGAACAGAAACCGGCCCTGGCAAACTGCTCAGCCGGCCCCCCCTGGGGTGAGGGGGAGTGCAGCCGAGCAGTTTGCGAGGGCCGGTTTCAGCAGATTTTGTTAACGGGGCCGATATTGCCAACCCCCGGTAACAAAAACGGCCCCCCAGGGGCCCAAAACCGTCCCCCACCCTAGCGGCCTACTGGGGAAATGCCCGGTGCCCGCTACGGCCAGTCCGGCCCTGGTGCTGCAGAGGATGGGCTTGAGTTTGGTCCGGAACTGGGAGTTGAGGTGCTCCATGGTCACCGTTGGGCCATTAGAGTGCGTGGTCAGTCGGAGTGTGCTTCTGTAGGTGATAGCAATGCCTCCTCCTGGAAGGTGGGGGTGGTCCTTGCGGGTGATTCAGTAGCCGTCAGTGATGGCGATGGCGATGACCAGCCCGGAGCAGAGGTTGGTCCTGGCAGGCGATGTGGCGTCCAGCGTTGATGGCGAGGAGGGTGCTGGCGTCGTAGCGGTGGAGTGTCCAAGAGGAAGGGTCCTTGGTGCTGAGCGTGGTCCAGGGGCAGACGGACGCAGACGGGCTTGCCTATGGCTTGCCTTTGGCACGGGAGACGTCCATTACAATGCTTACAACGCTACTCCAACCACGCAGGTGCCTTTACATCGCATTTCATTACAACGCATTGTGAGGTCAGTAATGGGGTATTTTTAAGTTTTAGGGTGGGTATGGGTTTCGTGTGTTGGAGATGAAATTTGGGGTGTGCTTTGGGGTCAATTATGAAAATTCAGGTGTGTTTTGGGGTCAATTCTTGAAAATCGGGTGTGTTTTGGGGTCAATTATGAAACTTGGGGTGTGTTTTGGGGTCAATTATAAAATTTGGGGTGTGCATTTGGGTCAAATATGAAATTTGGGGTGTGCATTTGGGCCAAATATGAAATTTGGGTTGTGCATTTGGGTCAAATATGATTTTTAGGGTGTGTTTTGGGGGCTCACAGATGAATTTTAGGGTCTACGGTTTGCTTTGGGGTGCAATGGTTAGTTTTAGGGTTGCACTCACTGAAGTGGGAATAGTTATTTTTACATCTCCGCTATGCAACACCTTCCCTACTGTTGCAATATGCCTAGTATTAGTATGCATTGTAATGGAATGCGATGTAATGGTATGCGTCGTAACTTCATTTATACCTTTGGCCCACCAGTGGTAGGCCCGCTGCGCATGGCCGCACAGCGGCCGCTATTGAGAAGTGCTGCGGGGGGACTGGACAGCTGGGAGGTGGGAAAGGCCGGAAAGAACACTGGATGGGGCGTGGACACGGGGGTGTGTGTGTGAGCGGGAAATCTTACCTCGATGCCGGTTCCCGTGTCTTCGTTGCTCCTGCTCTCCTGAGTCTGCTTCCAGGAACAGTAAGTAGGCAGCCAGGCTCCCTCCCCTAAGCCAATCACAACGCTGCAATGCAGCATTGGGATTGGTCATTGGCGCCGGGACGAGGCGTTCAGCCAGGGGCTGGAGGTGTGGGCATGTTCCATGCAGGCTGTAATGCAGCCTGCACTGCGAACAGGACAGTGCGCATGACTGCTTTGTGCAGCCTGAGCGGGCTGACCAAACAGTCACTGCGCACTTGAGTGGGCATGCCAATCCGCCCATACCTTGCTCCGTGCTTGGAGCAGTCCTACCCACCCTCCCACCCGCAAAGGAAACATAGCACGATTACATCAGTAAGTTATCATCATGTTATGGTTATTCCTCTTCTGCACTGCTTGAAAGCAGTGGGCGACGCTCTTCCGCCATAGCGGATGAGCCGCCATTAGGGGTGCGTCATCTACGTGTGCTAGGCCTGGGCGACTCGACCCCCAGGCCTCCTGCGCTACGCGTCCCTCCTTCTCCTTACCTGGACATTGACACCGTGGCCGCAATCCGCTGCACTCTCCCCAAATCTGTGACTCAGCCAGCAGGAGCCTCAGCCAGGTGTGATTTCACAAGTCTGGGTACAGCAGTCACCGCCAAGTCCGCTGGTGAACCTCCCGATGCAGTTGATGCAGTAGGGCCCCCTTAGGCGTGTAGTTGCAGCGCTCCCGCCACACAAGTTCGGCGCAGCTCAGGGGCCTCACCCTCCACAGCATCTGGCCAGCCCAACATTATCCGGCCTGTGATGCAGAGAGGCGGCACCCACCGTTGGTAATCCCTTCCATGCACCCCGGTGTAGTGGTGGATCGTAGTATGCGATGCAGACCTCCCTACGTTGGTGCGCAGGAGTGCCTCTACCATTAACAGCTCCAAGGGGCACAAGGCGGTCTTCTCACACAGATCAGCAACGTGTCTCCATGCGACCTGCCAGACTTCGCCAGCAGGTACGGGCGATCCTCGTGCCTCAATGTCTACCGCCACGGCTCATCGACTCCACAGCTCCTCCGCATCCCACTCCAGGCTCCAGACGCAGGTCCAGTGAGGCATCCAGGCTCCAGACGCAGGTCCAGCGAGGCATCCAGGCTCCAGACGCAGGTCCAGCGAGGCATCCAGGCTCCTGACGCAGGTCCAGCGAGGCATCCAGGCTCTCATCCTGGTCATCCTGGATGTTGGGTGGCTTGCAGGGGTTGTTGATGTGTGCTGCACTTGGCCCTGGCTGCTACATTCTGCATACTTTTGGTTTTTATGCCTATTTTCTATTGGAGGTTGCAGATAGGCTATTTTTTGCATTAGAGGCAAAAAAAACTCACGTTTGGCTGATTAACGTGAGTTTTTTTGCCGCTATTGGGCCTATCGGTAGTTTTCGCCCGCTAACGCCGGAATTCCTATCGCCATCACGCTAATGTTAGCAGCAGTTTTCACCGCCGATCCCTGATACTATCGCCATGTAGCGATGGCTTGTAAATACGCCGCTAACATGGCGATAGTTTTCAGCGGTAAGCGGCGATAAAAAAACTAGCGTTAGCGATAGTTATCGCCAGTCCTTGTACACATGCCCCTGCATGTCTACCGATACTCTGGATCGAGACCAGAAGTCCATTCCAGTTCTAGGGTGTGAGGTAAGAAAAAGAGCAACTCTGAATCTCATGCATTTGATGCATGATGAATCTAAGGGGCATATTTACAAGGAAATGGCGGAGCGCTGCACATTTCGCAGCACCACGCCATTTCCAAAACGCAGGGATGTTCTGTATTTACATTACAGCGCACCCCTTTGTTTTCCCTAGCACTGGTGCTAAAAATAGCTGCCTAGCGTCGACACACACACCCTTGTGCCGTACTGCAAGAGTGCCTGAGTTGCAGGGAATGATTTTTTAGGTGCAGGAAGGTGACCCTTTCTGCACATAAACAATCAGTTATGGCTTTTTGCTCTATGTGTGATACAGAATGCAGCACACATAGAAAAAGCAAAAACGAGGAGAAATAGAAGTATTTCTTCTTGTTGCTATTTTTGGTGCTGCCTCATATTTACAAATCCTTGTAAATCTGGGGCAGCGTCAAAAAGATATGGGTGTTGCAGTGGAACCCCTACAGCAACACCATTGCACGCCCCTTTCACCCAGATACCTGCGTGAAAGTGCACCATATTTACTAATCAGTGTTTAGCCACAAAAGTGACTTAACGCCTGTTAGACCTGGCATCCTTGGAGTGGGTTTCCCCTGTATTCTTGCCTTTGCCTCATGTGTTTGTACTGTGTGTTGGACTTCATTTTTGCTGGTCTAGATGCTTTGGGCACTTTGCCACTGCTGTTCAGTGCCAAAGTGCAAGTGCTCCCTCTGTAAATTGTTGTAATGGATTGATCATTCCATGATTGGCATGTTTGATTTACTGGTAAGTCCCTAGTATAGTGCACTGTGTGTGCCAAGGCCCTGTAAATCAAATGCTGCTAGTGGGCCGGCAGCACTGATTGTGCCACCCACATGAGCAGCCTGTAAATGTAACTCAGACCTGCCACTGCAGTGTCTGTGCGCAGTTTGGTACTGCCATGTCGACCTGGCAAGTGCACCCACTTGCCAGGCCCTAACCTTCCCTTTTCTTACATGTGAGTCACCCCTAAGGGAGGCCCAAGGAACCCCTGTGGGCATTCGCTAGGCACACAGGGGACATGTCCTGATGTGTGTGACATGTCCTGATAGTGAAATACAGTGTATTTCATTTTCACTATTGAAAGGCTATCTGTCCCATAGGATAGAATGGGAGTTTATTTATAACAACTTATAAAATTTCCATGGGGATAATATAGGAAGGTAAAGTTTAGTATGCCTGAACTCAGAATATAAAGATGCATCTTTTAGTAAGGATATTTTTTGCATTCTGTGTTTGAAAATACCACTTTTAGAAAATAGGTATTTTCTTGCTTAGCCATCCTGTGTGCCTCTGCTAGGTTTGTGTGTTGACTGTCTGGCTCTGGAGTGACAGGGACTGGGGATGTGCATTCTTTTCAGACAGCCACTTGGGGGGTGGAGGTGGGTCCTGCCTTTCCAGGGTGAGTCAGGGCTGGGCTGAATAGACCTGGGCTGCATTCAGAGTAGGGGGAGGAGATTTCTTTCACACCTAAATGGGCCTGGTCTGCTTTAGACAATGCTGTCTCCACCTCCTGCCAAGAAGCTGCACCAGAGAGGAAAGAACTGGTTTTGGCTGGGCAAAGAGCTGCTCGGCCACCAGAGAACAAAGGAATTTGTGCTACAAAAAGTGGGGCCCAGACCCGTGAACTTTAGACTACTTCTGGAATTCAAGGGGAACCTCTGCCAAGGAGAAGAGCTGAAGGAAAGGTACTGCCCCTTTGCTGTGTGCTGTCTGGAGTTGGCCTGCAGTAGCTGTTTTCACCCAAGGAGAGGACTGTGTGTGTATCCAGCATTGTAAAGTGTCTCCAAGGGCTTGAAGTGGAGCTTGCCCCCTGTTCAAGAGGTCTCAGGAACAGCAAAGACCTCATCATCCTTCTGGGCACCGTCTCGGGAACCGCTGGTTTCAGTCACCGCAGAAGAAAGGAGCAGCTGACTCTGTCACCCCATACATATAGTATTAAAAGTCATTCATTTAGAATGCTAATCTCGAAAATATTCATATAATTAAAACGAAATAAGTAATGTGAATACAATATACATATATGCACATATATAAATATACTTTTTAAATGTAAAACAATTATTAAACAATGTTAAAATAAGTTAACTATATATCAACAATAACTTACCAGTAAAAAATAAATTCAATCAATCTGGATTTATAAAGCGCATCTAATCACCCAGAAGTGTATCAAGGAGCTGAGGGTCTTGCTGCTTCAGATGGTTTCAGTAGAAAAGCCAAGTCTTGAGTGACTTCGGGAATTCTAGATAAGAAGTGGTGGTCCAGAGGTGCAGAGGGAGGTCATTCCAGGATTTTGCTGTGAGGTAGGAGAAGGAGTGTCCTCCATTGTTGCTTCGACAAATGCAGGGGGTGTGAGCGAGGGACAGGAAAGTGGAGCGCAGGTGTCTGGAGGGCTGGTGGAAGTTCAGGCGGTGGTTGATGTAGGCTGATTATTGGTTGTGCAGGGCCTTGTAGGTGTGGATTGGCAACTTGAATTGGCATCTCTTCTGTAGGGAGAGCCAGTGGTGTTTTCTGAGGTTAGGGAGATGTGGATACATTTGGGGAGGCCGTGGATGAGTCAGGTCATGGACATCTGTGTGGTTTGCAGTCCCTTAAGGAGGTGAGCTGTGATTCCTTTGTAGAGTGCATTGTCGTAGTCCAGATGGCTCGTGACTAGGGCTTGAGTGACGGTGTGTCTGGTGTTGATGGGAGCCATTTGAATATTTTCCAGAGCATGCAAAGTGTGAGAAAGCAGGCGGAGGAGACTGCATTGATCTGTGTTTTCATGGTGAGTTCGCAGTCCAGGATTATGTTGAGGTTTCTAGCATGGTTGGTCGGTGTGGGTCCTAGTTCCAAGGGCCACCAGGAGATGTTCCACAGAGAGGTGTTGTTGCCAAAGAACAGCACTTCCATTTTGTCCGTGTTGAGTTTCAGGCAGTTGTTCTTCATCTAATCGGCGACACTCATCATACATCTGCGGAAGTTGGCTCTTGTGGTAGAGGTAGAGGGGTCTTCTGAGAGCGAGAGGATGAGCTGGGTGTCATTTGCGTAGGATATGATGTTTAATCCATGGCCTCTGACGATGTTGGCCAGGGGGTGTCATGTAAGTGTTGAACACAGTGGGGCTGAGGGACGAGCCTTGAGGGACGCCGCAGATGATGTTGTTGGGCCCCAAGGTGAACGGTGGTAGGCAGACTCTCTGGGTTCTTCCGGTGAGAAAGGAGGCAATCCACTTAAGGGCGTCTCCTTACGTTCCGATGAGATGTAGCTTGTTGATCTGGGTGTGGTGGGATATGGTGTAGAATGCTGCTGAAAGTTCGAGGAGGATCAGCCCCACCGTTTCTGTCCAATGGAAGTGGGTTGCAATGTCATCTGTGGCAGCAATCAAGGTGGTTTTTGTGCTGTTGTTGGTGCAGAATCCGGATTGGGAGGTGTCGAGAAGAAGGTTATTCTCCAGGTGTTCCATGAGTTGGCGGTTGTTAGACCTGACTTCCTTAGAGTTGACTTACCACAACTTTTTGCCTCCATTTTTCTGGTCTTAGTACTCTGCACACTTTACCACTGCTGACCAGTGCTAAAGTGCTTGAGCTTTCGCCCCTAAATATGGTAACATTGGCTTATTCTCAAGCGGCATATTTGATTTACTCATAAGTCCCTGGTAAAGTGGTAAAGTTTTTATACATATGTTACCCCTAATGTAGGCCATGTCTAACACACAGGGTAGGGTGCTATGTATCTAAAAGGCAGGACATGTACTTTTATGTTTTACCTGTCCTGGTGCATAGGGCCTGGAAATAAAATGCTACTAGTGGATCCGAAGCACTCATTGTGCCACCCACTTAAAAAAAGCCCTCTAACCATGTCTCAGGCCTATCATTGCAGAGTCTGAATGTGCAGTTACAAACCAGTTCGACCTGGCAAGATAAACCTCTTGCCAGGCCTAAATCTTCCCTTTTTATACATATGTTACCCCTAATGTAGGCCATGTCTAACACACAGGGTAGGGTGCTATGTATCTAAAAGGCAGGACATGTACTTTTATGTTTTACCTGTCCTGGTAGTGAAGAACTCCGAATTTTGTTTTTCACTACTGGATAATATTGGGAATACCTAATGACATCTTTTAAGTGTAATTCCCAATTATGAAGAGATAGAAGTTTCAAGTTTAGTGCCACTGAACTCACAATTTAAAATCACAACTTATGGTGAAGTTGTATTTTCAAATTCTAGTTTAGCAAATGCCACTTTTACAAAGTTACTGCCAAAAGGGCGACACTAGCAACCCAGCTGCTGCACTGCGAAAAATGAGGAACTTTTCCTCTTGAGTAAACCACATTTTTTTCTTTCCTTTACCAAAGTAATCCATAGTAATCCCACATTGTAAAATTCTATCGAGTAATCCATATATTTCATGTTAGATCACTCCAGAGACAGTTAGGTTGAATGTGAATGCTTTATTCCGCATTTTCAAATATCGTATGCTGCTAATCCAAGCTTAAACATAGACACGTGCTATCAACCGGCTTTTGAGCCAACACAGTAAATTAACCCAATGCATTTCGAACTTATTAGTTCTTTGTCAGGGGTACTGTAAGAAATCAGAAAAAGTACATGAACAGCGTGCTTAATGCCAAAAATCATAACATCAACAGAAATCATTCGAATGTATGACCATAATCTCCCTTGTAACCCACCTCGTGAGGGCTCCCATTAACAAAAATACATAAATAGCATTGTGTGCTTAATCCATGAAAATCATGATATCACCAACAGTTTGCTCTTCCCAAATTGTAACCCCCCTTCTTGTCAACCCACACTAATACATTATACTCCAGAATAAATAAAGTTCCCTGTGCCACAAACTCCTCTAACCCCTTTACCTAACGTTCACCAAAAGCAAAATTAATTCTTTTACCTAATAGAGCTGCAGACGGTATTTCAAAATGTACGTGCCTTCCTCCGTAATTCAAAAAATCATCAACTTCCCTCCCACACGAACCTCTTAAGACCTGCAAACTCACGTGTCCCCAATTACTCCCTGAATTCAAGAATATCACATGACCTCTTTTAGCCTATGCTTGTGCCCTAGAAATAGTGACTACCGTTCCCATAATACACTGACCCTGACTATCGCAAACTGTGAATCCAATTAAATGAAAAACAAACTAAAATACATGATAATAAACAACAAAATAATTCTATCCTGAACATGTGCATGTAAATGACATATAAATTATTTATCAAAATAAATGTAATCTCGCAAAAAAGCATTACAGTGCCGTGCTTTAAATCCATTGCATTAAGCCAAACAAAGCTCATAGTCTGTTAAATAGTCCATGCTCCTTCCTCTCTGTGTAAAAAATGTATGCAGTTTGAATGTGATGCTCCATTCGCCGAGTCACTCAAAATCGTTTGATGTTATGCTGTCTCTGAAGCGATACTTTACGATGACACTGTTTTCTTCAACAAGCTACACTTGCTTTGCACTTTTAGAAAGTTGGCATTTACTTACTTTGGCCATTTGGTGCCTTCTACCTGTCACTGGAATACGCTTCTGGTGTGGGTGACAGCTGGCTTCCTGCAATCCATATAGACAGTCGCACACAAAGGAAGGATAGGTGTGCTTGAGTATGCACGCAGAAGGGCCATCGTGTGCAGGATGGGAGGGAGGAGCTAACACTTAACACCTGAAAGGGCTGCGTCCTGTTCCCACACAAAGGATTGATTACCCCCCTGTAGTGTGTCTGGAGCCAGGGCAGGAACGGGGGATCCTCTGTGCACTTCAAAGCTTTCTTTGAAGTCTCCCCCACTTCAAAGGCACCACTGCTGAAGGACTGCCACTCTGCTGCTGCTGGACTGCTGCTTTGCTGGACTCTGCTTTGCTGTGGTTTGGCCTTGATGAATTGGCCTGCTGTTTGCTGTTTCCCTGCCTGGGTGAGAAGGACTGGACCTACATCACTTGAACCCAGAGTGACTCCACGGGCTTGCTAGCTTGCCTCCTGTTGCCTAAGTCTCAGGGACACAAAAGACTGAGAGCCCTCTTGTTCCAACCATTGGGCTCATCTGCTTGTGAGCCTGTCCTGCCAAGTCCCATTCTGGACCCTTGGTAGTGGACCTAGGTGTTTGCTCCAGTAAAGCCGACACATCCTCTGCTGTGAGAGCAGAATAAAGGCATTGAAGCTTTTTCAGGAATCAGACCGGCGCATCACACTCAGAACTGCTGCATCACATCCGAAACCACAGCCTCGGAACCAAAGCATCTGCGGGGGAAGATCGATGCATCGACCCTGCAGCATAGATTAACCCGTACTTTTGCTCAACGGGCCCTACGTGGGTCCTGTAGTTGGCCTGCCTGAACTTTTGACTTTGTCCGAGTCCAGCGTGTCCAATTAACTCTTTGAGCGTTATTTGCTTCTAAGCACTCATTTTGCATTTAATCTTTAAAAATGTATATCTTAACTTCTACGCAATGGATGTTTGTTGTTTTGGTCTTGCCTTATTTATAAAATCATGATTTATGTTTCTAACCTGTTGTGGAGTCTTTTTGTGGTATTTTCACTGTGTTACTGTTTGAAGTGTTGCACAAATACTTTACACATTGCCTCTTACGTTAAGCCTGACTACTCTGTGTCAAGCTATCAGAGGGTGAGCACAGGATAATTTAGTTTGTGTTGTTACCTACCCTGACTAGGATTGTGGTTCCTGCTTTGACAGGGTACATACCTCTGTCAACCAGAAACTCAATTGCTAACAACCGTTGATGGCTTCCTTGAGGACTTAGGGCGGGGAAAGAGAGCAGTGAGATGGGACATTCGTTTTTGAGTTCGCTGGGGCCTGCCAACGGGTTCTTGGGTAGAGGTTTGACTTCAGTGTATTTCCATTCCTCGGGGAATGTGGCTGTGGTGATAGAGGCATTGAAAAGAGTGGTGAGCTGGATGCTAATTTTGTTGCTCTCGAGGTTGAAAATGTGGCACAGTCAGGGGTTCGTGGGGGCTCCTGAGTGGACAGCGCTCATGATGGCCGTGGTGTTCTGGGGGGTGAGCTAGTTCCAGGTAGTGAGGCAGTGGTTAGGGCACATATACATAACCAAAACATATATGTAACAGAATTTAAAAATGTAGATTAATGATAAAAATAATTTTTATTTATACTGTTAAATAAATAAATGTATAATATATATAAATTTAAGTTTTTGAAAAGGTATGATTATATTATAAAGGATAACTTTGGAATTAAAATTAACATACATATATTAACAGCATCTATCATGATTAATAAAAAATAAAAATCATATTAAAAAATAATAGTTTGATAAAAGTGACATAATTTTCCATACGATAACCCATAAAGAAAACATATACAATATTAAAAAATAACAACAATCAAAATAAAAACACTAGCAAAATTGTTGGACTCAAAAAGGAGTCAGATTAATTAATCTAACACCAATTTAAGCAAATGCAGGAAAACTATTGGCCTCTGGGTGGTTAGATTTACATTTACTATTCTCACACAAGCAGTGACCGTGTTGGACTTTGAAGGGGTTAGATTTGCAACTCCCATTCAACATAATCAACAAGTGGGATAATGTTGGTTTTACTATTCCTACTCCAATCTAAATAACAGTAGGGAAAGAGTTGGACTTTGCAGGGGTTAGATTTCCTATTGTTACTTCAAAGTAAGCAAAATCAGGGGAAGTGTTTGACTTTGGGAGGGTTAGATTTACTATTCTCACTCTAATCTAAACAACAGCAGGGAAAGTGCTGGACTTTGAAAGGATTAGATTTGCAATTTCCACTCCAAGCTAAACAACATCAAGGAGAGTGTTGGATTTTGGAGGAGTTAGGTATACTATTCCTACTTCAATATAAGCAAAATCAAGGAAAGTGATGTACTTAGGAAGGATTGCATATACCATTGCAAATCCTAATCACTTTTAACCAAGCATCTAAATACCTAACAAAATACAATTTTTAAAAGCATATTCAAAATAAGAAATATATACAATATAAAATAAAACTGAATGTAAAAAAATCAATTTGTCACAATAACTTAACAAATAAAACAAAATTAACAAAAATGCATTCTCCTCCCGACAACCAAATAAAAATCCTAAAACCTACCAAACAATAAAATGATAATATTAAAATAGTAAATACATTAAAAATGAATTAAACAAATCTATAAATTGAATATATATATAATATATTTTACAAATTATATTATTAGATACACTAATTAATTAACTAATTAAAACACAATAAACATGTACATTACAAATAATCAAATTAAAACTAATTACCAATTAAGTATTGAAATAAAATAAAAAATAATTGGAAAAAATATAATTTGAATAAATTCCCTCACTATTTCCCTACTAACTGAAGAACCTACTACAAAATTGTGGTTTACTAATTTACCTTTCCATTAAAATGACAAAATACACTTAAATAAGTAAAATAATTAATAAAATAATCATTTTACATAATTAGGGGGTAATTAGGATAACCGGCGGAAAAAAACGCCATCTACCATAGCCTGAAAAAACCGCCCGCCTGCACCATGGGAATACCGACCGAGCAATTATGATGACGGGAAGCAACCACCGCCCGCTGCGGAAAGAACATACAGAATACCGCCCGTCCATGTCAGAGTAGAAGATAATCCGTCCGCCACGGACGCAATACTGCCCGAAAACCCCAAATACGACCGCGCTGACGAACCAGACACCGGCCGTCAAATTAGGATCCCCCCGACATGACCGCGGTAAAACAACATATTTCCCGCCTGCCACGGTGAACAACAGAGATGAATAACTGACCATGCGGAAGGCCTGGCGGCCACGTCCGTGCACAGACACATTGGCGGCCCAAAGAAATACACACAACACTGCCAACAAGTCCACACAGCAAACGACTCCAAAATACCCAGACACAGAACCCATCCCAAAGACACATCCCCCTGGCCAAACCAAAAAACCACAAATCCCAGGACACCACGCACAACACACCTGAAAATGACAGCCCATCATGACACACCCACATAGGTGAGTACAAAAGCAGCCCCTTCACAGACCACAATCCCTTGCACCACTACAAAGCCAAGACCACAGCAGAGAACACAGAGAGCCACAAAGGAGAGCAGCATACCACACGCACGCACACATCACACTCATCACCAACAACACCACCACCATCACCACCTAAACACCGGCACCACTAACCCCCTGCACATCACACACCACACACCACCACACCAGCACCACAAATACCAAACCACGCACCATGGCAACACAACGAATGCCTAAGTTCACTGCCACAGAGTTGACGGTCATGGTCGACGAGGTCATCAAGGTGCACCCACAAATCTATGGGAACCAGGTCCAACAGACACCAGTAGCCACCAGAAACAGGATGTGGAGCAGGATCGTGGACCAGGTGAATGCAGTTGGGAACGTGCCACGCAACCGGGGGAAATCACCAAGAGGTGGCAGGACCTGAAAAGCGTGGTCAGGAAGAAGGAGGCCAAGAACCGTGAGCTGGCTGACAGGACTGGCGGCGGAAATCCCGCGCCATTCAAGACCTTCAAGGCGTGGGAGGAGAAGGTGCGAGGCATTCTACATCTGGAGAGTCTCACCGGAATACCAGGGGGAGTGGAGGCTGGTAAGTACAAACAAATGTATACCAGCACCCTGCTATGTACTGTCATGCACCACCAGAATGCCATAGCTCCGAGGGACAAACACCCCCATGTCCAGTACACAATCCACAAGACATCTCTCACACATGCAACAGACACTCCCACACACTCAGTCCAAAGGTACCAACAAACAAAACCATTGGGGCATGTGTACAGTCAGCCAGCACCACAACTCCCACCAGCTCCCCCTGTAGCCCAGATGCGCCGGAAGGAGCACTGCCCACACCCACACCCATGTGTCAGCCATAGCTGCACAAACCAACAAGTAACAGGTAAGTAGCCGAACCACAAGGTCCGTGTATCGGAGGGGGGACTGCAGAAGTACAACCCCCACCAGGTCCCCACTCCCACAGCGCAGCAAGATGGAGCACTCCCCACACCCATGTGTCAGCCATTGCAGTGCACACCGTCATCCCACAGGTAGATATGTTACCTGACATGGAGGGGTGTCTGTGGCTGGTAAACCATCACCACAACTCACAACACGGCCCCCACTGCCACAGACCAGCAAGATGGAGCACCCCTCCCACACATAACCATGTGGTAGCCATTGCATTGCTCCCTCCAAACCAACAACTAGGCAGACTACTGTACAGGGCGGGGTGTCTGTAGGCATGAGGACTGTACTACGACTAACATTTGGGACATGTCACGTAGCAGAGGAACAGGTAGCACTGCTCCCTGACAGAAACATGTGACTAATGTGCACACGGACATGAATTACAGAGTCATAGCCCACATGAGCCATCTCAAATACAGTAACACATAAGGAGTCACGTCTGCATGCACAAGTCTCACTGGAGTACTGACCCACATGGCGTGCACTGTGCCAGTCATCACACACAACAGCAACACCATCCAAGTCTTGTCCATGTAGTCGTGTCAGCTTGTTCCGTTGACATCGTACAACATCACCCATGTATGTCTATCCTGTCTCAATGTAACAGAGTGGAACCCCAGTAATGTCACATACACCACTGGATCCATGAACCACACAGCTACACAATGCACCTTCAAAATCTCATCCATCACATCTTTCAGCCCCAGTGTCATGAGAGGTATATCATCTAAACAGTTGTCCCATATACAGTAGTGCAGCAAAGATACCTGCCCATGACCAATAATGTGTCTGCTGTGTCTGAAGCGCACGTCACACTGTGAGTTACAACATACCAAATAAAGTCAACACCCCAAGAGCACAGCATTGCTGCACATGGCTGAGGGTAGCACGCACACCAAGGAATTGTCCCATCTGCAACACGTTGTGTGGCACACAACCATTACTCACTCACTACAATGCTTGCAGTGTAATGTCCCTAAATGACAACAGTGAGCTGATATGCTGGGTAAGTCAGACATACACACACCTTAGTCTCTGTAGTGTCGTGTGGCCAAAACACGTCCCCTTCTGCACCCATATGTCACAGTATGTACCACAGTACCATATTTCAGCTCCAAACCGTCCATGGGGCTGTACCCCTTTTGCCATCTGCGTTTCCAAGCGTTGCATTTGAACCCCAAGAACATATATCATCTCAAAAGCGTTCATGGGGCTGTACCCCGTTCCCCCCAAAGCCACAAAATGTAGGGGTACTGCAACACACACCATTTGGCATTTCAAATCCGTCCCATGCCATATGCACAAATCACACTATTCCATTGCCTTGATCACGCACACACATTGTAGAGCCATACACACGCATCTGGGAAATCAGTGCACAACTGTGCACAATCTGTGCATGTCAGACATCTAACACAAACGCTGCAAGGTGCAACACAATAACCTTTCGTCTCCGCCCCACAGGTGACGAACAGCATGATGCTGGGGAGGGAGACAGCAGCCATAACAGCCAGTCCACAAGCCCCCCACCCGGACTCACGGATGTGGAAAACCTGGACACCTCTACGGACGAGGACTCCCTACCAGGCACATCTGGTGTGGCAGGGCGCAACAGCTCCCCAGGACCCCTCCTACCCACAAACCCATCTCCCAGGGCTAGTGACCAGTACCAGGCCCCTGCAGCCACGGTCATTGTGGCCACCACCGCCACAACCACCACCACCATCACCACCACCACCACCAGGGCCTCCCTGACCACTCACCCTGCGCAAGAGGTGGCACGCACCTCGACATCGACCCTGGGAGCCAGAAGGAGGCCCCGGGTGACCAATGTGGTGAGTGGCAGCAGTCCAAGTGGGAGGAGCAGGGTCAGGCCAACGCCATCAGAGCCTGGGAGCCAAGCCCTGCCGCAAATCGCCAGAGTCCTTGGGGCCCATGAAGCGGCCCAGGGACAATGGGCCAGGTCAGCTTCCGACACGCGGGAAGTCCTTGGGGTGTTGAGGTCCATGGACGCCCACATGGGCCAACTTGTGGGCCTCATGGGCCAGCTAGTGGTGGCGGTGAGGGCCCAATCCAGGCGAACCACACCACCTCCGCCACCACCTGCTGGGGCGCAGGGACGTGCAACATCCAGTTCCTCTGCGTCCACAGCGAGTGGGCAATCCTCAGCCACCACCAGCAGCCCACAAACACAACCCCCCCTCCCAAACGTGGAAGGGGCCGTCCAAAGAGGAAATAGGTGTCCAGAGAGGACTTTCCACGCTCCAAACACCAGTGAGTCAGCCAGCCACGGTGGCCATCTCCTGCATTCACTTGGACTACCATCCTACCCCACACTGCCAGGTGAATGGCATGTGTCTGTTGGACTGCGGACCCAGAACAACATGGGTACACCTTGACCATCACTCGGACATGACCTTCAACTCATTGTACAGCATGCACCACTTTCTTGATCACCTTGCCCACAATCACATGTCACCTTCAAAATAAATACACCTGTATCACAATCTGTGTTATCTGCTCTTTTAAGAATCAAGGATGCCCAACCGTCACCATGGTCAGAAATGCATCTGTAGTGTGGTATGTCGATAGGCCAGTAGAGGCTGGAGGGACCTAGGGGTGAAAAACAGAACAAGAGTCCATTGAATGTGTGTGTCACACACCCATCACACAGTACTTGTCATCATGTTCAAGCAATGTACACACATCTCACAGAGCAACAGGGCACAATGCTACAGCCACTGTCAGTGGCATACTACCCTGGACATGGACCATTGCCACACAGCACTCAGTGAGCAATAGGCCGCCGTGACAATGCACACATACACCTACACAACTACAGCGACATCAGCCATCGTACATGGTCACTCACCGTCAAGTGAAGTAGCGGGCGATGAGCTGCTGACACTCATTCACTGCTTCCTCCTCTCCACTGTCCTCGTCACTGGACACGGCTTGGCCTGCAGGCGGGGGCCTTGGCTGATCACCGTCATCCACTATCAGGGGGATCTGCTTGCGAATCGCAAGATTGTGCAGCATGCAGCATGCCACAACTATCTGGCACACCTTCTGTGGGGAGTGTGCCAGTGCACCCCCGGTGCGGTCCAGGCATCTGAATCTGGACTTCAGGAGCCCAAAAGCCCGCTCCACCACACGTCTGGTCCTCCCATGTGCCTCATTGTATCTGACATCAGCTGGGGTCCGAGGATTGCGTAGTGGGCTCAGCAGCCAAGGCCCATTAGGATATGCAGAGTCACCTGGGTGTGAGAAACACGGAGAAACGTTGCTTTTCCAACAGGATACAAGACAGCATGTCACACCCAGCACGCTACACGAGTATGCATACTCACCAACAATCCATGCACGGTCCTGTTGCAGATTGGTCATCATACGTGGGAGGGTGCTGTGGCGCATGATGTGCGAGTCATGGGTGGATCCGGGAAACCTCGCACACACGTGTGTGATGATCATGTCCGCCAGGCACACCACTTGCACATTCAGGGAGTGGAAATGTTTCCGGTTCCTGTAGATGTGCTCCATGGCCTGTGGTGCAACAAGGCCAACATGGGTGCAATCAATTGCACCAACAACCTGGGGGATGCGTCCAAGGGCATAGAAAGCACCCTTCACTGCCGCCAAATCACGAGCCCTGGGGAATCTGATGTACCGGTTCCTATAGAGCATCATAGCTGACAGGACATCCCGTAGCACCATGCTGAACATGGGCTGGGACATCCCACCTCCACTGCCCACCGTGTGTTGAAAGGATCCGGTAGCGAAAAAATGCAGTGCAGCCATCACCTTAGCCATGGGGGTGAATGCTGTAGGATACACCCTGCTAGGACGAAGGTGGGGTTCCAACATGGCACATAGGCGATGCAGGGTGGGTCGGTCCAGACGGAACTTCCGGATAACCTCCACATCCTCCATGTCTGCCAGCAATTGGTAGGGGCGATGTATGTTTGGTCTCCTCCTAGGACAGATGGAAGTGGACACATGTCAATGCAACACACCACATGGCATTTTCACATACACAAAACAAAGATCACTGACGAAGCAATAGAATCACAGAACAGCTGACAAGTAGGGACAGCACAGCTACATTACTCTTACACAGGTCCCCTTACCAATAGCAATGACCACTGACACCAACCATAGCTATGAGCATGCACATGGGGATTTAGGCCATAATAGCTTGAAAGGCATGATGAAGATTTCAGACCGCATATGTGGGAAGCGGCAACACCACGCCAATATACCTAGCTGCTGTGCTTGACACCGCTTCCGAGGCTGGGTGAGTATGGCACACACCAACAACACAACGTACACAGGCTGAGCGGTACACCAATCGCAGCAGCTTGGACACGCTGAAACAGCCCCAGGGGGCTATATGAGTGTGGGAGGGTGACAGGCATCACCACAGCTTCCAGGGACTGCTGACTGGCATCCCTCAACAACACCTGCTGCTGCTGCCACCTGTCCACTCTCATGTCGACGACTCTGATGATATGTCCAGGTCCACTCACCAGCGAGGAGCTGGAGTTCCTGGATTCCGAGCTCCACGCACGCTGCCCAAGGCTATTACCTGCAACAGTCGTGTGTGTAAGACAACTACTGTGTGTGTGGGAGTGCATGTGGGGGACACACATGTCGTTGATCCGCAGCACTATGAGTCAGAGCCTTTGGGGTTCCAACATGCACTGCTTACCATGCTTACTACAGGTGGAAGGGGTATGTAGGCTCTCTGGCGCTTTCCCATGCATGTCCCTCCAGAGTGGTGGTACATGGCATGTTCATGTCAGACATCCAGTGACGCAGCCACTTGGCAATGCATGATTCAGGGCAGTTATTGCTTGTGTGAATGGCTGGCTGGGTCCCTGCTGGCCTTCTCAGTCTCGGCAGACCTGGGCTGCACATTGACCGCCAAATCCTAGAAGGAAACTACAATGACTGTACAGTGGGTTACATGTGTCATTAGTTCACAACTGTCAGGAAATGCGCAAACTCAGCCCTGTCGATTGGACACTCCAGGCCTTGTGAGAGTGATGTGTGTGAGAGATAGTGGTGCTGAATGTGCCCTCCATTGCGGGGTGTGCCATTCACAGGGCGAGTACGTTGAGGACACAGTGAGTCCACCCACAAGATGTATTGCCTTGTGAACTATGTGTTGGTCTACCTGACACTGGACAGTAGATGTGGGCAGACTACACATTGCTCAAAGTGCTGGCATCCTGCATGTGAATGGGATGGACAGGTACTGTGTACACACTCCCACCAGCATGCATTCACGTGTGGTGTACACATGCTGTTATGTCATGTCCGATACCTTCTTGGCTCTGTTACACATCTCTGAGCATTCAGGATGACTCAGCATCATGCCACTGTGATTGGTGGATGTGGGTGATGATGAGAAGTGTATGAGTGATATTTCTACCCTCCTGTGTACCATCCCTGCAGTTGGAAGTCCTCCAGCCCGAGGCCTTGTGATGTGCCATTGCATCCAAGTTGATGCCTCTGTGTATGTGTGACCGACAGTGCAGCCAATTCCACAAAGGGTGTGACGTCATCTGCCGGATGTGCGACTACCTGGCGGAGACGAATCGGGGGATGCCCCTTCGTATTGTCAGGTTAGCACGGTGCTGCATTTCACCACTATTGGTCTGCTTCTTGACAGTCACAGAGCATGTGCCGGATGCACGTTTGTAGGGGCATCAGCAGCAAACAGGTGGACAGTATTGTGGGATGGTGTCTTTTGCTGTGAGAGGCAGCATGTGTCCGCAGCCTACCCATCATCTGGGTGATGTGATGTTTGTTGCGTGATGCAGTGCGTTGTAAGTGTACTCTGTGCTGGGTGCATCTGACATGCATATGCGAATCCTGAGGGTCAAGATGTAATTTGAGCACTCAGCATTGTCAATGCATTCCGAGTCGTAGGCCTCAGGAACAGCCTGTAGTATGCTGGAGTGGCAATTCCCATGTATGTTTGAGGCACTGTGCCTACTCTGATTTCGTTCAGACATATGTGTGCGATGCCTCACCTCATACCTGATACTTACACATCCGGCACACTGTGCAACAGTAGTTGTGCTCGTGCTAAAGACAGGTGTATGGCATGGGCTCATGACCATTGTGGACTGTCATGTTGCAGACTGTGTGAGTGGTGTCCCATTCTGCTCCATGCAGGTATGTCCCTGGCAGAATGACGTAGTGGTCATCCTTGCCACCATCAGGACAGTGGGTGTGCACACAGCGATTTGTGGCTATGACCGCAGGGTGACACAGGCCGAGTGTTGTGCTATGTGCACAACACATGTGCCACTTATTAGCGGCTTCATTTCATGTACGCCCACCATTACGTGTTGATTGTGGTGGCTGTATACAGTTGCACAGGTATCGTGCAACATGTGGATTTGAGAATGTTCTGTGCTGCCTCCCTTGCACATGTCTGTTTAATTGATGCCAAATGAGTGAGGCCACCTCGCTCACCCTCATGTAGCATCTCCCGTGGGTGCTGAGGGACAGGGGACGGTCAACAGTGGTGAGGCATCGGATGAAGCAGCTGCACAGGAGCTGGGTGGGACAGATGTGACATGCGCCTCGGAGGGGCCAGACGTGTGCTGGATGAATCACAGGCAGAGACGGCAATTGCTGCGTCATCTGAGGACAGAGGTCATGCATCCATGTGTGCTGGCACAGGGGACATGGACACTGGCTCCTCTGCAGCCACGCGGAGGCCAGTGCCCGCCCTCCCATCTACTTCCACTGGTGCAACACGTGTTGGCACAAGGATGAAGGATAGAGTGTCCTTCACACCAGGCACAGCTGCACCTGCACATGTGACCCCTGCTGCCCTCAGTGCTGGGTCTGTTGAGCTTGTGCGGCAACTCTGCATGGGGCAGACAGCTCTCATCATTAACTTCATTGCCCATGACATCACCTTGCCACAGGTGACATAGTTCATGGAGGTCCGACATGTACGCATGGGTGGGCTACACCAGACTGTCCAATGGTTGTCCCCCCCAGTCAAGGTGGGCCTTCAACTGGGCCACTCTCAGGCTGACATTCCTGACCCTCTCTCCACCCCCCTGGAATGTGGCACATCCGACAACAGCAGGGCACGAGTCCTAACAAAAGAGGTGGTGGGACGCTGACGGCAGGACAGGAAGTGACGTCACGAAAGGTGGCTTCCACCATCAGACTCATTGCCTCACCTCGCTCACCCCTTAGATGCGATTGAATCAGAGAAGCCAGCGCATGAGCAGCAGCTCCAATCTCGCCCTAGAGAGGCCAAAGAGTGAATGTGTGGCTCCATTTGCTCAAGTTATCGGGCTCACGTTAATATGTGTGGGGGGACGCCGTCCACCCGCGTGGTACCCCGACTCGAGCCCTGGACAACAGTGACAATGCATGGCAGTCTCGGGAGTCGGGATACACCACATGCAACACACAGAAGCTGTAGCCGCCCGAGCGGGCCAGGCCGCAGACACCATCCCAGACGAAAGGTAGACACACCCCGGAGCGCATAGTCATTACATCCGCTGCCATTGACAAGGGACCCATCGAGTGTGATATGGGCCTCAGGGTGACGGGCCTCCGAGCCATCCCCCGCCAACTAGTTTCATGCAACTCACACATCTCGCAAAGGCAATAGGACACTTTGCCTGCACACCAGGGCTCGAGTCGGGGCACCACGCGGGTGGACGGCGTCCGCCCACTCATATTAACGTGAGCCTGATCACTGGAGCAAATGGAGCCACACATTCACTCTTTGGCCTCTCTGGGGCGAGATTGGAGCTGCTGCTCACGCACTGGCTTCTCTGATGCAATCGCATCTAAGGGGTGAGCGAGGGGAGGCAATGAGTCTGATGGTGCAAGCCAACTTTCGTGACGTCACTTCGTGTCCTAACGTCAGCGTCCCCCCACTTCTTATTTGGGACTTGTGCCCTGCTGCACACTGAGAATGTGTTGCCTGCGAGATGTGACCAGGAGCAGGGCACCATGACCTCCCACCCACCAAGCTCCACTGCCATCCCGTGCCCTTGGTAGCCTGTGCAGGTGGACAATGTAGGGGGTACACCTGGAGGACAGGGGATGTAGGTGCCTTGGCAAGGGCCTGGCAGACGCTCATCAGTATCCAGCATGTCCCCAGAGGGAGGGCCAACGTCTACACCTGATGCAGCATTGGTCGTGTGCCCGCCTGTTGTGCCCACACGAGTTCACATTCATCCCCAGCAAGGTAGACTTTCCAAATACCCAACACAGTGGAAATCTACCCCTCTGGGATCCTCCCCACACAGTCTGTTTCAACAGTGCATGGTGCACCTACCCGTGCCACCCACCCACCTGGGCCAAGCAGCCCTCCTGCTTCACATGCCACATGTGTGTCTTCCACAGTTGTGCTTCTCTCTCAGGGGCGGACCTCCAACTGTCCCGTAGCACACAGACAGCACCGACTCAGACTGGCATCCTGTTTGAATGGTAGGCACCCTCACACAACTACCTGTGACACAGTGGTGGCTGTGCTGGCTATTGTGACTGCCATGGCAGTGTTGCTGGCCATGGCAGGGTACACTAACACACTATGCATACGCAGCTTTTAGTATCACCACTCTGCACATCGGACTGGCCACTGTCCCTGGTGTTGTACAATGTTGCCGCCTGTCTATGCAATCTGTGACTGGATGCTGTTGTTCCTGTGGTGGGTTGTGTCTGTGTAGTTGCTGATTGCAGTTGTTACTGTGTGTGCATAGTTAAGTGAGGCACATGCCGTGTATGGTACCTCAACAATTGCAATGTCTGGTCTCACATCCCTATGTGTATCATACGTGGCTGGGACTTCACTTCTTTCAGGCTCTGCTACTTGTGTGTGTGATGAAGACGTATGTCTGTGACACGGATTGTCTGCATGTATTTGGTGTTATTTCGGAGCAAATGTATACGTGTCATGTGTGCGTGCAAACAAAGCACAGAGTGTGAGTCTAGCCACAGGATGACAGGATAGCATGTGCAGGGTATGCGGGTATGTGAGAGCTTACTTTATGGTTGGCCAGCGGTGTAGGTGTATGTGAATCTTGTGATGAACATTGAGCCTGGGCACATGGCTTACTTTCAATGTGTGCATTTGGGAGGTGTAGGTGTGTGTGGTGTGAAGGGTGTGACTTTGGGGTAGTGTTGGTGTGTGTGTGTGCGCTCTGGCAATGTCGACTACACACATGTGTTACCCAGGGGCATGGTGGGTGTTTGTATCCGTGTTCAGGTCTGTGAATGTGAGCACATGTGTGTATTGTATGTTGCACAGTGTGCAGTGTGTGGGTGTGTCCTTGCAGTTCAGGATGACTCCTACTTGATATGTATTGGCCATTGTGGGTCTGCAGGGTGTGTGAATGTCAAGATTGTGCCTTGTTTAATTGGGCATGTATGTGAATTACTGCTGTTCGTACTCACTGTGCAGCCCTGCCCACCCACACTGATATCGTGTGTGTGTTCTGTCATGCATTGCTGTGGCATGCTTGTTGCGTGGCTCCTATATTTGCTTGATGTGTGTGATGTCAGACTGTGAAGGTAATTGTACACATATGTAGGACTGTGCTTTGTAGTGACCAGGCCGTCAGTGTTGATGTGATGATCTGTTGGGCCATGTCAGACTCTGAAAGGGCCAAGGCCCACGACCTGTGGTATTTCACTGGGTCCACTGTGGCAGCAACTCATATGCATTGACATCCAATGACACTTGACTACATGGTCATCTCACGACTCTCGTGTACTTCACGCACTCTCATCCTCTCACATTCGTACTTGTCTACGATCAATAATTCTACAGAGTCACATATTTGCTTAAAGGCATGTATTTGAACCTACTTCCTCTGTGATGCAGTATAGTGGACACTACTGGCAGCGAAATGCATGTGGAGGATATACTTAGCATGATTACACATACAAAAGGGGGTACAGGTAGATGTGATTAGTTGTTGATTGTGGAATACAGGCTTCAGAGTTACGAATGCCCTGCCCTTGCTATGCTACAGTACATTTGCTCATTACTGAAGAGCTCTAGGCTTTGACACAGACAGTATTAATTTTGCCTACCAGACAGCTTGACATCATAGGCACAATACACCTCAGTCCCATGGTACAGGATTACTACAATAGTGACTCCGACACACCTGCGTCAGAGGTGACATCAGAGCATGAGCCTACATGCATGCAGCAGCGTCTCACATGTTGTTGCGATATGGTGGCTACTGAACGTGACACAATGACTGGGGCCATGTTGTAGGGGGTTGCATTTGTTGTCCATGCAATAGTCCTGGCACGGAAGTACAGACGAAGGTGAGCTGACAGTTCTCACGTAATACAGCAGACAGATAAGCGTGCACTGACAGGAGCATGTGTTCAGGGGCGCAGAAGACATATTATAGCATAGTTGTTCATGCAGCATTGGCCATGTGGTTACTGTACCCAAGTCCCATACCTCTGCCTCCCCCTGTTCATGCAGGGACACGGGATATGGTGAGGAACAGAGTGCATGTCCCGAACATGTCAAGTGTCATGGCAGTGGAGCTGATGGTAAGGTGTTTGTTGCCGATTGCATGGTATAGTTGTTGCACAGCTAACTGCCCACTGCGTGCGGAAGCCAAGCATAGGTACGGTGTTGAACATGAATGTTCAATTGTGGGCATTGATTTGGGGACCGATGAATTGACAAGTTGTCAGGTATGCGATACCTTCCAGCAGAGCATCCCTCGCATTGGTGGTATGCATGGATGACATCCAATGAAGCGGATGGTGGGTTGCAACGTGTTCATCGTAAGTTGTCCCTTGTAGAAGCCTGATGGGACATGTCGGATGACATTCGATGAAACTGTAATCCAGCATACGTTGTGCGGAGGCACACTGGTCCCATTGCAGTGTGTGTCCGATTGCAGCCACAAACGCCATGCCACCATACACTGAACAGATCCTGTCGTGGGCGTCCAGGGGTGCAAACAGGTGTACCAAGTCCGCATTTGGACATGTCGGGTTGGAGAGACATAAATCCACAGGCCTGTGGTATGGGCACCTCCGACAGTAGAACACGGGAATGACGCAGCTGAACATTTCGATGCGGTAAGTTACTCGGTAACTTACATTCAGCATGGCCAGATTTGCACAGCCCACTATCTGTAGTAAGCTATCACTGTACAGCTGCATCTGTCTGGCGTAGCTGTGAAGCACTGGTGCACCAGCCATTTTGCTGCAGGGTGATGTGATGGCGTGCTCCGGCTGCCTGAGCTGTCTGCTGAGTGCAACCTCGGACGATGCTGGGAGTTCTTGAATGGATGTTATGCGGCAGGACTTTGGGTATGGCTTGGGAGGAGGACACAGGCCCTCATCCCACATGCTCCAATGAATGGTCAAGGCCAGTGGTGTCTGACTCTTTCCTGATTACTTGCATTTGAGCCACAAGGAGCAGTGGTATAATTGCATTTTGTGGTATTATCTTTCTTTCATGTTAGGCGTTATCTGCCAGTGGAAGGTTTACTCAGCATGGCTATGTGTGGCTTCTTGTTGGTACATTGGCTCCATTCTCCTGCAGAATTTGTTGCAATGTGATTTACATGTAGGAATGGAAGGCCATTCATTGCTATCTGCTCTCACGTGTGTGGGGGGGACACTTCGTTTCCTCTGTACATTGAGACTTGTGTGTGGGCGTAGTAATTGGGAACACCAGTTCTCAGGCTGCAGGGTTTCTCTCTTTTGTACATTGCATGGCTTGTTGTTGCATGCTGGATGGTATAGGTATTTTTGGATGGGACTGGCGTGCCTTTTGCGGACAATGTCCATTTTCTGCGCTGTTATGTGGCAGACGCCGTGTGCTTCTCCATGTTTTGCACACAGGGGTGTGTCCTATTTTGACGTCACATTACTCCCCAGTTCGGACACTTGTGTGACATCCAGTTGCCAACTGTGAGTTGTCTGTTGGGGTCATGGTTGATGCAGGTGGGCCACGTGCCATGTGCCTTCAGGGTGGGGCTGGTGTGTGGGGTGTGTAGTGGTGGCCCTGTGGTGTTTGTTGCAGCCCATGCGTGGCGCTGTCGTTGGCCTCTGCGTTGTGCGAAAGTGTACGTGTGTCATCGCCGCAACGCTGCGGTGCCCTGACGGGGACGTCACCTCCTGGTCCAGGGTGGTGGGTGCCCAGGGTGTTGCGAGTTATTTGTATTCTACTGGTGGAACATTAGTGGGTACAGTGGTGGATGTGTCCTGTCCCCACAGGGGTGTCTGGGGGGGCCATGTCCAGTTTTTCCGCCCTTGCATTGTGAGCAGTGTTTGCGTGCCCTTGTTGTGTGTCTGCCTACCTGCGTCGTCGTTGCGCGTTCACTCCTAGGTGCTGCATCAGGTACAGCATTGGGATGGCCTGGAGAGCAAGATTCATGTCGGTGTGGGCCGGGTTTGTGTTTCTGTGGTCGGCAATCTGGTTTCCGTCTCCTTTTCTCGTGCGGTGTCTCTTAGCAGGTGAGGCTGTTTGGTTGTGTCATCGTAATTTGTGCGCCGGGCGGTACGTCATTTCGTCGGACGGTGTGTCTCCGTTAGCTCGCGCCGCTACGTCGACGGGCGCACTTTGATGGCGGGCGGCGTCGCGGGCTCATGGGCGGTATTTGGCTGACTTTTCACATCCTAATTTGGCGGGCGTGTGGTACGTTGCTGGCGGACGGTAACTGGCGGTTTTTGCATCCGACAGCACGGCGGTAGTGCTTTCGCCCGCCATCGTAATGGACCCCTTAATTAGCTATTAAATATTTAATTTAAATACATAACAAATTTCAATTACATCAATCAAAAATGGAAAAAGCAATAAAACTTTCCCCATCCCTCTACAAACCCAACAACCGATTACTAAATTACACATTTCATTCAATGTAAAAAATATTTTCAAATTAAAAAGTATATTTAAAAATATAAAACAGTTACATTAATACTATTGACTCCTAAAATTAGTATAGCTAATATATATCACATGAATTTTTAAAAAACAACATTTCATACACCAATATTAAATTAAGCAATATTTTATGCAAATTTTATTTTGTAAATACAGTATTTCATAAACAAACTATGGGGCCTATTACGATGGCGGTCGGGAAACCTCACCAAGCGCCATGGTAGCGGGAAAAGACCACCGCATGTTCCGCGACATCACCGCCGGTCGTATTACGATGACCCGCTGTTGAAATCCGACCACGGCGGTCTGATCGCGGGCATTAACATTGCGGCGGTTGCTGCTGCCCGCAGCACCACCACGATGCCGAAAGGAGCATGTCCTGCATTTCCCTGCACTGCGTGGCAGGCACTGCACAGTGCCTGCCACCTGGTACAGGGAAATGTAGGGGGGACCATGGGTACCCCCCAGTGCACCCACACCCCCCCAAAACATTGGGGGCCCGCAACGGGCCCCCGGAAGACAATCTCCGCATGCCTTTCAATGGCGGTCTGACCGCTGAGGAAAGGCTGGCTACCGCCGGCATCATAATCCTGCCGGCGGAGCCTGCTCTGCACTGCCACCATTCTTCCGGTCCTGCTCCGTCCGCTAGGCAGGAGTGCAGATGGCAACCGGCGGTAAAGCGGCGGTCGGAATTTCACACTGCCGCGGTCACCACCGCCATCCTAATATTACCAAGCGCCATGGTAGCGGGAAAAGACCACCGCATGTACCGCGACATCACCGCCGGTCGTATTACGATGACCCGCTGTTGAAATCCGACCACGGCGGTCTGATCGCGGGCATTAACATTGCGGCGGTTGCTGCTGCCCGCAGCACCACCACGATGCCGAAAGGAGCATGTCCTGCATTTCCTGCACTGCGTGGCAGGCACTGCACAGTGCCTGCCACCTGGTACAGGGAAATGTAGAGGAGACCATGGGTACCCCCCAGTGCACCCACACCCCCAAAACATTGGGGGCCCGCAACAGGCCCCCGGAAGACAATCTCCGCATGCCTTTCAATGGCGGTCTGACCGCTGAGGAAAGGCTGGCTACCGCCGGCATCATAATCCTGCCGGCGGAGCCTGCTCTGCACTGCCACCATTCTTCCGGTCCTGCTCCGTCCGCTAGGCAGGAGTGCAGATGGCAACCGGCGGTAAAGCGGCGGTCGGAATTTCACACCGCCGCGGTCACCACCGCCATCCTAATATTACCGGCGGTTTTCTTGGTTGCGATGGCGGGCGGATGTCCACCGCCGGTACGTCGGGCGCCACCGCCGGCCCGGCGGTGGACATCCGACCGCCATTGTAATAGACCCCTATATTCCTACCTTCAATAATTTGTTACTTGATATTGTAGTGGCAATAGTTTTGAAATGATATTCATGTCACACGATATTTTTCAATCAATATTTTTGTCATTCTCCCCAGGGGAATATCATCTCAATAAAACTGCGAGTAAATTAAACCCCTTTGCTCAAATGCTTCAGTGCCACTATACTACCAGAATATTTTTACCTCCCTTGTGATAAAATTGCCCAGAAAATAAGCATCATAACAGTGACACTTTTTTATTAATTAAAATCTGGCCATTAACCTTAACAAATAGCCGTCAGAAAACTTTTTTTGGACAAAGGCGTGAAGAAGGTCCTAATGTATTAAGATAGGATTTGCAAAAAGTGGTCGCAATATGGGCACAAAATTTCTGCAAATCCTATGGTATTTTGTGAACTGACCTATGTATTAGTAGGTCTGTTCACTAAAAACCAAATTGCTGAGAGGTTGCAATTTGGTCTGCCTCATGAATATTAATGAGACAGGCTGCAAACTAGCACTCACTAAGATTCACTGTCATTACGGGGAAGGTGACCTGCTGGTGTCTATGATCGCTTTTAAATAAAGCAATCTTTATTTTTAAGTGCAGCCTCTTTACTTTAAAGGAAAACTGGAAGCGTTGAAAAAAAAGAAAGTATGTTTTAAAACATTTTTTAAGAGTAGGCAGTGGTCCCATGGCCCACTGCAGAATCAAAACAAATGTGTTTTTTTAATCATTCACAAAGGGAAAGGACTCCCTTGGGGACACCTTCCTGTTTGCAAATAGGGTAAGAACTACCTGTCAGTAGTTGTTCAAATATAAATGTTTTTCAACCAGATTTTATCCACAAACCACTACTACTTATCATAAGGAATATTTGTTTCCAAATAACGATTCCTAACTGTTTCGTAAACCCATTTAGAGATTTGATAAGATGTTACTGAATTGCTAAATGGGTTTAGTACATCTGAAGATTACATATTCTTGCCACAAATCTGGATTACCAAATCGCATGGTTTGTGAACAGATAATGCATTTGTACATCGGGCCCAAAGTATCTTACATAGTTCTCTCACAACCATATATTGTTGGATAGCTTGGATGGAACAAACTTTGATGCAATCTAGAAACTATACCTAAATAGGTGCTACTTTAGATTAAAGGATATTGCTTTTTGCCTGGGTGCCAATTATTAAGCAGTGTATTAATGAGCTTCTAACAAACTAGTTTATGATGATAAATGGTGATTGGAAAACTGAACCATATTTAGCTGGGTGGATTGCACTAAGTCTAGATCTTTGTTGTACCTGTTATCTCTTATGTCCCAAAACCTGTGATAGGCAACTTCTAACCCTTGGTTATTATGTTTTTCTTACTAATACCAGACTGTTGGTATATATATTTTAGTTGTTTTGCCCTACCTACGTAGGCCTGCACTAGCAATTGATATTACCTATTTTGAAATCAGAAGGGATAGGTTAAATACAATACGCTGTTATTCTGTTTGCCATGAGTTTAGAGCTTTGTGTTGTTTGCAGTCTGTCATTGCCCTATACCACAATTTGTTCTTCTGTACATGATATATAATATTTACTGAGAAAATATTAACTGTTAAGGCAGACTTGTTTTGGGTTCTGCTGTAAGAAGTTAGGAACTTTGTAACATGTACAGTGCGTGTGATGATATTTTGGTATTTCCCAAATTGATTTAGTGATTGCTTGAATGACTCAACTGGTGTATTTATCTCTCATTGGTCACCAGTTTTCTAGTGTGAGAACCTTGAAAACATCAATCCCTGGAGATACAGTAATTGCCAAAAAGCTACCTGTAAGTCACCTCTAGATTTGGCCCTAGGAACATGGATTACAGTGGAGGAATATTGGTGTATTTCTTCCACTACTGGCCTGACTTTAAAAAAAACTGAATAAGTGAACTGAGGCTCGCACCATCCCCTGGCTTCCCCCTCACTCTCATGTGAGTCAACAATTTGTCATCTAGATAGCCCTGAGCCGCCATCTGCTGGGACAGCATTGAATGGCTGTCATTTCTTTCCTGAAGCATAGAAACGATTAGCATTGGCTTTTCAGAAAGTTCATGTGTACCTGCTGCCTACATGGATTCTGACCCTTCCTCTTTTACATGCCTTATGAAATGATCAAACTGGATACCTATGTTTTGTCGTCATCCCAAATTGCTTATGATAGTGTGTCTAAGTTGTATATATCCAATGCAAACATTCTATGGAGTTTCCTATTACAATACAGAGCTGTGCTCTCTGTACCATGAGATGCCTGACACAAACACATTAAGCAACTCTGCACTTTATATGAGTGTTCATCGACAATTCTTCATCATGCTAATGTTCTCATGCACATTTCCACTCTGTGGAAACTGAAATGAAAGGCCATGATACTTCATATAATGAAGTATTGCACCATCCATACAGCTGTGCCAGCAAATGGATTCTTAAACAAGGCCTCACCCAGGATTATCCATGAGCTGCACTAGCTTCGGCTGCATTTAGCCTACTACATGTATGCAGCTCTTGTATCTCTTGCTTCACTGCTAGCAATTAGAGTTATGTTGGGAATACATTACTTACTGGCGGTCGCTAGTAGGTAGTTATAGTTAGGACCATGTTTCCATAGGAAAAGGTTTTTTTGACTTGCCAATATCTTTGGCAGCGTTTGATGAATCACAACATTTTCCCAAAAATGTGTGCCATGCTTCTTGTTGCACATGGAAAGTTTGGGGCGATCCATCAAGTGGGACGGAGAATAAGAGGGGGGTCAAAAAAAGTGAGTTTTCAATTTTAATTCCCATGGGAGCTTTAAACGTGACTACAGCCAAAACCGCTGGATAGAATTACACCACATTTTGCAGAAAACTAGATTTGGTTATGCAGATCAGGCTTTCACTTATTTGGTGCAAATCCGTTCAGCAGTTGTTGAGAAATTTAAGGGAAAGGGGGGCTGGCAGTTCCCTCAAGCAGGAGCAAACACTCCAGTTCCAGCAGGCGGGAGCTGTCAAAGTGCTCCTGCCTACTGCAAGCGGAGGTTTCATCTCTTTCCCTGCCCACAGACATGCGGGCAGGGAAAGAGATGAAGCAGATTGCTCCTGCACAAGGGGAGCTGCCTTTTCAGTAGCTCCCTCCGTGCAGCAGCAAAGCTAGCTCCAGCAAGAGGCGAGGAGCTGGCTGGGACCGCTGAGTCCTTGGGGCTCCCCTCACAGTCCCAGGAAAAAGAGACAAAGAGGAAAAATAAAGGTGGGAAATGAGCAGAAGGAGGCAGAATAAAGGTGAGAAATGAGCAGAAAGAGGCTGTATAAACGTCAGCGAAGAACAGAGAGAGGCAAAATAAAGGTGAGAAACGAGCAGAAAGAGGCAAAATAAAGGTGAGAAATGAGCAGAAAGAGGCAAAATAAAGGTCAGAAACCAGCAGCAAGAGGCAAAATAAAGGTGAGAAATGAGCAGAAAGAGGCAGAATAAAGGTCAGAACGGAGCAGAAAGAGGTGGAAATAAGGGCGGAAATTAGCAGAAAGAGGCAGAATAGAGGTCAGAAACTAGCAGCAAGAGCAGTGGCAGCCAACACAAATAAGAAGTGTTGGGGCATGTGGCGGGGGCCGGGGATAGCACGCGGCGGTGGGGATTTAAAAGTAAATTTAAAAAAATAAATGTCTCACCTGGTGCTGCTTATATGCCACTCGCTCCTCTGTTCGTGGTCCCAGAAGTCCGTGGGACAGCATCACGGACTCCACATCCAATCCCTGTGCTGCTCTCAAGCATGACAGCTGTGTGGGGGATTGGCCTGAGTGTGCTGGATTGCCACTCGCTCAGGCACAGGGAGTCTGTGCTGTTTCTCCAACCTGGCTGTGGAATGCAGCTAGGTTGAAGAAACCTACGTGCGCATGTTGGTTTGGCCGGCCTGAGATGACCAGCCAAACTGGCATGCACACTTAAAAGTGCACATCTGCCCCTCCTTCTTCCACCTCCGATTCACCCTCCCTGCACACACTGGCTCAGCCAGCAGCTTAAAAATAAAACAATAAAAAAATATTTTCTTTTTCAGCTGCTGGCTCTGAGCCAGTGGGGCGATGCTCCTCCACCATTGCGGAAGAGCTGCTGCTGAGCAAGAGGCAAAATAAAGGTCAGAAACGAGCAGAAAGAGGCAGAATAAACATCAAAAACAAGCATAAAGAGGCAAAATAAAGGTCAGAATCGAGCAGAAAGGGGAAAAATAATGGGCAGAATGAGCAGGAAGAGGCAAAATAGAGGTGAGAAATGAGCAGCAAAAGGCAAAATAGAGGTCAGAAACGAGCAGTAAGAGGCAGAATAAAGGTCAGGAGTGAGCAGAGAGAAATAAAATAATGGGCAGAAAGAGGCAACATAGAGGGCACAGGCAATCAGAGAAGAGGCAGAAAAACAAGCAGAAAATGAGCAGAAGAGGCACAAAGCCGAAGGCAGCAGAGGGTAGTGGACAAGCGGACCATCTCAGGGGGAGCTGGCATGAGGACCTGCTCCTGTGTGCCCCCTGCTACGCACCCACTGAGAGACCCCCTCATACACTCATGCACCCTCTCACAGACCCACTCAGAGACTCATGCACCCTATGACAGATACACTCAGACACTCACGTACCCAAGCACAGATCTGTTCAAGCACTTATTCACCCACTCACAGACTGACTGAGAGACTCACACACACACACTCACAGACCCACTCAGAGATTCACACACTAACACATTTGTGCACCCACTCACAGACCCACTCAGAGAATCACACACCCACTCATTCACGCACCCACTCACAGATCTACACAGACACAACCATGACCCCACTCACAGACTCACTTTGGGACTCACACTCTCTCACAGACCCACTCAGACAATCATCCATCCACTCACTGAACCCTCAGACACCCATGTTCCCATTCACAGACCCGCTTAGTGACTCATGCACCCACTCACAGATCCACTCAGAGACTCCTGTACTCACTCACAGCCCCACTCAGACACTCACACACAGACTCACTCAGACTCATGAACCTAGTCACTGATCCACTTAGAGACTCATTCTCCTACTCAGAGACCCACTCAGAAACTCATGCAGCCACTCACAGACCCGCTCAGAGACTCATGTACCCACTCACAGACCCACTCAGAGTCACAAACTCACAGACCCCACTCAGACACTCATACACCCAGTCACAATCATAATCAGAGAGTCATAAACCCACTCACATTCCCACTCAGAGACACATTAACCCACTCACAGATCCACTCAGAGACTCTTGCACCCACTGACTGGCCCATTCAGACACTCACCCACCCACTCAGAGACTCACACAACCACTCACAGACCCACTCAGACGTTCATGCACCCACTCACTCAGAGACTCATGCACCCACTCACAGATCCACAGTCACTCCTACAAACACTTACACAGCCATGTACACATCCATACAGTCACTCACACACCCATAAACCAACTCACACACCCACTCAAAGACCCATACAGCCACTCACAAACATACCTACCTACCCATACAGCCACTCACAAACCCACTCTCAAAGATTACAGGTTACAGTTAGGAAATAAAATCTAAAAAACTGTTGAAATTCACTGAAGAAAATGAAAGACTACAGGGACATTATAGTTAGGAAATAGAATTTTAAAAACCGTAGAAATTTACTGAAAAAAACAAAGGTTACAGGGACGTTATAGTCAGGCTCAGATTTCACTCATATAAAACCAGTGAAATTCAGCAGTTAGTTACCTGAGCTAACTATAACTTATGCCCCCACAATGCACTGCTTATGACCTCACATATATCACTCATGACATGGTCAATGACATCATTGATGACATCACTCATGATATCTCAAATGATATCACTGATGATATAATCCACAGCACCACACACACTCCCACTCACACACCCACACAATCACTCACATATCCACTCACACACCCATACAACCCCTCAGATGCCCACAAACCCACTCACACCACACACCCACACACACATCCACTCACACACCCATACAACCCCTCAGACACCCACACAACCACTCACACACCCACTCATAGATCCATACATCTACTCATACGCCCACTCACACACCGAGGCAACCGTTCACACACCCACTCACTGGCCCATATAGCCACTCACACAGACACTCACATACCCACTTACACACCCAAAAAACCACACACAGGCCCATTCAAGAACTCACACACCCATTTACACACCTGCACAACCACTCAAACACCCACTCACACACTCATACAACCACTCACATACCCACTCACATATGCATACTACCACTCACAAACCCACATACCCACACAGCTACTCAGACACCTACTCACACACCTACTCACACACCCACTCACACACACACCCATACAACTATTCACACATCCCTACAACCACTCGCACACCCAATTACTACCCAGAAAAGGACTCACAAACCCATTCACAGACCCATACAGCCACTCACATACCCACTGACAGACTTGTCACATGCCCAGTGACAGATCCATACATCCACTCACACAACCACACAGACACCCACTCACACACAGATATAGACAGTCACCAATCCACTCAGATGACATATATAAGAAACAGTATCACTCATTAATAGCACAGAAAGAATAGTAATTTAACTTATGCTGTAGTTTAGTCTATATCTTTAAGTCTCAGAAATGTTTATGAAACCATTACACTCACTGGATGATGTCTTCATTGATATAATCAATGATGTCACTGAGCATGTCATGGGTGATGTAATATGTGATTTCATAAGCAGTGCATTGCAGGGGGCATAAGTTATAGTTAGCTCAGGTAACTATAACTGCTGAATTTCACTGGCTTTGTATTGCAGCACTTATTATGCCACCACTGCTGTGACAAAGTGAAAAAATGGCTCTAGGTCTGCCATTGACACCTAGGCAGGCAGGTTTTAAACTGCCAACACAACATGGCAAAATATCCCATGTCATGTCCAGACCTTCTTTTATAATATTTGTAAGTCACCCCAAAGTCAGACCTTAGTAGCCCATAAGGCAGGGTGCCAGATATTAAAAAGAAGGAATGTCAAATTTAAACTTTACATGTCCTGCCAGTAAAAAAACAAAATTGGTGAATCCGCTGTACTAGGTCTGGTAGTCCCATTGGCTAACATGGGGTTTCTCTAGCTCACGCGCTAAGTGCTAGCTTCCATTTGGTATGACTGAATATAGTACTTCAAAGTATCAAATTAATTGTTGCATTAAACCTGACTTATTTCTGAAGTCGGATTTAAAGAAGCTTTTAATGCAGAGGTGACTCAAGAAAGTCACCACTTTAATGCCCCAAATGTTTTAATAGCCTGTTCTGATTATCTACATCCAGTGTCACCTGATACAACCTGCTGCCCTCCTGCCAAAAGGTGTGAAACGTTCTCAGGAATGGGTAACAAAAGAACTATTGGTGGGAAGTGGTGGGACCTCCTCAGGCAGGATGGCCAGAGGGCTATAGCTGCAGATGGCACAGCTTCAGAGGGGCTATCAACTCTGATAGGCAAATGTGAATCACACTGCAGTCTGTCCTTCCCCTTTTGCAGACAGGCTGGCACCTCTTCCACTAGAAGAAGATCCGTTGCAGAACCAATTTTCCAGGAGGGGTAGCTAATTATACTGGACACACACCCAGGGTATGCCCTTAGTATGCCCTTGACTCTGTCCCAGGGAAGAAGGGTCCTGACATCCTAGATATGGGCAGAGAGATGCACTGTGGACTGTTTAGTGGCTACCCACAGGGCATGATGTAAAGGTGGGCAAGGTTGACCCGTAGGAATAGTATCCCATTGCCAACTGAGTCCTTCCCACTCACAAATTCAAAATTGGAACAAATGTGGCATCCCTAGCTCGCAACCTCAGATCACCACTGGACTCAGAAAGAACAGAAGAAGGACTGTACCTGTTGAATCTATGGGCCTCAGGAAGAAAGGCTGCACCAAGGAGGACTGCACCTGCTGCACCTACTGAGCCAAGACAGGACTTCAGAAAAAGGAGGGCTGCTACTGCTCTTGAACCCATGGAGAGAGACCCCAAAGACTGGATCTGCTCCCATTCGTGCCTAGGACCAGGGACTGAACTCCAAGGGCTGGTTGACTAGCCTCCTGTTCAGCTTGAGGGACCAAAAGCTAAGAAGCCCTAGACCTGAAAAGGGCAAAGCTGACCAGTTTGCACTGGACTTGGGCTAGACTCCGTTGTTGTAGCAATGAAAGCCCCAGAGGTCGCTCACAGATCTTGGAGCCTTGGTTAGTGCAGAGTGTACTTTTTCTCATTCCAGAATTGCAACTTGCTAACTTAAAGCTAAAGATAATTGTTTTTGAGCACAGACTCCGATGCTCATAGACTCCTGCTACTTGTCAGTTTGCGGATAGCCTCAAACGCCGCTGACAACCAAGGCTTTCACCAGACCACTAGTTTTCGCCTGTCTGCCAATGTCCAACCCAAAGTCAGACTGAAGCTGCAGAGGACCCTGCCAACCTCACCATCGATGAGAAAAAGAATTGGAAATGTTTCTAAGTGCGAAGGTAAAGTTTTGACCAGGACCAACCTGGTTCCTGCATCCGACACCGATTTCCATCGTGGGCAGTCTGAAACTTTCACTTTGCCTTGAACCCTTACGTTTAAGGCTCATACACTAATGCTAGACTAAGAGTGAAAATAAGTCATTTACCAACTTTAACCAGCTTTGAGTGAAAAGCAGTGATTTATGTAAACCTTACAAAAATCATAACTCCGGTTCCCTTCATCAGATTTTTGTCACTTTTGTGTTTATTTTAAGATAAAAATATACTTTATTTCTATATATTGGAGTGGGGCCAGGCTTGAATGCAAGTGAGATAGCTGGGGTTCTGGTAAGAGGTATATCTGGAGTGCAAAACATATCAAGTTGAGCAATATCCAAGATCCTATACAAAGTTCAAATGGTGCATGCATCTCAGTGGACTGGACTGGTGATCTGTTGATAACACACCAAAACTGAACTCGGCTAACAGGACAACCAGGTCTCTCAAAAACAGGGTGGGGGCGTAGGGCAGGGGGTGATATCAATAGGCTGCAAAGTGAGCTGGTGCATCATAGCAGTGTATATCCAGGCCTGTAACTACCATTCCCCCTTAATTACAGAAGAGAATCAATGTGTTCCAACTGCCCCATAACTAACAACCCATATTTTTCATGTCAGCTGAGGACTGATTTTCCCAAATAATGTTCTTATCAGTTGTACTAGGATATTTAAAAATAAATACAGGTACTCAGTGGCGGCGGGCATGGATCGGGGTGGCGGGACAGGAAGGCAGGGGTGGCGGGGGTGAATAAAAAATTTAATAAAACTTACCTCCTGTCCTCTTCGTCACGTCTCTCCACTCCTTCCTTTAGCTGGAACAGGAAGCACCCAGGAAGCACCCAGGCTCCCCTGAACCAATCACAATGCTGCAATGCAGTGTTGTGATTGGTCTGAGCACCGTGGTTCGTCACTCAGACGGGGACTGGGGGCCATGGCATGTTCTCCACCCAGGCTGTAATGCAGCTTGGGTGGGGAACATGATATTTGTGCATGAATGTTTGGCCGACCCGAGACGGCCTGCCAAACATTCATGTGCACGTAGGGAGTGAAAAACACTCCTCCCCCCCTGCTCTTTTAGCAGAGCAGCCCCGCCCCGCCTAGCAAAGCTGCTGTGCCCACAACAAGAAAAAATAAAATGATAATAACATTGAGTTATTATCATTTTATTTTTTCTTACACTACACAGTGGGGCGATGCTCCTTCGCTTTAGCGAAGGAGCCGCCACTGCAGGTACTTAAATCTCTGGAGCACCGTCATCTTAATTAAAGCAATACAGCCTGAAATGGCTAGGTGTCAATTACTAACACAGTGTAATTGTTTGTGTTATAATGATTGATATTCATTCTTTTGGCTGGAGGGCGGAGATACTGGGCCAGATGTACGACCCGCCAATTTGCGACTCGCAAATTGGGATGCACAACAGTGTCTGAGACACTATTTGCGATTCCCAAAGGGGTCGCAAATTGCATGCCTCATGCATATTAATGAGGCAAGCGCAATTTGCTATCCCATTGTGAATGGCTGGCACTCCCAGGGATGGGGGCCCTGCTGAGGTCAGCAGACCACCATGTCTGGGACTGCTTTTAAATAAAGCAGATTTTTTTTTTAAATGCAGCCCGTTTTCCTTAAAGGAAAATGGGATGCATTTTTAAAAAAAATGAAGCTTTTCAGTTTCATCTTTTAAGGGCAGGCAGTGGTCCCCGGGACCACTGCCTGCCCTTAAAAAATATTTTGAGAGCCACTCACTAAGGGGAAGGGGTCCCCTGGGGACCCCTCCCGGTTTGCGAGTGGTTTACCAGCCTTCTGTGATGGGTGGTAACCTGCAACTGTTTTGCGACCGCAATTGCGGGTCCAAAACAGTCATACCTAGCTTAAGGAGTCGCTATTAGGAAGGTACGCCCTTGGAACACCCCTTCCTAATAGCAAGTCGCTAATCCTATTTTGCGAGTCTCAAATTGATTTGCGACTTGCAAAATAGGATTAGTACATGAGCCACAGGTTTTTTGCGGGTGCAAACTGGACTAAAACCCATTTGCGCGCGCAAAAAACCTTAGTACATCTGGCACACAGACACCAAAGTGAGGAGGTTGGAGACAGAGCTACATTTAGAAATGTTATGAAGACTTTGATAGCAAGGGGTTGCTGATTCGTTCTTCCTGAGCAATGCTATTTAATTGATTGGGGGGAGGGCGGGGGTTGGACTACAGTTCTGTTGTTCAAAATTAGGAGTTTCTTGACCAGGCCTGTCCTTCAGATTGTCTCTCATTACTGCTTCAGGAGTGCAGAGTACTCACACTTAATTGTGCCCATGTTTTGGCTACTTCTTTCTTAGAGTCAGTCCTATTACTACCTGCTTGGAAAAATAGTGAAAAAATAGTGAAAGCAGCCGGTCACTCTGGCTGGATTCTGATGGGCTCAAGGAGTCCGTCGGCCAGGTGAAGACCGACACTTAATCCCTATGAATGGTGTTTCCGCCGTAGGGATTATGATCTCGGTTTCTGACAGACTTTCCATGTCGATCTTTTCGACATGGAAAGCCTGTCGGGAATTGACATTCGGGGCCCCTAGCAGGGTCCCCTTCATCCTGCAGCCTCCAGTTGGGGGGCGAGGGGGCACCTATGGTGCCTATTAATCCTTGCACCGTTTGCCAGGCACCTTTAGGTGCAGGGATGAACAGAGTCTCCCATTTGTCTATGGGAGCTTGTGCTATGGCCGGTTTATGGCTGTAGCACAGGCTCCCATAGACAAATGGGAGTATGCGACCGCACCATATTGTAATAGCGGATTTGGGAACACCAACCAGAGGTTAGTCGGTCCCGAGACCACAACCGTTATGTCCGCCCGACATCGTAATTAGGCCCTTAGGGGTCCATTACGATGGCGGGCTGAAACACGTCCGCCGTGCTGTCGGAGGCAAAAACCTCTAGTTACCGTCCGCCAGCAACTGCCTACACGCCCGCCAAATTAGGATGTGAAAAGTCAGCCAAATACCGCCCGTAAGCCCGCGACGCCGCCCGCCATCAAAGTGCGCCCGTCTACGTAGCGGCGCGAGCTAACGGAGACACACCGCCCGCCGAAATGACGTACCGCCTGGCGCACAAATTACGATGACACAACCAAACAGCCTCACCTGCACAGAGACACCGCACGAGAGAAGGAGGCGGAAACCAGACTGCTGAGTACAGAAACACAAACCAGGCCTACTCCGACATGAATTCTGCTCTCCAGGCCATCCCAATGCTGTACCTGATGCAGCACCTAGGAGTGAACGCGCAACGACGACGCAGGTAGGCAGACACACAACAAGGGCACGCAAACACCGCACACAATGCAAGGGCGGAAAAACAGGACATGGCCCCCCCAGACACCCCTGTGGGGACAGGACACATCCACCACTGTACCCACACATGTCCCACCAGTAGAATACAAACAACTCGCGACATCCTGGGCACCCACTACCCTGGACCAGGAGGTGACGACCCCGTCACGGCACCGCAGCGCTGCGGCGATGACGCACGTACACATGCGCACAACGCAGAGGCCAACGACAGCGCCACGCATGGGCTGCACACAAACACCACAGGGCCACAACTACACACCCCACACACCAGCCCCACCCTGAAGGCACATGGCACGTGGCCCACCTGCATCAATCATGTCCCCAATCGACAACTCACAGTTGGCAACTGGATGTCACACAAGTGTCCCGAACTGGGGAGTAATGTGACGTCAAAATAGGACACACCCCTGTGTGCAAAACATGGAGAAGCACACGTCAGCGGCTACATAACAGCGCAGAACATGAACATTGTCCGCAAAAGGCACGCCAGTCCCATCTAAAAATACCCATACCATCCTGTACGCAACAACAAGCCATGCAATGTACAAAAGAGAAAAACCCTGCAGCCTGAGAACAGGTGTTCCCAATTACTACGCCCACACACGTCTCAATGTACAGAGGAAACGAAGTGTCCCCCCCACACACGGGAGAGCAGATAGCAATGAATGGCCTTCCATTCCCACACGTAAATCACATTGCAACAAATCCTGCAGGAGAATGGAGCCATTGTACCAACAAGAAGCCACACATAGCCATGCTGAGTAAACCTTCCACTGGCAGATAACGCCTAACATGAAAGAAAGATAATACCACAAAATACAATTATACCATTGCTCCTTGTGGCTCAAATGCAAGTAATCAGGAAAGAGCCAGACACCACTGACCTTGACCATTCATTGGAGCATGTGGGATGAGGGCCTGTGTCCTCCTCCCAAGCCATACCCAAAGTCCTGCCGCATAACATCCATTCAAGAATTCCCAGTATCGTCGGAGGTTGCACTCAGCAGACAGCTCAGGCAGCCGGAGCACGCCATCACATGGCTGGTGCACCAGTGTCTCACAGCTACGCCAGACAGATGCAGCTGTACAGTGATAGCTTGCTACAGATAGTGGGCTGTGCAAATCTGGCCATGCTGAATGTAAGTTACCGAGTAACTTACCGCATCGAAATGTTCAGCTGCGTCATCCCCGTGTTCTACTGTCGGAGGTGCCCGTACCACAGGCCTGTGGATTTATGTCTCTCCAACCCGGCATGTCCAAATGAGGACTTGGTACACCTGTTTGCACCCCTGGACGCCCACGACTGGATCTGTTTAGTGTATGGGGGCATGGCGTTTGTGGCAGCAATCGGACACACACTGCAATGGGACCAGTGTGCCTCCGCACAACGTATGCTGGATTACAGTTTCATCGAATGTCATCCGACATGTCCCATCAGGCTTCTACAAGGGACAACTTACGATGAACACGTTGCAACCCACCATCCGCTTCATTGGATGTCATCCATGCATACCACCAATGCGAGGGATGCTCTGCTGGAAGGTATCGCATACCTGACAACTTGTCAATTCATGGGTCCCCAAATCAATACCCACAATTGAACATTTATGTTCAACACCGTACCTATGCTTGGCATCCGCACGCAGTGGGCAGTTAGCTGTGCAACAACTATACCATGCAATCGGCAACAAACACCTTACCATCAACTCCACTGCCATGACACTTGACATGTTCGGGACATGCACTCTGTTCCTCACCATATCCCGTGTCCCTGCATGAACAGGGGGAGGCAGAGGTATGGGACTTGTGTACAGTAACCACATGGCCAATGCTGCACGAACAACTATGCCATAATATGTCGTCTGCGCACCTAAACACATGCTCCTGTCAGTGCACGCTTATCTGTCTGCTGTATTACGTGAGAACTGTCACCTCACCTTCGTCTGTACTTCCGTGCCAGGACTATTGCATGGACAACAAATGCAGCCCCCTACAACATGGCCCCAGTCATTGTGTCACGTTCAGTAGCCACCATATCGCAACAACATGTGAGACGCTGCTCCATGCATGTAGGCTCATGCTCTGATGTCACCTCTGACGCAGGTGTGTCGGAGTCACTATTGTAGTAATCCTGTACCATGGGACTGAGATGTATTGTGCCTATGATGTCAAGCTGTCTGGTAGGCAAAATTAATACTGTCTGTGTCAAAGCCTAGAGCTCTTCAGTAATGAGCAAATGTACTGTAGCATAGCAAGGGCAGGGCATTCGTAACTCTGAAGCCTGTATTCCACAATCAACAACTAATCACATCTACCTGTACCCCCTTTTGTATGTGTAATCATGCTAAGTATATCCTCCACATGCATTTCGCTGCCTGTAGTGTCCACATCCTGCATCACAGAGAAAGTAAGTTCAAATACATGCCTTGAAGCAAATATGTGACTGTAGAATTATTGATCGTAGACAAGTATGAATGAGAGAGGATGAGAGTGCGTGAAGTACACGAGAGTCGTGAGATGACCATGTAGTCAAGTGTCATTGGATGTCAATGCATATGAGTCGCTGCCACAGTGGACCCAGTGAAATACCACAGGTCGTGGGCCTTGGCCCTTTCAGAGTCTGACGTGGCCCAACAGATCATCACATCAACACTGACGGCCTGGTCACTACAAAGCACAGTCCTACATATGTGTACAATTACCTTCACAGTCTGACATCACACACATCAAGCAAATATAGGAGCCACGCAACAAGCATGCCACAGCAATGCATGACAGAACACACACACAATATCAGTGTGGGTGGGCAGGGCAGCACAGTGAGTACGAAATGCTGAAATGCACATACATGCTGAATTAAACAAGGCACAATCTTTACCTTCACACACCCTGCAGACCCACAATGGGGAATACATATCAAGTAGGACTCATCCTGAATTGCAAGGACACACCCACACACTGCACACTGTGCAACAGACAATACACACATGTGCTCACATTCACAGACCTGAACACGGATACAAACACACACCATGCCCCTGGGTAACACATGTGTGTAGTCGACATTGCCAGAGCGCACACACACACCCAACACTACCCCAAAGTCACACCCTTCACACCACACACACCTACACCTCCCAAATGCACACATTGAAAGTAAGCCATGTGCCCAGGCTCAATGTTCATCACAAGATTCACATACACCTACACCGCTGGCCAACCATAAAGTAAGCTCTCACATACCCGCACACTCTGCACATGCTACCTGTCATCCTGTGGCTAGACTCACACCCTGTGCTTTGCTTGCACGCACACATGACACGTATACATTTTCCCAGAAATACCACCAAATACATGCAGACAATCCGTGTCACAGACATACGTCTTCAACACACACACAAGTAGCAGAGCCTGAAAGAAGTGAAGTCCCAGCCACGTATGATACACATAGGTATGTGAGACCAGACATTGCAATTGTTAAGGTACCATACACGGCATGTGCCTCACTTAACTATGCACACACAGTAACAACTGCAATCAGCAACTACACAGACACAACCCACTACAGGAACCACAGCATCCAGTCACAGATTGCATAGACAGGCGGCAACATTGTACAACACCAGGGACAGTGGCCAGTCCGATGTGCAGAGTGGTGATACTAAAAGCTGCGTATGCATTGTGTGTGAGTGTACCCTGTCATGGCGATCAACACTGCCATGGCAGTCACAATAGCCAGCACAGCCACCACTGTGTCACAGGTAGTTGTGTGAGGGTGCCTACCATTCAAACAGGATGCTGTCTGTGTGCTACGGGACAGTTGGAGGTCCGCCCCTGAGAGAGAAGCACAACTGCTCCAGTTATCGAGCTCACGGTAAAATAAGTGGGGGGACGCCGTCCACCAGCATGGTACCCCGACTCGAGCCCTGGACAACAGTGACAATGCATGGCAGTCTCCGGAGTCCGGATACACCACATGCAACACACAGAAGCTGTAGCTGCCCTAGCGGGCCAGGCCGCAAACACCATCCCAGACGAAAGGTAGACACACCCCGGCGCGCATAGTCATTACATCCGCTGCCATTGACAAGGGACCCATCGAGTGAGATATGGGCCTCAGGGTGACGGGCCTCCGAGCCATCCCCCGCCAACGAGTGTCATGCAACTCACACATTTCGCAAAGCCAATAGGACATTTTGCCTGCACACCAGGGCTCGAGTCGGGGCACCACGTGGGTGGACGGCGTCCCCCCACTTATTTTACCGTGAGCTCGATAACTGGAGCAAATGGAGCCACACATTCACTCTTTGGCCTCTCTGGGGCGAGATTGGAGCTGCTGCTCACGCGCTGGCTTCTCTGATGCAATCGCATCTAAGGGGTGAGCGAGGGGAGGCAATGAGTCTGATGGTGCAAGCCACCTTTCGTGACGTCACTTCCTGTCCTGACGTCAGCGTCCCACCACCTCTTTTGTTAGGACTCGTGCCCTGCTGTTGTCAGATGTGCCATTTTCCAGGGGGGCGGAGAAAGGGCCAGGAATGTCAGCCTGAGAGTGGCCCAGTTGAAGGCCCACCTTGACTGGGGGGGACAACCATTGGACAGTCTGGTGTAGCCCACCCACGCGTACATGTAGGCCCTCCATGAACTATGTCACCTGCGGCAAGGTGATGTCATGGGCAATGAAGTTATTGAGGACTGCTGTCTGCCCCACACAGAGATGCCGCACAAGCTCAACAGACCCAGCACTGAGGGCAGCAGGGGTCACATGTGCAGGGGCAGCTGTGCCTGGTGTGAAGGACACTCTACCCTTCATCCTAGTGCCGACACGTGTTGCACCAGTGGAAGTAGATGGGAGGGCGGGCACTGGCCTCCACGTGGCTGCAGAGGGGCCAGTGTCCATGTCCCCTGTGCTAGCAAACATGGATGCATGACCTCTGTCCTCAGATGACTCAGCAATTGCCGTCTCTGCCTGTGATTCATCCAGCACACGTCTGGCCCCTCCGAGGCGCCGGTCACATCTGTCCCACCCAGCTCCTGTGCAGCTGCTTCATCCGATGCCTCACCACTGTTGACCGTCCCCTGTCCCTCAGCACCCACGGGAGATGCTACATGAGGGTGAGCGAGGTGGCCTCACTCATTTGGCATCAATTAAACAGACATGTGCAAGGGAGGCAGCACAGAACATCCCCAAATCCACATGTTGCACGATACCTGTGCAACTGTATACAGCCACCACAATCAACACGTAATGGCGGGCGTACATGAAATGAAGCCGCTAATAAGTGGCACATGTGTTGTGCACATAGCACAACACTCTGCCTGTGTCACCCTGCGGTCATAGCCACAAATCGCTGTGTGCACACCCACTGTCCTGATGGTGGCAAGGATGACCACTACGTCATTAGGCCAGGGACATACCTGCATGGAGCAGAATGGGACACCACTCACACAGTCTGCTACATGACAGTCCACAATGGTCATGAGCCCATGCCATACACCTGTCTTTCGCACGAGCACAACTACTGTTGCACAGTGTGCCGGATGTGTAAGTATCAGGAATATGAGGTGAGGCATCGCACACAAATGTCCAAACGAAATCAGAGTAGGCACAATGCCTCAAACATACATGGGAATTGCCACTCCAGCATACTACAGGCTGTTCCTGAGGCCTACGACTCGGAATGCATTGACAATGCTGAGTTCTCAAATTACATCTTGACCCTCAGGATTCGCATATGCATGTCAGATGCACCCAGCACAGAGTACACTTACAACTCACTGCATCACGCAACAAACGACACATTACCCAGATGCTGGGTAGGCTGCGGACACATGCTGCCTCCCACAGCAAAAGACACCATCCCACAATACTGTACACCTGTTTGCTGCTGATGTCCCTACAAACGTGCATCCGGCACAGGTTCTGTGACTGTCAAGAAGCAGACCAATAGTGGTGAAATGCAGCACCGTGCTAACCTGACAATACGAGGGGGCATCCCCCTATCCGTCTCCGCCAGGTAGTCGCACATCCGGCAGATGACGTCACACCCTTTGTGGAATTGGCTGCACTGTCGGTCACACATAAACAGAGGCATCAACTTGGATGCAATGGCACATCACAAGGCCTTGGCTGAAGGACTTCCAACTGCAGGGATGGTACACAGGAGGGTAGAAATATCACTCATACACTTCTCATATTCACCCACATCCACCAATCACAGTGGCATGATGCTGACCCATCCAATATACTCAGAGATGTGTAACAGAGCCAAGAAGGTATCGGACATGGCATAACAGCATGTGTACACCACACGTGAATGCATGCTGGTGGGAGTGTGTACACAGTACCTGTCCATCCCATTCACTTGCAGGATGCCAGCACTTTGTGCAATGTGTAGTCTGCCCACATCTACTGTCCAGTGTCAGGTAGACCAACACATAGTTCACAAGGCAATACATCTTTGTGGGTGGACTCACTGTGTCCAACACTGCGCAGCCCTCAACGTACTCGCCCTGTGAATGGCACACCCCGCAATGGAGGGCACATTCAGCACCACTATCTCTCACACACATCACTCTCACAAGGCCTGGAGTGTCCAATCGACAGGGCTGAGTTTGCGCATTTCCTGACAGTTGTGAACTAATGACACATGTAACCCACTGTACAGTCAGTGTAGTTTCCTTCTAAGATTGGGCGGTCAATGTGCAGCCCAGGTCTGCCGAGACTGAGAAGGCCAGCAGGGACCCAGCCAGCCATTCACACAAGCAATTACTGCCCTGAATCATGCATTGCCAAGTGGCTGCGTCACTGTATGTCTGACCTGAAAATGCCATGTACCACCACTCGGGAGGGACATGCATAGGAAAGCGCAAGAGAGCCTACATACCCCTTCCACCTGTAGTAAGCATGGTAAGCAGTGCATGTTGGAACCCCAAAGGCTCTGACTCATAGTGCTGCGGATCGACGACATGTGTGTCCCCCACATGCACTCCCACACACACAGAAGTTGTCTTACACACACGACTGTTGCAGGTAATAGCCTTGGGCAGTGTGCGTGGAGCTCGGAATCCAGGAACTCCAGCTCCTCGCTGGTGAGTGGACCTGGACATATCATCAGAGTCGTCGACATGAGGGTGGACAGGTGGCAGCAGCAGCAGGTGTTGTTGAGGGATGCCAGTCAGCAGTCCCTGGAAGCTGTGGTAATGCCTGTCACCCTCCCACACTCATATAGCCCCCTGGGGCTGTTTCAGCGTGACCAAGCTGCTGCGATTGGTGTACCGCTCAGCCTGTGTACGTTGTGTTGTTGGTGTGTGCCATACTCACCCAGCCTCGGAAGCGGTGTCAGGCACAGCAGCTAGGTATATTGCCGTGGTGTTGCCGCTTCCCACATATGCAGTCTGAAATCTTCATCATGCCTTTCAAGCTATTATGGCCTACATCCCCATGTGCATGCTCATAGCTATGGTTGATGTCAGTGGTCATTGCTATTGGTAAGGGGACCTGTGTAAGAGTAATGTAGCTGTGCTGTCCCTACTTGTCAGCTGTTCTGTGATTCTATTGCTTTGTCAGTGATCTTTGTTTTGTGTATGTGAAAATGCCATGTGGTGTGTTGCATTGACATATGTCCATTTCCATCTGTCCTAGGAGGAGACCAAACATACATCGCCCCTACCAATTGCTGGCAGACATGGAGGATGTGGAGGTTATCCGGAAGTTCCGTCTGGACCGACCCACCCTGCATCGCCTATGTGCCATGTTGGAACCCCACCTTCGTCCTCGCAGGGTGTATCCTACAGCATTCACCCCCATGGCTAAGGTGATGGCTGCACTGCATTTTTCGCTACCGGATCATTTCAACACACGGTGGGCAGTGGAGGTGGGATGTCCCAGCCCATGTTCAGCATGGTGCTACGGGATGTCCTGTCAGCTATGATGCTCTACAGGAACCGGTACATCAGATTCCCCAGGGCTCGTGATTTGGCAGCAGTGAAGGGTGCTTTCTATGCCCTTGGACGCATCCCCCAGGTTGTTGGTGCAATTGATTGCACCCATGTTGGCCTTGTTGCACCACAGGCCATGGAGCACATCTACAGGAACCGGAAACATTTCCACTCCCTGAATGTGCAAGTGGTGTGCCTGATGGACATGATCATCACACACGTGTGTGCGAAGTTTCCCGGATCCACCCATGACTCGCACATCATGCGCCACAGCATCCTCCCACGTATGATGACCAATCTGCAACCGGACCGTGCATGGATTGTTGGTGAGTATGCATACACGTGTAGCGTGCTGGGTGTGACATGCTGTCTTGTGTCCTGTTGGAAAGGCAACGTTTCTCCGTGTTTCTCACACCCAGGTGACTCTGCAATCCTAATGGGCCTTGGCTGCTGAGCCCACTACGCAATGCTCGGACGCCAGCTGATGTCAGATACAATGAGGCACATGGGAGGACCAGACGTGTGGTGGAGCGGGCTTTTGGGCTCCTGAAGTCCAAATTCAGATGCCTGGACCGCACCGGCGGTGCACTGGCATACTCCCCACAGAAGGTGTGCCAGATAGTTGTGGCATGCTGCATGCTGCACAATCTTGCGATTCGCAGGCAGATCCCCCTGATAGTGGATGACGGTGATCAGCCAAGGCCCCCGCCTGCAGGCCAAGCCATGTCCAGTGACGAGGACAGTGGAGAGGAGGAAGCAGTGAATGAGCGTCATCGCCCGCTACTTCACTTGACGGTGAGTGACCATGTACGACGGCTGACGTTGCTGTAGTTGTGTAGGTGTATGTGTGCATTGTCATGGTGGACTATTGTTCACTGAGTGCTGTGTGGCAATGGTCCATGTCCAGGGTAGTATGCCACTGACAGTGGCTGCAGCATTGTGCCCTGTTGCTCTGTGAGATGTGTGTACATTGCTTGTACATGATGACAAGTACTGTGTGATGAGTGTGTGACACACACATTCAATGGACTCTTGTTCTGTTTTTCACCCCTAGGTCCCTACAGCCTCTCCTGGCCTATCGACATAGCACACTACAGATGCATTTCTGACCATGGTGATGGTTGGGCATCCTTGATTATAAAAAGAGCAGATAACACAGATTGTGATACAGGTGTATTTATTTTGAAGGTGACATGTGATTGTGGGCAAGGTGATCAAGAAAGTGGTGCATGCTGTACAATGAGTTGACGGTCATGTCCGCGTGATGGTCAAGGTGTACCCATGTTGTTCTGGGTCCTCAGTCCAACAGACACATGCCATTCACCTGGCAGTGTGGGGTAGGATGGTAGTCCAAGTGAATGCAGGTGATGGCCACCGTGGCTGGCTGACTCACTGGCGTTTGGAGCGTGCAAAGTCCTCTCTGGACACCTGTTTCCTCTTCGGACGGCCCCTTCCACGTTTGGGAGGGGGGGGTTGTGTTTGTGGGCTGCTGGTGGTGGCTGAGGATTGCCCACTCGCTGTGGACGCAGGGGAACTGGATGTTGCTCGTCCCTGCGCCCCAGCAGGTGGTGGCGGAGGTGGTGTGGTTGCCCTTGATTGGGCCCTCACCGCCACCACTAGCTGGCCCATGAGGCCCACAAGTTGGCCCATGTGGGCGTCCATGGACCTCAACACCCCAAGGACTTCCCGCGTGTCGGAAGCTGACCTGGCCCATTGTCCCTGGGCCGCTTCATAAGCCCCAAGGACTCTGGTGATTTGCGGCAGGGCTTGGCTCCCAGGCTCTGATGGCGTTGGCCTGACCCTGCTCCTCCCACCTGGACTGCTGCCACCGACCTGTCCACTCGCCACAGTGGTCGCCCGGGGCCTCCTTCTGGCTCCCAGGGTCGATGTCGAGGTGCGTGCCACCCCTTGCGCAGGGTGAGTGGTCAGGGAGGCCCTGGTGGTGGTGATGGTGGTGGTGGTTGCGGTGGTGGTGGCCGCAATGACCGTGGCTGCAGGGGCCTGGGACTGGTCACCAGACCTGGGAGATGGGTTTGTGGGTAGGAGGGGTCCTGGGGAGCTGTTGCGCCCTGCCACACCAGATGTGCCTGGTAGGGAGTCCTCGTCCGTAGAGGTGTCCAGGTTTTCCACATCCGTGAGTCCGGGTGGGGGGCTTGTGGACTGGCTGTGATGGCTGCTGTCTCCCTCCCCAGCATCATGCTGTTCGTCACCTGTGGGGCGGAGACGAAAGGTTTTTGTGTTGCACCTTGCAGGGTTTGTGTTAGATGTCTGACATGCACAGTTTGTGCACAGTTGTGCACTGATTTCCCAGATGCGTGTGTATGGCTCTACAATGTGTGTGCGTGATCAAGGCAATGGAATAGTGTGATGGGTGCATATGGCATGGGACGGATTTGAAATGCCAAATGGTGTGTGTTGCAGTACCCCTACATTTTGTGGCATTGGGGGGAACGGGGTACAGCCCCATGAGCACTTTTGAGATGATATATGTTCTTGGGGTTCAAATGCAACGCTTAGAAACGCAGATGGCAAAAGGGGTACAGCCCCATGGACGCTTTGGAGCTGAAATATGGTACTGTGGTACATACTGTGACATATGGGTGCAGAAGGGGACATGTGTTTTGGCCACACGACACTACAGAGACTAAGGTGTGTGTATGTCTGACTTACCCAGCATATCAGCTCACTGTTGTCATTAAAGGTCATTACACTGCAAGCATTGTAGTGAGTGAGTAATGGTTGTGTGCCACACAACGTGTTGCAGATGGGACAATTCCTTGGTGTGCGTGCTACCCTCAGCCATGTGCAGCAATGCTGTGCTCTTGGGGTGTTGACTTTATTTGGTATGTTGTAACTCACAGTGTGACGTGCGCTTCAGACACAGCAGACACATTATTGGTCATGGGCAGGAATCTTTGCTGCACTACTGTATATGGGACAACTGTTTAGATGATATACCTCTCATGACACTGGGGCTGATAGATGTGATGGATGAGATTTTGAATGTGAATTGTGTAGCTGTGTGGTTCATGGGTCCAGTGGTGTATGTGACATTACTGGGGTTCCACTCTGTTACATTGAGACAGGATAGACATACATGGGTGATGTTGTACGATGTCAACGGAACAAGCTGACACGACTACATGGACAAGACTTGGATGGTGTTGCTGCTGTGTGTGATGACTGGCACAGTGCACGCCATGTGGGTCAGTAATCCAGTGAGACTTGTGCATGCAGACGTGACTCCTTATGTGTTACTGTATTTGAGATGGCTCATGTAGGCTATGACTCTGTAATTCATGTCCGTGTGCACATTAGTCACATATTTCTGTCAGGGAGCAGTGCTACCTGTTCCTCTGCTATGTGACATGTCCCAAATGTTAGTCGTAGTACAGTCCTCATGCCTACAGACACCCCGCCCTGTACAGTAGTCTACCTAGTTGTTGGTTTGGAGGGGGCAATGCAATGGCTACCACATGGTTATGTGTGGGAGGGGTGCTCCATCTTGCTGGTCTGTGGGAGTGGGGGCCGTGTTGTGAGTTGTGGTGATGGTTTACCAGCCACAGACACCCCTCCATGTCAGGTAACATATCTACCTGTGGGATGACGGTGTGCACTGCAATGGCTGACACATGGGTGTGGGGAGTGATCCATCTTGCTGCGCTGTGGGTCTGGGGGCCTGGTGGGGGTTGTACTTCTGCAGTCCCCCCTCCGATACACGGACCTTGTGGTTCGGCTACTTACCTGTTACTTGTTGGTTTGTGCAGCTATGGCTGACACATGGGTGTGGGTGTGGGCAGTGCTCCTTCCGGCGCATCTGGGCTACAGGGGGGAGCTGGTGGGAGTTGTGGTGCTGGCTGACTGTTCACATGCCCCCATGGTTTTGTTTGTTGGTACCTTTGGGCTGAGTGTGTGGGAGTGTCTGTTGCATGTGTGAGAGTAGTCTTGTGGATTGTGTACTGGACATGGGGGTGTTTATCCCTCAGAGCTATGGCATTCTGGTGGCGCATGACAGTACATAGCAGGGTGCTGGTATACATTTGTTTGTACTTACCAGCCTCCACTCCCCCTGGTATTCCGGTGAGACTCTCTGGATGTAGTATGCCTCGCACCTTCTCCTCCCACGCCTTGAAGGTCTTCAATGGCGCGGGATTTCCTCCGCCAGTCCTGTCAGCCAACTCACGGTTCTTGGCCTCCTTCTTCCTGACCATGCTTTTCAGGTCCTGCCACCTCTTGGTGATTTCCCCCCGGTTGCTTGGCACGTTCCCAACTGCATTCACCTGGTCTACGATCCTGCTCCACATGCTGTTTCTGGTGGCTACTGGTGTCTGTTGGACCTGGTTCCCATAGATTTGTGGGTGCACTTTGATGACCTCGTCGACCATGACCGTCAACTCTGTGGTAGTGAACTTAGGCATTCATTGTGTTGGCATGGTGCGTGGTTTGGTATTTGTGGTGCTGGTGTGGTGGTGTGTGGTGTGTGATGTGCAGGGAGTTGGTGGTGCCGGTGTTTAGGTGGTGATGGTGGTGGTGTTGTTGGTGATGAGAGTGATGTGTGCGTGCGTGTGGTATGCTGCTTTCCTTTGTGGCTCTCTGGGTTCTCTGCTGTGGTCTTGGCTTTGTAGTGGTGCAAGGGATTGTGGTCTGTGAAGGGGCTGCTTTTGTACTCACCTATGTGGGTGTGTCATGATGGGCTGTCGTTTTCAGGTGTGTTGTGCGTGGTGTCCTGGGATTTGTGGTTTTTTGGTTTGGCCAGGGGGATGTGTCTTTGGGATGGGTTCTGTGTCTGGGTATTTTTGAGTAGTTTGCTGTGTGGACTTGTTGCCCGTGTTGTGTGTATTTCTTTGGGCCGCCAATGTTTCTGTGCACGGACGTGGCCGCCAGGCCTTCCGCATTGTCAGTTATTCATCTCTGATGTTCACTGTGGCGGGCGGGAAATATGTTGTTTTCCCGCGGACATGTCGGGGGGATCATAATTTGACGGCCGGTGTCTTGTTCGTCGGCGCGGTCGTATTTGGGTTTTCGGGCGGTATTGCGTCCGTGGCGGATGGATTATCTTCTACTCTGACATGGACGGGCGGAATTTTGTGTGTTTTTACCGCCGCGGGCGGAGGTTGCTTCGCGTCATCATAATTGCTCGGTCGGTATTCCCATGGTGCAGGCGGGCGGTTTTTTCAGGCTACGGTAGATGGCGGTTTTTTTACCGCCGGATATCGTAATGGGCCCCTTAGTGTCTAAAACTAGAATCTAATTTGTTGTTTTATAGTGTGTAAAACACATATATAGGATTATTTAATGTTCGCATTATGGGGTCGATTCCGATCTCGGTCGGAAGGCCTCCCAATCGGATTCGGCTTTACCGGATCCGAGTCGGAGGCTTTGTTTCCGACCGAGTCATACAGAGGTCCGGACGCCCAAGTACGATGCGAATGAACGCGAAATCGCCGACCGAATCATTTCCGGGTCCGAACCGCTCCGTACGACTCGTTCGCACTCGATTCGTACCGCGCAATGGGGACGTTTTATGACCGAGCCAGTACCATGCACGTAAACGCTCTGGGAAGCGGACTTTGTGGGTCCGTGCCGGACCCCCATTCACCCGTAGCCTTACGAGTCGGACACAGGGGGGACCCAAGGGTCCCCCCTATACATGCATGTACGGTGCGGATGGCACCAATGCGTACCCACTACAGGGGGCACCCTTTTGCGCAACGTAACCATTCAGTCAATGGGAGCCCATGTACGCATCGTACGACTGGCTCCCATTGACTTCAATGGGAGTTCGACCGAACTGAGTCCGTCAGCATGCGGCTGCATCGTACTCGCTCGCTTGGTGCCAAGGGGCACGAATCGGTCGGAAATCGCTCCGGGAACGTGTCGGTCGGAACGGTTTCCGACCAGGATCGGAATCGGCCCCTAAATGTTTATTTTTACTTTTTCTTCTCTTCTGTCTTCTTTCTATCATTGGATCGCAATGTTCTTCAAAGCGCTGAAGTAGCAGTAGAGTTAACACCGTGAAACACGTGTTGGTTGCTAATATTCTAAAAGATTAATTTCCATGTTTTTAAACTTTTGTAATAGAAAAATCTATATGAGAATTGTATAAGACTGTTCCATTGATATTTCTAGAGAAAATTGTAAAACTATTTTGTAATAATTATGTTGTTCTTTTAATGTTTTGATGTCGATAATGTCCTTTTGACTCCCCACCAATAGTAATTCCTTATTGGGCGTTACATTTGGAAGCATTGTATTATGGTAGGATGTGTTTTGGGGGAATAACAGACAGGGGGGTTTGAGTCAGACCAGGTCTAGATGTATGCATTTCATAGATACTTTTGAGTTTACTTAAGAAACCCTAGTTTAGAACTATGGGGCCGAATATGATGTCGGTCCGAAAGCCTCCGACCGACATCTCCGCTTTCAATTCCAACCGCCTAATAACAAGGTAGGCAGTCAGAATCGAAACCAGCCGGTCATTCCGGCTGGATTCCAACGGGCTCAAGGAGCCCGTCGGCCAGTTGGAGCCCCAACAAATTCCCTGAGGACACCGTTTCTGTCATCTGGATTACAATGACGATTTCCGACAGGCTTTCCATGTCGGGCTTTCTGACATGGAAAGCCTGTCGGAAAGTGACTTTGGGGGCCCCTAGCAGGGCCCACATTCCTCCACGGCCTCCGGTTGGGGGCAGAGGGGGCACCTATGGTGCCCCGCTGTTAATCCCTGCACCGTGTGGCAGGCACCTTGAGGTGCCTGCCACACAGTGCAGGGATTAACAGAATCTCCCATTTCTCTATGGAAGCTTGTGCTACAGCCAGTTTATGGCCGAAGCACAAGCTCCCATAGAGAAATGGGAGTACGCAATCGCACCATGTGCAGTCACATTGTAATGGCGGTGTCGGGACCGCTGACCGGTGGTCGGTCGGACCTGAGACCAAGGCGATGACATCGTAATCAGGCCCTATGTGCTGACTGAAGTTGAGGTTCCCCCTGGGGGTTGGAATGATACTCACATGGAATGCCTTCTTCTACAAAAGGAGCGATTTCAGATAGTCAATGTATTTCCCTGCTTCTTCATGTGACGCAGATCCGTATGGAAGTCACCTATGTTGAGTATTATTAATGTTACATATGGAAAGGATCTATAGAGACACCAGCTGAATGTATGTTATGCATTAGTAAGCCGATAAAATTGACTGTCATTTTCCTTTTCATCAGTTTCTGGGTCTAAATTTACTCTTTGTCGTGGCTGGCATGGAAAGTCAGCATTGGTAGCACTTACTGTGTCGCTGTTGGCAACCGTCAATGGTGGGTGCACCTAGATTGTGTTCAGGTGACTTGCGCTGATTGAAGGTTTCACTGTATGCCACAGTAGATGTAGGTGATCTCTGAGCGGAGGGGGAAACTCACTCTTCTCACAGCACACTCAGAAGAGCAGACCAGCCCCCACAAGCAGGAATCACCCAGAAGGCAACCAAATACCCTGTTGATAAAGCGCTTCCAATCTGAAATATCAAAACAGTGAAAAGTCACAATCAACATGACACTGAAAGAGACTACGATGGGAAACATGTGAGAGTAGTCAGCTTCAAGCTGCGGCAGGCTGTTACAGGATGTACCCATCCCCTATTGGCCAAGAATGAATCACATGACGTACATAAACACAAAGCTGCACAGAATTGCTTGGTGGAGTGCTGAGTAATTAGGGTAACATTCAGACAGAGGCACTGGCCTATATTTAAGCACTGGCTTTGGCTTCTCGAGTACCACTCTAGGTTGTAATCCAGCAGCCTACTCACAAGACCAAGACTTCACCATGAGGGAAAGAGAAAATGGCAATACCTTGAAGCCTGCTGCACGCAGAAGGGGAGCAGGCAATCCAAGCGAACTATACAGTGCCTGGACTTCAGTTTTAGTTAGTGCAGATCAGAAAGTGAGCAAGATTTGCCACAATCTGTGTCTGAGTTGTGCTGTCTGAAAATCAAGCACTTGTTCAGAGAAAGCTTGGGTTAAATAAATTCACTTTAGACGCTGCAGGTTCATAAAACAGGAGCTCGACACTGCAGTGTGCCAGCAAGGCCTATCATGCTACATCTCCAGACCTCCCAAGCTTTCAGATTGCATGTGTGAGTAACTTATCCACTGAAGTGTTTTTATTTGCATTGTTTAGCTTCTAGTCTACTTAATTTCAATAAAAATGAAGGACTTCAGGTACAATAATGCCATAAAAGTCTCAGAGCCTTATTACAACTTTGGCGGTCCTCCAGCGGTGCCGCCACTATGCCGTCTGTTGGAGGACCGCCAAAGCCGTGGTGCGCCCACCTACTGGATTATGAGTGAAATCCAGGTTGGGTGGCCGGTGCTGTGGAAGTCTCACAGCAGTGGGCTGTTAGGCTCATATGAGAGCTTAACATGCATCCTGCCGCCTTGACAGCGCCTGCAGCATGTTCCTGCATGGTGTGGCTAGAATGCAACACCGTGCAGGAACTGGGGTGCAATTACAGGGGGGCACAACATGTGCCCCTCCCACATGCACCTCCAGGCCCAGATCCAGTAGGGGGAACTGTAAGGACCCCCTCAGTTGACTCTCCGCCACCCTTTTCATGTCTGGCTCACCGCCTTGAAAAGGGCGGCAAAAAGGCAATATGCTGGGCGGTGCCAGCAGCTTTGACATCATATTCATGCCCGTTGCAGAGCACTGGCCCAGCAGGATCCTTGATCCTTGGTCTCGTGGTGGTCCAACCCCCACACTCTGAGTATCTCGGGCAGGCCCGCAGTGTGGTGGTGGTCGGACTGCCACCGCGAGTACAGCGGTCCTATGGGCTGCCGAACTCGTATTAAGCCCCTCACTCATGTAACTGGGAAATTGGAGAGCTTTGCTAGAGTGATAAAAAACAGCTGCAATCACCATAACATGTCTTTTGTCCTGTTTGCATGAGTAAGTGCATGCTAAGTGGTCTGTGTACATGAATGACTATAGGTGTGTGTGTTCAGATGGCTGTTTGTCTTCTGTTCTGTGTGTGAGAGTGTTAGTAGGTGTGTTGGTCTATGTGTATGTGAATGCTTGAAGCTGTGTTGCTTTTTTCCATATGTGCATGATCTATGTCATAGTGTCCATTGTTGTATGCCTGTGTGCATTTTATGAGGTCAAATATATAGTATTTGTCAATGTCTGTTTAAATCAGCAGAGGGAAAGGGATAGGGACTATATTTAATTTTCTGCCATGAGAAAAGCCACTACTCTATAGCTGTACGATAAATCCATGAGTAATGCACCAATGCCCTAATAATATTACCTCTATTAGGAGCTGTAGCATTACACCGGGGTTCAGAGTCCAGAGCAAATATGGGGCATACTTACAATGAAATGGCGCACAGTGGCGCTGCACGCAATTTAGCTGTGCTGCAGTGCGCCATTTCAAAAACTCAGGGGTGCACCGTATTTACAAAAATATGGCACACCCCTGTGTTTTCCCTTGCGCTGGTGCTAAAAAAGCTGCCTAGCGCCACCTCAGGTACCGTTTGCACCATGGCGTAAGAGGGATCACTGACAGAATATTGACAACAACAATATCGACCTACAGAAATATCGTGACAAAAATATCGTTGTCAAAAATATCGACCTCCTATCTTCATAATGGTAAGTACAAAAATATCGTAAAAAAATATCGTTGTAAAAAATATCGATGTATAAAATATTGTTTTTTTGTATGTATAAAAAATAATGTAAAACAATCTAAATAATAAATTAAACTTTAAAAAAATTATTTAGATTTATTTGTAAATGTTAACAATTATAAGTAAGAATTTAATGTAAACAAAATTAAACATACATATATAAAATATAATATATATATTTACTTAAAAACAATTAATAAATAATAATTTTAATTAATTTTAAAATGTTATAAATATATTAAAAATAATAAATACATTTATCTACATACACCTGTAACATAAAAATTATTTTAAAAAAATATATTATAAATTAAAATATTAAAATATTTAATATTTTTTAAACCTACATTTTGCACTACATTGAGGGCAACAGTAGAGAAAGTGTTGGATAGCGGAGGGGTAAAAATTACTATTCCCACTCCAGGAAATGGAACAGTAAGGAAAGTGTTGGATAGCGGATAGGTAAAAATTTCTATTCCCACTCCAGCGAGTGCAACAGTAGGGAAAGTGATGGATAGCAAAGCAAAAAAATTTACTATTCCAACTCCAGCAAGTGCAACAGTAGGGAAAGTGTTGGATAGCAGAGAGGTAAAAATTAGTATTCCCACTCCAGGGAATACAACAGTAGGGAAAGTGTTGGATAGCGGAGGGGAATAATTTACTATTCCCACTCCAATGAGTGCAACAGTAGGGAAAGTGTTGGATAGCAGAGGGGTAAAAATTACTATTGCAACAGTAGGGAAAGTGTTGAATACCGGAGGGGTAAAAATTACTATTCCCACTCCAACGAGTGCAACAGTAGGGAAAGTGTTGGATAGCGAAGTAAAAAAATGTACTATTCCAACTCCAGCAAGTGCAACAGTAGGGAAAGTGTGGGATAGCGGAGAGGTAAAAATTAGTATTCCCACTCCAGCGAATACAACAGTAGGGCAAGTGTTGGATAGCGGAGGGGAATAATTTACTATTCCCACTCCAATGAGTGCAACAGTAGGGAAAGTGTTGGATAGTGGAGGGGAAAAAAATACTATTCCCACTCCAGCGAATACAACAGTAGGGAAAGTGTTGGATAGCGGAGGGGAATAATTTACTATTCCCACTCCAATGAGTGCAACAGTAGGGAAAGTGTTGGATAGTGGAGGGGAAAAAATTACTATTCCCACTCCTACAAGTGCAACAGTAGGGAATATGTTGGATAGCAGAGGAGTAAAACTTACTATTCCCACTCCAACTAGTGCAACAGTAGGGAAAGTGTTAGATAGCGGAGGGGATAAAATTACTATTCCCACTCCAGCGAGTGCAACAGTAGGGAAAGTTTTGGATAGTGGAGGGGAAAAAATTACTATTCCCACTCCAGCGAGTGCAACAGTAGGGGAAGTGTTGGATAGCGGAGGGGTAAAAATTACTATTCCCACTGAAGAAAATTTAAATTTAAAAACAAACAAAATATCAACTACAATATAAAAGATAACAATTCCAAAAACAAAATAAGTATAAAAAATAAAAAATTACAAAACATAGAAACATAATATAATGTTAAAAAAACTAAAAAATTACACACAAAGATTATTTTCTAAAAATGTAAAAATTATTTTCAAACAAATGAATATTTTATAATAAAAATTATTTATAATCAAAAACATTATTTATTACATAAATGTAATATTTTTTTACCTACCCTATAACACCACACAATTTACAACGCACATCTAAATTTTAAAAAAAAGTGTACATCCATAATTAACAATTATTTATCAATTAAACAAATATTATTAATTAAAAAAAACATTAAAACAGATAAAAATGTATATACTAACCAAACGTTACACCTATATAACCAAAATCCACAAACAAAATAAAAAATAAACAATTGCCAATAATATTTATCAAGTAATAAATAACTATTAATGATCAAGTGATGATTAATTATTTTAAACTAAATTACTTTCCACCCTCTACCCCAATAAACACCACAACACACACCTAAAAATAATTACATAATTTCCATAACTAATTTTACAATAATAAATTAATATCAATTAACCACAAATCATTAATTAATTTACAAAAATTTAGGGGTCCATTACGATGGCGGGCGGACAAAGTCCGCCCGCCATCGCAACGGAGCCAGGGACCGACCGCCGAAGTGGCGGCGGTCCAGCCATGAGAATTAGGATGCGCCCGCCACACTGGCGGGCACATCCTGGGCCTTTTACATTGCGGGTGGATCTCCTGGCTGCAGACCCACTCGCAATGCAAAAGGTCTGTGCATAGCATTGCCATGCACTACATGGCAGGCACCACGTGGTGCCTGCCACGTAGTGCATTGCAATGAGGGGGGGTGGCACCCCCCAACACCCTGGGGGCCTGCAAAGGGCCCCCAAGAGCAAGAACTGCATGCCTTTCCATGGCGGCCACGCCGCCATGTAAAGGCGATTCACCGCCTGCATCATAATATGGATGGCGGTGTCTTGCAGACACCACCACCATATTATGCCCTTTTTCCGCCCGGTCGACGAGTCGACCGGCGGAAAAGCGGCGGACAGTCTTTCCGTCCGCCACGGACACCCCAGCCATACTAATATGGCGGGGGGTCAATCAGGCAATGATGGCGGGCGGATCGCCCCCGCCGGGCCAGTGGTGGATACTGCCGTCCCGGCGAGGGCGATCCGCCGGCCATCCTAATGGGCCCCTTACTTTCCACCAAATTAATTACACAATTGCCATATCTAAATTTAAATTAATTAATTAGCATTAATTAACAAATAATTAATTATTTAAAAATAAATTACCTCCCACCCTATTCCCCTATAAATCCCACCACCCATTTCTAAAAACATGACACAATTTACATAATTAATTAATTAATAATAATTAACAAGCAAATTATAAATAATTAATATTAAATTAATTCCCACAGTTAACACTATGGGGCCGATTCCGATTCGGGCCGGAAATCTCTCCGACCGAGCCGGACCCGGAGAGATTTCCGACCGAATCCTACCCGTGCAGCCCGACCGAACGAGTATGATGCGTCCGTATGCTATCGGACTCGATTCGGTCGGACTCCCATTGAAGTCAATGGGAGCCGGTCGCATACAACGCGTACGCGGGCTCCCATTGACTCAATGGGTGCGAGGCAAACAGGGGCGCCCCCTACATCGGGTACGCGGCGAAGCGACTCGCGCCGTACATGCACAGGTAGGGGGGACCCATGGGTCCCCCCTGTGTGCGACTCGCGCGGCTACGCGTACAGGGGGGTCCGACACGGACCCCCAAAGTACGGCTCCGACTGCTCTTTCGAGCCGGACGGTGCGTGTCGGTCGGACTGCTCGCGGCGCGCATCGTACTTACCCGGCCGGGGAACGTCTCCATTGCGCGGTGCGAATCGTGTCCGAGCGAGTCGGTCGGTGCGGTCCGACCCGGGAACGAGTCGGTCGGAGCGGTTGGGACGCCTGAACGAGTCGGTCGGCGATTTCGCATCGTACTCGCTCGGCCGGATGCGCGTACGAATCGGTCGGGAAATAGGGCTCCGAATCGGATCCGGTTAAGCCGAATCTGATTCGGAGTCCTACCGGCCGAGATCGGAATCGGCCCCTAAAAAGTAAAATTAAATAAATATTATATAAAAAATATTAATAACTATATTAAAATTAAATTACTTCCCACCCTACTCCCCTATCAACCCACATCCCGCTCCTAAAAAATGACACAATTAACAATTAATTAATAATAATTAACAACCAATTAATAAATAATTAATAATGAATTAATCCCCACAATTAACACTATAAAATATTAAATAAATGAATATTAATTAATAAAACATTATAATAATTTAATTATAATTAAATTACTTCCCACCCTATTCCCCTATAAACCCACAACCCGCTCCTAAAAAAATTACACAATTAACATATTTACCAATTTATTAATTAATTAAAAATTAACAGCCAATTATTAATTAATTAATTAATAATAAATTAATTCCCACAATTAACATTATAAAATCCAAAGTAAATAAATACTAATAAATAAAAATGTATATTTAATTTATTATAATTAAATTACTTCCCACCCTATTTCCTTATAAACCCACAACCCGCTACGGAACTAAAACGCAAAATTAATATAAAATAAAATTAATAACTACTAAAAAATTAACACATATATTAAAAAACAAAAGCAATACTTAGGCAAAAAAATATACCACATACATTTACAATACATACTAAAATACATAACACTAATTAAAAAAACAATATTTTTAACAACTATGGGGTCTATTACGATGGCGGTCGGATGTCCACCGCCGGGCCGACGGTGGTGCCCGCCGGACCGGCGTTGGACATCCACCCGCGATCGCGAGCCAGAAATCCGACGGTCAAATTAGGATGGCGGTGGTGACCGCGGAGGTGGGGAATTCCGAACGCCGCTTTTTCGCCGGTTGCCATCCGCACTCCTGCCATGCGGACAGAGAAGGACCGGGATAATGGTGGCGGTGCAGAGCAGGCTCCGCCGGCAGGATTATGATGCCGGCGGTAGCCAGCCTTTCCTCAGCGGTCAGACCGCCATTGAAAGGCATGCGGGGATTGTCTTCCGGGGGCCCGTTGCAGGCACACAATGTTTTGGGGGGGTGTGGGTGCACTGGGGGGGTACCCATGGTCCCCCCCTACATTTCCCTGTACCAGGTGGCAGGCACTGTGCAGTGCCTGCCATGCAGTGCTGGGAAATGCAGGACATGCTCCTTTTGACATCGCGGCGGTGCTGCGTGCATCAGCAACCGCCGCAATGTTAAAGCCCGCGATCCGACCGCAGCAGTCAGATTTCATACAAGGAACATCGTAATACGACCGGCGGTTATGTCGCGGGCCTTGAAGGCGGTCTTTTCCCGTTACCATAGCGGTCGGGGAGGTTTCCCAACCGCCATCGTAATAGGCCCCTAAATTTTTGCAAACGATATTAATGACTTTGATATTTTAAAAAACGATATTTCTTACCTTAAACTCGATATTCTTGACCACGATATTCTTGCTGTCGATATTTCTGTGTCTCGATATTTCAAAGTCGATATTAGTGCAAGTCGACATTTCCAACTCGATATTCTGACTCTTTACCGTGCAAGAGTACCTGCATTGCAGGGATGGTGGTGTTTATGCAGGAAGGGATACCATCCTACACAAAAATATTCATTAATGGCTTGCTGCTCCTTCTATGTGTGCCGCAGAACACAGCATACATAGAAAGATCAAAAAATGAGGAGAAATAAAAAAAATTCTCCTCGTTGTGCCACTGTAACGCCTACTTTTGAAAGGAGTTAGTTTTTTACTCTGCCTCAGATTTAAAGATCCTTGTAAATCTGGGGTAGTGTCAAAAAGCACTAGGGGGCCGATTCCGATTCAGGCCGGAAAACGTACCGACCGACTCGGTACGGGAATATTGTCCGACCGACACGTACCGGCGCTGCCCGACCCGCGTAGTACGATGCAATGCATGTGAATCACGACCGACTCACACGGAACACAAGCCGAACGACCGAACCGCACGGAAAACAGCTATCCGGCCGGAAAACCACGCAAATCGAACCGACCGACACGCACCAGGAATGAACCCGACCGAAACATACCCGCGAACACCGACCTGCGCAGTACGATGCAATGCGTGTAAAACCAGACCGAGTCGCACGGAGCCCAAGCCGCACGAACGACACGCTTACAAAACCGAGCCGAAGCAACCCAATACTCCGCGACCGACACGTACGCCGCACATGAAACACAGCAGAAACACAGCTTGAAAGACTCGTAGAAGCTCGCACGAGCCAACTGCAGCATCCTACTCGGTCAGAAGAACGTCTCCTACATGCCCAAAAACTACAAAGGAAAAAATACAAAAAAATGGGCCAAACAAGCAATGACAAAGTCAATAAATACTGGGGGGAAAATACATGGAACAAAGACACACCCACAACTCCACCCATATAAAGCCCACAAATCCCTACCATGATCCTTTGCAAATTCCACTGACCTGCCAGCACAGAACATCATCAGCCAGCAACCACAGACACACTCACAACTCATCCATCACACAAGCCACACACCATTAGCACCTCACAAATAGCACCCTCACATACACCCAGCAAAACTTACACTCACCCACCCTCACTTGCACACTCACACACACATCAATCCCCACCACCACCCATCACCATGCCCCCAAAGAAGAATCCAAAGTTCCTAGACAGTGAATTGGAAGTGCTGGTAGATGAAATCCTCAGGGTAGAGCCACACTTGTTTGGTACATTGGTACAACAGACCCCCATGTCGCAGAAAACCAAGATGTGGGAGAGGATCGTCGACAGGGTGAACGCACAATCACCATGTTTGCGCACAAAGGAAGACATCCAGAACAGGTGGTATGATGTGAGCAGGAGGGTCAAGGAACTACTAAAGAAGGATTACGCCTTGAGTCACCGCACCGGCAGTGGCCCTCCTGCCAAACCAGTATACCTCAGGCCCTGGGAGGAGAAGGTGCGGGCCATCCTACCACCAGTGAGCGTATATGAACTATCAAACATCCCAGAGCCTGGTGAGTACACAACAAATATACACAATATTGTGTGACAATACACACACATCACTGTCAAGGGGATAGTCAAACCATGCACCCTTAGCAAATCCACACCAACCAAAAGATAATCATCCCAAGATGTGTATGTCAGTCAGATAAACACAATACATGCCATCTCATAGTGATATGTAACTGTGTCATGACATGTACAAACCTAACAACAAATACAGCTAGACAGTGGCACAAATCTAACCAACAAACACAGTCAGATATTTTGCCACCACTAGAACAGAAGGAATTCTGTGTATGCTGGTGAAGTCAGTGTAGCCAATAGCATGATGGGAGTTGTAGTCACAGATATTGCTCACCCTCACAATTCGCCCATCAACACCACTCTGAACCATGCTCACATCACAGGGAGAGGAAAACAACTGACAAGATGGCTGACACTCGGTACTGCTGTGGGGAGCACAAGGCCCTGCTGGGAACTGTGCACCAACCAACAGCAGGACACCACTGACTGACATCCTGAAAGCCAACTTGCACTCCCTGCAATGGAAGCACGTTCCATGGTGGGATATCTGGCTGGGTGGGAAGGAGGACTGACAGCTCTGACCATAGTCACCAGCAGCTTTTCTCACACACCCCCTCAACACAAAATCCACACAACTCACCTGGGAGAATAAATTGCCTCACACTCTAATTAAATATCCCACAAAGAACAACCATACTGGGTCATGCTGTGTGAAGCACAGGGACACATTTGGGACTTGTAGCCAAACAAACGCCAGGACAACACTGTCAGCCATCCTGTCAGCACAGGCGCACTACCCCACAGGGAAGCAGAGTCAAAAGGAAGGAAGTATGGGCATGCTAGGAAGGGGGGTGTAGGCAATAGCATGATGGGAGTGGTAGTCACAGATATTGCTCACCCTCACAATTGGCCCATCAACACCACTCTGAACCATGCTCACATCACAGGGAGTGGAAAACAAATGACAAGATGGCTGACACTGGGCACTGCTGTGGGGAGCACAAGGCCCTGCTGGGAACTGTGCACCAACAAACAACAGGACCACACTGCCAGCCATCTTGCAATTGCTGTCACACTCACATACAGTGAACTCCACTCAAAAGGAAGGAAGTATGGGCATGCTGGGAAGGGGGGTGTAGGCAATAGCATGATGGGAGTGGTAGTCACAGATATTGCTCACCCTCACAATTGGCCCATCAACACCACTCTGAATCATGCTCACATCACAGGGAGTGGAAAACAACTGACAAGATGGCTGACACTGGGTACTGCTGTGGGGAGCACAAGGCCCTGCTGGGAACTGTGCACCAACAAACAACAGGACCACACTGTCAGCCATCTTGCCATTGCTGTCACACTCACATACAGTGAAGTCCACTCAAAAGGAAGGAACTATGGGCATGCTTGGAAGGGGGGTGTAGGCAATAGCATGATGGGAGTGGTAGTCACAGATATTGCTCACCCTCACAATTGGCCCATCAACACCACTCTGAACCATGCTCACATCACAGGGAGTGGAAAACAAATGACAAGATGGCTGACACTGGGCACTGCTGTGGGGAGCACAAGGCCCTGCTGGGAACTGTGCACCAACAAACAACAGGACCACACTGTCAGCCATCTTGCAATTGCTGTCACACTCACATACAGTGAAGTCCACTCAAACGGAAGGAAGTATGGGCATGCTGGGAAGGGGGGTGTAGGCAATAGCATGATGGGAGTGGTAGTCACAGATATTGCTCACCCTTACAATTGGCCCATCAACACCACTCTGAACCATGCTCACATCACAGGGAATGGAAAACAACTGACAAGATGGCTGACACTGGGTACTGCTGTGGGGAGCACAAGGCCCTGCTGGGAACTGGGCACCAACCAACAGCAGGACACCACTGACTGACATCCTGAAAGACAACTTGCACTCCCTGCAATGGAAGCACGTTCCATGGTGGGATATCTGGCTGGGTGGGAAGGAGGACTGACAGCTCTGACCATAGTCACCGCAGCTTTTGTCACACACCCCCTCAACACAAACTCCACACAACTCACCTGGGAGAATAAATTGCCTCACACTCTAATTGATTATCCCACAAAGAACAACCACACTGGGTCATGCTGTGTGAAGCACAGGGACACTTTTGGGACTTGTAGCCAAACAACCGCCAGGACAACACTGTCAGCCATCCTGTCAGCACAGGCACACTACCCCACAGGGAAGCAGAGTCAAAAGGAAGGAAGAATGGGCATGCTGGGAAGGGGGGTGTAGGCAATAGCATGATGGGAGTGGTAGTCACAGCTCAACATCCCCCACCCGCATGGCCCAGCAAGCTCACACTGAAGCATGCTCACCTCACAGGGAGTGAAAAGCCACTTCAAAGATGTCTGACAATGGTGCTCTGTTGAGGGGAGCACAAGGCCCTGCTGGGAACTGGGCACCAACAAACAACAGGACACCACTGTCAGCCATCTTGCCATTGCTGTCACACTCACACACAGTGAAGTCCACTCAAAAGGAAGGAAGTATGGGCATGCTGGGAAGGGGGTGTAGGCAATAGCATGATGGGATTGGTAGTCACAGCTCGACATCCCCCACCCACATGGCCCAGCAAGCTCACACTGAAGAGCACAAGGCCCTGCTGGGATCTGGGCACCAACCAACAGCAGGACACCACTGACTGACATCCTGAGAGTCAACCTGCACCCACTGCAAGGGTGGCATGCTTCATGGTGGGATAACTGGGCTGGGGGGAGAAGGAGAGCCAGATGTCAACCAAATACCACCAATGCTGGCCCTGCACACACCTCAACATTCACATTGAAATGCTTCAGGTTGGCAGGACAATGTGCTACACCAATATCAACCTCTGACTCTGACAACTTAGGACAATGCAATGTACAGGCCCGCATCCAGAGGTACAGTCACAACTGTCAGGTGTTTGAACAATTGATGCCTGTAGAAACATTACATACATTGTGTGTCTCTTCCAAAAACAGGTGATGATGGGGACACAGCAGCAGATGAGGAGTCCCTGTCCCAGGCTCCGGGGGACACCGAGCTCACTGGTGTGGAACAGCCTCTGCCCTCCTCGTATGGCGAAGACCTACCTGGCCCCTCCGGTGTGAGTCATCATGCAGCACCAGCAGGACCAACATCTGCACCCCCTGCACCCACCCCTCCAACAACTGCCAACACACAGACCACCCCCGCCCACACGGACAGACCAAGGACCACCGATGACAACAGCACAGGGACCCAGGCCCACCGTGGAGCAATGGACGACAACCCCAGTACCAACACCCAAGGGGGCCTAGGGTCACCTGTGCGTGCCACCGCAGGTCCTGCACATGTGGCCAGGGGTGGTGGGAGGGGTGGTAGGCAGAGGTCGCTGTTTGCAGAGGGGTCTGGACTGCATGATGACCCACACCTGGTACGCATTGCTGATGCGTACCAGAATAGCACCGGAGAGGTCAGCCAGGTAGTGGGGATCCTCAAGGACATTCAACAGCAGCACGCTGCCCATCATGCCCGCTTGGACTCACACATGTCCTGTGTGGAGACACACATGTCCCGTGTGGAGACACACATGTCTGGCATGGAGTCCAAGTGGGACACATTGCAAGAACTGACAGCGGTGCATAGGGACATATTGACATGCCTCCGCCAGATTAGCACCAACATGGCCACACCTCCCTGTGTGCCCACAACATCTGGTGCTGAAACAACTGCAACTGCCACAGGGAGGGAGGATGACTCTGGCGGAGAGTCCTCTGCACCGCAGCAGCCTGCACGTGAGGGTCCCCCCCCAAAGAAGAGGGGTCGTCCGAGGAAGGAAAACTGAGAGGCCGATGGCCATGCACATCCCCCAGGAACCCAACACCTGTTCCGGAAATTTTCCTTTGTGTGCAAACTGTTCACCCTGTCGAATGCAACCCAACTCCCCCACATGACATGGGGAGTTTAAGTTGGACCAATGTATCACATGACTGTGGACTCTACTCAGGACATTTCTGCTACCAACACTTCCAACTCATCTGGGAACTTTGGATTCCAATCCCAATGTACAGCACCCACCATCCTGTGCACTATCCTCACACATGTATGTAAATAAACTCACTAATACACCATACTTGCCTCTGTTGTGATTCCAACGTTGTTTTTGTCATGGAGATGATGATCTGCTAAATGACACTGTGCATGCTAACTGCTACAGCAAGTTCAACACCGTCATGTGAGTCATGGCGACATGACACATATGAGGGAGACACACCACTAGGGCTACACAACACATACACACCAGGGCCATCTGACTCATCGCCTACACTGATGTTGCCAGGAAATACAGTGGAATGCACAGATACCACACCTATTCAGAGTCTGTGCTAACTAGCCCACAGGTGCAGTAAGCAAATGTCAGTCAGATGTGTGACCACAGACAACGCACATCCCAAATTGAAGCACAGGTTTATTACACATTTGCAACATGTTGTTTCCACTACAGATGCAAGGTAATCCCACGTGGCAGTGGCCACACAGTCACCAGGTGTATAAGAAATAAAGTCCAGGGGTGTGTGGCACATCACCTGCAGGGAAACGACTGCTTCCACCCTGGAAGTTGAATCATGGTGTCGGGGGATCACAGTTGACCAAACAACTCTGAAAGTACCCTGTGAAGGACAGACATGACACACAGTCAAAAGCACTGAAGAACAGGACAGAACTGCAATACTCATGCCCAATACATGTCACAAGATACCTACACAAAACCAAGTTAGCATGTCAACACTGTTGGGGAGTACAGACTACCTGTAAGGACACATCGCTGCACGCATACAGTCAAGTAGCACATGGCCACACTCAAACAGCAACAGAGCACCACCAACACATATCATGCAAACTCAAATCATTGACATACCAACTCTGTATACTCACATTCAGCTGAAGAAGTTGGTGATGAGCTCTGTGCGGACATCCCCCTCATCATCATCATCATCACTGGCATCGTGGCCTAGGCCAGGATCCTCCACAGGTGGCGGATGTTGGTCATCGTCATCAAGGATGAGAGGCAACTCCTTCCGCACTGCCAGGTTGTGTAGCATGCAGCAGACGATGACAATCTTGCACACCTTTGCAGGGGCATATGGGAGGGCCCCCCCTGTCTTGTCCAGGCAGCGAAAGCGGCTCTTCAGTAGCCCAAATGTCCGCTCGATCACTCTCCTGGTCCGACCATGTGCCTCATTGTAGCGCATCTGGGCTGGTGTCACAGGGTTCCTGAGGGGTGTCAGCAACCACGGCATGTTGGGGTATCCGGAGTCACCTAAATACAGACAATTGCACATTAGCTGGCTTGGAATAGAGCGTGGAATACAACATCGCAGAACACACACAATGGTACAAAGTCAGTACACACCGACAAGCCAGGCACGCTGGTTCTGCATCTGTGACATCATCCTCGGGATGCGACTACTCCTCATCACGTAGGCATCGTGTGCAGAACCGGGGAAACGTGCACACACATGTGAAATGCACATATCTGCAAGACATACCACCAGGGCATTGATAGAATGGTAATGTTTCCTGTTCCTGTATGCCTGCTCATGCGCCTGTGGTGGTACCAAAGCCACATGTGTCCCATCAATGGAGCTGATGACATGTGGCATCCTCCCCAGGGCATAGAAGTCACTCTTGACGTCAGTGAGTTGTTGACGTTTAGGGAAATAGATGTACTGGTTCAAGTATCTCAACATAGCCTCCAAAACATCGCGTAGCACACGGATGAACATGGTCTGTGACATCCCACCAGCAGACGCCACAGTGTGTTGAAAGGTACCGGTGGCAAAGAAGTGTAGGGCTGCCATCACCTTCACCTTGGGGGTCAGCGCTGCAGGGTATGGCCGGCCAGGTTGCAAATGTGGGGCCAACTGCCCCGCCAATACCTCAATAAGCGGCCTGTTGAAGCGGTACCGTCGGATGCAGTCACGTTCAACCATGGTTGCAAGGTCAGGGAATGGTCTATGGACAGCTGGTGCCCTGCAGTGCATAGGTGAACAAAGAAAGATTGTCAGTCACCCCACATATGTGGCATTGACCATACTCAATATCACATGATACATCATTACGAGACACAAGTACTTGATGTGTGTGCCGTACTGTATGGACATATATGGCACCTACATGGCCAACATCTAACATCTCAGTTCAACCTGTGTTGACAACAAGTTCCAGGTTGTGCTATGGGAAATCATTCGGCTGTGTCACAGTACCCATGTACTGCTGTCACGTTCCAAACACACACCACAGTGACAAGTGAGGACAGATGTGCCCCAGGCATCACAGCTCTTTGACAGGTAGATTCCCAGGGACCCTGTATTGCCACATGGACACTGGCATGACATGGCGTATCATGTACACGCCAGCAAAACAACCATGACTCCCACAGGTAGTAGCCCCTGTTGCCTCTGCAGGACAGACATGGACGTCTGTGACACACACACGCACAACATCAAAGTCGATGCACAAACAACGTGGATGTGGAGTCTGTCTCCCATTGTGCACATTGAATCAGAGACATCTGAAACACAACATGCACACAGACTGTGGAGGGCCATCACTATTGTGGCAATGGGTCACCCTGTGACGTACATACCTTCCCACATGGGACTCAGGGTGTATGTGACATGACATACACATACACAACCTGGAAAAGTGGCCATGCCACATGCCCTGAACTGAACAGTTGCACATCACAGTGGTCATGTGCACAACACAAAAAGGATTCTGTCACCATGAACACGTGCACAGCCTGGGAGTGGCTGCCCCCAAGTGCCACCAAAAAAACCACATGTTGACCCCCATACACACACAGGTAATGCAGCCTTACATGCCTTAGGATACAGTGTGGACAGGCTGTGGTGTTGTAGGTGTGCCCCTGAGTCCCTGGCAAGTAATTGTGGCTGGCATACGTTCACCAGTGACAACCATGGTGACATATGCGAGTGATTTATACAGGGACGCGTTGCACAGCAATGGACCGATCGGTGCGCACGCATTGGCCATTGCATATGATGTGTATCGAAATACGCGTTGTACAGCAATGGACCGATCGGTGCGCACGCATTGGCCATTGCATATGATGTGGACAGAAATACGCGTTGTACAGCAATGGACCGATCGGTGCGCACGCATTGGCCATTACATATGATGTGGACAGAAATACGCGTTGTACAGCAATGGACCGATCGGTGCGCACGCATTGGCCATTGCATATGATGTGTATCGAAATACGCGTTGTACAGCAATGGACCGATCGGTGCGCACGCATTGGCCATTGCATATGATGTGTATCGAAATACGCGTTGTACAGCAATGGACCAATCCGTGCGCACGCATTGGCCATTGCATATGATGTGGACAGAAATACGCGTTGTACAGCAATGGACCGATCGGTGCGCACGCATTGGCCATTGCATATGATGTGTATCGAAAAACGCGTTGTACAGCAATGGACCGATCGGTGTGCACGCATTGGCCATTGCATATGATGTGGACAGAAATACGCGTTGTACAGCAATGGACCGATCGGTGCGCACGCATTGGCCATTGCATATGATGTGTATCGAAATACGCGTTGTACAGCAATGGACCGATCGGTGCGCACGCATTGGCCATTGCATATGATGTGTATCGAAATACGCGTTGTACAGCAATGGACCGATCGGTGTGCACGCATTGGCCATTGCATTTGATGTGGACGGATGCGTGTTGTTTTTTGAAAAACGCGTTGTACAGCAATGGACCGATCGGTGCGCACGCATTGGCTATGGCCTGGCATGGCAACGGACTCTTTTTCGAAGATTTAACGAGTCTGATGCAGTGAATTCAGTTGGCCACCCACAACAATGTTGCAAATTCATGGGTGTCATGAAGTTGAACTTTTGAAGGATGCTGTGGGCGTGTATAAGTGGTGCAATTCCATGGATTTGCCAGATTCAGAAGATGCAAACGACTTGGACCTATCACTTTGGACACATGGGACAGTATCTGCCTCTGCAGCACTCATATAATGCTGGCTGTTCCCCTGAGAGCTCACTTACCTGCACTACATGCTCCAGGACGACATCTACCACCACCACTGCTGCTGTCTCTGCATCCTCTGGCTACTGCAATGGCACGTACTGTGGAGAGAGCCCCAGCCTTCAGCACTGAGGAGAACCAGGCCCTGCTGGACAGCCTCCTTCCACAGTACAGCAAGCTGTATGGGAAAGCAGGGGAGCAGGTGAGTGTGCTGTCCACTGCCTTACTAATTGTGCATGTTGTCTGACTAGCAAGACTTACAGTGTGCACACCACTGGCTAGCATGCTCACTGAGTAGTTATCAGCCCCCAAAGTGTGTAGTTACATGCACTGAACAGGTATAGTGCAGTAACAGTGCATTCCAACAAGGTTTGACTTCCCAGGCAATGATACCATGTGGTAACTGCTGGCAAACTGTCCATAGCCATAGTTGCACTGCCTGTGTACATCATATGCCCCTGTGATTGAGACATGTATATCCAACTGTGTGATGCACGGAAATGTTGCATGTGTAGTAATGGCCTTTTCACTTTGTCATCCTCACAGGTTGATGCCCACCAGAAGCAGGAAATCTGGCTGACCATCGTCCGGGCAGTGAGATCAGTGGGGGTCTACAAGTGCCGGATCCGCAACTGCCAGAAGAGGTGGCAGGACCTTCGGGGCTGGACCCGGAGGATCGCACGGGTCCAGCTGAAGCTGTCGCCTCCTCGCAGGAGGGGCGGACACTGGACCCTGACCCCCCACATGCTCAGGATTCTGGCGGTGGTCTTCCCGGACCTGGATGGGCAGCTGAAGGCCAGACAGCAGCAAGGAGGGGGTGAGTCCATGACTGCACTGTGAACTTTGTCTGACATGCTATGTGCCCTCCTCTGGCCTGGTTAAACTTCCACAGTACTTCAGTCTTATGGTCCAGGACCCATGTCCCTCAATTGTGACATGCCCACTTCTCATCTGATGCCCAGGTGTGGCCCTTGCAGTCAGGAAATTGTGTCACTTGGGTACTGTGTCCTTGCATTTTGCTTAGCTCAAGGTGGGGGACAGCATTTGTTCCCGTAACTTTGTGGTGGGCTTCATGGGTGGGTCAATTGCTTACACAATGCCTGAGTTCTGACATGTAATCTGCGTGTAACTTTGATATGTGGTCCAATTGCTGATCTGACTCACCACATGTGCCTGGGGTATTTGGCACACACCCATGCTGCGGGTGGGAACAATGTTTGGGCCTCAGGAGTATGTATATCAAGTGTGTCACACATGCTTAGCCACCTGCCTACTGTCCAGGGCTCATCCCTCTTTCACGTGGAGCAGGACAGTCATGCCTACTCCAGGGCATACAATACACTCTGTACTCCCACTCCCGTGTATCAACTGACACGTTGTGCTCAGTGAAATGTTCCCTCAGGTGTCTGCCTCTGTGTCATTGTGCTGTGGCTTCGTTGTCAGGTCTACTGGGGTGTTTATCGGTTAGGGCTCAGCATGCCATCTGAGATGTGACCATAGGAGACGATACTTGTGTGACATATAGGTGTTTGATCACTTGACTGTGCAGACTGGTGTATGCGACTGTGAAGTTCAGGCAGCTGTTTTTCATTCACTGCAGACTGTGAGGTGCTCAGGTTCAGAGAGTTGTGTTTCATGTCTCCCATATGTCCAATTGGTATGACGTGGACAAATAAGAGTTCAGATGATGTGGTTTGTGGGGGATGGACATGTGCACTTGTCAGCTACAGAACTTGCATTCCCCATGACCTAGGATTGTGACACAGTGCAGACTGTTGTTGGCTGGCTGCCCTGCCCATGTGACTGGAGACAGTGATGTATGACTTTGCAGGCATGCCTGTGCCATGGCATTAAACTTCCTAAGAGTGATCCTGCAGGGGAGTGACATGTGCTACATGCACCCCATTGTGGCATTGACTATCAGGACATGGGTGCATCATGGTGTCTGGTGCTGGTATGCATCACATGCATTTCAAATTAGACTCTGGCCATCCCTTTATCCGGACACCTGTACTGACTCAGTGGCAAGAGATGTGATGTGTGCATGTTCACATACTTCACCGTGTTCTCTGCAATGTCCAACAACTGTGTAGGTGGTGCATGTGTCCACACTGGGGTATTACCATCCGACAGGCACCAGACAGATGGGTGCAAGGCCAGGAGGGATGTGAGTGCCATGGTTGACCATCAGACTGACAATTGGCTTCTCCTAATCTGTGTGAGCACTTTTGGCAATCTTCAACTAAGGATGCTAGGGCTTGCTCTGTAATGTGCTGTACTTACTGTGGTGTGTGCGGTCAGTGCAGGTGACTGATGTTTGTCTGTTTCCCTAATTGTTTGCAGATACATCCACGGCCACAGGAGGGGACAGCTCCACGGACCAGGAGGAGCTGCAGAGCCAGACTGGGTCAGCAGCCGATGAGTGGTCTGAGGGACCCAGTGGCACGGAGGGCGAGGGGAGCCACACCGAGGAGTCCTCAGCACCATCCACCTCAGCTGAGGACCACAGCAGCTCGGAGGATGACTCCCTTGTGGAGGCAGGTGTCAGCAGCCACCACACCCCAGCTAGTATTGCTGTCCCCGCCACCACCACCGCCCTCCCATTGGCTCCCATTCCAGAGGTCCGTGGAGGCTCCCGTGTTCGGGAGCGTGTCTCCTTCGTGCCAGGCACCGCACCCCCTGCCCCAGTGTCCCCTGCTGCCCTGAGTGACGAGTCTGTGTACTTACTTCGCCAGCTCCATGTAGGGCAGACAGCAATGCTGAGTGTCCTCCATGCACACACCACTCTGTTGACACAGCTGGTGTCGTTCATGGAGGGCATCTCATCGGGCATGTCTGCCCTACAGAGGAGCAATAAGTCCATGGACTCCTCCCTGACGGCAGCAGTGTCCCTCCTCCAACAGTCCCTCACCCCTCCTACCTCTGCCCCATCCACACTTCCTGGCACCCTACCTGTCCCAAGCACATGCACACCTGCACATTCACCCAAACACACAGACACGAGCAGCACAGAAACACCCAAAACAAAGACAAAACGTGCACGCAAGCATCCTCAGGGGACTGATACCACACCCACAGGGGATGGGGAACAGACACACACACAGGCATCCACACTCACTCCGCAGTCCTCCGATACCTCTCCCTCCAAGGCCCCTTCCCTTGCCTCACCTGCAACCCCACCTACAAAGCAGCTCTTCCTCTGTGACCTCGGCCTCTTCCCCTCCAATCCAGCTGATCCAGCATACAGGGGGAAGAGGAAGTCCACCCACACAGAGGGGAGTGCCCCTCACCCCCGGACACCCTCCCACAGGCACAGACAAACTGAGGCCCCCACCCGCAAGTCCCCCCGGACCCGGAAGAGTAAGACCCCGCCACCGCCCTGCAGGTCAACCACACAGTCTCCTTCCTCCATCCCACAGGCCCCCACTACACAGGTTCCCCCACCCACAGATACACCATCCCCAAAATGATCCGGCCTTCTCCCCCTACCACTTGCTCTTCCAGCACCACACCCCCCGCTGCGCATGTTTGTGCCACTGGTGTGGAGGCCGTGTCCTCCCCCTCTGTCCTGCCCACCTTACCTGAACCCCATTCTACTCCCCTGGAGATAGGCACTGCAGTGGAGTCCACTACCACCCCGTCTGACTTGGGCACTGCAGTGGGGAACCTGTCCACTCCATCTGCCCAGCCCACTGCAGTCGTGCCGGCACCCACACCATCTGACTCATGCCCCCCCGTTGTGCCGGCACACACCATGTCAGACACCTCCACTGCAGTTGTCAGTGACTCTCCAGCACCCACCACCCCTTCCCTGCCTCCTTCTGGTGAGCCCTGATCCTGTCCCTGCGGTGCCTGGCCTTCCACCGCGTATGCCCCTCCGAGGGGAATGTCCCTGGTCCGTAGCAGTGCAGGCAAGCAAAGGGTGACATCTGCCACTGTCACCCTGTTCGGACTTTCCTAATGGACTGGCCATTGGCCTTTGTGTTTTTTCTGGACTTTCAATTTCAAACCCCCATATGCTGAATAAAGCTACTTTCTGTTCTCTAGTGGTTTTGCTTCAGATGTACATGATGTTGATGATGCTAACCATGCCCTTGCTGCAGTGATGGTGATTTTTGATCTCAGGAAAATGAAGTGTTACTGTGCAGGACCCCATGTGGTCCAGGGGGAATGTGTCCTATCCTGATGTGTATCCATGTCATCCTTTGCAGCAATATGAGGGTGTCATGTTTTCAAGATTTGGCAATGGGATTTCCTACTTTTATTTGCAATATCACATCTGTGGCTTACACCCCTGCACATCTGTTGTGCTTGCCATTGTTCAATTTGTCTATTTCCCTGACCGTGTGACCATCCCCACTGGACATGCAAGTTTGGGCATCAATGGGGAAGGACTCATCTGTGTTATCAGTGCAACTTGCTATACATGTGTGTTGGATCTGTGCAGATGATTTCGGTGACACTCCCATGACCAGGCTGATGTGACGGGAGCCTTCCTTTTGTGCTAATTGTTGACTGAGTGACCAAGTGTTCTGCTGACATGATGGAGCCCTGCAGAGACAACGTATGGCGCAGCTTTCCTTACACAGGAGTGGAGTCCCCTCATGGCAGTGTGTAATTTTGTGACATTGCCTGAGCCCAAGGTGTGTGTTGTGTGAGCATGTCTGTGTGTGTTCACTTCCATTTTGCTACGCAGGCTGGGGTCCCTAGTGATGTTCCTGTTTGTGATGCTTGCTGAGTTTACCTATGTTTACCCCAAATCTTCGCCCTGGGTTCTCTGGGATGTGGGTGCATGGCACATTACTGACCATCAGGGTGTCATCAATAGGTGTGTTTGCTGTCAGGGCTGAGTTTGTGGGCAAACGCAGATGAGACACAGTCAGGATTCAACTTGGCACTTGTTGGTTACACCAGTCATGTAATTTACAGTTTGTGTTAGCTTTCAGTGATTGTGACACGTTGTGTGTGTGACTGCTGCCACTCCTCAGGGTCAGAGCTGCAATGTTGGAAGTTGTCTATGTGTGTTCGTTGTGGGTGACCTTGGCTTCTTCATTGGTGAGTGACTGTGGCCGGGATCCCATTGCTTGGGGTGGAATTGACGTCATGCCCATATACGGCGTACTGTGCAGTGTGTCAGACATTCACGAGTCTTGTTGACTGGCCATGTGTGATGGGTTTCTGCACCTTAGTTCCCACCACCACCCCTGGGATTGTCATGGGTGCATGTGCAATGTCACCAGTCCATGTGCGCTACACTGCTGCACATTGGTGGAGATCAAGGTGTGTGGTGTTGAGTGTGTGAAAATGTGAGTTGTTGCACGGCTAGACCCCTACCTCCATATTGGCCTTGGATGACAGGCTGTGCTGATTGATTTGTGCTTGTGTAGGTGTGATGGTAGTTTGTTGCTCAGGACACATGACTGTGGTTCACAGTGTGAACGACATCTAGCTTTGTCATCACAGTGGGATTACCATGCAGGCCAGTGTCACCACAATGTGGGGTCCCTGGGGGTAGTGCTGTGGTGGGTCTGTCTCTTGCTGTGTTAGTTGCTGTTCCTACAAGCTTGTGTGACATGTGTAATTTGTGCTCCCTCTCATCTAACAATGCCTGATTGCCCACATAGGGGAATCCGATCCATGAGTTACTTTTGTGTGGCACTGTATACACATCTGTGTAATTGGGATTCATGCCTCCTCATGTGTTGTGTGGTTGCCTGGGGACACTGGCACACACCCCCATCACCTGTTGTGTTTGATATGCAGTGTGAGGCTGCCTCTTTGTGTTTCTGCATCTGCACCACTGCATTGGCATATCTTTAGTGTGCCATTGGCTGTATGTTGTTTGGTGGGTTTCCCCTGCTGTCCCTGGGACTCCTAGGTCATCAGTCAGCACAATGATCATGGTTTGTATGTCCCATTGCTGCCATGGTATGGTATTTGTTCACCTCACATCTACAGTCTCCACAGGATATCTACATTTGTGTGTCCATTGGTGCAGATATGTGGGTCTGCATTATGATGGTCACTTCTGTCATTGTGTAATTGATGTATGTTGACAATGTCAGCCACCATGGGTGATGTTTGTCTGCACATGGCCAAAGGTATGTCTTATTTGCACTGCACTGTTTGCCTCACCCAATCTATGCTGCTATGGGACACAAGCACTACTTTGCCAATGATGTGTTTGTTGTTCTGTGACCAGGAATCATCCATGCTGTTTGGCATTTGCAGCTTTTTCCATGACAACACTTACATTTTGGTCACTGTGATGATGGGGTTTTGGACCCCATTGCCACAATGTTCAAAATGTGCTTCAGCTATGGACCCCACACTTACCTTTTGGTCACTGTGATGATGGGGGTTTGGACCCCATTGCCACAATGTTCAAAATGTGCTTCAGCTATGGACCCCACACTTACCTTTTGGTCACTGTGATGATGGGGGTTTGGACCCCATTGCCACAATGTTCAAAATGTGCTTCAGCTATGGACCCCACACTTACCTTTTGGTCACTGTGATGATGGGGGTTTGGACCCCATTGCCACAATGTTCAAAATGTGCTTCAGCTATGGACCCCACACTTACCTTTTGGTCACTGTGATGATGGGGGTTAGACCCCATTGCCACAGTGGTCAAGGTCTGCTTGCATTGTGGATGCCACACACATTTATGTGTGACATATGTGATAGGGGGTCACTTTGTATGCTCAATGTCATGTTCAGTGTTGTAGGCATTTGACACAGACTACGCACGCTTGTCATGATGTTGGGGGGATGTCTTTTTCTGACATTCCTTATGTTGGAGTATGCTGGTTGTGTCATGCATTACCCGTCCTATGAGTAGGGGTGGTGGTAGTGGTAGGCATCCAGCCCCCCATGGGTAGGGGGGTGTTGGTGGTAGGCATCCAGCCCCCCCTGAGTAGGGGTGGTGGTAGTGGTAGGCATCCAGGCCCCTATGGGTGGGGATGGTGGTAGTGGTAGGCATCCAGCCCCCCATGGGTAGGGGGGTGTTGGTGGTAGGCATCCAGCCCCCCCTGAGTAGGGTTGGTGGTAGTGGTAGGCATCCAGGCCACTATGGGTGGGGATGGTGGTAGTGGTAGGCATCCAGCCCCCCATGGGTAGGGGGGTGTTGGTGGTAGGCATCCAGCCCCCCTGAGTAGGGGTGGTGGTAGTGGTAGGCATCCAGCCCCCCTGAGTAGGGGTGGTGGTAGTGGAAGGCATCCAGCCCCCCTGAGTAGGGGTGGTGTTAGTGGTAGGCATCCAGGCCCCTATGGGTGTGTATGGCATTGGTGATAGCCATCCCGCCCCTATGGTTCTGCTGTTGCTAGTGTACGTCATTTCTGCATCCCTATGTGTGTGTGACATATGTCGGGTACGTGTCGTTTGTTTGTGTTGTGGGTGTTTGACTTACCGTCTGCGCCGTACGCGTCCGTGCCGGTTCCGGTAATAGATGTAGAGTATTGGTAGGACCTGCGCGATGGGATTCATGGTTGGTTCGTCTCGTTCGTGTTTCTCGTGGCTTCGACTCGTACTCGTCGCTGGCTTGTTCGTCTCGTAGCCGTGGATCGTCTTGTGGCGCGAATCGGAGCTTATGTGCGGCTCTCCCGGATGCTCTGACGTGCCGTACGTAGCGACGGGTTTGGCGCGTACGGAAGGCGCATCGTACTAGTCCGGCCGGAAGGTGCTGTATATTTGCTTCCGTGCGACTCGATTAGGCGTTTACGGATCCGGCTCGTGCGGGGTACAGGAGCTGGAATGGGTACGTACGGCTCGCTCGGTATTTGAACAGTTATGCGCATCGTACTTGCTCGTTCGGATGGGTGTTCGAATCGGTTGGGAAACACGCGTTCGGCTTGGTTTTTTTCCGGACGAATAGTGTTAGGTGCGCTTCCGGCCCAGATCGGAATCGACCCCTTGGTGTTGGGTGGGAACACCCACAGCAACATCCATTGCACGGCCCTTTGCTGCAGAAAACTGCAGCAAGGAGGACCATATTTACAAGGTGGCATTAAGCCACGTAAAGTGGCTTAGCGCTGCCTTGTAAATATAGAGCAAGGTATTTCGCCACCGGAGCGTTAGAAAAAGTGAGGCTCTGGAGGCACAATGCCCTAGTAAATATGCCCCTAAATGTGGTAAAATGTGCAATGTAATGAAATGAAATGAAAATAATATTTATAAAGCGCATAGCTACCCGCGGGCATCCCAGCGCTGAGGGCAAGTCGAAACAGCTGTGACACGATCAATTGGGGAAAAGCCAGGTTTTAAGCATATTACGGAATGACATGTAGTTGGGTTCCTTTCGGAGCTGCAGAGGAAGTGAATTCCACAGTTTAGCGGCGTTGTAAGAGAAAAGACGTCCGCCGCTACGGGCCTTCTTAATTCTGGGCACAGACGCCAAGTGAAGATTATTTGAGCGAAGGTCCCTAGTGGCTAAATAGGGCTGGATCAAGGAGGAGATGATAGGAGGTCCATTCCCTCCTATCAGCCTGTGAGTAATACACAGAGCTTTGAAATGGACTCTTTCCAAAACTGGAAGCCAATGGAGAGCCTTTAGGGCAGGCCTTGCAGTTTGGCGACTATGAATTCCCATAAGAATCCTGGCGGCACAATTCTGCACAGTTTGAAGTTTGGCCAGCACCAGGCTAGGGGCAGCAAGGTACAGTGCATTTCCGTAGTCCAGACGAGATAGAATAAGCGTTTGGACTACAAGCTTTCTGACCTGAAGGGGTAGCAAAGGAAGCACTTTGCGCAGCATTCTTAGAATGCCAAAACAAGAGGCAACAACCTTTCTGGCTTGGATTTTAAAACCGAGCTCAGAGTCAAGCCAGACACCAAGGCTCTTTATCTCTGATTTAGGGGCCGGCATGGGGCCCATACAAATAGGCCAAGAAGAGGCTATTTCAGAGAGGGAGGGTTTGCCAAGGAGCATAAGCTCACTCTTGTCTCCATTAAGTTTAAGATGGGAATGTTTCATCCATCTCATCACTTCCTCAAGACATGGGCCAAGACAAGTAGATGCTTTATTGGTGTGGTTCAAAGCGACGACCAATTGAGTGTCGTCGGCATAAGTGACAATTTGCACCCCAAATGGAAGAACTATGTCAGCAAGAGGAGCCATGTAAACATTAAAAGAGTGGGGCTCAAGGACGACCCCTGAGGAACCCCACAATGAAGAGGTCGAGGAGTGGATGTGGCCTCACCATCGACTACTTGGAAGTATCTGTTGTCCAGAAAGGAACGCAGCCAGTCCAAAGCAGTTCCAGTGATACCCAAATCCTGAAGCCGTTGGATTAAAATACGGTGATTAACCGTATCAAAGGCCGCGCTAAGATCTAAAAGAAGCACGGCCAGGGAACCTCCTGCATCGAGGATCCTTCTGGAATCCTCGGCGACTGCTAGTAAAGCAGTTTCTGTCCCATGTCCTGGGCGAAACCCAGTTTGGGACGCATGGAGAAGGTTCTCCCTTTCTAGGTATCTGGAAAGTGATCGATTTACATACTTTTCTGCGATTTTGCTCACCCCAGGAAGGAGCGAGATGGGACGATAGTTACCAAGACAGTCGGGATCCAAGTTAGGTTTTTTCAATAAAGCCTTTACCAAGGCTTTTTTCCAAAGGAGAGGGACCACCCCTGAGGAAAGCGAGGCGTTGATCAGTTCCATAATAGTGGGGCCTACTAAAACAGATACAGATTTCAGGATGTCAAGAGGGGCCGGATCACTAGGTGATCCACTCTTAACCGATGCGAACATGATTTTAAAAGTTTCGATGTCCAATGGAGGAAACATTTCAAGAGAGTGTTCTTGTTGGACTTGGCCCTTTTTGGCAGGGTCATCCCTGAACTTTTTGCCTTCCTCCTATATTTTCTCTGACCTGTTTTTGTTGGTTTTATGACTCTGGGCACTTTACCACTGCTGATCAGTGCTAAAGTGCATATGCTCTCCCCATGATAAATTGTGTTATGGATTAGTGACTCCATGATTGGATGATTGGTTTACTTGTCAGTCCCTAGTACAGTGCACTGCGTGTGCCCAGGGCTTGTAAATCCAATGCTGCTGGTGGGCTTGCAGCACTGGTTGTGCCACCCACAGAAGCGGCTTGTAAAATGTGTCTCAGGCCTGCCATTGCAGAGCCTGTGTGCAGTCTGTGACTGCCATGTCGACTTGGCAAGTGCACCCACTTGCCAGTCCCTAAACCTTCCCTTATCTTCATATCAGACACCCCTAAGGTAGGCCCAAGGGCCGGGTGCATTGTAAGTATAAGGTAGGACATGCCCTGGTGTGTGTGGCATGTCCTAATAGTGAATTACAGCCATTTTCGTTTTTCACTATTGTAAGGCTACCTGTTCTCCATAGGCCAGAATGGGCAGTTTGATTATTACACCTTATAATCCTAACTGACCCAGAGAACATGGTAGAAAAACGAATTTAGTATGCCTGAACTCAGAATGATAAAATACATCTTTTAGTGAAGTTGGTTTTAACATTCTGTGTTTGAAAATACCACTTTTAGAAAGTGGGTATTTTCTTGCCTAAACTTCCAAGCCTGCCTCTGCTAGGTTGTGTATTCCTTGTCTAGAGATTGAGTGACAGGGGCTGGGGGTGGCTACAGGAGACAGGGTGAGTCAGCACAGGGCTGAATAGGAAGGTCTGCATCCAGAGTGGAGGGAGGAGTTGCACCTGGGTCTGAATAGGGCTGTGCCTGCCTTCCACAATGCTGGCTCCACCTCCTGCCGGGCGTCTGATGGCTCTGCCCCTCACTCACAAAGGAAAGAAGGAGTCAGAAAAACAAAGTGCTCCAGGACTGACCAGAACTGGTTTTGGACTAGGCAGAGGCCTCTCTGCCTTCAGAGAACAAAGGGAAAAGGTGTATAAAAAGGGGACCCAGACCCCTAGGAAATTAGATCACTTCTGGGAAATCAAGAAACCTGTTGCCAAGGAGAAGAACCGGAGAAGCTGAAGGAGGAGTACTGCCCCTGTGCTGTTTTGCTGATTGGGGTTGGCCTGCAGTGGTTGCTTTCTGCCAAGGACAGGAGAAAAGACTTTGCTGTGCTTTGTCATCTTGAAGAAGGGAATCTCCAAGGGCTTGAACTGAGCTTGCCTCCTGCCTGAAGTCACAGGGACACAAAGACTTCACCCCTTCTGTTTGCCTGCATCTGGAACTGCTGTTTTAGCTGCTAACAGAGGGAAATTGCAACACCGACGCCGGCGAGCGACGCCGTAACCTGCACCGAAGCCGTGGGCACCGCTCGTGAAGAGCACGACGCACCGCCCCGACTTGCACCGTAGGCCCGACGCCTGCCGACGCCGTGCGACATCGACTCCGAAGCCGTCATCGAGGCCGCTGCCTGCACCGGAGCCGAGGACACCGCTCGTGACGCTCACGACGCACCGTCCCGACTCGCACCGCAGCCCCGACTTCACCGACGCCAGGGCTTCATCATCGCGGAGCCGATCCTCGACGTGGGTGACCCCCGAATCCATCGACGCCGCACCATCGTAAGGAACCGACGCCTCGCCGCCATCCGTGACGTCACCTCCCCGACACAGTAAGGAACCGACGCCTCACCTCCCCTGCGCTGCAGTAAGGAACCGAGACATCACCTCCCCTGGGGTCGTAAGGAACCGACGCCGCCGGCGCCAACGAAGCATCACCTCCCCGACGCCGTGCACCGTCTTTGTTTTCATCGAATTCCAGGTACTGTTCTTTGTGGGTCTGCTCGACTCCGGGCCCGACGCCGCGCACCTCGCGGTCGGCGCCGTACTTTGGGATTTCCACCGGTCACGACGTCGTGATAACTCCAAGTGGAGTTATTTGTTGCTACAAGCTTTATTTGATTGACTATCCTATTTTTGAAGATAACGTGAACTGTCTCTATCATTTAAAGCCTATTTTTGAGTACTGTATTGTGGATTTTTGCTATTGGGTCTTGTGATAAGTCTATATAAAGATTACTTATTTTTACATAAACAACCTGTGTGGTGTCCATCTGTAGTGTTTTCACTGTATTACTGTATGTGGTTCACAAATGCTTTACACACTGCCTCTGAGATAAGCCTGTCTGCTCGTGCCAAGCTACCAGGGGGTGAGCAGGGGTTATTTTAGGAGTGTATCCCCCTTATCCTGACTAGAAGCAAGGGTCCCTATTTGGACAAAGGTGCAAGCCATTGCCAACTAGAGACCCCCAGTTCTAACATTGGTGGTCAGCGGTGAGGATTTGGACTTGCATTTGTGATTCATATACAGTGATTGGTGTACACTACTAGTGAGTGCAGACCAATACGCGACCACATACATTTTGATAGGACTTTTTTCCTTGGAACCTTTATTTTTGTTGAGAACTGCCAATTTTCACCATGAGCAAAAAAGGATCCATTGCACCTGCAGATATTGAATTTGAAGAAGATAGGGTTGATACCTACACTGTGCCAGAACTCAAAGCTGTTTGCAAAAAGTTTAGAATCTCTATGAGAGGCCTCACCAGGAAGGAGGAGTTTCACAAGGCGCTAAGGGCCTGGTTGGAAGCACGGAATGCCAGTGGGCAGTCCGAGGAGCCTGTGGAGGAGGCAGAGAATTTAGATGGGCAGCTTGAGGGGCCATTGGGCTTACCTGGGAGGGGAGTGCCTTCCAGGGAGGGCAGCAGTGTTTCTCAAAGGGCCTGTCTCCAGAGGAGCTGGAGGACAGGGACAAAAGCAGGATGCATGAAATGGAAATGGCCAAACTAAAACAGGGAAGCCATGATAGCCTTGAGCATAAGAAATTGGAGTTGGAAAGTAAGAGGTTGGCCATGGAAGAAAGGAAGATGCTTTTAGAGCATGAGAGAATGATGAGGGTGTTGGAGTTCAAAGCCAGGGGCTTAGGGATTCCTCCCTCTGGTGGCAGCAAAATTGTATTACCTAGTGCTGAGGGAGTAGTACACACACCCAGAGATGTGGTGCCTGACTTGGAGGGGGTTAATATACACCAGGAGGTTCAAGGACATGAGGTAGCTCCAGTGGTGCGCAGCGTCCCTGAGGTGGATTGGGGAACTGGCACAGGGGTTCATAGTCCTAGTGGTGGGAGGGACACTCTACTGACTCTAGATGAGAGGTGCAGGGAGAGGGGTTCCCCCATGTTTGAATTCCTGGGGTGTGAGTGTGAAGACCGCCCAGAAGAGTGTGGGTTGAGTGACAGAGACAGTCAGATACTGTCTTGCCAATCTCAGCAGAGTGGTGTGGGGTACATGTGTGAGGCACTGGATGGTGAGGTGAAGGATAACTTGGTTAACACCTGTGAGGGGTTGTGTGATCCAATTGTGGGAGAGCATATTGTAAGTCCCTGTTTTCCAGAGCTATGCCAACACCTGTTGGAGAGTGAGTTCTCTGACCCCAGGGAGCTCACGAGGGAGGAAGACCTTTTGGTGGTTTCCAGAGGGTCTGAAAAGGCATTGGGGAGTGACCCTAAGGGGAGTGGCTCAGGTATCTTCCAGCCCAGAGTGGTGGAAGTGGTTCAGAGTAGCCCAGCTAGGTCCCGGTGTAGTGGGAGGGGTGTAGGGACTCACGTCCTGTCTCAGTGGAGAAGGAGTGAGTGTGGGGCTGCGTGTCCCAAGGTGCCCGAAACCCAGTCTCAGAGCCTGGATGGTTCTTTAAGGGAACACCAGGTAGGGAGCCTAGGCTGTCCTGATGGGCCGCCTGTTGAGGAGGATCTCCTAGTGTCTAGAGAACCTGGAGCGTCTGTAAATGGAGCTCCAGTGTTTCTGGTATCTGGCAGTGCCGCTCCACTTGGGAGGGTGCAGAAGTCCAGAGTGAGGGGTGAGAGGGGGAGAGAGTCCCCAGTGGAAGAACCAGTGGGTCAGGGACCAGCCAGAAGGGCTGAGTCACCAGTGAATGACCATGGTGACACCACTTCTGTCCTGGGGGATCTTCGTGCGCTGTCAGATGGACAGGGGTCGGGAGATCTGCGCCAGGCGGACTGTCACACAACACATGAGAGATGTGTTACCCTCTGGGGGGCATGCGTGCTCCCCAGGAAGTCCTGGTGCGCCAGGCAGATTATTACACAACTCTAGAGGAGTGTGTTTCCCTTGGGGGGTTGGTGTACCCTCCCGGAAGTCCTGGGTTGCCAGGCACAGGTCCAGCCTAAGGGTACAGACCCTGGGTTGGAGGACCAGGTTCAGGGTGTCCCCCTGACCTGGAGGAAGGGGCAGCTGCTAACAGTGCCCCTACCAGTTTGTCTTCTGGGGGCACCGCTCCAGGTGGGAGGGTGCAGGACCCCAGTAAGGGGGCGGGGAGAGGACAGCCTCACCCCTGGCCTCTGCCCAGTCTAAGGGTACAGACCCTATGCTGGGATCCCAGTTGCAGGATAGAACCCCTGAACTGGTGGGCGGGTGTGCAGGACCCCTGCCACAGGTGCCCTGACAATCCTGGAAGGGGTACAGCTCCAGGTGGGAGGGTGCAGAGCCCCAAGGAGGAGGACCAGGTGTGGGAGAGCCCACCCCAGTCTCCTGTCCAGCCGCCGGTTACAGGCCCGGGGCTGGTGGGTCAGTGTCAGGATGTCATACCTGACCTGACGGTTGGGAGAGTGGACAAAGGGTGCCAGGCACCTGGGGCTACTGCCCCCCGCTCTCTGACACCACAGAGGTTGGAGAGCCATGAAAGGCCTGGGGCCTGGCTCTCATCACTGACGGCTGTCAGTGGCCACTGTGGCTTGCTGTCCTGGTGGACAGAGTTGCCCCTGGGAGGGGGACAGAAGTCACACCCCGGGGGTGGACTAGGCCACACATTTGTGTTGGCCATGTGGGTACTGTCTGTCGGTTGGGACACACCTGTGAGCAAGCTAAGGTTAGGTGCTGCACAGGTGGTGTCCACAGTTGAGGAGAAGGGTTCCCCATGGGTTAGCTGGGTGGGCCCTGAGAGTATGGACAGAGGGATCCAAATAGGTTCAGATTGGCGTAGAACTGGAGTATGCCCCTGCTGTTGTGGGCCAGGGTCCAGGTTCTATCGCCCAAAGCAGAGAAGCCCATCAGGGTAGTGATTGGTCTCCCCTGCGTTTTGGCTGGAAGGGGGTTGTGTTGGACTTGGCCCTTTTTGGCAGGGTCATCCCTGAACTTTTTGCCTTCCTCCTATATTTTCTCTGACCTGTTTTTGTTGGTTTTATGACTCTGGGCACTTTACCACTGCTGATCAGTGCTAAAGTGCATATGCTCTCCCCATGATAAATTGTGTTATGGATTAGTGACTCCATGATTGGATGATTGGTTTACTTGTCAGTCCCTAGTACAGTGCACTGCGTGTGCCCAGGGCTTGTAAATCCAATGCTGCTGGTGGGCTTGCAGCACTGGTTGTGCCACCCACAGAAGCGGCTTGTAAAATGTGTCTCAGGCCTGCCATTGCAGAGCCTGTGTGCAGTCTGTGACTGCCATGTCGACTTGGCAAGTGCACCCACTTGCCAGTCCCTAAACCTTCCCTTATCTTCATATCAGACACCCCTAAGGTAGGCCCAAGGGCAGGGTGCATTGTAAGTATAAGGTAGGACATGCCCTGGTGTGTGTGGCATGTCCTAATAGTGAATTACAGCCATTTTCGTTTTTCACTATTGTAAGGCTACCTGTTCTCCATAGGCCAGAATGGGCAGTTTGATTATTACACCTTATAATCCTAACTGACCCAGAGAACATGGTAGAAAAACGAATTTAGTATGCCTGAACTCAGAATGATAAAATACATCTTTTAGTGAAGTTGGTTTTAACATTCTGTGTTTGAAAATACCACTTTTAGAAAGTGGGTATTTTCTTGCCTAAACTTCCAAGCCTGCCTCTGCTAGGTTGTGTATTCCTTGTCTAGAGATTGAGTGACAGGGGCTGGGGGTGGCTACAGGAGACAGGGTGAGTCAGCACAGGGCTGAATAGGAAGGTCTGCATCCAGAGTGGAGGGAGGAGTTGCACCTGGGTCTGAATAGGGCTGTGCCTGCCTTCCACAATGCTGGCTCCACCTCCTGCCGGGCGTCTGATGGCTCTGCCCCTCACTCACAAAGGAAAGAAGGAGTCAGAAAAACAAAGTGCTCCAGGACTGACCAGAACTGGTTTTGGACTAGGCAGAGGCCTCTCTGCCTTCAGAGAACAAAGGGAAAAGGTGTATAAAAAGGGGACCCAGACCCCTAGGAAATTAGATCACTTCTGGGAAATCAAGAAACCTGTTGCCAAGGAGAAGAACCGGAGAAGCTGAAGGAGGAGTACTGCCCCTGTGCTGTTTTGCTGATTGGGGTTGGCCTGCAGTGGTTGCTTTCTGCCAAGGACAGGAGAAAAGACTTTGCTGTGCTTTGTCATCTTGAAGAAGGGAATCTCCAAGGGCTTGAACTGAGCTTGCCTCCTGCCTGAAGTCACAGGGACACAAAGACTTCACCCCTTCTGTTTGCCTGCATCTGGAACTGCTGTTTTAGCTGCTAACAGAGGGAAATTGCAACACCGACGCCGGCGAGCGACGCCGTAACCTGCACCGAAGCCGTGGGCACCGCTCGTGAAGAGCACGACGCACCGCCCCGACTTGCACCGTAGGCCCGACGCCTGCCGACGCCGTGCGACATCGACTCCGAAGCCGTCATCGAGGCCGCTGCCTGCACCGGAGCCGAGGACACCGCTCGTGACGCTCACGACGCACCGTCCCGACTCGCACCGCAGCCCCGACTTCACCGACGCCAGGGCTTCATCATCGCGGAGCCGATCCTCGACGTGGGTGACCCCGAATCCATCGACGCCGCACCATCGTAAGGAACCGACGCCTCGCCGCCATCCGTGACGTCACCTCCCCGACACAGTAAGGAACCGACGCCTCACCTCCCCTGCGCTGCAGTAAGGAACCGAGACATCACCTCCCCTGGGGTCGTAAGGAACCGGCGCCGCCGGCGCCAACGAAGCATCACCTCCCCGACGCCGTGCACCGTCTTTGTTTTCATCGAATTCCAGGTACTGTTCTTTGTGGGTCTGCTCGACTCCGGGCCCGACGCCGCGCACCTCGCGGTCGGCGCCGTACTTTGGGATTTCCACCGGTCACGACGTCGTGATAACTCCAAGTGGAGTTATTTGTTGCTACAAGCTTTATTTGATTGACTATCCTATTTTTGAAGATAACGTGAACTGTCTCTATCATTTAAAGCCTATTTTTGAGTACTGTATTGTGGATTTTTGCTATTGGGTCTTGTGATAAGTCTATATAAAGATTACTTATTTTTACATAAACAACCTGTGTGGTGTCCATCTGTAGTGTTTTCACTGTATTACTGTATGTGGTTCACAAATGCTTTACACACTGCCTCTGAGATAAGCCTGTCTGCTCGTGCCAAGCTACCAGGGGGTGAGCAGGGGTTATTTTAGGAGTGTATCCCCCTTATCCTGACTAGAAGCAAGGGTCCCTATTTGGACAAAGGTGCAAGCCATTGCCAACTAGAGACCCCCAGTTCTAACAGTTCTTTACTCCATACCTTTATTTCCTCTAAGGGAGGAGCAGGCAGGGGGTTAGGAAATAAGCAGCTAATGGTTAAAATTTTGTTGTGAAAAAAATCTGCAAAGTCATTGCATCGGTCGTCTGTTGCTTCATAAGAGACCAGAGGGGTGGGTGCATTAAGGAGTTTATTTACAATGCGAAACGTCTCCCGGGGGGAGTTAACAGCAGCAGAAATTTTTTCACTAAAGTAGTGTGCTTGCGCCTTTTTGATTTCACTTTTATATATACTAATGGTATCCCTATATTGCTTTTTCTTGGAAAGGGAAAAATCTTTCCTCCAGCTTCTCTCTGCCCTCTTACACAATTGCTTTAGCTCGCGAAGTTTAGGCGTGTACCAGGCTGCTTTATTGGGTCCTATGTTTATCTGGATATTCTTTTTAGGAAGAACCTGATCTAAAGTCCCTTCGATCCAGTTATTAAAATGGTCATTCCCTACTACCGGATCGAGGATTAAAGATGGTTTGGAAAGGTCCAGAGCGGAGGTCCATTTTTCTACGCTAAGTTTAGGCCAGCCGCGGACTAATTTCCCTAATGGTTGAACGATAGGGATAGCCAGCTTAGGTGACCAATGTAAAGTGATCAAATGGTGGTCTGACCAAGGAATGGGAATAGGGTCGAAGCAGAGTAACTCTTGTAAATTGGAAAAAACAGGATCAAGAAGGTGACCTTTAGTGTGAGTAGCCAGTGGCACCTTCTGAAAAAGTTGAAGAGCGGCAAGGTCCGAAGAGAGTTCTGACGCACCTATTGACGCATAATCGTCAATGTGGACATTTAGGTCGCCTAGAACAGTAAAGTTAGAAGCGCAGCTAGCCAACTTAGTGACTGTTTCAGATAGAGAGTTAGAGAACTGACCCATCGATCCAGGCGGTCGATAGATTAGAATGCCCGAAAAGGAAAGCAAGGGGGAGAGTCTTATAGAAAAGTGAAGATTCTCACAGTCACTTAAAGGACTCCCGAGGTTACGACACTTAAAAGAGTTTTTAAAAATAATAGCAACCCCACCGCCTTTCCCTGTAGGTCTATCAAGTCTCTGAATTAAATAATCAGAGGGAAGGGCTTGGATAATGTCAGGTTCCGAGTGGAGGTTGGTCCATGTTTCCGTAAGAAACAGAATGTCCAGACTTTCCTCTGACAACAGTATAAATAATTCCGATGAGTGTTTGGGAAGTGATCTACAGTTGAGCAGAAACAGTTTGTAGGTTTTCCCCTGTAGTTCTTCCAAAGAAGAAGAAGAGGATTGAGTTTGTAGCCTAAAAGAACAGTACCTACAACTCGTCTCTAAGCTGCTAGGGTTAATTTTATGAATACATCCTATAGCAGGAGTTTTATTTAAATTTTTTAGCTGCTCAGGGCTATAAAAGTATCTCTTTAGTTGAGAGGGGGCTAATGAGTACTACTAATACCTCATCCAAGATAGCACACATTCCATTCCATTTATTTGCATTTATTACCACCAACTTTTGGCTGGCACTTACAATTCATGGTACATCTGTGATTTAATGCAGTATTCCAGTGTTGAATGACACAAAAATCGATTCATAAACAGAACCAAAAAACATTGGGGAACAGAATACAGAAGGTTAGAATATTGGTATTTATGATATAATATTGTATATAAAAGTATAGTCGAATATAATATTGTTTACTTTGAAATAGTTGCATTTAATATTGTCTCGCAAATTGGGATGCACAACAGTGTCTGAGACACTGTTTGCGATTCCCAAAGGTGTCGCAAATTGCATGCCTCATGCATATTAATGAGGCAAGCGCAATTTGCTATCCCATTGTGAATGGCTGGCACTCCCAGGGATGGGGGCCTGCTGAGGTCAGCAGACCACCATGTCTGGGACTGCTTTTAAATAAAGCAGATTTTTTTTAAAGGAAAACGGGATGCATTTAAAAAATAAAAATGAAGCTTTTCAGTCTCATTTTTAAGGGCAGGCAGTGCTCCCGGGACCACTGCCTGCCCTTAAATAATATTTTGAGAGCCACTCACTAAGGGGAAGGGGTCCCCTGCCCATTTGCGAGTGGTTTACCAGCCTTCTGTGATGGGTGGTAACCTGCGACTGTTTTGCGACTGCAATTGCGGTCGCAAAACAGTCATACCTAGCTTAAGGAGTCGCTATTAGGAAGGTACGGCCTTGGAACGTCCCTTCCTAATAGCGAGTCGCTAATCCTATTTTGCGAGTCTCAAATTGATTTGCGAATTGCAAAATAGGATTAGTACATGGGCCACAGGTTTTTTGCGGGTGCAAACTGGTCTAAAATCCATTTGCGCGCAAAAACCTGGCACACAGGCACCAAAGTGAGGAGGTTGGAGACAGAGCTACATTTAGAAATGTTATGAAGACTTTGATAGCAAGGGGTTGCTGATTCGTTCTTCCTGAGCAATGCTATTTAGTTGATTGTGGGGGAACGGGGGGTGGACAACAGTTCTGTTGTTCAAAATTAAGAGTTTCTTGACCAGGCCTGCCCTTCAGTTTGTCACTGATTACTGCTTCAGGAGTGCAGAGTACTCACACTTAATTGTGCCCATGTTTTGGCTACTTCTTTCTTAGAGTCAGTCCTATTACTACCTGCTTGGAAAAATAGTGAAAAAATAGTGAAACCAGCCGGTCACTCTGGCTGGATTCTGACGGGCTCAAGGAGTCCGTCGGACAGGTGAAGACCGCCACTTAATCCCTATGAATGGTGTTTCCACCGTAGGGATTATGATCTCGGTTTCCAACAGACTTTCCATGTCGATCTTTTCGACATGGAAAGCCTGTCGGGAATTGACATTGGAGGCCCCTAGCAGGGTCCCCTTCATCCTGCAGCCTCCAGTTGGGGGCCGAGGGGGCACCTATGGTGCCCCCCTATTAATCCCTGCACCATTTGCCAGGCACCTTTAGGTGCAGGGATGAACAGAGTCTCCCATTTGTCTATGGGAGCTTGTGCTATGGCCAGTTTATGGCTGTAGCACAGGCTCCCATAGACAAATGGGAGTATGCGACCGCACCATGTGCGGTCGTATTGTAATAGCGGTTTCGGGAACGCCAACCAGAGCTTAGTCGGTCCTGAGATCACAACGGTTATGTCCGCCCGACATCGTAATGACCCCCTTAGTGTCTAAAACTAGAATCTAATCTGTTGTCTTATAGTGTGTAAAACACATATATAGGATTATTTAATGTTCGCATTATATGTTTATTTTTACTTTTTCTTCTCTTCTGTCTTCTTTCTATCATTGGATCGCAATGTTCTTCAAAGCGCTGAAGTAGCAGTAGAGTTAACACCGTGAAACACGTGTTGGTTGCTAATATTCTAAAAGATCAATTTTCATGTTTTTAAACTTTTGTAATAGAAAAATCTATATGAGAATTGTATAAGACTGTTACATTGATATTTCTAGAGAAAATTGTAAAACTTTTTTGTAATAATTATGTTGTTCTTTTAATGTTTTGATGTCGATAATGTTCTTTTGACTCCCCGCCAATAGTAATTCCTTATTAGGCGTTACATTGGAAACATTGTATTATGGTAGGATGTGTTTTGGGGGAATAATAGACAGGAGGGTTTGAGTCAGACCAGGTCTACATGTATGCAGTTCATAGATACTTTTGAGTTTACTTAAGAAACCCTAGTTTAGAACTATGGGGCCGATTATGATGTCGGTCCGAAAGCATGCGACCGACATCTCCGCTTTCAATTCCAACCGCCTAATAACAAGGTAGGCAGTCGGAATCGAAACCAGCCGGCCATTCCGGCTGGATTCCGACGGGCTCAAGGAGCCCGTCGGCCATTTGGAGCCCCAACATAATCCCTGAGGACGGCGTTTCTGTCGTTGGGATTACAATGACGGTTTCCGACAGGCTTTCCATGTCGGGCTTTCTGACATGGAAAGCCTGTCGGGAATTGACATTGGAGGCCCCTAGCAGGGTCCCCTTCATCCTGCAGCCTCCAGTTGGGGGCCGAGGGGGCACCTATGGTGCCCCCCTATTAATCCCTGCACCATTTGCCAGGCACCTTTAGGTGCAGGGATGAACAGAGTCTCCCATTTGTCTATGGGAGCTTGTGCTATGGCCAGTTTATGGCTGTAGCACAGGCTCCCATAGACAAATGGGAGTATCATGTTCGCACCATGTGCGGTCGTATTGTAATAGCGGTTTCGGGAACGCCAACCAGAGCTTAGTCGGTCCTGAGATCACAACGGTTATGTCCGCCCGACATCGTAATGACCCCCTTAGTGTCTAAAACTAGAATCTAATCTGTTGTCTTATAGTGTGTAAAACACATATATAGGATTATTTAATGTTCGCATTATATGTTTATTTTTACTTTTTCTTCTCTTCTGTCTTCTTTCTATCATTGGATCGCAATGTTCTTCAAAGCGCTGAAGTAGCAGTAGAGTTAACACCGTGAAACACGTGTTGGTTGCTAATATTCTAAAAGATCAATTTTCATGTTTTTAAACTTTTGTAATAGAAAAATCTATATGAGAATTATATAAGACTGTTACATTGATATTTCTAGAGAAAATTGTAAAACTTTTTTGTAATAATTATGTTGTTCTTTTAATGTTTTGATGTCGATAATGTTCTTTTGACTCCCCGCCAATAGTAATTCCTTATTAGGCGTTACATTGGAAACATTGTATTATGGTAGGATGTGTTTTGGGGGAATAATAGACAGGAGGGTTTGAGTCAGACCAGGTCTACATGTATGCAGTTCATAGATACTTTTGAGTTTACTTAAGAACCCCTAGTTTAGAACTATGGGGCCGATTATGATGTCGGTCCGAAAGCATGCGACCGACATCTCCGCTTTCAATTCCAACCGCCTAATAACAAGGTAGGCAGTCGGAATCGAAACCAGCCGGCCATTCCGGCTGGATTCCGACGGGCTCAAGGAGCCCGTCGGCCAGTTGGAGCCCCAACATAATCCCTGAGGACGGCGTTTCTGTCGTTGGGATTACAATGACGGTTTCCGACAGGCTTTCCATGTCGGGCTTTCTGACATGGAAAGCCTGTCGGAAAGTGACTTTGGGGGCCCTAGCAGGGCCCCCATTCCTCCACGGCCTCCGGTTGGGGGCAGAGGGGGCACCTATGGTGCCCCGCTGTTAATCCCTGCACCGTGTGGCAGGCACCTTGAGGTGCCTGCCACACGGTGCAGGGATTAACAGAATCTCCCATTTCTCCATGGGAGCGTGTGCTACAGCCAGTTTATGGCTGAAGCATAAGCTCCCATAGAGAAATGGGAGTATGCAATCGCACCATGTGCAGTCGCATTGTAATGGCGGTGTCGGGACCGCTGGTCGGTCGGACCTGAGACCACGGCGATGACATCGTAATCAGGCCCTATGTGCTGACTGAAGTTGAGGTTCCCCCTGGGGGTTGGAATGATACTCACATGGAATGCCTTCTTCTACAAAAGGAGCGATTTCAGATAGTCAATGTATTTCCCTGCTTCTTCATGTGACGCAGATCCGTATGGAAGTCACCTATGTTCAGTATTATTAATGTTATATATGGAAAAGATCTATAGAGACACCAGCTGAATGTATGTTATGCATTAGTAAGCCGATAATATTGACTGTCATTTTCCTTTTCATCAGTTTCTGGGTCTAAATTTACTCTTTGTCATGGCTGGCATGGAAAGTCAGCATTGGTAGCACTTACTGTGTCGCTGTTGGCAACCGTCGACGGTGGGCGCACCTATATTGTGTTCAGGTGACTTGCGCTGATAGAAGGTTTCACGGTATGCCACAGTAGATGTAGGTGATCTCTGAGCAGAGGGGGAAACTCACTCTTCTCACAGCACACTCAGAAGAGCAGACCAGCCCCCACAAGCAGGAATCACCCAGAAGACAACCAAATACCCTGTTGATAAAGCACTTCCAATCTGAAATATCAAAACAGTGAAAAGTCACAATCAACATGACACTGAAAGAGACTTGGGGGCCGATTCCGATTTCGGCCGGAAGGGCACCGAACGATGGTCGGAGCCCTTCCGACCGAATCGGAACGTGCCGCTCGGATTCCTTTCCGACCGAGCCATTCCGATGGGCTCGGTCGGAAAAGAATCCGACTCGGATTTCCGGATGGCTCACGACGGGTTCGGAGAGCCCGTCAGCCATCCGGAAATCCCTCTGTACTCCCCCGGCTGCCTCTTTGCGACCGAGGGAGTACGATGGCAGTCTTTCACTGCTTTTTCGTGCCGGTCTTTCCGGCACGAAAAGGCAGTCGGTCACTGTCTTTGGGGGCCCCCAGTGGGACCCCCATGGGTGCAAGGTCGCCGAATGGCGGCCTGGAGGCACCTATGGTGCCACTCTGTTGAACCCTGCACCCGGTGGCAGGCACCTTGGGGTGCCGGCCACAGGGTGCAGGGTTGAACTGCACCCCTGCTTTCTCCAATGCCAGCATGCATTCCGTCCGGAATGCATGCTCCCATTGTGGGAGATACGAGTGCGACCGAACAGGGTTCGGTCGCATCGTACTGCCTGGGCCGTAACCGACGACAGCAGGTCGGTTGGTTACGGCTCCGGACCGATGTCGGACGGACCTGAGTCCTATGATGGGAAACATGTGAGAGTAGTCAGCTTCAAGCTGCGGCAGGCTGTTACAGGGTGTACCCATCCCCTATTGGCCAAGAATGAATCACATGACGTACATAAACACAGAGCTGCACAGAATTGCTTGGTGGAGTGCTGAGTAATTAGGGTAACAATCAGACAGAGGCACTGGCCTATATTTAAGCACTAGCTTTGGCTTCTCGAATACCACTCTAGGTTGTAATCCAGCAGCCTACTCACAAGACCAAGACTTCACCATGAGGGAAAGAGAAAATGGCAATACCTTGAAGCCTGCTGCACGCAGAAGGGGAGCAGGCAATCCAAGTGAACTATACAGTGCCTGGACTTCAGTTTTAGTTAGTGCAGATAAGAAAGTGAGCAAGATTTGCCACAATCTGTGTCTGAGTTGTGCTGTCTGAAAATCAAGCACTTGTTCAGAGAAAGCTTGGGTTAAATAAATTCACTTTAGACGCTGCAAGTTCATAAAACAGGAGCTCGACACTGCAGTGTGCCAGCAAGGCCTATCATGATAGATCTCCAGACCTCACAAGCTTTCAGATTGCATGTGTGTGTAACTTATCCACTGAAGTGTTTTTATTTGCATTGTTTAGCTTCTAGTCTACTTAATTTCAATAAAAATGAAGGACTTCAAGTACAATAATGCCATAAAAGTCTCAGAGCCTTATTACAACTTTGGCTGTCCTCCAGCGGTGCAGCCACCATGCCGTCTGTTGGAGGACCGCCAAAGCCGTGGTGCGCCCACCTACCGGATTATGAGTGAAATCCAGGTGGCCGGTGCTGTGGAAGTCTCACAGCAGTGGGCTGTTAGGCTCATATGAGAGCTTAACATGCATCCTGCCGCCTTCACAGCCCCTGCAGCACTTTCCTGCACGGTGTGTCTAGAATGCAACAGCGTGCAGGAACTGGGGTGCAATTACAGGGGAGCACAACATGTGCCCCTCCCACATGCACCTCCAGGCCCAGATCCAGTAGGGGGAACTGTAAGGACCCCCTCAGTTGCCTCTCTGCCACCCTTTTCATGTCTGGCTCACTGCCTTGAAAAGGGCGGTAAAAAGGCAATATGCTTGGCGGTGCCAGCAGCTTTGATAGCATATTCATGCCTGTTGCAGACCACTGGCCCAGCAGGATCCTTGATCCTTGGTCTCGTGGCGGTCCAACCCCCACACTCTGAATACCTCGGGCAGGCCCGCAGTGTGGTGGTGGTCGGACTGCCACCGCAAGTTCAGCGGTCCTATGGGCTGCCGAACTCGTATTAAGCCCCTCACTCATGTAACTGGGAAATTGGAGAGCTTTGCTAGAGTGATACAAAACACCTGCAATCACCATAACATGTCTTTTGTCCTGTTTGCATGAGTAAGTGCATGCTAAGTGGTCTGTGTACATGAATGTCTATAGGTGTGTGTGTTCAGATGGCTGCTTGTCTTCTGTTCTGTGTGTGAGAGTGTTAGTAGGTGTGTTGGTCTATGTGTATGTGAATGCTTGAAGCCGTGTTGCTTTTTTCCATATGTGCATGATCTATGTCATAGTGTCCATTGTTGTTGTATGTCTGTGTGCATTTTATGAGGTCCGCTTTTTCTCTCCTTTTTCACTCGTTTTTTCCCTCATTTCTATCTCCCCCTTCACTCTCCTTCTGTGTCTCTCCTCCGTTTTTCACTCGTTTTTCCCTCATTTCTATCTCCCCCTTCACTCTCCTTCTGTGTCTCTCCTCCATTTTTCACTCGTTTTTCCCTCATCTCAATCTCCCCCTTTCACTCTCCTTTTGTGTCCTCTGTGTCTTTCCTCCACTCTTCTTGCACTTTTGCTGCCTTATTTTCACTTTTCCCCCTCTTTTTGCCTTTTTTCTTTTGCCTTTTTCCGCCTGTTTTTCCCCGCCGCTGCTGCCCCCGCGGCCCCTCCCCCCAGCACGACCAGCGCGAACGGCCCAATCCAGCTCCCCTCCCCGCTCCTGCCTCCCAGCTGTCCAGCCCTCCCCGACCCCTACTTAATGGCGGCCGCTGCGCGGCCGCGCTGCCGGCGCCAGAGGCAAGCCCATCTGCGCCCGTCTGCGACCCGACCGCGACCGGAGCCAGGAACCCTGGATCTCTGCACCGCCAACACTACGACTCAGCGGCACTCCACGCTCTCAACCCAGGAAGCAACAACAACTGCAAGCTAGCATCACCAGCCGACACTCACGGACCCTTCAGCTGTCACCGCTGCCGGCACACCTGCAGCACCGCCAAGACCACGGACCCAGCGCAACCCGCCCGCAAGAACACAACCAAACCGAAGACCCTGCAATGCATCCTCCTCAACGTCCGATCCCTCCACAAACATGCCACCGAAATCTGGGACCTCCTCGACAGCACCACCCCGGACGTAGCGTTCTTCACCGAAACCTGGACCAACACCACCTCGGGACCGGACATCGCCATCGCCATTCCCCAAGGATACAAGATCTCCAGGAAGGACCACCCCACCCGCCCGGGAGGAGGAATCGCCATCGTCCACAAATCCACCCTCCGCCTGAGCACACTCCCCGACGAGCCCACAGACCTCATGGAACACCTTCACTTCAAGATACTGGCCAGCCCTACCACCACCCTCCGAGGAACACTCATCTACCGACCCCCTGGACCCTGCAGACTTTTTGCCAACTCCATCACAGACATCATCTCCCCGCATGCCATCGCATCCACCAACTACACCCTACTGGGAGACCTCAACTTCCACCTCGACAACCAACTGGACCCCAGTACCACATCCCTCCTGGACAACCTCCACAACATTGGACTCTGCCAGATCGTGACCAAACCCACGCACTCAGCAGGACACACCCTCGACCCCCTCTTCACAAAAGGAAACTCCATCACCTTCAGCCACACCACCGAACTCCCATGGACTGACCATCGATGCGTCCACTACACCTTCAGAACACCCACCATCCACAGACACCAGCACCTGCTCCCACGAAGAAACTGGACCAGAATCACCGACGACCAGCTAACCACATCACTCAGCAACTCCACCCCAACCATCGTGGAAAACGACGACCCCAACACCGCAGCCCGAACCCTGCACAGATGGCTCTCCGACAGCGCCAACACCATAGCCCCCCTCAAGAAAAACAACAACACCCGCACCAAGAAAGCTAGATGGTTTACCACCGAACTTCGAGAGTCCAGACGCACTTGCCGCCGTCTCGAAAAGGCCTGGAGGAACACCAAATCCACAGAAGCCCACAACAACTTCAGAGCCGCCACCAACGCCCACCACCAACTCATCAGAAAAACGAGGAAAAAAGCGATTGAAGACAGAATCTCCACTCATGCACACAACAGCAAAGAACTCTTCAACATCATCAAGGGGTTCGCCCAACCCACCAGCAAGTCCACCGACATCCCTCCCTCACAAGACCTCTGCGACAAACTCAGCACCTTTTTCCACCACAAAATCAAGAGCATCTACGACAACTTCGACGAAGACAACCAACACACTGAACCATCCCCAACGACCCCCGACACCCTGAAGCCAGCGATCGACAACTGGACAGCCCTCACCACCGAAGACACACTGAAGACGATGAAGTCAATCCACTCCGGGGCCCCCACGGATCCCTGCCCCCACCACATTTTCAACAGAGCCACTGACACCATTGCACCCATGCTCTGCCACACCATCCCTGGCAACCACCTCGTTCCCCGACAACTGGAAACACGCCGAGATCAACCCCCTCCTGAAGAAACCCTTGGCGGACCCCACCGACCTCAAAAACTACAGACCCATCTCCCTCCTCCCGTTTCCAGCGAAAGTCATCGAGAAAGCCATCAACAGACAACTCGCCACATTCATCGAAGAGCAAAAAATCCTCGACTCCTCCCAATCCGGCTTCAGAAAAAACCACAGTATGGAAACCGCCCTCCTCACCGCAACAGACAACATCCGCACCCTACTGGACAAAGGAGAAACAGCAGCCCTCATCCTCCTCGACCTCTCAGCGGCGTTCGACACAGTCTCTCACCGCACCCTAATACGCAGACTCCACGACGCAGGGATCCTAGACAAGGCCCTCGACTGGATCCGCTCCTTCCTCTCCGGCAGAACGCAGCGGGTCAGACTCCCCCCTTTCCTCTCGGACCCTACACCAACCACCTGCGGAGTCCCCCAAGGGTCCTCCCTCAGCTCTACGCTCTTCAACGTCTACATGGCTCCGCTCGCCCCCATCGTCAGAACCTACGGACTCAACATTGTGTCATACACAGACGTCACCCAACTCATCCTCTGCCTATCCAACGAACCCAACACCGCCAGACACAACTTTTGAGAAGGCATGGAAGCCGTCGCCAAATGGATGAAAAACAGCTGCCTACAACTAAACACCAACAAAACGGAAGTACTCATCATGGGCCCAAACCCCGACACCTGGAACGACACCTGGTGGCCCCCCGCCGTCGGAAGCCCGCCCAGCCCCACGGACCACGCACGCAACCTGGGAATCATCCTGGACTCCGAGCTCAAAATGGACCGCCAGATCAACTCCGTCTCGTCCTCCTGCTTCCACACCCTCCGCCTCCTACGTAAGACCTTCAAATGGATCCCCCTCGAACACAGAAAGACCGTTTCTCACGCCCTGGTCACCAGCAGACTCGACTACGGCAACGCACTCAACGCTGGAATAAACAAAAACCTCACCCGCAAGCTACAGAACAACCAGAACGCCGCTGCAAGACTGGTCCTCAACCTGCCAAGACACTGCCACATCTCCCAGCACCTGCGCACACTCCACTGGCTCCCCATCGAAGCTAGAGTCACCTTCAAGATGCTCACCCACGCTCACAAGGCCCTCCACAACACCGGACCAGCATACCTGAACAGCCGACTCAAATTCCACGCACCCCAAAGGACCCTACGATCAGCCCAGCTCTCCTACGCCGTGGTCCCCCGCACCAGAAAGACCAGATTGGGAGGCCGCTCCTTCTCCTTCCTCGCGGCCAGAGCCTGGAACAACCTTCCGCTCCACCTCCGACAGACAACATCGCTCCCCATCTTCGCAAGAAACCTCAAAACCTGGCTCTTCGACAGACCCCTTCCTTGATGGATTGGAACCTGCGAACACCCCCCCAGCGCCTTGAGACCCCTACGGGTGAGTAGTCACGCTTAACAAACACCTGATTGATTGATTGGTATTTGTCAATGTCTGTTTAAATCTGCAGGGGGAAAGGGATAGGGACTATATTTAATTTTCTGCCATGAGAAAAGCCACTACTCTATAGCTGGATGATAAATCCATGAGTAATGCACCAATGCCCTAATAATATTACCTCTATTAGGAACTGTAGCATTACACCGGGGTTTAGAGTCCAGAGCAAATATGGGGCATACTTACAATGAAATGGCGCACAGTGGCGCTGCAAGCAAGTTAGCTGTGCTGCAGTGCGTCATTTCAAAAGCACAGGGGTGCACCGTATTTTCAAAAATATGGCACACCCCTGTGTTTTCCCTTGCGCTGGTGCTAAAAAAGCTGCCTAGCGCCAGCACAGGCACCCTTGCACCATGGTGCAAGAGGGATCACTGACAGAATATCGACAACAACAATATCGACCTACAGAAATATCATGACAAAAATATCGTTGTCAAAAATATCGACCTCCTATCTTCATAATGGTAAGTACAAAAATATCGAAAAAAATATCGTTGTAAAAAATATCGATGTATAAAATATCGTTTTTTTTATATGTATAAAAAATAATGTAAAACAAATTAAATAATAGATTAAACTTTAAAAAAATTATTTAGATTTGTTTGTAAATGTTAACAATTATAAATAATAAATTTAATGTAAAACAAATTAAACATACATATATAAAATATAATACATATATATTTACTTAAAAACAATTAATAAATAATAATTTTAATTAATTTTAAAATGTTATAAATATATACAAAATAATAAATACATTTATATACATACACCTGTAACATAAAAATTAATTTAAAAATATTATAAATTAAAATATTAAAATATTAAATATTTTTTAAACCTACATTTTGCACTACATTGAAGGCAAGAGTAGAGAAAGTGTTGGATAGCGGATGGGTAAAAATTACTATTCCCACTCCGGCGAGTGCAACAGTAGGAAAAGTGTTGGATAGCGAATGAGTAAAAAATACTATTCCCGCTTCAGGAAATGGAACAGTAAGGAAAGTGTTGGATAGCGGATAGGTAAAAATTTCTATTCCCACTCCAGCGAGTGCAACAGTAGGGAAAGTGATGGCTAGCGAAGTAAAAAAAATTACTATTCCAACTCCAGCAAGTGCAACAGTAGGGAAAGTGTTGGATAGCGGAGAGGTAAAAATGTGTATTCCCACTCCAGTGAATACAACAGTAGGGAAAGTGTTGGATAGCGGAGGGGAATAATGTACTATTCCCACTCCAGCGAGTGCAACAGTAGGGAAAGTGTTGGATAGCGGAGGGGTAAAAATTACTATTCCCATTCCAACGAGTGCAACAGAAGGGAAAGTGTTGGATAGCGAAGTAAAAAAATGTACTATTCCAACTCCAGCAAGTGCAACAGTAGGGAAAGTGTTTGATAGCGGAGAGGTAAAAATTAGTATTCCCACTCCAGTGAATACAACAGTAGGGAAAGTGTTGGATAGTGGAGGGGAAAAAATTACTATTCCCACTCCAACAAGTGCAACAGTAGGGAAAGTGTTAGATAGCGGAGGGGATAAAATTACTATTCCCACTCCAGCGAGTGCAACAGAAGGGAAAGTTTTGGATAGTGGAGGGGAAAAAATTACTATTCCACTCCAGCGAGTGCAACAGTAGGGAAAATGATGGATAGCGGAGGGGTAAAAATTACTATGCCCACTGAAGAAAATTTAAATTTAAAAACAAACAAAATATCAACTACAATATAAAAGATAACAATTCCAAAAACAAAATATGTATAAAAAATAAAAAAATTACAAAACATAGAAACATAATATAATGTTAAAAAAAACTAAAAAATGACATACAAAGATTATTTTCTAAAAATTTAAAAATAATTTACAAACAAATGAATATTTTATAATAAAAATGATTTATAATCAAAAAAATTATTTATTACATAAATATAATATTGTTTTACCTACCCCATAACACCACACAATTTACAACACACATCTAAATTAAAAAAAAAGTGTACCTCCATAATTAACACAATTATTTATCAATTAAACAATTATTATTAATTAAAAAAAACATTAAAACAGATAAAAATTAATATACTAACCAAACGTTACACCTATATAACCAAAATCCACAAACAAAATAAAAAATAAACAATTACCAAAAATATTTATCAAGTAATAAATAACTATTAATGATCAAGTAATGATTCATTATTTTAAACTAAATTACTTTCCACCCTCTACCCCAATAAACACCACAACACACACCTAAAAATAATTACACAATTTCCATAACTAATTTTACAATAATAAATTAATATCAATTAACCACAAATCATTAATTAATTTACAAAAACTTACTTCCCACCATTTACCACTATAAACCCCACAACTCACACATCAAATTAATTACACAATTGCCATATCTAAATTTAAATTAATTAATTAGCATTAATTAACAAATAATTCATTATTTAAAAATAAATTACCTCCCACCCTATTCCCCTATAAATCCCACCACTCATTTCTAAAAACAAGACACACTTAACATAATTAATTAACAAATAATTAATTAATTAATTAATAACAATTAACAATCAAATTATAAATAATTAATAATAAATTAGGGGCCCATTACGATGGCGGGCGGAAGCACAACCGCCGTGCTGGCGGATGCAAAAACCACCAGTTACCGCCGGCACGCAGCAGTCCACACACCCGCCCAATTACGATGCGAAAAGCAGGCCAAACACCGCCGGCAAGCCAGCAACACCGTCCGCCATCAAAGTGCGCCCGCACACGTAGCGGCGCAGCTCAACTGACACACACCGTCCGACGAAACACGTCCCGCCCGGCGCATAAATTACGATGCCGCAAACAAACGGCTCCCACGGCTAAGAGACACCGCACGTGAAAGAGAGGCGGTAACACGGACGCAGAGCACGGACAACGAAGAAGCGGCACCCCGGGCATGAATCCAGCACTGCAGGCCCTTCCCATGCTTCTGCTGATGCACCACCAAGGACGCAACGTACCGCGGAGACGCAGGTAGGCACACACACAACAAGTGCACGCAAACAGCGCACACAGTGCAAGGGCGGATAAAGCGGACAACCCCCCACCAGCGCGTGTACACTACACATCCACCATTGCATCCACATATGACACACAGGCCAAATCCTAACATCGCGGAACACATGTGTACACACCACCTGGGACTAGGAACCAACCACCCCGTCACGGCCACAAAGCGCCGATGACGCCGCCACACATGCGCACAACGCAGAGGCCAACCGCAGCGCCATGCATGCGTCGCACACAGACACAGGGACACAACCAAGCAGCACACACATCAGCCCCACCCCGAACGCACATGACACGTGACAGGCCTGCCACAGACATGTCCCCAACGCCCAATTCACGGACAACACCCAACGCCACACAACCGACGCACACATGTCAGTGAAGTCACGCAACAGCAGGACACACCCCAGTGTAACAAACATGGCGTAGCACACAGCGGCGGCAACACCAACTAGGAGAAGCAGGGCTCCTTCGGGAAGAGGAACGCCAGTACCACACTGAAAAACCCATACCACCCTGCACATATGAACAAGACATATGAAACGGAACACCAAAGAGCCCGGGGACCGACAACAGGTGGCCCAAGAATAACATCCACACACAAGGCCCAACGCAGAGCGGAAAGGCAGCCTGCCGCCCACACAAGGGAGAGCAGACAGCACTGAATGACCTTCCATTCCAACTCCGAAACCACAGCCCTACGACAGAAGCCGGTGAATACAGCCATTGTCCAAGAATAGACCAACACAGGCATGCCGAGGAGACCGAACACAGGGCAGATAGCGCATATCACAGAAGCACACAACGGACGGGGAAGAAAGAAGAAAACACTCCCCCATGTCGGCCACATGCAAGTTAATTGGAAGGAGTCACACAGCACTGACCTTGAACTGTCTGAGAAGCATGTGGGAAGAGGGCCCGTGTCCTCCAAACAAGCCAACAGAACACAAGTCCTGTCTCCCTACGACTACACAGAGCTCACAGCAACCCCGGAGCGTGCACATTGCAGACTGCACACACAGCCGGAGCACGCCATCTCAACGAACCGCTGCGAAATGGCAACCGCAACACACCTACCCAACTACGCCCGAACAGCTCAAGCTGTACAAAACCAACACGATACCATACATTGGGATGCGATCTCCTGTCCCTGCTGAACGTAAGTTACCGACTGACTTACCGCATCACATTGTTCAGCTGCGTCATGCCCGTCTTCTACTGTCGGAGGTGTCCCTACCAGCATCCCGTCGAGATATGCCTCTCCAACCCGGCATGTCTGAAGGCGGACCTGCTACCACTACTCCTCCCTCTGGACGCACACGACAGGGCCTGCTCTGCCTATGGGGGCATGGCGTATGTGGCCAACATCGCACCCGCACTGAAATGGGACCACTGTGCCTCCACACGACGGATCATCGAGAACAGCTACATCGAATGTCACCCAGCATGCCCCATCATGGTCCTCCAAGGGACAACCTACGAACAACACCTTGAGAGCCACCATCCGCTTCATTGGCTGGCAAACATGTACACCACCAATGACATGGAAGCCCTGCTGGACGGCATCGCATACCTGACAACCTGTAAATACGTCGGACCACAACGCAGGTTCCCCGAGTGACCTATGAAGTCCAACCCCGCACCCATGCTCAGCTTCCGCACGGACTGGACAGTCACCACCACAACAGCCATACCAAACGACCGGCAACTGTAACCACACCATCAACGACATCGCCATGACATCGGATATGACCGGGACATGCACACTGTTCCCCATCACATCCAGGAACACCGCATGCATCGTGGGAGGCAGTGGCATGGGCTCTGTGTATCGCACCCACATGGACGGAACTGCACGAACAACCAGGACACGACATGGATCCAGCGCACATGGACACACACACCGCTCAGTGGACATGAATAGGTCGCCTGGAGTCTGTGGGTGCTGCACCCCTCCCACCCCCGCCCCGGGAATCCCATACCAGGACCTTTGCATGGACGACAAGTGCATACAACAACAACACGACCCCAGTGACTGTGACATGTCCAGTAACCACCACAGTGCAACAACAAGTGGCACGCCGCTGCATGCACGCAAGCACATGCCCTGATGTCATCTCACATGCACGCGTGCATGAGGAACAACCGCAGCAAACCTGTCACATGGAACTGAGATGGACTGTGCCCATGATGCCGAGCGGTCTGGTAGGCTACATGTATACCGTCTGTGTCAAAGTCCGCAGCTCCGCAGCTATACGTAAATGTACATTAGCACAGCCTTGGCCAAGCAGATGTAACTCTGAAGCCCACATCCCACATGCAACAGCCAATCACATGTAACCCCACACCCTATCCAATTTGTAATCATGCTCAGTATATCCTCAACATGTATTCCGCTGCCAGTAGTGTCCACTATACTGCATCACAGAGGACAGAAGACTCAATATAATGTTTGAAACCAGAACTGTCTCCGCTGACTCATTTCACAAGTACGAATGAGAGAGGATGAGAGTATGTGAAGTACACGGCAGTCGTGACATGACCATGTAGTCCACTGGTATTGGATGTCAACGCAAATGAGTAGCACTACTGTGGAAGACACACATGTGTCGTGTGAAGTCGTATGGACGCAGTGCTCAGGTGGGTGGGTGCGACGGGTAGATGCGCACATGCCAAGTTGGAGCACGCCGTGTTGGGAGGGCTCATGAACAGTACACCACCGCTTCCCTGGGCATTGTGAGAGGACACCTGTCGGGGGAGTGAACACGTGTGTGCACAGCAGCCGGGCACACGTACAAAGCGGTACCAGGCGCACCTCAGCCCACCCTCTGTGGACAAGCTGGATCCTGTTGTGCGCCCGCCATGCCCCTTGACAAGGCACACACAGCCCCAGTCGACCAGGTGTAACCCCAACATAGTCAATCCGCACAGGCGATACAGGGCACGGGATGGCAGTGGAGCATGGTGTGTGAGAGGTCTCCTCGCGCTCCTCCTGGTCATATCACGCAGGCAATAGAACCTCAACGTCCAGCATGGCAAAAAGTCAAATGGAAGTGTAGGGGGACGCACCACAGCACGAGCAGCACTGACGTCACGGGAGGTGGCTCGCACCATCCCATCCATTGCCCATCATACCAACCACGCCACATGCCATTGCGACTAAGTGCAAGCGCGTGCGCCACCACCCCTGAGCCCTCCCCAGAGAGGCCAAAGAGTGAATGTGTGGGCCATCAGCCACAGACGGACGCGGCCTGGCCGCAAGGGCAGCCACAGCCACTGGGTGTCGCAGGTGGCGGATCCGGAAGGCGAAGACTGTGATGCATAGTCCATGCAGGCCGGGTCTCCATTTGGGGCACCACGCAGGTGGACGGCGTCCCGCCACACATCATACCCTGAGACAGCCCACTCGTGCAACTGGACCCACACATACACTCCTTGCCCTCTCTGGTGCAAGCTTGGGGCTGCCTGTGCAAGCGCTAGCCTCGCAGGTGAGCATGCATATTGGGGAGCGAGGGGAGGACATGAGGGCTGGGGCGAAGATGACTGTATCACTGTCAGTTAGTACAAGGGATGACCCAGATGTGGAAAGGAAGAGACGTGTCCCGTGTGTACTGCAACTAGTCGCCAATCCAACTACCCCCCATGTCCGGAATGTAAGCCCGCACCTAGGCCCGCCCATCCGCCACATCGAACATACCACCAGCACGACAACCTTCCCATTCGAAACACTGACTGGGGGTGGCGACCAGTGAACAATCATGTGTAGCCTACCCACGCGTACATGTGGGCCCTCCATGATCCATGTCACCTGCGGCAAAGACATGACATGCGCAATGAGGGAAGTGAGGAGAGCTGTCCGCCCCACGCGCAGAAGGTGCATCAGCTCCACAGACCCAGCAGCGAGTCCAGCAGGGGTCACATGTGCAGGGGCAGCTGTGCCTGGTGTGAAGGCACATGCATATAGACAGCACATCGACCAATGTGTAGTCTGCCCACATCCACATTCCATCATCATGCGGACATAGGAATTGAACACAGGGCAACACATCTTAGCTGGGTGCACCCACCGTGACCAACAATGCGCAATCATCGACGTACCCGCCCTGTGCATGGCCCCCACCCAACGGAGGCACATCCAGTGCCACCATCCCACACACACAAGCCTTCCACGGAACATGCTGTGTCCAATGGTCAGTACAGAGTCAGCGCCCATCTGGTGGATCCTGAACAGGAGACACATGCACACACATGCCAGCTCCCACTATGTACGACTGCCACCTGGCACGTGCAATGTAACCTCTCACCTGTGACGTGTGACTGCAAGCACACAGCCGTCTTGGCATGGGGCTGTCAATGTGGACACCAGTCAATGTTTCGGGAGCTGTGATCCGTACAGTGCTGTACATAGGGTGCAGTGCTGACACCTACTACTGTCTCATATCCCCTCGTGCCACAGGTCCCACTTGTATTGGCCGCTCAGCCCGTGCCCACATCGTCGTCGTCGTGTGCCATACTCATCCAGCCTCGGAAGCAGTTCCATGCTCAGCAGACACTCATGTTGCCGTGGCGTTGCCGCTTGACGGATATGCAGTCAGTCCCCATCAGCACGCCCCGCAAGTCATTGGGGCCTAGATCCCCATGTGCATGCACATGGCAGTGGTATCGTCTCACTTGCCATTGCCATTGTTGGGAGACCTGTGTAAGTGTATTGTGGCCGTGCCGTCCCAGCTTGACAGCTGGGCTGTGGCTCATGTGCTTGCTCAGTCATGTCAGTGATGTGTATGCGAAATTGCTATGTGTCGTGTTGCTTTGACATGTGTCCTCTGCCATTGTAACCCTAGGCGGAGACCGAACATTGACCGCCCATACCAATTGCTGGCGGACATGGACGATACAGAGGTAATCAGGAAGTTTCGGCTGGACAGGCCAACTCTGCATCGACTGTGTGCCATGTTAGAGCCCCATCTCCGTCCCCGCAGGGTGTATCCGACTGCTGTCACCACCACGGCTAAGGTGATGGCCGCCATGCATTTCTTCGCCACTGGGTCATTCCAGCACACAGTGGGCAGTGGAGGAGGGATGTCCCAGCCCATGTTCAGCAAGGTGCTGAGGGATGTACTGGCAGCCATGATGCTGTACCGGAACAGGTACATCCGATTCCCCAGGGCTCGTGAATTGGCGGCAGTGAAGGGTGCATTCTATGCCCTTGGCAGAATCCCACACGTCGTTGGAGCCATTGACTGCACTCATGTTGGCCTTGTTCCACCACAGGCCACTGAGCACCTGTACCGCAACAGGAAGCACACGCACTCCCTGAATGTGCAAGTGGTGTGCCTTGCGGACATGGTGATAACCCACGTGTGTGCAAAGTTCCCAGGCTCGGCCCATGACGCACACATAATGCGCAACAGCATCTTGCCACGACTGATGTCCAATCTGCAACAGGATCGTGGCTGTATTGTCGGTGAGTATGTGGAGTGGTGTAGCGTGCTGGTTGTGCGATGCTGTCCCCTGTCCAGTTGGAATAGCAACGGTTCTCTGTGTCCCTCACACCCAGGTGACTCTGCGTATCCGAATGGGGCATGGCTGCTCAGTCCATTGAGGAATCCTCGCACCCCAGCAGACGATCGCTACAATGAGGCACATGGGAGGACCAGACGTGTGGTCGAGCGTACCTTTGGCCTCCTCAAGTCCAGGTTCAGGTGCCTGGACCGCACCGGGGTGCATTGGCGTACTCCCCACAGAAGGTGTGCCAGATAGTGGTGGCGTGCTGCATGCTGCACAATCTGGCCATTCGGAAGCAGATCCCCCTCATTGTGGATGACGGAGATCAACCAGGGCCCCAGCCCGCAGACCAGGACAGCTCGAGTGAGGTGGACAGCGGAGAGGAGGAAGCTGGGAATGTGCGCCAGCAGCTCATCGCCCGCTACTTCACTTGACGGTGAGTGTCCATGTACGACGGCTGATGTGGCTGTATCTGTGCAGGTGTGTGTGTGCTGTGTCAGGGTGGCCGTTTGTTCACTGCGTGCTGTGTGTCAACGCTCCATGGCCAGGGTAGTATGCCACTGTTGGTGGCTGTGGCATTGTGCCCTATTGCTCTGTGCGATGTGTGTACATTGCTTGTAGTTGTTGACATGTACTGTGTGATGGGTGTGTGACACACTCATTGAATGTGCTCCTGTTCTGTCTCCCACCCCTAGGTCCCTACAGGCCCTCCGGATTCCATTTCCATGCCACGCATCAGGTGCCTTTCCGCCCAAGGTGGCCGTTGTATTCCGTACAATTAAAGACACAGGGCACAAACAGCAGTTAGTGAAAAAGGTGCATTTATTACAAACTGTGACATGTGATTGTGTGTAAGGTGATGACAAAAGTGGTGCGTGCAGTGACAATGAGCTGTCGGTCATGGCTGCGTGATGATCAGGGTGTACCCACTGTTTCTATGTCCATAGTCCAACACACACATGCCATCCAGCTGGCTGTGTGGAGTGGGATCGTAGAGCAAGTCAATGCAGTGGCTGGTCAAGGAAGGCTGGCGGAAGGCTGGCTGGCTGCCTCACTTGCGACTGGAGCGTGCGAAGTCCTCCCGGGAGATCTGTTTCCTCTTCGGACGGCCCCTTCCACGTTTGGGAGTGGGGGTGTGTGGTGGCGACCTGCTGGTGGTGGGTGAGGTGTGCTCACTGGCTGTGGACGCAGGGGAAGTGGACACTGCTGCCCGAGCCTGCGCCCCGGCAGGTGGTGGCGGAGGTGGTGTTGCTGGCCTTGCCTGTGACCTCACCGCCACCACCAGCTGGCCCATGAGGTCCACGAGTTGGTCCATACGGGACACGAATTGGCCCATATGGGCGTCCATGGACCTCAGCACCCCCAGCACCTCCCGCGTGTCAGTAGCAGACCTGGACCCATTGTCCTTGGGCCTCTTCATGGGCCCAAGGACTCTGTCCATTTGAGGCAGGGCATGGCTCCCAGGGGAGGCTGGCGTTTCCCTGATCCTGCTCCTCCTACCAGTCCTGCTGCCACCGGCCTGCCCACTAGCCACATTGCTCACCACGGTCCTCGCTGTGGCTCCCAGGGTGGATCCAGTCGGCCGGGCCACCACCTGCGCTGGGGCTGGTGCCAGCGAAGACGTGGTGGTGGTGGAGGCGGTGGTGGTCGGTGCGGCGATGGTGGCGGTTGCGGCAGTGGTAGTGGCCGCAATGACCGTGGGTGTGGCCGCAACGACAGTGGCAGCAGGGGACTGGGACTGTTCAGCATCCCTGGATGATGGGTTGGTGGGTAGGAGGGGTCCTGGGGAGCGGCTGGGCCCTGCCACGCCAGATGGGCCAGCTTGGTGGTCCGTGTCCGAAGAGGTGGACAGATCCTCCAGATCCGTGTGTCCTCGTTGGGGGCTTGTAGGCTGGCTGTGCTGGCTGCTGTCTCCATCCCCAGCGTCCAGCAGTTCGTCACCTGTGGAGAGAATGAGATTTGTTATTGTGTTGCACCTGGCGAAGTATGTATTAGTCGTCTGACATTGGCAGTTCGTGCAATCTCGTACATGGGTTTCCCGGAGGCGAGTGTGTGGCTGTGGCATCTGTAGGTGTGTGTGCTAGGCAATGGGACTGTGTGCTGTGCACATGTGGCATGGGACGGATTGGCCATGCCGATGGGTGTGTTGCTGTGCCCCTACTCATTGTGACTCTGGTGTATGCGGGCTCCTGGCCCATCCTGGGTCTGGTTTGTACTTTGCTTTTGGAGTTCAAATGGAACGCTTAGGAACGCATATGGCAACATGGGGGCCATGCCCCAGATTCGCATTTGGGATGGAATATGCTTTTGGGGTTCAAATGGAACGCTTAGGAACGCATATGGCAACATGGGGGCCATGCCCCAGATTCGCATTTGGGAGGGTATATGCTTTTGGGGTACATGCTGTGAGCCATGGGTGCCGAACGTGACATGTGTTGTGGCAGCATGACAGTGCATGGTCTGAGGTGTGTGCATGCCTGACATGCGCCTGCATATTTGCTGTCTGTTGTGGTTACTGGACATGGCATTGGACGCATCGTTATGAGTGAGTGATAGTTGTGTGCCAGCCAACGTATTGCAGTTGTCCCATCTCCTTGGTGTGCGTGCTGCCCTGTGCCATGTGCATCACTGCAGTGCTCGGGGGGTGTGGCCCATGTTGTGTGTTGTTGCTCACAGTGTGTCGTGCGCTTAATTGACTTCTGGCACATGGTTGGTCATGGGCATGTGTCTTAGCGTGACTGCTGTATGTGTGGCAGCTGTGCGGATGACATGCCTTTCATGAGACTGGGGCTGACGGATGGGATGGATGGTATGTTGTATGTGCATGGTGTGTCTGTGTGTTTGATGGGTTCAGTGGTGTTCGTGTGCATTTCTGTTGTTCCGCTCTGTTGCGTCTAGTGTTGTTTGTCTTACATAGGCGTAGTTGTGGGGTGTGTGGTTGACAGGCAGTAGGGGCTACATGGACAGGACTTCAATGGTGTTTCGGTTGTGTGTGATGAGTTGCACAGTGGCTGCCGTGTGGGACTATATTCAGTGTGGCTTGTGCATGCAGACGTGGCTCCTTGGGTGTTGCTATGTCTGTGATGGGTCATGTGGGGTGTGAGTCTGTTGTTCATGTCCGTGTGCACATTGTTCACTTGTTCGTGACGGTGGGCGGTGCTGCGTGTCCGTGTGCTACGTGACATGTCCCATGTGTTGGTGGTGTTATGGTCCTCATGCCTCCAGTAATCCAGCCCTGTCCAGTTTCCCACCTGCAAGTTGTTCGTGCGTGCACTGTACTGGATGCCACATGGCTCTTAGCGGGGGTGCTCCATGTTGCAGGTCTGTGGGGGTGGGGGGTGTAGTGGGTCGTGGGGGTGGCTGTACACCCACTGACACCGATTGCTGTGGACCGTGATGTCTGCCTTTCGGCTGTCGTTGTGCACTGCGGTGGCTGACACGTGGGTGTGGGGTGTGGGGGATGCTCCTCCTTGCTGTGTCTGTGGGAGTGGGGGCCTGGTGGGTGTTGTACTTCAGCTGTCCTCCCTCCGACCCACTGCACTTTGTGTTCCTGCCACTTACCTGTTACTTGTCAGTTGGTGCAGCTGTGGCGGACACATGGGTGTGGCGGGTGCTCGTTGTGGCGCTTCTGGCATATTTGTGGACCTGTTGGTGGTTACGTGGCTGGCTTAGTGTACACATGTCCCCACGCATCTTACAGTTGTTCGGTTTGGCCTGTGTGTGGTAGTGTCTGTTGCATGTGCGTGTGATGTGTTGTGTATTGTGTGCTGGACATGGGGGTGTTTGTCCCTGGGAGCTGTGGCATGGTGGTTGCGCATGTGTGTACATAGCGGTGTGCTGGTATACATTAGTTTGTACTTACCAGCCTCCACTCCCCCTGCTAATCCGGCGAGGATCTCCGGATGGATTACGACTCGCACCTTCTCCTCCCACGCTTTGAAGGTCTTAAAGAGCGCGGGATTCCCTCCGCCAGTGACGGCAGCCAGCTCTCTGTTTTTGCCCTCCTTCTTCTTGACCAGGCTCTTTACGTCATTCCAACGTTTGTTTATCTCGGTTCTGTTCCTGGGCAGGGTCCCGACTGCATTGACCTGGTCTACGATCCGGTTCCACATTCTGTTTCTGGTGGCTAGTGGTGTGTGCTGGACCATGTTCCCATAGATTTGTGGGTACACCTTGATGATCTCGTCGACCATGACCGTCAGCTCCATGGGCGTGAACTTGGGCATCCTTTGTGGTGCCATGGTGTTTGTGGTGCTGGTGCGGTGTGTGTTGTGTAATGTGCAGGGGGTTTGTGGTGCCGGTGTTTGGTGGTGGTGGTGGTGGTTGTGATGTGTGCGTTTCTGTGGTGTGCTGCTGTCCTTGCTGTGTCACTGTGTCCTCTCCTCTCCTCTCTGGTTTGCAATGTAGCAAGGGGTTGTGGTCTGTGGGAGTGCTGCTTTTGTACTCACCTATGTGGGTGTGTCCTGATGGTCTGTTGTTTTCAGGTGTGTTGTGTCTGGGGTTCTGGCCTTTGTATTTTTTGTTTGTCCGGGGGTGTTTTCGGGATGTGTACTGTGCTTGTGTATTTGTGCGTGCCTTGCTGTGTGGACTTGTTGGCCATGTTGTGTGCTATTGGTTTTGTGTGCGGATGGTTTCTGTGCAGGTACGTGGGCGCCATGGCTTCTGCCGTGTCGATTCTCATCGGCGTTGTTTGCGCTGGCGGGCGGTATTTTTGTTGTTTTTCCGCGCTCATGGCGGTGCGATCGTAATTTCACGTGCGGTGTGTCGGCCGTGAGGGCGGGCGGTTTTGTGTTGTCGTGCGTGTTTCCGTCCGTGGCGGGCGGTTTGACTCCAACTCGGACGATGGCGGGCGGTATTTTGTATGATTTTTCCGCCGATGGCGGTTTTCAGTTTGTGTACTCATAATGGCGTGGTCGGTGTTCAGGCGGTGTGTGCGGGCGGATTTTTGCCGCTTCCATGCCTGGCGGATTTATTTACGCCGGGTATCGTAATGGGCCCCTAATACATTAAATGTTAAAATAAATTAAACATATACATATAAATTAATATATATACTTACTCCACATACTGCAACAGTAGAGAAAGTGTTGGATAGCGTAGGGGTAAAAATTACTATTCCCACTCCAGTGAGTGCAACAGTAGGGAAAGTGTTGGATAGCGTAGGGGTAAAAATTACTTTTCCCACTCCAGAGAGTGCAACTGTAGGGAAAGCGCTGGATAGCGTAGGGGTAAAAATTACTATTCCCACTCCAGAGAGTGCAACAGTAGGGAATGCGCTGGATAGCGTAGGGGTAAAAATTATTATTCCCACTCCAGAGAGTGCAACAGTAGGGGAAGCGCTGGATAGCGTAGGGGTAAAAATTACTATTCCCACTCCAATTAGTGCAACAGTAGGGAACGGGTTGGATAGCGTAGGGGTAAAAATTACTATTACCACTCCAGAGAGTGCAACAGTAGGGAAAGCGCTGGATAGCGTAGGGGTAAAATTACTATTCCCACTCCAGTGAGTGCAACAGTAGGGAAAGCGCTGGATAGCGTAGGGGTAAAATTACTATTCCCACTGCAGAGAGTGCAACAGTAGGGAAAGCGTTGGATAGCGTAGGGGTAAAAATTACTATTCCCACTCCAGAGAGTGCAATAGTAGGGAAAGCGCTGGATAGCGTAGGGGTAACAATTACTATTCCCACTCCAGTAAGTGCAACAGTAGTGAAAGCGCTGGATAGCGTAGGGGTAAAATTACTATTCCCACTCCAGAGAGTGCAACAGTAGGGAAAGTGTTGGATAGCGTAGGGGTAAAAATTACTATTCCCACTCCAGAGAGTGTAACAGTAGGGAAAGCGCTGGATAGCGTAGGGGTAAAAATTACTATTCCCACTCCAGTGAGTCCAACAGTAGGGAATGCGTTGGACAATGTAGATGTTAAAAATAACATACTTATAAATAAAATAAATATTGTAATTAAATAATGATTGATTAATAAATTTAGAAAAAAAAAACCTACAAATATATCAAAAATAATAATTACTTTAATAATATTAAATACTTCCCACCCTATTCCCCAATAAACACACAACACACTCCACATAAAATTTCACACAATTAAATTAATTTTCAATTAATCAATTAATAAAAATTAATTTGCAATTAATAAGTAAATAAAAAAATGTCAATACCAATAAATAATATGTAATAAAAATTAATAACCAATTAATAATTAATTAACAAACTAATTAATTAGCAATACCAATAAATAAAATGTAATACAAAGTAAGAACCAATTAATAATTAATTAACAACAAAATTAATTATTAATACCCATAAATGATATTTAATAAGAATTAATAACTAATTAATAATTAATTAACGGAAAATATCAATACCAATAAATAATATTTAATAAACATTAATAACCAATTTAAAATTAATTAACAAAAAATTAATTATCAATACTCAATTTTTCTTAATTAATTACTTAATTACAAATAATTTACTTACCACCCTATTCCCCTAAAAACACACAACCCACTCCAATAATAAATTAATACAAATAAAATAATTATCAATTAATAATAATTAATTACCAATTAATAATTAATTAACAATAAATTAATAACAATAATTAAAAATTAATAATTACTTAATAAAAATTAAATTACTTCCCACCCTATTCCCCTATAAACCCACAACCCGCAACAGAAATAAAACACAAAATTTAATTAAAATAAATTAATAATTCCTAAAAATTATTATTTAATTTACTATAATTAAATTACTTCCCACCCTATTCCCCTATAAACCCACAACCCGCTACGGTACTAAAACGCAAAATTTACTTTTAAAAAATTACTAATTTCTAAAAATGTATACATATATTTAAAAAAACAGTACAATACTTAACAAAAAATATAGAACACATACATATTAAATACATACTAAAATACATAACACTGATATAAATATCGATATTATTAACATCGATAATTTAACTGTCGATATTACTAACATCGATATTTGCAACATCGATATTTCTTACCTTAACTTCGATATTCTGGTTGTAGATATTCTTGACTTCGATATTTTGTCCCTACGATATTTAAAACTCGATATAACTGTGCTTCGATATTTAAAAACGATATTTTGACTGTCCACCACTCCATGACTGAGAGGTAGACACCTTGAGGTAGATTCCCCTGCGAAGACCTGAAATGATCTGCCATTCAGGTAGGATTGAATCCATGCAATGGCTCCCCCTGAAACTCGGCACTCCTAAGCCTGTTAGGGAGGATGGCAAATTAACTGTGTAAAAGCGGCGCTAAGGTCAAGGAGGGAAATGGCTACTGCTCCTCCCTGATCTTTTCCCTTCTTCGACTACAGCAATGAGTGTGGGTTCAGTTCCATGATGGGGACAAAAGCCGGTCTGAGAGTGATGTAAAAGTTTGTGAGTTTCTAAGAAGTCGGAGAGAATGGAGTTAACATACCTTTCCAGGACCTTACAGACCATGGGCAGCAGCGATATAGGACGATAGTTACTCAAGAGGTCAGGGTTTAAGCTAGGCTTTTTCAATAGATCTTTCACCATGGCGTGTTTCCAGTAAGGTGGAACATGGCCATTGGTGGTAGAAAGATTTATTACATCGAGTATGACCGGTAGAACCACCTCTTTAAGCTTGCACAGAAGGTGAGGAGGATCCGGGTCAAGAGGGGAACCCGACTTTATTTGCATAAAGATTTCTGATAGGTATCCAGGTCCAGGAGTGGAAATTCCTCCAGAGTGTGCTGAATGTGATCCGGAGACCTGTTTATGATAGGAAGGTCACTGGTCACTGGGACATGGAGGTCGCTGGGACATGGAGAGTTTGGGAACGTGTAATATATATTCTGAATTTTTCCCTGAAAGTATTCTGCGAGTTCATTGCAGCGATCGGAGGATATTATTGTGGAAGTATCGGGGAAGTGAGCTCTAATAGGGTCTTTGCAATGTGGAAGATTTCTCAGGGAGCATTAGCTGCTGAATTAATTTTTACTTCAAAATAAAGTGCCTGAGCTTTTTTTAATTTCAGCTTCTTAGCATTTTATGGACTCTCTGTATTTCATTTTACTAGTCTCGCTATAGTCATTCCTCCATTTCCTCTCCATCCGTTTACAGGCCTGTTCAAGCAGCCTAAACTTGGGCTAGTACCACAGAGAGATTTTCTCTCTCATCCTACGGTGGCTGGCTTTAACAGGAATAACTGTGTCCAGTGAGGACTCTATCCAGTGTGTGAATTTTTCTGAAGATAGGACAGGACTGGAGTCTAGAATAGGTTTTGAATTATTGAGCACAGTAGACCAGGACTCTATGGTGCAACAGTAGGGGAAGCGCTGGATAGCGTAGGGGTAAAAATTACTATTCCCACTCCAATTAGTGCAACAGTAGGGAACGGGTTGGATAGCGTAGGGGTAAAAATTACTATTACCACTCCAGAGAGTGCAACAGTAGGGAAAGCGCTGGATAGCGTAGGGGTAAAATTACTATTCCCACTCCAGTGAGTGCAACAGTAGGGAAAGCGCTGGATAGCGTAGGGGTAAAATTACTATTCCCACTGCAGAGAGTGCAACAGTAGGGAAAGCGTTGGATAGCGTAGGGGTAAAAATTACTATTCCCACTCCAGAGAGTGCAATAGTAGGGAAAGCGCTGGATAGCGTAGGGGTAACAATTACTATTCCCACTCCAGTAAGTGCAACAGTAGGGAAAGCGCTGGATAGCGTAGGGGTAAAAATTACTATTCCCACTCCAGAGAGTGCAACAGTAGGGAAAGTGTTGGATAGCGTAGGGGTAAAAATTACTATTCCCACTCCAGAGAGTGTAACAGTAGGGAAAGCGCTGGATAGCGTAGGGGTAAAAATTACTATTCCCACTCCAGTGAGTCCAACAGTAGGGAATGCGTTGGACAATGTAGATGTTAAAAATAACATACTTATAAATAAAATAAATATTGTAATTAAATAATGATTGATTAATAAATTTAGAAAAAAAAACCTACAAATATATCAAAAATAATAATTACTTTAATAATATTAAATACTTCCCACCCTATTCCCCAATAAACACACAACACACTCCACATAAAATTTCACACAATTAAATTAATTTTCAATTAATCAATTAATAAAAATTAATTTGCAATTAATAAGTAAATAAAAAAATGTCAATACCAATAAATAATATGTAATAAAAATTAATAACCAATTAATAATTAATTAACAAACTAATTAATTAGCAATACCAATAAATAAAATGTAATACAAAGTAAGAACCAATTAATAATTAATTAACAACAAAATTAATTATTAATACCCATAAATGATATTTAATAAGAATTAATAACTAATTAATAATTAATTAACGGAAAATATCAATACCAATAAATAATATTTAATAAACATTAATAACCAATTTAAAATTAATTAACAAAAAAATTAATTATCAATACTCAATTTTTCTTAATTAATTACTTAATTACAAATAATTTACTTACCACCCTATTCCCTAAAAACACACAACCCACTCCAATAATAAATTAATACAAATAAAATAATTATCAATTAATAATAATTAATTACCAATTAATAATTAATTAACAATAAATTAATAACAATAATTAAAAATTAATAATTACTTAATAAAAATTAAATTACTTCCCACCCTATTCCCCTATAAACCCACAACCCGCAACAGAAATAAAACACAAAATTTAATTAAAATAAATTAATAATTCCTAAAAATTATTATTTAATTTACTATAATTAAATTACTTCCCACCCTATTCCCCTATAAACCCACAACCCGCTACGGTACTAAAACGCAAAATTTACTTTTAAAAAAATTACTAATTTCTAAAAAATGTATACATATATTTAAAAAAACAGTACAATACTTAACAAAAAATATAGAACACATACATATTAAATACATACTAAAATACATAACACTGATATAAATATCGATATTATTAACATCGATAATTTAACTGTCGATATTACTAACATCGATATTTGCAACATCGATATTTCTTACCTTAACTTCGATATTCTGGTTGTAGATATTCTTGACTTCGATATTTTGTCCCTACGATATTTAAAACTCGATATAACTGTGCTTCGATATTTAAAAACGATATTTTGACTGTCCACCACTCCATGACTGAGAGGTAGACACCTTGAGGTAGATTCCCCCTGCGAAGACCTGAAATGATCTGCCATTCAGGTAGGATTGAATCCATGCAATGGCTCCCCCTGAAACTCGGCACTCCTAAGCCTGTTAGGGAGGATGGCAAATTAACTGTGTAAAAGCGGCGCTAAGGTCAAGGAGGGAAATGGCTACTGCTCCTCCCTGATCTTTTCCCTTCTTCGACTACAGCAATGAGTGTGGGTTCAGTTCCATGATGGGGACAAAAGCCGGTCTGAGAGTGATGTAAAAGTTTGTGAGTTTCTAAGAAGTCGGAGAGAATGGAGTTAACATACCTTTCCAGGACCTTACAGACCATGGGCAGCAGCGATATAGGACGATAGTTACTCAAGAGGTCAGGGTTTAAGCTAGGCTTTTTCAATAGATCTTTCACCATGGCGTGTTTCCAGTAAGGTGGAACATGGCCATTGGTGGTAGAAAGATTTATTACATCGAGTATGACCGGTAGAACCACCTCTTTAAGCTTGCACAGAAGGTGAGGAGGATCCGGGTCAAGAGGGGAACCCGACTTTATTTGCATAAAGATTTCTGATAGGTATCCAGGTCCAGGAGTGGAAATTCCTCCAGAGTGTGCTGAATGTGATCCGGAGACCTGTTTATGATAGGAAGGTCACTGGTCACTGGGACATGGAGGTCGCTGGGACATGGAGAGTTTGGGAACGTGTAATATATATTCTGAATTTTTCCCTGAAAGTATTCTGCGAGTTCATTGCAGCGATCGGAGGATATTATTGTGGAAGTATCGGGAAGTGAGCTCTAATAGGGTCTTTGCAATGTGGAAGATTTCTCAGGGAGCATTAGCTGCTGAATTAATTTTTACTTCAAAATAAAGTGCCTGAGCTTTTTTAATTTCAGCTTCTTAGCATTTTATGGACTCTCTGTATTTCATTTTACTAGTCTCGCTATAGTCATTCCTCCATTTCCTCTCCATCCGTTTACAGGCCTGTTCAAGCAGCCTAAACTTGGGCTAGTACCACAGAGAGATTTTCTCTCTCATCCTACGGTGGCTGGCTTTAACAGGAATAACTGTGTCCAGTGAGGACTCTATCCAGTGTGTGAATTTTTCTGAAGATAGGACAGGACTGGAGTCTAGAATAGGTTTTGAATTATTGAGCACAGTAGACCAGGACTCTATGGTGCAACAGTAGGGGAAGCGCTGGATAGCGTAGGGGTAAAAATTACTATTCCCACTCCAATTAGTGCAACAGTAGGGAACGGGTTGGATAGCGTAGGGGTAAAAATTACTATTACCACTCCAGAGAGTGCAACAGTAGGGAAAGCGCTGGATAGCGTAGGGGTAAAAATTACTATTCCCACTCCAGTGAGTGCAACAGTAGGGAAAGCGCTGGATAGCGTAGGGGTAAAAATTACTATTCCCACTGCAGAGAGTGCAACAGTAGGGAAAGCGTTGGATAGCGTAGGGGTAAAAATTACTATTCCCACTCCAGAGAGTGCAATAGTAGGGAAAGCGCTGGATAGCGTAGGGGTAACAATTACTATTCCCACTCCAGTAAGTGCAACAGTAGGGAAAGCGCTGGATAGCGTAGGGGTAAAAATTACTATTCCCACTCCAGAGAGTGCAACAGTAGGGAAAGTGTTGGATAGCGTAGGGGTAAAAATTACTATTCCCACTCCAGAGAGTGTAACAGTAGGGAAAGCGCTGGATAGCGTAGGGGTAAAAATTACTATTCCCACTCCAGTGAGTCCAACAGTAGGGAATGCGTTGGACAATGTAGATGTTAAAAATAACATACTTATAAATAAAATAAATATTGTAATTAAATAATGATTGATTAATAAATTTAGAAAAAAAAAACCTACAAATATATCAAAAATAATAATTACTTTAATAATATTAAATACTTCCCACCCTATTCCCCAATAAACACACAACACACTCCACATAAAATTTCACACAATTAAATTAATTTTCAATTAATCAATTAATAAAAATTAATTTGCAATTAATAAGTAAATAAAAAAATGTCAATACCAATAAATAATATGTAATAAAAATTAATAACCAATTAATAATTAATTAACAAACTAATTAATTAGCAATACCAATAAATAAAATGTAATACAAAGTAAGAACCAATTAATAATTAATTAACAACAAAATTAATTATTAATACCCATAAATGATATTTAATAAGAATTAATAACTAATTAATAATTAATTAACGGAAAATATCAATACCAATAAATAATATTTAATAAACATTAATAACCAATTTAAAATTAATTAACAAAAAAATTAATTATCAATACTCAATTTTTCTTAATTAATTACTTAATTACAAATAATTTACTTACCACCCTATTCCCTAAAAACACACAACCCACTCCAATAATAAATTAATACAAATAAAATAATTATCAATTAATAATAATTAATTACCAATTAATAATTAATTAACAATAAATTAATAACAATAATTAAAAATTAATAATTACTTAATAAAAATTAAATTACTTCCCACCCTATTCCCCTATAAACCCACAACCCGCAACAGAAATAAAACACAAAATTTAATTAAAATAAATTAATAATTCCTAAAAATTATTATTTAATTTACTATAATTAAATTACTTCCCACCCTATTCCCCTATAAACCCACAACCCGCTACGGTACTAAAACGCAAAATTTACTTTTAAAAAAATTACTAATTTCTAAAAAATGTATACATATATTTAAAAAAACAGTACAATACTTAACAAAAAATATAGAACACATACATATTAAATACATACTAAAATACATAACACTGATATAAATATCGATATTATTAACATCGATAATTTAACTGTCGATATTACTAACATCGATATTTGCAACATCGATATTTCTTACCTTAACTTCGATATTCTGGTTGTAGATATTCTTGACTTCGATATTTTGTCCCTACGATATTTAAAACTCGATATAACTGTGCTTCGATATTTAAAAAACGATATTTTGACTGTCCACCACTCCATGACTGAGAGGTAGACACCTTGAGGTAGATTCCCCCTGCGAAGACCTGAAATGATCTGCCATTCAGGTAGGATTGAATCCATGCAATGGCTCCCCCTGAAACTCGGCACTCCTAAGCCTGTTAGGGAGGATGGCAAATTAACTGTGTAAAAAGCGGCGCTAAGGTCAAGGAGGGAAATGGCTACTGCTCCTCCCTGATCTTTTTCCCTTCTTCGACTACAGCAATGAGTGTGGGTTCAGTTCCATGATGGGGACAAAAGCCGGTCTGAGAGTGATGTAAAAGTTTGTGAGTTTCTAAGAAGTCGGAGAGAATGGAGTTAACATACCTTTCCAGGACCTTACAGACCATGGGCAGCAGCGATATAGGACGATAGTTACTCAAGAGGTCAGGGTTTAAGCTAGGCTTTTTCAATAGATCTTTCACCATGGCGTGTTTCCAGTAAGGTGGAACATGGCCATTGGTGGTAGAAAGATTTATTACATCGAGTATGACCGGTAGAACCACCTCTTTAAGCTTGCACAGAAGGTGAGGAGGATCCGGGTCAAGAGGGGAACCCGACTTTATTTGCATAAAGATTTCTGATAGGTATCCAGGTCCAGGAGTGGAAATTCCTCCAGAGTGTGCTGAATGTGATCCGGAGACCTGTTTATGATAGGAAGGTCACTGGTCACTGGGACATGGAGGTCGCTGGGACATGGAGAGTTTGGGAACGTGTAATATATATTCTGAATTTTTCCCTGAAAGTATTCTGCGAGTTCATTGCAGCGATCGGAGGATATTATTGTGGAAGTATCGGGAAGTGAGCTCTAATAGGGTCTTTGCAATGTGGAAGATTTCTCAGGGAGCATTAGCTGCTGAATTAATTTTTACTTCAAAATAAAGTGCCTGAGCTTTTTTTAATTTCAGCTTCTTAGCATTTTATGGACTCTCTGTATTTCATTTTACTAGTCTCGCTATAGTCATTCCTCCATTTCCTCTCCATCCGTTTACAGGCCTGTTCAAGCAGCCTAAACTTGGGCTAGTACCACAGAGAGATTTTCTCTCTCATCCTACGGTGGCTGGCTTTAACAGGAATAACTGTGTCCAGTGAGGACTCTATCCAGTGTGTGAATTTTTCTGAAGATAGGACAGGACTGGAGTCTAGAATAGGTTTTGAATTATTGAGCACAGTAGACCAGGACTCTATGGAGAGTTTGGAACAAGGGCAGACTTTCCTGGTGCTAGGTTCCATGGGATTACGTTGAGTTGGAGATTTTAAGAAAATAGGGATCAGTGAGTGATCTGACCAAGGCAGGGGGATGGGTGCCTCCACCGACAGCTCAATTTTACTGTTAAACACGGGATCTAAGATATGGCCTTTAATGTGTGTGCGGCCTATGACTTTTTGTATTAATTGAATTGCTGATAGGTCTTGAGTGAGCTCTGAGGCATCTGTTTTACTTGGGTCATCAAAGTATAAATGAAAATGCCCTAGAAGCGTGATGTTTGTGGATGAGCTTGCCAAAGAGGCCGCCGCTTCAGGAAGAGAATTGAAGAATTGTCCACCCACCCCCGGAGGTCGATATATAAGGATTCCTGAGAAAGTAAGCATTGCAGAGAGTGAGATGGAGAAGAATAAGCTTTCACAGTCGGAAACAGGATTGGGCTCAACCCGACATTTAAAAGAATCTTTAAAGATGATTGCAATGCCACCCCCTTTCTTTCTCTCGCTGGATATTATACCCAGGAGGAAGAGTTGGAACCACATCAGGTGCAGAGTCCAAGTGCAGCCAGGTTTCTGTTAAAAATAATACATCTGGTTGTTCATCTGCTAAAAATATGTTTAGTTCCACAGAGTGTTTGGACAGAGACCAACAGTTCAGAGAGAACATATTATACATGTGAAGGGCATGTACATCTGGCTGCTTTTCCAAAGCCGGGCAGAGTCTAAATGAGAAGTGGGCGCATGATGAATCACCATTGGCTAGGTGCATAGATTGGAGGCAATTGTCTTTACCCAAGTCCCTTAGCCCTTTAATTTGGAAGGGTGTGTACACGATTTTACCTGACGATAGTGGGGCAAGGGTTCTGGCCCTTGGCCACGGTTGGGCGCGGACGGGCACAGACTGGCTTGCCTTTGGCGCACCTTCGTCGCGCCAGCGGCGCCCATGCTGTGTGCATCCACTGTGAGTCCACGCTGCCATGCACTCAAATAGTGAATGCCCAGAAGTACGTCTTTCAAGCCCCGCCTCCTTTGCCACTGTCCCTCCACTCCAACGGAAACCGCGGTGGAACGGGGACCGTAGGGAGTGGGTCAAAGTGCAAGTAAGTGCAGTGAAGTTAAAAATAGATTAAAACACAGGTCACAGGTTTAAAACACTATTGAAAAACTGTCTAATATCTCGTTCAGCCAGATTAGCTGCTGAGCGTCCGTGCTGCCATGCAGTTCAAATAGTGAATGCCGGGAAGTAGGTCCTCCAAGCCCCGCCTCCTTTCCCATGGCCCCTCCACTCAAACCGAAACCGCTGTGGAACGGGGACCGTAGGGAGCGGGTCAAAGTGCAAGTAAGTGCAGTGAAGTGAAGTTAAAAATAGATTAAAACACAGGTCACAGGTTTAAAACACTTTTTAAAAACCGTCTAATACCTCGCTCAGCCTGATTATTCCGATCAGCCCGATTAACCTGAGCCCAAAAGACTTTTGATCTTCAGGTTGCAAGGTCGTCAGCTGAGATACAGGCACAGGTACGAACAAATTCCCCTTTTCAGTTTTGGAGAACTGGTACAACGTATCTTTGAAATGTTTAATACAAAGGGGATAGTACACCTATTTAAGACCATAGGTTCTGGTCTGTTAAGCACCTTTCAAACAGTCTTCGGACTGATTCCAGCTTTTATACACTCCGTGTTTGGAAGCATTTTTGGAGGGAATCCTGATTTAAATTTTTCTGCTATGCAATGGACGTCCCAGTCACCAAGGAGATGAAAAAACGGCTCTTAGAGCAATGTCTTGGTTCCTATCATTCTGAGCAGTCTGGATTGACTGTGTCTTGCCTGTTCTCCGCTGCTTGTTATGCGGACAAGAATGCATGCTGGATCTCTGTGTAACACATCCATCGGTTGTGCCACCGGACGTGGATGTATTGCTGGACCCGTTAACGGCCCACGTAGTGCAGTGTTCTCAGTGTATTCCCATGTTGATGTCGGCATTCTGGATGCTTCAGCTTCTGTTGGATTGGATACCGGCTCTACTACAGGAGCACAGGTTCTGGATATTTCCAATGCTTCCCCAGCATCGGCTTTGGGAACTGAAGAAGATCCTCTTTGCTCGATTAACTTGATATGCGAGGTGTTACAGGGACCATCGTCTGTGAAAGCAAGCAGCAGTGATGTTGCGTCTCCCAAACAGGACACATAAAAATTTGACTCTACATGTGCTCGGAAGAATTTGGCCTTTTTACAAAACAATTGAAAATGGAATTTAAAAAAATATATATTTTCTCACTCTTACTTAGCACCATGGTTTTCAGACGCTCTCAGTTGCTCAAGCTATACATATGAACATATTTTAATGGACTAATAGAGCTTTTTAACATATATATATCTCATAGAGTTTTTAAGCATTTTTATAAACTTAGAATTTTTTTTTCTGAACATTTTACGTTTTATGATTGACTAGCAGGAAATTCCATTTTTAGTATGTCACCCGGTCAGATGAGGAGTGGGTGTTATGTTTTGTAATGTACCCCAATATAGGCTTGGGTAGTCTCCTAACCATTCACCTACATTTACCATACTGTTGTACTACATAATGGGTTTGTGCTGACCTTTTACCTAGTTAGGTGCTGCATAAATGTCATGTGATTTTCTCCGAAAACTAGCCTCATTTATTATACATGAGGATTCTCAGAATCACAGCGGGGCAACCATCTCCTGCATCTTCTGCATAATAGCTATGTATAAGGGTCATTCCTTTCTTCATCCTAGGCCAACATGACATACCAAGGTAGAACGCCTGAGGGTACTTTTTGGGTATTTTAGCACCATATCCTTGCTGGGGCAGGCAGAGGAGAAAGATTTCCATGCTGACACACTGACACAAGACGCTGAGGTTCCTGCATGCAGGCACTTCAGCACACACTATTCTGACATCCCTTTCGGGGTGTCTGTTCCAAGCCTGGGCGTGAACTCCTCTCTGCTCGCTGAGTTTTCAGAGTTTTCTGCACTCCGCATTACGCGGAGCTCGCCGAGTTCTGAAAAACCCTGCTCCGCATTTTTTTCCTCGCTTGCATTCGTCAATGTCAAGTTGGCGAGCGTGAGCGAGGAAAATCCACCTTCCGGTGAGATTTTTCCTCGTTCGCTATCGTCAACATCAAGTTGGCGAGCGTGAGCATGGAAAATAAACCTCCCGTCGAGATGTCTCAACGCAGGGGGGTCAGGTTTCTCATTGCGCGTGGTGAGTATGTTCGCAACCGCTTGCATTGAGAAACTGCCCATTCACATTGAGAAAGCTGCTGCTTGAGTAAAAATCTACTCGAGCGTCAGAAAGGAAAGCAGTGCCCGCTTGCCCTGTGCATGGTGCCGTTCGCGATCATTGCACAGTGCAGACAAGCATCCGGCACTGAAAATCACAGCGAACAGCATTTTTCTATCGCACTCCGCCACTTACGGAGCTCTGCGTAGCACGGAGGAGGTTTTTTCCCACTTTGCGGAGTTTCGCATAGCACAACTCGCAAACTCTGCCCAGGCCTAGTCCGTTCAAGACCAAGATGGGATCCTTCATTCTCTTACACCAGGTAATGGGATTGGTTATATCCCAGGAGGATTCTTGGCTCTACACTTACATCTATGCTAGGTACATTTAGATACATCTAGCTAGCGTTAGCATCGTAGGAGTACACATTATTACTGTCATGTATTTATATGGCAGCATATACTCATTGTTTTAGCACTATGGGAGAAATCTACCATCCTTTTACTTTGTTGGTGCTTATAATCATTTATATCTGTTTCTATTTTATGGCTGTTGCAGCACACATATTTTACACTAGACTGATGCTGGTTCAATAAATGCTTATTGAAAACATTCCCACAGTTTAGTCTGTGTATCTCTCTAAGACAGAGTGAGCAGAAGTGACTCAGTGAAAAGTACTGTACTGTTTTCAAGATCCCTGAGGGGATCAATCAATCAATCAGGGGTTTATAGAGTGCGCTACTCACCTGTGAGGGTCTCAAGGCGCCCCATAGGGGCATGGGTTGTCATGTTCGAAAGTTGCCAGAAACTATTCTCTCCTTGGTAAGAGGGGTTCATATTGGCACTGTGAGATAACTGGTATACAGGAGAACATATCCGGTGGGGGTGTCTGGAATCAGTCTGGACACCTGTCTCACAGTTTATGTTGTCTAAAAATGCAGATCCTACATAGATTTATAGGAACTACATGATGGGTGACTTATATGTAACAAAAACTCTCTACAAGCTCATTATTTTGTGATGGTAAAGGGTGGAGAACCTGTATGTCACACCACACTCCTTCCACATTGACTGCATGTAAGCAGGCATGGAGTTTGTGTCCCTGTTACCCACAACGTCCTTGGGGTAACCCACCTGGGTAAAAATCCCCATCAGGGCCTTTGCCATTGGGGTTGCAGTAGTAGTCCTCAGAGGGATTGCCTTACGTAGCTAATGGCATAATCCACCAGAATCAGGATGAACCTGTTGCCTGATACAGTCTAGGGATCCATAGCCCCTACAATGTCAATATCCGCCCTTTCAATAAAGCAAAGGGGTCTTTAATCCTCCCCTCTGACTTCTAGCTATCCTGGCAGGTCACACAAGGCATTCAGAATGCATATGAGGAATTATTGATCCTAGGCCACTAAAAGTGGGGGACAAGTCTTGCAAAGGTCTTGGCTTGACCTAGGTGTCCTGCCAATCTTGTGAGGCAGCTCCACTAGGAAGGCCCTGTAGTATTGGTGGACCAATAGAAACCCTGGGGTCCATGCCCAGGAGCCTTAGACTCACTATACAGTATGTTGTCCTCCTAGTAAATGTGGTGACTATCAGAGGCATCATCTGTTCCATGGGTTTCCGGCTGTTGTCTCATATCCACTAGGGTTGGGCACTCCCTTTGTGCCCTACAGAACTCCTCCATGGTGGAGACCATCCAGCAAGCTCAGGCAGGACACCAAGGGAAGCAATGGCCCCCTCAATGGACTCAGTGGCAGCCACTGCAGGTGCCCCATCCATCTCACTGGTGGTACATTCAGGAGCTGGTTAACCACACCCTCTGCCTTTCCCCTTCTTAGCAGCTATGTGGGCAATTGTTCCAGGCTTCAACCGTTCTTGACTCCCTTCCCAGGAAGCCATGCACCTTGTTGTGGCACAGATTCACTCAGGTAACCCTAACATCTCACACAAAGAGAAGGAGAGGGGCCCCTTAACCACCAAAGGAGTAGGGTACCAAATAAACCGTAGTTACAAGGAAAATCCGCTTTGGGCAACTAAATCTCACCAGGCAAACCCTCACATCACCAACAATCTGTCACCAGAACAAAACACACCCACCTTCAAAGGCCAAGTGTTCACAATAATAAAATATTTTTTATTTATATATAAAAAAAACAGTTGGTTAGTCAAATACAATGAATTTATCAATTGATCAAATACAAAGATTTATCAAACAGTATAAAAAATAGATTAAAAATACAGACATGTACACAAATATTATAGTGGGGAGAACCTGCAAGAAAAATAGTTTCTTATCAATGCTGAAGGCACATACACTAGATCCAGATCGTTTCTTATACATAAAAAATATTTATATAAAAACTCAATCTGTGAAAGTAACAAAACGTCTCCACAATCTACAGTACGCCTTCTCTCTCTTGCGTCGACGCGTTTCGGTGGGTATCACTGTTTAAAACACCACCTTTCTCAGGACAAGAAATAGTATCTCCCACATGGAGTTTACAATCTATACAAAATCACAAAAACATAATTAAAATCACAGTTAGCCCTTGAAAAGGTGTACAGAAATGTATTATATTAAAAACCATTACAAATCATAAAAACAGTGTTTATATCCTGGTGACAGATTGTTGGTGATGTGAGGGTTTGCCTGGTGAGATTTAGTTGCCCAAAGGGGATTTTCCTTGTAACCCTAACATCTCGACATGAGCCTTGAGCTTCACTCCTTTCCAGGGAGCGTGCTCCAGGTAATTACCCAACAAACAGTCCACAGGCATGGCAGGTCTCACTGAAACTTTCAGAGGACCTTAAACTCCTCCCCACTGAAATGGATCCAGGGCCACAAAGTCCTGACCCTCTCTGTAGTTAACCACCACAAACTGGTGGAATGCATTAGGAATTTTCTGCTCTGTGGGAACCAGCTGACTCCTTACTATAGTTATTCTGGCTCCTGTATCCCCCATTACCTATACTTTCTAGTATTTGAGGGCACATTGATCTTAGGAATCATCCCACTGTAACCCAGGGACACTAGGGTAACCCCTGCAAACTCCCCATCATTAACTGGGACAAACTCCTCCCACTGTACTATACCAGCCACCCATGGAATCTTTCCTCCAGTGGAAGGTGGTGCTCTTTTTTGACACTTGGGACCCCCTTTGTAGTTTCCATACATAAGGCACTAATAGCACTTGATGGGCTTGGGCAGCTGGACTTAGTCAGGGTGAACTTTCTTCTGGTGGCCAGATTGGGAATGTAAACCAGACCCTTTTCCCTTTGAGTTGTTTTGTTGGCCAGAAGAGAACTCCTTCCTTTTCTCTCCCCTCCTTCTTTAGGTGAAAACCCTGACCACATTCTGGAAGTTTCCCAAGATACCTTTCTGGACTCTGGTGCTGAACCAGAGGCCTGCCTCTTCAGCAACCTTCCTGGCATCAGTTACCTTGCTGTCAGCCAGGTATTGGTGCAGCTCTGGAAAACAAGTATCAGGAATGTGCTCCTTTCAAAACAAGTTGAACAACCCTTCATAATCATATACTGTGCATGTGAATTTCTGAATGAATGTCTGTAAAGATGTATGAGAAATCTCAGTTGCACCGTCTAATTTATGCATCTCTTTGCAAACTTTCTCTTGCAGACATTAAAGAGAAAAATATTGATATTCATTAGGAGTAATCCTGGTTCTGCTTACTTTTGTTAATAAAGGTTTTTTTTAAAGTGCAGATCGAATATTTCAGATCATAGTCATTTTCAGCCTAAAGTTCTTAAAACGTTACAAAAGATGTCCTTGTATTAATTTACCAAAGGTATATAAATGTATAGGTGTGAACACACGTCTTCAAACTTTTTAAATGTGACTTTTTAAGTACTCTCTGTATTTTTCATGACACCACTTGCAAACCTTTGCTCAGATAACTATCAAAATAAAAATATATTTATGCTAATGGTGAATTGTTCTGCTATGACAAGCTCTGCAATATTTTAAACCACAATTTTTCTTCATGTAATTTTTCTATTACTCGTTGCAAATGCAGTGCAGCCTACAGCTATCTGATTCCCGTTGGCTATTGAAAACAGTGAGAAGGGCATATGGACTTACAAATGCAACTTCTTTAGGTGACTTACTGGTAAGGCATTGCTGCCACATTCCAATATACTATTTTGCAGAGACTGAAAATGATGATGGTTCCCCTATGCACTGCATGGCTCAGCAGTTTGCACAGGGCTATGGATCTTTTCACCTACCAAATGTTAGTTTATAAATGGATTTCCACCTGTATCAAAGATCAGAATACATTACAGTCTTATATTTAGCATAGAAAGGCATACTTAATCAGTTGGGGGTGTCCTTCTAGTTGTCACCTTTGTGGCCATTGAATCTAAACTGTTCCTTCCATGCATGGGCCGCAGTTCAGCATGGCTTATAGTAAACAAAAAGCGCTATGATGCAGTGGCTGCACCATTGCATTTTATTTTTATTTACTTTTAATCATGTAGAACCAGAGCTTGCACTGCAAAATCTTTAAAAAAATTGACAACTGCAATAGGTATAGCGTAGGCGAAACCTATTGGCTTTGCCAATGATTGTTCTCTTTGTCCTTGTGATGCTATTCCTCCCTTCACCAATTTCTGTGTGGCATTACTGCATTTCTCATGAGTGGGCACTGAAAGCTAATGATGTGTGGAATCAACAACTGAAAAAGCAGTAACATCCTCAGATGACTTTTTATGAGGTACTTTAACCCAATCTTGCTTGAGCACAATTCTAATAAAAAAATGACCTGTCTGAAATATTTATGACATCTAGGCACATGAAAAGATCTATCTTATACCACATTGCAAACAAAGGTCCTCTGCAGTTACAAAGCCTTGTCCCAGTAGACTACTTTTAGCATCACTGAATTCATTTCAACGTCATAAAAAAGACCCAGTAAGTAGCACATGGAAACTAAAAACCTGGATAGATCTACACTAGCATGCAGCTTATTGTCAAAACTTCAAAAGTTCTTAATGGGGAGGTTATAGTATTCCGAGACCATCAACTAACCATGAAATCATTAAGGTTACTGTTGACAAAAAATGTCAACTGTGAATCTGGTTGCCTCACAAAACGAAAGAAAGAAGTATGAAAGAAATATGAAAACAGCATTTTTGGAGCAAAGTCCTCTTCCGTCAGATATTTTTTGGGTCAAGTGAGGATGTCCCAATAATGTTCTGTATTGTAAAATGCTAAACAAAGATGAGAGAGAGGAGGGAACAAATAAGGCTTGTTCGTATCTTCAAAATCTTATGAATAAACACTAAGAACGAGCTAACTGTGGTGTCAAATGACCATCCTCTCATCGGTCACGGAAGTAGTCTCCCTTACACAAAACACATAAGGTTTTTAGAAGAACCCTCACCCACCAACCTAGTTTGCGGCATGCTTCTTCATTGGGTTCCCACCGAGTACCTCCTAGGAGTGCTTCGATGCCTGACTACAGAGGAGTGGGATTTGTTTGAGTGAATAGGTGAGTATAGTGAGTGTGAACCTTAAAACTACCTCCACGATAGTGGATTCAATTGCAAGAGAACATTTTATCAGAGCGTTCCTTGGGCAGGGTTAAAATCAATAATGGATGTGAAGGAGGAGAAATGATCTCACACATCCTAGGGAAGTAAAGTGGTGTACATGTTTTTTTAGCCCCATCATCCGCTGGTAGTTGGCTTTCTTCAGGACCAGTTGTGCTCAGGCCTGCATGGATCCCAAGCAGATATTGTGTTCACAAACACCCTAAAGTATGCAAAAGTACCAAATGGTTCCATAACTTACATTATCCACCTACAATAGAATTATTTGAAAAAGAAATAGGAGACAAAAGACATGATTGTGACTTGTATAAGACACTTGTAGGTGGTTGCAGAGCTGGGTACAGCGTGTGATTAAACCTGTGCCCAAAGCCCTGTGCCATTCATAAAAAGGTTATCTGATTATGCATGCTTTGATCGCCAGCCTTTAGTGCAATGAATGCAATTGTGATACTCGTGACCTCCATAGGAGGGAATTATCATTCATGATGTTCACCTCACAATATGGGTAATCACAAACAATCGACTCAGTTATGACAAAAAATGCCTCCAATGTATGCTCCAACTCGTCACCTGAAAGTTTAGGTGACTCTGAGCATTGAATCATAACACTACAAACAATCATGCTGCCAGGCAGAAAACCAAAAGTCCATGCTCAGACACCCCCTGTGGTGAATAGGGGTTGCTTTATTACCCTATGTGGATGAAGTAATGGGTAAACCTACTTGTGCTACGGTAATTAAGGGTAACATGGTTTCCGGTGGGAGGCAGTGCCTATAGTCACACTCTGTCGGGAAGAAGGTATCTATGGCCAAAACATTAATTACTGTGTGAATGTGTCATAGAAAAATAGGAGCAAAATAATGTGCACAGCTACTGTGAGCCTACAGTGTACATGTTTACTTACTTACTCAAGGCCTGCCTCCTGCCCGGTTACCTGCGTTTCATCCCGAGCTGGATCCCGGCGATGCATGTGTAATAATGGCGAGACGAGGCATCTTTGCCACGTTCCCTGAATGTGGAGAAGTCACTGCGGTGGAACATCTCCTCCTACTGGCTAAAAATGCCATGCCCCTACATCATGGTTAACCCTTACAGTCCCAGTCAACGTGTGGGACCTCAATCTTGCTTTCATTGTATGTGCATAGATCGTGTTACGTTTGCCAGGCCTTTCCAGAAGATGGACAATAAACCCCTAATATTTTTTGTTATTCAGAGTAGTCAGGTGAAAGAGGGGAACTTGTGTTTGGCCCTGATGAACTAAATGGCTCCATGACAGTAATCAGATTGTGAGCGCAGCAAATTTGTGGAGACACAGGGTGTTGCTCCAAATGTTAAGTATGTTTAATATCCTGTGAACTATCAGGGATGTCATGGTATAGTAGATTTGAAATGGAATGAGGGGTAAAGAAGCCAAACTAGCCCACTCCAAAATACGCAAATTCTGAAAGACCTTAAAAAGTTCTCCTACTTAAAAACCTACCCCAATGCTAACCCCACCTACACCTGACAGAACAATCCAATAACCCATCGGATTTCTGGGATGGAAAGTCTTCAGACACAAAAAGTGGTTCAAATAGTAGGGAAAAGGATCTGTCCTTACGGCTAGAGTGGTCGACCTCGTAGCTGGGGAACCAGGTTTGAGTCTTGGCACGGACGCTCAACATCCTGTGATTCTGGGCAAATCACTCAATCTCCCTGCGCCCAACAAAAATGAATGTGTCCGTCTGTAAAGCAACTGGTGCTCATGTAAAATGCTCTGATACCTTTGGGTCAAGTTCAAGCTATATAAACCCCCCCTCCCAAAAAAATAGGGGGAACACCAAAGCGAGACAGAGGGGTAGAGCAAGATGCCATCAGTGGCCACGACAATGGCAACCTTTTCCCTGCCAAGGACCAATGGGCTTCCCAGTACATTTCCCACCACAACCACAACCTTTTTTCTGCTGGAATGCCCTCTTCCAACAAGGTCCATTACCCCCGTTTTTCCAAAAACAGAAGTTTCCTTTTTTAGGAGGAGGGAGAAGAGCCCGAGGCATAAAACAGAGAGGAAACCAAGTCCACTTAGTGGAGCAAAAATCCAGGGACGAACACCAGGAGCAGATTGAAGGAGCCACAAGCAGGGACCAGCGCAAACTGGGAATAGTTACTAATTTGTCCCCATGAAAACTCACGGATACTGAGATAAAATTCCTAAATAAAGGATTGGGATTTGTCCCAAAGCACATCTGGACAAGTTTTGCCTCCATTGTGAGCTTTCAGAATTCTTTAGAAAATTAAAACTGAAGTGGCTAACCTCTGGGAGATACTAACCTTAGGAATAAATCCGTGTTTGTTACTCACCATTATTACAAACGCTTAGGCTGGAGACCCGGCATGGCCGGGATCCGGCTTGAATGAAATGCAGGTAACCGGGCATGTGGCAGGCCTTGAGGAAGTAAGTAAAGATGGACACTGGAGGACATTCAGCGTCCCATCCTGACTCACGGTAGCTATGCACATTATTCCGCCCCTATTTTTCTATGACCCTTTCATGCAGTAATTATTGATTTGGCCTTATGTATCTTCTTCCCGACAGAGTGTGACTACAAGCACCGTCTCCCGCCGGGATCCATGTTATACTTAATTACCTAACACAAGTAGGTTTACTCATTACTACATCCACATAGGGTAATCAGGCAACCCCTATTCACCACCAAGGGGGTGTCTGAGCACGGACTTTTGGTTTTCTGCCTGGCAGCATGATTGTTTGTAGTGTTACGATGCAACGCTCACAGTCACCCGAACTTTCAGGTGATGAATTGGAGCATAAAGAACCCATAAATTGGAGACATTCTTTGGCATAAATTAGCAGAATTTGGCCAGAAATCTGCATCGTTAAACTCCACAAATTCCGCAGGCAAAATTAAACTTTCTGTCCGCCCCTAGACTCTTGTCTATACTCACTCAATTTACTAGACTACTAACCTCACATCAGAATCTTTGGGCTTAATGTGAGATAAAAATCTAGACCCACAAGTACACATGAATGCCAAAGCAACCTAGTGCCCACTTAAATATTGTGGAGGAATAAAACTCTTTAGAACAGAATTGGACATTAAAATGGACTTTAAAATGGTGATCAGTCACTTGTCATGTCCAGATTCCATGATACACAACTTTCAAACCGTGAATGAGACAAGCACAGTAGTGCTGGATGACTCCCCTATCATCGTAGTTCTCAATACATGATAATACCACAGCTATGCCAACAGGCAATTTGGCTAGGTAAACAATAAGAAGATCCTCCTATATAACTATGCTAGGAGAAAACAAAAATGCCCATGTTAATCCAGCTTCAGGCTGAATCTGAGCCACTCACTCAATATCGTACTTTTGGTAGGAAACAACTTCCACTGCCTTAAAGAGCACAGTAACTCTGTGAGGCTGTGTTCCAAAGGTTTATTTTAGAAAATGATATTTCTATGCACTCCAATTTGAACAACAGAAATTTAGAATGGATTCCCCACTGAATTTTAACAAATGATAATAAAAAAAACACCTGGGCAGGATTATCTGGATCCTGCTAGCAGCACTAAGAATTCTGAAAAAGACCTAGAAAAGTTATCCCCAAGAGTAATGTCTGACCTAAATTTTTAGGTATTTTAAGAAAATAGAGCTAAATATTGACGATGGGCTTGACTTTAATGCTAGAACAATGCAAATTTGTCAGAGTGGATTTGGCCATGCAGCGTGTGCTCTCAGGAGGCAGAGCTTCGCTTGAAACCGGATGCTCAATAAGTTAATGTGAGCTGAAGAGGCCTTCACAGGGGATGGCCTGTGTTTGTAATTCTGAGGACAGGTTGGTACTTGTTCTGAACTTTAAGGACCTGGTGACGCATTCAGAAGAAGGCTGTCCTAATGTTTCTGGCACATTTAAGTGTGCTTGTACTGTTGAACCTATCAAATGCTCTATCTCCATTTTTCATTGGATACTGAAAGAAAGTCAATCAGTAAGGTTTGTGCCAGAAGGATAAAGTTTGTGTGAGTTTTGGAACTAGATACATACACGCCCCTCAAAATTGCCATAGATTGAATCCAAGTGATTCTCATAAGATCTTGGTATGTGTTAGAAGTTTCAGCCATACAGACAGAGATATTCCAAAGTATATTAGTTTCTGTTAGTAGGTTAGAAGCAGCATATTATTCATAGACATTAAATGGTCTTTATCTTCTTCTAGATATTGAACCAGCGCAACCCCTAATTTCTGAACCAGGGACCAAGGAAAATCTCATCACACATAAATTGCTTTACCAAACAATGGGTCCCATCACATATTACCCATAAATGATCCCTGAGGACAGGCGCTAGATTTGGGGGTTTAATTTGTCAGTTTTATTAAGTACAATACTACACTTCACATTAATAACATTTGTATATAATTTTTAACTATTCGTAGTCTCAGCTATCTCCTTTCTCTGGTCGATGGACCATTAGTTGAAGAGTTGATGGTGACTATGATTAACTAAACAATTTAATATTTAACTAAATAACCACAGAGTCATTTATTCGGTTAATAATTTATCTTATTATATGCTCGTAGTTTAGATCGTCAGTGCACACACAAGATCACATACAAGAGAACAAATTATCAAGCAATGTAATCAAAATGAATCAATTGTATCGAAATCAAAGCGTGCTTAGGAATGGGGAAGAGAAGGTACAGCAGAAATACTTGCAGGAAATATATTGCAAAATTAAAGCAATCAAGGAGGGTGATACCCACCAAAGAATCAGGAAAACCACTCCTTTGGCCGAGGTTATGGCAAGAGGTCGCCAGAGATAGGCTCAGAGGACAAAGATAACAGGATAGATATAGCCAAGTTTGCCCTAGACTAACAACTAAAATTTAATCTCCCAATCAATCTACCTTGATCTAATTCTCCTCGGACGCAGTCTCCTCCCAAGCACTCCCACAACGTTCTCGTACCTAAAGCGTTCTCTGGCTTGGTGCTGGTCTGCTCTCTCTGTTCTGCCACTCAGGACTGCTCTGCTAAACTGGACCGCACCGCCTCAGGTTCATCTGATCTCTCTCCGATTCTTCTCTCTCTGAATCCCAAACTGCCACACCCCCAATTGGGATATACAGTTATACCCTTCTGTCTAGCTCCCCATCTTACAATGTTGCAATATCAGTAGAAACTCGGTCTGTGATTGGTTGTCATAAATCATACTAGGGTCGCCTCATCCTGGTCTCCTCACAAATCCATCCTATACCGGTTCTAACAAAGGAGGAATTTAAGACTAATGCATTCGTATACCACTGACATCCACAATTATACAATTTGCAACAATTGTACACCATGATATCCGTTCACATTCAAATTGCACGTAGCGATGGTTGTTCCCACAGTCGCTGTCAAGTCTTGACACATAAACAATAGGACACAGGTCAACATGGCCTTCACACGGATTACATCAGCTGGTACACTCTGCAGTCTGCAAGCAGGCAACCCATCCTGGCGCATGCGCGCTTCATACTGACCAGGACAACCGCATTCTGGTTTAGACAAGAGGCCATTTTCATGCAGGCCCAATCTCGTACTAAAGTAAACAAACACAAAAGAATATTACTTCATGAAATAAAACCAATTATGGTTACCTCTCACCATACTAATACCCTATATTAATTAAATCCTAGCGAAAGCTATTAATTTAAAGCACCCTTTTCGTTATTTGTGTACAACATGCAAAATGTGCAATGTACAACATAGCATAAACATGCAGTAGTACAGGTTTTCAAAGCGCAAACAGTTAATACGTACTCATGCCAACATGTTTTAGTATATTATTTAAAATGCGTTTGCCCCTCGTGTAAATGTGTGCATTCAGAGTTGGTTAGTCCATGCAATCAATACATTATTATGGGGTTACTTAATTTCGTGAGGATGTATTTTACAAACCTCACTCCATCAATATCCACCATGGTCAGCAGAAGTTGAGGCCCAGAGTAGTGACGAGTCAGAGTGGCAATATCCTGTGTCTTTATTTTCTATACTATCCTATTCCCTTTTATTCAGGCCTATTGGTAACAAAAGATATTCTGATTGTGTGTGGTGGTTGACTGTGAATACGGACAAGTGTGGAAAAATTAATCATCCCCGTTCGATGCAGAGTACAAGGTTTGTAATGCTTTCAACAATGCAATTATTTGTTGGTAGGGCCATCATACTTTTAGAAATTGTGGCGGGTTCTAGGGTGATTTCACACTGTAAAATGTTGTTACTGTGCTGAAGTCTAAAGAAAATATTTTTCTCATATTTGTCTCATGGAAGTATAGTTAGTTCTCCAGAAGATAAAATGGAAACACATTTCAATACATTATCATTTTTCCTCATCCATGTGTTGGGTCATCACCTTTCTTAGAAAGAAATACTGCCATTTGTTTATAGTTTGCTATTCTGGAACACCCAAGAGCTGATAGGTGAATAAGAATGTGTGTGAAGATCCCTCTGTGAGCTCTAAAATTCATTCCAAAATTATTTATAAAGCTATCAAATACTTTTTAACTAAATTCTTTATGTGTTTTCTGTTTTCACTCTATGTTTCAGAAGGAAAAAATACTGGATTTTAACTGCATTCCCAATATTTTTAATGGCTTGGACCTAAACCTACAGGCTAGACCAGTACAAAACCAGTTAGTTGGCAACAATGTTTTTGTGAAACAAATAGCCTGACACACCGGCAGCAGCTGTGTCAACTGACTACACAATTTTGACAGACTGAGAACACTTTAAATATATGAGAGCAACCCATAAAAAAAATATATATATATTTTTTGGGGCACATGTATTTCTCGACCACGTTGCAGTAGAGATGGGAGCCATTTAAAGCACACATTTAGCCTTCACTGTAGAAAAGTGAATGATTGTAAGTTTGTCTTCTATGACAGCATCTCTCCCAGTGCAGGCACATTGTGTGAGCTAGGTGAAAACTCAAGTTCCTAATTGGAGCTCTATGATCTTCACTGTCAGGTGCGGCGTACCCCAAGGCTCCTCCCTCAGCCCAACGCTGTTCAACATCTACATGGCACCCCTCGCCCACGTCGCCCGACAGCACAACCTCAACATCATCTCCTACGCCGACGACACCCAGCTGATCCTCTCCCTCACCAAAGACCCTCACACCGCCAAAGCCCACCTCCACGAAGGAATGAAGGCCGTCGCCGAATGGATGAGGACCAGCCGCCTGAAGCTGAACTCGGACAAGACAGAGGTCCTCATCCTTGGTTCCAACCCTTCAGCCTGGGACGACTCCTGGTGGCCAACATCACTGGGAACAGCCCCGCCACCCACCGACCACGTACGCAACCTAGGGGTCATCCTCGACCCCACCCTCTCCATGACTAAGCAGGTCAACGCCGTTTCCTCATCCTGCTTCAACATCCTCCGAATGGTCCGCAGGATCTTCAAGTGGATCCCCACCGAAACAAGAAAAACAGTCACCCAGGCCCTCGTCACCAGCAGGCTGGACTACGGAAACGCCCTCTACGCAGGAACGACGGCTAAGCTCCTGAGACGGCTGCAACGCATCCAGAACGCCTCTGCACGTCTTATCCTCGACATCCCCCGACGCAGCCACATCACACCCCACCTGAGAGACCTGCACTGGCTCCCTCTCAACAAGAGGATAACCTTCAAGCTCCTCACCCACGCACACAAAGCACTCCACAACTCCGGACCAGCCTACCTCAACAGACGACTCAGCTTCTATACCCCCACCCGCCAGCTCCGCTCGACCAGCCTCGCCCTCGCCACAGTCCCCCGCATCCGGAAAACGACCGCCGGCGGCAGATCCTTCTCCCACCTCGCCGCCAAGACCTGGAACACCCTCCCCACCAACCTCCGACAGACCCAAGACCTACTGGCCTTCAGAAGACTCCTCAAGACCTGGCTCTTCGATCAGTAGCAGCACCACCCCCCTCTTCCCCCAGCGCCTTGAGACCCTCGCGGGTATGTAGTGCGCTTTATAAGTGACATGATTGATTGATTGATTGATAGAAGAAGAAGGCATAGTAAAGTGTTTGCTGATACTGTGCAAAGCTTGTCTCGATTACTAGCTGTGAATCTCTCAAACAGATATTGACCAGCTAGGAATCAATCAAAATGCAGCCTTTTGGAAGAGTTCAACAGTCTGATTTTGAAGAACACATAATACAATCAATATTAAGCTAGAGCTTTTACTTTTAAAACAAAAAAGTACTTTAATCAAATGTCTGAATGCTAAAGGCAAGATTATAAATCTACACAATGAAAGCAGGACTCTCTAATGTATCCTTAAGTAAAGATCAGTGCAGGGTTCAGAATGTAAATCCCTGTTGGAGTAGAAAAGTGTAACCCTACCCTGAGTGCCCAACTGTACTGTTGTCTGGATCACTAATGCTGATATTTTGTCCTAGGTAAACACAGATCATATGTGTAAATCTTAACACAGGCCTGTCTCATGGATCACTAACTTGTTAAAACAGGAGGGGTGCCCAAAGCATTACCCTTATAGCGGTGGAAGGCTACTGCCTTTACCAAGAGTTAAGCAGCATGAGCATGGTGGTGGCAGCATACCATGTGGTGATCAGTAGCAGTGAACAGGACCTTTTTACCCTTTTTTAGTGAATCTGTACTGGATGTGTGTGTGCCTGGGAAGGATAAAGTACAGGGATAGAACAATACTGTGTAGTACATGTGGAATTAGTGCATGTGCTAAGTGTATGTATGCCTGCAAGGAATACATTTCATGACAAATGTAATACTGTGCAGTGTTTATACAATGAAGGCATGTGCTGGGTGCATGTGTGCTTGCATGAAGAACAATAACTTATGAACTGTTGTGCAGAGGGCACACAGTGAGTGTGTGTGCTGGAGGTGTGTGTTTGTAAATAGCACACCCTGGTGGAGTATAGAAAAGCATCAGTGCTGAACAGTGCGTGCACACTGAATATGTGTGCTGAATGTATGTCTACTTGAATTATTACAATGCATGGAGGTAACAGTGCTGGACAGTCCGTGTACTGTGAATGTAAACTGAGTAAGTGCGCCTGCAATGGTACATTACATGGAGGACCGCAGGTAACATAAAACTTCAAAGACTCAGACTCTAAATTACATTTTGGTGTCTGTAAACTGACTATAAGAATGGGAGGATGAGACATCAAACTTTTTCATCTGCCAAGCGGCCAACCAGGTTGTGAAAGAAGGGAAAGCTGTGCAAGACTTCTGCCTGAGAAAAGGACGGGGGCCAAGTCTGCTAGTCTCCCTGGTGGGTGAGGTGACATCACAGAGGAAAAACTGAAATCACTTGCCCTGGAGCCTGGAGCATAAGCACCTGGCTGCATGACAAGGCCATTGTGCCCTTTGAGGAAGAGAGGAGAGGTGGAGGGATCTAGGTCCAGTGGGGAGCCCTACAGAGAGGACTCCCTGGGTGAGGTATAAGGCGAACGGCTGTCACCGATTGGATTGACACCCTGTACAGGAACAATTTGGTGACTCCTATGTGCCAGGAGAGGTCTGCCGTGAACTCAGCCATGTGCAGAGTACTTTGCGGGAGCAGCAGGCCTGCACCAGGCGCCATGTGACCCTGTATGCCAGAGGGGGCCTAAGTTGAACGTATTTGGCCCAGGAGTTTGAGACTTGTGTCCACTGAGATCAGCAACCTCTTTGCCAGGAAGGGCCAGGGTAGTGCGGGTAATCACACAGGAAGGGTCTTCATCCTAATGTGAGTAACTCAGCAACCCCATATGCCAGAAGGGACTGACAGTACTCTTATGGCCAAGTGCTTGAGTAGTGGCTTGGGCAAGGAGATCACTACCATGACCAGTGGGTCAAGCCAAAAACCATGCCTGCCTGCTTCCCCTAGGATCAGCAAAGACATCCCACCCTTGCCGGAGCCCCAGTCAGGAGCTGTTAGAGGAAGAGTGACTTACCCCAGGTTGGGTGAGTATGAGCAGCTCTGATTGCTGGACAAACGAGCAGCGATTCTCAGAGGAACTGTGTGAACTATGCTTTGCACATCTTCAACTAACAACAACTGGACTCACTCGAGTCCAAGGAGAGGGCACTCACTACGTCGCTGACCACTTTCATACTGCTGGAGCTGGTAAGATTGAAATTGGACCTGTCAGACACCAGGGGACTCACTGCTACCTGTGCTGCAGCACTATAGACACTTTTGACTAATAACTAAAGAGTCAAAGGGGAACTCTCAGCGGCGTAGCTAGGCCTTAGGCTGCCCATGGCGACGACCTCTGTTTGCCGCCTGCGGCAGCTGAATCTAAAGATGGGGGGGCGATTCCTGAGGCCGCCACCCCAGGTCGGCAACAAGTAAGACAGGGGGGGGCCGGCCACCACCCCCAAAACTTGTGCCGCCTTGGGCAGACCGCCCCTCTGCCACCCCATTGCTACGCCACTGGGAACTCTTGAGTATGGCCTACTATTATGCATTCCCTGGCTGGGGCCACCAGTGAATGGGATTTGACTGACAAATACTAAAGCCCCGACCTCAAGAGGAGTGTGTTATTGTATATGTGTATCGTTAATCCTTTGCATGTGTAGAGTTAGAAATAAAATACTTCTTTTTGTTATAAAAGCAAGTATTTGACTAGCCATTGATTTATTGTTCGTACTGTGTGCAAGACAGACGAAGTCTTACTCGTAGAGGTGGTGAGGAAATCTGGCCTTCCTAGAACTTCCTGGTCTAGAGATGTGTGTTTTTCCTCACAAAACAGTCTTTATTTCTGACAGGAGAAATTATTGGCAGAGCATCTAACCAGTAAGCACACCCAGTACGTTAGTCAAATGTTTGTGTGCCGGATGTGTTTGCAGCGGTGAGTCATTTTGTGCAGTGAGAAGAGAATAGTGCAACAAGAAGCAGGCTCTGGCGTTCTGTCTCTTAAAAACTTCTGGATATGCACAGCAGGTGGGTCTTCTAGAAACTTTGATTGGGGTTGTGTTTCTGCACTTTGTCTTGTTGTCTTGAAGAGAGCATCTTACACCTTCAAATGATCACTGTCGCGACCAGTTGTCAAGAGGGATGGGTCATGCATACCATCGGTGTCAGTTGGGTCCATGCCCTGCCATGGTCTTGTCGAGTCCAGTGTACTCCAAAGATGCCAGTGACAGCTCTCACTGCTGCCAAGCAGGATCCAGGCTCCCTCTGCCAGGCTCTTCTATATGGTGATGTGTGGAGTTAACTTGGTATGAATGGGACTCTTCAGGAAGGAACTGTGAACCACGCTTTACCTCCAAGCCTTCTCTGAGAATGGACTGTAGGACCTGCCCGGATCCTCGTCCAAGTCTCACTTGCTCTAGTTTTCTTCCATCAATTGTCGGGTATTTTGTCCTTCCTTCGCTACCGTCTGGTTCTGGAATGTTCCGGTTGGACTGTGAAGTGATCCTGACCCCTCTTACATCACTGCCTTCCTTTGGCTGTGGTTCTTTGCATTTCTCCTTCCTTTCGAGTAAATGTGAAGATGTAGGACTGAGGAGCTTAGTACAGGGGTATGTACACCCTTCGCTGCCTGTAGCTCATGCAGGCAGCATGGGCTACTCTGTGTGAAGTCCACCTTGAGTTTGATGGCCGTACCTCCTGCCACGCCCCCCACCAGCGCACAATTCCATGCTCTATTTTGCATAACATGTTAGTAGAGACCTCACTTTGCCTCTGTAGCAGACCTCTTCCCCTGCCTGAGGCTCTACCAGAGGCCAATGTATCTGTAAACCTGCATGAAATGTCGACGTTCCATTCTGTAACAAAGGGTGTGGATAGCAATAGTGCAGCAGGTGCAGTGGCACCGGGGGCCCAGGGTCTGCACTTATGGCTGTTACCAGTACTTATCAGGGAATAGGGAGCCCATTTCATTGTTTGCCTGGGGCTCCTGGCATCCTCACTACGTCACTCTCTGTACCCACTAAGTGCCACGTCACATTTTAAAAATGCATTTCCTATGTTGATGACTCCCACCCGCACCCTTCACTACAAGTCCATTATTAACTGAAATGGATTCAGCTAATTCTAGAACCCGAGGGGATTTAAACGTAATTTTTAAATTGTGTATTAACTTGTATCGCTGTGTCGCACTGAAGAGTCTGTTAGTATTTTTACATGTATGTGACGTGTATGGAAATGATGACTCCATTTCGTAGTCACCTCTCGGTAAGGATGAAAGGTGGATTGTCGGTGACCAGCAATGCTTTCCTCCATGTGCTGATTATCTTTCTCAAAGACGTGTCCTGCTAAAGGTAGAATCAAATCTGAGAACGGTGACACCGTACAATGTTCAATTACTAATTCCTTAATGTAATTCCTTGTGTTTTATCAGTTTCTATGCATTGCAAATACTTCCAATGTTTCTCTAACAATTCCCTTTATCCCATAGGATGGAAATTATTCTGTATCTTCTGCTCTTGGCCCGGGTAAAAAGTGAAACAGTCGAAAATTGTAAGCCACCACCTGCAGGTAGGAGAGGTTACAATCCCACCAGGTATCGGTCTGCAGAAAGCCTGCTTCATATCTCTGTAAAGAAATCATTGAAATGTAAAATAGCTTGTAAAGTGGTTGCCTCTGTTGCAGTTTGACATGGAACACACATGGTTTTGGCGTGGTATTTCAATTTTATCTCACAAAATGCAGAAATGGAGGCGCTGTTATTCTGTCTTCTGAATGAACAGAATGGGGTGGAGGGAAGCTTCTCTGTGGAGAACCGTGTGGTTAGTGGCAAAACGTTCAGATAGAGTTGTATTGTGGTCAACATCCCTCCTAAAACATGCGTGGACAGATGAAGTAACGCTGTTTTGATTTCATTTCTAATAATTTTTGTTGGGTTTTTAGGTTGTTCAATCCTGTATAACACAGTAATACATTTCGACAAGCATGTCATTATTAGAGATCGATTGGTCAGAGTGTCATTACAAGGCATTTAGTATATAATGATAATTGTCATCAACAGGAGAAGAGGTTTATAAACACAGTTGCATTATCTTGTTATCGCTTGTGCATGAAGAGGGGTCTGATGGCTTAGTGGACTAATGCATCCAGTAGAGGGGACTGTGTTCACCCTCTAGGTCACAGGTTCAAATTCCAGCGGCTCTACTTAGGCTCTCATCCTACTGAGGTCGATAAAATGAGTACCGCTTGGTAACAACAAACATCTGTTAATCAGTGCCATATACCCTTCGGTGAATGTGTACTTTACAAAATAACCTTATGCTTTGTCTCCAGTGTGGAGAGAGCCTCTACTCTCCTAGGGCTTTGAGTCATAAATATTTCACTGAGCCAGGTTTATAGTTTGTAAGCTATGGTACTGTATCAGCAATGTTGTGTGATCTAAATATGATTAGGTACTACTGAATATTTGGGGCCGCCATCATGGAACAACTGGAGGTTGGTTAAGATAGGAAACTCCAACATGGATGAGGGAAGCAAAGGGAAATGCACAAGCATATAGCATGGATAGGCGGATGAGGGGACGGGGACGCACATGTCTATAGTGAATGGTGTGAGACTGGAACCTGTCATGTGTCTTAACTTCCCCTGTCCAAGTCAAGAAAGAATAGCCACTTCGGAAATACTGGGACATTGATAAACTAGTATAGCAGCCAGGGACGGACAATCATCTTTGAGAGAGCAACACCACCTGCCAGGGCCAGCTGCAACCTCTGCCAAAACCGTATTTGAATCTTGAGGGCTGTAAATGGCCACTGTAGATTGCCGACAAACAAATCCTGCTGAGAGTGATAAATGCAAAACCTGAAATACCGAATCATTGCTATCGCCCAGGTCGATGGCTCTCCGTCCAGTCAGAAAAACCAGCGGTGGGGTATCGCGGTTAAGCCCCACCGCGGGGCCCCACTACCTGCTCAAAATATCGAAAAGCCGCCAAAATGGGGGCTCCATCATTCATGTGTGCTGAAGATATAGTAGCATGTCTTTTGCACACAGGGACACTACATGCACCGCACCGTACTGTTGTTTTGAGGCCTATATATCTCATAGCCTATTTAGATATGTACCTTTTGTAACATTGTAACTGTGTCTTTTTGCCTAAAGGAAAGTTAGTTCAAATGTTATAATGTTAGCAGATTCCCTGTATGATTTACTCCCATAGCTGTCCTGTGATGAGCAGGTAGGGTATTTGGACAAAATATCAAAGACCTCATTTATGGGACAAAATATCTAGACCCTCATTTACGGGGCATTAGGGTAGGTCAGCACCACAAGTCTTCTTGCTGTGCTGCCCTACGTCAATGTGAAAGGGCAGGAATGCATCACATTTATGAAACGCGGTGCATTCCTTTCCTTTACCCCTGCGCTGGTGCACAATTTTCTGCCCAGCACCAATGCAGGCACCCTTGCACCCTGGTCAAGGTTGTCTGTGTCGCATGCTGCATTATTTTTGTGCAGGAAGGGGCACCTTCCTGCACAAAAACAATCCCGAAAGGCATTGTCCTCTTTCTGTGTGAGGCATAAGGTTTTAGCCCTGCTCCAGTAAATCTAAGTAAATCTGAGGCAGCGTCAAAATCCATGGCTTTTGCATAAGAAAACCCATTACAACGCCCAAGGATTGCCTCTCTGGTGCAGAATAAGGCAAAGCATCATCTTGCGCTGTTTTGTCTTACTCCATATCTGTGCAAAGCCATGCAAAGCAGCTTTGCGTGGCCTCATAGATATGATTGGGAGGCTTGCATCTCCATAGCATAAAAAAAGTGATGCTCCGGTGGTGAAAGCCTCTCATAAATAACTACCCAAGTTGTAAATATCGGGAGACAGACATAATAGAAACAAAATTTTGATTAAAAAAATGGCGATGCACAAATATTGTTATCAAAAATATATATATATTTTAGATAAGATCACATCAAAAAGCTGTCCCTGTTGTGGAGCCCCGGTGGAGTGTGTTGCCCATGTCCTGTTTGCCTGTCCATCTTATAGCAATGCAAGATCGAAATGGTTAAAACCAATTTGCAGAGACATGGGCACCCGCGACCACCGGGTTGTTCTACGCATTTTGAAATCCGATCCACGCACCTTATTTTCTTGTGGAGTCGCCAAGTTTTTGAGCTGTGCTTGGTTAATTAGGCACAAAGCCTTGCATGGGATGACCAAAGTCTAGGCCAAGATTGTTACTGGAGAAAGAAAAATATTCAGCTATCACAATTCTCCACTTGTTGTATTACATAGGAACTGCAAATCTCTTACTGCTCTTTTATATTTCTTTTTAGACTGTTGTCCCTTTCTATGAAACAATAATGATGAATTGTGGATACATATTTTTAAATCACTGCTTTTTATTATAATCAATTCTTACGTGTTGTTTTTTAACAGAATGCTGAAAATGTTGTGCTTGTATATATATTTTATTCATTGTATAACTGTCGGACGATGCTTTTATGATACATTGCTATCGAAATAAAGCTATTGATTGATTGATAAGTAATATGTTGTTAATATTAATTCAATAATATTGATGCAAAATTGTTTTTTATTATCTTAATGTGTTTTAGTACATATATTATTTTATGTGTTATTAATGTTTGTATAATTGTTAATAATAATTTTTAGTTATCTTGCATTTTTAATTTAATTGCTAATAGTAATTTATAGTATTGTAGGTTTTTGCTAGGTTTATAGGGGTATAAGGTGGGAAATAAGTAACAATTAATTGCCAATTAATTATTAGTTGATGAATAATGTTTTTGATTATTAATTTAGTAAATAATTTTTTAGTTATATTTTAGGTGTGGGCTGCTAGCTTTGTAGGGATATAGGGTGCGAAGTTGACTAAGCTATAATGAATAAAAAATTAATGATTACTTTATTATTCATTATTTAATTAACTATTGATTATGTAAATTGTGTAATAACTTCATATGTTAGTTATATTTCAGGTGTGAGAGGTTGGGTTTGCAGGAATAGAGGGTGGGAAGTCAAGTGCTAATTAATTAACATGTATTTATTTAAACATTTCTTACTAAATATTTAATTGCTAATTAATGATGTGTATCATGCAATACTGATTTATTTTAGTTATATTTTATTTGCCGGTGGCTAGTTTTGTGGGGGTATTGGTTGGGACGTTTATTAGGTAATAAATAATTAACAAATAATTGTTCACTGTTAATTAGTTTGGTCTCTGATCATCAATTATGTAAATTGCATGATTCTTATGTATTTTAGTTATATTTTAAGTGTGGGCTTCTAGGTTTGTAGTGTTGTAGTGTGGGAAGTTAATTATAGTAGTAAATAAATAAAACTGTATTTTAATTGATAATTAACTTTTAAATAATGTAATATTCATGTAAATTTTCTAATTGGATTATAATATATATTACCTACTGGCAGTCACCAGTAGGTATTCATAGTTAGGACCATGTTTCTACAGAAAACAAGTTTTTTTACTTGCCTATATATTTGTCACTATTTGACGAATCTTCACAAAAGTTTCCAAATAAAATGTCATAGTCAGTCTAGTTGTGCATGGAATGTTTGTGGGTGATCCATCAAGCGGGGGCTGAGAGAAAGGGGGGGGTCACAAAAATAGGATTTCCAGTGTTAATTCCCCGTAGGAGCTTTGAACATGACTTCAGCCCGAAGTATTGGATGGAACTGCACCAAGTTGGGCAGGAGGGTAGATTTTGGTTTGCAGATCTTGATTTCAGTTATCTGGTGTAAATGTATTCAGTAGTTGTAGCTCTCTTGGGCTAAAGAAAGATTGATGGGATGGGGTGCTGAGTAGACCCCTTGAGCCCTAGGAACCACCACCTCCATGGGTCTAAATAATACCTAATGTGGAGGCCTGCGTACACCCCTGGGCCATAGGACCCACCACCTCCCTCAGGCCAAATATTCAGGAAAAATATGGGAAAAGGGCCACAATCCCCCCTTCTGGGCCATATATGGCCCTGGGGACCACCACTGTTAGCTTCTGCTACGTCCCCGGGGCTCCCAGGACATAGCAGTTAGATCTGATTTGGCAGAAGCTTTCACCGCTCCTGCCCAAGCAGAGCAAACACAAACTCCGCTCACAGCAGGAGAGAGATGTGAAACTGCTCCCACTTGCTGGGAGTGAAGGTTTCGTCTCTGGCCCAGCCCGCTGTCAAGTGGGCAGGGAAAAAGACAAAACAATTGATCTGGCATTCAGGGAGCTGCCTGTTTTGCAGCTCCCTGCCTGTGAGAGCAATGCTTGCTCCCACAGGAGGCAGGGAGCTGGCTCGGACCGCGGGGGCCTTGAGGCTCCTGCACATGGTTTGGGGTAAAAGACAAGAAAGAAGCAAAACAAAAGGTCAGACCCAAGCAGAAAGAGGCAGAATAAAGCTCATAAATGAGTAGTAACTGCAGAATAAAGGTTAGCAATGAGCAGAAAGCGGCAAGAGTAAGGTCAGAAACCCACAGAAAGAGGCAGGATAAAGGTCAGAAATGAGCAGAAAAGGGCAAAATAGGAATCAGAAACAAGCAGAAAGAAGCAACATAAATGTCAGAAACATGCATAAAGTGGCAAAATACAGGTCAGAAATGAGAAGTAGGAGGAAAAATGCAAATCAGCAACAAGCACATAGAGGCAAAATAAAAGTGAGCAGAAAAAAAGCTGAAAACTAGGGGTGGGCAGTAAACTCCGCTCATACCGGTGGAGTTTGCAGAGTTTTGCCACTCTGTACTCTGCTTGGTACCCAGATTTTAGCAAAAACTCCACCAATCATAGGAGGAGGAGAGTTTACTGGTGCACTCACCCCTTGACTTGATCCCACAACCAGTACTGCACCAAGAGGCTTGTTTTCAGAGTGGTAGAAACAGGAGGCGGGCTTCTGATGAGGTCTCAGCAATCTCACGGTGGGTGACCTACTTGTGGCATCAATAAGAGTTCTTGGCCTCTGACAGCCCTCAGCAGCCAAGGGAACTTCATCCCCCAAGCAGTAGTGCACCAGGAGGCCCCTTTGCAAAGTAGTTGAGAAAGGATGCTGGGCATCCAACAAAGTCTAAGCAATCCCACTGTGCAGGACTTACTTGTAGCAACGATAGGAGTTCTTGGCACCCAATGACCCTCAGCAGCCAAGGGGACTTCATTCCCCTACCACTAGTGTGCCAGGAGGATCGTCTGCAGAGTGATTGAGGAAAAGGTTTGGGGCCTTCAATGAGGTCTCAGCAATCCCACTGTGGAGGACTTACTTGTGGCATCAATAGGTTTTCTTGGCCCCCACAACCCGTATTATCCAAGGGGACTTCATTAGGGATGGCCGAGCAATACTCCGCCCACTCACAGAACTGCACAGAATTTGGCTGAGTTTTCAGTAACTCAGCAGAATTCCACAGAGTGAAGCTCTGCAAGCTCCACCAAGGCCTACAGAAAATGAGCAGAAAACAAGCATAACCCACTCAGGCACTCATGCACCCACTCTTAGAACTACTTAGACACTCTCACATCTACTCACAGACCCATCCACTCATGCACCCACTCACAGATGAACTCAGACATGTACACCCACTCACAGACACAGACAGACACTCATATACCCACTTGCAGAATCACTCATACTCTCTTTCACCCACTCACAGACCCTCTCAGAGACTAATAAACCTAAAATAAGATTTAAAAAACATTGAAATTCACTGAAAAACAATGCTCTTGCTTGCTGTTAGCAGAGCATTCGTCTGTTTCCCTGGTCTTACTCACAGAGCCACCTACTCACTACTACAACCACTCACACAACCACTCACTATCCCACACAGCCACTTGCACTAGCACTCACTCACCCATACAACTACTCAGACACCTTCACTTACTCATACAGCTAGTCACACATCAAATCACTAATCCAGTTATCCACTTACATACCCATTCACAATTCCATACAGCCAGTCACACAGACACTTAGGGGTCGATTCCGATTCGGGCCGGAAATCTCTCCGACCGAGCCGGACCCGGAGAGATTTCCGACCGAATCGGACCCGTGCAGTCCGACCGAACGAGTACGATGCGTCCGTATGTTATCGGACACGAGTCGGTCGGACTCCCATTGAACTCAATGGGAGCCGGTCGTACAACGCGTACGCGGGCTCCCATTGCCTCAATGGGTGCGAGGCGGACAAGGGCGCCCCTACAGCGAGTACGCCGCGAAGCGCTCGCGGCGTACACGCACAGGTAGGGGGACCCTTGGGTCCCCCTGTGTGCGCTCGCACGGGTACGCGTGACAGGGGGTCCGACACGGACCCCCAAAGTACGGCTCCGACAGCGAGTTCGAGTCGGACGGCGCGAGTCGGTCGGAGCGGTCGAGGTGCGCATCGTACTTACCCGGCCGGAAAACGTCTCCATTGCGCGGTGCGAATCGGGTCCGAGCGAGTCGGTCGGAGCGGTTCGAGTCCGAGCGAGTCGGTCGGAGCTGTCGGGACGCCCGGACGAGTCGGTCGGCGACTCGCATCGTACTCGCTCGGCCGGACCCGCGTACGGTTCGGTCGGGAAACAGGCTTTCGCATGGCTTTTTTCCCGACCGAATGGTATTGGGTGCGCCTCCGACCGAGATCGGAATCGGCCCCTTATTGTGCAAAACAACCACTCACTTACCCTTACATGCATTGTAACAACCACTACCTTAACCATGTAGCCACTTACACACTCACTCACCCATCCATAGATCCCCTCAAACTGAGACTCAGTGACCAGAACAGCTACTCCTCACTCCCCCACCCATACAGCCACTAAGGAAGCCACTCACTCACCTATACATCCAATCACCCATACAGCCCCTCACACAGTCCTTCACCCACCCATACAGCTACTCACACATACTCCTATTCACCTATGCATCCACTCACACACCTGCTCACACACTTACAGCACTCAGACACCCACTCCCACACTGATACGGACGGTCAAACACCAACTCAGATGACATATGTTAGAAACAGTAATATTCATTACTAGTTTAGAATGAATATTAATTTAAGCTATTATAGGACGCTGGCTCTCTATATAGTGCACTAAAATGCAGTACACTGTGCAGAGAGTCAAGTGATTCCCCAATGGGTATGCAGAGGTAAAAGCAGATAATTCTAATGCTCTTTTTATGGTAGTGTGGACGAGCAGTTAGGCTTATCAGAGGGTAGTGCTAAGCATTTGTTGACACACACAGAGTCATTAAATGAGACACACACTCAAGAATAAATCGGAGACCAATTTGTAAAAATAAAGACTATTTTTATGTATTTTTAGAGACTAAAAACACAGTACTTTTGAGTTACTAATTTTAAAGAGTTCGGAAAATGTATCTCATTCGTGCACAATTACGCACCATACGAATCAATAGGAAGAAAATAGAAAATTGCATATACAATCAGGCAATGCTTTAACGAAGTTCACCTTCTTGTTGTAGTTTGATGTCGGGACCAGTTCCAAAGTTCCAGCAGGAGAAGTTCGGGAGCATCCTGGATCGGTCGGAAGCAGAATACTGAGGGTCTTGGAGTCTGGTGCACAAAGACGAAGGGGGCCACTTGAAAATGCACTGCACAGATGGACTTACATGTAAGTCTGGTGGGTCCCCTTGGTGGAAGGTCACAAGGGTCTGAGGACAACAGGAGCAGGGCTGGTTGGTTGGTGCTAGTACTGGTGGGGCTGGCTGCGGAGCAAACAGGTCAGCTGGGCGTCCCTGAGGTTCTCCAGGTCAGGAGCAGGCAAATTGGAAACGGTTGGCCATGAATCAAAAAAATGTTTTTTAGTAATGTCGTGTAGTTCCTATATTACCTATACAGGATCTGCACGTTCGGATAACATAAACTGTGGGATTGGTGGCAGACTGATTCTGTGCACCCCCACCAGATACGTTAGCCTGTCTGTATTAGCTAGCTCACAGTGCCACTATAATCTCCTCTTATCGGGGAGAGAATAGTTCTTGGCAACCTCAGAACATGACAACCCTGATCCCCCAGGATCGTGGAAACAATATACTACCTTTGGCTCAGTCACTCGTGCTCACTTAGTTTTTCTCAGAAATGCACAGAATAAACATACTGGGCGTTTGTCAATAAAGATTTATTGAACAGTTGTTATTCTAGTGTAGAATAGATGAGCTGCAACCACTATAAGACAGTAGCAGAGATATATGATTAGAAGCACTAAGAAAGTAAATGGATGGTATAGTTCTACCATTCTGCAATAATCATGAATACATACAAGTATATAAAACACATGATAAAATGTGCATACTCCTACGATGCCTCCCTAACTAGATGTACCTAAATGTACTTAAATGTACCTAGCATCTGTGTAGGTATTATGCCAAGAATCCCTCTAGGATCTAGTCAACCCCATTACCTGAGAATGAGAGAATATGGGATCCCGTCCTGGTCTCGAGTTGGAAACCCCGCAAGGGATGTTAGACCACTGCTAGCTGGAGCGTCTGCATGCAGGAACCTCAGCGCCTCTGGTAAGTGTGTCAGCCGGGAAGTCTTGGTCTCCTCTGTCTTTCTAAGCAAGGCATGATGTATATATACCCATAGGTCTTCCCAGGGGTCCTACCTTGCTGTGTTACTGTGTCGGCCTAAAGGATGACATCGGGCCTGAACTTTATACAGAGATATTATACAGGAGATGTTCGTCCTGCTGTTAGTCCTGCTGTGCTTCCAAGAAGCCTCATGCATAATGTATGAGATTCGAACTAGGGAAAAACCTGCGTTCTGAATGCAGTGTCGTATCTAGGTATAAGGTCAGTCCCTATGAACCGTTATGTATGTAATGTAGGGAAGAATATAGGTGAAATGTTGAAATGTTACCTGTGCCTATATAGGGTACCTATATATCGAATATAACAGTAATATATTTTTAAAAATATATATATTTTCCAGTGTTGGGTTATAGCGTGGCTCTGAGAAGAATCTTTGTGTTTATTATGATTTTGTTGAAGCTACATGTAATTGCTGATGCAGAGTTTCAGGTTGTTGAGAAACACCCTATTTTCTTCATCTGTGAAGTGAACTCCATCACTTCTATAGATGTTATCTATGTCAAAACGCAGATTTTTGTTATAGTTAGAGCCCATGCTATGGTCTCTGAGGTAATAAGAAACAGCTTTATTAACATGCTTCCTGGCTTTGTCAATCTGTGGACAGAACTGATTTGACCACTTCTATTTCTGTCTTTGACATATATTAGAGTACACAAAGAGAGTGTGAGGGAAACGCGACATCATTTGTGCAAAGGTATCCTTCATTAGGATTTCCAGCACTAAACCAGTGAGTGTGCCTAGGCCATTTCCCCACAGTGCACATGTCTGCAGTCAGGGGGCTGGAAATGCAAAATACTTTTAATCAAAGGCAGCAGCTGGTGCCACTTTAGTCCTCTCTGCACAAACCATTTAATATCAACATCATGTAAACCCAAGTCTTTGACATTATCTCTGTCTCGAGCATACTTTTTGCCTCAGAAAACATAGCTGTGACCCGCAATCCATACTGTAAGCATTTTGAAGGCTGGTGTGCTAGGAATCAGAAGACGTCTGTAGCTGAATATGAACGTTAGTATAATGAAAGGCATCTGAAATAATGGACAGAATGTGGTTTAAGAAAAGGAGATAAGTCATTGGCTGTTCATAGACATTGCCTACCTAAAATAGGTTGCATCTTACTTTGTAAAATAAATATTTTTCTGATTGTATTTGGAAAAAAAATTGAAAGGTACAATACGCTGGATAAGCTAATATTTTGCTGTAATCACCCACACCTGCTACTGTAGAATTCGAAGGTAGTTGCTGCACTTAAAAATATGGTGAATGTTTGACTTACTAGTACAGTTGAATGTTTCAGAAAGTGTTACTATGGAAACTGAGGTGAAGCAGTGTGGGCGAAGGGTTTAAATAACAGTGTACTTTTAAAATATAAAATGCATTATTATATATATGCTATTGCTTAGAAAACTGAATTTTTCTAATCCAGTAGTATATTTAAAAATGGTATGTTGTTAAAAAATAATAGTAGTATTATTGGAAATGGGATTTTGAACCCCCGTAAGGGTTCGCGACTCCATTGCAACGTTACACTGGGGGTCGCATTGGGCTTCGCAGCAGGGTTGCGACTCCAGCAAGTTACACACCGAGATTGGGCTTCTTTAGAACAGATTAGTAAAGGGTTAATATAACTACCCAATAGAAAGTGGTTTTACATTTTGAAAAAATGAAAGGAATATTTTTGATTTGTTACTAACATTCATTTCTGTGAAAAATGAGAGGGAACGTTTGCCATTACTGGTTCTTACTTATTGAGAGTAGCACATCACGTTTATTGTGTGGAAAAGAAAAATATCTAACAATTTGTAATAATTTGAGAATCTACAGCAGGAGTTCACAGGTAATTTACAATTGTGTAAGGAGTGTTATGTATGGCATAAGAGTCCTTAAGTGATTGTAATTAATTTCTAACAATATGTGTTTCATAAGAAAAACTATATATTGAATTAACTGTGTGTTGTGTTATTGTAAATAATTCTATAGGTGTGTTGTTTGATATGTCTAGAGTAATTTTGAGTGTCTGTCTGCAATCCTGTCTCAGGCATGTCTCTACCTGTACGTGTAGTCTAACATGTTTACTGGAGCTGATATATACTCTATTATACCCCAGCACAAATCTTGTCAGAGCCATTTCAGCATTCAGTCCCAGAAGCACAGATCTTCTAGCTAAGCAGTTGTCACAGAAGAACTTGAACAGAGAGTTTCATACCCAGCTGCCATGTCTAATGAGTAGAAAGTGACCCATGCAGCTTCTTATACACACATTTAGAGAGGATGCGGTGAGAAGCAGAGGTAATCTAGTACCTATAGGCTTCTTTACATGTGAGATCTTGCCTCTAAAAAGGCACACACACTCATTGACATCTCTAGCAAGATGATGACACTTAGAAGAGTGGCATGAAGGAGTTGGCCTTTTATTTTAGCTTAGGTCTGACATTGCGAGATCTGCCTTAGTAATGAAACTGGTGGAGAAAAGTGAGGTTTAAAACATGTTGCCAGATGTATTAACCTCAATCTGAGCCCATGCAAGTCTCTGCAAAGGTACAGTGCAAGAAGTCTGTTGATAGTGAGGTGTTTGCCTTAAAGTGAAAGTGTACTCTGTCAAGTTTGAACATCTGTCTGGTATCATGTCTCGAGTATGTTTCTACTTGTATATGTAGTTTGCTGCAGCTGATGAACCTAATTTAAAACCTATACAATCTGTCATACCCCTGTACAAATATTGTCATAGCTACTTCAGCATTCAGTTCCAGAAGCACATAGCTGTTTGCTAGGCGGACCTCATAAAAGCACCTGAGCACACAGCTTCATACCTAGCTACCCTGTATATTGAGCAGAAAGTGACCTATGCAGCTTTTTCTACACACATTTAGGGAAACTGAGGTAGTCTAGTACCTATAGGCTTCCTCACATGTGTGATCTTGTACATGTAGTCTGAGATGTGTGGAGCAACTGATGATCCTTACTTGAAAACTGAACGGTCTATCAAACCCCTGTGCAAATATTGACAGAACTATTTCACTTTTGAGTCCAAGAACCATGCATGTCTTTTCCTAGCAAGCCTCATAAATGCACTTACACACAAAGCTTCATATCCCGCTGCCATGTATAATAAGTAGAAAGTGATCCATGCAGCTTCTTCTACACACATTTACTGAGCATACAGTCTAAAACATAGTACCTATAGGCTACTTTACACGTGTCATGTCAACCCTAAAAGGCACTGACACACTCATTGATATCTCTGCAGAGATACTGACACTAATAAGAGTTGCGTGATAGGAGTTGCCCTTTCATTTTGCGTTAAGCCAGGCACTGTCAGCTCTGTCTCACAAATCAAAGTGGCCAACAAATGTGAGGTTTAAAACATGTTCTCAAGAGTATTAATCACTATCCTAGTACATATAACTCACTGAATGGTACATTGCAAGTAGGCCGTTGATACTGATGTCTGTGCTTCAAACATGAAAATGTATTCTGACAATGTTGAATGTCTGACCTCTTCCACATTTCAGTCATGTCTGTACTTGTAAATGTCGCCTGAGACGTGTGGTGCTGCTGATTATTTACAAAGCATATGATATGAAAGAGAGGTAGTCTAGTACCTATAGGCTACTTTACTTGTGTCATCTCAACAAAAATGCACAGACACACTCATTGAGATCTCTAGGAAGATGCAGACACTCATAAGACTGACATGAGAGGAGAAAGCATTTTATTTTGGAATAGGCCTAGCACTACGAGCTCTGTTTCTCTAACTGGCAGAGAAACATAAGGTTGAAAACCTGTTCCCAACTGTATTAAACACTATCTAATATATATAAATCTCTGCAAAGGTAGACTGCAGGTAGGCCATAGATGCAGATGTCTCTGCTTGTCAATTTTCAATGTCTGACTGCTACCATGAGTCAGGTATGTCTACTTATAATGTAAGCAAAAGACACCGAGATGAGGGACGGAATGCAGAGCAAATCAAACATTCACCCCAGTCAAGAAATCTGGGTTAAATCCATTGTTCTTTTGCTCACCATGGCAGCCCAGTTTAGACCCAGCCATATGCAAATCAGTCTTGACCCTGTGCCTCATGGGAACAGTCCAGCCCGAACTGCCAAGCCAGGTCCTCCCTGGACCAGAAATAAGCATCCTGGGACCTGTTTAAGGTCATCACCTCTCATCAGCAAGGCTTGCTTGAATTAAGTGGCATAGTGAGCCCGGTACCCATGTCTGGGCATACCCTGGGCACTTTGGGCGAGAAAGCAAAAGACACACGGATGATGGACGGAATGCTTAGCTAATCAAACATTCACCCCAGTCAAGAAATCTGGGTTACATTAATTGTTCTTTTGCTCACCATGCCACCACAGTTTAGACCCAGCCATATGCAGATCTGTCTTAGCCTGTGCCTCATGAGAACAGTCCAGCTCGAACTTCCAAGCCAGCTCCTCCCTGGACTGGAAACAAGCATCCTGGGACCGGTTTCAAGGCACCAACCCTCATCATCCAGGCAAGACTGAATCCAGTGGCACAGTGAGCCTGGGACCCACGTCTGGGCATACCCGGTGCACTTACGGCGAGAAAGCAAAAGACACACAGATGATGGATGGGTATGCCCAGACGTGTGCCCCTTGCTTACTGTGCCACTGGATTCAAGCTAGCCTGGCTTATGAGGGGTGACATACCCCGAAACCAGTCCCAGGAGGCTTGTTTCTGGTCCAGGGAAGACCTGGCTTGACAGTTCTGGCTGGACTGTTCCCTTGAGGTATAGGGTCAAGACTGATTTGCATATGGCTGGGTCCATACTGGGGTGGTGTAGTGGGCAAAAGAACGATGGATTTAGGCCAGATCTCTTGACTGGGGGAGAGTGTTTGAATCATTCAGCATTCCATCCATAATTTGTTGCAGTTACACTTTTTGCCCTAAGTGGGACGGGTATGCCCAGACATGGGTCCCTTGCTCACTGTGCCACTGGATTCAAGGTAGCCTGGCTGATGAGGGGTAACATACCCCATAACTGGTCCCAGGATGCTTGTTTCTGGTCCAGGGAGGACCTGGCTTTGCAGTTTGGGCTAGACTGTTTCCTTGAGGAATAGGACTGATTTGCATATGGCTGGGTCCAAACTGGGGTGGTGTAGTGGGCAAAAGAACGAAGGATTTAACCCAGATCTCTTGATTGGGGGAGAATTTTTTAATCATTCAGCATTCCGTCCATCATTTGTTGCAATTACTATTTTCGTCCTAAGTGGACGGATATGCCCATACGTGGGTACCTTGCTCACTTTGCCACTGGGCTCAAGCTAGCCTGGTTGATGAGGGGTGACAGGCCCAAAACCGGTCCTAGGATGCTTGTTTCTGGTCCAGGGAGGACCTGGCTTGGCAGTTTGGGCTAGACTGTTTCTTGAGGAATAGGGTCAAGACTGATTTGCATATGGCTGGGTCCAAACTGGGGTGGTGTATTGCGCAAAAGAACGATGGATTTAACCCAGATCTCTTGACTGGGAGAGAATGTTTGAATCCTTCAGCATTCCATCCATAATTTGTTGCAGTTACACATTTTGCCCTAAGTGGGGCAAGTATGCCCAGACATGGGTCCCTTGCTCACTATGCCACTGGATTCAAGCTAACCTGGCTGATATGGGGTGACATACCCCAAAACCAGTCCCAGGATGCTTGTTTCTGGTCCAGGGAGGACCTGGCTTGGCAGTTTGGGCTAGACTGTTTCCTTGAGGAATAGGCTCAAGACTGATTTGCATATGGCTGGGTCCAAACTGGGGTGGTGTAGTGGGCAAAAGAACAATGGATTTAACCCAGATCTCCTGACTAGGGGAGAATTTTTGAATAATTCAGCATACCGTCCATCATTTGTTGCAATTACTCTTTTAGTCCTAAGTGGACAGATCTGCCCAGACGTGGGTCCCTTGCTCACTTTGCCACTGGGCTCAAGCTAGCCTGGTTGATGAGGGGTGACAGACCCCGAAACCAGTCCTAGGATGCTTGTTTCTGGTCCAGGGAGGACCTGGCTTGGCAGTTTGGGCTAGACTGTTTCCTTGAGGAATAGGATCAAGACTGATTTGCATATGGCTGGGTCCAAACTGGGGTGGTGTAGTGGGCAAAAGAACGATGGGTTTAACCCAGATCTCTTGAGTGGGGGAAAATGTTTGAATCCTTCAGCATTTCATCTATCATTTGTTGCAGTTACACTTTTCGCTCTAAGTGGAACAACTATGCCCCGATGTGGGTCCCTTGCTCACTGTGCCACTGGATTTAAGCTAGCCTGGCTGATGAGGGGTGACATACCCCAAAACTGGTCCCAGGATGCTTGTTCCCGGTCCAGGGAGGACCTGGCTTGGCATTTCGGGCTGTACTGTTCCCTGAGGAATAAGGTCAAGACTGATTTGCATATGGCTGGGTCCAAACTGGGGTGGCGTATTGAGCAAAAGAACAATGGATTTAACCCAGATTTCTTGACTGGGGGATAATGTTTGAATCATTCAGCAGTCCGTCCATCATTTGTTGCAGTTATACATATAATGTAAGACATGTGGTGTAGCTTCTACTTATCCAGTCATCAAAATTGCACATGCACTAGTCATTCAGTTATAGAATTAGCTAAGCACTACCCACATACTTTTGAAATTACACTGCCACTACTTGTGCAGTCATTCAATGGCCCATACACTACTCATGCATTCATCCAATCACCAATGTAGTACTAATGCACTCTTACACTACCTGTCCACCAATACAATCACCCAGGCTCTACCTATGCAATCATATAACCAAACAGGCACTACCCAAGCTCGCTTACAATCACTCAAACACTAGCTATAAGTCATACAATAACCTAGGCACTACCTACGCACTCTTGCAATCACCCAAACACTACTCCTACACTTATTAAATCACACACGTTCTACATACTCACTGATCCTATCACCCAAACACTACCATTGCAGTCATACACGCACCATGGTACTGCACAATCAGTATTCCAAATAACCTGACACTATCCAAGCAGCCATACAATCACCCAGGTAGTACCCAGGAATTCATCCAAATGCATTACCCATATACTTGTCCTATCTCCCAGATACAATCTATACATTCATCTAATCACCAAGATACTGCTCATGCACTCATGCCATCACTCAGGCACTACTCTTCCACTCATCCAATCATCCAGCCAGTATCCATGCACTTATCCAATCACCCAGGCACTGCCCATGCAGTCATTCAATCACCTAGACAGTACTCACACACTCATCAATTTACCCAGACACTACTCATGCATACAGCCAATCTCTCAGACACTGCTCATGCACTCTTACAGTCACCCACGTACGATCCATGCACTCACCCAATCACCCAGGCAGTGCTCATGCTCTCATACAATCAACCAGGCAGTACCCAGGCATTTGTTCAATCACAGAAGCACTACTCATGCACACAATTAATCTCCCAGGCGCTACTCATCCACTCTTACACTCATGCACTACTCATACAGTTATAAATCAGCCAAGCAGTACTCATGCATGCACCCATTCACCCAGGCACTACTCATGTACTCTTATAATTGCTCACACACTACTTCTACACTCATTCAATTTCACAGACAGTACTTATGTACTCTTACAATCAGAATGGCACTACTCATCCACTTAACTAATTTTTCAAACAGTAATCATGCACTCATCACATATAGATACGCTATTACACAAACCACTCTCCCAGACACACATTTATCCATCCAATCAGTTTCGCAACATATAATTTTCTATTTTTAACCAGTCTAAGTGGTTCCGTAAGAACCTTTTTTTAACTAGTTTGAGCTTCTTTGTATTTTCTAACTATTTTAAATTTTTTGGGGTGTTTCTGACATAGAAAAAAACATAAAGTTCAATCTTTGAAACAAAGTGCTTTCAAAAACGGTGAAACACGAGGCTGGAAATCCAACATTTTTTTTTACATTTGTGTCCTTTTAGAAGAGTAATAATAGCATAGATCGACTGCACACCAACACATAAAATGGTTTAGCACTTTCTACAGTGCACTCCAGCATCTGCCAACTCAGGGAAGATCTGCAGCTGTGATGCTGGTAGTACAGCTGCACCAGATATAGAAGGATAATCTAATTCACCTTGTGCAACTTGGTCCCTCGTCTCTCTAGCCATAAAATCCCTTGCAAGGCAAGTTGGATGCATCATCTCCAGACGTTTCTTTATAGATGATGTCCTACAGGAATATTTATTCTCCTATCCTCTTGACAAGACCTTGCCACATAGGGAGCAGGTGACCTCCCTCGCATTCACCTTTTTCTCACCTTGACGGATATTGAAAAAGGGCCAAACAATGCTTTCTTTCCTTTTCTTCACTGGGTCTTCAACCTCTTCCAGCTCTTCTTTTTCTTTAAAATGTGGAGATGACATTTCCTTTTGAAAACCAGTAGGTCAAAACACCAAAAAGATAAAAATAGGTGCAGACAATCCAAAAGGTGTCAGATACAGACACACTCAACAGAAGAAAGAAACAGGTGTTGGATCCTCCTTCTAACATAATGTAAAGCTTTTTAACCAATCTATATATCTGAAGTAAAATAAATCAGAAATAAAACCTTCTGCAACAAGACTCCAAAATGAAAGTTTTTCAGAACTATTACATATTGGACCGGAGTCTCCATGCTATTATACCCCATTGTGTTTCCTTTAGGCCTGGGCCACAGAGAAGGTATAAAGCATCTGATTCATATTGTAGTGAGCAATTAAGTCACATTCAGCACTATTGCCGAGCATTGGTCTTGGCCTTGCAGGGCACTTTTAAACTCCCCCTGCTGCATCCAGTTTAATCATGAGAATAGGCTGAGGGTGGAGTGGATTCTCGGATACTTTGGAATTGTAAGAGTCAGTTTAAGGACTGACAGCCTGGATTAATTAAGAGGTTTGCTTCTGTATATGGAGTTAAGTTAAAAATATACTATCATACACTACTTCGGAAAAAGAAGTACAAACCTTTCACTTTGGAGAGGAGCAATTCTTTTTGTTGTTTATGTACTTTGTTACATAGTGAATTCCTTCATATCGCTTTTAATGCAATATTGTTTCCAAACTAATCTGCTGGTCATTTCCTTGAAATGGATATGAAAGCTGTGTTAACTAGATGTTTTTGGTAACTGTAGTCATAATAATTTTAAACTGTAATTGAACAGTAAATCGTCATAGCAGTCACATGTTCAAAATAACAAATAATGTAATATCCACTTAGGAAATTTAAAATAAGGTTAATAATATGACTCCATATCTTCAGGGACATGATGTTCCAGTTCAGGATGTTTTTCCTAAATCGTATTTTTCAGACCCTTTTTAAAAAAAATATATGTAGCACAATCTCGACCCCAAGATCTTGGACCTCTTTACATGAACACTAGTTACATTACAAAAGGCTGCATGTATTGTTAAGAATGCCCAGAATCACAGGATGAGGCTTTACTGACAGAAACCAAGAGCACAACTTCTAGAATTCATAAGGCACCTGTTATATGTGCAAGTGAAGCAGCTTTTTTCTTACATTGCCCTAGAAAATAACATTTCAGCTGTGAGCTTTTTTCCACATTTGCATGCACAACAATGTTGGATTAGTTTCTCTGAAACTACTTTGTTTACACATCCAGCTTCACACAACATTATCACAACGCTTTGAACATCATGTACTAGGCCTCTCTGCTCACTGGGTACAAAAGTCGTCCTATCTTCATCCACGAGGTGACAACGCTATCTACATATCCATAACATCACTAATCTAATGCACACATTGCGAGGCCGCCTTTTATTAGAAATAATAAGCCTCCCGATAGATTGGTAGAGGAGGTACATCTGCTGACACTGAGGGTCTGTGCATGCAGATAATCTACCATGCACCAGTCTGACATTCCGTGAGGGGTGTCCAACTCGAGACCAACACAGGGTCCTTCACTGTCTCCCAACAGGTAATAGGGCTGTACTGTCCCTTGGTGTGATTCTTGGCTCCACACCTACACAGACTCAAGGTACACTTAGAGTAGGTTTTGCATAGTAGGAGTACACTAGATTACTGCCTTGTTGCTATGCCTGCATATATACAATTATTTAGCAACATGGTAGAACTATATCTACTATTCACTCTTTTGGTGCTTGTAATCACGTTCAGCTGCTTCTGTCTAATGATCATTGTAGCACACGTATTTTATGCAAGAATAACGTTGGTTCAATAAATATTATTGAAAACATCCCACTGTGTATTCTCTGTATATTTCTCTGAGAATAAGTGAGCATGTGTGACTGAGCAAAAGGTTCTGTACTGTTTCCACAATTCCTGAGAAATCAGGGTTGTCATATTCAGTGGTTGCCAGGAACTATTCGCCCCCTGGTAGGTTAGGGAGGCTTATGGTGGCACTGTGAGATAGCTGGTCTATAGGCCAACATATCCTGCGGGGGTGTCTGGAATCAGTCTTGACACCAAGCCCTAAGTTTATGTTGTCCGAAACAATGTGCTGGTCCTATGGACTGATAGGAGCTACACTATGGGAAAAGCCAGAAATTTGCACCCATGTGACCTGAAGTCAAGTGGGCACAACACAAATTTCAGAAAAAGCACCCCTGTATCCTGTTTCTCAGCTTGGCCTGTTGCAACTTCCAGGACACACACAGGGCCTCATTTACAACACTTTGATGAAGGGCAGTGCTGCATGTCACTTTTCTGCCTGCCCTATGTCAAAAGAAAATGGCAGGAAAGTGCTGTACCTATAAGATATGTATGAGATACAGTGCAATCCTGTTCTCTTACACTGTGCTGGTGCACAAATTGCTGCCTAGCGCCAATGCAGACACCCTTGCACCATCGCGCAAGGGTGACTGCACTGAAATCAGGTTGTTTCTGTGCAGGAAGGGACACCTTGAAGGACGGGGCCCTCTAGGGCCATGCGGGTCTTTTACAACCACCTGCTATGCCTTCCCAAAAATGAAGAGTCGGTCAGGCAGTAGAGAATACAAACTTACTTTATTCAGCATATACTCTGCAGAGGAGCCCAGTCAGACCTTCACCCTAAGATAGCTGCCGAGGGGACTGGTGCCCCGGGGTACGCTAATACATAATAAACCCTTCTGGAGACTTCGGCCACGCCTCTAATGGAAAGTTACCAACTTGAGCCGGGCATGAACAAAGGAGGTACAGAGAGATGAGCTAACACCTGCCAGATGGGTGCACTATTAGTAGCCCAAGGCCACTGTGCCGAGTCTCAGCATCTCCTAACATGGGAGTAGAGCTACACATTGAGATTGGAATGCAAAGAAAAAACATCAGTTCATTAGCAAGTCGGGTTACAGCCTTGAATAGAAAGGAAAAATAATAACGAAATACAGTGTGCTGCTGAGGCAAGCGGATTAAAATAAGGCCTAGTATGAGCACAGCCCAAGCAGTCTTCTAGTGATTGCAAAATGCAAAATGGAGTCACACAAGCTAACTAAAGCTTACATATTGCGAGGATAACTCATTGGGTTACATAGCATAAATACAAATGGCATCTATTTAGCCACATATTGCTAACCTAATATAGCATAACAAGTGTATTACGGGAGAGGGGAATTTCAAACCTAACAGACCCTCCTTTTAGCATATGTGGCTAAAAACTTTATTGCTATCCGGCAGGGTCTTTACAATTCTAAGGGGGAAGAGGAGAATTGCATAGTCATTAATATTGCAAAACAAAATCAAAGCAAATGTGAGCATGAAAGAAACGTCATTTAATACTCGAATATTCCCTCGTCTATCAACATAATTGACTGAATTTCTTGCATCATCATGGGGGAGTACTTATTATCCTGTTTGGGCAGTGTAATGCTGGGTGTGTTTTTACTCACACAATACGTACAGCAGGCTGGGAGGCAATTGATGCACAAACAACAGGCAAAGATGACCCTTGCGATAACTATCAGGACAAGAAATATCTTCCAACCCCATGAAACCAGCAGACCCCAGAGCCACCGTGTGAGGGACCATGAACCATTGTCTTGATGGATCCCTGAGGCAAGTTTGTGTAATTTCTGTATTGCTGATTATACAGTCAGGGCACTATCTGGTATGTACACACAGCAGCTCCTTGTTTTTGCTGCCTATGACGCGGCAAGCTCCACCCCTGTCAGCTAGAATGACGTCTAAAACCATCCGATTTTGGAGCGAGACGAGCCTTGTAGCCTGGAGCTCGACTGTAATATTTGTTAGTATGCCAGCAGTGGTATTGATAACTCCCTCAACTACTCTCGCAAGATGATGAATATTACGGCTATTGAACATGGGTCCCCAGAACTGTACAATACCCTTCATTATATCAGTGAATTGCTGCAGGGAGGTATCTGTTTGATCTATTTCATCTGGATCAACAACTCTCTTAACTCGATGCAAATGAAGATCCCTATGATGTAATTTATGATCTTTGTGATAATTGGACGGTGCAATGTGAACGGGAGGCAGGAGGAAGGAGAGATAGCACCTGCCAGACCACCCTCTAGGAAGCCAAGTATAAGCTAGTTCCCCACAGATGAAATATACATTCGGAGGTGTCAGCAAGGGTGGACTACTGGTAGTGTTCAATCGATATGTGTAGTTACAATGACTCTGTCCTACTGAAACATTCCCTGACCCTTGAACACAAAACTAGCTGTCGCATTTATCACGGGAATGGGCATAGCTTTATCTTCAGTAATATTTTGTTCCTGAAAACATTTAAAATATTCAGTGACATTGAATAGTTGGAAGTCTAGTACCTCACTTTGCAACCAAGTGACATTCTCATGAGTTGTAAATACATTCATACATGCATCAGGATGCAGGGTACCCTCCTTTCCATCTGCCCCAGGCGTATATCCCTGATGTATCACTATATACTCCAAAACCGACTCATAATCAGCCTGTGTCATTTTCATCGCATCCGCATAATAATGCATGTATACCATAGAGAGCAGTTGAAACCAGGCTTCACAGCTACCTAGATATGACAGGGGCAAGGATACCAATACATCATTTGTATGCATGACTGAAGGGAGTAGCCCACACACCCAACACTCCGTGTCATTAGTAGTGCTGTGTACTTGGTGAAGCATCCGGATGAAGGCATTCTGAGTGTACGTTTGTCTATGTCTTTCTTTATGTGGGGCCAATGTAATAAACGAGTGCTCAGCTGGAGCCGGGGTAGTTCCTATCAAAGTATGCACAGGGTGTTGTTCCTCTAAATACCAGACTATCCCAAATAGAGTTAGTGTCACCAGGAGAATGAACACCACCACCACTACCCTACTTCCAGTAGACCAGCTGGACCACCCAGGACCATTCTGCTGCATTGGAGAAGCCACTAGAGGCTTCTCCTCTCTCATTATTGCACGACCAAGCGGGTACATAAAAACACTTCTAGAAATTGGAGCCACAAATACAACTGACCAGAGGGGTATTCTTCTTTCCTGTGTCCGTTACGAGCCTCACAGGCAGGCTCCTATTGTTCATCAAATACTCCCACGGTGGAGCTGCACGATCGCAGCCCTTACTGGAAAACAATCACGGCCCTTACTGGGAAACAAATCCCTCTTCTTTCAGGATAGGGCAACCTCCCTCCTGGGCAAATACCCTCAACTATCCTATCCAGTGTCCAGGGCAGTGCACCAGTGTTCTTCACTCTAGTCTAAAGTAGGCACCAGAGACACAGCACCTACACCCTAAGCTCAAGTCCTTCCCTAGCTCCTGGATTGCCCTGCTGGCGCACTGTCCTTCCGTCGGGGCCGCAGATTGTACCTGGTATGCCCAGGCACTTCTTCATCAACAAACAGAGGCAAAAGGTCAGAATCAGTTGGATTTCGGCACTCAGGTGCTTATACACCAGGAGCTGGAGCATCCGGGGCAGCCCTTATCTCAGGGGGAATCGCCTCGAATAAGGTCTCGTCACTCTCCTCATCCGTCTGCGCCCCTCTCAACTGGGCGTCAGAGAAAGGAATGAAGCAGGGCACCAGCTCACCTTCCTGGTCGGTGATCCCTTCCCGGACCAAGGTGTCGTATGGAAGTGGTAGGGGCACCCTTTTAATGTGGGACGCGTGCACCCAGTGCTTCCGACCTTCTAGTTTGACAGCCGTGCATGTGGCCAGCAACACCTGGGCAGGTCCTTTCCACCTCGGCTCCAGACAGGTTTTGCGCTGGAAATGTTGAACCATAACATAATCCCCGGGCTGTAGTCAATGCCAGGGCCCCTCTGGTACTGGTTGCAGAGTGGTGCGTTTCTGTTGGTGAACAAAACGAAGGTCTTTAGACAAGTGGTACAAGTAATCTATCAACAGAGGGTACTCTATATTGGAGAAACGTTTGGGGCTTGGGATGCCCCAGACATTAGCAGGGCGCCCAAAGACAACTTCATATGGTAACAACCCTGTCCTAGAATGTGCCGTCACTCTCATAGACAACAATGCTAAGGGCAACGCATCTGGCCATTGCAATCCTGTACTTTCATTAATTTTCGCTAGCTTTAGCTTGAGAGTTCCATTGTACTTCTCAACAAGGCCTGCTGATTGGGGGTGGTTTTCTGCATGGAATTTCTGCGTGATCTGCAAGCCCTTGTACACCAGATCAATAACTTTGGCATTGAAATGGCTCTGATTGTCACTCCAGATCACGCGTGGCAATCTGTAGCGTCGGAAGTACTCTTTTAAAAGTGCTTTAGCCGTTGCCATGGCCATATTCTCCTTAGTGGGGTAAGCCTCAATCCATTTACTGAATGCACAAACTACCACTAGTACATATTTCAAATTATTTACTCGTTCCATTTCGATAAAATCCATCTGGAGAACCTCGAAAGGGAAGGAAGGCGGTGCAAAATTACCAGCAGGTGTAGGGGTGCCCCTCCCAGCATTGTGTTTTAGACAGATAATACAGTGCTTCACCAAGTGCGTGGCAACCTTAGGGATGTTATCATTCTGCCATACTGGGTCTAGTATCTTGCATATTCCTTTGGCACTAATATGCGCCGGGCCATGGGCCATGGTGACTACAGGGAGAATGAAAGCATTAGGCAACAACCATCTCTGTTTCGCTGACAAGTCAGTCCAGCACCCATCCTCGTCCAAGCGTCCTGTCCTCTCCTCCCACATTTCTAGTTCCTCTACAGTCGCCTCTTACTGTATTTCCTTCACACTTTCCACTGTATCCTCGAACATCCCATTGTCTGGAACCCATCTAGCAGGATCTGCCACAAACATCTTGTTCATCTTTGATCTAGCTGTGTCCTTAGCTGTCTGATCTGTGAACGCATTACCCCTCCCAACATTATCTGTGACAGATTTATGGGCACTGCATTTTATGATAGCCAACTTATCAGGAAGTGTCAATGCTGATAACAATCTAAGTATCAGTGGCCCATGTTGTATTCTCTGCCCATGCAATGTCAGGAACCCTCTCTCTGCCCAGAGGCGCCCAAAATTATGGGCCACCCCAAACGCATACTGGCTGTCAGTGTAGACATTAACAGCCGGTCCCTCACTCAATTCACAGGCCCTTAAGAGGGCAACTAACTCTGCAGCTTGGGCCGACTGGTATGGAATGCGAGATGTCGCAACTACGGTGTGTAATGTGGTGATTGCATAGGCTGCAGTAGTAGTGCCATCCGGCAATTTGAAGCAAGAGCCATCGGCATATAGTTCCCCTTGTGTGTCGGATAATGGAACATCAGTCAGGTCTACCCGTCCCTTCGTTTCCTCCTCGGTCCGAAATAAACAATCATGGACATCATTGTCCTTTGCTTCCGAAGGGAGGGGTAGTAATGTGGCTGGGTTCAGGGCAGCGCATCTTTTGATGGTAATGTGCGGAGCAAATAATGTTAGCTCATATCCAGTAAGACGTGCACTGGTGAGGTGCTGCGTCTTTGTCTTGTTCAACAGCGTGTCCACAGCATGAGGTACCATAACTGTGAGGTCAGTATCAAGGACGAGCCCTGCCGATTGTCTGATAGATACCGCCACTGCCGCGGCAGCTCTCAGACAGCTCGGGAGCGCTCTGGCGACATTATCAAGGATAGCGGAGAAGTAGGCGCAGGGTCTCTGCTTACCACTGAAACCCTGTGTTAGAACAGAAAGCGCGCAACCGTCCGCCTCATATACTTAGAGCACAAAAGGTTTCTGGTAGTCAGGAGTACCAAGCACAGGAGCAGAACAAAGCGCAACCTTTAATTGTTCAAAAGCTTGCTGGCATGGAGGTGTCCAAGATAGGGGTTCATGCACGTCCTTGGTGGTGAGGTAAAGAAGGGGTTTTGTTAGTAAGGAAAAATTCGGGATCCAGTGCCGACAATATGAAGTTATCCCCAGGAACGCACGTACCTCGCGTTGGGTCTTAGGAACAGGCATATTAGCGATAGCAGCTATGCGTTCAGGTGTTAGTTTGCGACCCTCCTTCGACAGTAGGTGACCTAAGTAGGTGACCTCCTGTCGACAAAATTGGAATTTAGATAGGGACACCTTGTGTCCATGATGTGCCAAATGCAGTAGTAATTTAACTGTAGCTTCTTTGCATCCTTTCTCAATATCCGATGCCACAAGGAGATCGTCAACATATTGCAGCAACACATTACCAGGGGGAAGTTCCAAAGAATCCAATTGTGTTTTTAAAGCCTGACTATAAATACTTGGGCTTTCTGTATAGCCTTGTGGAGCACGACAGAATGTAAAGCTTTGACCGGCTTTTGCAAATCCAAACAGATATATACTATCTGGATGCATTGGAATGCTAAAGAAAGCATTTTTCAAATCTATCACTGAAAAGAATTTGGCTGACAGGGGGATCATAGTCAGGATCATGGTAATGTCAGGGACCACAGGGTACTGGGGAACCACTATTTTATTGACCTCTCTAAGGTCAATGACGAAACGATAAACATCAGGGTGGGCATCAGAAGAGTCCAAGGGTGCCTTCTTCAAGATAGGGAGAATAGGGCTATTGCACATATTCGCTGCTGTCTCTTCAACCACACCAGACTTAATCAATTCCTGTATTATTTGCAACAAAGCCCTTTCTCCTGCATGGGATATCTTGTATTGGGGAATTCGGGGCAATCTGGCATTATCTTTGATCAGTATAGAGACTGGCGTGATCTGAAGCAACCCCACATCAGTATCACCTGTAGCTCATAGTGCGTGTGGCACATTTCTGAACTCGGGAGGAAGGGGAGCATCTTTGGTGAGGCATTGTTGAGCACGGGCCACTTGCGGGCCAAGAGTCATGTAAACACCATCAGGGGAACAATAAATTGTTGCATGCAACCTTTTTAACAAATCCAGTCCTAGTAAGTTCTCTCCACAATTAGACATCAGTAGAAATGGTGAATCAACCGTGAAAGGGCCAATAGTCAAAGCAAGAGGCTTGGAAATGGGGCTAACAACCGGTACGCCTGAGAAACCCACCGAAACATTATTTTGGCCAGACAGAGCTGCCCCCGGGACCAGTGAACGGGAAACAGAGCTATTCATAACCCCTGTATCGATTAAAATGTTTTCGGTAGTACCTTGTAAATCTGCAGTAACATAGGGTCCACACTGATCTACAGGCACCGGAACTGGTCCCTTCTCCTGCCCTTGGCTGTCCTAACTGTGGGACAACCCCGTCACTTCATCCATATCATAATCGTCATGGTAGTATTGCCTTCCCTGAGGGTCGTCAAAATAGTTCCCGCTCTGTCTATTGTAAGACATGTCCTCAGACTGCGACCCCCTCGGCCTCCTCCTCCACGTCTTCGTCCTCCGAAACCCCGACCTCTTGGAGCCCCACTTTTCTGCAACAGTTCTGGGCACTCGTTCCGCCAATGTCCCTCCTTCTTACAGTACACACATTGGTTGGGTCCCACAGGTGCACCCGAACCACCACCCCTGTTAGATCGAGGTGCACCCGAACCACGCACTCTTCCCCCTTCTCTTGCAACTTGTCTTTAAATCTTTCGACTTCTTCTCTACCCTTTCCTTGTCCTCATTCTCTCTATGCTCATAATACTGTGCCATAGTTAATATGACCGAAAGAGAGGAGGTCGTCCAGGTACTTTCCGAGGCCTGTAACCTAGTTGCAATCTCAGGGAGCAAATTAGTGACAAATCTGTTCACAAACAAACGGACACTACCCTCTTGTGACAAATCCTGACCACTAAAATCTAGAAACACCCCTTCAAATCTGGTAAAGAAATCCGACACACTCTCGTCCTTCTTCTGACGACACGCAGTCAAATTATAAAAATCCACTCTCTTCGGTGGGATAAGAGAGTGCATGTAGGTGATAATACGCCCCGGTAAAGCCAATAGCTCTGCCTTGGGCTTCTCACCGGGTTTGCGCTCCTTATCCCACGCTTTGATCTCATCCCATGTACCACCCAGCTCCAACGCATGGTCTTGCGTATGGACCTGTCTCCATATATCCACCGGTACCAACAAGCCGAAAAAAAACTCTATGTCAGCTAGCGTCATCACTGTGGAGGAGGCCGCCTCTGTCAATTCCCTATAATATGCAGTGGGGGTTTTCCTGGGATCTGGCAACTGGATCTTTAAGGAAAGGACCTCGCTCCTTTTCCAAGGAGTGTAGATCCATTGCTCTTGAAACAGAGCGTCGACTCGCGGTCATATTACAGTATCCGTGGAGTCGCGCAGTTCCGGTATTTCAGGATGATAAATGGGATGGACTTCCCTCATGGGGTGGTGTGTCCCTAACATCGGAACCTTTTGGAGTAACCTGCCTCGGCAACCCACTTGTGTAGACACATTGCTAAAAACTTCATTCGGGGCCATGTCTGTAACATATACTCTGTCTCGTATGTCATAGATAATCTGCAGTGCGGTACCCTGGAAACACTGTTCCCACAATTCTATCAACGTGGCTGACATGTGCTTGAGGGCATGCTGCTGTATGAAAGGCTCATAATCTTTCATAATGCTCCACACATCCTCCACACTATAGATCGGGTGCCGGGCCCATTGATCTGCCTGATTCGCCACCATCTGTTTCTCCTCGGTACCCACAACAGAGCGCACTAACACTTTCTCCATGCGGCCTCGCGCTGCTGCCCAGTTAGATCCAGGAATTCCAAGTGAGGGTGTTTCAGCATTCAATGGTGTGTGGGGCGTTATGCTCACAGGGGAAGGGACAGATGCAGAGACAGGTACCATCATGTAGGGAGACAGAGCTGTAGGGGTGAAAGGGGGGGGTAGTGGGCAAGACAGAGCCAAAGGATGGGGCAGGAGAGTGAAGAGACAGGACAGGGGAAGTGACAGCATCCACTCCTGTGGCAGGTGGGAATACAAGAGAGGCAAGTGGGGCTGGGGCTGAGGCAGTAGTACTAGAAACGGTTGCATCAGAGGGAACAGCCCCAAGAGTCGAGGACTGGGATGTGGGGACCGTAGGGTATATCCGCTGCGGGGCATAGGGTGGTAGGGGGCGAGAATCCAAGAGTTCCTCAACAAGCTCATCCCCCTCCTCTCTAGCAACATAATACTTGTCAGTCTGAAGGCGGAATTTCCTATCTGCGCACTCTATGCCTTTTTCTGTTTTTTCTCTTTTCATAGGCTACCGCCTTCTGCATAATAGTTTGTGTCTGTTTCCTTCGAGCCTCTTTCTCTGCTCGCATGCATCACTGCTTTGCTTCTTTCTGCCACACTCTCAAAGAATTAAACATGGACTGCCTACTCCTTTTAGCAAACAATTTATCCTGCAGGTAATTTATTTTTTGTTCATCAAACGAGCCGGTAAGTGGCCATTGCAGCTCAGCATTGTCCCTCGTATATTTATTCCACAATGTGCTAAACATAACAGGGCCAATACCATGCTTGACATATATGTAAAAATTTCGGGGAACCCTCCGGAGGTGTGGGCTGGCTCTCTTCCAACCGAGCATCGGTAGAGCAACATCGACATCCGAAACATCCTAACTTACTTAGACAAGGCATCTTATTATCCTCCACACACACACCGTCCCTTAACAGACAAACAACACCAACAACTGCAATAAGGGAAAAAATATAATCACTCAAAACTTCAAACCCAACTGTCCGGAGAGCACAATCACTACTCACTCAACCAAGCATTTCACCAGCACCATCATCGGCATCGGTCCACAAACCACACAGCACCCAGGCACGCAAAAAAATCACAAGTCAGCCCAAAGGCTGCATCACATTCAAGACAACGGTCTAGAGACCGTACCATGTTCAGGAAGACAGGCTTCAGCCCCAGACCTTTTCGAATGCATGCCAATTGCCAGTTGGCCTGGCAGATTGTTCGCGAACAGCCTCAGACCCTTTTTCAAAACGCAAGTTGAATTACTGAATGGTCCGTCAGACTGCTCGCAAACACTCTGTGTTCTTTACAAGGGCCTGCAAACCCGCCAAGTACAAACCAAGACGGTATTAAAACCGTACCAAGACACAGCCCGTCGACTCATGTCGTTCAAACAAGGCAGTTCAGAAACTGCAGACAAGACAGTCCGGAGAGTGCATCAGGACAAAGCCCAAAGCCACTCACATGGTGCACACAGGTCGAGTCAAGTTATTCTCCACTGCCGACTCTTCAGACCAAACGGTCAACTCCAAGGTTTCGCCTTCTCAGGACCCCAGCCGGTGACCACTAGCCGAGGATCTGCCCGATCGGAAGGGCGGGGCAGCTGCAAGAACCAAGCTCGGTCTTGTGTGTGTGGGGCCCCGATCCGCCCGACCGACCAGACACCATCCCGGCCCCTCCTACCCAATTACGGGTGAGTAGATCACTCCGCGAGGTCCCTGTTCAGGCGCCAACTGAAGGACGGGGCCCTATAGGGCCACGCAGGTTTTTTACAACCACCTGCTATGCCTTTCCCAAAATGAAGAGTCGGTCAGACAGTAGAGAATACAATTTACTTTATTCAGCATATACTCTGCAGAGGAGCCCAGTCAGACCTTCACCCTAAGATGTCTGCAAGGGGACTGGCGCCCCGGGATACGCTAATACATAATAAACCCTTCTGGAGACTTCGGCCACGCCTCTAATGGAAAGTTACCGACTTGAGCCGGGCATGAACAAAGGAGGTACAGAGAGATGAGCTAACACCTGCCAGATGGGTGCACTATCAGTAGCCCAAGGCCAATGTGCCGAGTCTCAGCGTCTCCTAACGTGGGAGCAGAGCTACACATTGAGATTGGAATGCAAAGAAAAAACATCAGTTCATTAGCAAGTCAGGTTACAGCCTTGAACAGAAAGGAAAAACAATAACGAAATACAGTGTGCTGCTGAGGCAAGCGGATTAAAATAAGGCCTAGGATGAGCACAGCCCAAGCAGTCTTCTAGTGATTGCGAAATGCAAAATGGAGTCACACAAGCTAACTAAAGCTTACATATTGTGAGGATAACTCAGTGGGTTACATAACGTAAATACAAATGGCATCTATTTAGCCACAGATTGCTAATCTAATATAGCATAACAAGTGTATTACGGGAGAGGGGAATTTCAAACCTAACAACCTTCCCAGATTTACGCTATTTTGTAAATCTGGGATTGTCTCAAAAACCTTGGGTGTTGAGTAGGAACACCCACTGCAATGCACAAGGCACTCCTCCCCAAGACAGTGTGAGGCTACACAGCGACTTGTGATGTGTTGCCTTACACCATATCTATGAGGCAATGAACCACACATAGGGTTTCTTTCTGTGGCCTCGTTGAGATGATTGAAAGACCTGCGCCACTGAGGCATCATTAACAATGACTCTCCGGTGGACCAGTCCTCTTGTGATTGTGGACCTCAGTTCTTTAGCTGAGATGTCCTGGACTGTGCTGTAGTTAGGGCCTCAAAGATAGCCTTGCACAAAGTATTTGTCAGATCTCGCAGAGGCTCAAATGTAGGACATCCCTCATTGTGCATCAAAACTGCTGTGTGTTTCAACAGCTGAGGACCACAGCTGTCAAAGTGCTTGAGTGAATTGATTTCAATCTACACTGACACTGTCCTCATTGAACACTGATCCCACCATTGCAATGGCACAGAACCCCAATCTTTAAGTAAGTGCTCACACTTGGTGCAGACTGGCCTTCTCGCATTAGAGGTTGTTTTTTTCAGTCAGGAAAGTCACAAAAAATAACAACAAGCCTGTCAAAAATTGCCAGCAACTAAATACAGTCATGCATTAATTATTGCAAGCTCTAAAATCCTTTTCCACCTAAAGGTATAACATAAGTACACATGTTCCAAAATCCTTGACCAAATATCAATCTGACATAGATTTCTGATTTGTGTTCCAAGTCAAGAGGAATATTTATATACTTATGCATTTTTTAATGCTAGAAATCAACGTATTACCTTTATCATTCACATTGATAATCTAGGCAATATAACAATAACATATCATAAAGATTTATTATCATTATTAGAATCGTGGTTTCAAATTTACTCAAACTGTGTTAAATAGTACTGAAGTTATTAGCCTCAGAGAGGATGAAAGGCTGAGTTGGAAACACAGTGCCAGCAGCTAGTGTGTAATCGACTGAACTATTTATGTTGCTTATACTGCACAATACAAAACAAATCTTTGTAATACAGAGAATACTGCTAGATTAGAGGTTCAAAGTGATGAGACATTTTACCTTCCATTAGTCCCTACATCGACTGGCATATTTTCACCAGTGGTGGCCCATGCAGGTAAGAGTGGTGGGGTGGTGCTGGAGTGGGGGAGGTGTGAGGGGTGGAAGTGACAAACGACGGAATAGAAAAAATAAAATAAATAAAACCACTTACCTTCCTCTATTTTTATTTATTTATTCATGTTATTTTCCCTATTCAGTCATTTGTCACTTTCACCCACTGCTCCGCCTCTGCCCCCGCCCCACCGCGCTTACCTGTATGGGCTTAAAATGATTTTCACTTAAATTAGAGGTGCAGTGATCATACCCATTCAGCGAGTCACTGATTGAAGTCAGCAAGGAAATCAGCCCTTTCAAGAGGAAATTCTGAGAAATATTTCCCAAGAAATGGCTTTACAAATGTGCACAAACTGTGATGTTTACAGACATTTTTCCAATAATGTTGTAAAATTGGGAGTAAAGGGAAATAATGTATGGCTTCCAAAATTACTGTGGTGATATGAAATGTACTACAATTACAACTGTAGGACTGACTACTCTTCGCAGCGCAGCTCCATCTGGTAGCTGCTTCTGTCTCCCGTGTGCTGCTGCTGATGACTCAGAGGTCAGGAGTTCGAGGCCCTCCTCCATCCGCAGGCTCCTGCCTGCACTTCGTCCCTGGTGGTCCAGTGATAAAGTGTCACTGCGCTGCTATAAAGTGTCACTGCGCTGCTGCTTGATTGCCTTTCTGTTTTCTCTTCCTCTTTTATTCTGCCTTTTGGCTTTGCTTTTTCCTTTTCCTCCTGCTTTCTCCCTCATCGCTCCTGCTGCCCCTGCCGCTATGATCCCCCATGGTATGCCCCCCTCCTTTTCTGCTTTTTCTGTCTCTCTTTCTGGTTTTCGGTTTCCCTCTGCCTTTTGGTTTGGCTTTTTCCTTTTTTCATACCTCCTGTTTTCTCCCTTGTTGCGATCCCCTGCGGCCCCGCCCTCTCCTGTCTCACATCCCGATCCTGTTTTGTCCTGCCTTGCAGTTGTCCAGCCCTCACGCAGCACTACTTAATGGCCCATCTTTGCCTGTCTGCACCTGGGCCATGCCCAGTGCCAGGTACCCTGGTTCTCGGACTTTCCACCACTATGACACAAGCACCCTTCTTACCCTCAACCCTGGACGCCATGCCACCTGCCATCTAGCATCACCGAACAAGACTCATGGACCCTTTTGCCCACCGGAACTGCAACTGCACCTTCACCCATGCCAATATGCCAGCTCCTCTCGCTGCCCAGCCGACCAACAGCGCACTTGACTGGCTCAACTGCATCCTCCTCAATGTGCGGTCCCTCCCCAAACACGTCACAGAAATCTGGGACCTCCTTGATGCCACGTCTCCTGACATCGCTTTCTTCACTGAAACCTGGACTTACCCCTGCTCTGGCCGGACATTGGCATCGCCATCCCCGACAGCTACAAAATCACCTTCAAGGACTGCCCTGATTGCCCAGGAGCAGGCATCGCCATCATCCACAAGAACACCCTCCGATTTACCACATACGCTGACGACTCAACGAAGACCATGGAACACCTCCACTTCCAGTTCCAGACCAACCCCAACAGGAACCTCCATGATACGATCATCTACAGTCCCCCTGACTCGACCGTCCTTCTCCGACACCATTGCAGACCTCATCACACCCCAGGCTCTCGCATCCACCAACTACATCCTATTTGGAGACCTGAACTTCCACATGGACAGCCCCAGTGACCAGAACACTGCCTCCCTACTGGAGAACCTTGCCAACATCGGGCTCAAGCAGCTAGTCACCGCACCGACCCACACAGCCAGACACACACTCAACCCTGTCTTCTTTGCCAGTGGGAACATCAGCTACAGTCACACCATCAAACTCTCCTGGACCGACCATCACTGCGTATATCTCGTCTTCACCACACCCACCATGCACCACTGCCCTTACCACCCCCATTGCAGCTGGATCAAGGCCACCGAAGAACTTCTCATTGACTCCCTCAGCACAACCACTCTGCCAATGCCAACAGACACCAACACCACAGCACGGAACCTCCATTAATGGATTTCCAACTGTGCCAACACCCTCGCACCCCTCAAGAAAAGACCAGGCAAGCAGCACTTCAAGAAAGACAGCAGGTTCACTCCCACCCTCCAGGAATCCAGACACACCTGCAGACGACTCGAGAAGAGATGGAGAAACCAAAATACCCAGAAACCCACGGTACCTTCAAGTCTGCCATCAACGCACACCACCTCCTCCTCAAAACCACAAACAAAATGGCCCTCCAAGACAGAATCAGCACCAATTCAAGCAACAGCAAAGAACTCACCATTTTCAAAGAGTTTGCCAGGCCCAACAGCGGGACCACAGACGTCCCTCCTTCCAAAAGACCTCTGCAATAAACCCAGCACCTTCTTCCACCACAAGATCAGGCAGATCTACGACAGCTTCAACACCCTAGATCCTACCACTTTGTCCCCCATTACCGCACGTGACCACACCGCACACCAACAGGCCATGCTCTGCTGACCCCCCTCACAACAGAGGACACACTCAAGACCATGAAGAGAATCCACTCAGGAGGCCCGTTGGATCCTTGCCAGCACTCTATATTCCACAGAGAAGCTGCCACCATCGCCCCCAGCTTCACCACTGCATCAACTGCTCCATCAAATCTGTCACTTTGCCCGATGACTGGAAACATGCTGAGGATCAACTCCTTGCTGAAGAAGCTGTCCTCAGACCCGACTGACCTCAAGACCCATCTCCCTACTCCCCTTCGCAGCCAAGGTCATCGAGAAGGCCATCAACACCCAAATCTCTGCACTCCTAGAAGTAAACCACATCCTGGACACCTCCCAATCTGGCTTCTGAAGCAATCACAGCACGGAAACCGCACTCCTCGCTGCCACCGACGACATCCGCTCCCTCCTCGACCGGGGTGAGCCCGCAGCCCTCATCTTACTGCACCTCTTAGCCACTTTCAACACCGTCTCCCACCGCACCCTAATCACGATACCAACATCCATGACAGGGCACTGGACTGGATCCACTCCTTCTTCACCAGCTGGAATCAGGGAGTCAGAGTACCCATGTTCCTCTCAGAACTTACAGAGATCAGCTGCGGAGTGCCACAGGGTTCCTCCTTGAGCCCCACCCTCTTCAATGTCTACCTGGCCCCCCACAGCCATTGTCAGAAGCCACGAACAGTCTCCTACACCGCTGACATCCAGCTGATACTCTTCCTCACCAACGAACCCAAAACCACCAGAATCAACTTCCACAGCAGAATGAAGGTCGTTGCTACCTGGATGAATGATAGCTGCCTCACGACTGAAGTACTCATACTGGACCCACCCCTTCAGCCTGGGATGACTATTCATGGCCAGCCGCTCTGGTATCCTATCCCACCCCGACGGACCATGCATACAACCACTGCATCATACTGAACTCATCGCTCACAAAGAATCACCAAATCAACGTAGTTTCGTCAGCCTGCTTCCACACGCTCCGTCTGCTTCAAAAGACATTCAGGTGGATCCCCACAGATTCCAGAAAGACAGTCACACACAAATTCATCTCCAGCAAACTTGACTACGGCAACGCTCTCTATGCCGGCATCAGTCTGAAACAGCAGAAGGAACTACAGAATGTCCTAAATGAAGCAGCCATCTCGACATCCCCCGCCACAGCCACATCATGCAACACCTCCGACAACTCCACTGGCTCCCAGTTAACAAGAGAATCATCTTCAAGCTCCTCACACATGTCTACAAAGCTCTCCACAACGAAGGACCAGCATACCTGAACCACCATATTCCATGTAACCTCCAGACAACTCTCCCTAGCCTCTGTCCCCAGGATCCACGAGACCAGAACCAGAAAATATCCTTCTCCTACCTCGCCATCAAGACCTGCAACACCCTGCCCATCCACCTCAGGCAATCTGCGTCACTGACACAATTCAAGAAGGGCCTCAATACCTGGCTCTTTGAGTGATCCTACACCCAGAGGGGCCAGCAGCCCCCCCCCAGCGCCTTGCGACCCTCACGGGTGAGTAGCTCCACAAATCCCTGAGTGATTTATTGATTAACTTAACCATGTTCAAACTACTCAGAACTTCAGATTATGTCATGAACCACAGATGAAGGTAGTTTAATGTATACAGATATGACTCATCATTGTAGTAACCCTTTCTTTGCATTGCTCACAGGAGCATTTTTAGGAAATCAAGACAGTTACAGAAAGATCTAAAGTTCCAAAACAGGAATGTGAGGAATATGCACAAAACACAGAAGTGAGCGTTTTCCTTATGTCCATCTTTGCACACAATACATACGCACTCAATTGCTTCAGGCAGGCAACTTTAAATACCACAGTCAACAAAATGGCCACTGCTGAGGATGCTGGGTTTTGCAGTCCCAAAATAAATTATGCTTGTTGTTGAACCATCTTCACAGAGCATTTGCAACCCAGGTTAAATGAATTAACTTTGCACACTGCAAGCACATAAAGACAGGTACTCAGCTCTGCACTGAGACAGAAAGTACCATCATGATACGGCTCCTGTTTCACTCCATCCGATGTTGGAAATTGCCTGCTCAATTTCTGTTTTTGGACTACTCTTACATGGGCAGTTGCTCCTGTGTAGAGTATTTTAACTATAGACAGTAATGCTGCATTCAATCCCAGGTTCTCAAGTCCAAAAATGTTATATATAAAGTCATCTGGTATATCGTGCTGAATATGTTCACAATGTGAAGGAATATAAAGACTTGATCAATGGTAAATAGTCCTTGTCTAACTACCCCTTGAATTGCATTCAGTTTCTCCTACTCCTCTACCCATTCTTTTGTTTGGCTTCAGAACTAATTTTGTGTATAGTGTACAGGCTATATGAATGAGGACTATAGGTCTATAAGATTTTGTGTCACATTCTATTAGCATCCCTTTACAACTAAAGGGTTACTGATCCATGAAGGGGCCTATATTTTCACAACTGAGATCTCTGTGCACAACAGGGAAAACATGGGCGCCCACAAACTGGGTTGCAGTGTGAGTCATCACATAAGGGCCTGTGGGCCCTGTCCTTTTAAGTTCTGCAATTGCAAAAAAACTAAGGGGCATATTAGCAAGGCGATTATCGCCACTTTAGCGGGACTTTTTCCCGCTAAAGCGGCGATAATATTATCGCCTTATCAACAAGCTGTCACTAACTGCTGTTAGCGACAGCTTGTAGGCGATAGCGACCGGGTTGGGTGCCGCTTTGCATGCCAGCAATATTTATCGCTAATGGCATGCAAAGTAGGCGTTCCCCACCAAACAGCGACTGGAAACAGTCGCTGAGGTCGCTAACGCCTATCAGCGAGGCAGGGGCGGTGATTAGCGAACCAGCGCTAAACACGTTTAGCGCTGGTTTGCTAACACCTGGTCCCACCCTGACTTAGCCATGTAATCCAATGAGAGGTGGATTACATGGCTAAGTCCCCTCGCACTATCAGCAAGCAGAACTGGGGAACAGTGTGAATATCGCCTGTTTTCAGGCGATATTCACACTGTTCTCAAGGTTTCTATCGCTTTGGAGATTAGCATTGCTGATTGCACGCTAACTCCGCGATAGAAACCGGCGATGCCTGGCGATAATTATCCAAGCGCTAATTGCGCTTTGCGATAATTATCGCCAGGCATTGCTAATATGCCCCTAATTTTCTTCTGAGAAAATGCCTATCTGTCCCACCTACAAGTGACACTGGCATCTGTAGCTTTCATTCCCACTAGGCCCAAGCAAATTTTTATTTACGCTGATGTAATTGGTGTGATTTCGGAATTTCATTTCACAGGTTCTACATGAATTTCCTGAAATTACACCAGTAAAACACCTGGCATAACTAAGTTCCTTTCATTATAATATTTCACCAAGAGCGCTCAGAAAGAACATAAATGACCAGAACGAGGCAGACAATTTCTTGCATTGCTTGGGTAAATTGTATTCTAGTTCCCACCTCATTGCTTTTCTGTTGTGCTGCATTAAAGACTCCCAAGAAAGAGGTACCTAAGCTTATTCTGTTATGTTCACCTCCAAATTGTTTCTCAGGCCCCCATCACTTCTACTAGATACAGATGAGAAAGCAAAAATGACAGGAGAGGGAGAGAAGTCTCTCTATCAAAGACATAGAAACATAGAATGATACAAACAGAGAGAGACAGTGAGAAAATATTTCAGGTGATAAATGCTAACCATTCTTCTAGATCTCTTAATGAGCCAATTAGGGCCTGGCTTATGAAGCCCCTCATTAGAGCATCAAATGAGATGTTGCTCACTCAGTCCAAAAGACACAGCAGCGCTAACAGACCAGTTGCAGCTTTTCAGGGTTGTAGTGGTTTTTTGTCCTTCAACCATCTTATCTTCTTCAGGACCAACACCAATTTTATTTGCCAGCAACAACAGTGGCCTTCCTCATCCCCCTTTTCCACACTTACTACTCCAAAACACTTTACCTTTATCCATGCTGAACACAATCACCAGACTAGCGGACAGATGCCTACGTTTAGGGACCACTAACAGACTGTGACTTCAGAAATGTGTGTCCTCCAAATCATTAACAAAGGATATGATATTCCCTTCAAGATATTTCCACAGAAAGTTCTCCCCTCCATCTTTTTTTCTCCTCCAGCCATTCATGACCATATCTTGTCAGAGAGAATGAATCCTAAACCTTCCTGCCAGTGGTGTCATTGGAAAGTATGAAAGGTCCACAAGGGTCTGGGGTGCAGCTTCTGCTACGTCTTGGTCTCCAAGGAAGATTAGAGCCTGAGGCTTTTTTGACATTTGACTGTCCCCAACTCCTTCATGTGGAAACGAAAAATCTAAATGCTCTTCCTCAGCCAAGCTCTTCAGTTCCTGGACCTTCAGGAAACAATGCTGTCCTAGGACTCACAGGATGCCTAGTTGAATATTGCAGTCCTTGAGATTTGTTGCAGGGTAGAACTGCTACCAGTTTGTAGTCCTTCCTATTGGACTCAATTTGGCTTATCACATTTTTAATAAGGTCCTGGTGTTGTTCACACAACATATTTGTAGATTGGGAATAGCTATTTTACAGTATGTGGACAACTGCTTGGAGAAGGTGGACTATTTCTAGCTAGAATTCACCCCAACTGCTGCACATTGTTACCCTCCTTTCTACTTTGAAACATTTGATTAAGTACTGAGAACGCCCTCTCAATTACCACTTTTCATGAGGCTGATCCAGGACAGAAATAACTTGAAGGCTTTCTCTCCAGATTATTGTGTGAGGGACATCTGTGGCTTTTAACCCCAATGTTTTGTCAGAAGATATAGTTAGACTGTTTTTTGAGGTCGTTGAGCTCAATAAATTCAAAGATCAGAAGTTGAAAAATGTATCAAGTAAAATATACTTTTATTTGATTCGTTAAAAATCCTAAAAGGATGGAGAACCATCATGAAACACAGTACTTTAAGTGTACATTTTAAAAGCATATTATTAAAAGGCCTTAAGGTCATAACCGCGAACGGTGCATTTAAAGAATATGTGCCAACAAGTTATTATTTGGCTACTTGGATTGAGTTACTTTTTCCAGTTCTTTTGCCGCGATTTTCCAAAATGTTATGGCTCTACAGGACAGGGGAATCAACGACCCTTCAAGACACCTGATGACTGCTGCTCTGCATGTTCTTATTTGTTCCTTCCTTAGAGCCTCCAGAAGGATGGTTTTCCGAGTTTCCAATAAAAAAGGGCAAGTACATAGTAGGTGTAATAGTGACTCGTCCCATTGACCGCAAAGGCGGCATTCCTTGGATGGCCATGTGTGTTTCCATTTCGGGGTCAGATCCTTTGAGGGAAATGACCCCATTTGTAGCAACGTCATATAGTGCTTTTTCTGTTGGGAGAAATGTTCAGTCAGATACTGTTGCGGCTTCAGCCTCTGGTAGGCCTGTATTACAGCCCAAGCGTGATATTATTTTGCAAATGTGGTTTTGTCTGTTAATAAAGAGATCCGCTTGATGGCATTATTCACCACACTTTTGAATCCGGAGTACGTTGCAGGGGTGAGCCAAGCCTCCTCTAGCTGTAATGCCGACAAGGATTCCTTCAGGACTGTTGTGGTTGAATTGACTAGCCTTACTTGATTTTCAATCTCTACCCAGCAGTGGTGGGCTAGGGTGTTGTCTTCTGCTTCCCTCATCCTCCAGTAATACTTTACTAGTGCGCCTTGTCTGGCCTGGTTCTAATTTTTTTATCCATATTCTAGGCGGATTTGTGCCTGTGATGTATGTAGCGGTATTAAAAACAATCTCTTAAAAAATGTGGATTGTGCTGGGTTTAAAACTGTGGCATCTTTAATGTTCAGAATTTCCGAGCCATACGAGATTGAGGGTAGGAATTTTGCAGCAATCACTTTTAGCAGATGACCTGTAGAGCAGCCAATTAGCTTTTTTCTTAAGATCTTGAAAGCGAATAACAGTTGTTTGGCTTTCAGGCGTCCTTGGTCCCAATGTAGCTTGAAGTTAAGCTTGCAATCTTGCTGAAAGCCTAGGTATTTGTAGCAAGCTACCCGGGTCAGTGGTTGCTCACCCAATTTCCAGGAAAATGTATGCTTTTTCGATGTTTTATTGTGCTTGGAGAAACTCATAACTTTTGTTTTTTGGTGGTTAATCGTAAATTGGTTCCGGGTGGTGTAGGCTCCTAATTCCGTAATCAGTTTCTGCAGGCCTACGGGAGTTTGTGCTAGCAAAACAATGTCGTCCGCATATTGGAGACACAGTGTCGGTATTTTGCCCAAATCTGGGGGATCGGCTTGAATTAATCGAAGGCGCTTATCAAGATCGGAGGTGTAAATGTTAAATAGACAGGGCGCTAAAACGCAACTCTGTTTTAGCCCATTAAATGTTGGAATCTTGCCGGTTAAGCTGCACCCATTTCCTTTCTTGATTTGGACCCAAGTATGTGAATAGAGATTGATGAGGGCCTCCAGGAGTTTGTGCGGGACCCCCCAGTCTTGCATTTTTGCCCATAAATTATCTCCTGAAACGCCACTTTAAGGTCGATAAAGCAGGCATTCAAAGGCCTAGATTTTGCAAAGGCTTGATTGACTAGGAGAGTAACCGCAGAGATGTTAGTGAGTGTGCCCATCCCTGCCCGAAATCCGGTTTGCGTGTAGGGTATTAGGTTTGTTCGGCTAACCCAAGCCTCTAACTCCACCAAAAGATTTGATGCGTATATTTTCGCCTCCACATCTATTAGAGCAATCAATCTATAATTAGAAGGATCCGAGCGGTAAACCCGACTTGTGGATTGGATTAAGAATACTTCCTCTCCAGAGCTCAGGAATCATACTGGAGGCTATAGCTTTGGTATAAAGGGTAGTCAGGAGACCAGACCAAAATGAGGGGTCATGCCAAAACAGGGCATTTGGTAGTCCATTAGGACCTGGAGCAGATTTTAAATTTTTATAATTTTTAGTACTTGTTCTTCTGAAAACGACACAGAAACTTTGGGTGATTCGTGGATCAGGATGTTGTTAACTTGTCCTCCACCAGCGGCCCCCTTCCCTGTTGATGTTCGGCTATTTGGAGCAATTGAAACATTTATCAAAAAAAGGTTTTTATTGCTCTTTACTCAAGGTATTCTTCATGGACCAACTCATGTTTCACAACAACATGTTGCTTCATCAGGGCCAAAAGATATCAATTTATTAAATGCTATAATAAATGTACAGCAATTATAAGAATAAATTATATGACCATCAAGAAAAGTTGACAATGGATGGAAGAAATCATTTTACAGACAACAAAAATTTCAAAGTGAAAACAGACAAAACATATTCATAGGTTAATATGAACTAAAATAACATATTTTACAGAACATATACAAACAAACAATATTTTTTAGCAGGACGTCACGCTGAGTGTGTAACTCAATGAAAAATATGTTGACAATCCCAGACAAAATCCAAAGAAAGGAGACGGTCTTATTTTGAAATCAAGGTGACACATATTTAGCACAAAAGCAGCGTGCGTTTGATCATACAATTTAACTTAATATGAAACGTGAGTAATGGTAGTCTCAATTACACTGTGTGTCATGAAAAAGATATAGGCCAACTGCCCTTTCGAGCTTTGTGTGCTACATGATTCATGCAACCTTGGCGCCTTGAACAGTTGAAAAAGACTATACAGTATTTAGCGAGAGGGACCATACCTAATGTGGGTATTTTACACTGTTACAATCAGTGAAAATGTGCAGTATTCTTCATATGAATAATGCTGAATCTGTAAATATAATCGAAATAACAGACCTTATCTATTTAGTGCTGATGCACAGAGAAGAAACCATGGATTGACACTCATTAAAAATGATAGTACTACAAAGTGATACTTACAATGTAATTGGTTCTGTTTAGCACTTTATGCAAATACAATGCAATTTATGTGGTCCTAAACTGAATAGTATCCGCTTTGCAGCAATTGAAACCATTAAACCCTATAGAAGAGGTGGAGATCGCGAGAAACTATTGCGTGAAAGAGAGAGTTTCCTGATACTCAAACTTAAAGCTTTCACTTTAGGCTTCAATAAGGAAGAGGAACTACATAACTTACTGTGATAACTAACCTGTTTTTCCTTTCTGTACATATTACAATGATATATACATTGAGAATTAGCATATAAAATAATTGGTAAGAACAATCTTTGTGTAAAGGCTTGCTGAGTGCAATTGTCTGAAATTAGGATTCAGAAAATGTTTTTTCCACCGTCAAGTGTTGGCGCCGGAGAAATAAGGCCTAACTCAAAGGCCTTTCAAGTAAACTATCTGGCACCCGAAATATGAGGCTTTTTCTTGATATCCTGCTTAATGTATATGTCATTCTCATCAAGTGGGATCGTATTAATCTAATTGAGATATATCCACATACATATGTATAAGTCTTTGTTCTTACATGAACCACAATAATCAATGCTTTGATTGCAAGTAATTTGCACACCCTCTGAATATGACTGTGGTATGTCACATTTCATTCCACTAGCAATGTTCTATTTTGACGATTCTAATTGTGCTGATTTTAGACACAACAGTTAACTTGAAGTAGGCTTTGATCATCCAGTGATAATTACAAATTATTAATTTATGTTTATTTTAATTGATGTAAGCGGATATCTTTAACCAGAGGTTTTATAAAAAAATCACCTGTTTTGACTTAATTTGATGGGTGTGATAGACCAAAGGTATTGCCCTCAGTAACGTCCTAGAATCAGTGTTTCCATTTGGCCACATCAACCACATAAAGGGGTGCAAAGGGTTACTAGCGAAACCGGAAGTAGGTCTAAAAAGGCAGGAGCGGTGATCTCTAGTTGATTTAATCACAGGTGTTTTCTATGAAACAGGAAGTAGGTCTAACGAGGCAAGAGCAGTGCACGCTAGTTGTTTTATTCACAGGTATTCTCTATGAAGCCTTTATAAAAGCACTGTATAGCGTGAACTCAGTGTTCACAGACCCACATTCCATATCCAGCAATCGGCAATCATACTGGTAAGAGTTTGGCAACTGCCATGTATAAAACAGTGAGTGGATGGTATTTTGAGGAGTTCATATCTTCTTTTGCATAGATGAGTTGCATTTTGATTTTGAACGTGAAAGGTGTGATTTAATTTCCTGGAGTACCTAGAAGAAGTGTTTGAATGGCAGTGGTGTAAAGCAATCATACTGTTGTACTCATTTAATGAGCACTGGCACTTTAAAACAGTTGTGATACGAAGTGACACAAGATGACTCGTATGCTTCATACCCTGAGGGATCCGAGCAAGTTATAAATTGCAGTCGACTATAACATTTGCTGAACTGAGTGTGTGACTCCTCTCATAATTGTGGTGCATTGTATTTTTAGTAGTTAAGTTTAAATTGTCTCCTTAAGGGTTTTTTCATTATTTGAGTGTTACTCTGTAAAGAATTGCACCAGTATACCTAGTATATTAGCATTGGCTTTGAAACATAGTGAAGTTATGGAAAGACTTCAGTGGAATGGACACTGCAGTCAGCTTTTAAAATGGTCAGACTGATGTCTGTGAATGTTTCATAGTCACCTTCCGGAGAATGTACATTGAGGTTGAGCCGATTGTTAATTCTTATCTTAGTTTCATCACACCAACAAAACTAATAATTTTTCTTTGCCTTCCATTACATATCTCTCTAGATACCTTGCAAAATTTACATTGCATTGTATATAAGACCCCAATAAAGTTCTAAACAGAAATAATTACATTGTATCACACAGTAGTATTATTATTTTTAATGAGTGTCGATCCATGGTTTCTTCTCTGTGCATCAGCACTAAAAAATGCATAAGGGGCCAGATATACGACCATTTGATTTTGCGAGTCTCTAATTGTGATTTCTTGTGAATTGCAATTAGAGACTCACAAAATCAATGTACTAATGTGTTTGGTATACTTTTTCTCCCATTGGGAATGACCGGTACTCACAGGGATGGTGACCTGCTGGGGTCAGCAGTTCACCATGTCTCTGACTGCTTTCTAAAATAAAGGAGTTTTTTTTACATGCAACTCGTTTTCCTTAAAGCATTCATGGTCGCAAAACCAGTGGGACTCACTATTAGGAAGGGTCACCCTTGGCATGCCCCTTCCTAATAGCGACTTGCAAACCGTATTTTGCGAGTCAGTAATAGGTAATTAACTCGCAAAATACAGATGGTACATTTAAAAATGCATTTTACTAGTAGCAAACGCCCCATCTAGCCCTAAGTCTGTTATTTCAATTATGTTTACAGATTCAGCATTATACAAATCAAGAATACCACTTCATTTTTACAGATTGTAACACTATTAAAATCTGTGAATTAGGTACGGTCCCTCTCTCCAAATACAGTTTAGTATTTTTAACTGTTCAAGACACCAAGGTTGCACCTTAATTTTTTTTTTTAAATGATGAGTTGCATGAATCTTGTAGCACTGAAAGCTTGAAAGGGCAGTTGGCCTATATCCTTTTCATGACGCACAATGCACTTGAGACTACCATTACTCATGTTTCATATAAAGTTACATTGTATGATCACATGCACGCTGCTTTTGTACTACATATGTGTCACCTTGATTATAAAATAAGAATGTATCCTTTCTTTTAACTTTGTCTTGGATTGTCAATAACTTTTTCATTGTGTTACTCACTCAGATTGATGTTATGTTAAAAAATACAATTTGTTTGTAAAAGTTCAATTTTTCATTGTATAAATTGTGTTCTTTCATTTCATTTTAAAATATTATTATGTTTTGTCTGTTTTTCCCTTTTTATTTTTTATCTGTTAATTTTTTTCTTCCATCTTCGATCTAATTTTCTTGATGGTCATGTAATTTATTCTCATAATTGCTGTTCATTCATAGAAGCATTTAATACATTGATATCTTTTGGCCCCGATGAAGCAAAATGTTGACATGAAACACGTGCAGACCCATAGAGAATACCTTGAGTAAAGAACAATAAAAACCTTTTTTGATCCATTTATCAACTTCTTATCTTTGAATTATACTTATTGAGCTTAAAGTCCTAAAAAAACTCTCTGTGTTTAACAATATTTGTATACAGGACTGGAGGGTGTTGTCCTGCAATCTTACTTTGAGATCAATGGCTAACCCATTGGAGAGCCTCTGTTCCCCTCCTCCTTTCATTGTAGTAAAAGAGTTTTTTCGGAAAATTTAATTTCTGGTCCTGACTATTCTCTTACTCTTGATTCTTATAGACTCTTGATTCCTTTTGGTGTCTCAAATGTGGTGGATGCCATCCCTCTAGTGGTGTCTACAATACAAGTGGTCACACCACTAGGGGAGCCTCCAAAACAAGATGTTCATCTTTCCAGAGGTGTACTGAGATCTCTAATGGTGAATTCACAGAAGTCCTGACCTAAAGTGGCCATCCACCCTTCCTTCTGCTGTAGTCACAGTCATGGCTGATTCTTTTTTTCCCATGTGGGTAGGGCACCTTAGTAACATGGACATTTGAGACCTCTTGTCTCACTAGGAGTACTGTAATAACCTAAAACTTTTTAATGCACTATATCTTTATAACCAAAGAAGGGCAGTGTACTGAGATGACCCAGCAGCAATTCAAACCTGAGATTTGCGGGGCTGCACAAAGATTCATACAACAAACTGATGCTGGTATTGGAAGGTGCAACTTTCTGGTTACAGTATCTTGCAAAGTAAGTAGCCATACTATCTAATTATTATCAGAATATTTAATCTTCATGTTATACATAGACACACATCTTTGTAGCATGGTCATTAGCATTCAAGGTATGACACTGAAATTGACCAGAGGATACATACAGATAACTGCTGGAGCAGCATTTCTTTTGGCTCCTGTGGTCTGATGTTAACTGTTCTCTTGGCAAAACCTCAAATAAATGACAGACACTGTAACAATTTGTGATTTGCAAAAAGCTCTGCACTGTTGTAAAAGCTTGTCACAAAAGTTCTCCCTTTTGTAGGTCCCACGCGTGACAGCACATGTGCTGCATGCACTTTTACTTGTAGGAGATATTGTATACACAATGGAGATCGCAGCCCACCCATCCATTCATAGGCTTCATTTTCACTCTTATGTAAGGTTTATAAATACAAGAGAATACATTTGTATATATAAAAAAAAACACCGCAAATATTAGTGCAATGTGAGGGCTGAATTTCTGTAGATGAATGAGCCTAAAAGTTCTTCTTCACAAAATGATAGTTCTTTTGTTTGCCTGGGTCTGTGTGGTGTTTCCCCTCCTGAGGCATTACACTTCGAGCTGACATCAGCCATGTGGGTCACTGTAACCCGTATATTACTTTTGTACGGTGAGGTCTTCCAAAGGGAGGATCAAGAAGTTGCTGGAGGCCTCACACTGTACAATGTTGGTCCCCCTGTAAAAAATAGCGACATCACTGAAACAGGCATACAGAGTTTGTACACCTGTGAAATACAAATGTCTTCTTCACAAAGCTCTGATGTGTCCGCTTTAGTAATACTGCTAGGTGAAAAGTATACAATTATAAATGCTTCATTGAGCCTTTCCCGACTGTAGATAAATGTAATATATGACGCGTAAGGAGAATTTACCATTCCATCTCCCACCTACCTCCATAAAAGCTCATGTTTTGCAGAAGATTTACCAACATCTCTGTCAAAATGTGAAAAAAAGAGAAATGGAAGGACAATACCAACAATCAGAGCGATTATGTCTATCCATTTTCCTGCATCCTCAAGTATAGATATATTATTAAACGTGAAATAACCTGAAGAGCGAACCTACTTGATTACGTTCAGATGCAGGATATAATAAGAGAGTGGCAGCACAGCCTTCACAGCAATAAAGGAGCTGGTGTTCCCACTTAGACTGAGGCTGTGGGAGGAGTGGCGGCGTTCTGTTTGCTCATTGGTGTAACGAAACTTGAGGGCCCCCCCCTGCAAGGTATGTGGAAGGGCCCCCTACAGACTCAATCAGGAGGTCTCCGGCCAGAGTACTGTGCTAAGGGGGCATTTGCTTTGTAATGCGAATTTGTCACCTCAAGCGCGTCTCCCAAGTTCTGGCAAATAAACTGGACATGGCATCATAGGATATTTTTTAACTCCCTTGGCTGTGCATCAGAATGGCTCAGGAGGGGGGCATCTTTGGAGCTTGTTTCTGTCTGCACAGAGGACCTGCTATCCATCAACTCCCCACAAATTCATGGATCATCTATTCAAGGTTTATAGAGGTGCAAAAGACCCTCAGATGTTGAAAAATATATACACTTTGATACAATGAATGAAGTTACAATATACTACTGGGAAACAAAAGTAGAGATAGCAGATATTCTTTTTAAAAAGTATTTTAAATGCAACTATATAAAGTGCTTTCTTCAAAGATTTTAAATACAACATGTTCTCCTCAATTATCCTGCTGCTGATATCATTGAACATGGATGGAGGAAAGGTTGTGTTACCCATCTACTGGCCTAACTTTAGACCTACAATTTTCATTTTGAAACAGCCTGTTTCAATCACATGTTCTTATTAACAAATAATACAATGTGATCTGCTCAGTTCCATTGTTATAGTTTAGAAATATCGATTTACGTGGAGATCTAAATCTTGGGCTAGTAAGTCGCACACAGATCTGTGCAAAACACTTAGCCTACGAACGAACATTGCACAATCTGTTCAATATATTTAGCCCATAAGCATATATGCACATTTTCTCAGTGCAAACCTCTAACAGCTATTACCTCATTTTCAGGGCCTCTGCAATTCTCATTCAGGCTCAAACAATTGCAGTTGAATCAGAATTACAACTTGTATGTTCAGTTCTCACTGACTATTGGTACTGGCTGAAACATGGTGAAATTGTTGTAGCTCGGAATTAGAGAAAATGTGTTATTACCATGTTATTGTTTTTTCCATCCTGTGTATCTTCCATTGGGAAGCTAATACTATAGTGGAGAACCCTTAGTAGTTTGTATTCGTCCAGATTTTATTCCCTACCAGATGTAATGCACCGCTCAGAATAAAGGTGATGTAGCGGAAATCTCATTTAAATTGTAGCAGTGCATTATCATTAACATACGGTGTTAGAATTGTGAAACTTAGTCACGTAATAATGTGACGTGCTTTAGTTATAGATAAATGTCATGGAGAATTAACATAGAAAATGAATGTAACTAGCAGAAAACGTCCACACGAATCTGCGTAACTAACCTTAAATAGTTGTCTGTTAATTTGCACCCAGAAGAGTCATTGGCTAATTGATTGTTTATCTAATGATTTTCCTCCCCTCTACGCTTTCATGCTGCTAAAAAGAACCATTGGAGTGATACTATACAACTGCATAGAACTTAAGGGCTTGGCTCTTTCGAAGGCCTAATGGACACAATGAAAGAAGCATTGACAAAGGCAGTAGGTTAAGCGTTAGATTTACAGAATGAAAGTGCTTAACTGGCATGTTTGTGCATGTGGTGTGAAGCTACTACAACATACTGCAGGGGGATGCATACTTTTATTGCAGTTCAAACAGAGGGTGGATGATGCAGCTCCACAGACTCAAAAGAAAGAGATGAATGCTTGGATCAGAATTTCTAAGAACTGTTCATGACATTCTGTGTTTAGCCGGCTGACTGTACTTTGAGAAGTGACTATGAAACATACAACAATAAGTACAGAGAAACCAAATAGTTTTGACTTTTATAAAGGAAGGTCTGTTGAGTTGCTTGTACTATGGGGCATGTAAGTGAGGAGAATAACATGCATTCTGGATCATAAATATTTATACGGCAAAGTTACTGAGACTTGTGATCCACAGTCTATAGGGATTCCTATACATTCAGTAAGGAAAGGTTCCCTAGAACTTTGTTTACTAATTGTTCAAGGACCCACTATGTGTGCAGTTCACCAGCAATGGCCACAGACACCATGGTATGTACAGACCACTAGCAATAACAACTGTGGGCCCCCTAGCGTGCTCAGCTCAACTGCAAAGTCACTAAGTAAGAGAGACAACCACAGCAATACATAATTTATAGTAGTGCTTCCATATGTTCTTGGGGTATATATAAGATCACTATTAACTATAGAAGGGGCAGTATAATGGTTCCGACATAATGAATGTTTTTACAGACAAAAATAGGCATTCCTATCTTGTGTGTGTTTCTTTCAGAAGGGCTGTCAAACTGATAGTTGTCTTTAGTGATCATGCAATACTTTCTCTGAAACATCAAATGAGGTGCAACATTATGGGAGGGAAAGAAGCAAGAAATGCATGGCGTCATTAAGCACTCAGTTTGTTGCCTGCCTTGTGAGGGCTGCATGTCCTCTTGATCACCTTACACAACTTTGAACAGGGTGTTGCCAAACTCAAACCCACAACATGTGATCCTTGGTAATGCTCTGTATTTTCTGAGACTCTGGCTTTACTGCCTCACTGATGTGTGATCCTATCCACTTTCCCATATCACTGACACCGTATGTGCTCCTCAGGCTTTTCCTCTACACTCAAAGGCATCAAGTTATCATAGGAACTACTAGTTGTGCCATAAGCTAGTACACCTCTGTTTGACTGTTAACCACGTTCAGTGACTTGAGAACCCCCTCTCGGTCTCTCTCTCTCTCAATGATAGCTTCCTCCTTTTTAGGTCTCGGCTAGTCAGCGCATGCGCTGTCTCGTCGAGAGATGGTGTATACAGTATAGTGGGGGAAGCTCCGCCCACTTTCCGCCCATATTTTTGATTGGCTTCAGTCATAATTCCTGCGTTGTGATTGGTGTTTGGCTTGTTAGCCCCACCTCCTGACGTCTATGTCGTCATTTTTCTCCCTCCGAGGCTATCAGCCCCTTTACTGGAACACTATATGCTGCCCTGTGTCCCCACACCTGCCCCCTCCCGCAGTTCGCAGTTTTTTTGCCCACCCCTTACTCCCCCCACTCCTGTTCGTGCCTTCTTAAGCGCGGAAGCTCCCATTTGTAATGCAATACATCTCGCGTAAATGCGAGTCGTATTGCATTGCAAATGCTTGTTTGAAAATAGTGCGCAGTCACAAGCACGCCCACCTCGGAAAACGAAAGCGCAAAGACCGGAAGTCAGGCGTCTAGCACCTGAGTGTGGGCGGGGCTCCCGTGCACCGAGGAGAGCCCCACCAATTGCTCCAACGCCGGAGAGGGGGATCGGAGCCTTGCGGGCTCCATGCTGCTGATCGCCGCCTGCCCCCAGTTCCCTCCGCAACACAGCCCGGTGAGTAGGGCCGGTCGGTGCGCAAGAAACGTCACAGCTTCTCGGGGCTTCTGTAACTCAAGTGGCACAACCCGGTGCATCATAGAGCACCGCAGCACCCCTCAGCCCCATAGCGTCTCTCGTGGGGGTGTGAAGCGAGGTGTTGGAGCGCGGGCGAGGGCGCCTTTCTCTCCAGCCCTGAACACTGAGTCTTCTGTTTGACAAAAGTTAACATTTAAAGTGACAATAGCAGCAGGTTGAATTTAAAATAATTAAAATGGTGCGTTTACACGCGAGCAGCAGCTAAACGCGCATGTAATGTGTTCAATTGAAAGCGTGAGACCAACTGCGAACAAGGATTGTCCCTGAAGCAGAGGTGCGTGTAAACGCTGCAAAAATAGACAGGTAATAGCTGTTCTGCTTTCGGTGCTCGTGCAGCTGTCACCTCCATTTTCTCAGCCAAGCAACACGTTGAGTACCTGAGTGCGAGCGGACTGCTGTTGCTCCCGCCGCCGCCGCTGTTGCCTCTGCTGTTCGCGGTCCGCGGCTGCCTGCCTGCTGCCTGCTGCCTGCTGTCAGCTGTTCTTCCCCGTGGCTGGGGCCTCTCATTGTCCCGGACTGCCTGCCTGCCGCCCGGAGTGCAGGAGTGCCTGCCGCCGCTATTCACAGTCCGCGGTCCACTGCTGCTGTGTTGCTCCGTTGTGCTGTGGCTGGACTGCTCATTGGCCCGGAGTGCTCGCCGCTGCCGCGGTCCACGGCTTTGGTGTTGACTGCTTCCTGGCTGTTTGCTGGCTGTTCCGGGCTTCGTGCTTGTTTCGCTTGCCGAGGCGGGACTGTTGGATTGCCGGACTGCTCTGTATCCCGGTGTGCTGCGTTGCCGGGGCCCGGCTTGTTCCACCGGGGATCCGCCACCCAAGAACTAAGACCTGCACCCCCGGCTGCCCCCCTACCGCCTCCCTACCAGGTGCCTCGTGCCTGGTGCTTCTGCTTTTGCCTGCCCTGGTCTGGTCCAGCCCGGTCCAGCTCCAGTCCAGCTTCAGTCCGGATCTTATTGGTACATCGATACCGGACCCCTGCAGCCCGCTGTGTGCCGGTGACGAAGGAGAATTGGGGGAGCCACGGAGCCTGTAGAGGCCGCTGAAGACGCTGAGCAGACCCTGGGGCTTTTCTGCACTCTTCTGATTATTGTCCCGGTGCATTTTGGGACTTGTAGTTTTGTAGTTCCCCAAAGAGGTATATTAGACTCCCCTGCCTGCCTTGTTAAGGGAGTCTCACCGTCAGGACGAGGAGGAGCCCCGCGCAAGCAGCGGTCGTGTAATCTGAACGCTGCAGAGCAGAGCAGAGTGAAGCGGAGTGGTGCTTTCTGTATTCCTGGATCTGTGGGAGAAAGCCTAGAGTCACTTTCTGCCCTGTGTCCCTCTTCGGTATGCCTCATGTTTGGTCAAAGTGCAGCATGTCTCTAGAGCAGTAGTGGATACAGGTGTCCACTGTGTCCAGGCATCTGGTCTGTTGTTCCTTGTGCAGTTGAGACGCAAACGCTTCGAGTATTCTCTAAAGGCTCTCTAGACTTTGTTTATTCTGGCCACCCAGTTGGGGGTTGCTAGTTAAGTAGCGCTAAGTAGTGCCTGGTGCATGGTGTAGCATAAGCGGCGCACCGGTGCATCGGCGCTCAGGCGCATCGAGCCTTGGGAGTTATTCCTGAACAAAGCTATGACTGCTAAAAAATTACGCTCTGGTAGATTAGTGTACACAAGAGCTTGCACAAAAACCAGAGCTAACCCTTTAAGGAACAACTCTCTGCAAATAAACTCTTTGAAGTGTTTCAATACCATCCCTTCCTTTTTCCTAAAAAGAAATAAGTTCTAAATCTGTAGGGATGTCGGAGTTTCTCCAAAAGAATATGTTGATCAAGTAGAGATCAATGCAAGTCCTGGAAACCCATTCCCAGTAGTACCTTCACCAGTAGTACCCTCCATTTCACCGTCTATAATCATGGGATCACGGCCTTCTGATCTTCAATATTCAGAATCTGGGGTGGCTGACTCTTTGCTGGCAAATCTAACTATCCACCCTTTTGTGAATGGGGTCTCTGAACCGGAAGGAGTTCCGCAATCAGTATCAAAAGCGGGAGAATATATAATGGAAGATTTTACTTTACCTGATATAAATTTAGATCAGCCTCTAAAAATGTTCCACGCTTACAACCAAGAATCATCCAGGGTTTTTACTCCTGCCGCCCTACCGTCCCCTAAGGTTCATCCTGTGAAACTGCAACTGTTCAGCAGTACACCTAGCGGAACAAGCTTATTAGACTCACGGGGTTCAATTACTCCTGATCTCTCCCGAGATTTTCTTCCTTCAATTCATAATCTAGAATCACAAAGGCCCATGTCGGAGTCATTGGTTTGCCTAGAAAGAGTGTTGGTTTCCATCTTAGCCCTAATGGAGAAATCAGTAGATAACTCCGATTTTATTTTGGACTCCGTTTTAGCCCTGACTAAGCATATTGCCTCTGAACATAATCTATTGTCAGGAAAAGTTTGTGTATTTCCCCTAGTATACCTAACCCAGAGAAAGGATCTTCCATTCCCCTTCGCTTGAAGGTAGACTTTGACAAGTCTCACTATACCCAAACAGACTTTTTTCCACATGTTAAAGGGCGGGACTTTGGCACTCAGGCTGGCAAGCCTTTTTTCAGTAGAAATATCAATACCAAAATGAAAGAAAACTGTGATATTTTTGATAAATCATTTTCTTCTTCTTTACTGCAGCTTTTCGACTCCGAACCCTTAGCTACAGTTGCCGCATCTTCGTTCCGCCCGCAAACTATGATGGAAAATACAAATACAAATATAATTCAAAAGGTCTTCCCTATCTTTCTAAAATCTGGCATTAATTCCTCAAAGCAGCCTATAGAGGAAGATATTAAAATTGGATGCTCTCTGAGTAAGGAAAAAGTTCTTATGAACAAAAGTAGCAACATACGTAAGACAAAAAAGAAGGAAAAAAGGGAAAAACGTCGAAGGATAAACAAAAAAAGGTCAAAACAGTTACGCTTCGACCCTAAACCTATCCATATTATATCTCCAAAGCTGGATTTAAATGTTCCGAAAATGGAAGATGGACAAGAAGAGTACAATCCATTGGGTTCTTGTTCTCCCTCTTTGAACTTATGTGTTCCTATTAAATCGACCAAAGATGTAGTACCACTAGATACAAATGTTCCTCCAATGGTTCAGAGTACACTGAACCCTAATGCTTCTTTGTTTGCTTCCTCTCTAGGTACCAATGTCATTTATAGCTCCAATAATACCATCCCTGAGGTATCTAGCTCTGATAATAACTTCCAGCCTGCCCCTTACAGCTTGGATTTCTCGTTTATTTTTGATTATGAATTATATATGAACAGGTCTTTTTTGTTGGGTTGCTTTGCTGAAATTGTGGGCCTGCGGATGATTGAAAGTAATGACTTAGCTCTGGTGGAGGTACAAAAATATAATAATCTCAGGGGTGCAAGAGTTACATTTTCATCCAAAGCAATCTCCCACCTGATTTTGGCACACAGCGATAAACTACGCTGTTGCGGCATTGATGTTTTAATTCCCGAGGTGGAGCTATCTTTAAAAAAAATGTCTCAAATCAAGCTGCCTAATACTGATGTAGAATCCTCCGGACGAGGTACACCATTTCCGGAGAAAGAAAGTACTTTGCAGGTCTTTCTTGGTAAAAATGGTAGGAGGGTTTCGCTCCATACTGAAAAAAATATTCAATATGTGCTTCCCGCAGAGGAGGAAGATAAGAAATGGAGTTGGGTTGCAGGTGCTCTTAATTCAAATAGGGCCATATGTATCAAGCCTTTTTCCCATTTGCAAACGGGCAGATTCTCAGAATCGGCCCGTTTGCGAGTTGAAAAAGCCTTTTGGGATGTATCATCCCAAAGGCCATCGCAAAATAGAGAATTGCAAAATTTGCGATTCTCTATTTTGCGAATGCAATTAAGGAATTGCAAATTGCGATTCCTTAAATGCAATTCTGGAAGCACCAGAAATTTGCTATTTGGCCTTAAGGATTTGCAAATTACCACCAACTTCAAGTTGGTGGTAATTTGCGATTTTCTTTAAAAGAGCACTTTTTTGATTTTTTAAAAGTGCCATATGTCGCACATACATGCCCTTAGAGCATGTATGTGCGCAAAATGTGCACACATGCATATTTCAGGGGTGCAACAGGGTGTCCTTTTGGCACCCTTGCAGCCTTGAAATTGCATTCTCAATTTGTGATTCTCTAATTGGTAATCGCAAATTGAGAATGTCTTCCCATTCATTCCTATGGGCCTCCTAGCCCATAGGAATGAATGGGAAGGTATTCCTTATTTGCGAATCTCAATTTGCGATTCGCAAATAAGGAATATGTAGGATTCGCAAAATGTTTAGCAAATCCTACATACATTGCATTTTGCGATTCTCTAATTGCGATTCGCTAAAAATCGCAATTTGGGAATCGTAAAACTCTTTTGATACATATGGCCCATAGACCTTTAGGCCTAAGATGTGGGAATTCTTCCTAGCAAGGATATTAATGTGATATCTTGGAACGCAGCCGGCCTTAGCACAAATAAAAACAAACTTATATTCTTGAAAGAGCAGAATCCCGATATAATTTGTCTCCAAGAGACTTGGATAGCTAAGAACTGGTCCACCGAAGATTATATTGTGCTAAGCAGGCCGGCGCTCCATGTAAATAGAGGTCATGCTAAAGGAGGTATTGCAATCATGTTAAGTACAAGTCTCAGTTGGTCCTATAAAGAATTTTCTCACGCCTCTAATCTAATTCAGGCGGTTAAGTTGGATCATAAGGTCGGCCAGCTTCTATTGGACTCGTTGTTGATAATAAACGTATATTTACCTCCCGACGCATCCTCCTCACACCTATTAAAAGATCTTTTCTCCTTTATTTCCTCCATTCTGGAATCTGAAGACTGTAGGTACACAATATTAGTGGGAGATCTGAACTCTAAAGTCTCATTGCATAGTCTAAAGGTATTTTCTAACATTGAAAAAAATGAAGCCCTAAATATTCCCACTGCTCAATTCCCGAACAATAGCAGGACAGATACAAGAGGAGTTTTACTTCTAGAAGGTCTGAGAAGCTTAGATCTTATAATTGCTAACGGGAGGTTGGGGAAAGATATTCCAGCAAACTATACCCATAAGGCTCCTACTGGGAGATCAATTCTGGATTATCTAATTGTCTCTGCAGATTTTTTTCACAAACTTACAAATATGGAAGTCTTGGGAAATGTTTTTAGTGATCACATGCTGATTTGCTTTAAAATCGACTTCATTTGTGATAAGGTAGGCTCCTGGAATTTTAAAGGTGCTACTGTAGGGTTTAATGTAACAAATGGAAGAAGCCACTGGAACACTCAAGCGACCTCTAAACTAAAAGCGCACTTATCAACACTAATAAGAGATCAGCTGCTCTCAGAATCAGTTGAAGGTGACTGTACTCAACCTGATTTACTTGATGTCTTTTCCCGTAACATTGGTCTTTTGGCTAAATCTGGTAAATCAACTCATGTCCCTGTGCAACGGAGACCATATTTTAACCCATTGCTCACTCTAAATAGGGAAATAAATAAACTAGTGAGGGCCCAGTTCCTGTATTTTTCGCAGGAGCGAAGCAATTTAATAAACCTGCTAAAGAGGAAAAGACAAAGGAAAAAACGCTCCCTAAGGCAAATAAAGGAAGATGGTGCATGGACACAGTTAAAAGAGGCAGCTTCAAAAAATAATTCAAAAAGGTACTGGGAAATAATCTCCGACTGCTGCGGCACTAGGGTGAAATCTCTCCCAATACCCATAAAAGAAGTGGATTGGAAACTTTATTTGCTGGAGTTGTACTCTGTGAATTTCGATTCCTGCAGATCTGATATTGTGGCATTGGACCAGCCTTTAATTTCAGTACCTAACTATGTCCATTCTATCGATGAAGTGGTCGGGCTATTAAAAAAATGAGATCCTCAGGAGCAATGGGCCCTGATGAAATTCCCATGACGCTAATTAAAAGGAGCCTCTCTTGTGGGCTACCTATTTAGCTCCATTATTTAATTTTTGCTACTCTAATGGGAAAATCCCACCATCTTGGACAGGAAGTATTTTAATTCCTCTATACAAAAAGGGCCTTAGATCGCATCCAGGTAATTATCGGCAAATAGCCTTACTGTATGCGACGGGGAAAATATTCGCACGTAGAATCCTCGATCACCTTACGGAATGGGTGGTAGAGAAGAAAGTTCTACCCATTGAGCAAGAAGGCTTTAGGAAAAATCACTCTACGCTAGATAATATTTTTATGTTGAAACTAATAGAGGAAAAATACACAATCTACCGTAATTCAAATGTATTTATGGCTTTTATTGACTTCTCCACAGCCTTCGATAAGGTAGATTGACCTCTATTATGGAGAAAACTGCAAAAAATGGGTTTGCCTTCCCCCCTGCTATCCTTGATCATAGCACTCCACTCGCAAACTTGGTGCAAGATATTAATGGGTGGAAATCAAGGATTATCAAAAGTAATCCCTACTGAAAATGGACTCAAACAGGGTTGCTTGTTAGCACCGCTGCTATTCTCCCTATATATAGCTGATTTACCCGATTGTTTTGCTCAAGCTGATGGAGATGCCCCGAAGATAAGTTCCCGCTCTTTTGCATGTCTACTCTATGCAGATGACATAGTAGTAATGGACTTAACCCCTATTGGGTTGAATAGAAAGTTGGCTTCCCTACAAAAATATACTGTGGGCCACTTTTTGAAAATAAACATATCCAAAAGTAAAATTTTAATTTTGAAAAGTACTAAAAGTAGAAAATCATATAATTTTAATTGGCAAATCGGTCCCGAAAGGCTGGAGGTGGTAGATTCATACCTTTATTTAGGGAAATTTTTAACAAGCAGCTCGAAAAATAAACCTCACATTTCAAACTGTACTAGTAAAGCTACATCGCACGCCAATGGTTTGCGCATTTTTTATAGCGCTATGGGTAGAAGACATTTTTACACTTATTGACGGTTTTTAAGGCAAAAATCCCTCCAACCCTGCTTTATGCGATTGAATCAATCCCTGTTAAGGATTGGAGTTTTTGGATAAGGTTGAAGGTCAGATACTACGTAAAATATGTCACTTTAGCACGTTAGTTCCTACAGCAGCAATTAGGTTGGAATTTGGTTTGATAAGCTCTTATACTCAAGGCTTATCCAGGGTTTTACGCTGGGGTTATCAGCTAAAACATAGCGAGCCAGATTCACTAAGAGGTGCTCTATGCCATGAAATCTTTGATGCTAAGGCAGGTAACTACTCCTTTTACCGTGACTTCTCATTGGCACTAAACGCCTTTAGTATACAAGAAGAACTAGTGCTCACCCTTCCATCATTAGGATTTAAGTCACTCTTGAAAACTCTGAGTGGCAAAATTAGTTTCGATAGAGACATTCAATTCTGCAACTCTAAAGAAAGATTAAAACTAATAATTAGGACAAACTCACCGAGAATTGCACAAAAACATTTATTTTGGAATTTAGAACACGGTATTCGACGCTTGCTTATTTTAGGTCGTATGAATCTCCTGCCTTTAAATGACCTTACAGCAAACTGGTCTCAGAATCCGAATAATGGGAAAATGTGTAATTTGTGTATGTTGAGTACCCAGACTCTGGACCATGTTTTATTTGTATGTCCTGCATTGGCATTGAGCCGTTATCGCTGGCTTCGCCCGATGTTTCTACAAAACTCTGTTAAAAATGTAGCATCAGCCCGAGATTATCTCTTTTGTCCTAAAAACGAAGCAGTAATTGTAATTGTAATTGTAAAGCATTTATAGAGCGCATGGTTACCAAAGGCATCCCAGCGCTAGAGGCCGAATTCATAGTCTACATCTCAGTCATGGAAACAAGAAGGTTTTTATGCGTTTCCGAAAGGCCAGATGGTTAGTTTCACACCGAATGTCAAGGGGGAGGGAGTTCCAAAGCCTAGCAGCATTATATGAAAAGAGGCGACCCCCTGTGCGGGCCTTCCTAATTCTAGGAACAACCACCAGCCGTTTATTACACGATCGCAGGGTTCTCTCAGGATGATAAAAGGCCATGAGAGATCGTGTGATAGGTGGGCTAGAGCCTAACAGCACCTTGTGTGTGATACAGAGCGCCTTAAACTGCACTCTCTGTTGGATAGGCAGCCAGTGAAGGGCGGCCAGAGCGGCCCCTGCTGACTGTCGACTGGGGATATTCATGAGTTGTCGTGCCGCACAATTTTGGACAGTTTGTAATTTCTTAATCGTGGAGCAAGATGTTCCTAAGTATAGGGCATTGGCATAGTCGAGCCTAGAAAGCTTTTTACAGTGTGTGTAAAACTATTTAATTTTTTTAAGGAATTCATGTATATTTTTTAAACTTGTACCAGTGTTCTTACAAGATTGTGTAAAAAATGTAGTATCAACCCGAGACTATCACTTCTGAACAAAAATGAAGCAGTGTGACTAAAACCTTTTAATTTTTTTTTTTTTTCTTTGGAGTTTATGTATATATTTGAATTCTTCCTTTTTAGCACACTTTTTAAACCGGCGGCTATCCTCTTAGCTAGCCTCTCCATCTGCAAAGTATCAGTATTCTAGTTTTTATTAATTTGTATTTTGCACATTGATAGGCAGCTATTAACCGATCTTTTTTTCTCAAAATAGGGTTAGGTTGCGTCTGCTTCCCACTATGTTCTGTTGTTAATTTTAAAAACTTAAATGTAGTGGGATTCAGGAGGTATTTTGCTAATGAGCCGGCTGCTACTGAATTGCCTTTTGCACAGGTCTGGACATGCCCATGTTTTATCTTGCCTTTAATTCTAAATTAATTTTCTAGCTGAAATTGAACTTTTGGACTTTTTTTAATGAATTGTCAGTTTTTTTAATGTCCTATGTACATCTTAGGAGTTGTAATGTGGAAAGTCTTAAGTACTGTATGATCTGGGCTCTCTGACAATATTGTTTGTTTCTATTTACAAGAAATTTAGCTAATCTAAGGTAGGCTTTTGATAATTTTATGATGGTTAGTGGATTGTGCTTGTTATGTGTTTTTCTTTTATCTGAAATAATATGTATGCATTTTATGTGGACCTCCTTGGAGTTCCAAATCTTTAATAAATATATTGAATTGAATTGACAGGTACCTTGACTCCTGTACTTCTTTCATATATTTTTTAGGGCTGTGCTCGTTTTTTTCAGGCGGTGCGTTTGCTTGCCAATATGTAAACATTCTTTCCAGGTGCTCTAGTCATCAGAATTTTAACCTGCTGCTATTGTCACTTTGAATTTGAATCTGTCTGTGTTTTAAACTTACTTAAATACCAAACAAATAGTTCTTATTTTAATATAGTGATTAGATTTAGATATATATTAATAGAATTCATATGCTAATGCATTTGTTTTACCTCACGAATCACGAGCTCTAACACCTTCCAGAATAATATGTAAGGTGTATTTCAACAGGACGCACAAGCCTCCTGGTGAAAAGGACATCTTCGGGGTTTAGAGCAGACAAAGGCTTCTGACAGTACTGGCACAAAGGATGTTTCCACTGCGAAGTCTGCAAAATGACTTTAAACATGAACATCTACAAAGGATACGAGAAGAAGCCGTACTGTAATGCATAAGTACAGCGGGTGCCAAATGAGAGCTGTGGCAGAAATATGCAGATAACAACTGGTTCAGTCAGACTCTTAACGTAAACACGCAGAGTGCTGTTGTGAAACGTTGCCCTGCCCTGTCGTTTAGGTGTGGTGGTAGTCTTCTGCAAGAGCTTGGCAGCGCATGTGTTGTGTCTTGTCCTCATTTATTTTGTAGGAGATAATAGCATTTGTCTTGGCTGGTGTAGTGTTTAATTGCAGCACTTTTGTGTGACCATGAACGCCCACAGCACTGCCTGGTTTGGTCGGCTGTGCCAGTCAACAACTGCTCTCTGTTATTTTTCATTCACAGTTTCTTAACACATTGGTGTTTATCAAACGATGCAGTAATTGCGACACACCACCACTTCTTATGAATGGTATGTAATTGTTTTCCAGAAACGATCATGCAAAGATAACAAGCATTGGCATAGCCAATAGGTCTCGCCTTTGGGACCTTATAAGTGTTTAGTTATCCAGCACAATATCCTTGGTGCAACAACATCAACTGTTGCATGGCTAAACACTTATAAGGTCCCAAAGGCGAGCCCTATTGGCTATGCCCCCAGTGATTGATAATAAAGATTTTGATGATGATTAATAAAGTGAAGACTATTTTATCTGAAACTTTGTATTGTTAACTAAACAATTCAATCAGTTTTCTTCATTTTACTACAGACCGTTAAGCTGTATAGCCCAGTATTTCACTCACCAGGGCTTTCAGTGGAAGCTTTTCAATATTATATAATAGCCATAGTTGCTGCTTATCTATCTTATGCAACTAACAACCATTGACAAAGCCAATAGTCCTGGCTTGTTGTAGGTAGGATGTTACTTGTTGTATCATATATCTGGATGACAGAAACAGCAAAATACAAGTCGGGCGGCACACTCCGCAAAGCACAGATTTTTAGCTTACGTGTTTTTAAGCCACGCCCTTATTTACATTGGCCACGCCCCTTTGAGAGACCCCCCAGTTTTTTCATCCCAGTTAAAGCCCAGTGTAGGATTAAGCCCGCCTTCTCAACTGGAAGGTAGTTAGCAGTTGTCTTGTTAGAGATAAAGAAACGCAAATTCGGCTGAAACCTGTTGTGACGGTGACCTCTCTGTCTTTGATTCCGTCGCAGCTTTTACAGTCGAGTGCCTGTCACAAGAAGACGAGATGGTTTACAACCAAGCGCGAGGACAGTCATGTCCGATTAGGATCCCCGGATAGAGGTGATTTGTGGAAAGGATGGAGATAAAGGCAGTAAAAATAAACAAATTGTCTATTCTGAGGTTACGTCCCGAGGGAAAGACACTGCCTTTAGTCTCAATCACAGACCCTTTCATCAACACATGCAGAACATTTACATGAGAAGTCCATAAAAGGCTGAGGGCCACATCTTCAAGTTACTGTCAGCTTGGCTTGTCAGTCGATGAAAGGCAGCTGCTGTCTCAGCCTGGCAGCCATTAGACATACTGTAGCCCTGGATTCGAGGTCTGGACAAAGATCGGAGCCTGGAGGCACAAATGAATACTATGTCAAAGGAGCCCAACTATAACTAAAAATCTTACCAGGTATCAGACATTTCATACTGGATGGTGACTTCAAAGTAATTATTGAATTCCTTGAACTGTCCAAACTATACTACATTAACTCCCTACTAGCAGGTTTTCCCAAACATTTAGCTCCCCTCAAGGTAATCCTACATGTCACTGCTAGGATGACCACATTGCACCTACTCTAGTCTCTCTAGAATGGCTCTTTATAGAAGCCAGAATCATCTATAAACTTGCCAGCATCACAAAAATCCATGTTTATGGGAACTTCGACCTAGCACGCACAAATATTAAACATATCTCTCTCTGCTTTGAGTACTTCGAAGCAAAGACTATTGCCTCCTGGGAACAGCAGGCTTCAAAAAATGAAAAGACATTGAAATGGCCCCCCTGAGGACGTGCTCCTAGAGTTTGGAACGCTATACCGCATGCAATGAGAAACTCGTTCCAAGAGTTTTAAAGAAAGTTAAAAAAACATTTCAATGTCACTTTCAAGCATAATATAAAACTGCCTTTTTGCTGACGCCAACATCTACGGTTACCTTTTATCTCATTCGTGAAACTCTTGCAGTAGATATATATATCACTCATTTTCTTGCACTAGTACATTGCAGGGTTTTTTTCCCCACCAGCATGGACTACATTTGTTGGACCGAAGCCACCAAGATCTACGACCCATATGGACAGAATCATCCAAAATCTGCGTCTGGTGTAAGGATAGAAGCATCTAAGATCTGTGTGTTGTCCATGGACTGAAGCCACCAAGATCTGAAATTCGTATATAGATAGAAGCATCCAAGATCTGAGTCTTGCGTATGGACCAACCCCACCATGACTGGAGTCTTGTTATGGACTGAAGCCTCCAAGATCTGTCATGTGTAAGGACCAAAACCTCCAAGATCTACGCTTTGATCTATACTCTGTATGGACAGAAGCATCCAAGATCTGTGTGTTGAAAACTAAGGTATGTGCTCTACAGGGAGTTAGTTTGGCATGGTTGTGGAGAAGACCATGTGTGAAACACAGATGGATTACCAAGGGCCTGTGTGTCACAACCTTTACTGAACACATTCATAGCTGCAGGCAGCACTCATTCCTGCAGAAACATATGCTCTCCCCTTTCCTAAGAGAACCTTACAATTGTGCAACCAGGTGATTGAGGAATATGTGCAGTCAAGAGAACTACAGCTCTGAGTGAGAGATTAAGTAGAACGCCAAAGGCATTTATGCCTGAAATCGAAAAAGAATATCTTTATGGCAACCCATGCCTTTAGATAGACAGATACCACAAACAGGTGCATACACTCTTTTCTATGAAGGATCATGCCCAACAGATTACAGATCACTCATTTAGAGATCAATTTGCTGAAGCCTCGAATAATGCTTAATCCGGAGAATCCGGGTTTGTCATGGCAGGACTGGGGGAGACACTCTAGGCATAGTTGTGTTAGTAGGTAATACATGAAAGAAAATGCCAGTGAGGAAAGCAGGTGCTGAAAAAATTATTTGTAACAATAAATCACATTACTGGGAAACAAACTTCAATTAAGTTTTGTCACTGAATTTGCAGAATCTATTTTGTCTCAATAATATCCATAAGAATAGGGTGGTGGCACTGGCCGATTATATCCATAAGAAAAAGATACAGGGGAGGAAGTGGACAGAGTGGAGACCCAAGATCAAAGATCTTGGGACATCACTCCTTCACCTGCATAGTAAGGAAAACTAATAGCCGGGTCATGTTACAGCCACACAGTTAAAGTTCACAGAACAGAGGTAGGTGGAAACCACTACCTAAGTAGCCAACGGCACTTGGGAATACATTGCACTACTCTTCTAACCTGAAAGCAGCCTTTCAACACAGCAGCCTTTGTAAGGTCCAGATGCCAATGCACAAGATATCCTTGTTCTAGTGAACAGTAATGCTAAGTTATTCAAAGGTTAGTGAGATACTAAGTCCAAAGGGAGTGCTAAGAAAAAAAGGAGTTCTCACACTCACTATAAAGGGCCAAGATAGGATTATCCTGTGACAAACATTGGCAAAGCCAAAAGGTCTCACCTATGCAAGAGCTATTGGCTTTGCCGGTCTTTTAGCCACGTTCTACAGCAGCTGTGCAATATGGTGAAAGTTAGACTGGGACAAAGCACTTTTTCCTGGCTAGATGGGGACGGGGCAAGCAAAACAATGCAGGAGTGTGGGAGGGACGGGAGAAACACCACCACACAGGAAGAAGTGGGAGAAAAATCACACTGCAGGAGGGGTGGGAAGGATGGGAGTAGGCACAATGTGGAAGAGATTTGTGAGGGACAGGGCAACAGCAACAATACAGGAGGGGGGCAGGGCAAGCAACAACACTGTGGCAAGCAACAACAACAGCCATGCAAGCAATGCCCAAGCAAATTAAAGAAAAATAATAAGTACCTCCGAATGTGCGAGCAGTGAAAAGAGACACACTGGAACAATGAACCGGTGGTACTTGCTCTAAGCCCCAGGTTAGGAACAAACACGCTTAGGGGAAACTTAAGCCGGCATTAGCTGACCAAATAAAAATAAAGAAATGAGTGACGATGAAACCAACCATTGGTGAGCAACGGGCGGGCTCTAAGTCCCCTGTAAGCTGACAAAATGTCTTGCAAGTGACAGTGTATGCTCGGTCGCACACAAAAGCTAAAAAGCATTGACAAGATAGAAAGATTATTCCCTGGTTTGCTCTCTTTGAAGGCCGATACGTCTAATACACATTAAGTGTGTTGACTACTTTACAGCTGCCCAAGGCCATCTACTTTTTTCATAACTAAAAAGTGAGATGCCTCCAAACGAGACAGTATACCTTTAACCCTCCTTTTCTATGACCCATCAATTATAAGTACCCAGGAGTAAGGCTAACATGCACACGACAGAACAAGATCAGTCAACTCACCCATACCATTAAGCAAGTTGCTGACTGTGCGTTAAAAATGTCACTGGAATCCACACTCATCAGCACTGGTAAGATGGGTGTAGAAGTTGCACTTGCTAATGTACTGTCTGGATTAGAAAGTATGCAACCATAGCAATTTGGTGCCACTCACATGGGGTTATGTTGGGATTAAGAGATAAGAATCCATGTTCAGATTAAGAGGTAGTCTGTGCTGGAGAGAACCTTCCAAGAGGCTTGCCATTGATGAGTGCTAGCACACTGATCATGAGAGAGAACAACAAGGAACATGCAGGAGGTGTCGTATACAAAATGGAGGAGTTAAAGGACAGTTCTTGGCTGGCTAACTGCTGGCGCTGCAGAAAATCCAGCAGCAGAAAACTGCAGGATGATAAAGGCTGCAAAAAACTCGCCTCGCACTCAAAGTAAAACAAGCACAAGCGCGCGCGCACGCTCGCACGGCAGCAGGGGGAGGGGAGAAAGGAGGGGGCCTGCGCGATTCCCTTGCGGGAGCGAGCAGCAAGGTGCGATAATTGCTACCATATGGCGCCAGCTGCTCGCTCCCGCAAGTGAATCGCCAAACGTGCACGCGTTGCCATTGAAGGCAATGGAACGCGTGCATGTTTTTGGCTGAAAAGCCGGATCGATTCCAAAAGGTCTTTTTGCCTATGGAGCGCATGCGCGCTGCGTAGGCGAGACCTAAAAATGGAATCGGGAACACCTGAATAGCACAGGCATGGCCATTGGTGCAAAAGGTGCAGCGGCACCCGGGCCACAAAGCCCTAAAGGGCCCATTGAGCCCTTAATAGATTTGTCCCTTGTTCCTAAATAAAAATAAGTTTAAACTCTTTCAAGATTCAAGCACCTGGTCGGCAGGTATAATAAACTGTAGACGGACTTCTACATTAAGTTCTGGCCCCATCTTTTGTAAGCCCCTCATATGAGTTATGCCTTGGCTGGCGGTGCCCTCTCTAAAAGCTTCAGCCTCTCCATCACATCACACCTGGAATCCAGGGCCCTACGTGGAACTGAGCCATAACCACTCGCAACCTCTTAAGGGATGAACGGATTGGTCCGTGCTTTTTGAACCTCACGCGGGCTAATGTATGTTCACAAATAAACATACATGCCTATGTAATCATATACATATTTATAGATACTTATGCATGCATGAATAATAATAAAATTAGAATTTTCCTTGCAGCCAGCACAGTGGAAGGGAAATAGTTTTTCTGTTTATATTTTTACTTTCAAACTAACCTATAACACTTGGGTCTAACAACCTTCCCATTTTCTCATAAATCCATGGTCCACTGAGATGTTTTTTCGGGCCCACCATTAAAAAGTGGTTCTGATGGGTTTTGGCCTGCCATATGATTAACACCTCACTTATCTAATATCTAAACCCTTATATAACCCAGCCTGTCAGGGCACGGTTACTGTGACCTACAGTAATAAAAGCCCATGCTATCCTAGGCCTTTTATTAACCTTTTTAAAAGCCCTCTTCAGTCCTCAGGATACAGGCTGGTTCTACCCAGACATGTCCAGATTATTCTTACGTAAGGGGTAGAAAAGGCACAGCTGTGCTTTTTATTTGTTTATGAAATAGGCACCATGGTCCATGTTAATGAACAGTAGATGTTTCAGCCCACAGGCTAATGTGCTGCATAGCTAAATACATATAAGGTCCCAAAGGCGAGACCGATTGCATTGCAAATGCTTGTTTTAGTTGCTTTGACTGTTTACTCCTAGAAGTGTAACAAGTTGGCAAGCAAATTCTTGTATAGATCATGTTTACTGGCCTACCTATACTTCGCTGACGTGTGCATTTACCCTAAAACAGCTGACAGTCCTTCCTTGTGAGATCTAGCTGGCACTCAAAGTCGATGTACCATTCTATTGCGAGTCAGCTTCAAAACTGTTTATCCTGCATTACTTTCATAGATCGATATTGTTGATCTTTATTAAATCCTACAACCTATGAGAGGTATAATTGTTTTTATTTTCATGTGAAAATCCCTGTGCAGAGGACATTGCTACCTGCGCCTGGTTATCATAGTATTTAATGAGAAGTATCAACAGTTTGAGAAAAACATTTAACTTCTCAAATTCTTTCACTGCTTCCTTTCTTCTCAGTGTCTTTTAGCTTCTCTCCATACATCTCTCTCATGATTGTGGTACCTCTTCCGTCCTTTTCAGCCTCCCATTCCCTCACTCAGTTGGACCTTCATGGCCTTTATTTATCTATACTTTCTCTTTCCAGTTTTACACTTCTTACTTTCTTTCTCCCCTATTGTCTCACTCTTTTCTTTACCTCTTTTTTTTTCAACAGTCATTTCTCCTTTTTTCTCAATCTTTTGGGCTTTTTTCCTTAACTCAATTTAATCTTGATTTTACTTTTTATGTCTTTCACTGTCTGTTGTATGTTTGCGCACATTTTATTTTGTCCTCTTCTGCTTGCTCTGCTGCTCACTTTTTCTCCATCTGTTCTTCTTTATCCTGATTGTTATCTCATTCTTTATTTCTGCCTTATTTGATCTTGTTCGCAACCACACTCTGTATCCCCCTCCTTCTTCTTTCTTTCTATCGTTCTCATTTTCACTCATACCTTTGGTTTTCCTTTTTATTTCTAGTCTCATCTTTCTCATTCTCTCTTTAGCACCCTCTATATCTCTTACGGAATCATTTATAGTTTGGTGGATGAGGGGCAACCAGAAAAGCTAGCCGATGCCCCTTACACCCTATTTACAGTGTAAGCACTTTTAAGCAGTCTAAATAAGGGGGACAGAATATTGGACAATTTGTGGCTGATGTCCAGCATCTCCCAAACTCTAAATGCTACCCTTTGACTTTTTCACTCTAGTCAGTCACTTTCATGTTCATTTTTTCTCTTTTGCTCTCGTTCGCACCCTCTTTCATTCTGTCTTACTATTTCTCACTGAGTTTTCACATTCTCTTACTCTATCTTTCCATCTCTTTTGCTATTTTTGTACAAATAGGGCTACCAGATTTTTAAAACCAAAACAACTGTACATATAACAAAAATTAAAGAAGGACGACTAATTTACATCAAATGAGGGGCATGAAATGACAGTTATCAACATAGACACACCAAGGAAATAAATATCTGCTTATTATTGCTTTCTGATAACAGATGCTAACTAGGCCTGCTTTGGAATTCATAAAAATGTGCCTCTTTCAGTTTTCAGTTGGCCACCTCTGAAAACTGGGACATGAGCCAAATTTAATGAAATCTGAAAAACCGGAGCTGTCCTGGGAAATCAGTAGCACCTGTCACCCTAATCTAACACACACTTCATAACCTTTGTTTTTCTTTGCTGTCTCTCATTCTGTTTTTCCGTGACATTCACTCTTTTCTTTCTCTTTCATATCCCAATTTTCTCTCTTGCTTTGTTTCGTTCTGTTTATTCTCTGCATAGCACGTTTTCAGAGTGACTCTACCTGCTGCAATGCAGCAGGTAGAGTCACATCAGGACATATGGATGTAACGGTCCCACTGCAACCATCTCCCAGGGCACATATGACTATGGATCAAAGTGCAAACTGCTCCTAGGACAGAGGACAGGGGCACATCTATTGTTAGTGCAGCAGGTACAGTGGCACCAGGGCAGAAGGAGGGGAAGAGCCCACTGAGGCCTACTCTATGTCCAAGCATAAGTGAGCATCTGTCATTAGTGCAGCTGGTGCAGTGGAGCTGGGCAAATGTGGTGTTAGAAACTGGGTTACTAGTTGACTGGGATTTGAGCCCCGGGCAAGCAGCAACCACCAGTCTAGTCAGGATAAGGCACTTGCAAACCCCAAATTAACCTGTGCTCGACAACCTGGTAGCTTAGCACAGACCAGCCAGGCTTAACGTAGAAGTAATGTGTAAAGTATTTTGCAACACTTCAAACAGTAAAACAATGTAAACACTGCACAAAAATATCCCACACCAGGTTAGCAAAATAGAGCTTAATTTAATGAACAAATCAAGAACAAAAAGACAAACTCCAAATCAACAGAACTGGAGCTATACATTTTGAAAGAAGAAACTACAATATACCAACTAAAAGCATAAAGCGCCAACCGTGGCATCTGGTCGTGCTGGACCGGGTCAAAGTCAAAAGTTCAAGCCGACTGCAATGGAGTCAAAAGTTCCATTTGCATTCAAGAGTGTCGCAGGGAGCAACGAGAGCATAGATGGTGTGGTCAACATGGTACAAAGAGCAAGGCCAGGTGTCGTGGATGGTCGGGCTGGAGCTTCACATTGGTGGTCCTCCACATCAATCAATGCTTGCTGTGTGAAGAGACAGGAGATGGAGGCTCGCGTTGAAGTAGCATGCAAGCACTGGGATCCTGGTGCGAAGGGCCTGTTCGCAGTTGTGAAGAGCCCAAAAGCCTGATTTTAGGGCCTGCTGAGCCACGTCATGGGTCCTGGACCTAAGGGGCACCACTTGGGAGTCAGGAGCCTGCTAAAGATGGGTCCAGGAGCTGCTAGGGAGCTTGTTCTGAGCCTCAGTGACATATTAGGAGGCCAGAAGACTAACCCTTTGAGTCACTCTGGAGTCCTGGGTTCAAGATGGAGTTTCAGGCCCAGATGTTCTTCCCCAGGCAAGAGTGCAGCAGGTCAGTACAGCAGGACAGCAGTTCCTTGTAGAAGAGCAGTCCAGCAAAGTGGCAGTCCTTGTAGCAGCACAGCATTCCTTCTTCCTGGCAGACTATCCACAAGTCCAGAAGTGTACTGAAGTGGTGGTGTCCGATGTCCTTCTTTTATACACACTTGTGCCTTTGATGTGAGGAAAAACATCTGGAGGCATGCATTTGAAGTGCACATATGCCCTACCTTCCCTGTCTCCCTGCTATCCTGCCAATGATGGCCATGCAGAGGCAGACTTGAGACATATTTAAAGGGCTGCTTAAGTGGGTGGCACAAACAGTGCTGCAGGCCCTCTAGTGGCAATTAATTTACAGGCCCTGGTCACATGCAATGCCACCTTACTAGGGCCTTACAAGTAAATTAAGTATATTGAATGCATATAAGCCATAGTTACCCTATTTTAAGGAGAGAGCACAAGCACTTTAGCACTGATAAGCAGTTCGAAAGCGCACAGAGTCCTAAGGCCAACAAAATGAATTCATCAAAAAGTAGTGATAAACTTCCTTGCTTAGGAGATAGAACATGGGCAGTGGTCCTCTACTGCAGGGGCACTCATCAGTTTTATGCCACTCTGAACTCTGTTGGATCCCTCTTACTATGCTCTCCTGAGCCACTGAACTGACCCACTGTTTGTATGGGGACTTGAACAGCACTACCACACAACATATCTGATAAGACATGAACATGACAGTAACACACCATCTGTGGGACCTTGAAATCTACCACACAAGATCTCTTTGGGGACTTGAATGCCACTACAAAACACTCTCATTACAAAGATTTGAATGTTACAACACACTATCTCTGTGGTGACAGGAACAACACTAAAACACACTATCTTTGTGGGGACTTGAAGATGACTGTCATACACCATCCCTGTAAGGACCTCAACATCACTATGCACACTATTTCCGTGGGGACTTGAACATCAGAATCACACAGGAGCTCTGTGGGGACTTGAACACCACTACCACATACCTTGTCTATGGGGATTTGAACATGACAATCCCACACCAACTCTCTCTGCAGGACTCATACCTCACATTCGGAATACTTTGTAAAGATTCACAGAGGGTGTCCTGCCCAATGATTATCAATAAAGCAGGATTTCTACAGTTCGTTCCTCTTAGCCTGTTTACGATGTGCAAGAATTGTATTTCTGGCACAGCTTAAAGAATTGGTCTGGTCACATCGCAGACTCCACACTTACACAGTGCTGCAATGCAACTTATTCAGTTGCACATCTTTCTATTAAAAGCCTGTTCATTGTTTAGTTTATAAACTACTCCCACAGCCATGAACAAAGTAAATATTTAACTTTCACCTTTGTGTTATAGCAACTGTCATACATATATAAACAGAACACTGCAGCAAAAATGAATCTTAGCAAGTGGGCAACATACTATCAAATTGATTTCCACTTTAAGAAAGCTTTTGACTGTTGTACACAGCATAAACATTTGCAACTTGCATATTGGATTCACTTGACTTTTCCTTTTTTATTCAAACTTTCAAAGGTTAAGGTATGACGGCTGTTCAAACCACATTGTTGTTGACAATCTAAGTGTGCCAAGCTTAATTTCATTTGAGAAGATAATTCTAAATGTTCTACTGCTCACTGGATCATCTTCAATTGTATCACTTTGAAACAAGCAGTGCTTTGTATAACAAAGCTATGTGCATATGAGACATACTTTTTCAGTGAGTGCTCACTTTACTAAAATAGAATACCAGACTTCATACCTGTGCCCTGCTCTGACTACAGGTCTTTGCCAACCATGTCTGCAACCCTGTGCACCATCTTGGACTGCAGGATTCTAGTCATTTCAGACTGCAGCCCTGTGCCCATCACAGTCTGCAGAGTTTTTCCCAAATTTAAAACTTCAGGACTGTGCCCAAATGAGACTGCGTCCATGTGCACAGATCAGACTGCAAGCCTGTGCACAGCTGATGCTTCTGTCCGGTATCCTGCTGCGACTGCTATCATATGCGTGGCTCAGATAGGAGTCCTGTTCCCAGCTCAGACTGTAGCCTGCAGCCAGCTCAGACTTCTTACCTGTGCCAAGCTCCAACTACAAGTCCGTGCCCAGCTACGAATTCTGGTCTGAGCCCAACTGAGACTGCAGTCTTGTGCCCACCTCAAAGTGGCAGTCCTGTGCCCAACTTCAGACTGCAGACTTGTTTCTAGCTGAAACTGCAGGTGTGTGCTCAGCTGAAACTGTAAGTGTATGTCTGGCTAATAATGCAAGCCTTTGCCCAGCACAGACTGCAAACCTGTGCCCAGCTCAGACTTCATGCTTTCATCCAGCTGTGACTACAGGCCTCTGCCCATATTCGAATATACCACGGTGCCCAGGTCAGGCTTCAAGCCCATGCTAAGGCTCTGACTACAGGTCTATGCACAGCTCTAAATACAGCCTTGTGCCTAGACTAAACAGAAGCCCTGTGCCCAGTTGAGATTTTAGACTTTTGACCAGCTCAGACTTCAGACCCTTCACTAGGTCAGAGTGCAGTTCTGTGCCTAGGTAAGATTTCAGCCTTGAGCACCGCTTAGACTATACTCCTGTGTCTAGCTCAGACTCAAGCCCAATGACAAACTGAGACTGCAGGCTTTATAGATATGTCAGACAGCAGTCTGTATCCATCATAGGTTGCAGACCTTTTCACAAACTGGAACTGCAGGCCTATACTCACATGAGACTGCAGGACAGTGCTGAGCTCAGCTCGCAGTGCTAGTCCCCGCTGAGTCTTCAGTCCCTATATTCAGATCCCAGAATAGAGAGCAAGCCTGTGCCCAGATCATAATGCAGTCCTATATCCAGCTCAGACTTCAGTCTTGTGACCAGATCAGACTGTAGCCCAGCAGCCAGCTTAAACATAATTATTGCGCTCAGCTTCGACTATAGGTCTGTGTCCAAAAGAGACTGTAGTCTTGTGTCCACTTCAGACAAACATCCTTGTGCCCAGCTCAGACTGCAGGCCTGTGCCCAGATTACACTGCAGGCCTGCACCCAGTTCTGACTGTATTATTGTGCCCACCTCTAACTACTGTTGTGTTTGCAGCCCAGACTGCAGACCTGTACCCAGACCAGACTACAAGCCTGTGCCCAGCTGCAAGTATAGGTCTGTACACACGTCTGACTGATGCCCTGTGCTCAGTTGACAATGCAGGCTTGTGCCTACCTCACACTGCCATCCTATGCCCAAGTCAGATGTCAAACCTAAGCTGAGTCATGCACAGCTCCGACTAAACAGCAGTCCTATGCCAAGTTTAGACCTCAGGCTTGCCCCAAGCGCAGCCAGCTGGTATGCACCCAGCTAAAAGTTTAGGCCCTTGTCTAGATCAGATTGCAGGCCCTTGACTAAGTCAGGCCATAGGTCTGTGCCCAGATCAGATAGGAGCCCTAAAGGCTGCAAGCCTGGTCAAGCCTGTGGCTGGCTAAGGATTCAACTACATGCCCAGCTCAGTAATCAAAGTTTAAGTACATTTTAAAAATGTATGCTGTATTCCTAGATCTTTATGAGTATGAGGACTAGTTAAACCTGAAGGTAAAGAATACACAAAATAAATCAAGACTGAACTATCTCTAATATGCATTTGATAAACAGATACCTTAATTGTGAGATTGATGGTGGATTTGGGCAAACCTGAATCAGTCCCAGTTACAATGGGTGGGCATGTTTACCCAAATGAGGCCTTAAATGTGCCGTTCTTACTGGAATTGTAAGATAAGAGACTTGTTCATTACTAAAGATAAAGTTATGCACTACCAGGCACTCATCCTGCTTTTTTTCTTTCTAAGGCCTGTAGTCCTGCATTTCCAATTGGAAAATCTAAACTCCTAGTTTCTTAAAGAATAAAACCAGGATTTCATAGGCTACTCTTTGTGAGGCCAGCGCCTTCCTTTTCAAGAAGGGTAACCAGGCCTGAGTGCAATTTATATTTTGCCATTGTAATTTGTGTAATTTCAGGAATTTCGTGTTATGCTTGGTATGCACAATTCCTAATATTGTGCCATTATGCCGCTTTGTGTAATTACATGAAAGTTTCAGTAAATATTTACCGCCAGTGTGCAATTTGCAGTATAGTTTGACAGTGAATGCACAGTAGTAACAGAAAGCAAATGGATGTTGCTTGCAGTGCTTTTCTTTAGATGCATTCTCTTGTCAAATTATTTGATGTGAGGATGCATTTGCACTAAAATGAATTGCAATCTATCAGATTTGCATTTAGCACAATTACACCTAATTTCATGTAAATTTGCCATCATTTTTCGCAATGACCCAAAAGCAAATTTCACTGTTTGTGCACATCCCTTGCTACAACCTATTCTAGAGGAATTCTACATGCAGTATTCAATTGAATATCTTTAAAGCAATGCCAAACATTTTACAGATAAAATTCAGATCAGAAGAAATGCCCAATCACATTCAGAGCAGTTCAAAGTGTGTGTTTTCAGAAACAAAACTCTCACAATAATGCAGGAGCAGAGCTTTTGAAAAAGAAAAAAAAAACATTTACATATTTGAAACAAGGCATCCTTTGCTTTGCTTGGGATGCACTCTTAATTTTTCTCCTCCAAAATGGTTTACAGCTGATTTTTAAAAGCAATTTCCAGGGCAGCCTTTTAATATGCTGAAATGTGCCTTTGCACAGTCTAAGATTGGAAGCTCTCTTTCCCCGTCCTACAAACCCCAGAACAATACACTTCTAAAGGGAAGAACTTATCCCAACTCAGTCCTCTGTGACAGACCCTTCCCCCTCCTGCTAATGTGCAAGGTGAAGGCTTCCAGTGTAATTCCAGAGGCTGAGGAGGAAGAGGTGTGAATGTGAGCTGTCCCAGGCACCTCTGAATGACAAAGGCCTAGACCTTGACACTCCCAGCTTCCACTGAGCCTTTCAGCCCCTGGCACCGGTGTCTGTAGGTTTCTCTGAACTTCAGTGACATCTCAAAAGAGTCGACTCACATTAGAACAGCACACATTCTTAAAGTATACTCGTCAGTGAAAAATAAAAACGTTCAAAGCGGCAACAATTTAATGTTCTTTAACTCAAGTTGAAAGGCTGGGCCCCACAGATGCAAAGGACTTACAAAGCAAATATATATTGTGATTTGACTTGTTGACTTTTTGAAGCAGAAGCAAAGCCAATAGCTCTGACATACATTTATGTATGAATATTGACTGCGTGCCAAGGTTTGCCAATATTTGTGTGTATTTACAATCCAGTCATGTTTAATTGAGGTAATGGTCTTCTTTTAAATACATTGACAATAACACACATGAGAAGCATTTCTTTTAGACCAAAATCTTTCAGTGGACTAGTCTTTTCACATCTCATATAGTCCTGCCCCAAAGCCAATGATATCATTGTACAGTAGTAGGTAGTGAACAGGCCTTTAAGAAGGTGCATGGCTACTGCTCATATCACCAACTCACATTCTTGCAAATTTGACATCACTGTACACATTCTGCAGGATCTTTGCCTTGTGCACATTGCCAACTGTATTACTAGACCTCTGAATACAGCACTTTTTTGAGGTACATGTGTTCAGCAGCCTGCTGTCCGTCTGACTAGACTAATGTTTTCTTGCAGCCTATATGTTTCAGTCCGAAACTATATTATAATTTACCTATCTCTCACAGCTCCTGTTCATCTATAGGCACTGCGCCTCAAGACAAGATAGGAGCATGTCTATGATCACAATAAATGCAACATTCTGCCGACACACTTTCTCATGGTGCCACATGCTACCCTCCAAATATTTACTTCAGCACCCCACATAGGGGTTTGCAGCACTATATAAGTGCTACAGTACAATAGAATACAATGATAGCAGCATCCCAATCCTTAATGCCTGGAACAGGCTGCTGTAGGCTCTTCACCCTGCAGGTGCCCAGTTCCACTGCACGTACTCCACTAATGATAACTGAATTCTCACCTGTACCTGCATTTGATGGTCTTCCACTGAGGGGGTCTACAGCGTCCAGCACTCCATCGGTCGCAGTGCTTCCAGCGTCATCAGGGAAGCGCCAGCGGGACCCGCTTTTGTTGAATTCTCACCTGTACCTGCATCTGATGGTCTTCCACTGAGGGGGACTACAGTGTCCAGCACTCCATCGGTCGCAGTGCTTCCAGCGTCATCAGGGAAGCGCCAGGAGGCGCATTAAAAGCGGCAGCGGGACCCGCTTTTGTTGAATTCTCACCTGTACCTGCATCTGATGGTCTTCCACTGAGGGGGTCTACAGCGTCCAGCACTCCATCGGTTGCAGTGCTTCCAGCGTCATCGGGGAAGCGCCAGGAGGCGCTTTAAAAGCGGCAGCGGGCTCCCGCAGAAGAGGCTGGGCGGGCATACCCTCTGTCGTGTGGACCAAGAGACTGGTTCTGGGACATCTTGGACATCTTGTGGTACTGTGTCATACATTCTTGTTCCCCGAGTTACTGAGGTATAAGGAGTGATGGGCAAGCGGAAAGAAACATGCGCGCCCATGGGAGGTGGAGGAGGAGGAGGTATAGCTGGGACATTAGATGCCTTCTTGATAAGGGCAGAGTCGGTTCTAGTGAGAGAAATCGAGATAACAGAAAAACGGCTCTCCCTGGATCCCTTAGTAAATCAGAAGCGCTCCTCGTTAGGAGACATCTGTTTAGTTAAATCACCTGTTCCCTTGAGTATTGAACATCAGCTTGCTAACACCACTAACATGGTAGGGGTAGGGATTGGGAGGAGATCAGACCCCCATCCAGCTAGTACATCTTCTAGTTCAGATACTGTCCACACAGTTATAGAGGAACCGATTGAAACTAATCTTGATCTGGTCCAGAAGGAATATGATATTTTATTACCAATGGAAGCACTCCCTTCGACATCTACTATACCCCCGGAGCACTTAGTATCACTGGGACCCCCCGTACCCGCAGCTTTGCTAGTGGCTCGTAATAGTTTTGGAAGTGAGGTTATAACTAGGTCGAAAAAGTGTGTGAGAGGCGAGCCATTAAGGCCATTACTAGTAACTAACAATGAACCACCCGCAAAAAGGAGTCGGAGGGGTAACTTATCAAAGCAAAATCTTACATCTAAACTGCAAAATGTAAAACCAAAGAATAAACAAATAACGTCTACAGGAAACGATCATGGTTCTATACCAATACCATTATCTAATTCCAAATGTAGTTCGCAGATTCAATCTGAACTAGATCGTAATTTTGACCAATGGAAAAGACTGGAAACTTTGGTTACTGTTTTATTGAATCCCTTGCTAAGTAAACTATCATTAATTGAGGAGAAATTGTTAGAAAGGGCAGGGATGTGTCACTGCAATCATCCACGCCACAATTCAGTTGGTCCTGAACCACCTGTAACCAGAGGTCCACATATAGGAAAGTCCACCTCAGAGTGCCCCATTATATGTGAGGACGCTCCTGGGGTATCGTTTTTTAAAGGGAATGCGGATGGTAATACAACTGGTATTACCGATCCTAGTACAAATTACAAACCAGAGCCGGGTACATATTTGGCAGTTAATACAACAGGGATAGTAACTAATGTTAATACTGGTCAATTACAAGTAGTAAATGCAAAGGAGTCTAGCTTATCACGACAGGGGGTGGATTTAAGTAAACCCAAATCTGTGTGTCAGTCGTTAAATCTACCTGAGGCATCATCTCCACTGGTATTAATTTTGGGAAATGTCCCACCCCTGAGAGAGGACCAGATGGAGTCTACGGCCGAGCTAATGAATAAATCCCTTCACTGGCTAACTCATCAAGTAGCTAAAAGAGGGATTTGGGGGGTCACACTTGGTAACCAAATAATAATGGCTAGAAGAGTTGAATGGCTCGGACTGGGACAAAAATCACTGGATGGGGATTGTGTGATTTTAAATTTCAACAACAGGATCACACTGCGATATTTAATTGATCAGTTACGGTGGCATCCACATTGTGGGACGGAAATAAGAGTATTGCCATATGATTTTTTCTTTAAGCCCCCGGGTAGAACTGGTGTCTCAACAGGGAGGAAAGGAATGACATTAGATACTATAGGTTACATGGGTGGTTGGGGAGTAAGCACTGAGAACAGATTTGCCCCCCTTAGTGGATTGGATTCTTGTGACTGACTATCGCCTGCAGTATATCTAGATCTCTTAAGTGATAAAGGGATAGCTGGTCACCAAATTACACAAAATGAGAGTAGTAGTCCGAAGGGTAGTAGGAATGATCCGACGTATACCCATCTTATCTGTTCTGAGTCAACGACAAAGCAAGACGCCACTGACATTTCTTACGTCTCCTGGAATATAGCGGGGCTGCAGTCCAAGTTAGAGTCTGAGGATTGGCAGGAATTCATAGAGTGCCATGACATTTGTTTTTTTCAGGAGACGTGGTCAACTAAACCCCTACATCGGCTGGGTTATCGTAACTTTTTCAAACCCGCAATTCAAGGACAGAAAGGTAGGCCCGTAGGGGGGTTAACCATTTGGGTCAAACAGAATCTTGGGTACACTATATGTACAGTCCCCATAGAGAATCAAGATATTATGGCCATACGTATTCAGGCAAACTCTAACAATCAGATCCTTATTGTAAACATTTACGCAAGAGGCCTCACTGGGGGTAGACAATCGAGTACAGTTGACTGTCTTGAGGATTTCTTGAATAACTCGACTAGAGAGTCAAAAATAGTTATAGCGGGGGATTTTAATACCACCTTCGAACCCCTAGGATATGAGGATCATAAACTAACAGAAGAAGAAGATGTGCTATGGGGTGTCCCCATTTTGGAACTGCCCCCAGTTAAGCGATGGTCCGAAGCGGGCCTCCAACTCAAGGCATTGAGTATGGAGAGTGGGTTGAGAGCAGTAAACGGCTGTGTACCCTCTGATAAACTAGGAACCCACACTTACATTAATGGTAAGAATTCGAGCAGGATTGATTATATATTCATTAACTTGGAATATTGGTTCCTGCTTAGTGATATGAAGGTCCTGGAAAGAGCTGAAAGTGACCATAATCCCCTCTCAATAAAAATAAAAAGTCTGGGCACAATGCAGCAATTTATGAGACCACCGCTGCAGCCAATAAGAGATGTTCAGCTCTGCAGAAGTATGAGGAGGGTAAAATGGGTCCGCATTGAAACAAACGAACATTCTCTGTTAGATATAAGGGTTGCAGTTTCCACAACCTTGGAAGTGTTGCAAACTATTGCAACACAATCCGAGCGAAATAGTCGAATTACGAAGCTGCATGAGGTTCTGTTTGGCAAAATCAGCACCTTCTTTTCAAAGTCTGTAAACTATTCTAGTCGGCAGAAAAGGAAAGAGGTTAATTGGTATAACAAGGAATGTAGGGCTGCCTATAAGTCACTGGCTGTAGCTATCAGCTACTGTAGTTAAGCTAGCCCGGCAAAACTACAAAATCGTTAAAAAAAAAGCGAAAAGGGAATGGGATGAGCAGAGGTGGATAGATCTCTAAGAGGCTAGTAAGGAAAGGGACTCCCAGTCTTTTTGGCAGCAGGTAAAATGGGGGAAAAAAGGGCAACCCCCTGCGCCCCATAACCATGTAGCTCCGGAGATGTGGGTATCTCATTTTGCAGCACAATTTGTTTCACAAGAAGGGTGTGAAAGTGAGTTTGTAAGTGCACTTTCATCTCCAGTTATGGCACTGAACTTCAAAATAGAAGAAGTCAAATCAGCGTTGGGGTCAGTAGCTAAGGGTAGAGCACCGGGTATTGATGGTATCCCGGCCGACCTGTTTCAGAGTGACAGAGGTATTTGGCAAGAGTATATACTCTTGTTAGTGAATGCTATAGGCAATGGAGCGGCCATACCAGATACATGGAAGGGCGCAGATATTCTGCCAATATTTAAAAAGGGCGATCGCCCTTGCCCAGGTAATTACAGACCCATTAGCCTTATAGATGCCATTCAAAAGATTATGGGTAGAATGGTATTAAATAGGATACTTGAGTGGACTGTTGACCAGGATATATTAACCCCTTTACAAGCGGGTTTCCGTACAAATGTGAGCACGATAGACCAGGTTTTTCGGTTTGTTTTAATTTACTGATTTGTTGTTGTGCTGGCTGGTGGTACCATCTACGCAGCCTTTGTAGACTTGAAATCCGCCTTTGATCTGGTTTGCCGTAGTAAATTGTGGAGGGTGTGTAAGGATTTGGGTATGCCTGCAGAATTGTTATCTGTGGTGGAGCGCCTGCATGCTGGAAACTAAGCCCAGGTGCGTTGGGACACCCAGGGTCGCAAAACTAACCCATTTCCAGTAACTAGAGGGGTGCGCCAAGGGTGTGTCCTGGCACCAACGCTATTTTCATTGTTTATCAATGGGGTTGTAGATTATTTTTCAAATTTCCCGACCGACGCTCCGTCCCTTGCAGGTGTCAAAATCCCCCTACTTATGTTTGCGGATGACACCTTAATTATTTCTAAGACACAAGGTGGACTGCAGAGGGCACTAATGAGATTTGAGGGGTTCTGTAACGATCGAGGGTTGGTGATTAATGCAGACAAAATGAGTAATCAAGGGTAGGGTGTCCCTGAATGGCGAACTTCTGGGCCAAATGGATGTTTTCAGCTATCTGGGGATCACGTTGGGTAACAAACTGAATTGGTCCGCCCAGATAGATACTTTGGCCCTAAAGCATAGCCATCTAGGCGGTGCTCTACTGAAGGAGTTCAAGACCTCACATACCCAACCCATGTATCCCCTGCTTAAAATCTATAACACAAAAGTTATACCATCAGTAATATATGGTGCAGAATTATGGCGTTTCTGTGATTTAAAATCACTGACCTTAGCGCAGAATAAGTTTGTCAGAAGCATCGTAGGCTTACCACAGAGCACCCCATTAAAGCCAGTCTATCTTGACCTAGGTCTTAATAGATTGGATGAGTTGGCCAGATTCCGCCCTATTGCATACTGGCGAAGACTGTGGACCACTCCTGAGTTGGAACAGTATGCAGCTGCTCTAAAAGACGTATGGGGCATGGATACCTCTTGTAAGATTAAGTGGTTGCAAATTGTAAAAATCATATTGGTTAGTATGGGCTTGCGCCACTTGTGGGAGGAGCCCGAGAGGCAGCAATTCCCCCCGAAAAAAAGAGCTGAAAAGGCTCTATTGGTCTATGGTGGCAAATAATAACATATTGACCATAGCGCCAACTACGTTGACGGGTAAATTTATGGAGTTCAAGTCCTGTCTGCAATATGAACATTACTGGGACGTTATTACAAAACCCAGGGACAGACGTCTTTTCTTCCAACTTCGAGTTGGATCACTGCCAATTAATGCATTCACACATAAATGGCATAATGGAAATGATAGTATGTGTAAGTCGTGCCCTGAGTATGAGGAAACATATTCGCATATTTTTTTTGTCTGCCCGGCTTATCAGGCTCCACGGAAAAAATGGCTGTGCCCATTTTGTAAGAACATTGGTGTGAGGAGTGGTGTTACTGCTATGAGAATACTGTTGACGGACACTAATGCACCATGTGTAATAGCACTCACCACATTTTTGAGTTGGGCGTGTGCAATTAGAGAAAGAATAATGACCCAGGTAGCATAGAATATTCAAGACTACACGCTCGAATTAGACGGCCGTATGGTCAAAAGGTGGAATGTTGCCTATCATCCTTATTTTAGCCTTAGTATTATGGTATATTGGGCAAACTAGGCATTTGACCCCTTGTCCGTGGTTGTGGATCTCAACGCTAGTTTTAGTTTTATGTTTAGAAATACCGATTGTGTCAAAACCTGTTTTTAATTCATTCCTGTTATTAATGAGATTTTTTAATGTTTTAGCATTTTTTTTTATTTTTTTTTTAAAGAGGAAAATAAACTTTTTTTAATCTTTATAATTCATAGGATGACTGAATATTGATTGCACCAACTCGCTCTTTTTAAAAAAAAAAATTTTTATGTTTGTAAATAATTTTATGGTGGGGGTGAGTGCTTTTTATGTAAATTGTCTTTTATGATCTTAATTGATCGGAATAAAGATTGATAGAAAAGATTGATTGATAAATGTACATTTGTGGGCCATGCTTGGTCTTGGAGAGTATGTGGACTTTAGTCTATGTTAATTGTGCCAAAAGACATTTCACTGCCTGCACTGCAGTGCATAATTGAACAGCGCTTCATTTGTAGATGGCAAAATGCCTGTGGGAACAGTTGGATGGGCAGCAGGGGCACAGGGGGGAGCACACTCCATAAAAAGAAGAAGAAGGCAATCACCATGGAGCAAACACCGGAGTTCAGAGTGTGTTGTGTTGATTTTGTGGTGAAATGTCAGAAAATTTATTTGGAGTGGGCTATAGTGGGCTCTTTACCTCTTTCACCTCCTGTGCCACTGTACGTGCTGAACTAATGCTAGATAAATCCCAGTGCTCTATCCTAGGATTAGGTTGCTCTGGATCTACTCACCCATATGCCCCTGTGTGATTACACCTGCTGCACTAAATCTAGCTGTCTGTTTTCCCGTGCCTGGCACAAACCTGCAGAGATCTCCTCAAACATCTGAGCCCCAGTGCCACTGTACCTGCTCAATTCCTTTCTCTCAGGCTTCCTAGTACTTCTCTTAAAATAACATATTTGTAGAAAAGTGGTAATTTGGGTATTGTCTTTACGTCAGTCGTCATATACATCCTCATTGGGCCCGTATGGCAGATCCTGGGGTGACTCTACTAGCAAGCTTCTCATTGTATCAGATTGGGCTCTCATAGATGTGCCAATTAAACTAGGGGTGTGTGAAATTTGTGTAATTTTCTTTTGTGAAATTATACAAAATTTCAGAAACATTATGAGAAATTATACGTAATTACACAAAATGCAAATCCTGCATTTAGCACTATATTTTAGTTGCAAAATGCTTCCTCACATCTATTTTGGAAACATTTTGTGCTAATAAAAATAGAGCAGACAATTAAAAGTGCCTTGAACAACAGGTTTTTGAGGTCAGGTTGTTTGAGATGTTCCGATGCTCTCGCAATAGGATTGTGGTGTGAACAGTGTGTAAGTACACAACATGGTGTTATAACATCATTTCAGGTATTTCATGCCAGCCTAATAGAAATTTCACCTGGGCCTAGAGTAGACGCAAATGCCAAGATTCATGGGCTGATCAAAGATGATGGGTAGGCGGCTAAGTTTAATCTACAGCCCTACATCACAGAATATGACTTCCTCGGTACTCCTACAAGAAATGGAGATTCATCCCTCGATTTGATGTCATTTCAAAGGAGATGCAAGCAATCAGGGAATACTGGGATATATTCTGTCTACACGTGAAAAATCACTGGCTATCTAAGAGAATATTTCTTCATTATCAGCCAGCATATTAGGAGTCTTAGTCAAATCTAAACATCAAACAATACAGTGGTCCAGGCTGATACAATAACACCCCCTGTAATGGCCAATGGTGTGTCTTTAGCACTACCGTCTGCATTCAATTTGCAATTTATACTGATTCATGATGGCTCACTCACGTGCACCAAGTCAATGGCAGTCAAGATTATATGTAAGGCTCACAGAAAATGTGGTACAGATTGAGAAAATGCATTCACTGATTCAGACTATAAGAGCAATCCAGTTCTGTGAAAAAAGGGGTAAAGAGGTCCCGATCCCTTACTGACCGTAGGTTGAGAAAAGATTTTTGGTTGCGCTTGCTCTTGACAGGGGAAAAAAAAAACCCTAACCCCCTAATATATAAACAGGTTCAAAGTGGTTGCAAGAGCAAGATTGTTTTTTTAATTTTTGGATTAGGAAATAATTTCAATCAAAACAGATTCATTTTGTTGGTAGTATTTTAAGGTGTAGTCACTCTATCCATGAGAGTGAGTGCGAAAGACAGCCAACACGTGTTTCACCCCTTTACATGGCCATCCGGCCTGGGGCTTCCTCAGGGCTGTACAAACATTTAACGGTGAACATGAAGAAAAATTGGGAGAAAAAAAGGAGACAAAGGAGGGGAAAAGAAAGAAAAATGCGGCATTGGGATTGAAAGATAGGGAAATGAGTTATATAGACAGAGAGGAAGAAGGAGGACGGGAACACAACGAACACAAATAGTCATATTAGCGTCATGAGGGTTTATAATAGCATAAAGTGCAGAGATCATGGTGAAATAGAAAGAATACGGGGGAAAAAGAAGGGGGAGAGAAAAGGGGGCACACAGAAGGAAAAGAGAAAAGACACAGACGTGGGAGAGGGCAAAGATATGAGGCAAAAAACATTTGGAGCAAAATTACATATAAACGTCATAAGTTAAGAAACATATGGAGCATTAATAAATAGTACCGTTATATAGAAATAGATCACAAAGGCAGAAAGCAGAGGAACAAGACACAAGGCAACGATGATGGGCGGTTCAGTGATGGATCGCAAGTTATCCAAACATAGTAAATAATGTTTTTCAATAATAATAGACGGGTGAGAAATCACAAATACGAGATTAAACGTATGGGCATGATTCAAGACATTCCAGGATTGAAAGATATGTGAAGCAGCCAAATGAATCAATAAATGGAGAACAGCGACGCAAGGTTTTCGATGTGGATAAGCATTACAATTATTTGTATGACACGAGCCGAATATGGCGAGCAGATTGTAATGCAATTAATTATCGTGACAAAAGACATTTTGAGTGACATTTCATTACATGTAAGAAGAATATATTAATGTATTGAAAAGATAACAGAGGAGAGACAGATTAAACAATCAAGCGTATAAGAAGCAAAATACCGACGCAAAAGACGATAGACAGAAATATAAATAACATTCATCATTTGTAGTGTTTTTGGAAAAAAATAATAAATATACATGGAAAGCAAATAGCAAAGGGGACAGGTTATTATGGACAAGGAGGAGCAAGGTGTTGAACCGAGCGTTTGGGACAGAAAGGAGACAAAGGAAACGGAACGATATATTTACATATTGAGGGAAACGGTCACGTTGTATCATCCGGCAGGATCCAAGGTGTATTTATGTAAGATACATAGATAAAGCCATAAAGTCAGTCAGTAGAAGGCTATTAGTACATGTACAATCCTGCATCGCAAGCCTCTAATTACATCGCCTCGAGTAGTAACAAAATTGGAGTAGGGAGCATGAAATCGTAAACTAGAGGAAAAAGGTTCCCTGGTGAGCTTGTAGCTAAACATTACACTATATTATGCACTGATGTGGTAAATAGAGATTCCTTATTGCGCAACAGAAGTGCAGTCATACTGAAGATGATAGTGCTTGCTCGCTTGTGACGGCAACGGTATTGGACTAGAGGAGAACATTTTGGTGAAATTAGAGTTAAGCCGCAAAATATATCATGCATTAACGTGGTAGGGAAAGAGTACAGGTGGTGCAAAATTGGTACCTAAATACAATCGATGGTGGTGCTATCGCATGTGAAGTAACACAGAGATCCGGTCTTACCGTGAATAATAATAAGTAGAAATTCGTCTGTATTGAAGAGTCCTGTAATTATCTGTGAGGAAAGGGGACGGGTTGATAAAAAAGAACCTAACCGCGGAGTATGGGTTATGTGAAGTTGAAGAAAAGGCGGGACACAGGGGAATCTAAGGCTTACCTTGTCACAGTAACGGGCGTAATGCCAGGCCATACGATTCTTTCTGATTATGTGTTATCGGCATGTGTAAGGTGGCGGCCATTTAAACATGGCGTGACAAAGTCCTTCCGGGTTATGTAAGAGCTGCCCGTGTAGCTAAGGCGCCATATTTGGCAGGTGGATGTTGAATATGGTGGCCATATTGGAGCGGAGGATAAAGTGATAGAGGGTCAGAGAATTGATAGGGCCACCTGAGTGCCAGGGTGTGGTTCTGGGAATTCTAATTGTATGTCAATAATAGGCATATCGGGAGGGATAGCCACAACTGAGATGGGTATATGTGGGAGAGAGTACAATCTCAAACATTACATATACAACACAGTCCCCACCAAAAGATAAAGCAGTAGGCAGTGGTTCCTTCCATGTAGCAGGGCCTAGGTTTCAGCTGTTATTCATCTCCTAGCCACACATGCATGTCTGCGTCTTTATTTAGTCCCAATGTCACTGTTTTAAACTTCAGGATTAGTTCGCTTTCTCTTCTCCTGAGTTTTAGTTCTCTGTCTCCCCCTCTTCTTGCTGTATAAACAATTTCCAGACCAAAGAAGGTGAAATCCTTCTTGTGTGGGTGTATACAGTGAAAGTGTTCTGTAAGAGGATGACCAGTATTGTGCTTGTGTATGTTACGATAGTGTTCTTGAATCCGGGTGCGTAGCGGTCGTATCGTACTCCCAATGTAAGGAAGATTGCAGGGGCATATGATTACATAGATCGTGAATTTACTATTGCAGTTAATCCATTCTTTGATGGTAAATTCCTTTCCTTGCGTTAATGGTACTTGTGTTGTTTTGCTTCTACTCAGTTTACAAATACTGCAGTTTTTACAGGTATGAAATCCAGCTGGTCTATCCAAAAATGTAGTAATGGTTTTTCTTTTGTCCTCAAATTCGGATTTACATAGAAGACTCTTTAAATTGGGTGCCCGTCTGAAGGTCATTTCTGCCTATATATTTTGCCATTAAAGCTAAATATGTTGTTCTCCAGGCAGAAACTTAACATCTCTAGGATCATTTTATTGGTTTCCAAAAAGTTTGCCGATTGTGTCCAAAGTGATCGTTGTGTTGCTGTAATGCCATCATGGTGTTCGATAGAAGTATAAAGACTGACAATGTCAATGCATACCAAAACAAAATCTGGTTCCCACACAATGTCTTGTAGTTTTTGAAGGATATCTTTAGTGACCTGGATAAAAGATGGGATGTCTCTCATCAATATCTATAATTTCTTATCTATGTATTCCCCTATCCTGGAGCATGCTGAATTGATCCCCGCAAAAATTGGTCTTCCGGGTGGCGGGTATGTGCCTTTATGAATTTTTGGGAGAAGGTAAAGGGTCGGCATAGTAGGGTGAGTCACATATAGAAAGGCTTTTTCTGCTAGAGATATGAGGTCCAGTGAGTACCATTTATCGATCTTGGCTTTGATTGATTTGAGAATATCTGTTCTAGGGTCTCGTGTGAGTAGTTCATAGCATATTTCGTCTCCAAGTTGACGATTGGCTTCGAGAATGTAGTCATCTATGTGTAGTGCTACTGGGTTTCCTCCTTTATCAGCTTCCTTTATGATGAGGTCCTTCCTATCACTCAGGCTCTTGATTGCTGTCCTCTCTTCTTTTGTAATGTTACGGGGTAGATATTTAGATTTTCTTTGGTACCTATTGTATTCCTGTTCGAGGTCATGTGTGACCGCCTGGTGAAAGGCATCAATGCTGTTGCCTGAGGGTAATTGTGGAATGAAAGTAGATTTTTTTGTGAGCTCTGTATCCATAGAGAGGTTAGTTTCAATTCCTAATTCGAGAGCAGTTCTGGTAAGGCGATGTAATTAGAGGCTCGCGATGCAGGATTGAACATGTACATTGTACAGGATTGTACATGTACTAATAGCCTTCTACTGACTGACTTTATGGCTTTATCTATTTATCTTACATAAATACACCTTGGATCCTGCCGGATGATACAACGTGACAGTTTCCCTCAATATGTAAATATATCGCTCCGTTTCCTTTGTCTCCTTTCTGTCCCAAACGCTCGGTTCAACACCTTGCTCCTCCTTGTCCATAATAACCTGTCCCCTTTGCTATTTGCTTTCCATGTATATTTATTATTTTTTCCAAAAACACTACAAATGATGAATGTTATTTATATTTCTGTCTATCGTCTTTAGCGTCGGTATTTTGCTTCTTATACGCTTGATTGTTTAATCTGTCTCTCCTCTGTTATCTTTTCAATACATTAATATATTCTTCTTACATGTAATGAAATGTCACTCGAAATGTCTTTTGTCACGATAATTAATCGCATTACAATCTGCTCACCATATTCGGCTTGTGTCATACAAATAATTGTAATTCTTATCCACATTGAAAACCTTGCGTCGCTGTTCTCCATTTATTGATTCATTTCGCTGCTTCACATATCTTTCAATCCTGGAATGTCTTGAATCATGCCCATACGTTTAATCTCGTATTTGTGATTTCTCACCCGTCTATTATTATTGAAAAACATTATTTACTATGTTTGGATAACTTACGATCCATCACTGAACCGCCCATCATCGTTGCCTTGTGTCTTGTTCCTCTGCTTTCTGCCTTTGTGATCTATTTCTATATAACAGTAATATTTATTAATGCTCCATATGTTTCTTAACTTATGACGTTTAAATGTAATTTTGCTCCAAATGTTTTTTGCCTCATATCTTTGCCCTCTCCCACGTCTGTGTCTTTTCTCTTTTCCTTCTGTGTGCCCCCTTTTCTCTCCCCCTTCTTTTTCCCCCGTATTCTTTCTATTTCACCATGATCTCTGTACTTTATGCTATTATAAAGCCTCATGACGCTAATATGATTATTTGCTGTTCGTTGTGTTCCCGTCCTCCTTCTTCCTCCCTGTCTATATAACTCATTTCCCTATCTTTCAATCCCAATGCCGCATTTTTCTTTCTTTTCCCCTCCTTTGTCTCCTTTTTTTCTCCCAATTTTTCTTCATGTTCACCGTTAAATGTTTATAAGAGCAATCCAGACTGCCCCCGAGCATTGTAAAGAAGTGCATAGGAGCAGTAATCAAGACATGTAAGAATATGCAGCATGAAGAGGTTGATGTTGTGCATACTTAAAAACCTCTTAGAGAGTCGAAATCTCCATGAAAACTGATTAAACCACCTATTGTCGAACCACAATGGGCCATGGTCTTTCGCCTCAATATTTTGCTCATCACAATTTTAGCTGTGCCATGTGCACACTGGTGGATTTCCTTGTGTATCAGCAGGCAAGACATCTATCTCACTTTTGCCAGGAGAGTGTGGGTCCAACAAAGTTCACAATGAGTACTGTTTTATGTATCAAGCCGGTGGTTTGGTGTGCAATGTGCACACTGGTGGCTTTCCCTGTTCATCCGGAAACTGGGCATCTTTCTGGATTTTGCCTGGAGAATGTTGGTCAAAAGAATGATCCCATGCTGCTTGGAGTTGCTGATATGGACATCGGGGGTAGGGGGACAGAGTATATATCCCTAGTGAGGGAGAATGTGCTGAGTTTACTCAACTATAGTATGCTGCCCATTAGGAACCAGTTTGAGGCTGTGGTACATATACTGCTGTCCTTCCCTTCGATAGAGGCCAGTTGTCTTCTCTGGCTTCTGCTAGGTGTGTGTTGCTTTGTTACAACAGAGGTGCACTCCAGGTGAAATAGCTGCATTTAGGCCAGGGGGAGTGTGTGCACACCAGTAACCTACACGCACTGTGGCCAAAAAATGTAATAAAATCAAAGATTGTGGACAAGCTTATGATCCCTGCTGTTGAAATAAAATTGGGCTAAACTGACTTTGATCTGGGTTACAGCCTGGTGTGAGGTGAAGGGGGGCCTACTGATATCCTTTCCCTTCTAGCTCTACCCACGGTTGCTCACATCATGATGTCTTCATTTGCTGGGGGGTCTGTGATATGGCTTTATCATTGGTGGCTCCCCCTGGTTATTTGGGGTCAGTCTTGTAAATTCCTGATATGACACAATGTAAGGAAATAATATGATGCATATGATGAATATATGTTTGACAATAATGTTAGAAAGAGGAAGTTACGTCAAGCTGCTCAAGATGTTAAGACTATTAATATTTCTCCTTGCAATGAAATCTTTAGCAATGACCATGTGCCAATAGGATCAGATAATAGGTATTCCAAAGCCTAGAGGACCCTCAACATTGCAACTATATGAAGATGACATTTAATTTACCTTATAAGCCTTATCCTCCTCCATCCCTGCGGTGTTGGAGACTATTGATGCCTTTGCAGCAGTATCCGGCTACAAAGTGAACTGGGGATAGATCGAGGCCTTGCCATTGTAGTGGATCACCACCTGTGAAACCATAGCCACTTACCTATTTCAGTAGAATTTCAGCCTTAGGTATCTGGTCATTCTAGTAAATAGGGGCCTGGAATGCATGGATGCCAATAATCTGGACCCATTTATAGAGAAAATGCAACTGGACTTCGCAAAGTGGCCCCACCTAAATCTCTCTCTCTCTTTGGGGATGGAATCAGGAGGTGAAAATGGTTACCCTTCCCAGAATCACGTATGTCTTCCCAATTAGTACCCCTCTCGACCCTCCTTCATATACATAATACCATTAAGACCTCGTCTGGCAATTTGGAAATTTTTTGGGGTGGACGCACATCTCTATGGCAAAATTCCCATCTGGAACAATGCAGGTATTCCCAAAGGAGGGACCATGCTTGACTAGGGCCCTTTCCACAGAGCTGAGATTTTGAGCCTTACACACTTAATCCCTGATGGTGAACTCCATTCTAATGGCATAGCTCACAGAGTTTTTGTCGCTCCACTTGGATCGTGAAGTTTGGCAAAAATACTCAGTCGACCGCCAGTGGAGTGAAGTTTACCGGCACGCTCTCACCCGAAGTATTAATGGTATTATAACACATACATCCACAGCTCAGCCACCTGTAATGACTGTGAATGTTTGTTAAGCTTTATGCACGTGCTGATGCTGTGATTATGTTGAGGAATGTGTACACAAGCAAGACGCCTCCTGGGGTCTTCTCTGAAGAGAGTAAGGCCCTTTGACTGAGTGAGTTAACTTGGTGAGAGCTCGGGAGCCACCCACAGACTGTTATCATGCTGTGAGTGTGAACAATCAGCTCACATGCAGATGTTGGAGCCATTAGTACCATTGTAAGTTAAAATAGCCTGCCACAAAGCATTCAACGCATGACTGGCAGGCACTAGCAAACAGAAACACCATGACGGTGTGTGTACAGAAAAGTTTCCCATATTTCTGCAAACTCTAGATGACACAGACACTTTGTCATTTCCCAGATGCTTGCATTGTACTTTCTCCCATATGCAGCATGCCTGCACTCTTGATTTAATTATTTGTTTTTGCCATTAAAGTGGGCGATTCCCTGTGACACACTGGAAATGAACCCCTGCATTTGTATTAATAGTAATAGCATTTCCAATTATGGACCTTTGTGCACTAATAACACCGCTTATTGGCCCAATTTTTCTGTTGCAAAAAAGAAATTGAATGAAGACACCACAAACTACAACCCTTTTTAGCGGTCGCAAATGGCCAGATTTTCCATTTGCGAATGCTAAAAACGGTAATCAAAGCACAGAAATTAACACGACCTAAGGATGACGGATGGAAAAACGTGTTGTGGTGCTTTGATATAATGCTGTCTTCAAATAAAAGGATGTTGCCCCATAGAGCCTCCAGAAGTGTGGCGTTATCTCCTTTTGTGCACCTATATATATTTATATATTCACTGAAAAAAACACAGGTTTCAGGGACGCTATAGTTAGTTGGACATTTCACTCGTACAAAACCAGAGAAATTCGGCCATTATAACTCGCGCCCCTGCAATGCACTGCTGATGACGTCACATATTACATCACTCATGACATGGTCAGTGACATCACTGATGACATCACTGATGAAATCTCAGATGACAGCTCCTCTTGTCTAAAAGCAATCTGCTTTGCTTCGGGGAAGCAAGAGCAGGTTTCCTGCTCTTGCTTCCACAAAGCAAATCAGTGTTTGCAATGACAGGGCCAGATTGTCCCCCTCCATGTTATTTATAGCCCCAGGGAGGTGGTGGTCCCTAGGGATCCACAACGGACCCCCGCATTTAAGTAATTAGTGCCCGAGGAGGTGGTGGTCCCCGGGGCAGTGTAGGGAGGCTCAAGCCTCCCCACCCTATAATTTTAAAACAATCCCCGGTGAGGTGGCAGTGCCCGGGGCTGTGGGGAGCCGAGTGTCCCCCCACATTTAATAATTATCACCCTGGGGAGGTGGTGGTTTCCAGGGTTGCGTGGTGGGGGCAGGAGCCCCCCCACACTATTTTTTATTTAAAAATGAAGTCCCGGGGAGGTGGCGGTCCCCGGGGCTGCTGGGGGGTGCATGCCCCCCACACATTATTTATAAAGCACTGGGGAGGTGGCGTATATTATGCGCATTGCCCTCAGGACCTGGCCCACCTGGGCGCTCATTAAAACAAAGCACTGAAGCCTGCGCTTCTTTTTATTTTCTGGCGGGATTTGACATTTTCTTTTTTTTTAAAATGTTTTTTGGGCCCTGGGGTCCCTGTGGGACCCAGGGACCCCTGACCAGGCCTAGGGGATCAGGGTGTTTAAACCCTGCCCCCTTTTCTTTCTTTTCACCTTTCACCGAGACATGAACCGAGTCACAAGATGGCTGCCAACACTTCCTAGTTTAAAGTGTTGGCAGCCAATCAGAATCAAGCTCATCCTTGGGAGGATTCGCAGATCCACTGCTGTCACCAGATATATAATGATTTTTAAATATAAATTTCTCAGGAGCTTCTAAATGGATTGACACTATTTGAAGCAAAGAGTGCACTCTGGACCAAGGGCTACCTTTCTGCCAAATTTGGTGTAATTCCGTTCAGTAGTTCGGGCTGCAGCTGCAACAACTTTTCCTATAGAAATTAACATGGAGAAAATGCGTTTTGGGACCCCCTTTTTTCTCGGCCCCCACTTGACGAATCACCCCAAACCTTTTAAGACAGGAGCTGACCGGATTGGGCCATTAGTTTTGAAAATTTTGCGAAGATTCGTCAAACGGTGCCAAAGATATTGGGAAATCAAAAAACGCTTTTCCTATGGAAACTACGTCCTAACTATAAATACCTACTGACGACTGCCAGTAGGTAATTACCTATTGACGGTCGCCAGTAGGTAGTTATAGCTAGCACCTTGTTTCTATTAAAAAAGCGATTTCTCTTTTGACAATATCTTTGGGGCTGTTTGACGAATCTTCGCAAATTTTTCAAAACTAATGGGTGCTCCGCTCAGCTCATGTCTTGAACGTTTTGGGGTGATTTGTCAAGTGGAGGCCGAGAAAAAAGGGGGGGTCCCAAAACATGTTTTCTCCAAGTTAGTTAAATTGATACATATTTATGGTAATTGTTTATTTTTATTTTGTGCGTGGATTTTGGTTTTATAGGGGTAATGTTTGGTGAGTAAATTAATTTTTATCTGTTTTAATTTCTTTATTTGGGTGCAACGCATCCATAAAAGATACAGTCAAACATTCATACAATGAAGGAAAATACACCACATAATAAGTGAAAAAGCAATTCATGCAGCTAAAACATCATAACATTTTTTAAACAACACAAATTGATAAAACTCTGGGGGACAGGACTGTACACACCCACGCGCTAAAAGAACTTCACCGAAGCAGGCCACACAAATTCAGTCAATTCTAGACATTCTAGATCTGTAAGCGGCCCGCAAAAAACGTATCTGCGCAGAGTGTGAAGGGGTTAGGCAACAACTGTAAGTGCAGTAGTGCCACTTTAGCTTGCCTAAACTTCAGACTTTTTAACAAGGGCCGGAGGAAGCGTTTTATGGGCAATGAAAAAAATGTACACAATAGTGTAAAATGTAACGCGTCCTGAGGAGATTGAAGATCGCAGCTACAGGGACCTTGTTGGTCTGACGGAAGAAAAAAAACAGCCGGGAATGCTAAAAAATTATGAAGCTGGTTGAATCTGAAACGTGTGATTAAGAATCTATAATGAGCACTAGTTAGGGCTGAGAGGTATGGTTCAATACCCGGAACCGATTTTAACATTACATAGGCCCTCACTGAGGGTTTACTAAGCTCAGTGTTTTCAAGATTCACAGTAAAAAATGTATGATGTAGGTCTTTTATGATTTCAACATCCCCCAAACGTAAAGTGTCATGTGCTAAGAAAATGTCTGGCCTTTCTATAGCCTGGAAAGACTCCTTTACGTATTGTATCCAAGGGATTATATTGCCATGTTCCAAAGCCAGACAATCCAATAGGAACATGCAAATTAAACCCTTATGTTCACATGTGCATATCTTATCCAGCACACTTAAGGTTTGATTGCCACTTGATCCACCAGGTAACCAATCCCTAGCTCTTCATGCACTGACCAGGCTGGCGTGCCTTGGGGGACTCGCAGGATCCGACGCAAGAAATGTATCTTCCGCCACCTGTAACCTATGTGGGGGCACATACCCCCAGATTTCACTGCCATATACAACTCTAGAAATACCTTTAGACTTATACAGTTTTAAGATGATCTTCGGGGCCCATGAACCCAATCTACTTGCAAAGCTAGTGATGGCTCCCAAGGATTTATTTAGCTCGCTCAGCTTCCCTTCTAAAAGGGCTTCCCACTGAAATTTATCATCAAATAAAACACCCAAATAGGGAAAGGCCGGGACCTTGCCAAGGGTATGGTTGCCAGCTTTCAAACATTTCATCCAGAGCCCCCAGGGACCTGCCACTAAGATGTAGGACTTTGTAAAATTAACGGACAGGTCCAGCCTGTCCATAAATGCCACAAAACCACCTATTAAAACCTGCAGTCCTCAGCCCGTACAATCAATGAGCACTGCGTTGTTGGCATAAAGTAAGCCTGGCAAAGCTCTCCTACCTACTCTAGGGGAGTCTGACTGGAGTGCCAAGAGGGCAGCCTCGAGGACGTTAATATAAACCAAGAATAAAAAAGGAGCTAGAATACAGCCTAGGCGCGCTCCCAGAATACAAATAAAATGATTGGAAAGGTCTCCCTCATGGGAAAATCTCACTGCCGCTGTTGTGTGGGCATGGAGTGATATAATTAGATGGACAATGCAAGTATCCACTCCCAAGGAGGTTAATATGTCCCACAACTTAGTCCGGTTTACCCGGTCAAAAGCGGACGTAAGGTCCATGAAAGCTAAATACAGAGCGCCCGGTTGGGCCACTGTGTATTTAGATATCAGGAGATAAAGATTAAGACATTGGTTCATAGTTGACAAACCTTCCCGGAAGCCATATTGGACTTCCGATAAAATCTGGTTATCTGTGGCCCACAAAGACAATCTGGATAGAAGTACCTGATCCAAGACCTTCACTACGGCATCAATGAGAGAGATTGGATGGTCAGATTGCGGGATGTCCTTGTCTCCTTTTTTTAAAATTGGAACTATGATAGCAGTATCCCAGGAAGGCAACGTCCCCTTTGAGGCCGCAGCATTTAGGACTTGTGTCAGTATAGGAGCCAAAACCACGATGTTATCGTGGAAAAGGTCGGGGGGGTATACCGTCAGGGCCTGAGGCCTTATTTAATGCCAACGACTAAATGCTTGAAACTACCTCCTCCAGAGAAAAACTAATGGGGGAAACCGCCAGACAGTGAGGTAAGTCTATGCATTGCTTGCCCTGGTAAGCTGCATTATAAACCTTTTCATAATGAGACACCCACTGGTCTGGCATGATGTGGTGGTACACGGTCAGAGTGACTGGTTCTGTAAAGCAAGGGCTATTAATGAGTTTCCAAAATAAGGTTGAATCCTTCAATTCGCCCGCTTTGGTTAGGTCCTCCCAAGCCTGCTTTTGGAGTTGAAGCCTGCGCTCTTTCAGCGACTCTTTATAAAGGCGTCGGCACAAGGACACTCTATCTTTCTCCCGTGGTACTTGTTTCAAGGCTGCTTTTAGCCTCCTTAAAGCTGGCAAACACTTGTGATCAAACCATGAGGGGGAAGCCAGGACCCGCCCTGCTGCCTGTGTGGTTAGAAAGCCAGACACTATCTGAGCGATGGAAGAGAACAAGCTTAAAATGTCCTCGCTCGGTGTGTGAAGATCCAGACATGCGCCTATCTCTTTCTGGCATGTAGAAAAAAGGCTATGATTAAAGGCCTTTACGTCTATGCTCGCCCATCCAAGGTGCCTACCCTGATCAGTGGGAGTTAGAGATGCCTGGGGCTTGCGGGGACATGTGGGAGAGTGGCCCAGCCCTGTCAGCACAAGTGTCAGTGGTTGCTGAAAGCACTGTGCTCTATATTAAATGAACCGGGGACCGCTCCCAAAGGCACTGTCATGAATATAAAATCTATGATAGTTGTAGAACCCCTACCTTTATAGGTCAGGGACAATTGAGAAGAAGGCCCGGGGTACCAATGGTCTACGGTGTATACCAGGTTATGAGTAAGTAAGAGGTTGTTTAACACCTTCCCTTCCATGGTGTGTTCCATGTGGAGGTCGTCTAAAAGCGGGCAAGGCTGAGCAGTCGACTGATTCCTCACAAAGGATGGGCACAAATGACAGTTGAAATCATCCACTAAAATAAGATTTCTGTGCCCACAACCCTCCTCCTTTATGGAGTCTAGGGCACAATTTAAGGTGTTGAAGCTGGAGGACCCGCCCTCCCCCGTCTTGGCAATTTAAAAAATTAGTTATAACAAGAGTAAGTGCTCTCACCATATGCAATTTTTTACTGTGGAATGCCTGAGAATCCCACTTTAAAATCTTTAAATCTTTGCATAATTCTAGAACCACAAATATAATGAGGCCCCCACTAGCTCGTCCCATGATTGAGTTTGACACTGGGCAGAAGATAGTCTTATACCCATCCAGAAAATAATTATTCTTGGTCTCCCAGGTTTTCTGTAAGCATATCATTTTATATGACCTACCTTATAGTAGCCATCTGTCATCAGTAAACTTGGAAGACAGACCTGCCACATTCCAGGAGATAAGACTAAATTCTCTACCAGGAATGTGGTTGATATTACCAGGGGACGGTATTGGAGAAAGAGGCGTGTGAGGCCTCACATGGGGCGTGTGGTTAATCACAGGAAGCACATAAGGAAGGGAGGCTGATAAAATCTCATTTGGAATCAATATTAACACTTTTGCTGCGTGCGTCGGCCAACGGCCGTCGCAAGCACTACCTCGGTAGTGCTGCGCACGTCCGTTGGCCGACGCGGCCCCGCCCGCTTAATAGAACGTTCCGCATAGGCGCGGAACGTTCGAAGCAGCAAAGGAGTTAATAGGGGGCAAGCTTTCTCTACACTCTGTCTCAAAGGGTCATTTTGTTGGAGTGGATGGACATGTGGCTCCTCAACCTCCTGAAGTCAATCCAACTCATTCAGATCTGCAAGGGGGGCATAAGAGTTTGAAAATGACAACAGCTGCCCCAAACCTCCTTCATTAAGCCTACCCCTTGAGGGAGGTCCCTCTCTTAGATTACCCAGCGGAGGTCTATAAAAAAGCCCAGTGGGAGTAGTTTAATGCATGAGGTTAGGGAAAATGATTTGGATGCTGCAGAGAGAATTTTCCGTGCTAACTCTGGGTATCGTACCGAGATAATGATGCAGTCTCCCTCAAAGGATTTCCTTGATGGGCCTATCCACGCCACCCTCCGCGCCATCAAGATATCATTATGATCCCTGACAGAATACCCGGAGTGCAGGCACAACCAATGGGAGGCTTTATTAATCAGTTGGACTGTGGATTCCTCTTTGTGAGCAGGTAGGCCGGGCACCCCTGACAGGACCACAGAGTAGGGAGCGCATGCTGGGGGAAGATCAATGACTGGGAGCTAGAAATACTTGGGTAGTTGCACCCCTAAATAAGGGGTGTCTTCAATGCCTAGGACCTGGTGAGACCGAGCAGCGCTGGGTGCGCCGTCTCCCACAGTGCCAGCTCCACCAGTCCCTAACACTGTATGTTGGACCATGACTCCCTTGGACTTTAGGGGAGCATTAGCGTGCGGAGCACCACTGCTACTCAGGGGATTAGTGAGGGGCATGGTATTAGCTAATGTGGGGCACTCTGGCGGTTTATGAGGTGGATGTTTGTCCACTGAAGTCAAAAGAATATCCATTTTACTAGCCAAATCCCTGGTAGCAGTTCCAGCTTATCCAATGTATTTAGGAACGGAGATAAAAGGTCTGTATGTGTCACCGTGAAGTTATGTAGAGCTGGCACCAGGTGGATCAACAAGTGCTCCACAAGCAGCCCAGTTACAGCATTCGCCTGTCCCTGACGTGTGGTCACAGGAGCTTTCATGGTCTTCTTGGCCTTCCGTTTCCGTTTTGGAATGGGGGAGCTCGCTGGATCGGTGGGTGGGGTGGGCAGGGAAAGGGAAGACTCAAGCTTCTGGGCTGAAGGCTCAGGAGGGGATGACTCGACGGGTGCCAAATTTGAGGCTGGGGGAGTGGCAGGCAGGACCTGGGCCTTGGGGATCGCTGGCAAAGTAGGTGAAGGACTTAGTCCCGAACATCCTATGTCTACTGAAAGCCGCCTCTCTTCCCAATCTATCTCCTTATTGCTAGCACCCACTGCCTTTGCCAGAAATGTGGCAATGATACAGCACGGCTGACCCGTAGGAGTCGCTGGCTGAGCCTCCCTTTTCCCATTACGCTGGGTCAAACAAAGCCTGTGACAAAGAGTCCAATAACCCAATAGAACTAAGAGGGGCAGCAAAGGGGATAACAATAGTTTGTTTAAGTTTGCTCAAGTTCCACACGAGTACCCAGTCTAACTAACTGTTAGACTTGGCATCTTTTGGCGTGTTTCCCCTGACTTTTTGCTTTCTGACCTCCCGGTTTTGACTCTGTTTTTGCTGGTGTAACGATTCTGCGCACTTTCCTCACTGCTGTCCAGTGGGAAAGTGCAAGTGCTCCTGTATAAAATGTGTTATGGATTGGTGTTTCCATGATTGGCCTATTTGGTTTATGTGTCAGTCCCTTGTAAAGTGCACTGCGTGTGCCAGGGCCTATAGACCAAATGCTGTTGGTGGGCTGCAGCACTGGATTGTGCCACCAACGCAAACAGCCCGTAAAGTGTAACTTGGGCCTGCCATTGCAGAGCCTGTGCGCAGACTGGGGCTGCCATGTCGACTTGGCAAGTGCGCACACTTGCAAGTCCCTAAACCTTCCCTTTTCTACATGTTAGTCACCCCTAAGGTAGGCCCAAGGTACCCCTGTGGGCAGGGTGCGTTGTATGCGAAAGGTAGGACATGCCCTGGTGTGTGTGGCATGTCCTGATAGTGAATTACAGCCTAGTTTGTTTTTCACTATGGCAAGGCTACCTGTTCCCCATAGGCCAGAACGGGCAGTTTTGATTATTACAGCTTATAATCCTAACTGACCCCGGGAACATGGTAGAAATTCGAGTTTAGTATGCCTGGACTCAGAATGATAAAATGCATCTTTTAGTGAAGTTGGTTTTAACATTCTGTGTTTGAAAATACCACTTTTAGAAAGTGGTATTTTCTTGTCTAACCATCCAAGCCTGCCTCTGCGAGGTTGTGTATTCCTTGTCTGGAGTGTGAGTGATAGGGGCTGGGGGATGCCAGGAGACAGGGTGAGTCAGCACAGGGCTGAATAGCAAGATCTACATGTAGATGGGTGGGAGGAGTTGCACCTGGGCCCTGAATAGGACAGTGCCTTCCCTCCACAATGCTGGCTCCACCTCCTGTGGGGCGTCTGATGTCTCTGGCCTAATCTCTGAAAGAAGGGACGGAGACTTGTCAACAAAGTGCTCCAGAACTGGTTTGGACTAGGCAAAGGCCTCTCTGCCTTCAGAGAACAAAGGAATTTGGGATATAAATATTGGGGCCCTGACCCCATGAATTTAGATCTCGCTGGAATCAAGGAACCTGCCAAGACGAAGAGCTGGAAGAGCTGCCAGGAGGAGTACTGCCCCTTTGCTGTGTTGTTGCTTTGTTGGGTTGGCCTGCAGCTGCTGCTTCTGCCTTGGGCAGGGAAAGGACTAGACTGATCTTTCTATAAACTTGTGCTGAGTATCTCCAAGGGCCTGGAACCGAGCTAGCCTCCTGTTAAGAAGTCTCAGGGACTACAAAGACTTCACAAGCCTCTGGGTACCGCTTCTGGAACGCTGTTTCAGTTGCCACAGAGGAAGGGAACCGCAACCGACTCCGTCAACCGAATCCATCCCTGGCCGGTGACCTGTTTGCACCGCAGACCGCATCGCCCCGCTTCGCATCGCAACCCTGGTCTCACCGTAGGCGACATCCGACGCCGTCAACACCGAGCCGCTGCTTGCACTGTGACCTGTGGGCACCGCAGTTCGCATTGCATCGCTTCACTGAACCAGCCGGAACCGACCGACGCGGACGCTGCAACTGGCTCAACAGTCGTGACCGCATCGCATTTGGGGCACCGCTCGCATGTTTGCGACGCACCACTCCGACTCGCACCGCTGTCCGACGCCAGCTCCCGCACTCCGGCTTGGTTGCCTGCATCGCAACCTGTCAGCACTGCATCGTGCACCGTCTCGCCCTGCACCGCACGCCTTGGACTCACCGACTCCGTCTGCACGCCGCTCATCGAGCCGCTGCCTGCACCGCATCGAGGGACACCGCACCTTGCATCGCTCCGTCTTGCACCGCTACCGCGACGTACGCCGACCGGCTCGTACACTCCGTACCAGCCACAACAAGAAAGGTACTTTGACCGAGTCTGTTCACGACTCTGCTGGCCCGTAGCGACGCGGTCGGCTGGAACTGTTGGACTCTGTGTAATTCAGCATCGCGGTAGACCCGGACGGGGCTACCGACTCGTACGAACTTTGCTTTTGTGCTATTCCTGCAAAGAAGAAGTTACCTTATCAAGCATTCATTTTTAAAGTACAGTATTGTGGATTTTTGTCGTAATTGGTCTTGTCTTGAGTATATAAAAATATTGGTTATTTTTCTAAACTGGTGTGGTGTCCGTTTGTAGTGCTTACACTGTATTACTGTTGGTTATGTGCAAATGCTTAACACACTGCCTCTAGAATAAGCCTGACTGCTCGTGCCAAGCTACCAAGGGGGTGAGCAGGGGTTACTTTAGGAGTGTAACTCCCTTACCCTGACTAGGAAGAAGGGTCCCTACTTGGACAAAGGTGCAAGCCCTTGCCAACTAGAGATCCCATTTCTAACATTGGTTGTCAGCGGTGAGGATAGGACTTGTGTTTGCACTTGACTTACAGTGATTGGTGTGCACTACTACCATATCGCAGACCATTACGTACCACATACTGGTTCTTTTTCTTTTGGCCTATTTTTGATCTTGCCAGTTTTCAACTCACTACTTTTGTCATGCCTGAATCAACTGCATCATCCGTTGCATCTCTGGAAGTTATCTTTGAGGAGGATAGGTTGGAATCCTACGCCGTAAAGGAACTACGAGCGATTTGTAAAAACCTGAAAGTCCAAATTAAAGGCCTCACAAGGAAGGAGGAGCTACAGAAGGCGCTGAGGGCCTGGGTAGCGGCCAGACTTGCCAGTGGGCAGCCTGGTAATCTCAGTGAGGAGGTGGAGGAGCCTATTTCCAGGGTGGATTTGCTTTTGGGTGGGGGGAACCCGCCAGGTCAGGCAGCAGCAGTCTGTCCCCAGAGGAGCTGGAGGACAGGCGGGAGGCAAGGCAGTTTGAGCTGCAGAAGCTCAGGCTGGAGAGTGAGCGGGAGGAGAAGAGGGAGGAGAGGAGATTGGCCATGGAGGAGAAGAAGATGCTCTTAGAGCATGAGAGAGAACTGAAGGAGCTAGAACTTAGGAGTAAGTCAGGCTCAGATGGTGGCAGCAATTCATCCAGAAAGGCAGACAGGGTTGTGCACATTCCCAAGAATGTAGACAAGGAGTTCAAGAAAGGGGATGACATACAAAGGTGGTTCCAGGGTTATGAGGCAGCCATACACATGAATGGGGTCCCTGAGGAAAATTGGGGAGCAGGATTGTGGCCACTTTTCCCTGAAGAAGCAAGGGATGCTCTGATAGCTTTGGGTAAGGGGTATCACCTCACCTATGCTGACATGAAGGATGCCCTTCTCACTAAGTATGGTCTTACTCCTGAAAAGTACAGGGATCAGTTCAGGTCTAGTAAGAAGTCTGATGCCAACACGTGGTTGGAATGTGTGGATGTGTTCTGCAGGTCGCTGGATGGTTGGGTGAAGGGCAGTAGTGTAACAGATTTTCAGGGGCTCTACAACTTGATTGCATGGGAGCACTTGTCTAGTCTATGTTTTGCAGATCTGCGCCAGCACCTAGTGGATAGTAAGCTAACTGACCCCAGGAAGCTTGCTATGGAAGCGGACCGCTGGGTGAGTACCAGGGTCCACAAGAAAGCGTTTGGGGGAGACTCAGCCAAAGGTGGGCAGGGTCCCCAGCAGAAAGGTGGGGGGACAAGGGTAAAGCACAGGAGTTCTCTAAAGGGCCCCAAACTAGTACCCAGGGTAAAGGTTCCCAGCCCCCGGTGATAAGAAGAAAGGGGTCTCTACAGGGAAGCCTGTTGAGACCGGCCCCTGCAAGTGTTATGCATGTGACCAGGTAGGTCACTTTAAGGGGGACCCCAAGTGCCCAAAGGGGACACAGCCACCCACCGGTGGATAGTCCAAAGTGTTGGCTAGTGTAGCGCTTGGGGAGGAGGGGTGCCCACAGGAGGGTGGGGATCCCGCAGAAATGACCCTTGTCTCACTAGGGGACAGTGAGATGGTCCCAGGAAACCAGGTGCCCCCTAACACAAAGAAATATAGCACCTGGGTGACCATTAATGGGAACAGGGTAGAGGCTCTCAGAGATACTGGAGCCAGTGTGACCTCAGTCCGGTGTCACCTGGTCTCTGAGAAGCAGGTAGTCCCAGGGGCATTCCACCAAGTAGTTGCTTAGACAACTCTGAGCGCCAGTGTATGGTGGCGCAGGTTCCCTTTGAATGGGGGGGGTCTCAGGTCCCTTGAGGGTGGTTGTGAGCCCTACCATGCCTGTAGATTGTCTGCTAGGTAACGACCTGGAGCAGTCCTTATGGAAGGAGGTTGAGCTCAGGACTCACTTGGAGATGCTTGGGTTGCCAGAGTGGGCATGCGTGTCTACTCGGTCAATGGCAGCCAGAAAGGGTGATCAAGAGGACTTGGAGCCTGGAACAGTGGCCCAAGACCCTGCCAAGAGAAAGGGCAGGGGCGCGGAAACCGGCCCCGAAGTTCCCACGGACCGGGAGGAGGCGGACCTCGAGGGGACGCCCGGTGCCTACAGGGGAGCAGGTAGCCGAACTGGGAGACCTCTCTGAGCTGACCCATTGGCAGCAAGAAGGGGGTCCCACCAGGGAGGAGTTCTGCAGGGAGCAGAACGAGTGCCCTACTCTGGAGGGTCTGCAGCGGCAGGCTGCAGACCAGGCAGCTGGTAATCAGTCCCGGTCACATCTGATCTACTGGGAGAGTGGTCTCCTATACAGTGAGCCTAAGGTTGCTGAGCCTGGGTCAGCCCGTGTGCTGGTGGTACCCCAGCGCTTCAGGACCTTCCTACTGGGTCTGGCTCATGACGTGCCTTTGGCAGGACATTTGGGGCAGGACAAGACCTTTGACAGGCTTGTCACCCACTTCTTTTGGCCCCAAATGCGAAGGCAGTCAGATGCACACTGTAGGTCTTGCCAAACTTGCCAGGCAAGTGGTAAGAGTGGGAGGAAGGTCAAAGCTCCTCTCCAACCTTTTCCTGTTGTTGGTACACCCTTTGAAAGGGTAGGGATGGATATTGTGGGGCCACTGGATCCCAAGACAGCCATGGGCAACAGGTAAATCCTGGTCTTGGTGGCCATGCCACCCGGTACCCGGAGGCAATCCCTCTCAGGACAACGACGGCGCCAGTGGTGGGCCGGGCGTTAATGGGGATCTTTTCCCGCGTGGGATTCCCCAGAGAGGTGGTTTCTGATAGGGGGACCAATTTCATATCCAAGTATATGACATCCCTGTGGAAGGAGTGCGGTGTAACCTACAAGTTCACCACTCCTTACCACCCACAAGGAAACGGTCTGGTGGAGAGATTCAACCAGACCTTAAAAGGCATGATCAAGGGTCTAACAGAACCCATGAGGCGTAAGTGGGACGTCCTCTTGCCATGCCTACTCTTTGCATACAGGGAGGTGGCTCAGAAGTCTCTTGGGTACAGCCCCTTTGAGCTCCTCTATGGCCACCCTGTCAGAGGACCTCTGAGTTTGGTAAAGGAAGGCTGGGAGGCAGCTCCCAGGAAAACTCCCCAGGATGTGTTCAGCTACATGCTGGCCTTTAGAAACCAAACTGCCCGCTTCAGGAAGCTCGCTCAGGCGAACCTAGAAGCAAGCCAGGAAGAAATGAAGAGATGGTATGACCAGAATGCCACTCTGGTCGAATTTCAACCTGGGCAAAAAGTGTAGGTCATGGCCCCAGTGGCACCTTGTGCCTTGCAGGACAAGTGGACTGGGCCATTGAGGTGGTGGAGCGCAAAAGTGACGTCACCTACCTGGTGGATTTTCAAGCTCCAAGGAACCCTTTGAGGGTCCTTCACGTGAACCGCCTCAAGCCCCACTTCGAGAGGTCCGAAGTGAGTATGCTCTTGGCGACAGATGATGGGGTGGAAGAGGAGAGTGAGCCTCTCCCTGACCTCCTGTCTACCAAGGAGCATGATGGGTCAGTAGAAGGTGTGATCCTCTCCCCTACTCTGACTCAGGAGCAGCAGGGGACTGTCACCAGTTGTTGGGACAGTTCGCCCCACTGTTCTCTCTGACCCCCGGTGTTACTCACTGGTGTACCCATGACGTGGACACTGGTGACAGCCCTCCTGTGAAGCACAAGATTTACAGGTTGACTGACCGGGTCAGAGCCAGCATCAAGGAGGAGGTCTCTAAGATGTTGCCGTTAGGGGTGATTGAGCCCTCCCACAGTCCTTGGGCCAGCCCAGTGGTCTTGGTCCCAAAGGATGCTGCGCCCGGTGCCACTCCAGAACTCCGGTTTTGTGTGGACTACCGTGGGCTCAATGCCGTCACTAGGACTGGGGAAACAACCTTTAGAACGCATGCATTACATCGCATGCCATTAGATTGCGGTTTTTACAACGAAAGTCGTTACAACGACTTGCACTGGAGGGCGCTATAGGACAAGGAGTAGTTTAAATTACTATCCAACACCTTCCCTACTGTACGTAGGCTGGAGTTGGAATAGTAAATTAAACTACTCCTAAGTCCAGCGCCCTCCAACGCAAGTCGTTGTAACGACTTGCGTTGTTGAAACCGCTATCTAATGGCATGCGATGTAATGCATGCGTGGTATCGTCATACATCCCTAGGACTGACGCGCACCCCATCCCCAGAGCTGATGAGCTCATTGATCGGTTGGGAGCTGCCCGGTTCCTCAGCACGTTTGATTTGACGTCTGGGTACTGGCAGATTGCCTTAACCGATGGGGCCAAGGAGAGATCAGCATTCTCAACCCCAGAAGGTCATTACTAATTCCGGGTGATGCCCTTTGGGTTGAAGAATGCCCCTGCCACCTTTCAGAGGTTGGTCAATCAGGTGTTGGCTGGGCTGGAGGATTTCAGTGCCGCCTACCTGGATGACATTGCTGTGTTCAGTTCCAGCTGGGAAGAACATGTACAGCACCTTGAGAAAGTGTTGAGGGCCCTGCAAGGTGCGGGCCTCACGATCAAGGCCAGTAAGTGCCAGATCGGACAGGGTTCTGTGGTGTACTTGGGACACCAGGTGGCGCCCCTACAACCCAAGATTGACACCATTCTGGCTTGGGAGCCCCCCAAGACCCAGACAGAGGTGAGAGCCTTCTTAGGTCTCACCGGCTACTGTAGGAGATTTGTTAAGGGCTATGGCACCATCGTTGCCCCCTTAACAGAGCTGACTTCTAAGAAGCAGCCCAGGAAAGTGATCTGGACTGAGTCCTGCCAGAAAGCTTTTGATGCCCTGAAGGCAGCCATGTGCACGGCGCCCATGCTCAAGGCACCTGACTTCTCCAAGGAATTTGTCGTGCAGACTGACGCTTCAGAGCATGGTGTGGGAGCGGTGCTCTCACAACTGAACGAAGAGGGCCTGGATCAGCCTGTAGTCTTCCTTATCAGGAGACTACTCCCCAGGGAACAGAGGTGGAGTGCCATAGAAAGGGAAGCTTTTGCTGTGGTCTGGGCGTTGAAGAAGTTGAGACCATACCTGTTTGGGACTCACTTCCTGGTTCAGACAGACCACAGGCCCCTCAGATGGTTGATGCAAATGAGGGGTGAGAATCCAAAACTGCTGAGGTGGTCCATCTCCCTACAGGGAATGGACTTTACGGTGGAACACCGTCCTGGTATAGAACACGCCAACGCAGATGGTCTGTCCAGGTTCTTCCGCCTTAGTGAAGAGAACTCCAATGGGGTTGGGTAGTTCTCCCTACTTTCAGCTGGAGGGGACATGTGTTAGACTTGGCATCTTTTGGCGTGTTTCCCCTGACTTTTTGCTTTCTGACCTCCCGGTTTTGACTCTGTTTTTGCTGGTGTAATGATTCTGCGCACTTTCCTCACTGCTGTCCAGTGGGAAAGTGCAAGTGCTCCTGTATAAAATGTGCTATGGATTGGTGTTTCCATGATTGGCCTATTTGGTTTATGTGTCAGTCCCTTGTAAAGTGCACTGCGAGTGCCAGGGCCTATAGACCAAATGCTGTTGGTGGGCTGCAGCACTGGATTGTGCCACCCACGCAAACAGCCCGTAAAGTGTAACTCGGGCCTGCCATTGCAGAGCCTGTGCGCAGCCTGGGGCTGCCATGTCGACTTGGCAAGTGCGCACACTTGCAAGTCCCTAAACCTTCCCTTTTCTACATGTTAGTCACCCCTAAGGTAGGCCCAAGGTACCCCTGTGGGCAGGGTGCATTGTATGCGAAAGGTAGGACATGCCCTGGTGTGTGTGGCATGTATTGATAGTGAATTACAGCCTAGTTCGTTTTTCACTATGGCAAGGCTACCTGTTCCCCATAGGCCAGAATGGGCAGTTTTGATTATTACAGCTTATAATCCTAACTGACCCCGGGAACATGGTAGAAATTCGAGTTTAGTATGCCTGGACTCAGAATGATAAAATGCATCTTTTAGTGAAGTTGGTTTTAACATTCTGTGTTTGAAAATACCACTTTTAGAAAGTGGGTATTTTCTTGTCTAACCATCCAAGCCTGCCTCTGCGAGGTTGTGTATTCCTTGTCTGGAGTGTGAGTGACAGGGGCTGGGGGATGCCAGGAGACAGGGTGAGTCAGCACAGGGCTGAATAGCAAGATCTACATGTAGATGGGTGGAAGGAGTTGCACCTGGGCCCTGAATAGGACAGTGCCTTCCCTCCACAATGCTGGCTCCACCTCCTGTGGTGCGTCTGATGTCCCTGGCCTACTCTCTGAAAGAAGGGACGGAGACTTATCAACAAAGTGCTCCAGAACTGGTTTGGACTAGGCAAAGGCCTCTCTGCCTTCAGAGAACAAAGGAATTTGGAATATAAATATTGGGGCCCTGACCCCATGAATTTAGATCTCGCTGGAATCAAGGAACCTGCCAAGACGAAGAGCTGGAAGAGCTGCCAGGAGGAGTACTGCCCCTTTGCTGTGTTGTTGCTTTGTTGGGTTGGCCTGCAGCTGCTGCTTCTGCCTTGGGCAGGGAAAGGACTAGACTGAACTTTCTACAAACTTGTGCTGAGTATCTCCAAGGGCCTGGAACCGAGCTGGCCTCCTGTTAAGAAGTCTCAGGGACTACAAAGACTTCACAAGCCTCTGGGTACCGCTTCTGGAACGATGTTTCAGTTGCCACAGAGGAAGGGAACCGCAACCGACTCCGTCAACCGAATCCATCCCTGGCCGGTGACCTGTTTGCACCGCAGACCGCATCGCCCCACTTTGCATCGCAACCCTGGTCTCACCGTAGGCGACGTCCGACGCCGTCAACACCGAGCCGCTGCTTGCACCGTGACCTGTGGGCACCGCAGTTCGCATCGCATCGTTTCACTGAACCAGCCGGACCCGACCGACGCGGACGCTGCAACGGCTCAACATTCGTGACCGCATCGCATTTGGGGCACCGCTCGCACGTTTGCGACGCACAGCTCCGACTCGCACCGCTGTCCGACGCCAGCTCCCGCACTCCGGCTTGGTCGCCTGCATCGCAACCTGTCAGCACCGCATCGTGCACCGTCTCGCCCTGCACCGCACGCCTTGGACTCACCGACTCCGTCTGCACGACGCTCATCGAGCCGCTGCCTGCACCACATCGAGGGACACCGCACCTTGCATCGCTCCGTCTTGCACCACTACCGCGACGAACGCCGACCGGCTCGTACACTCCATACCAGCCACAACGAGAAAGGTACTGTGACCGAGTCTGTTCACGACTCTGCTGGCCTGTAGCGACGCGGTCGGCTGGAACTGTTGGACTCTGTGTAATTCAGCATCGCGGTAGACCCGGACGGGGCTACCGACTCGTACGAACTTTGCTTTTGTGCTATTCCTGCAAAGAAGAAGTTACCTTATCAAGCATTCATTTTTAAAGTACAGTATTGTGGATTTTTGTCGTAATTGGTCTTGTCTTGAGTATATAAAAATATTGGTTATTTTTCTAAACTGGTGTGGTGTCCGTTTGTAGTGCTTACACTGTATTACTGTTGGTTATGTGCAAATGCATTACACACTGCCTCTAGAATAAGCCTGACTGCTCGTGCCAAGCTACCAAGGGGGTGAGCAGGGGTTATTTTAGGAGTGTAACTCCCTTACCCTGACTAGGAAGAAGGGTCCCTACTTGGACAAAGGTGCAAGCCCTTGCCAACTAGAGATCCCATTTCTAACACTAACCAATTGAAAAGGGTACTCACAAGTAGATCTGTGTCCTGGATTCCTGGAGCAACCCCTCCGATTGGCAGACAGTGAAAGCTTTCGCACAGACCAGGCTGTGACCCGGAGTGCCTGACCAAGAGAGTAGGCCCAGCCCAGTCTCGACCAGGGCCCGAGCGTAGGTTTTATGCGCCTCTGGGGGCAGAGTGAAGGCAACAACGGCCCCAGGGACTGCTAGGGCTTGTTGTCTTGGCTGCCCTCCTCCTTCCTGCAACGGTAACGGACTTAATTAATAATATTTGTTTATTTGATAATTAATTATGTTAATTATGGTGGTACACTTTTTTTTTTTGAAATTTAGATGTGTGTTGTGAATTGTGTGGTGTTATAGGGTAGGAAATAAAAAATATACATTTTATTTAAGAAATAATGTTTTTGATTATAATTAATTTCTATTAAATATAGTTATGTTTGTAAATTTGTTTAATTAAAAAAAAAAAAATCTTTGTAGGTAATTTTTAGATGTTTGTAACATTATAATATGTTTCTATCTTTTGTAATTTTTTATATTTTTATATATGTTTTCTTTTAGTTAAACTTTTTTCTATTGAAGTTGATATTTTCTTTGTTTTTAATTTTGAATTGACTTCAGTGGGAATAGTAATCTGTACCCCTTCGCTATCCAACACTTTCCCTACTGTTGCACACATTGGAGTGGGAATAGTAATTTGTACCCCTCCGCCATCCAACACTTTCCCTACTGTTGCACTCACTGGAGTGGGAATAGTAATTTTTTCCCCTCAGCTATCCAACACTTTCTTTACTGTTGCACTCACTGGAGTGGGAATGTTCATTTTTACCTCTTCACTATCCAACACCTTCCCTACTGTTGCACTCACTGGAGTGGGAATAGTAGTTTGTACCCCTCCTCTATCCAACACTTTCCCTATTGTTGCAGTAACTGGAGTGGGAATAGTACTTTTACCCCTCCGCATTGGAGTGGGAATAGTAATTTTTACCCCTCCGCTATCCAACACTTTCCCTACAGTTGCACTCGCTGGAGTGAGAATAGTACATTTTACCCCTCCGCTATCCAACACTTTCTCTACTGTTGCACTCACTGGAGTGGGAATAGTAATTTTTACCCCTCCGCTATCCAACACTTTCCCTACTGTTGCAGTAATTGGAGTGGGAATAGTAAATTGTACCCCTCCGCTATCCAACACTTTCCCTACTGTTGCAGTAATTGGAGTTGGAATAGTAATTTTTACCCCTCCGCTATCCAACACTTTCCGTACTGTTGCAGTAATTGGAGTGGGAATAGTAAATCTTTCCCCTCCGCTATCTAACACTTTCCCTACTGTTGCAGTAATTGGAGTGGGAATAGTAATGTTTACCCCTCCGCTATCCAACACTTTCCCTACTGTTGCACTCAATGAAGTGCAAAATGTTATTTTAAAAATTATTAAATATTTTAATGTTTTAATTTATAATATAATGTTGTTTTAATTAGATTTTATGTTATAGGTGTATGTATATATATATATATATATATATATATATATTATATATATATATATATATATATATATATATATGTGTATATATATACTTATTTCTAAAGTTTTATATATTTATTCCATTTTAAAATAAATTACAATTATTAGTTTATTTAATTGTTTTAAAGTAAATATACATATATATATATATAAATATATATATATATATATATATATATATATATTGCATTTAATATATGTATGTTTACATTTTTTAAATTATTTATTTATTTTATTTTTTTAAATGTACATTACATCTAAGTAATTTTTTTAAATTAATTTTATTAAATGTTTTTAACATTATTTTTTATATATAAAAAAACGATATTTTGTACATCGATAATTTTTACATCAATATAATTTTTTCGATATTTTTATACTTTACATTATAAAGATCGGATGTCGATATTTTTTACATCGATATTTATGTGTTGATATTTGTGTATGGGGGTATTTTGGTAATCAATATTATGTCAGTGATCCATGGCACAGACACATGCATGCATGCTTTCAGTAATATGGTGAGACTTGCAACTGTGACATATGAAGGGTTGCTGCTATATATGTGGAAAGGCCCCACACGCTTAGTAGTTGCTGAATAGTGAAGCTGCTACACAAAAGTGAGGTTTAAGACATGCTGGCAGAGGTATCAGTGATTAGGCTACTTTGTATGACTCTGTGGAATGGTACGCTTGAAGTACGCTGTATATATTTAGGTGTCTTCGTTAAATGAGCAGTGCAGTCTGTCATGTTGAAAAGACTGTATGGTCTTGTGACTGAGATACAGGGTTGAATTGGGATCCAAAATCGGCCCGGCCAACGTAAAAGAAATGGCCCATATTTACAGATTGTGCCTTGTCGGAAAATACTGGGGGCCTCTGAAAGAGCCATGTTTTATTAACTTCAGGGAGATAAAAAAGAAATGCAAATGTTGCCTGCACACTTTGTGCACGGATTTGTTCACACTGGTGAACCAAACCTGAATAAAAGTGAAGGTAATTCTCAGGCTCCCTGCCCCTGCTCAATCTGTGTACATTACAGGGCCGGCACATCGAGAGACTGGGAATGACAACTCCCTCAACTCCTCCCCTCCTCCCCCACCCAGTGCTTCCTCCCCCGTGTTTGTAAAAGGAAGGTAAGGGAGGCCCATCTGCATAAAAAAATACCACTTAGACCCTCAATGGACTGCTGGCGGCATCTGAACAGCACAGATAAAGTCCCAATTGGCTTCCATGCTAAAGGAAGAAGCGATATACAGTTGCAACTTACATACTGGCACATTGTACATTGCCCGAGTGTCCGTCTTAACAATCCGAGTTTGCAGAGGTATGTCTATACTTCTACATGTATTTTCACCATGTGTTATGCTTCGGAAGATCCGATACCTATAAAATACAGGTATAGATCTATTTGTGTGTTTCGTTTAAGTATGATGCCAGTACGAAAAGGCACAGGCAGATGCATGCATGCTTTTAGTAATATGGTGAGATTTACAACTGTGAGATGTGAAGGGTTGCTGCTTTATATTTGGCTAGGCCCAACACTCTTAGTAGTTGCTGAGTAGTGAAGCTGCAAGACAAAAGTGAGGATAAAGACATGCTGGCAGAGGGATTAGTGATTACGGTACTTGGTATGAGTCTCAGGAAAGGTATAGTTGAAGTACGCCGCATACATTTAGATGTCTTCGTGAAATGAGGAGTGCAGTCTGTCATGTTGAAAGGACTGCATGGTCTTGTGACTGAGGTACAGGGTTGAATTAGGATCCAAAATCGGGCCGGGCAACGTTAAAGAAATGGCCCACGTTTGCAGATTGCGCCTTGTCAGAAAATACTGGGGGGGGGGCTTTAAAAGAGACATGTTTTATTAACTTCAGGGAGATAAAAAAGAAATGGAAATGTTGCCTGCACACTTTGTGCCTGGATTTATTCACACTGGTGTCCATCTTACCAATCCGATCTTGCTGAGGTATGTCTATACTTCTACATGTATTTTCACACGTGTTATGCATCGGAAGATCCGACACCTATAAAACACAGGTATATATCTATTTTCATGTTTCTTTTATGTATGATGGCACTAGCAAAAGGCAGAGACATATGCATGCATGGTTTCAGTAATATGGTGAGACTTACAGCTGTGACATGTAAAGGGGTGGTGCTTTATATTTGTATAAGACTTCAAATCACCCAGGCACTATCCCTATACTCATGCAATCATCCAGGCACTACCAATGCACTCATGCAATGAAGGAGACTCTACCTATACACACATCCAATCAATCAGATATTACCTACGCAAACATGCAATCACCCATGCAGTAGTCTTGCATTCAACCATTAACAAAGCCACTACCTGTGCACTCATCTATTCTGTCAAGCAATACTGAAGCAGTCATCAAAAGATACAGGCACTACAGCTGCACTAAACCATTCACTCAGGCACTACCCATGCACTCATCCATTCCGTGAAGCACTATTCATGCACTCATCCAATGATGAAAACATTAGCCTTGCACTCATACTTTCACTCAGGTACTTCCCATGCACTCATACAATCGTCCAGATAGTACCTTTGCATGTACTCATGCAATCAGTAAGGCACTAGTTTTGCACTCAACTGTTCACTCAGGTACTACCTATGCAGTTATCTATTACCTCAGGCAATACTGTGGCACTCATCCAATGACCCAGCCATTATTGTTACAGTCATCATTTTACTCAGGTACTACCCATGCATTGATATAAGCATTCAGATGATACCCTTGCACTTATGAAGTTACTCAAACACAACTTATGCATTCATGCAATCACACAGGCACTACCTATGGACTCATGCAATCAGTCAGGTACTACTCTTGCACTCAGCCATTCACTCAGGCAGTACCTATGTAGTCATCCAGTCACTCATGAAATCAAAGAGGCACTATATATACAGACATCGAATTAATGAGGCAGCATCTACACAGTCATGTAATCACTTAGCCACTACTCTTGCACTCAAGCATTCACTCAGGTACTACTCATGCACTCATCCATTCACTCAGGCAGTACGTATGCACTCATCCAATGATGCAGCCATTACCACTGCATGTATCGTTCCATTCAGGCAGCACCCATACACTCATCGAATCACGCAGGCACTACTGCTGTACTCATGCAATCACAGAGGCACTACTCATGCACTCATGCAATCAAGGTTGCACTACCTATGCACACATTGAATTAATAAGACATTACCTACACAATCGTGCAATGAATCAGGCACTACTCTTGCACTCATCCATTCACTCAGGCACTACCCATGCACTCATCTATTCTGTGAAATACTACCCATGCAGTCATCCAATGTCGCAGGCACTACAGTTGCATTATTCCATTCATTCAGGCACTACCCATGCAGTGTTCTTAGCAGCCAGACATTATTCTTGCACTCATTCATTTACTGAGGCACTAGCCATGAATTTTCATACTTGTTATGCATGTGAAGATTGTAGACCTATAAAACACAGGTATAGATGCATTTTATGTATGATGTCACTAACAAAAGGCACAGACACATTTATGCATGTTTTCAGGCATATGATGACACTTACAACAGTGACATGCAAAGGGTTCATGCTTTATATTTGGCTATGCCCAACACTCTTAGTAGTTGTTTAATAGTAAAGGTGCTAGACAAAAGTAAGGTTTAAGTCATGCAGGCAGAGGGATTAGTGATTAGTCTACTGTGTTGAATTGTTAGTGACATCCTACATGAAAGAAGGATGCAAATACATGTATACATGTGTTTTATAGATCTACCATCTTTAGATGCATAACATGTGTGAAAATAGATGTACAAGTAGAGATATAACTCAGTTGCAAGACCATGTACTCTTTTCAACTAGAGAGACTGCACTTTCCATTTCAATAACACACCAAATTTATACGGCGTACTTCAAGTGTACCTTTTCACAGACTCATACAAACTAGCCTAATCACTAATCCCTCTGCCAGCATGTTTTCTCTTGTAGCTTCACTATTCAGCGACTACTCGGAGTGTTTGGCCTAGCCAAATATAAATCAACAACCCTTCACATATCACTGTTGTGAGTCTCTCCATATTCCTGAACGCATGTATGCATATGTCTGTGCCTTTTGCAGATTTGAATGCATATGAGTCAATTCTTATTCAATCTGTACACCCATTTCAAGCCATAATTCGTATGGAGCCTAAAATAGGTAAGCTGCCACCAACAGATTTACAAAGAGGTCTGAAAGGAAGAGTTGTGTACTTAACTTTAGATTTTAAGAAAATTATTGAAACTGTTGGTGGAGACAGAGAGGAAAAAGGAGCGAGTAGTTATTCTAGTAAATGGCGTCCCAACAAAGAGTCGAAAAATATGGCAAGAGTTTGTAGATGTTAATAAACTTCAAAAGGCTACATTATATCTTGTAGAGAACAATATTTATTATAAAACTGTAAATGTTGATGAACAGGTATTATGTTTAGAAGATGAATCAGAAATTTCAAGTGGCCAAATCGAAAAAGTGGACAAGTCCGGGAGTGAAGAGATTTATGAACATTACACGATACATCCTCTACATTCAAAAGAAGTGATAGGAAACAGCATTGAATTATTTCAAATGAAAAAGCAAAGGGAACTCCAATGAGTGTATGGGAAAAAAGCTTAGAAGCTCATTGTTTTCCACAGCTGATCCCCACTGGAGAAGGTGGACGATTTGATGAGTGACCTGTACTGATTCCAGCTCTTCAGAATACCGCTCAACAAGATTGTACTCTGAAGATCCAAGATTTTGACAGTGCATTCCATATATATTTAATCTTCTGTTTGAAAGTGATGTGTCTGCTCTTTCATATGCAGTGAACCACATATTAAAAACAGGAGTTCATCTTTCACATGTTTCTGCAAAAGAATTCATGGACAAAGTTCAACAAAGAGATGAAAATTTAGAATCACAGTTAATTAATTTGATGGCATGTCAACGTGGTACCAATGAATATTGGTTTCATCATCACGGTGAACTTAAATGTATGTTAAGAAACTTAGGGGCCCATTAGGATGGCGGGCGGAAGCACCACCGCCGTGCTGGCGGATGCAAAAAACAAGAGTTGCCATCCGCCCGCCGCAGCCCACACGCCCGCCCAATTAGGATGTGAAAAGACAGCCAAACACCGCCCGTAAGCCAGCGACGCGTCCGCCATCAAAGTGCGCCCGTTCACGTAGCGGCGCCGCCCAATGGAGACACACCGCCCAATGAAATCACGTACCGCCCGGCGTACAAATTACGATGCCACAACCAAACAGCTCCCCCGGCTAAGAGACACCGCACGTGAAAGCAAGGCGGAAACCCGAGCGCACAGTACGGATATCAAAGAGGCGGACCCCCCGAGCATGAATCCAGCACTGCAGGCCCTCCCCATGCTCTACCTGATGCAGAACCAAGGAGTCAACGCACCGCGGAGACGCAGGTAGGCAGACACACAACAAGGGCACGCAAACACCACACGCAGTGCAAGTGCGGTAAAACTGTACATGGCCCCCCCCAGACACCCCTGCGTGGACACGACACATCCACCACTGCACCCACAAATGTCACACCGGGCAAATTGTAACAACTCGCAACAACCGGGGACACACCACCTGGGACCAGGAACTAACGTCCCTGTCATGGCCCCGCAGCGCAGCGGCAACGACGCAGCCACACATGCGCACAACGCATAGGCCAACGGCAGCGCCAAGTATGCGCCGCACACAAACAACACAGGGTCACAACCAAACATCACACACACCAGCCCCACCCAGAACGCACATGTCACGTGACAGTCCTGCCACAGTCATGTCGCCAACCGTCAATTCACTGTTGCCAACCTGACGTCACACAACTGACCCGAACATGTCAGTGATGTCACGCCAAATTAGGACACACCCCTGTGTGCAAAACATGGCGAAGCACACAGCGGCGACAACATCACCCAGCAGAATATGGACCCCGTCGGCAAAAGGTACGCCAGTACCACACAGAAACACCGATACCACCCTGCACCCAATACCAAGACATGCAATACGTAACATCAAAGATCCCGGGGGACCGACAACAGGTGGCTCCAATTACAACACCCACACACAAGGCCCAACGTATAGCAGAAACACAGCGTGCCGCCCACACACGGGAGAGGAGATAGCACTGAATGGCCTTCCATACCCACACCGAAACCACAGCTCAACTATTCAAGCAGGACAACACAGTCATTATTCCAAAAAAGCCCAACACAGGCATGCAGAGGGAACCGTCCACTGGGCAGATAGCGCATAACACGAAAGAACATTCCGAAGGGAACAAAGAAATGATACCACTCCCCATGTGGTTCACATGCAAGTTATCGGGAAGGAGTCAGACACCACTGACCTTGACCATTCACAGAAGCATGTGGGATGAGGGCCCGTGTCCTTCGCACAAGCTACTATAACCCAAGCCCTGCCTCCCTACGACCATAACAGAATTCCCAGCAACGTCGGAGGTTGCACTCTGCAGACTGCACAGACAGCCGGAGCACGCCATCACATCGCCCATCAGCAAAATGGCACTTGCACCACACCTGCCCAACTACGCCGGACAGATGAAGCTGTACAAACATTACCTGATACAGATATTGGGATGTGAAAATCTGGCCTTGCTGAACGTAAGTTACCGACTAACTTACCGCATCGCATTGTTCAGCTGCGTCATCCCCGTCTTCTACTGTCGGAGGTGTCCTTTCCACTATCCTGTGGATTTATGTCTCTCCAACCCTGCATGTCCAATGGCGGACCTGGTACAACTGTTCAACCCCTGGACGTCCACGACAGGGTCTGTTCAGCCTATGGGGGCATGGCGTATGTGGCTGCAATCGGACCCACACTGCAATGGGACCACTGTGCCTCCACACAACGGATTCTGGATCACAGTTTCATCGAATGTCATCCAACTTGTCCCAACATGCTCCTACAAGGGACAACTTACGACCAACACCTTGACAGCCACCATCCGCTGCATTGGATGGCATCCATGTTTACCACCAATGCCATGGAAGCCCTGCTGGAAGGTATTGCATTCCTGACAACCTGTCAATTCGTCGGGCCCCGACGCAACACCCCCAATTGAACAATGATGTCCACACCGTACCCATGCCTGGCATCCGCACGGACTGAGCAGTTACCAGTACAACAACTATACCACACAACCTGCAACTAACACCACACCATCAACTACACTGCCATGACATCGGATATTTTCGGGACATGCACTCTGTACCTCATCACATCCAGTAACTCTGCATGAACAGGGGGAGGCAGAGGCATGGGATTTGTGTATGGCAACCACATGGACATAACTGCACGTACAACTATGCCATAATATGTATCCTGCGCCCATGAACATATGCACCGGTCAGTGGACAGTAATCGGTCGGCTGTAGTATGTGAGAGCTGTCACCTCACCTCCCTCTGAACTTCCGTGCCAGGACTTTTGCATGGACAACAAGTGCATCCCCCAACAACATGACCCCAGTGACTGTATCATGTCCAGTAGCCACCACATTGCAACAACAAGTGGGACGCCGTTGCATGCAGACGTGGCTCCTTAGGTATTGCTGTATCTGTGATGGGTAATGTGGGGTATGACTCTGTAATACATGTCCATGTGCACATTGGTCACATGATTGTGACAGGGAGCAGTGCTGCGTGTTCCTCTGCTACGTGACATGTCCCATGTGTCAGTCGTAGTACAGTCCTCATGCCTACAGACACCCCGCCCTATACAGTTTCCCACCTACAGGTTGTTTTTGAGTGCGCAATGCAATGGATGCCACATGGTTATGGGCGGGAGGGGTGCTCCATGTTGCTGGTCTGTGGGAGTGGGGGCGGTGTTGTGAGTTGTGGTGATGGCTTGACACCCACAGACACCCCTGCATGTGGGGTGAGATGTCTACCTGTCGGCTGCAGGTGTGCACTGCAGTGGCTGTCACATGGGTGTTGGGAGGTGCTCCACCTTGCTGCGCTGTGGGACTGGGGGCCTGGTAGGTGTTGTACTTCAGCTGTCCCCCCACCGACCCACTGCCTTTGTGTTGTGGCTACTTACCTGTTACTTGTCGGTTAGTGCAGCTATGGCTGACACATGGGTGTGGGGAGTGCTCCTTCTGGCGCTTCTGGAGTACAAGGGGACCTGGTGGGAGTTGCGGTGCTGGCTAACTGTACACATGCCCCCATGGTTTTGTTAGTTGGTTGGTTTGGGCTGAGTGTGTGGTTGTGTCTGTTGCATGTGTGAGTGTTGTCTTGTGTATTGTGTACTGGACATGGGGGTGTTTGTCCCTAGGAGCTATGGCATTGTGGTAGTGCATGTGAGTACATAGCGGTTTGCTGGTATACGTTTGTTTGTACTTACCAGCCTCCACTCCCCCTGGTAATCCGGTGAGGATCTCCGGATGTATGATGACTCGCACCTTCTCCTCCCACGCCTTGAAGGTCTTGAATAGCACGGGATTACCTCCGCCAGTCCTGGCAGCCAGCTCACGATTCTTGGTCTCCTTCTTCTTGACCACGCTTTTCAGGTCGTTCCACCTTTTGTTGATTTCGCCTCTGTTGCGTGGCACGTTCCCGACTGCATTGACCTGGTCTACGATCCTGCTCCACAACCGGTTTCTGGTGGATAGTGGTGTCTGTTGGACTGGTTGCCATAGATTTGTGGGTGCACCTTGACGATCTCGTCGACCATGACCGTCAGCTCAGTGGAAGTGAACTTGGGCATTCTGTGTGATGCCATGGTGTGTGTTTTGGTGTTTGTGGTGCTGGTGCGGTGTGTGGTGTGTGATGTGCAGGGGTTTGTGGGTCAGGTGTTTGGTGGTGGTGGTGATGGGTGTGATAGGTGCGTGTCTGTGGTGTGCTGCTGTCCTTTCTGTCTCGCTGTGTTGTGTGCTCTCGTCCTCAGTTTGTAATGTTGCAAGGGGTTGTGGTCTGTGAAGGGGCTGGTTTTGTACTTACCTATGTGGGTGTGTCATGGTGGTCTGTTGTTTTCAGGTGTGTTGTGGCTGGTGTTCTGGGATTTGTAGTTGATTTGTTTGTCCGGGGGGGGGGTGTTTCCGAGATGTGTACTGTGTTTGGGTATTTGTGCGTGGGTTGCTGTGTGGACTTGTTGGCCATGTTGTGTGTGTTTGTTTTTGTCTGCGGATGATTTCTGTGCAGGGCCGTGGCCGCCAGTGCTTCCGCCGTGTACATTTTCGTCACTGTTGTTTACGCTGGCGGGTGGTGTTTTTGTGTATTTTCCGCGCTCATGTCTGTGCGATCCTAATTTCACGGCCGGTGTCTTGGTCGTCAGTGCAGGCGGTTTTGGGTTGTTGTGCGTCTTTCCGTCCGTGGAGGGCGGATGGACTTGGACTCGGACATGGGCTGGCGCTATTTTTTGTTTATTTTCCGCCGCCGGCTGTTTTCGGCTCGCGGCATCGTGATTGCTCGGTCGGTATTCAGACGGTGTAGGCGGGCGGAATTTTACCGCTATGGTAGATGGGGGATTTTTTACCGTCCGACATCGTAATGGACACCTTAGGTACACCAACATAGTTTGTAACTCGTAGCTGTGCTGAATATGCGTGGGAAGATTTACTTAAATTTCTACGAGAAGCAAATTCAAATATAAAAAATATTGAAATGAAGACACCTGGAGAACTCTGTTTTTTGGATCCTCTATATGTGTGCAGGTATTTTAACCATATGTTTCAAACTATGATTTCATTTATCTGTAATAAAAATAATTGTCCTCTTGGAGAAGTTACTTATTTTATTTGGCAAAATGAGTTCCAAGCCAGTGGTGCTCCTCATATACACATGCTTTTATGGATAAAGAATGCTCCAAAATTTGGAGCTGATACTGATAAAACTCTGTTACCTGTGACATTCCAAGAGAAGGAAGAGAAAAGAGCTTGAGAGAACAAGTTTTACGTTTTCAAAATCACCGCTGTCGAAAATATTGTCGACTTAAAATACAAGCCTAAAGGGAAATTTTATGCAAAGTGTTGTTTTGGATTCCCACGTCCAATAATTTCTAAAGGAAGAGTAAATTCTTTTTTGTCAGCAGTAGGGCATACAATAACTCAGAAATCTCCCATGAGTACATACAACTTAAAAAGAACAGAACAGTCAAACTATATTAATGACTACAATCCAGTTATTTTAAAAATGTGGAACGCAAACATGGATATTAACTATGTTTCAGATAATTCAATTGCTGTTGCATGTTATGTTACATCATATATAACCAAATCAGAGAAGATAGAAATGATAGAAACGTGGGAAGAAATTTCATAAGAGAAGAGTCTTAGCAAAAAATTGTACAGCTTTAGCTTAAAAATGCTTTCCCACTGAGAGATTGGATTGGATCCTATGAATGTTCGGACTGCTTGTGCTCTTTTAGTTTATATTCAGTCAAGAGGAATCATTTGGGTAAGTTTAGGTCTTGCCTGCGCACGAAATAGAGTGTTGAAAACATTAGAAGAAATTGAATACTTAGCACTGAATGAACCAGAAAGTACAGAAATTGTTAAAACTAATATGTTGGATACATACTATCCCAAAGGAGTCCACATCTGGAAAAGCTATGTCTATATGAAATACTTCAACATTACAGCTTTAAAAGAAATGTTACAGAAAATATAAAACAAGGAAAATATGCAGTAATTGGATGCGACGGATGTTTAGTAAAACATGCCAAAGGAAATCTTATTAACCACAGAAAACTCAGTTGTGAAACTCCAGATAAGGGATCATTGTTCTATTTTGCACTTCTGCAACTGTTCAAGCAATGGCATAGTAAAACTGAATTACTTGGAGATTTTGACTGATACGAAGATTTTTTTAATGTATGTAAAGATAGCATTCAATGCACATTTTTCCCTACATATCTACAAATGTTAAATAATGAGATTGAACAAGAAAATACTATTGCAGCTGAAATAGCTATAGGCAGTTCTCAAGATAGTCAAAGTTCTGGTCCACTGAGTCAAGATCCACTGGGACAACCAATTATCGAAAATAAAGCAGCAATAGCCATGAATGAGGTAGAAACTGCAATGCAACAAGCACAACAGGATAATATTGCGTTGGAAAAACAAAAAGATATATATGTAGAAGTGACACAACAGATACAACATGGTTTGTTGCATCAAAAAAAAAGAATGCCAATGTTCATCATTTAAACCTATTCTTACGTACATCAGTGTTCAAGCTGGAACAGGTACAACATTTTAAATAAAGTTTTGACCAGTTATCTACAGAAATCTACAGATTCACATTTATCTTATGTTGTAACAGCTCCAAATGGATTAGCATCACACGATCTTAAAGGGATTACTTTATATAGATTACTTATGCTACCAGTTGAAGATGATCATAAATTGGAATATCAGAAGCTGTCTGGAGAAGGTTGTTATGAAGTGTCAAGAGTGCTGAAGAAAATTAAACTTTTAATCAGTGATGAGGTGAGCATGGTCTTAAACTTAATGCTTGCCTTTGTACACTTGAGAATGCAACAGATTTTAAAAACAGGATACAATGTGCTGTTTGGAGGAAAACATGTAATTGTATTTGGAGATCTACTACAGCTAACTCCTGTTAAAAGACAACCAGTTTTTAAAACACTTGTGCATGAAGACACTAGAAAAACTTTGGGAAGTATTGGAAATGTGAACATTTGGTTACATTTTGAATATAAAGAACTTATAAAGAATATGTGACAAGCAAGTGATGAAGATTATGGAAATATTCTTAAAGATATAAGAATTGGTGTCTTGACAAAACATGGGAAACAAAGTCGGCTACTAAGGAACTTGTTTACAACTGAAAACACAGTGGCTAAAGTAATGCACAAGAAGATTGGAGAAAAGAAGTCTATATTTTGCCCAGAGTTTGCCTAATGCCTACACTGCAAGAGTGTTCTACATTAAATCAAGAGCTTTTGAAACTGGAAAAACAAGAAATAGTTGAAATTGAAGCCATTGATAAAATTGAACACCAGGGAGTGACTATTCTTCTTACAGAGATACTACAGACTAAATTGCACTCTTTGGAAAGGTCTGTATCTAAAGCTGCAGGCTTAGAAAAAACTTAACATGTATGTATAAACTGTTGGGTAATTTTACAGCGTAATTTGAATGTAGAAGAAGGTTTAGTAAATGGAGCAATGGGAAAAGTTGTTGATTTAGTAAAATTTCAGAACAGAGATGGAATAGAATTTTTGAAAATAAAATTTGCTCAGATTAAAGAGGTAAGAGAGATTTGGCATTGTGTTGTACGTTTTTTGCTTGTAAAAGACTTGTATGTTTGCAGAAAACAGTTTCCTCTGTCTTTAGCATATACAATAACTATTCATCAATCTCAAAGTTTAAGTATAGACAGTGCTTTGGTAAATATTGGAAGTACAGTGTTCAAAGAGGGAATGGCATACGTTGCATTATCTCGAGTAAGAACATTGTCTGCTTTGTATTTGATTGATTTCAATGAGAAAAAGGTTAGTGCTGATGTAAATTGTGTAAGAGAGTATAATCGTTTAAGAAGACTTTATACACTGGATTTAGGTGAATATCCCATATATGAGAAACGTGTAGTATCTCCAAAACTGAAATATGTCAAAGATTCAGTGAGGTTGAAAAACAAAAAGAAGAGAAAGTTGAAGGTGTAAAGAAACAGAAAATGGAAACTGTTGATGACATTGTAGGATATAAGTTGGAAAATAGTTCAGGTATCAACTGTTATGCTAATGTGATTCTGAATGTTGTGTTTTATCTGCAAGATCTTCATCATGAAATCATGAGAAATCTTGAAAAAAGATTCTGTTCTTTACTACTTCATGTATTTCAACAGTTAGTGACCGACAGAAGTAAAATCCATACTGCTTCTGGAATTCGGCATCTTTTGGATGTATGTACTGGTTCATTGACATTTACTCTCAATATTCTACAAGATGCACACGAATGTCTAATGCCCATGCTTGGAGAATTAGAAGATGAAGGAATACAGATTGAAAACTTATTTGGCCTAAGTTACAGATGGGATCATAAATGTGAACAGTGTTCATTTACTTCCAGCACTGAAATAGACAAAGAACGATTCATATACTTAACGATACCAGACTGCAAATCAGTACCTTTTAACAAATTAGTAAAAACAGCCAATCATGATATGAAATGCTCGCATTGTAAATCAGAGATGTTGTCTATGTTACATATAGAAAGATTTCGAAAATATCTAATTTTAATGCTACAATGTTGTAGAGCAAATGGAAGAAAACCGGAGAGCAAAATAAAATATTTTGTTGCAAGTCAAATATCTATTTGTGGAAGAACTTTTACAACAGTGGCTATTATTTTCCATGCTGGACCTACTACCACATCTGAACACTATACTTTGTTTTAAAACTGTAATAAAGGATGGACACATTGCAATGATGCCCACTTGGAATTTAGTCCTAGATTGCCTTATGAATTGCCAAATTCATATTTGATATTTTGGAAGCCAACATTTTGAATACATCATTCGGCCTATTGGGAAGATGTGAACATGAATTAACAAATTCATGTCGGATATTTTGGAAGCCAAAGTTTTGAATACATCATTCAGCCTATTGGGAAGATGTGAACAGAAAGTAGACAGAACTGCAAAAAATGACTAATTCTAATTAGTGTTTTGATTATTATTTGTGCTAATTGTTATTGCATTTGGAAAATTGTGTTGAAAAGCAAATAGTTTATATATTTATTGTGTATATTGTACCAGATGTAAATGAGAGTGTACATTTCGGCAAGTGTCCTTTAGATAAATAATAAACGTAATGTAAAGAAGGATGTAATTAAGAAACTGTAATTAGGAAAACACATAGCTACAGATGTTGAAAATAATGCTCCACGCTGATTTTTTTTTTTTCTACAAACTAGATGATTGTTTTTTTCCTCGCTGTTCCATGATGATACATTGAAATCACTGTGTATGGTGAAGTTATGTGGAATCTGAGAACAGCAAAAAAGGGAAGCTGAAAATGTTATATAATTCTAAAATTATGTTGTCCTCTTAAAAATGTAATAGTAAAATTTATGTTATACATTGCATTACATAACAGTTTTTCTTCTTCTTCTTTATAGTAGGAACTTTGAAAAGAGTTTAAATCCTGTTTAGGACAATAGTACTTTAAAATAGTTCACCAGAATTATGTTTCTAAATTACTTACAAAGGTAAGAATAATATGTATGACAACGTGAAACAATATTTAAAGTTCATGTATATGTTATTTATTTGTAATAAAAATTATTCTTGATCCTTTATACTATTTGAAAACTGATCGTGTTGCAGTTGTCATCAGCCAGGTAGTCATTCTTTTACACAAACACTATCTATACTCTCATGTAATCTCTGTAGCACAACCTTAGCATTATTAGGATAACCCAGGCATTATCCTTGCATATTCCCTTTTACACAGGTACAACCTATGCACTCATGGTATCACCCAGATACTACCCCTGCACTTATGCAATCACCAAGGGACTACCCATGTACTTATACAATCATCCAGGCAGTACTCATGCACTCATCTCTTCACTCAGGCACTATCCATGCACTCATCTATTCCCTCATGCACTAACCATGCACTTATCCAATGACCAAGACATTACCCTTGTACTCATACTGTCAATCAAATAGTTCCCATGCAGACATACAATCACCCAGGCACTACTCCTGGACTCGTGGAATCACCCAGACAGTACACATGTACTCATGCAATCACAAAGGCACTAGTGTTGCACTCAACTATTCACTCAGGCACTACCCATGCACTCATCCATTCTCTGAGGTACTACCCATGCACTCATACAATCACCCAGGGATTACATTTGCAGTTATCTTTAAACTTTGGCACTACCTATGCAGTGATCTAAGCACCCAGACATTACTCTTGCACTCATTAATTCAATCAGGCAGTACCAATGCAGTAATACAATCAACCAGGCAGTAGTCTTGCACTCAACCATTCACTCAGGCACTACCCATGGAGTGATACATTCACTCAGGCTGATGCAGGGATTCTGCCTAAGATCACAACTATGCGTACTATTATGGGACCTTAGTAGTAGGGACTGAGTGCCCATAAGCCCCGGACCAGCTTACAATTTTGTTTCATTTGCTCTCTGAATCCGTTACAGAGAAACAAGTGATTAGACAAGCTGGAAGACAACACTCCCACATCTCTCAGGAATCGCGGTAACAAGACACACCCTTTCACTGTCACTCTTGTACTTGTAACATCAACACAGGCATGAAACATTTTAAAATATTTCTTTTAAGTAACGTGGCATAACGTGCAGTATATGTGCCACAACAAAAACTAAAATGTATGATAGAAATATAATCAGTATAACAGTTAGTCCATTTGTCATAAAGGGAGATGTCATCATAAAAAGACAATGGAGAAAAGGCTATACTGCCTAACCTCCCTCCCGTTGCTAAGAAGAAGTATTATTATATAATAGAAGATCCTACCGAGTTTTAAGGGAGACTCGGTCAAGAATCTGGGGGTCTGGTTTAATGAGAACTTGCTTTTCTCTTCGCAGGTCAAGAAGTTGGCCGGCACTTGCTTTGGCATTTTGAAGATCTTGAGGAAGTTTCTTCCTCTTTTGCCTAATTCTGCTAAGGAAACTGTTGTCCGTGCTCTAATTCTTTCCCGCTTGGATTACGGTAATGCACTGTATGCGGGCATTCCTGGTTACCTTTTGAATAAGCTACAGGTGATTCAAAACTCGGCCGCTAGACTCCTGTTGGGTCTTTCCAGCAGGTGCAGTGTGCGTTCTCACTTGCGCTCTCTGCATTGGCTCCCGGTGGAGGTGCGAATAAAATTTAAAATCTTATCCATTGCTCACAAAGCCCTCCACGGTCTGGGACCCATCTATTTGCAGAAGAGGATTGCCTTCTATTCTCCGGTGAGACAGCTGCGTTCTTCCTCCCAACCTTTGGCACAGACCCCGCGGTTTAATCGCCAGAGGCTTGGAGGGCGCTCCTTTACCTGGATAGCTGCATTGGCATGGAATGCTCTGCCACTGGCCTTACGGGGCGTCAAAGATCCGATGATCTTTAAAAAAAAGCTGAAAACCTTTCTTTTTTAACTTCTGTCTTCTGACTCTGACTCTGACCCTTTTCAAGCTCGCGCCGGGACACTCCCTGGAGTATCTGTGCGCGTTAGAAATTTATATAACATAACATAACATCACTGGGCTTTGTCTGCAGACCACTTAACTTTGAATATAGATGGTAAATCTAAATTATAGGTGCTGTTTCACTGTTCTCCCTGGAAATGTTTCTCTCCAAGTGGGTGTGCCACCTATTCGTGTATCCCAATTATATTACACTATGGGTGTTCAACAACTGCATTGGTATGTTTTATACAGGTGCTAGGGCCTGAACAGAGCAAAATAACAAGGGACATTGTTTATCAACTTTGCCCACAATGTTGAATTAAAAGTTCCGAAAGATGTTGAGAAGAAACACAGCAGACAGTTCTCATGTGAAAAGTACGAACAAGGTATTTTGCAAAGATAAAGCCTTGTGTTATCATGCGCAAAAGCTGGATAATAGCTGCAGGGCTTATGCTAAGTTAGTGAAGTCGACAATGTCCCGAACGGCCAGATTGCACCCTCCCCTTGGCCCAGGCAAACAGAACACAAAGATAAGCAGAGGCAAATCGAATCTGTAAAGGCGGAATCGTAGAAAAAGTCAATATCTGAAAGTTCGCAAGGAACGAAAAAAGAAATGAGAAAAAGGAAAAAACAGTGTTTTTAAAGTGTAGAAATAACAGGCAATGAAATCGGGTTCCCATGCGCACTTATGGAGATCCATCAAAATGCAAGAATTCACAAGCACCGCGGCATGCGATCAGCTCCAAAAGGTCATCGGCACCTCTCCAAGCAAAGAGGGTCACCATCCAATTGAGCAAGCTGAAAGAACAGACATGGTCCTCGTAATCTTGCGCAAGCAGGAGCATGTCAGGGCAACCTGCGTGATATTTGATGATACTGCGCTGCAAGAGGCTCCAGCTCCCCAAAATTGCATGATTAAACGCATCCATCAAGCGTGCGAACAGTCGTGGTCATGAGCCAGCAATGGACTCACCAATAGTTCATAATCCAGGTCAGCACGAGAAGTAGTGGAGAGGCAGACATCCAGGTCGCACTCAAAGGGGCACCGGAGACAGTAGAACACAGGTTGCATGCAGGTGACATAGACGTAGCGGAAGTTCAGCTTTTAGCTGATGCCAAGAGTCGCCAATGGAAAGCATCCAAAAAGCTGCAGCATTCGTTCACTGTACAGCTGCAATTGGCCTGGATGGGACTCAACCACAGGACGGGCAGCCATTTCGTAGTAGGAGCAGAAGAACGAGCACTGCGCAAACCAGCAAGAGCGCCAGGGGAAACCCGCCAAAGGCGCTGGGAAAATTAGAATGAATAAAAGCCAGTATTACTCCAAAAGTAGTCTGAAAAGAGATAACAAGGCCCGAGTCGACAAGTTTAAAAAAATGTAGTAGGCCTTCGGTATCAGACGCATTAAATATGTGGTATATTGATTTTGCAGAATGTATTGGGAGATTGGTATTGAGCAGTGACTCAATGTCACTTGGTGTTTTAGCCACCTGCTATTTGAAGGTCTCACGAGCTGATGTGAGCGCCACTTCTTGTTGAAACAATAGCGCTTTGAGTCAGCGTAAGTTATTAAAATCTATTTTCAAAGTGGGAATGGAAGGCCATAGCAAACTATCTATAATCCCATGTGGGGGAGGACAAAAGACATTGGTGCAACATGTAACACGTTGTGAAAGAGTTGATATATATGGGACGCCTGCTCGTAAGTCACAGCACTTGTGGTTATTTGGGATAAGATAACTGCTGTTCGAAAGCTCAATGAGCGTGAGAATATTAGCGGGCACTTGAGTTTCTTTCAAAAAACAGTACAAATTAAGGGCCGAAACATTAAAATCTCTGTGTACTTTAATTTGTTTACAAACTAAAGAATGTTCTAGGGAACAATCACAGTGATTCCCTGTTAGGAAAACATATTTATCTTCATGCTGACAGCAAAATGCAAAAGCAACAGATGCAATTCATGAATAAAAGTACTTCCAAGGGACTTAAAGGGTAATGTTTCATGCAATCAAGGAGGCACTAGCTATACACACATCCAATCAATCAGACAATACCAATGAAATCATGCAATCACCCAGGTACTACTCTTGCACTCAATTATTCACTCAGGCAGTACACATGCACTCATCGATTCCCTCAGGTAATACCCATGCACTCATACAATGACCCAGGAATGACTCTTGAAGTCATCCTTTTACTGAGGCAGTACCCATGCACAGTTCTGAGCAGCTAGATATTAGTCTTGCACTCATGCATTCACTTAGGCACTACCCATGCACTCATAGAATCAAGGAGGCACTACTTATACACACATTCAATCAATCACGCATTACCTATGCAGTCATGCAATCAGCCAGGCACTACTCTTGCACTCAACCATTCACTCAGGCACTATGTATTCACTCATGAATTACCTGAAGCACAATCTATGCACTTATCTATTCACTGAGGTACTACGCAAGCATTTATCCAATCATCCAGGCAATACACCAGAACTCATAGACACTGTCAGGCAGTACTGTTGCACTCATTCTTTAACTCCAGCAGTACATATGCATTTATGCAATCCCCCAGACAGTTGACATATACTCATAGAATTACCCTCGCACTACAAATGCACTCATGCAATCATTCAAACACTACTCTTACACTCAACCATTCACACATGTTTTATGGATACATTCATCCATTCACTCTACTACTAATTATGCGCATATGAAATCACCCAAGCACTATTATTTCAGTTTTTCATTAATTTACATATTATGCATGCACTCATGCACTCAGTGAGACACTACTTATACACAACTGTATCATTGATCAAACACAGATTCATAGAAGCAATCACTTTCTCTCCATACAATTTACATTTTTATATTTTTAACCGGTGTAGGTGGTTCCATAAGAACCTTTTTTTGTAACAAGTTTGTACTCTTTTTGTATTTTTTAAAATTTTTATATTTTTTGGGCATTTTTCAATTTATAAAAAATAAAAAGTGAAAGTTTGACAGTCGAACTGGGGTGTTTAAATAATTAACACTTATGTGCTTTTAGGAGAGTCTTGATAGCATCAATGGACAGCTTTCCCACGCAAAGAGTTGTCAAGAATTTACTATAGTGGATGGCAGCATCTCCCATCTCTGGAACAATAAGAGGTTGCGGATTGGTCAAAAAAACCTCTGCAGATGTAGATGGTTGTGTTCCATCATCACTGGCTGCTTCTTCTCTTCTTTGGCACTCCATCTCTCATGCAAGACGAACAGGGTGGATGGTTTCAAGGTGTTTCTTCATTGAAGAAGTACCACATGAGTACTTCTTCTGTGATGTTCTGGAGAGGACTTTCTGGAACATTGTGCATGTTACCTTATGAGCATTCACCTTCTTCTCTGCCTCCACTCTCCTTCTGTTTTTTTCAGGCTCTTCCATCTCCTCCTCCTGCTCTTCAGGAAATGCTGTTGCCATTTTATATTTTGAAATATGAATAACACCAAAAAAGATATCAAATTTAGAGAGCCTATAAAAAGCTAGTCTTTAAGGCAGACACACCCAAAAAGAAAGGACTGGAACAGATGTTGGTTTCACCCACCAAGATAATGAAAAGCTCTTTAACCAATGTACTAAATATAATATAAAACTGTAAATTAGTATTGGGATATTGTGCTTCGAAGTATTTAAATGAAAAGTGTTTATGCAAAACAGATGTTTAAACTTGAAACATGCATATTTGAAACTTTAAAAAATTGTGCCACAGTGGCGTCTCCTACTTGAACCTAGAAATACGTGACGGAAGAAATCGCGACCGCTATGCGTCTGCTGCTTGATGGGGCCGCGTACATACAAATGTGCTTTAAAGATCTTAAAAATATTGCAGAAAAACACTAATACTAATTTTTACTATTGATTGATATGGGATGCTGATTGTGCACGGGGCATAGTCGGGCTGACGTTGGGGGCATTCATCCTACAGCAGCAACACCCTGATGGGACCCCAGTCCCAGGGTGCATCACCCGCCATCTTCTGCCTCCCTAATCCTGCTGAGCTGTCAATCACCCTGGTGGGACTGCAAGTCCCAGGGTGCAACACAAGGTTTTACTGCAGCTGTAGGCATGGGGGAGGTGCTTCCACCGCACTCAAAAGCGCTGCCTCACACCCTGCGGCGAGGGACGCTGATTTTGCACGGGGCATAGTCAGGCCGACGTTGGGGGCATTCATCCTACAGCAGCAACACTCTGATGGGACCCCAGTCCCAGGGTGCATTACCTGCCATCTTCTCCTCCCTATTCCTGCTGAGCTGTCAATCACCCTGGTGGGACTGCAAGTCCCAGAGTGCAACGCGAGGTTCTACCGCTGCCGCAGGTGAGGGGGAGGTGCTTCCACCGTGCTTAAAAGTGCTGCCTCACCCCCCGTGGTGCAGGACGCATGCGAGACGTGCCTGGGCAAAGCCCGGGCCAAGGGCGGGACTGTCCTTGCCCGTCATTGCCAGGAAGAGGCAGGCCAGGGCCATCCCCCTTGGTGCGATTTCTTTATGCTGACTTGTGGGCAAGACTTTGCTGGTTTAATCATTGTTTCCCTGGAATCACAGTTCCAAAAAGTTTTTTTTTGCTTTGAGCTATCTGACGCTAATCAGCTCAATCGCAGCGGGGATCAAAGTGTGTCTATTGGTAGGAGCTTAGGGAGGGGAACCAGAAAAGATCACTCCTTAGATCCACTTGAATATCTTTGATTGCCACTCTGTACTGTACGGGACTGGGGAGTACATGAAACATTCTTGACAATATTCCTTTGATTATTGGCCTATCAGCTCGTAATTATTTCCCTCGGTTTCGTTAACTGTGCCTTTCGATTTTTTTTGTGGCTCCCCGCTCTTGACTGTACAGCTTACATTTCGTCCAAATTACACCTAGGTCTTAGTAGGTTGATCCTAGTGGGGTGGTTGCACTTGGGTACTGCCAGGGATTAATAATGGGAAAACGCACTTGCCAAGCTAAACAACAACCCTGATCCCAAGTAACCATTTCTTCCCCAAAGCCACCAACCTCAATTGATAGGATGTTTCAGAGGGCTATAGGTGTGGTAACTATAGAAATAGAGATTACTGAGAGGCACTTGTCATTAACACCAGATCTTGGTTGCCTGGTGTCTGATGTATCCACTTCTCAAGCTGCCACCCCAGAGTCTACATCTAGGGCAACTGCATCCCTCCCATCCCCACGCCAAGAAGTTCTACCTAAACCAGTAACTCGGAGGGGGGGAATTGACATCAGGATGCCAAAGATTGGGAAACGCAAGCAAGAAAGTGGGACAGGAGTCAAAAGAAAGAAAACCAATGTGGGATTAACAACTAGTGTTAAGGATATAGATGAACCTGAGGGAGTAGTGGGATGCAACATCAACACTCGAACAGACACGGATTATCCATCTTGGGTGCTGAGTTTGTTAACGGACCCACAGAGTCAACTGAGAGCCATTGTGAAGGAAGAACTTGCCCTCCTACTTGATCGTATAGATAAAGTGGTAACAATGGGGGACAGCAGGCAAGCAGATACTAGTGCAAGCAACACACAAGTTCCAGTGAGGGGGAAAGATTGTAGTTGTCAGATAGACAGCGCAAGTCTGACATTGTTAGATATGCCTGGTGCACTGAGGGACGTAGACACTAATAGTTTACCGGGTTCCAGTCGGTTAAAAGACCATAGTCACCAGATAGGCAAATCTATTCTGACTTCTACAGAGAGGCCAGGCGATCAGTAGCCCCAAGACCACAGTACCAACACTGGCCCCTGGAGCTCTAACTATGAGGTTGGGAATAAGAACCCAGCTTATCACAAGAGGGGTCTAAACAAAAATAGCCCCACTCAAATAGGGTTTAGGGAGAGCAGAGCAGGGTTGGGTGGCAAGGAGGGAACAGCTAGAAGGCCTGAAGTAGAGATTCTGCCCACTATAAAGTTACCCCCAGCTTCACTTCCGTATGTCATTATACTGACAGGAGTACCAGAGATTAAAAATGGCCAGAGGGAAAACACAACTGTACCTCAGAAACAAATGCCTGTTCTGGTTGGCAAGGTACAGGCAGCTCCTTTATGATAGGGCAGGGGACATTCTAATGGTTCGTAAAGTTGGCTGGGTGGGAAAGAGACAAAAAACAATACAAGGGGATTGTGTAGTTATTAATTTTAGAAATCCCCTGACTGTCCACAGCCTGTTAAGTCAGGAACCTCGTCCCCAGGAACCACCCACAGAGTTAGGGCCTTACCACTGGATTACTTTTACTCACACTGTCATATGCAATCTAGGGCCTATAATAGTACTGATGTCAGTAGGTGGCCACTGGAACATCAAACATTGGGCCCACCCCCCAGACCCTTTCCATTCAATATACCAGTAACAAATAGATTTGGGGCTCTAGAAGAGGTGGATTGACTCGCAATGACATGGGGGGCTAGCCCATGGACCCAGATGCTCGGGTCTGGAAGGGAACTAGGGGAGTGCAGCAGCAGCCAGACCACTTGCCATGGGGTAGGGGCAGAACTAAAGGACCAGCAAATAGTAACCCAACAGATGCCCACCGGTGTACTAGGAACACGGGTTGAGCCGCATGGAAAATCAGTTGCCCCAGACCCTGTCCCCACAAGTATTAGTATTTTGAGGGAAGGTGTACCCTTGAGGGTAAAAGACAATTTTCCCTCAGCTCAGACGAAGGATATTCAATTTCCCAACACCTGTATTCTTGACGCCACCCTTGACAAGCGCAATCTAGGCAACAAGATGAGGGTCCTATCCTGGAACATTGCCGGTCTAAAAAGCAAATTGTCCTGCCGCGATTGGGGGCTCTTTGTGGACCAAGACAATGTATGCATGTTTCAGGAAACTTGGGCAAGGGAAGACTTTGTAAGGGCGGGGTTTGCAACATTCAATGTACCCGCCATTTAAGGGGGAAGAGGCAGACCATCGGGGGGCCTATGTATTTGGGTTGGAACACATTTGGGCTGCACAGTGGAACAGTTGAAGCCCCTGTCTAATGACATCCAGTGTGTCACACTTACTTTCTCTTCTAAATTGAAAATAGCTTTAATCAATGTCTACTCTCAAACCGTAAGCCTTAGCCATGAATCCCCGACCTTCGACCAATTGAATACTTTTATTGCTACTGTCCCCACAAATATGTGGTTGATTGTACGGCGGATTTTAATTGCCAATTTGAGCCCCTTGTTGAACCCACTGATACAATCCCTAACGAGGAGGATCTGCAATGGCTAATTCCAGTCCCCCAAATTCCATCGATTAAGGCATGGTCCCAGCAGGCACTTCAGATCGACTCAGTTATATTGACCCACTCCCTGAGAGCATGTAATGGCCGCACTAAGGGGCATATTCACAAGGGCTTATCGCCGATTTATCGGCACTTTAGCGCCGCAAAAGTGGCGATAGATTTATCGCCCCATTCACAAGCAGGTGCAAACTGCCGACATTGCCAGTTTTCCTGCGATAGCTAGCGCAAAAAACATCACCACGGATGAGTGCGACAACTAACGCTAATGATATGCAGAGTAGGCGTTCCCGTGCAAAAACACACAAAAACACCACTTCGCGAGATTCTCAACGACCAGTCAGATCTGCGATGCGAAACAAGAACAGGCGATAAGGCGCGTTAGCAGCAGGGATTTAATACCTGCCTTTTGCTGGTGTTAAGAAGGACGATTACCTGCAGTATGAAAGGGAGCCCAGCCCAGAGCCACATCTGAAGACCAACAGATGCCATGGAGCTACTGATCATGCAGCTTGGAGAACCAAGAGGGCCACAATACCCACCGCCACCACTACCAGGCCCCCCCCGGACCACCCCTCCCGGATTACCACCTAGGCAGCGCAGGACAGCGTACGACCCTAAAACGCACCAGCCCCAGAGACTCAACGCCAGAGGAAGCCATTGGCCAACACAGGCTCAAAAGGACAACCATCTTCCGCATCCTGACCCACATTGCCCACATGCTGACGGTACCAACACAGCCGACAACCAACATCCCCGCAGACAAAGCTGCTGGCTGTGCTGCACCTGTTGGCCCCTGGTACCTTCCAACCAACAACTGCCAGAGTCGGAGGAGTCTCACAGCCAGCCCCATCAAACTCCCTCACACATGTCATGGATGCATGTCCACAAAAGAAACGGCGGGCCCCTGTATCCGCACCACACGATAGTTCCAATTCGTAATGTACCTGCGCAACCAACCCCAACGCCAGCCGTGCTAGACACCTCCGTGCCCCAGACCCAAGATCGTAGTAACCGAAATGTGGGTGCGCCAAGTCATGAAGTCCAGTAGCCAACAGTAGTGTAAAAACAGAACTTTATTACAAATACACAAACAAACAAAACGAAAAGCTCAGCCAACGCATTCCATTCCCAATGGGGAACTTCAACAGGGCAACGTGTCTTCAGAAACCTGTGGGAGAAATGGTGACAATGGTCAAACTTCCGTATAGTCACATGCCTAATCTGGTACAGTGTACTGCACTTGGACAAACCGGAATGCTCACAGGCATGATAAATCATGCATGAGAAGACGGTAACAGAAGTTCACGTGGACGTAACCGTCGTAGGAATGAAAAGGAAGGTAACGACCACACAAACTGCTGTTATGTAACCCTGGGCGTAGTTTGCGAAGTGCACTTCGCACTACGCGAGCTACACGTAGCACTACGCGAACTGCGTAGTGCGCTGTTCGCGATGATTGCACAGTGCCAGATGCTTGTCCACACTGTGCAATCATTGAAAACGGCATCTTGCACAGTGCGAGCTGTCTTTTACTGCCGCTCGAGTAGATTTTTACTCGAGCGGCAGCTTTCTCAACGCGGACTGGTAGTTTCTCATCGCGAGCGGTCGCGAGCATACGCGACCACTCACAATGAGAAACATGACCTCCCCGCGTTGAGAATCTCGCCGGAGGTTTATTTTCCACGCTCGCGATCGGCAACTTGATGTTGCTGATCGCGAACGAGGAAAAAGTCTCGCCGGGATGTCATTTTGCTTGCTCGCGGTCGCCAACTTGACGTTGAGGACCGCGAGCAAGCAAAAAATGACCGCTGCACTACGCTACGCTACGCGTGTTTGCACTGTGCTACGTGCAATTCGCGTAGTGCGAAGTAGCGCAAACTTTGCAAACTACGCGAGCGTAGCGTAGTGCTTTGCCCAGGGTTACTGTTATGGTCACATCATGTAGGACTCATCCTACCTGAAAGCATCACGGTGTGTGTCAGCTTGATACCCCTGCTCCTCACTCCCCCCATACTGCGCAGGAACATCTTGAGACCACGCAAGGGAACTGCGCCATAGCTGACATCACGCACGTGTTGGGGGCAATTCACAGCACACGTGTGCGACTTGTGCCCCCTGCCGACACTGCACACAATCACCGCAACAGCAACCACACGCATGCCATCAATGTGCAGACAAAAGTGGACCACCGTGGCCTGTCCACCAATGTTGTTGCAAACTCCCCAGGCAGTGTGCATGATTCCCACATGTCCGCAAGTTCGCCACCAACCAGCGCTTTGAGGATGGATGGCACCAATGGTAATGCACTGCCCATCGGCAAGTACCAACTGAACACACCACACACCTCAACTCCACAATCCTACAACTCACAACTGTGGGAATGCACAGGTCACAAATCCACCACCAAAGTGACTACTGCGTGTGTCTCAGTCTCCACCATAACCTGTCCATAGGCCTACACACACGTGGCCGACCACCTTCAACAGGCAGATTCACACTGGAGATGAGGTGGCTACGTCCCAAACCAACCCGCGCACATCACGTCATCGCATGCAGGGTCGTGTCTGCCAGGGCTGCGCCCCCCCACCCAACCACGAGGCCGCCGCCATGACCGGTGGTGCCTGTGCGATCCTGTGCGCCTGCTGCACCCAGACCGGTCCGTCGCCCAGCGATGACTTCCCGCAACTGCGCACCCAGGCCTCAATGCTCACCTGCCGCCACCGGCATGTCTCCAAGAGGGCCCTCCACCTGCCGGTGCAACCTCCTCTGCCGGTCGCTGGTTTCCGCGCCACAGGCCCCCAGCGCACCCTGCGGCACCGCACCGCGGAGTCATGTGTGCGCTGACTGCTGCCTGCGCGTACACTGTGGTCCAGCAGGGCACACTGTTCAATTTGAGTCTTGATTCGCTGGACGCCGTATCGAGGCCAATGAATCATCGCAGGCTGCACACCCGCTCAGCTCTTCAAGTGGGCCTAACTCAGTGCAACGCAAGTCATCGCCACGTGGCGGTCGGCCCGTGCCGGATGCAGGCATTCGGGTGCCACTAACCCTGTGCAACGCAAGTCATTGTCACGTGCCGGTAGGCCCCTGCCAGCCGCAGTGCAGCGGGTGCCACTAACCCTGTGCAATGCAAGTCATGGCCCCGTGCCAGTAGGCCCGTGCCGGACGCAGGCCATCGGGTGCCACTAACTCAGTGCAAAGCAAATCACGGACCCCTCATGACTGAATTCTGTGGATGCGGATGCCATCATGTCACCTCCGGCAGTGGGGGATGTGCTGTGGTGGGCCCCTTTTATTGGCAGGGTCACATGTCCCGTGACGCCTGTGCTGGATGGGTGTGGTGTGGGTGTAAACCAGCCCTCAGGGAGTGGCTGTGGCATGCTGACAACTAGACCAGTGATTAGCAGATCACTACAGGGAAGACCTGGGACATGTAGCTTTGTCGTCCCCCCTGTAAGCGTAAGCAGAGTAGGCTGGGCTGGCATATGCCAGTCCAGCGTAGGGGTGAGAACAATGAGCCCGGGGCTCTGGGCGTGCTTCAGTTCTGGGCTGGACAAGGAAGTAACTGATGCTTGTGTCTCTGTTGTAGTGTCTACGCCACATGGACCGCAATCGACAATGTTGCACCCTGTGACTCAAGTCCCACGACATGAGCAACATGGACGTTGGGGATATCACTGACCCTACATCCATCCATACTTTCATACTTGACTGATCAAAGACATGACACATCTGTGTGATTCTGAATGTTTAATTCACATCCAGTGGAGTGTTGCAGCTGGAGCAGTACAGGGCCATGCAAACCCCACCTCACATTATTGGCCCATGGAGGGCCAGCCAGAGTCCTTCAGGGAATGACAAGTACATCGGAAGAGGACGACTTCAGTCCGCAGTCTGATCGCTGTGTCATTGGTAACCAAACAGAATATGGCAGTCCATGTCGAGGTCCACAGTGAGTGTCGCAGAGTGTATCGGGGGACAGTGGAAGGTGATGATGCAAAGAGCAGAAGCAAGCAGAAACAGGCCATATGGCGGAGATGAATGCTACTGCCTCCTCCTTACCAGTAAGGTTGATTCACCTGCATCTTCGTCCTCTGATGTCACATGTGCCACACACGTGGGTGGTGGTGGAATATCAGCCGCACTGTGTGCCACTGACACATCAGGGGCCGGAGGTGGATTGCCTGCCGCACTGTGAGGCCCTGACACATCAGGGGGCGGAGATGTGGATGTAGAAGCAGCAGCAGCATTCATCTGCGCTAGGCCTTGAGGCAGCAATGCCATGACGATGTGCTGCAGGGCATGGAAGGTCCTAGCCACATCTCGCTGGTGTGCAGCCATGGCAGCCATTCTTTCTGCCTGCATCCGCTCCATGTTCTCCATGAGCCCCCGCATCTGCCCCAACTCCCGGCTGACATCGCTGGAGCCACTCTGACTGGACAGTTGTTCTTGTCTCAGTATCATGACTCCAGCGATGTCAGCCATGGATCGTTGGAGAGCATGGAGCGGACTGTGGGTATCCGTTAGGGACTGTAAGTGGTCCCTGATGGGAATCAGACACCCATGTATGGCATCAAGTTTGGCTGCCATGAGGTCGAACCCCACCCACACCTGATCAGCCATCTTCTCCTGGACCTCTAACACACGGCGTTGGAAGGCCATATGTTGTTCGTGGGGGTCCTGGGAGACAGCCGGGGTGGTAGGTGCTTCCTGCTGTGTGGTCTGTGCAGGGGGTGGGGTCTCCTCGATGCAGCTGGGCTGCCCTGCTCCTGGAGGCGGGGTGGCGAAGCTGTCAATGAGAACTTGGAGGGCTTCGGTGTCGATGTTGGGGATGTCATCGTCATCAGTGAAGAGTTGTTGGGGCTGCTCTGCAGGAGGTGTTGATGCTCCCTCTACAATGTGAAGGGGAGATGCAGTATTACATTGTGTTCACATGTATGTTGATGCATTGTACAAGTTCAAATACAGACTGCATGACAATGTACATTGTGACTGTTTAGGAGGAGCTGCCTATTTGATGCGGGAAAGTGGACATTTCGACAACATCACGGATATGTGTTTGTACTTGTACATTGACATCTCACATTTCCCTGCTATGCCAAATGTGATTGGCCAGTTTCTACACACAAGCAGCACCTGTTGTGTCCTCTGTCCTGTTGTAAACGTGTTGCAGTTTGTACCACATTGTTGTTAATGCTGATGTGCTCTGAATGTCATGTGTGTGTGCTGCATTTTGGGAGAGTCACCCCTGCAGCTCTGATTTTGCTGCCCCTTGTCCCTTTCAGGCGGTGTGCCTTTGACTTCTGTGCCCATACAGTGCTGAAATGTTGCAGACTTGGGTGAATTTGGGTCTTGGTGGGAGTTGGGACTCTGGGGCATGGTTTGTCAGCAGATGTGCTGTTGACGTCAGGGGTTGTTTGTGCAGGTGGATGTGTCAGAGTGTGACCTGCTCCTTTACGGACGTGGTCCACACTCAGCCACCTCAGTGTGGTGGTGTGTACCATGTCATGGTGATCGGACTGCAGCCATGCTAATCGTCATGCAGTGTTACTTGCATTGTCAGTGTGGCTCACGGACCCGCAGCTTTGCTGGATTCAGCACATGTGCATGGGTTGGTTGTGAGATAAGTGATGTGTGGGTGGGCCTCCTCTGGGCACATAGTCGACGGGGGCCTACGTGCTGTTGCTATGTGTGCTGCAGTGTGCCAAGGGGATCAGGGACATGATCCAGAGTCATTGTGGGTGTGCACTGTGCTCCGCTTGATTGTGCATGTGTGCCATTGTGCCCATCTCCCCCGTCCCCCAGTCCCTGGTCGTTACTCACCCTGTTGCTGTTGTGTCGGGTCATGTTGAGCAGTGTCCGGTCCCCCAACTCCTGCCACCGTCTCCCCACTGATGACTGTGGACACCATTTCCTCCATCTCATCCAGCTCCTCCTGTGGCGCTGGACTCCCACCTCCAGTCTGCATTGCTGCCGTCTGGTTGTTGGCGAGTTTCTGCTTGGTCTTGCGCTTCACATCATTCCAGCGCCTCTTGTCCTCGTCCATTGTCCTCCTCAGCACTCCGACTGCATTCACCTTGTCCACGATGGACTGCCATGTTCCATTTTTTGTTGCCAATGACACAGTGGAGGTGACAAACAGTTGTTGATGGTGTTCTATCACCTCCGTGATCAGGATCCTGTTTTCCTGCGGACTGAACCGCGTCTTCCTCTTCTTCTTGTCCTTCCCCTTCCCTGTCCCCGAGGTCCCAGACTGCTCCTCCGGGGGGCTTGTGGGGTTCTGGCCATCCTCTGTACCTGCTCCGGCTGCCTCCATTGTGCTTCGCTGTAGTTTGTTTTTTGTTTGTGGTTTTTTTTCTGCTTTTGTAGTGGTTTTTCCCGCCTGACGTGTGTGAATTGCAGGCCTGGCGCTGCTTTTCACTGATTGTCTTATCGCGGTCTGGCCCATCGCAATTTTTTTCGCGTTTGGGTTTGGATTTTCATCGCCGTCCAGGTAATGTTATCGCGGACATTTGACGCGTTATCGGGAGACTATCTCATGATACCGCCGTGTTGAAAATACGACGTTAACCCGGAGTTATTTTCCCGCGATAGACGGCGATATGAAAACTTGTGTTAACCTATTTTGGCGATGTTTATCGCACGTTCTTGTGAATATCCCCCTAAATCGGATACACCGGGGATGCTAACATTTAGTAGAATAGGTCAATCCTCCCTACTGGATTATATATTAGTAGAATCTAGGTTATGGCAAAGGGTTGTTGACTTCGCTGTCTTGCCGCAACACGACAGCGATCACAATGCCCTGATCATGGAGTTGGAGCTGCCGGATTTTGGAAATGCCACAGTTAGCTGTACCTCCTTAGATAGCAGAATAACACTTTCTAACAACAGAAGAAGAATAAGGTGGGGGGTAATTCAGCAGTCATCTGACAAGCTGGCCACATTATATTCATTAATCATCCCGTCCTTATTAGAAATAGGAGAGGCTGCAACCACAAAGGGCATTTTTCTAAACACTGATAGAGTTGCGGTATTGCATGTAGAATTGACATCTAATATGTCTGATATATTTTATCCAGAGGTATCCTCAAAGGTGAGAAAAGGGGCCAAACGATCTTGGTTCAATGACACCTGCCAAAAGGCTAAGCGGGCTTTGTTAGATGCCATAAAAGCAAAGGATAGCTCCTTAATCAAACAAATGAGGGTGCTTTATAGACACAACATCCAACAAGCAAAAAAGAGTTGGTAACTAGATAGATGGGATGCCCTAAAAACCGCCTATCCAACAAGGACATGAAGGCGTTTTGGTCTATAGTCTGTACAGGCAGTAGTGTAGGGAAGTCAGCCATAGAGCCAAACATAGCAGCGGATGTATGGAAGATACACTTCCAGGCATTATATACTACAAAGGAAGCAGTTGGCCCAAATGGTGAAACATCTACAACTTCCCCAGGGATCACTCAGGACGAGGCCCCCAGGATTACTCTGACTGAAGTTTCAAACGCAATGAGTAAGCTTCCCTTTGGCAAAGCACCAGCATTGAACAAGTTACCGGGGGACCTCTTTCGGGCAGAACCAAAAATATAGGGACCTTACCTATGGGCATTATTTAATGCTATTATGACAACCTGGGTCGGGGCAGAAATTATCCCAGTTTTTAAAAAGGGTTCACCCCTTTTGCCTACGAATTACAGGCCGATCAGTTTGATTAATGTGACCCAGAAATTGTTTGCATGGATAATCCTTGATCGCCTTCATGTGTGGATGGAGGAGTATGAAATCTTGAGCCCATACCAAGTCGGATTCAGAAAAAACATTTCCACCGTCTACCAAATATTTAGACTCCAACTTCTATATTGGAAAACGGTGTCAATAGAGGGTGGCAGTCTCTATTTAATATTTGTAGTTCTGAAAACACCTTTTGATTTGGTCCCCAGAGTTAAATTGTGGGATGTACTTAGAAACCTGGGGATCCCCCTCTACCTCTTGAGTCTGCCTATGAGATTGCATGAGAGCAACTTTGCCCAAGTGAGGTATGGGAAATGAGGTGAATCAACTTCCAGTTTCCCAGTAAATAGAGGAGTAAGGCAGGGGTGCATGCTTGCACCTACCCTGTTCAGCCTATTTATTAACTCCCTGGTTGCCCATCTCAATGAGGTAAAGGAGAATATGGGTCTTTACAACAAATGATTTCACAACGCATTCCATTACAATGCAGTTGTTACAACGACCGCATTGTTTCTAAGCGATCCATTACATCACAAGTCATTTCAACAACTTTCTGTAGGGGGCGTGCTGGACTTAGGAATAGTACAATTTACTATTCCAACTCCAGCATGTGCAACAGTAGGGAAGGTGTTGGAATAGTTAATTATACTATTCCTTAGGTTAGCGCGCCCCCTACAGCAAGTCGTTGAAATGACTTGCGATGTAATGAATCGAGTTGAAACAACGCGGTTGTTGTAACGACCACGTTGTAATGGAAGCACATTGTGGAAACAGCGTTGTAAACGCTGTTTCCCGTAAAGGATAAAGATGCCCCAAAGTTAGCACGTAGAAAAGTGCCAACAATGATGTTTGCGGAAGACACACTGCTATTAGCAAAGTCACCCATGGGTATCTAGAGGGTCCTTGATAGTTTTGCTATCTTCAGTAACAACAGGGGGTTGGAGATCAACATGCAGAAGACCAAATTTATGGTCTTCAATCCAGCTAACACATCCCGCTCTAACCCCTGTTTAAATGGCACCATGCTTGAGAGGGTGTGGGTTTTTGACTATCGAGGTGTTACTTTGACAGAGAATCTGGAGTGGGGCCCACAAATGGCCAAAGCAAGCCTTAAGCTAGCCCAGACTGTGGGGGGAATTACAAAATTGTACAGAAATTCCTCCTACAAGCGAGCTGGGCCCATAGCGGAGATTTATAAGGTGCAAGCAAGGGGTGTGACAATGTATGGGGCTGAATTATGGGGTCATTGTCCCTCTGGTAGCCAGAGTAAAATAGAGAACAATTTTATGAGGCAGATGTTAGGCCTCCCCCTTAGTACTCCCCTCAACCCCCTACATCTGGATCTAGGAATTAGACCAATCGGGGATGAGATTGGACTTAGGCCCCTAACCTTTTGGCGCAGATTGTGGGTGACCCCGGAACTAGCAGCTTATCAGGCAGAGTTAAAGGAGTTATTGAGTCTCCCGGGTGTGGGTAAAATACGATTGTTTTCGTATATAAAGGACGTAGTTTTAGGCTGGGTAAACCAAGTTTATGGAGTAACCCTGAGGAAATATGTCCGGTAATCTCACGCCTAGAACTGTTAAGAATTTATAGGTCGCATAAACTAGCAGATATCCAGGGGAGTTTATCCCTTCCTGAAAATCAAAGACGAGTATCGAATTGAGTCCTTTCTGGATGATATCCAACCTACCCTGGCAAGGAAATTATACATCCAGTTTAGAATTGGGACCCTGCCCCTCCGTGCTTTTTCTAATAAATGGTCAAAAGTTACACCCCTCGATTGCCCTGCCTGTAATTGTGAGGAAGAGTCTGAGCTTCACGTTTTTTTTTTCTGTCCTGGCTATAAACCAGCTAGACTGCGTTGGCTTATCCAACTCTGCAGGAAGCTAGGGTTTATGCACTGTGAGTAGGCATTTAGAGTCCTGAAGTACGATACTCACACACCCATTGTCTTTGCTGTATCTCGATTTTTAACCTCGATGTGGCGTAGTCGCTGGAAGTTTATAAATTCGCCACTGTGACCTTAAAAGTCTACACTGTATGCATTCCTTTTTAACCTTTTAACCTTTTATCTAAACTGTTTCTATCCTTTTAATTTAAAGCCTATTGATGAACTGAGATTCTACCTGGATAAAATTGTATGCGCAGTTGTTTATGGCCCTGTGGCTTTTACATAGGGAAACAGATATGGTAGCTGGATGAGGACAGGTTGTAGGTATGAACTCCCCGGATCTACCAGTCTGTGATTTCTGTGATGCACTTTAAGGCTGCTAAATCTGTCATTTGTATAGCTATTCATGTGGATTGTTTTATGGTACGTACTTTTATGTATGTACGTTTTTTATGTATGCACTTTTATGGTCTACATCGACCGAAATAAAGTTTGTTGGAATGGAATGGAGCTATTGATTAATAAACCTCTTTGTAAAAAACATATATTGTTTCAATGTAAGTATGTATTTTAGGATTACATTTGTGTAACGGTTTCGCGCACGCGCAGTAGGCGATACAATTGCTTCCACAAACATCTGTTTAAAACATTTAAAAAAAAAGGAATAACTTCTTTATTAATATTTTTAGGTACGCAGTAATAAATCTCTACATCAAAAAAATATATTAATTCATTCAAAATATGTGTTTTGGAGTGATATTTCTATACAACAGGACCGCACATCCACCATGTAAGTTTGCATACGGTATGCACCCTTTTATTTTTGTGGCATAGCTAGAAGGCAGGGATGAAAATGCTCTCTAGCACTCCCCCCAATAACGCCCCCCCTAAACTTTAATACTATTAAAGTAATTATACAATCAGTGATGTAATTTGAGATGTCCTCAGTGATGTCAATGACCATGTCATGAGTGATGTAATATGTGACGTCATCAGCAGTGCATTGCGGGGGCCCGAGTTATAGTTACCTCATCTAACTATAACGGCCGAATTTCTCTGGTTTAGTACAACTGAAATGTCCAACTAACTATAACGTCCCTGAAACCTGTGTTTTTTTCAGTGAATTGCTAAGGTTTTTCAACTGCTAATTTATAACTATAACGTCCCTGAAACCTATGGTTTTTTCAGTGAATTTCAAAGGTTTTTTAAATGCTAATTAATAACTATAACGTCCCTGAAACATATGGTTTTTTCAATGAATTTCTAAGGTTTTTTAAATGTGAATGAATAACTATAACGTCCCTGAAACCTATGGTTTTTTCAGTGAATTTCTAAGGTTTTTCAAATGCTAATTTCTTACTATGCCTACATAGGTAGGACATATGTAGAAAGAGGAAGAAAGGCGCAGAAAGAAGCAAGAAAAATGCAGAAAGAGGCAACAGAAGTCCAGAAAGACGAAGAAAGGTGCAGAAAGAAGCAAAAGATATGCAGAAAGAACCAACAGAGGTGCACAAAGAGGCCTTGTTGGAAAGTCATCCTGTGCCCCCAACTTTGTGCTGACTGGTACTAGTGGTAACTGACTCTGACTAACCAGGCCTGGAGCCCAGTGCTATGCTAAAAGACACTTAGAATACAGTGAAAACACCTACATGGACTAGGGTACACTATAGGTTGGGGTACCCCTGTGATTGGCATGACCTCCCCTTTAAGGCCCTAGTACATAATAGGGCAGGGGGATTAAAACTACCTCTAAGTCAGAGGTGCAGAAAGAAGCAAGAGCAGTGCAGAAAGATCCAACAGAGGTGCAGAAAGAGGCAAGAGGGGTACATAAAAAGGCAAGAAAAGTACAGAAAGAAGCAAAAGAGTTGAGGAAAGAGGCAAGAGAACCGTGGAAAAATGCAAGAGAGGTGCAGGAAGAGGCAGGAGAGGTGCACAAAGAGGCAAAAGGGGTACAGAAAGAGGCAAGAGGGGTGCAGAAAGAAGCTAGAGAAGTGCAGAAAGAAGCAACAGAGGTGCTTAAAGAGGCAAGGGAGTGCAGATAGAGGCAAATGAAGTGCAGAAAGAAGCAACAGAGGTGCTGAAAGAGGCATGAGAGATGCAGAAACAGGCAATAAAGGTACAGAAAGAGGGAACGGGTGCAGAAAGAGGTAAGAGGGATACAGAAGTTTGCAAGAGAGATGCATAAAGAAGCAAGAGCAGTGCAGAAAGAAGCAGGAGAAGAGCAGAAAGAAGCAAGAGAGGTGGCGAAATAGGGAAGGGGTGCAGAAACAGCCATGAGGGATGCACAAATTGGCAAGCGAGGTACAGAAAGAGGCAGGAGGGGTGCAGAAAGAAGGAAGAGAAGTGCAGAAAGAAGAAACAGAGGTGCTGAAAGAGGCACGAAGGGTGCAGAAAGAGGCAAGAGAAGTGCAGAAAGAAGCAAGAGAGGTATAGAAACAGGCAGGAAAGGTAAAGAAAGAGGGAACAAGGGTGCAAAAAGAGACAAGAGAGGTGCAGAAAGAGGTAAGAGGGGTGCAGAAAGAGGCAATAGGGGTGAGGAAAGAAGCAAGTGAGGTGCAAAAAGACACAAGAGAAGTGCAGAAACAAGAAGTATTGCTGAAAGAAGCAACAGAGGTTTAGAAAGAAGCAAGAGAAGTGCAGAAAGAGGCAAGTAAGGTGCAGAAAGAAGCAAGAGCAGTGCAGAAAGAATCAACAGAGGTGCAAAAATAGGCAAGAGGGGTGCAGAAAAAAGGAGAGGAGCACAAAGAGACAAGACAAGTAAAGAAAGAGGCAGGAAGGGTGCAGAAAGAAGGAAGAGAAGTGCAGAAAGAAGCTACAGAGGTGCTGAAAGAGGCATGAAGGGTGCAGAAAGAGCAAGAGAAGTGCAGAAAGAAGCAACAGAGGTACAGAAAGAGGCAAGAAAGGTACAAAAACAGGCAGGAAAGGTGCAGAAAGAGGGAACAGGGGTGCAGAAGGACGCAAGAGAGGTGCAGAAAGAGAAGAAAGGGGTGCAAAAAGAGGCAAGAGGGGTACAGAAAGAAGCAAGTGAGGTGCAGAAAGAGGCAACAGAGGTGCAAAAAGACCCAAGAGAGATGCAGAAACAAGCAAGAGAAGTACAGAAAGAGGTAATAGAGTTGCAGAAAATGACAAGAGAACAGCAGAATGAGGCAAGAGGGATGCAAAAAAGGGAAAAAGGGTGCAGAAAGAAACAAGAGAGGTACAGAAAGAAGCAAGAAAAGTGCAGAAAGTAGCAAAAGAGGTGCAGAAAGAGACAGAAGTGCAGAAAGAGTAGAGTGAGGTGCAGAAGGAGGCAAGAGAACTGTAGAAAGGGGGAAGAGAGTTGCAGAAACAGGCAAAAGGGGTGCAGAAAGAGGGAACAGGTGTGCAGACAGAGGCAAGAGAGGTGCAGAAAGACAGAAGAGGGGTACAAAAAGAGGCAAGAAGGATGCAGAAATTTGCAAAAGAGGTGCAGAAAAAAGCAAGAGCAGTACAGACAGAACCAACAGAGGTGCAGAAAGAGGTAAGAGGGGTACATAAAGAGGTAGGAGAGGTGCACAAAGAGGCAAGAGGGGTACAGAAAGAGGCAAGAAGGGTGCAGAAAGAAGGAAGAGAAGTGCAGAAAGAAGCAACAGAGGTGCTGAAAGAGAAGATGAGTGCATAAAGAGGCAAGAGAAGTGCAGAAAGAGGCAAGAGAGATGCAGAAAGAAGCAAGTGAGATGCAGAAAGAGGCAAGAGAGGTGCAGAAAGAAGAGGCTGAGGTTCAGAAAGAGGCAAGAGAAGAGCAGAAAGTGGCAAGTGAGGTGCAGAAAGAGGCAAGAGAGGTATAGAAAGAGGTAAGATAAGTGTAGAAAGAGGCAAGAGAAGTGCAGAAAGAGGCACTTGAGGTGCAGAAAGAGGCAAGAGAGGAACAGAAAGAGGCTTGAAGTGCAGAAAGAGGCAAGGGAACTGCAGAAAAGGCAAGAGAAATGCACAAAGAGGCAAGAGAGGCGTAGAAAGAAGCAAGAGAAGTGCAGAGAGAAGCAAGTGAGGTGCAGAAAGAGTCAAGAGAGGTGTAGAAAGAGGCACGAGTGGTGCAGAAAAAGGCAAGAGATCTGCAGGAAAAGCAACAGTGGTGCTGAAAGAGGCAAGTGAGGTGCAGAATGGGGCAAGAGAAGTGCAGAAAGAGACAAGTGAAGTGCAGAAAGAAGACAGTGATGTGCAGAAAGAGGAAGAAAGGTACAGAAAGAAGCAAGAGAAATGCAGAAAGAGGCAAGGAAGGCACAGAAAGAAGAAAGGTTTGTGCACCATTAGTACCAGTTTAACGCCCACATTTTGCAATAAGTAACACATGACCAGTCCAGCTTTGCAAAGGGCCTTCCAGCACGCTGTAACACATGACGCTCCATTTTTGGGAACTTGTGAGCTGTTTGAGCAAGAAAAAAGGCTTTTTTTTGTTCAAATCTGCAGATTAGGAAGCAGATGATGTAATATTTGGCAAATACGGAAAGGTTTAATTATGTGAAAATTGGTGCAGCCGAGCAGACACATAATTCCAGTGGCCCTGCTCATACCTCCGACTAGGTCCAGAAGTGCTCCTCAGTGGTTCCTTCTTTCTTTGTGTCTCATTGAGTTTATAGTTTAGCTTCTATGGAAATGAGGAAGACCGAACCTGAGGTTACTACTCCACAACACAGACTACAATACCACATAATTACTCTCCACAACACATAATCCCACTCCACATAATTCCTATACACTAAATACCACATACTTTCTATTCAGATAATTTCACTGCACAGCATACCACAAAATTCCACTACACACAATGTACATCCACTCTACACCAAAAAACATTAGTAAAAAACGTTTACATTTACAACGCCAATAGCTCTAACTCTTGCAAATGCAAAACCTTTAACATTGCAAATGCTTCTTTAACTAGTAGTCACGTTTGCAGAGTGGTGGAGAAAGGGTGCTGGGCCTCCGACCAGCGCTCAGGAAATCCGCTTCATAAGTACCAGGAGGGCTTTTTGACTCCCAAATTCCCTCAGGAATAAAGTGGACTTCATCCTCCATCCTGTACTCCGCCAGGAGGCACGTTTGCAGAGTGGTGGAGAAAGGGGGCGTGGCCTCTGAAGACGTCTTAGCAATCCCACTGTGTGGGACTTACTGGAGATAACAAGAGGGGTAGTTGGCCCCCAAGGACATCCCTGGGGGCCAACTAGCCCTCCTATTACCTCCAGTAAGTCCCACACAGCAGGATTGCTAAGTTCTCATAGCAGGCCATGCCCCCTTTGCCCACCACTCTGCAAATGCGCTCCCTGGTGCGTTCTTGGATGGCGATTGAAGTCACCTTCGCTGCTGGGGGTCCTTTGGGGCCAACTAGCCTACCTCTTACCTCCAGTAAGCCCCACACAGTGGGATTGCTGAGAGGTGGACAAAGGCCACGCCCCCTTGCCCCACCACTCTGCAAATGCACCTCCTGGTGCGCTCTTGGTTGGGGGATGAAGTCCCATTGCCTCCTGAGGGTCCCTGGGGTCACACTAGCCCACCAGGTACCTCCAGTAAGCCCCACACAGCTAGATTGCTGAGAGTGGTCCAAGGTCATGCCCCCTTTTTACACCACTCTACAAACACACCTCCTGGCGGACTGCTGCTCGGGGGGTGAAGTCCACTTGTATCCTGAGGTCCTCAGGACACAAGAGGACCTCATCGCCCCACCAGCAGTGCACCAAGAGGCATAGCAAAGTAGTGTTTGCTATGGCAGGGCGGGAGCCGTGCTCCCAACCTGCCATAGCAAACTGCAATGTCCCGGGGGTGGGACCCCGGGACATTGCAGGAGCCGACCCTGGGGGGTAGTGGTCCCCAGGGCCAAGGAGGGCTCCAGGCATGGGGCCGCACAGCCCCCTCCCAATGTATAAAAAGCCCTGGGGAGGTGGTGGTCCCCAGGACCCGGGGGTCCGCAACAGACCCTGCATTTAAATAATTAGTGCCCCAGGGAGGTGATGGTCCCCGGGGCAGTGTGGGGGGGTAGGAGCCCCCACACACTTAATTTTTGTAATTTAAGCCCTGGGGAGTTGGTGGTCCCTGGGGCTTGGGGGGGGCCCTGAGGCCCTTCGCATATAATTAACAATGCCCCAGGGAGGTGGCGGTCCCCGGGGCAGCATGGAGGGGAGGATTTCCCCCATGCATTTTAAATGAAAAGTCCCATGGAGGTGGCAGTCCCTGGGGCTGCGGGGGTTGCGTGCCCCCTGCATATAATTAACTAGGCCCCGGGGAGGTGGTGGTCTCCGGGGCTGTGGGGCCCCTGCTATTTTTAATTATACATTGCCCCCGGGACCTGGCCCACCTGGGGGCTAAGGAAAACGAAGCGCGGGAGTCCGCTCTTTGTTTTTTTGTATTTTCTTAGCCGGATTCTTGCACCCAGCGCGAATTTGGCTGATTTATTTGTAAATAAATGCTTTTTTTGGCCCTGGGGGGTCCTTGTGGGACCCCCTGAGCAGGCCTAGGGGGTCAGGGTGTTTCTACCCTGCCCCCTTTTCTTCATTGTTCACTTTTGTTTTCCTTTTTCTTGTGACTCAGTTACCGAGTCACAAGATGGCTGCCAACACATTCTGCTTTGTAGTGTTGGCAGCCAATCAGAAGTCAGCTCGTGCTCGGGAGGAGTCGCAACTCCTCCTCGGTGCTCAGATATATACATTTTTTTTTTTTAATATTTCTCAGCAACTACTGAACAGATTTACACCATTTAAAAAAAGGATACTTTCTGGACGAAGAGCTACCCTTTTGCCAAATTTGGTACAATTCCGTTCAGCAGTTCAGGCTGTAGCCGTGTCTAAAGTTCCTATGGAAATTAACATGGGATATCGCGTTTTGGGACCCCACTTTTTTCTCGGCCACCGCTTGATGAATCACCCTGAAACTTTCAAGACAGGAGCTGACCTGAGTGAAACATTAGTTTTGAAAATTTTGCGAAGATTCGGCAAATGGCGCCAAAAATATTGGCAAAAGAAAAACGCTTTTTGAATAGAAACAAGGTCCTAACTATAACTACCTACTGGCGACCGCCAGTAGGTAATATATATATATATAAATATATATATATATATATATAACATTCTTAAACTTTTTAAAAACACTCAGTCACTGGATTGATGAGTGACTGCGTGTATGAATGACTGTATGAGTGAGTGGGGAATGTGTGTAGACCTATGAATCAGTAAGTAGGTATGTACTAAATGGCATTGGTGTGTCTATGGTTTTGAGAATGGTAGTCTGTATTTTAGAGTGGGTGAATGAACGATTGTATTAAGGTGTGAGTAAGTGCATCAATAATTAAGTGGATGATGTCATCAGTGATGCCTTTTGAGACGTCATCAGTGATGTCACTGACCATGTCATGAGTGATGTAATATGGAACGTCATCAGCAGTGCACTGCGGGGCACGTGTTATAGTTAGCTCAGCTAACTATAACTCGAACTATAAGTTAAGCTAACGGCTGAATTTCTTTGGTTTTGTACGAGTGAAACGTCAGCCTAACTATAACGTTCCTGTAACCTGTGGTTTTTTCAGTGAATATCTAAGTTTTTTAAAATCCTAATTTCTAACTATAACTTCCCTGAAACTTGTGGGTTTCTCCGTGAATTTCTAAGGTTTTTTAAATGCTAAATTCTAACTATAACGTCTCTGAAACTTGTGTTTTTGTCAGTGATATGTATATATATATATATTCACTGAAAAAATCATAGGTTTCAGGGATGTTATAGTTGGTTGGATATTTCACTAGTGCAAAACCAGAGAAATTCGCCCGTTATAGTTAGTTGAGCTAACTATAACTTGCGCCCCCGCAATGCACTGCTGATGATGTCACATATTACATCATTCATGACATTGAACCAGCGGTCTACTAACAACAGATAATCTTCTACCATATTCTCACTTGGGCCCATACAACTCGTTTCCGCTGCGCTCTAAGTAAGCCACTGGAGTTTTAGTTTTATATATTGCTCATACCTCAGGATCTAGTTATTACTTCTTTAACTAAACCTTCTGCTCTTCAAACAGTTCTTTTCTCTGGTCAATGGACCAGTTAGGTAAAACTAGTTGATGGCAATAATTGATATAACTTATTATGCATTCCTTGATGGATATAAAATAATGACAAACTCAATAAGTTTTAAAATCTTTATCTAAAGTTAGGGGTTTTGAACCATCTCAAAGCGTTTCAGTACAAACACCTTCATTCGCGGGAGTGCCAATTCAAAATATCACAGATAAACTCTTATCAGTTCAGATCCACACAATAACTATGCTTAGAAAGAAGATGATAGAGACAGAAGAGCATTTATCAAACGATGAATTTCATAGTTACCAAAGTATGGTGTGAAGACCAACCCTCTGGCCAAAGGGCTGATAAGGGCCTCCCAGGACAGATCAGGAGACAAAGGCTTCAGGATAGGAATCAGGACAGGATACTTCACCTCTCTAATTACCGATGGCTACGTCGCACCCCTCTCTGACACTCTCTTCCTCCTCGTGGTTCTTCCGCAACTCCCTTAACCCACCCAATTAAGTAGATGGTTCTGCATTTGATTTCTTCATCAGCATTTTCAGAGCATCAGCACCACCCCAGCACCGACAGCATCCCATGCCCCGAATTAGCTTAGCTTCTCGACAACCCTCCTCTCAAAGCAGCTCTCCGACTCGACCACTCCCTTTACTAACTAAACTACTTCAATTATACCCTTTTCGTAGGCATGTACCACCCATTAATGTTTCATTTGCACAAAATACTAACTTCTGATTGGACGGTTAGAGGGGGATGATCATCACACCATACTTATACTTTATTTATTTTCTTTTAACCATTGTTTTCCAAACTCCTCCCATCAAACTTTATTCCGCCCTTCCTTTCCCATACATCTTTAAACTTTATTAAATACATTTGTAACTGATGTCTTGAATAAGTTCCTTCATATGAACTCTTCACCCTCATGTTCCCAGGGCACATCTCCGCCCACCTTGGACTCGTGTCAAATTCCTTAGTCATCTCGCAAGCTTCCGTATCAGGGCGCATGCGTCGCGCCATATTGGTCTGTTCGACTCGGACAACTTTAACAGGCCCAAATACGCACTAATAATAAAGTCGAAAAGGAAAATGTTATTCTCAAAAATAAATGGTTTCACTGTATACCTCCAACCTCTACTCTAACCCATACCATTTGTTATTTCTCTCTCTGCATTTGCGTTAGTTATAAATCCATTTCTAATTTCAATAAGGCAGGTGCCATGCATGTGAGTTTTTCAAGCGGCCATTTTATAGCTCTTTGCGCAAGCACCAGAATTTCCCTCCAAGCAAAAGCACGTCCTACTACGTAGATGCAGCAGACGCATGCGCAGTAAAGATCCCATGTTAAATGCGTTCCTAATCCTACATCTGTGTTATTTGCAGTTAGTAAACACATAGGCAAGCTTCCTTCTTATCCTGCGTATAGTGTAAAATGGATATTATTAATTACGAGACATGTCGTTAGTAATTCTCTAGTGAGTTAAATCGAGAGGATTGCTTCCAAGCAAGTCTCGTGTCCGAGTCCTTGCTCCATCAATTCCCTCTCTGATGGCATATTAAGCCATCACAAAATTCCCATCCATCCCAGATATCAACTTTAGCACTTCTCAGTTTTCTCTAATTGGCCTCCCAACCTTCCATCAACTATTTCATTTCCTTCTAAATCTCGCATCTTCTTATATAATCTGCCTTTCATTTCTTCCAAGCTTATTTCTTCATGCTTTCTCTTACGTGTCTGTCCCTTTCCTTTTCTGTTCAAGTGTACTTTTCCTTTCGTACCTTTTCTACAACATCTATATGTAATTATTATTAACATCACTATTATTATTATTATCACTAAAGGTATCATTATTTGGCCTAGAAAACTTTTTCCAAACCCAACAAACCATTTCCCTATTGATGTTATACCTTTTGTTAGTCTTCCCCACACACTATCAACCTCCAGTTGGGTCAAAGTTTTATGCATTCTCGTAATATTTTCAATATATCCTTTAATTTCTCTGCTCTTGTCCGGAATATAAGTGCAGCAATGTTGAACTTTCAACATGCCACAAACTCCACCTTCTTTTGCAACAATATGTCAAGAGCAAGACGGTTCTGTAAAACCATTGATGTAATTGCAACCATTTCTGTGTTAATCATTAAAAATCCTCTTGCAGTATCTGTAGAAAGACGATCAACTATGGTTGATAACTTACAAATTTTCTGTGAATTTAAAATGACTCCACTGAGGGTATTAGTGCACTAAAAATATCTCCTACAATTTCAGAAAAACTAGCCCTTCTTCTTCGTGTTAATCCATTAGAATTTCCATTGGTTCCACTGATTTTATCTACATGGTAAATTTTTGGAAAAACTATTCCAAAATAACAGCTACCGTACCATCTTGCAGGTAACCTGTAGTAGGCATTATTCCCACAAACATAATATACTCCTGGAAACACAGGATCAGTTCCCCCTTTTAGTCCCTTTCCTCCTAATATTAGGAAGTTATGTTCACATTCACTGGAACCAATATAATTATTATTATAATCTGTCTTTAATCTATGGAGGCAGAATTTTCCCCTTTTCACAAAGTCCAGGGACATCGCAGCATGAGCCTTGCCACTTGCATAGATTCCCTCTTTCCCAACCCATGGAGGTACATGGGTTTTCTTCATTAAATCCTGAATCCTTTCTTCTGCTAAATCTAAAAACTATTTTTCTTCTTTTCTTAATGTACATGTTAAATTATCTTCGTGTGCCTGAACTAAATCTATTGAACTCATTGTTATGAAAAATTCAACCATAAATCGTGCATTTTTACTACTAACTACTGGATTCATATTCTTTCTAATAGGAAGTTCAGGAAATATTACATCTAAGTTGGAATAAAAATACTGCAATCTCCCTGTAGTGTAAAATAAAACTTGACAAAATACTACATGACACACCATACGTTAAAGGTATATGGTGATACGTCATCCTTTCTGATACTGATGAGGGCAACTTCATACATACATAGCAGTTGTTAATTTGCATAGTGCTAACATACTGAAATAATAATCTAATAAACACATTAGAAGACGTATTATATTCTGATTCATTATGATAATTTGCCTCATCTTACACACCTATTTCTATTTTAGTTTCTCTTAATCTACCTACTTTAACATTAGTATCTGTATTATTTTTGTCACTTGACTCCATTATCAGAGGTACCCCTACTGTTAGGAATAACCATCCTGATATCACTAATAAAATACTACAAAAACAAAATCTAAGACACTTTCTTTTAACTCCACTTTTTGGTTTTCCGCTAACTTCATTGTCGGCCATTTTGTCTCTGAGAAAATGTCTTTTCTCTTTTCTTTTCTCTTTACAGTCTTTTTGTCTTTTTATTCTTAAGGAGGTTTCAATTGGCTTTCGTCAATTTGTGCAATATCGACTTCTTCTGTCTCGTCAGTTAGATCCAGGGACTCAAATTCTTCAAGAATGACGTACGTCCACTCTGGAGCCTTGTATTTTCTGTTTAAGTTTCTCAATCTTGGACTTCTTCGAGTTATTTTTGCTAATGTTTGTTTAGATCTTGTTTGACTTGTGATTTCATTCACTTGTTCTGGTTTCTTTTCAGATTTTCTCAGGTGATATCTTAGTTTCTTTACTCCAGTTGGCCAATTGTCTCCTTTTCTGACTCTTTTGATTTGTACTGCTTTTTCACCTTCTTTATCTCCTTGTAAAGTTCGTTTTATTTCATTTATTCTGGGCACAATCTGTTCTATTTCTCTGTTTTCTGTGCTTGTACCTTCTTTTGCTTCTTCCTGCTCAGGTTCTACTGTGTTTTGTTTTACTTCTTCCTGAGCTTGTTCTTCTAATTCTATCTGGTCCTGCTCAGGTCTTACTTCAAATCTTTCCTCTTCTGCCTGAGTTTGTCCTTCTAACTCTATCTGGTCCTGTTCAGGTCTTAATTCAAACCTTTCTTCTTCTGCCTGAACGTGTTCTTCTCTTTTTCCCTCCTCGGGTTTCTTTATGTCTTTTTCTGTTTTCACCTGAGTGAGTTCTTCTTCCCCTATCTCTTCCTGACTACTTTCCTGTCTCTTCAGCTCTGTTCTTCTTCTGGTTTCAATGGCATCATCAATTACTTCAATCACTGGGCTCCATTCTTCCTGACTTATCTCGAGCTGCTCATCATATGGTTGTCTTTCAGAATCATTCACTCTAGATTCTTCAATTTCACAGTTTACAACTCCTGATGCTTCAGCCTGCTCAGTCAGTGATGGCTCTTGTTTATCTAATGGGCTCGGTACTCTTCTGGTATGACTAGCGTGAATCCAGTTAGGCAAACCTGCACACTTCACTGCTGTGGTAGTGACTAGTATGACTTGCCTTGGTTTGTCCCACCTTGGTGCTAGACACAATTTTCTTGCGTGTTTCTTCACTAGCACCCAATCTCCAGGATTCAAATCATGCGCTTGATCTGGCTGTCTTTCAACTGCGTCTTCTCCAACCTGATGTGAGATAGAACGCATCATTTCAGCCAATCTTTTGCAATAGTCTAATATCAGATCATCAGTTATACACATTATTTTATTTCCAGGAATGAATGCCTGTCTCATGGCTCTTCCCATGAGTACCTCATGTGGACTCATTCCTGTTTTCCTGTCCACAATGCTTCTGAGACCCATTAGCACAAGAGGCAATGCATCTGGCCCTTTCAGCTTTGTGGATGCACACACCTTCCCCAATCTTGACTTGATTGTGCCATTCATTTGTTCAACAATTCCAGAAGCCTCTGGACGATAAGCACAGTGTAGTTTTTGTTCAATGTTAAATGCAGCACAGATTAATTGAATTATTTCATTATTAAAATCAGGGCCTATATCTGATTCCAAAGTGACCGGAAAACCAAATCGTGGCACCAACTCCCTCAACAACAATTTTGCAACTGTAAGACTGTCATTTCTTCTTGTAGGGTAGGCTTCCACCCATCTTGAGAAAAGGCACACTATGACAAGTACATATTTCAGTCCATTACAGGGGGGTAACTCAATGAAATCTAACTGTAATCTGGTGAAGGGTCCTTCTGCCTTTCCGATTTTTCCCCAGCTTACCACTGTCTTTCTACCTGGGTTCTGCTGTTGACAGGTTAAGCATCTTTGACAAAGGCTCTCTGCTATTACCCTGAACTTCGGACTGTACCAACTCTATCTGAATAGTCTGATCATTGAATCTCTCCCTATGTGTGTTGCTCCATGATACACCCTTGCCATTTTTGAAAGTAGACAATCTGGCATGACTGGTCTTTCATCTAGATACACCCATACTTCATCATGTGGTCTTTTGGTACAGGCTGCCTTTATCCAGATTTCCTTCTCCTTTTCCTCAACTTCTTCCTGTAATTATCTAATCTCATCCCATGTCTCTGGCACTGAGAAGTACATAAGTTGACATCTGGTTTCTCCTGTTTCAATTTTTCTGTTTATGGCTACTGCATTTTTAGCGCAGTATTTTGCCACTTGGTCAGCATAATTATTTCCAGCAGTCACATAGTCATTTCCTGACTGATGTGCAGCGCATTTTACAACTGCTATCTCTTTTGGCAATTGCAATGCTTCCAACAAATACTTTACATTTTTGCTGTTTCTGATTGGAGACCCTGAAGAAGTCAGAAATCACCTCTGCATCCAAAGCTGGCCGAAGTCATGCACAATCCCAAAACCATATTGACTATCCATAAATATGGTTACTCTCCAATTTTTCCCTTTTTTACATGCCATTGTCAAGGCAACCAATTCAGCTACTTGTGCAGACTTGACCCCAGGTAAACAGGATGCTTCAATTACCCCCAAAATTTTGCAAACAGCATATGCAGCACTTAGACCTCCTTCTTGTGTCCTAAGGCAGGAGCCGTCTACATATAACTCATGATCTGCTTCTTTTAGGGGTGTCTCTTTTATATCTGGGCGGCGCTTTGTGCATAATTCAGTTACGTCTAAGCAATCATGATCACTATCATCTTTTACTTCCTCATCGCAGGGGTCTGGCAATAGAGTAGCTGGGTTCAAAATCGTATACCTTGTCACAGTCACATTTTCAGCTCCCAAAATTACTCTTTCGTACTTTGTCAAACGACTAGGGGTGAGGTGCTGTGTTCTTGTTCTTGTTAAAAGAATCTCAACTGAGTGTGGAACGAATACTTTTACCGGATGTCCCATCACTATCGACTCACTTTGTTCCAGACTCATACAGGTAGCAGCCACTGCTTTTAAGCAGCCAGGCAATGCTGAAGCCACCGGGTCCAAAGTGGCTGAAAAATATGCCACCGGATGCCGACTCAATCCATGTCTCTGTGTTAAAACTGAAAGTGCACAATTTTCTCTTTCACAACAAAACAAAGCAAAATCTTTTGTATAGTCTGGCATGCCCAAGGCAGGAGCCTCACACAGACAATTTCGCAATCTCACAAATGCTTCTAGGCAGTCATCATTCCAATCAATCGGATCTTTTGCTCGTTTCCGAATCATCTGTATCAAAGGTTTCGCTAACACAGAAAATCCATTTATCCATTGTCTGCAGTATCCAACCACTCCCAGAAACATTCTCATCTCTCTCTGAGTCTGTGGCAATTGCATTTCTTTGATTATTTTTATTCTTTCCGGTGTCACTTTTGTAACTCCTCTTTCTATTTAATGCCCTAGATATCTTACTTCTTGTCGACAGAAATGTAATTTTTCTGGAGACACCTTGTGTCCTCCTTCAGCCAAATGGTTCAGCAACCAAATTGTATCTGTGACACAATCTTCTCGTGTTTTTGATGCCACCAGTAGGTCATCAATGTACTGAACCAGAACAGAATTTCTGGGCATAATCAATGATTCCAGCCACATTTTCAGAATCTGATTAAAGATTGAAGGACTTTCTGTGTACCCTTGAGGAACATGACACCATGCGTAAATACGATCTTCAAATTTAAACGTAAACAGATACTGGCTGTCTGGGTGCAAAGGAATAGAAAAGAATGCTTGGCATAAATCAATTACTGTGAACCATCCTGCATTCCATGGTATCTGATAAAGGATCACTGCTGGATTTGGCACAATTGGACAACAGGGAATTACAATCTTATTTATTTTTCTCAGGTCTTGTACTATTCTGTATTTCCCGCTAGGCTTTTTCAGTCCCATTATTGGTGAATTACAGGGACTACCCATCACTTCTTTCAGAATGCCTTGTTTAACCATTCGTTCAATTTCTGGGATAATTCCTGCTTTTACTTCTGAACTCATTTTGTACTGTCGGGTATTTGGATACTCTGCACCTTCCTTCACTGCCATTTTAACTGGTCTATATTTTTCATTAGCCCAATATCTTTTCCTGTAAAATCCCACACTTCTGGATTAACTGTGGTTCTCAACTCTTCTGGTAATTCATTTTCAGTTATCAGTGAAAACATTTCATCTACTTCTGTTCCCTGCTTGGCCAGCATCATCTTGTATGCCACATCTTCATCAGGGGTTTGGAAAGCGACACCATCCGGTGTACAATAGATCGTGCAATTCATTTTGCACAAAAGATCTCTTCCCAACAGATTTACAGGACTGGAATCGCAAACTACAAATCGATGCATTTCTTTGAAGTTTCCAATGTGCACCTCCATTGGCTTTGTGATAGGTGTTCTAATCTGTTGGTTAGATACACCTACAACTTGGATTGTATCTCCCGAGAGGGGTAGGTTTGGGATGTCTGCTGTTCTCACAGTAGACCTGGTAGCACCAGTATCCAATAGGAAAGTAATGTCTTTACCTTCTACTCTCCCATCAACAAATGGACCTGACTGATCTACCGGCAAGGATGCGCCAAGCACGCAATCCTCTTCCTCCCCCCTCAGGCACCGTCATTGTATAGAATCTGAACGTACCTCATCATTCTGCAAAAAATATTGAGCAATTGTTCTATTATTCTTATCACTTTCTCCTTGAAATCCGGTGTTCGTACTGAAACTCTGATGGTTCACAAAATTTGGCATAGGAGCTGGTGGTACAAGTGGAAGAGGTGTGGCGCAGCAGCCAGGGCAACTGACTCCGGAACCTGGGGCTCATGGTTCGATCCCTGGCACCGGCGGCAGATCAGCCCAGCACCATGTGACTCTGGGCAATAGCTCGCTTAATCTTCCCGACGGCCCCCAGCACCGGGACACCTCTCCGGAGGTAGCTGTGCACTTTACAAATACTGGACATTTACATTTACATTTACCTGATATTGTGGAGTGACTACCTGTTGCTGCTGATTCATAAGTGCTTCATTCTGCATCTGTGGGATTAAATTTTGATTTGGCCCATTATTATTATTATTATTCTGAGCACTCTTACACTCGTTCTTCCAATATCCAAGCTTTCCGCACGCATGACAAGGGAACTTCTTTTTCACTTCTTCTCTGTCCATTTGCCCTTTAAATCTATTACCGTTCATTCCTTGATTATTCTGACTCTGTTCCTTTACTGGACTATTATTTTGTTCATTTGTCTTCTCTTCCTGCTGCTCAGCCAATTTAACTTGAGCCCACATCATTTTCTCTTTCAACTTCCTTCGCCTGGCCTCTATGTCATCTTCGCAATATTTTGCGTACTTCAAAATTTCATCCACTCTCTTATTTTGCCAGCACAACATGTGCTGCTGTATCATCTGGCTAATTTCCGGTTTCAATCCATATACAAATCGATACACAAAATGTCCCATATCTTTGTCACCTATATTCTCAAAACCACTATACTGCTTGAACACCTGCAACAATTGCTCATAGTACACATGTACAGATTCATTCGGTTCCTGCGTTGTTCTATCTATTTTCACCCAATCTGTTTCTTTAGGAGGGATTTTTGGTTTCAAGTATGTAATCACTTGGTGATACTTTTTCATCACTTCTTCTGACGGGGCTTCTGTTTTTGCATCCCTAGGATATTCCTCATTAGGCCAATCAATTGTGATTTTACATTCTGTCCATAAATCAGCAGGTACCACAATGTCAAATAGACCATCCAGATCTTTCAATAACACCTTCAAAACTTTTACAAACCTCTCTACCTGTTTGTACCACTCAACTGGCTTTTCTCTTAGTTTCGGGAAATCATTTGTAAATGATAAAATATCTTGTCTACTCCAAGGAACATGAACATATCCTCCTCCAGGAACCTCTCTCATTGGACACATCCTCTCCGTCTTTCCTGTTTCTCCCACAGGAAATGTAGCTACTCTCCCTCTCGCCTGCACTTCTTCTTTCTTCCTTATCCACCTAATCCTCCATTTATCAATGTCTCCCCATTTACGCAAAATGTTCATTAATTATTTTATCTGTAACCTTTTTCCTGAAGTATTCACACTTTCCAAATCTTTATCAGTAAAATCCACTCGATAGGCCCTCTGTAACAATTTCGATTTCCCTATATCTATTCCAATCTCTGAAGCAACTTCAGTTAATCTTTCATGAAATAGTCTTGCTCTCCTGGTTATACTCTTACACAAAAACAACAGTTCTTCATCATTATAAACATTTAATCTTTCTGTGCCCACACATCCTGTCATCATCTCTTCCAATTCCACTTTCAATCTGCTAATATCTAAAATCTTTGGTTTTATGATCGTATTTTCCCTTTCCTGAGCCCACCTTTCTATATCTTCAGGGGTAACTACTGTTGTACCTGAAGTTCCAGCCGGAACCAAAGGTCTTCTGTCTCTTAAATTCATAGGCGTGACTCTCTTTTGAGTTTCCGCAAGGGGTTCCACAATAGGGAGATCCATTAGTGAGATAACTGACTCACTTTTACTAACCTGATCATCTGTGATTATTATCTCTTTTCTAGGACTATTCAATGTTACTGTCGCAAAATGTGATTTTTGGGTATCCTTATTATCCCCATATAATGGGATTACTGGACCAATGGTTACAGGTACTGTCAAAGCTTCCGTATTTAAATTCAATTGACTTATTCTTTGAACTAGTTCCTCCCTAGTTTTGTTCAAAGCTTCTCTCTCATTATCTTGCAACACTCTGTTGTATGATGTCTCATGTAAAATCTGTGGAGTTAATGGTATTCCCATTACTGGTGCACTTGGGACAACTTTACTAGCTGCTTCTTGATACAGTGGTGGATTCTTAATTAAAATATCCTCTAACAATTCATCATCCGACTCTCCATATCCTGTTGAATTCATATGTTTTGTTTTCTCTTTACACTTTCCGCCAGAATGTTCCTCGGCCATCAACACTGGATATAAACCTTCCGATACCATCGCCCTCCTCCACTGTTTCATCTGTCCTTCTCTTGACTCATGCAAGTGTCTTGGAAAGAATCCTCTATATCTTCCACCTCTGCATTTCTCTTTTTCATATGACTCAGTCTCCCATTCTTCCAAAGCCTCATATTGAGTTAACCTGGGTCTCGGTTCTAAATCATTCATCTTCAATCTCAGATTCTGAAGAATCCTCCCATTGAACGTACCATCCTTAGGAAACGATAACACACCATCATCCCTCGTGTACTCTACCCAATTTTCCAACCACACGCAGGTATGATATCCTCTTTCCATCATCATAAAAGATGCTGGTGTCTTCGGTGGCAGAATAGGAATACCCTCTCTAGTCAACACAGGCTTATCCTTGACAAAGAAATTCTTTATTCTCTTAAGAATTGACATCTTTCTTTTCTCTCCATACATTCTTGAAGAACGGTGCAGGAAATTGTATTCCACAAACCCTTGAAATCTTCTACCTGTACACCTTGCACTGACAGTCAAATCAAGATCCCGCATACAATCCTTTTCTCCTCCAATTCTAGTGCCACTTCTAACTAAGTATCCAATCAAATCAGGCTCACACTCGTACTCTGACCAATGTTAGCGCGGCCTTTTCCTGACGTCAGTTCTACTCCTCACTACTGACCCCTCCTTTACCAAGCTCCTCCTGTCACGCGCCCGCTGCTTCTACCAATCCCAGCGCAGCTCTCTGTGACGTCAGTACCACTCCGGCAACTGACCCTCCCTTTGCAAGGTAATACAAAAATTTCATTTTCTTCGAAACTTCTTTGAATTTTTTTGTTATTAACAACGTAAAAACATTCGCTACTCTGTCTGTTCCACTAAACAAAAAGGATAGTTTATTCTCTTCCACTGCGGGTAAAACCTTCCGCTTACTCTTCACCTATGCTTCCAGAGAACCTGCTACATTCCCGGTATCTTCCGTTAAGGAATTTTGAGAGCGGAATTTCACCAGTGAACTCCTTTTGCTGTCAATCTAGCTTAGAAGAACCTACTACTCCTTCAGGGTTACCCTTACTAGGTGATATAACGCCTAAAGTTTCATCAGCGAACTCTTTGCTTTCAGCCACTCTCACTTTTGTTCGGAAAAAAAATAGTCCCTAGTTCAGCACTGCCAGCCCTACCTAGCTTCTCAGTGTTATTCCAACAGACGAGTAACCTCACTGCAGTGTGGTTTCTATTACCACCCGCTATACATTTCCCGGGAATTTTCCAGACAACATAAAACAGGACACTAACTCTTTTTTAAAACATAAACCAAAAATTAATAATCTACACTTATCACCAAACTAGTTACTAATAACCATAGCTCTGCTACCAGAAAACTGATCCAGCAGTCTACTAACAACAGATACTCTACTACCATATACTCACTTGGGCCCATACAACTCGTTTCCGCTGCACTCTAAGTAAACCACTGGAGTTTATTAGTTTTATATATTGCTCATACCTCAGGATCTAGTTATTACTTCTTTAACTAAATCTTCTGCTCTTCAAACAGTTCTTTCCTCTGGTCAATGGACCAGTTAGGTAAAACTAGTTGATGGCATTAATTGATATAACTTATTATGCACTCCTTAATGGATATAAAATAATGACCGACTCAATAAGTTTTAAAATCTTTATCTAAAGTTAGGGGTTTTGAACCATCTCAAAGCGTTTCAGTACAAACACCCTCATTTGCAGGAGTGCCAATTCAAAATATCACAGATAAACTCCTATCAGTTCAGATCTACACAATAACTATGCTTAGAAAGAAGAGAATAGAGACAGAAGAGCATTTATCAAATGACAAATTACATAGTTACCAAAGTATGGTGTGAAGACCAACCCTCTGGCCAAAGGGCTGATAAGGGCCTCCCAGGACAGATCATGAGACAAAGGCTTCAGGATAGGAATCAGGACAGGATACTTCACCTCTCTAATTACCGACGGCTACGTCGCACCTCTCTCTGACTCTCTTCCTCCTCGTGGTTCTTCCGCGACTCCCCTAACCCACCCAATTAAGTAGATGGTTCTGCATTCGATTTCTTCATCAGCATTTTCAGAGCATCAGCACCACCCCAGCACCGACAGCATCCCATGCTCCGAATTAGCTTAGCTTCTCGACGACCCTCCTCTCAAAGCAGCTCTCCGACTCGACCACTCCCTTTACTAACTAAAATACTTCAATTATACCCTTTTCGTAGGCATGTACCACCCATTAATGTTTCATTTGCACAAAATACTAACTTCTGATTAGACGGTTACAGGGGGGTGATCATCACACCATACTTATACTTTATTTATTTTCTTTTAACCATTGTTTTCCAAACTCCTCCCATCAAACTTTATTCTGCCCTTCCTTTCCCATACATCTTTAAACTTTATTAAATACATTTGTAACTGATGTCTTGAATAAGTTCCTTCATATGAACTCTTCACCCTCATGTTCCCAGGGCACATCTCTGCCGACCTTGGACTCGTGTCAAATTCCTTAGTCATCTCGCAAGCTTCCGTATCAGGGCGCATGCGTCGCGCCATATTGGTCTGTTCAACTCGGACAACTTTAACAGGCCCAAATACGCACTAATAATAAAGTCAAAAAGGAAAATGTTATTCTCAAAAATAAATGGTTTCACTGTATACCTCCAACCTCTACTCTAACCCATACAATTTGTTATTTCTCTCTCTGCATTTGCGTTAGTTATAAATCCATTTCTAATTTCAGTAAGGCAGGTGCCATGCATGTGAGTTTTTCAAGCGGCCATTTTATAGCTCTTTGCGCAAGCGCCAGAATTTCCCTCCAAGCGAAAGCACGTCATACTACATAGATGCAGCAGACACATGCGCAGTAAAGATCCCATGTTAAATGCGTTCCTAGTCCTACGTCTGTGTTATTTGCAGTTAGTAAACACATAGGCAAGCTTCCTTCTTATCCCGCGTATAGTGTAAAATGGATATTATTAATTACGAGACATGTCGTTAGTAATTTGCTAGTGAGTTAAATCGAGAGGATTGCTTCCGAGCAAGTCTCGTGTGCGAGTCATTGCTCCATCAACATGGTCAGTGACATCACTGATGACATCTCAAATTACATCACTGATGACATCACTAATGACATCATCCACGTGATCATCTGATGCACCACCTCACACCCTAATATAACCTTTGATACACCCACTCTAAAATGCAGACTACCATTTTCGAAACCATAGACACACCAATACCAGTTACTACATACCCACTCACTGATTCCTAGGTCTACACACATGTCCACTCATTCATCCATACAGTTACTCATACATGCAGTCACTCATCAATAGAGCACTATCATTTGCACTCATACACCTATACAGACACTCACATACCGCCACTCACCTATAGAGTTACTCACACACCTAGTCAGTCATGCAAAGAATCAATCACACTCCCATTTACTCACCTATACAGTTATACACACACCACTTCACTTATTCATACAGATACTAACACATACTTACTCTCTTCTATAATCACTGACACAAGCACACACTCATCCATACAGCCACTCTCACAACCACTCACTCTCACATACAGTCATTTATATACTCCAACACTCACATATACTGCCTTACACATGTAGTTACTCACACATGTACTACTGAGACATCCATTCACTCACCAACACACCCATACACACACTCACCCACCCATACAGCCCTTCACAGATGCATTCTTGAACCCATACACCCAGTGAATCACCTACTCACACATCTATGCACAGAGTCACACACCCCCCACCCACAGAGATACTCAGACACCCATAAAGATACTCAGACAACCAATCAATAACCCATATAGACACACATGTAGCTACTCACCAACCCATGCAGCCGCTTACACACCAACTGACAGACTAATACAGACATTCACACTGTTTAGTCACTAACCCATGCATTCAGTAAGACACGATTATTCACTCACTTATACAGTCAGTCACGCACCTACTAAATCATCTATTCAGACACTTATACACCCACTCATTCTTCAATACACCTTGGCATATATATATATATATATATATAAAACATATTTAAACTTTAAAGAAACACATAATCACTGGATGATGTCATCAGTGATGTCATCAGTTATGTCATCAGTGATGTCATTTGAGATGTCATCAGTGATGTCATCAGTGATGTCACTGACCAAGTCATGAATGATGTAATATGTGACGTCATCAGCAGTGCATTGCGGGGGCGCAAGTTATAGTTAGCTCAACTAACTATAACGGGCGAATTTCTCTGGTTTTGTACTAGTGAAATGTCCAACTAACTATAACGTCCCTGAAACCTATGGTTTTTTCAGTGAATTTCTACGGTTTTTTAAAGGCTAATTTCTAACTATAACATCCCTGAAACCTATGGTTTTGTCAGTGAATTTCAAAGGTTTTTTAAATGCTAACTTCTAACTATAACGTCCCTGAAACCTATGGTTTTTTCAGTGAATTTCAAAGGTTTTTTAAATGCTAATTTCTAACTATAACGTCCCTGAAACCTATGGTTTTTTCAGTGAATTTGTAAGGTTTTTTAAATGCTAATTTCTATCTATAACGTCCCTGAAACCTGTGTTTTTTTCAGTGAATTTCTAAGGTTTTTTAAATGCTAGTTTCTAACTACACCTAGATAGGTAAGACATGTGCAGAAAGAGAAAGAAAGGTGCAGAAAGAAGCAAGAGAAGTGCAGCAAGAAGAAAGAGAAGTACAGAAAAAGGCAAGAAAAGTGCAGAAAAAAGCAAGAGAGGTGCAAAAAGAGGAAGAAAGGTGCAGAAAGAAGCAGGAGAAGTGATGAAAGAGGCAAGAGAGGTGCAGAAAGAAGCAAGAGAGGTGCGGAAAGAAGCAAGAGAGGCACAGAAAGAAGCAAGAGAGTTGCAAAAAGAAGAGAGTGAGGTGAAGAAAGAGGCAAGAAAGGTCCAGAAAGAGGAAGAAAGGTGCAGAAAGAGGCAAGACAAAAAATGCAGAAAAAGGAAGAAAGGTGCAGAAAGAAGCAAGAGAAGCGCAGAAAGAAGCAAGAGATGTGCAGAAAGAAGCAAGAGAGGTGCAGAAAGAGGCAAGACAGGTGCAGAAAGAGGCAAGACAGGTGCAGAAAGAGGCAAGAGAGGTGCAGAAAGAGGCAAGAGAGGTGCAGAAAGAGGCAAGAGAGGTACATAAAGAGGCAAAAGAGGTGTAGAAAGAGGCAAGAGAGGTACAGAAAGAGGCAAGAGAGGTACAGAAAGAGGCAAGAAAAATGCAGAAAAAGGAAGAAAGGTGCAGAAAGAAGCAAGAGAGGTGCAGAAAGAGGCAAGAGTGGAGTAGAAAGCCAAGAGAGGTGCAGATAGAGGCAAGAGAGGTGAAGAAAGAGGCAAGAGAGGTACAGAAAGAGGCAAGAGAGGTACAGAAAGAGGCAAGAGAGGTGTAGAAAGAGACAAGACTGGTGCAGAAAGAGGCAAGAAATGTGCAGAAAGAGGCAAGAGAGGTGCAGAAAGAGGCAAGAGAGGTGCATAAAGAGGCAAGAGGGGTGCAGAAAGAAGAGAGTGAGCTGCAGAAAGAGGGAAGAGTGGTGTAGAAAGAGGCAAGAGAGGTGCAGAAAGAAGAGAGTGAGCTGCAGAAAGAGGCAAGAGAGGTGCAGAAAGAGGCAAGAGAGGTGCAGAAAGAGGTAAGAGGTGTAGAAAGAGTCAAGAGAGGTACAGGAAGAGGAAGAAAGGTACAGAAATAAGCAAGTGAGCTGCAGAAAGAGGCAAGAGAAGAGCAAAAAGAGTCAAGAGAGGTGCATCAAGAGGCAAGAGAGGTGCAGAAAGAGGAAGAAATGTTCAGAAAGAGGCAAGAGAGGTGCAGAAAGAGGCAAGAGAGGTACAGAAAGAAGCAAGAGAGGTACAGAAAGAAGATAGTGAGCTGCAGAAATAACCAAGAGAAGTGCAGAAAGAGGCATGAGAGGTACAGAAAGAGGCAAGAGAGGTGCAGAAAGAGGCAAGCGAGGTGCATAAAAAAGAGTGAGCTGCAGAAAGAGGGAAGAGAGGTGCAGAAAGAGGCAAGAGAGGTGCAGAAAGAAGAGAGTGAGCTACAGAATGAAGCAAGAGAGGTGCAGAAAGAGGCAAGAGAGGTGCAGAAAGAAGAGAGTGAGCTGCAGAAATAAGCAAGAGAAGTGCAGACAGAGGCAAGAGAGGTGCATAAAGAGGCAACAGAGGTGCAGAAAGAGGCAAGAGAGGTGCAGAAAGAAGAGGGGTGCAGAAAGAGGCAAGAGAGGTGCAGAAAGAGGCAAGAGAGGTACAGAAAGATGCAAGAGAGGTGTAGAAAGAGGCAAGAGTGGTGCAGAAAGAGGGAAGAGATGTGCAGAAAGAGGCAAGAGGGGTGCAGAAAGAGGCAAGAAAGGTGCAAAAGAGGCAAGAGAGGTACATATAGAAGAGAGTGAGCTGCAGAATGAGGGCAGAGAGGTGCAGAAAGAGGCAAGAGACGTGCAGAAAGAGTGGCACGCCTGAAGTCATCTTGATGTAATCAAAACTGTAATACCTAAAGTATTTCCTTTAGAAATTGTAGAAATCAGAGGGTCTTATTTGCATAGAAATTATGGTTAGTGATCTAAAAAACTAAAATGAGGACATATTTTCTGAGTTCTCAAATAGCGACAAAGCACTTTTAAATTATTTGTTATCTTTATGTTTTTTTATCCAGTTGACCACTTGATTAAATGTTACGCTTAGGGGAGAGAATGTGGTGTTACTTCCAGAGCTGCAGACTTTGCAACTGGGGAACCAAGTTGGAGTTTCTGCTTCAGCTCGACATTCTGTGATTCTGGTCAAATCACTTAATCTCCCCATGCCTACAACCAAAATGAGTTTGTCCTTGTATGATGTAACCAATGCTCATGTAAAGCACTCCACTCCACTATCTGACCAGCCTGCAATATAAAACACTGCAAAAAAAAAGGATAAAAAGTGTTTTCCACACTTCTGTCATTGGGCTATACGTGGGCTACATCTGGGTGATATTTGTGCTACATTTGGGCTCCTTTTTCTCTGGTGGCCATCTTGGGAGACTTCAATTACATTCATTACACTTTATTCAATCTGATTTAGAAACATAGATCATAAAAGTGTACATAAAAACAGTAAATCCTCTTTCTTAATACAATACAGTGAGAATTAATTAAAACCAGTAGGTAAAAACGGGTGTTACAAAGCCCGGTTCAGAGCAACTTCAGGTTAACAGAACAGTAAAGTTCAATGTTTCGCAAGATCAATCTCATGTACTTCATGCAAAATACGCAATAAGGGGTCCAAGTAAGAGCAACGCTCCAATACCTGACCAGTCTGCACTATATAAAACTGCAAAAAAACAAAAAATAAAAAGTGTTTTGCATACTTCTGTCATTGGGCTATATGTGGGCTACATCTGGGTGCTATTTGTGCTACATTTGGGCTCTTTTTTTCTCTGGTGGCCATCTTGGGAGACTTATTTCTTATCAAGTTTCCTAATTTCCTCATTTACTGCAGTCTCCTCAGTAGGAAATGCTTTCAGTTTTTTACTTTGATTCCATCAAGAAGGCATTCAGATGTGTCACACATTTGCCATAAATTCAGAATGTTAGCACTCTCACCAGGGAGTTAACTGGAAGTCTACTGCTGGTATTGAAAGTGATTGTTTCAGTCTGCATGTCAGAATTTTCTAATGAAATAGAAGAGGATTTGAGATTAGGGGTGGGCGGAATTTGCGGAGTTGCGTTCCGTGAAATTCCGCGAAACGGCAAGAAATCTCCGCGAGCACGCGGAATTTCGCGTGCTCGTGGAGATTTTGCTGCGCCCGTTGAATCCTGCCCTGCATATTTATCCACGAATATGCCACCGTTTTGTGCAATACCTCTACTCAACTGGAATACTTTCTACTGGCTAATCGGTAAGTGCTGCCTCGTTGGGTAAATGTATAGTGCCTTTCCTACACTACAGCTGCGTAAAGGTCCAGAAGAATTGACCCCAGTGACCTGTGTGTCTGTAACTTTGCCACCACGCCGAAAGCGCCGGGGTCCTTTGATTAAGCTGTCCATCATTCTGGGGAAAGGGCGGGAAGACGGTGCATACCACTAGTGTATGTGGGGCGGGGGCAAAGAGGCGGGGCTTCTAGGCCTATTCACATGCCTCTTGTTTATAAAGGGTCAGAGCAGGATCTGAGCAGTAGATGAGGAGGAAGAACCTCCTGGTCACTGGACCTACACGGGGATTGCGCTCGAGAAAATCAAGGATGCAAAGACCTCCATCGGGGATTACAGCTAACTTTTCACGTTGGAAATGGAGAGAAGGCACATCTGCTTAACCACGCTCACGAATTCTGCACGAGGATTGCGCTCGAGAAAAGCAAGGATGCAAAGGCCTCCATCGGGGATTACAGCTAACTTTTCACATTGGAAATGGAGAGAAGGCACATCTGCTTAACCACGCTCACGAATTCTACACGAGGACTGCGCTCGAGAAAAGCAAGGATGCAAAGACCTCGATCCGGGATTACAGCTAACTTTTCTCGTTGGAAATGGAGAGAAGGCACATCTGCTTAACCACGCTCACGAATTCTGCACACCTGCCCTGCATATTTATCCACGAAGATGCCTCCGTTTTGTGCAATACCTCTACTCAACTGGAGTACTTTCTACTGGCTAATCGGTAAGTGCTACCTCGTTGGGTAAATGAATAGTGCCTTAACTACACTACAGCTGCGTAAAGGTCCAGAAGAATTGACCCCAGTGACCTGTGTGTCTGTAACTTTGCCACCGCGCCGAAAGCGCCGGGGTCCTTTGATTAAGCTGTCCATCATTCTGGGGAAAGGGCGGGAAGACGGTGCATACCACTAGTGTATGTGGGGTGGGGGCAAACGGGCGGGGCTTCTAGGCCTGTCCACATGCCTCTTGTTTATAAAGGGTCTGAGCAGCAGATGAGGAGGAAGAACCTCCTGGTCACTGGACCTACACGGGGATTGGGCTCGAGAAAATCAAGGATGCAAAAACCTCCATCGGGGATTACAGCTAACTTTTCACGTTGGAAATGGAGAGAAGGCACATCTGCTTAACCACGCTCAAGAATTCTGCACACCTGCCCTGCATATTTATCCACGAAGATGCCTCCGTTTTGTGCAATACCTCTACTCAACTGGAGTACTTTGTACTGGCTAATCGGTAAGTGCTACCTCGTTGGGTAAATGTATAGTGCCTTTCCTACACTACAGCTGCGTAAAGGTCAAGAAGAATTGACCCCAGTGACCTGTGTGTCTGTAACTTTGCCACCGCGCCGAAAGCGCCGGGGTCCTTTGATTAAGCTGTTCAGCATTCTGGGGAAAGGGCGGGAAGACGGTGCATACCACTAGTGTATGTGGGGCGGGGGCAAACGGGTGGGGCTTCTGGGCATGTTCAGTGTTCACATGCCTCTTGTTTATAAAGGGTCAGAGCAGGATCTGAGCAGCAGATGAGGAGGAAGAACCTCCTGGTCACTGGACCTACACGGGGATTGCGCTCGGGAAAATCAAGGATGCAAAGACCTCCATCGGGGATTACAGCTAATGTTTGACGGTAGATATGGGCAGAAAGCACTCCTGCTTAGCCTCGACCTTGCTCACGATTTTTTTGTGCTGATTAATGCGTTACAGAATTTGAGCTTCAACTCATGCACCTGCTTCAGTGCTTTCTTGCACCCGAATTCCGTTCCGCCTCGGATTGCGGAAGTTTCGACATTTCCGCGTTCCGCGCGGAACGCGGAAATGCCGAAATTTCGCAAGTTCCGCGAGCGGAACGGAATTTGCCGCCCACCCTTATTTGAGATATCACTTAAAACATGCCCTAAGTTTTCTTTCTGCAGCACTAACCATAATTTCTATGGCAAAATGAACCCCCTCATTTTGTTCCTTTTTAAGTTAAATGTTTTAAGTGTTACCAGTTTATTCCAATCAAGATGGCTTCAGGTGTGCCATAATTTTGTCATAAGTAAGACTGTTAGCGCTCTAGTTGTTCTTTAGAACACTCTGGGAAGCTGCAGTAGAACACAAATGAATCAACTGACAGGCTGCTCCTGTTGAAATATAACAGGAAGATATTTGAGATCTCACTTAAAACATGTCCTAATTTTTCTTTCTACAGCACTAACCATAATTTCTATGACAAAATGAACCCCATCATTTTGTTCCTTTTTAAATTAAATGTTTTAAGTGTTACCAGTTTATTCCAATCAAGATGGCTTCAGGTGTGCCATAATTTTGTCATAAGTAAAACTGTTAGCGCTCTAGTTGTTCTTTAGAACACTCTGGGAAGCTGCAGTAGAACACAAAGGAATCAACTGACAGTCTCTACCCTTGTTGGATGTACATGTTTTACTGAGAATGTCAGACTTCATTCTCACATGACTGAGAAAGATAATGTGAATTTACAGAAAATATGCTCTCATTTTAGCTTCTGGAGCACCTTCCAAACCTCTATGGAAAAATAGTTTTCTCTCAAACATGATTCATGATATCCCAGCAGAAGGTTTTTCACAGGGTAAAATCACCTTAGAACACACCACAATTCCCAAAATTAGTATGGTACCATCAACAAATGAATTCTAATGTAACTAAAGTCTGTTATCACCCTTTATAGTTCTCCTTTTGGTGACCCTCAAAATTTTCTATTCACTACAATGCATTTCAATGGGGTGCTATCATGTATATTGGTCCCAAGATGGCTGTCAGCAATTCCAGGATGAAGTGCTGACAGCCAATCAGATCTCACAATGAGATGTGTGGTTAGGCACCGCCCAGATATCGATATTTTTTTATTTTTGAATTTCTTAGAAACTACTGAACGGATTGACACCATTTAAAAAAAGCTTGCTTTCTGAACCACGAGCTACCTTTTTGCCAAGTTTGGTGTAATTCCGTTCAGCAGTTCGGGCTGTAGCCGTGTCTAAAGTTTCCTATGGAAATTAACATGGGGAAAATGCGTTTTAGGCCCCCCCTTTTTTCTCGGCCCCCGCTTAATGAATAACCCCGAAACTTTCAAGACAGGAGCTGACCGGAGTGGGCCATTAGGTTTGAAAATTTCGCGAAGATTCGTCAAACGGTGCCAAAGATATTGGCAAAAGAAAAAATGCTTTTTGAATAGAAACAAGGTCCTAACTATAACTACCTACTGGTGACCGCCAGTAGGTTATATATATATATATATATATATATATATATATATATATATATATATATATATATATATATATATATATATATATATATATATATATATATTTCAAACACACAGTATTTCAATACAAGCTGCACTCGAGACAAGGTGAAGGTTACCAGCCTTTAATAGAGGTACAGATGGATGCGCGAGCCAGTGCAATAGACAGCTTTTCCTGTGCCTGACGCGTTTCAGGACCATCCCTTCTTCAGAGGCATAGGGGAAAAGATCGCGCTGCTGGTAGGCAACAACTTCCTAATATAATGTCACGCCCCTTATTCACGTCAATGTAATTATGGGAGTTGTAGTGCCTGCAATTCCTCCCTCAATTTCGGCGCGCTGATATCTGCCGCAGATAAGACCTGACATGGGCCCCAGCTGTAGAATCCATCTTACATCCTGACACAATGCTCCACATTAGAAACGGCGAATCCATTCCAGTGGCCCCCTCGGCATCATGGGGTGGTGCAGACTCAGAGGCTGAACAACCGCCCATAGACTTCAAACACACGGTATTTCAATACGAGCTGCACTCGAGACAAGGTGAAGGTTACCAGCCTTTATTAGAGGTACAGATGGATACGCGAGCCAGTGCAATAGACAGCTTTTCCTGTGCCTGACGCGTTTCAGGACCATCCCTTCTTCAGAGGCATAGGGGAAAAGATCGCGCTGCTGGTAGGCAACAACTTCCTAATATAATGTCACGCCCCTTATTCACGTCAATGTAATTATGGGAGTTGTAGTGCCTGCAATTCCTCGCTCAATTTTGGCGCGCTGATATCTGCCGCAGATAAGACCCGACATGGGCCCGACATGGGCTGACTATATTCTGGGCTGTAATCGAGGGAGAACGGGTAGGATTGCCATTCTGTCCTTGGATAAATTTGAATGTTTTAATTGCTGACTTTGCACATTCTTTAAAAAATATATACTGTTGGGCACTTGCACGAAGGAACCAACCCCCCGGTACGAGCTGTGTTCAATGCTCGGCGGGTAGGAAGGTCTTGTGCACCACTTCCGTTTGTAGCTCTTCAGACGCACGGGGCAGCGGTCTAGTTGCTGCACCCGGCGTCGGAAGAAGTCGCATAAATTGAGCGTGTAACGCGACCGTCTTGGGCTGACTGTATTCTGGGCTGTAATCGAGGGAGAACGGTTAGGATTGCCTTTCTGTCCTTGGATAAATTTTAATGTTTTAATTGCTGACTTTGCACATTCTTTAAAAAATATATACTGTTGGGCACTTGCACGAAGGAACCAACCCCCCGGTACGAGCTGTGTTCAATGCTCGGCGGGTAGGAAGGTCTCGTGCACCACTTCCGTTTGTAGCGCTTCAGACGCACGGGGCAGCGGTCTAGTTGCTGCACCCGGCGTCGGAAGAAGTCGCATAAATTGAGCGTGTGACGCGACCGTCTTGGGCTGACTGTATTCTGGGCTGTAATCGAGGGAGAACGGTTAGGATTGCCATTCTGTCCTTGGATACATTTTAATGTTTTAATTGCTGACTTTGCACATTCTTTAAAAAATATATACTGTTGGGCACTTGCACGAAGGAACCAACCCCCCGGTACGAGCTGTGTTCAATGCTCGGCGGGTAGGAAGGTCTCGTGCACCACTTCCGTATGTAGCGCTTCAGACGCACGGGGCAGCGGTCTAGTTGCTGCACCCGGCGTCGGAAGAAGTCGCATAAATTGAGCGTGTGACGCGACCGTCTTGGGCGGACTGTATTCTGGGCTGTAATCGAGGGAGAACGGTTAGGATTGCCTTTCTGTCCTTGGATAAATTTTAATGTTTTAATTGCTGACTTTGCACATTCTTTAAAAAATATATACTGTTGGGCACTTGCACGAAGGAACCAACCCCCCGGTACGAGCTGTGTTCAATGCTCGGCGGGTAGGAAGGTCTCGTGCACCACTTCCTTTTGTAGCACTTCAGACGCACGGGGCAGCGGTCTAGTTGCTGCACCCGGCGTCGGAAGAAGTCGCATAAATTGAGCGTGTGGCGCGACCGTCTTGGGCTGACTGTATTCTGGGCTGTAATCGAGGGAGAACGGTTAGGATTGCCTTTCTGTCCTTGGATAAATTTTAATGTTTTAATTGCTGACTTTGCACATTCTTTAAAAAATATATACTGTTGGGCACTTGCACGAAGGAACCAACCCCCCGGTACGAGCTGTGTTCAATGCTCGGCGGGTAGGAAGGTCTCGTGCACCACTTCCGTTTGTAGCGCTTCAGACGCACGGGGCAGCGGTCTAGTTGCTGCACCCGGCGTCGGAAGAAGTCACATAAATTGAGCGTGTGACGCGACCATCTTGGGCTGACTGTATTCTGGGCTGTAATCGAGGGAGAACGGTTAGGATTGCCATTCTGTCCTTGGATAAATTGTAATGTTTTAATTGCTGACTTTGCACATTCTTTAATAAATATATACTGTTGGGCACTTGCACGAAGGAACCAACCCCCCGGTACGAGCTGTGTTCAATGCTCGGCGGGTAGGAAGGTCTCGTGCACCACTTCCGTTTGTAGCGCTTCAGACGCACGGGGCAGCGGTCTAGTTGCTGCACCCGGCGTCGGAAGAAGTCGCATAAATTGAACCCATGATGCGACCGCGCAGCGGACGCGCGCAGCGGGCGCACCGCTGGCGCGCCAAAGGCGCGCCTAAGGCAAGCCCGTCTGCACCCGTCCGCGCCCGGCCGGGGCTAGGGGCCAAAACCCCTGCTCCTTTATTCCCAGGACGCACTGGGTACTCTAGGGATCAATTGCTCCAGCTAAACAACCACCCTAGGGCCAAATGTCTCCATCTTTTACGAGCAGATAACCTCAGATCAAAATGCCCTCACTGCCCGTTCACATTCCCCACCCATATTCGCTCACCCCTTCCTTCAAGTCCTGCTTATAGTATTTTACTCTTAAACTGTAGATCCCTTCCCAAACATTCTACGGGAATTTCACTCCTTTTACAAGACTCCTCCCCTGAGGTGCTTTTTTTAACTGAAACCTGGCTCAGTGCTAGCTCTGATCCTGACATAGTACAAACTTTGCCCCAGGGGTACGCGATTCAAAGAATGGATAGAACTATAAGCAAAGGAGGGGGAATTGCGATTATTTATAAGGATCACCTTACTTGTCACCTACTCGGCAGTCCTCTCTTGGACTGTGAGAATGTTCGTTTCTCTTTAGAATTCTCCCTCTCCTCACACTCTCAGGCATTCTGATCTACCGCCCTCGGGTGCGGTAGGCTCTTTTGTAACTCTCTTTTAGAAACCGCCATCAATTTAGCTAGCACCATTGCAAATTTTACCCTTCTCGGTGATTTTAATCTGCACTTTGATGATCCCAGATCTACAGTAGCAGTTGAACTAGCAAATGATCTTGCGTCACTCCAGTTGCTGCAAAAGTTCAACTCCCTACACATGCGCAGGGACACTGTCTTGACCCAGTGTTTTCTAATCTGGAGAATTTTCAGGGAAACAACCCTATTCCAATCCCCTGGTCCGACCACCATTTGGTGCCCCTTTCCTGGCGTCCCCAAATCCCCATCCCCCAGTCTATCCTTCTCAAACACTTATCCGTCCCTGGTCTAAGCTCTCCTGGGAGAACTGGACCCATGAACTGGAAAATAATAGACCTCAGTTGGTTCCCTGCCCAGTCACAATGAATAATAATTTTTGCCGTTGGATAGATGATTCGTTGAACCAGGTCCTCCCAAAAATCCGGATTATGAAAAAGAATGGCTCAATTAGATCGCCCTGGTATTCCGCTGAACTGCGCATCCTGAAACAGAACTGCAAAATATTAGAAAGAAGCTGGAGGAAAGACTTTGCAGTTGAGAGTAAGCTCACCTACAGAAGGGCCATATGTATATACAGAGCGGAAATGAGAAAAGCTCAGGCAGCCTACTACGAGGAAAAAATTCGGCTAGCCGCCAATTCCCCTAGAGAGACCTTCTCTATTATGAAAAGGCTCCTTAAAAGCCCAGTTCCTCCTGTCCCTATTGACCCCCATGGAACTCGTTGCGAAAATCAGGCTGAGTTCTTTGATAACAAAATTCAGAACATTATAAAAATGCTCCCTCAAATTGATCCCGTATGGATGAGCTCTCTACCCAACTGCCCTTTCACCACTCATCGTCTGAAGTGTTTTCCCCCTCTCCTCCTGGAAACACTCCTGACCCTTATGCCCACAGTAAAAAGTAGATCACCAAGAGACCCAGCTCCCATGAACATCCTAACTAAAGCTGCATCCATTATTGGCCCCACAATCACCCATGCCATCAACGCCTCACTTTGTACAGGAGTAGTCCCCCGACTTTGGAAAGAAGCTATTGTTAAGACCCTTCTTAAGAAGTCGCACCTTGATCCCGCAGACTTGGGCAACTACCGCCCTATTTCCCTTCTGCCTGGGATCTCTAAAATCGTCGAAAAATATGTTAACCATGCCCTCTCTAATTTTTGGGAAATTTCCAACCTTCTACACCCATCCCAAACAGGCTTCCGGCCTCGGCAGAGTACGGAAACTGCCCTGCTGGCGGTTGTGGAGGAAAGCAGGAAAATCCTCGATGCAGGAGGTGCTGCAGCTATTATCCTATTGGATTTGAGCGCAGCATTCGACACGGTGAATCACCAGGTCTTGATTCACCGCCTCGGCAATCTGGGAGTAGGTGGAATCGCTCTGAGCTGGATTTGTTCCTTCCTGAAAGGACGTTCATTCCAGGTTTTTGAAGAGGGCATGAGTTCCAAACCTCGGCCTCTCCAGTGTGGTGTACCGCAGGGCTCGTCATTGAGCCCTACACTTTTAATGTGTACATGGTCCCTTTGGCTTCAATCGTGGCCCCGTTTGGGATACATATGGTCACCTACGCCGACGACACTCAACTGGTCGTAGCTCTAAACCAATCCACACAATACTCCACGACCCTGAAAGCATGTCTTACGGAAGTCGTAAAATGGATGGGGTCTTCCCACCTGAAATTAAATGGAGAAAAGACCGAGGTCATGACTCTGGGCAATTTTGACAATACGTCACTCAGAACCATCTGGCCAGTTTGCATGGGCCCAGTCCCAATCCCTAAGCCTGAGATAAAGAGCCTGGGCATCTGGCTAGACCAGAATCTAACATTCCAAGTGCAAGCCAGTAAGACAGTAGCAATCTGTTTTGGCTTGATCAGAATGGCGAGGAAAGTGCTTCCTCTGCTCCCTCCTCAAGCCAAGAAAATCATGGTCCAATCTATTCTACTCTCTAGATTGGATTATGGCAATGCGCTCTATCTGGGAGCTCCTACCTCAGTGATCAATAGATTGCAGATCATCCAGAATTGTGCAGCCAGATTGTTGACGGGAACACCTAGATCTCTTTCCGCAAAACCTGCTCTCCGATCTCTACACTGGCTTCCAGTAAAAGAAAGAATTAGCTTCAAATCATTGTGCATTGTTCACAAATCCCTTTTGAGGATAGGCCCTCCCCTGATCTCGGCCATAATTCATCCATATAAAGCAAGGAGAAAGCTTCGCTCGGATGATCTCCACCTAATTGACATCCCTAGAATCAAACGAGCCAGAAGTGGCGGCAGGCTCTTCTCTCTGAATGCAGGCAGACTCTGGAATGCCCTCCCCCTCCACCTCCGAAAAGAGTCTAGCCATCTTGCCTTCAGGAAACAACTCAAAACCCTTTTATTCCCTTAAACTAATCATTCTGTCCCTCCCCCCATCTACTAGTCATGCCAAGCGCTGGGAGACTTTCTGGGTGCCATGCGCTCTATAAATGCCCTTTTCATTTCATTTCATTTCATTTCAGCTGTAGAATCCATCTTACATCCTGACACAATGCTCCACATTAGAAACGGCGAATCCATTCCAGTGGCCCCCTCGGCATCATGGGGTGGTGCAGACTCGGCGGCTGAACAACCGCCCATAGACTTCAAACACACGGTATTTCAATACGAGCTGCACTCGAGACAAGGTGAAGGTTACCAGCCTTTATTAGAGGTACAGATGGATGCGCGAGCCAGTGCAATAGACAGCTTTTCCTGTGCCTGACGCGTTTCAGGACCATCCCTTCTTCAGAGGCATAGGGGAAAAGATCGCGCTGCTGGTAGGCAACAACTTCCTAATATAATGCCACGCCCCTTATTCACGTCAATGTAATTATGGGAGTTGTAGTGCCTGCAATTCCTCCCTCAATTTCGACGCGCTGATATCTGCCGCAGATAAGACCCGACATGGGCCCCAGCTGTAGAATCCATCTTACATCCTGACACAATGCTCCACATTAGAAACGGCGAATCCATTCCAGTGGCCCCCTCGGCATCATGGGGTGGTGCAGACCCGGCGGCTGAACAACCGCCCATAGACTTCAAACACACAGTATTTCAATACGAGCTGCACTCGAGACAAGGTGAAGGTTACCAGCCTTTATTAGAGGTACAGATGGATGCGCGAGCCAGTGCAATAGACAGCTTTTCCTGTGCCTGACGCGTTTCAGGACCATCCCTTCTTCAGAGGCATAGGGGAAAAGATCGCGCTGCTGGTAGGCAACAACTTCCTAATATAATGCCACGCCCCTTATTCACGTCAATGTAATTATGGGAGTTGTAGTGCCTGCAATTCCTCCCTCAATTTCGACGCGCTGATATCTGCCGCAGATAAGACCCGACATGGGCCCCAGCTGTAGAATCCATGTTACATCCTGACACAATGCTCCACATTAGAAACGGCGAATCCATTCCAGTGGCCCCCTCGGCATCATGGGGTGGTGCAGAGCCGGCGGCTGAACAACCGCCCATAGACTTCAAACACACGGTATTTCAATACGAGCTGCACTCGAGACAAGGTGAAGGTTACCAGCCTTTATTAGAGGTACAGATGGATGCGCGAGCCAGTGCAATAGACAGCTTTTCCTATGCCTGACGCGTTTCAGGACCATCCCTTCTTCAGAGGCATAGGGGAAAAGATCGCGCTGCTGGTAGGCAAAAACGTCCTAATATAATGTCACGCCCCTTATTCACGTCAATGTAATTATGGGAGTTGTAGTGCCTGCAATTCCTCCCTCAATTTTGGCGCGCTGATATCTGCCGCAGATAAGACCCGACATGGGCCCCAGCTGTAGAATCCATCTTACACCCTGACACAATGCTCCACATTAGAAACGGCGAATCCATTCCAGTGGCCCCCTCGGCATCATGGGCTGGTGCAGACTCGGCGGCTGAACAACAGCCCATAGACTTCAAACACACGGTATTTCAATACGAGCTGCACTCGAGACAAGGTGAAGGTTACCAGCCTTTATTAGAGGTACAGATGGATGCGCGAGCCAGTGCAATAGACAGCTTTTCCTGTGCCTGACACGTTTGAGGACCATCCCGTCTTCAGAGGCATAGGGGAAAAGATTGCGCTGCTGGTAGGCAAAAACTTCCTAATATAATGTCACGCCCCTTAGCTTTAGGCACAGGAAAAGCAGTCTATTGCACTGGCTCGCGCATCCATCTGTACCTCTAATAAAGGCTGGTAACCTTCACCTTGTCTCGAGTGCAGCTCGTATTGAAATACCGTGTGTTTGAAATATATATATATGATCAAGGCAGGGATCTGCCGAAACGCGTAATGGCGATGTGATGGTGTGCAGAATAAACTAAAAAACTAGCACTGAACCTGGGTCTGCGCTCGTTCTTCTCCTGGCAAAGGATTTTCAAGGCGAGGATTTGGCATATATATATATATATATATATATATATATATATATCCTCCACAGCAGGCTCACTGTTGCTGATCCATTCGGCGCATCTCACTCGGTGCGGTACCTCTGGCTAAGCCTCGCCAGTAATTAATTTTCCAAAACCCTTCTGAAGAAAGGAAGTATAGGTCGCACTCTCGGGTTTGGTGAAAGCAATCCTTTTTATTTAATTCGCTTTTGTCAGGTTCTCAAAAAAGCCACACTGATGCGTTTTGTTCTCAACTGAGCACTTGATCACGGTACAAGTGATGACGTTGCCAACAGCCAATAAAAAACATTTTACACATCATGTGATATTAATTTGGCACTATCTTTCGTCTTGTATTGTGGGAGTTGTAGTACAAAAGTATTCTGTGAAGTTTTCAAGTGAATTTATGAGGATCAGAAAGGAGTGTAAAGTGCAAAATGGGGAATTCTTGAAAGAAAATAGGGGTTAGAGGAGAGAATAGCAAAATTGATGAAATTAAGAAAAGAAATAAAGGAAAAAGAAGGAAGATGAGTCCCCACTGGTGTGTTTCATCAATCTTGCTCTCCTTCTCATGATGATTCATATTATTTTTTGTTATTTTTGTGTGGCATTTTACATTTGCATTCATCAATTTTAACAGTTAACTTTATACATCTATGTTCATTAAATACTTTCCAACAATTGATTATTTTGTTCATTATTCAGCCCTCCAGTGGGCATTGCCATATCAACATTATATTCTTTTTTCCTTTATGTCCATATCTCCTATAGTTTGCTAACTCTCCTCATTATCAATACTGCAATTCATCTGAAAGATGAAGAGGAAAAACAAATTGAGTTAAAATTTGAAAAATTTAAGTTTTAGAGAGGTGTACACTTTTTTATAATTTTTCTATAACGGAAACAGTAGCACAGTCCAAATAAACATCATGTCAGGTTATAGGTGGACATACAATTCTTCGCTTTGATTCAGACCCAACGGTGTGTATGTTCGGAAACTCGATTCCCGTTCACGCAATTTTTTCTCTCGGTTTCCACCACGATTGCTTTGTGATATTGTTTCAATTGCATAAAACTTAAGCAGTTTCCAATTTCCATCGTGGTTGGACTCCATGTGTTTGGCCACTGCATTCCCTCGATCTTTATTTATTGTGGCATGCACGTGTTCAAGGATTCTCTTTTTTAATTCACATATAGTGCTGCCTATGTATTTCATACAACAAGGGCACTCTATGACGTATGCATGAGCCAGACAGCTAACATCAGAGGAGTCCTTATAATTTTTAAGAAATCAGCCAAAGCGCATGTTTTACAGCAATTGGTTGACCCAGGTGGCAGATGGGTTATTGTTAAAGTCAGGATAAGGGAGGCCCTGTATACTCTGGTCGGCTACTATGGACCTAATCAAGAAGACCCCTCCAGTCTTAAGACCATCTTTTCTCATTTATTAGATTTTCCTGAGCCAATAATTGTAGCTGGAGATTTTAATATAGTTCTGAATCTTGCGCTGGACAAAACTCCAAATAGTAGAGCTGTGGCCCCTTTAAAATCTCGGGACTTCCTCCTAGAGGCAATGGAACAATTTGCGTTTTTGGATATATGGAGGGAAAGATCGGGCTTGCAGCCGGGTGTATCATTTAGAAATAATAAATATCGCCACTAATCTAGAATAGATTACGTGCTGATAAGTAACTCGTTGAGAGACAGAGTTAACGATATTTTATACCTGGCTAACCACCTCTCAGATCATTCAGGGGTTTTTCTACGTTTGGATGGTCCATCAGTAGGGCCCACTCGTACATGGTGACAAAACATTGGAATATCTTGAAAGCAGATGGGGTAATAGGTAACAAACTCCCTGAACATCCAAGTATTACTTATACGAAAAACACATCCCTAAAAGATCTATTAGTCCACAGCCATTTTGACAACAAAAATAAGGGCACATCAGAAATAAGAGGTTTCTATCCCTGTCTTAATTGTAAAGCCTGCAAAAAAAGTGTGAAGGTAAAGGAATACCCAGTTCCAGGGAGAAAATCTAAGAAAATGATTTTAAAATTACTCAACTGCAATACAGAATTTGTGGTTTATTGCCTGATGTGTCCGTGCAACCTACTCTATGTGGGTAGCACGGTACATCAAGCAAAGAAAAGAGTTCTGGAACATATGCGGGCGATAACGAACAGGGATAAGAACTACCCCGTCGCCAGCCACTTTGCAACACATCATCAAAGTGATAATAAATTGCTTAGTTTTTTCTGTATTGATCATGTACAGATTAAGGAAAGAGGAGGTGACAGAGTTAAGACCCTACGACAATTGGAGTCAAGGTATATTGTGGAATTGAGAACATTAGCCCCATATGGCTTCAATAGTGAAGAAGAATTATGGGTACATGTTGGATAGAGATGAATTATGAGTACAGCGAACAACGGAGAAGCCCCTGATTAGCAGAATAGTGTGCGCCACCCTCCCTCCCCTTTATATTCTCACTGAACAAGGAATTATGAATTAGATGTTTATTGTAAGGTTTAGAGATTCATTTAACGGACTTTTTATATACAATGTAAAACAGGAGTACGTATAATAATAGCTTTGTTCAAATTGGGCTATAATGCAAAAGATGATGTTTGATGATGTGAGAGGCTAGTATATCCCGAGATTTGCCCAAATGAGTCCATTCAGGACTGTATCTAAGTTGCAGTCGATACAACTGCCCATTCAGGGCATGATAAAGCAATAAGACTGGCAATTGCATCAATCGTATGATAATGAATTTTTAAACAAGGCGAATAGATATTTGACATTTGCGAAGATCCTATTTTTTAAAACATCAATTAATTAAAATTGTATTGAGGGAATTGCCCATCTAGGGCATAAAAATGGAAATAATGATTCGTGATTACACCACTGGGTACAGTAACAAATGTATTGTATTGGTATTTTATAAAGTCTAGATCTAGATTACATTGTTTTAAAAGCACATTCAAAGATGGCCACCAGGATTACGGCAATTGTGTAAAGTCCTTTCTCAGTATCAACGAATGTAATGAGATGTTGTACAAGTCCGTTTTCGAGTAAATTGAGATACACAATGTATATAATGGGTTAATGAAGATATGCACGCTGACATTGACAAAGGCCGTATGGCCGAAAAGCGTTTGTCAGCTATGGTGGTTTGGCAACATTAAAATCTTAAATAACGACTCGTGAGTGCACCGCGTACCTTTGTATGGACGAAGGAGTTGGGCAGTATATATATATATATATATATATATATATATATATATATATATATATATATATAAATTCACTGAAAAAACCATAGGTTTTAGGGACAGTTATAGTTAGTTGGACATTGCACTCGTACAGAACCCGTGAAATTCCCACGTTATAGTTAGTTCAGCTAACTATAACTCGCGCCCCGCAATGCACTGCTGATGACGTCACATATTACATCACTCATGACATGGTCAGTGACATCACTGATGACATCACTGATGACATCTCAAATGACATCACTGATGACATCATCCAGTGACTGTGTGTTTCTGTAAAGTTTAAATATGTTTAATATATATAGGGAAAGGCGTATTGAAGAATGAGTGGGTGTATAAGTGTCTGAATGGATGATTTAGTACGTGCGTGACTGACTCTACAAGTGAGTGATTAAACGTATCTTACTGAATGCATGGGTTAGTGACTAAACTGTGTGAATGTCTGTATCCGTCTGTTGGTGTGTAAGTGGATGCATGGATTTGCGAATAGCTACATGAGTGTCTATATGGGGTTATTGATTGGTTCTATGAGTATCTGTATGGGTGCCTGAGTGTTTGTGTGGATGGGGTGTGTGCGACTGTGCATAGATGTGTGAGTGGGTGATTCACTGGGTGGATGGTTTCAAGAGTGCATCTGTGATAGACTGTATGGGTGGGTAAGTGTGTGTAAGAGTGTGTTAGTGAGTGAATGTATGTCCCAGTGGTACATGTGTGAGTAACTACATATGTGAAAGGCAGTATATATGTGTATTGGAGTATATAAATAGCTATAAGCGAGAGTGAGTGATTGTGATAGTGGCTGTATGGATGAGTGTGTGCTTGTATCAGTGATTGTATAAGAGCGTAACAATGTGCTAGTATTTGTATGATTAAGTGAGCTGGTGTGTGTATAACTGTATAGGTGAGTAAATGGCAGTGTGTTTAATTATTTGCATGACTGACTAGGTGTGTGAGTACCTCTATGGATGAGTGGCGGTGTTTGAGTGTCTATATAGGAGTAAGAGTGCATATGATAGTCCTGTACTGAGTGACCATAAGTATGAGTGACTGTACGGGTGAGTGAGTGGATGTGTGTGTGTAGACCTAAGAATCAGTGAGTGGGTATGTAGTTATTGGTGTTGGAGTGTCTATGGTTTTGCGAATGGCACTCTGTAATTTAGATTGGGTGTATCAAAGGTTATATTAGGGTGTGAGGAGCTGCATCAGACTATCACGTGGATGATGTCATCAGTGATGTCATTTGAGATGTCATCAGTGATTTCATCAGTGATGTCACTGACCATGTCATGAGTGATGTAATATGTGACGTCATCAGCAGTGCATTGCGGGGGCGCGAGTTATAGTTAGCTGAACTAACTATAACGGGGAATTTCACGGGTTTTGTACGAGTGCAATGTCCAACTAACTATAACTGTCCCTAAAACCTATGGTTTTTTCAGTGAATTTCAAAGGTTTTTAAATGCTAATTTCTAACTATAACGTGTCTGAAACCTATGGTTTTTTCAGTGAATTTCAAAGGTTTTTAAAATGCTAATTTGTAACTATAACGTGCCTGAAACCTACGATTTTTTCAGTGAATTTCAAAGGTTTTTTAAATGACAATTTTTAAATGTATTAATTTTTATATTAATTTTTTTCATACTGATTTACTACATTTTTAGAAACAATTCCTTTTACATATTTTATTTTTTAAATTACATTGTAATTACATTATACATTACATTACAAAAAATACTTTCTCAGAATGAATTACTTTAGTTTAAATACTTTGCACATAGGCAATAGACTTTTAAGTACAGTAGTTACAGTTGTTGCAATGGGCAACACATTTTCAAACACAATGCAACATTCAGCTCAATGTGAATTTCTAGTTAAATGCAATAAGTTACTTTATGGATTACTTTTCTAACCACAGGTCTGGATCCTAGATTCAGTCCTGGTACATCTCCTGTAAACAGTTGAGTAAAAGCGTTTTGGTTACAGTCGTGATTTTTAAGGAATATTATTGTATTTTAAAAGTTGACACTTAGAAACTTTTTCTCATAGAATCACCAATGTTATCCTATGGAAGGAAATTCACTTAGCAGGTAAAAACTGTTATCGTTACTTTTTCTTACTCAGTGTTGGATCCTGGATCCAGCACTGGTGCATCTCCTGTAAACAGTTGAAAGAATGCGTTTAAGTCATACAGGCGATTTTTAAGGAATATTTGTAGTTTGTGAAAATCGACACTTAGAAACTTTTCTGCTGAAAACCAGACAATGGATTCCTATGGAAGAAAATATAAGTTACTGGTAAGTACGGTTAAAATTACTTTTCAGGACCAGTACTGGGCTGAAAGATGCAGCACTGAGGTCTCTCCTGATAGCAGGTGAGTAAATCGGAATTCGTATTTCGGCTGATTTTAGAGGAATATTTTAAAGTTCCAAAACTCCACACTTAGAAGAATTTCCAAGTGAAAACAGGTCAACGTTAGCCTATGAAGGAAATTCAAGTTACCGGTAAGTACGGTTAAAATTACTTTTGAGGATCAGTACTGGGCTGAAAGATGCAGCACTGAGGTCTCTCCTGATAACAGGTGAGTAAATCGGAATTCGTATTTCGGCTGATTTTAGAGGAATATTTTAAAGTTCCAAACTCCACACTTAGAAGAATTTCCAAGTGAAACCAGTCAATGTTAGCCTATGGAAGGAAATTCAAGTTACTGGTAAGTACGGTTAAAATTACTTTTCAGGATTAGTACTGGGCTGAAAGATGCAGCACTGAGGTCTCTCCTGATAACAGGTGAGTAAATCGGAATTCGTATTTCGGCTGATTTTAGAGGAATATTTGCACAATGGTGAAGGGAGGGGCGGGCCTGAGGTGACATCTGTGCAAACGCGCCCCGTGGCGCGTTTTAAGTTGGGGGATTAAGTCCCCTGAATCATGAGGGTCCCTACGGGCCAACTAGCCCACCAGGAACCTCCAGTATGCGCTAGGGGCTGCGTTGCAGAGACATGTACAGAGGCCACACCCCTTTACACCTCTCTGCAACGCAGCTCTGTGGCGCTTTCTGGACGTACCTGTTGGGCTAGTTGGCCCCCAGGGACCCTCAGGATTGAAGAGGATTTAATTCCCCATCTTAAAACGCGCCACGGGGCCTGTTTGCACACATGTCACCTGAAGCCCCGCCCCTCCCTTCACCACTGTGCAAACGCGCCCCGTGGCGCGTTTTAAGTCGGGGGATTAACTCCCTTGAATCCTGAGGGTCCCTGGGGTGCAACTAGCCCACCATATACCTCCAAAAAGCGCCATAGAGCTGCGTTGCAGAGAGGTGTAAAAAGGGGCGTGGCCTCTGTACACCTCTCTGCAAGGCAGCTCCCTGGCGCATACTGGAGGTTCCTGGTGGGCTAGTTGGCCCCCAGGGACCCCCAGTATTCAAGGGGAATTGCTTCTCTCTGCAAACGCGCCAGGGGCGCGTTTGCAGAGTGGTGAAGGAAGGGGGCGGGGCCTACGGGCCCGATCGTTTTTTTTTTGTTTTTTCTCTGAAGGGGGCTGTGTGGCCCCCTTCCTTTTTCCTATTTTTAGGCCCTGGGGACCCCATCCCCCAGGGCCTTACCCCTTTTTTTAAATTAAAATAAAATAAAAACGGGAAGGGGGCCGCGTGGCCCCCCTTCCCTGGGCCTGTATTGGCCCCGGGGACCCCATCCCCCGGGCATGGCCTCTTTTTTTTTATTTGGAGGGGGCTGCGTGGCCCCCTCCTCAGGCCATTTAAGGCCCCGGGGACCCCATCCCTCGGGCCGGCCTTGCACTTTTTTTTAATTTTTTTTTTTTACTTTGGGAGGGGGGCTGCGTGGCCCCCTCCGTGGCCACTTATGGCCCCGGGGACCCCATCCCCTGGGGCCTGGCCTCTCGTTGGGGACTGTGGGGGTCCCCAAGCCCCTCACAGTCCCGCCGGCTCCCCGTGTCCTACGGGAGCCGGCATTGCTTTACACATGGGGAGCTGCTAAGATGCAGCTCCCCATGTGGAAAGCGTCGGCTTTGGATATTGGAAGAGAGAGCAGGTTTCCTGCTCTCTTCCAATATCCAAGCAGTTTGTAATGACAGGACGGAGCCGCGAGGCTCCCGTCCTGTCATTGCAAACAGCAGTGTCCCGGGGTAGGCACCCCGGGACACTGCAGGAGCCGGCTCCTGGGGGTGGCGGTCCCCAGGGCCACCACAGGCTTCCAGGAGGGGGCCGCGCGGCCCCCTCCCTACATTTTGAAAGCCCCGGGAGGTGGTGGTCCTCGGGCTTGGGGGTCCAAAACGGACCCCCATTTTAATTTTTCTTAGTGCCCCGGGAGGTGGTGGTCTCGGGCGTGTGGGGCTGGAGCCCCCCACACAGGTTTTTAATTTAAAAAAAGAAGCCCCGGGAGGTGGTGGTCTCGGGCTGCGGGAGGGCTCAGAGCCCTCCCGCACCATTATACATAAAGCCCCGGGGGTGGTGGTCCTCGGGCTTGGGGGCCCTTAGAGGCCCCCACACATAAAATTAACCCCCCCAGCATGCCCTCGGGACTTGGCCCACCCGGTGGCCAATTAACATCGGCGCTGGAGACCGCGCTCGATTTTTTTCCTGCAGGATTCGCGCTCCCTGAGCGCATCCTGCCGATTTTTAAAAAAAAATAAAAAATTTTTTGCCCAGGGGGTCCTTGTGGGACCCCTGAGCAGACCTAGGGGTCAGGGTGTTTCTACCCTGCTCCCTTTGTGCGCTTTGCGCACTTGTTTCTGTCCCTCGGTTCTACCGAGGATAAAATGGCTGCCAACACTTCCTGATTTGGAGTGTTGACAGCCAATTAACATAAAGCTCGTGCTCGGGAGGATCCGCGGCCCTAGATATATCTATCTTTTACTTTTGATTTTCTCAGCAACTACTGAACGGATTTACACCATTTAACAAAAAGGGTTCTTTCTGAACCAAGAACTACCTCTTTGCCAAATTTGGTGTAATTCCGTTCAGCAGTTCGGGCTGTAGCCGTGTCTAAAGTTTCCTATGGAAAATTGCATGGGGAAAACGCGTTTTGGGACCCCCTTTTTCTCGGCCCCCGCTTGACGAATCCCCCGAGACTTTCAGGGTAGGAGCGGACCGGAGCGCCCCACAAAGTTTGAAAATTTTGCGAAGATACGTCAACCGGCAAGAGAGTTATTTCAAATAGAATGTCGCGGATTTCCTATGGATAATAGGTTGTAACTATAGCTATCTACTGGCGACCGCCAGTAGATAATATATATATACACATACATACATACATATATATATATATTCACTTAAAAAACAATAGGTTTCAGACACGTTATAGTTATAAATTAGCATTTAAAAAACCTTTGAAATTCACTGAAAAAACCATAGCTTTTAGGGACAGTTATAGTTAGTTGGACATTGCACTCGTACAAATCCCGTGAATTTCCCCGTTATAGTTAGTTCAGATAACTATAACTCGCGCCCCCGCAATGCACTGCTGATGACGTCACATATTACATCACTCATGACATGGTCAGTGACATCACTGATGACATCACTGATGACATCATCCAGTGAATGAGTGTTTCTGTAAAGTTTAAATATGTTTAATATATATAGGAAAGGCGTATTGAAGAATGAGTGGGTGTATAAGTGTCTGAATGGATGATTTAGTACGTGCGTGAGTGACTCTACAAGTGAGTGATTAAACGTATCTTACTGAATGCATGGGTTAGTGACGAAACTGTGTTAATGTCTGTATCCGTCTGTCTGTTGGTGTGTAAGTGGATGCATGGATGTGCGAATAGCTACATGAGTGTCTATATGGGTTATTGATTGGTTCTCTGAGTATCTGTATGGGTGCCTGAGTGTTTGTGTGGGTGGATTGTGTGTGACTCTGTACATAGATGTGTGAGAGTGTGATTCACTGGGTGCATGATTTCAAGAGTGCATCTGTGATGGACTGCTTGGGTGGGTGAGTGTGTGTATGGGTGTGTTAGTGAGTGAATGTATATCTCAGTGGTACATGTGCGAGTATCTACATATGTAAAAGGCAGTATATATGTGTGTTAGAGTATTTAAATGGCTATAAGTGAGAGTGTGTGATTGTGAGAGTGGCTGTATGGATGCGTGTGTGCTTGTATCAGTTATTGTATAAGAGCGTAAGAATGTGCTAGTATTTGTATGAGTAAGTGAGCTGGTGTGTGTATAACTGCATAGGTGAGTAAAGGGTAGTTTGAATAATTATTTGTATGACTGACTAGGTGTGTGAGTACCTCTATGGATGAGTGACGGTGTGTGAGTGTTTTTATAGGTGTATGAGTGCATATGATAGTCCTGTACTGAGTGACTGTAAGTATGAGTGACTGTACGGGTGAGTGAGTAGACCTAAGAATTAGTGAGTGGATATGTAGTTATTCGTATTGGAGTGTGTATGGTTTTGAGAATGGCAGTCTGTAATTTAGAGTGGGTGTATCAAAAGTTATATTAGGGTGTGAGAAGATGCATGAAATTATCACAAGGATGATGTCATCAGTGATGTCATCAGTGATGTCATTTGAGATGTCATCAGTGATGTCATCAGTGATGTCACTGACCATGTCATGAGTGATGTAATATGTGACGTCATCAGCAGTGCATTGCGGGGCGCGAGTTATAGTTAGCTGAACTAACTATAACGGGGAATTTCACGGGTTTTGTACGAGTGCAATGTCCAACTAACTATGACTGTCCCTAAAACCTATGGTTTTTTCAGTGAATTTCAAAGGTTTTTTAAATGCTAATTTCTAACTATAACGTGTCTGAAACCTATGGTTTTTTCAGTGAATTTCAAAGGTTTTTTAAATGCTAATTTCTAACTATAACGTGCCTGAAACCTATGGTTTTTTAAGTGAATTTCAAAGGTTTTTTAAATGCTAGTTTCTAACTATGCCTACAGAGGTAGGACATGTGAAGAAAGAAGAAAAACGCACAGAAAGAAGCAAAAGAAATGCAGAAAGAAGCAACAGAAGTCCACAAAGACGAAGAAAAGTGCAGGAAGAAGCAAAGATGTGCAGAAAGAACCAACAGAGGAGCAGAAAGAGGCCTTGTTGCAAAATCATCCTGTGCCCACAACCTTTTCAGACGGGTACTGGTGGTAACTGACTCTGACTAACCAGAGCCAGTGCTATGCTAAAAGACACTTAGAATACAGTGAAAACACCTACATACACTAGGGAACACTATGCGTTGGGGTACCCCTGTGATTAGCATGACCTCCTCTGTAACTCCCTAGTACATAATAGGGCAGGGGGATTAAAACTACCTCTTTAAACGCGCTACGGGGCGCGTTTGCACAGCGGTGAAGGGAGGGGGGACTGAGGTGACATGTGTGCAAACGCGCCCCGTGGCGCGTTTAAAGTTGCGGGATTAGGTCACCTTGAATCCTGAGGGTCCCTGGGGCCCAACTAGCCCACCAGGTACTTCCAGTAAGCACCACAGGCCTGCGTTGCAGAGAGGTGTTCCGAGGCCACGCCCCTTTTTACACCTCTCTGCAACGCAGCTCTGTGGCGCTTACTGGAGTTACCTGGTGGGCTAGTTGGACCCCAGGGACCCTCAGGATTCAAGGGGACTTAATCCCCAACTTAAAACACGCCACAGGGCGTGTTTGCACACATGTCATCAGGCCCCGCCCCTCCCTTCACCACTGTGCAAACGCGCCCGTGGCGTGTTTTAAGTTGCGGGATTAGGTCACCTTGAATCCTGAGGGTCCCTGGGGCCCAACTAGCCCACCAGGTACTTCCAGTAAGCGCCACAGGCCTGCGTTGCAGAGAGGTGGTCTGAGGCCACGCCCTTTTACACCTCTCTGCAACGCAGCTCTGTGGTGCTTACTGGAGGTACCTGGTGGGCTAGTTGGACCCCAGGGACCCTCAGGATTCAAGGGGACTTAATCCCCCAACTTAAAACACGCCACAGGGCATGTTTGCACACATGTCACCTCAGGCCCCGCCCCCTCCCTTCACCACTGTGCAAACGCGCCCCGTGGTGCGTTTTAAGTCGGGGGATTAACTCCCCTTGAATCCTAAGGGTCCCTGGGTTGCAACTAGCCCACCAGCTACCTCCATTAAGCGCCACAGAGCTGCGTTGCAGAGAAGTGTAAAAAGGGGCGTGGCCTCAGAACACCTCTCTGCAACGCAGCCCCCTGGCGCATACTGGAGGTTCCTGGTGGGCTAGTTCGCCCCCAGGGACCCCCAGTATTCAAGGGGAATTCGTTCCCCATCTGCAAACGCGCCAGGGGGCGCGTTTGCAGAGTGCTGCAAGAAGGGGGCGTGGCCTCCGGCGCGATGCCAGTCTTTTGTTTTTTTATTTTTTTAAGAAGGGGGGCTGTGTGGCCCCCCTTCTTTTTCTAATTTATTGGCCCTGGGGACCCCATCCCCCAGGGCCTGCCCCCTATATTTTTTTTTTTTATTTGGAAGGGGGCCGCGTGGCCCCCCTCCCGAGGCCTTAATCGGCCCCGGGGACCCCATCCCCCGGGGCTAGCCTTTATTTTTTTTTTTTATTGTTTTGGAGGGGGGCTGCATTGCCCCCCTCCTCAGGCCACTTATGGCCCCGGGGACCCCATCCCCCGGGGCCGACCTTTGTTTTTTGTTTTTTTAAAACATTTTGGGGAACGGGCCGCGTGGCCCCCCTCCCGGGCCACTACTTGCCCCAGGGACCCCATCCCCCGGGGCTGGCCCTCTCCATTGGGGATTGTGGGGCGGTCCCCAATCCCCCCACGGTCCCGCCAGCTCCCCGCGTCCCTCGGGAGCCGGCATTGCATTTCCACATGTGGAGCTGCTGACATGCAGCTCCCCGTGTGGAAAAGCAATTTGCTTTGAATTTTGGAAGAGAGAGCAGGTTTCCTGCTCTCTCTTCCAAAATTCAAAGCAGTTTGCTATGGCAGGACGGGAGCCGCGAGGCACCCCGGGACACTGCAGGAGCCGGCCCTGGAGGGTGGTGGTCCCCAGGGCCATCACAGGCTCCAGGAGGGGGGCCGCGCAGCCCCCCTCCCTTTGTGTGCACAGCCCCGGGGAGGTGGTGGTCCCCGGGGCTCGGGGGTCCGAAACGGACCCCCCCTTTTTAATTCTTAGTGCCCCGGGGAGGTGGCGGTCCCCGGGGCATGCGGGGGGGTCGAGCCCCCCCACACAGGCACTGGTATTTAAAAAAAAAGAAGCCCCGGGGCTTAGGGGGGGCCTTAGAGGCCCCCCCACACATTTTTATTCACCCCCCGCATGCTCCCCAGGACTTGGCCCACCCGGGGCCAAATAACTACGAAGCGCGGGAGTCTGCGCTTCGCTTTTTTTTCACGGCGGGATCAGCACATCCCTCCGATTTTTTTTTTTAAATACATTTTTTTGGGGCCCTGGGGGTCCTTGTGGGACCCCCTAAGCAGGCTTAGGGGGTCAGGGTGTTTCTACCCTGCCCCCTTTTTGCGTTTTGCGCACTTGTTTCTGTGCCTCGGTTCTACCGAGGAACAAGATGGCTGCCAACACTTCCTGGTTTGGAGTGTTGACAGCCAATAAGCATACAGCTCGTGATTGGGAGGGTGCGCCGACCCTCCGCGGCCATAGATATATATATGATTTTACTACTGAACGGATTTACACCATTTAACCAAAAGGCACGACTCTGAACCAAGGGCTACCTTTTTGCCAAATTTGGTGTAATTCCGTTCAGCAGTTCGGGCTGTAGCTGTGTCTAAAGGTTCCTATGGAAAATTGCATGGGGAAAACACGTTTTGGGACCCCCCTTTTTTCTCGGCCCCCACTTGAGGAATCACCCCGAGACTTTCAGGATAGGAGCGGACCGGAGCGCCCCACGAGTTTTAAAACTTTCGTGAAGATTCGTCAACCGGCGCCAAAGTTATTGGGAATAGAATGTTGTGAATTTCCTATGGAAAATAGGTCCTAACTATAACTATCTACTGGCGACCGCCAGTAGATAATACACATACATACACATATATATATATATATATATATCACCACGAAATTCCCAGGAAGCAGCAGCAGCGCAACACCACAGGCACAAACTCCAAAGGCAGAAGTATTTAACAGATGGGCTTATTTACACATCTTTGTCCAAAATGACGCGTTTCGGCCGCCAGACATGCAGCCTTGATCACACAACGCGCTGCTGGTGAGTACGTGCATTATATACAGGTGATAATAGTAGTCTTTTTTTCATGTTTACCTGCATGACCAGGCGATTTTACGTCAATAGTGAAAGTGAGTAGGTCATTTACAACAGGCTTTTGCTTTACTGTTTAAAATCAGGCTGAGCTATATATGGTATTCAGTGAGTATCCCAAACATGGTAAATAGACATGTGGCACATCAACTGTAATAACCCACGCTGCGTGTGCCCCAATCAAGATGGGCATGTATAAATAGTGCTAGATGTGACTGTCCCGGCTATGAATAGCTAAAGGATGTGAATCATGAGCATATCGGTAGGTTAAAACAATACGTTATAACTGCATAATACATATTACATCAATGATTCACTGCGTTATTTGTGTCACAAATACAAGTCAGTGCATGCAAATAAAAAATGGCAACGATCCCAGGTGGGAGATAGTACAGAAGTGGAGCCCTGCTTCTCGGTATATTATTGCATGCGTGCGCACAATAGTTGTCCTCACATTGTGTAGAAATGTTCTCTAGGGGATATATATTGTGTATCATGTAATCTACGTTATGCCTGATTTAGATAAAATGCCAGCTGTGGTGTTGAGAAAATAAGCGAGTGCTACTACTAATAAAAAAGTGCTTAACTGATTTGTAGTAAGAGGTAAGGCAGTGCCAAGGTAATGTGTAGCGAAAAATTTAAAATAAATGAATGAAAAGAAAAAATGTGAGCGCATAACATACGATGACCTAGGTGTTAAAAGGAAATGTTATGTAACATACGTGAGCACACATAGTGTTCTATATACAGTGTGGTGATCCAGAAATTCAATTGAAAAATTAAATCAAAAAATTAAATTGAAATGGCTCAGAATTAGCAAATGGGAATACACCTTGCGGTATTTATGACAGACATTAGTGGTAATGTATAGCTATAACAAATATGACTGCGTTAATGCAATAAGTCTTATGTGTTTCGCGCGATAACAGCGTGTAAGTCATAGGAAGAAAGAGGACATCACAAATTAAAATTAAAATTTTAAATTAAAATTAAGTGCTATACCTATATGTGCCACTTAGTTCAGACCCAATAGGGAATAACAAAACCAAAGATTGATGGGAACATAAAGTGGAGCACTAGGCACCAGGAACAAAAGGAACAGAAAATGGCCACATGATTTCAAATCTACAGAAAATTGTGCAAATCCTCACTGGTGTTAAGGCCTGAGGGTGTCTTAGTGTTGAATTCTAGTATATATTTGCTTTCAAGTTGGCGTAACAGTTTTTCCCGGTTCCCCCCTCTTCTTAAGATAGGTATACAATCAATTACAGAGTATCGGAGGTGGTCCAGATTGTTATTATGGACCTCCCTAAAGTGTCTGGCGACTGGGTATGCTGGGTCATTGTTCACTATGGCTCTCAGATGTTGCAGGATATATATATATATATTACCTACTGGTAGTTATAGTTAGGACCTAGTTTCCATAGGAAAAGCATTTTTTGTTTTCCCAATAACTTTGGCGCCGGTTGACGAATCTTCGCGAAATTTTCAAAACTAGTGATCAGCTCCGGTCAGCTCCTGTCTTGAAAGTTTCGGGGTGATTCGCAAAGCAGGGGCCGAGAAAAAAGAGGGGTCCCAAAACGCGTTTTCCCCATGTTAATTTTCATAGGAAACTTTAGACAAAGCTACAGCCCGAACTGCTGAACGGAATTACACCAAATTTGGCAAAAAGGTAGCCCTTGGTTCAGAAAGAGTTCTTTTTGTTAAATGGTGTAAATCTGTTCAGTAGTTGCTGAGAAATTAAAGAAAAGAAAACTTTCGATATCTGGGCGGAGCCTAATCTCCCGAGCACAAGCTTGCCTCTGATTGGCTGCCAACACTTCAAACCAGAAAGTGTTGGCAGCCATCTTGTGCCTGGACCAGGGAGAAGGAAAAAGGTAAAAAAAAGATTAAAAACAAGAAAAGGGGTCACGGTAAAAATACCCTGACCCCCCCCAAGCCCCAAAAAACATTTTTTTTTTATTTTTGGGCGGGGTCGCGCCGGGTGCATGAATCCGTCTGATAATTTTAAAAAACGAAGCGCGGTCTCCCGCGTTTCGTTTTCAAAGTCCCCGGGTGGGCCAGGTCCCGGGGGCATTCCTTAATTGTGTAGTGGGGGGCCGCGGGGGTCCCCGCAGCCCCGGGGACCGCCACCTCTCCGGGGCTTTGTAATTTATTTGCGGGGGCACGTGGCCCCCACGCTGCCCCGGGGACTGCCACCTCCCCGGGGCTTCAGTAAATAAGGGTGGGGGGCCTCACGGGCCTCCCCAAGCCCCGGGGACTGCCACCTGCCCGGGGCTGTCAAAATTAATTAGTGTGGGGGGGCTTGAGCCACCCCACATGCCCGGGGACTGCCACCTCCCTGGGGCACTAAAAATGTAAATGCGGGGGTCTGTTACGGACCCCCGAGCCCCGGGGACCACCACCTCCTTGGGGCTTCAAAAACATTGGTAGGGGGGCTGCGTGGCCCCCCTCCTGGAGCTCTCCATGGCCCTGGGGACCGCCACCCCCCAGGGCCGGCTCCTGCAGTGTCCCGGGTGCCCACCCCCGGGACACTGCTGTGTGCTATGGCAGGGCGGGAGCGCTGCTTTGGATTTTGGAAGCGAGAGCAGGTTTCCTGCTCTCGCTTCCAAAATCCAAAGCAGATTGCTTTTCCACAAGGGGAGATGCATGTCAGCAGCTCTCCGTGTGGAAAAGCAATGCCGGCTCCCCCAGGAGGCGGGGAGCCGGCGGGACCGCGGGGGCATTGGGGCTCCCCCCACGGTCCCATTCACAGAGGCCAGGCCCCGGGGGATGGGGTCCCCGGGGCCAGAAGTGGTCCGGGAGGGGGGGCCACGCGGCCCCCCTCCCCCGTAAAAATAATAATAAAAATAAATTTAAAAACAGGGAGGCCAGGCTCCGGGGGATGGGGTCCCCGGGGCCATAATTGACCTAAGGAGGGGGGCCATGCGGCCCCCTCCATATATTTAAAAAGAAAAAAATAAATAAACACTGGCCATGCCCCGGGGGATGGGGTCCCCGGGGCCAAAATTGGCCTTGGGAGGGGGGCCACGTGGCCCCATTCCCGTTTTTTTAATTAAAAAAAAAAAAATAGGGGACAGGCCCTGGGGGATGGGGTCCCCAGGGCCCCAATATTTTTTTTAAAAAAAGGGGCCACACAGCCCCCCTTGTTAAAAAAAAAAGCAAGAAAAAAAGATGCATCTCGTCGGAGGCCACGCCCCCTTTCTCCACCACTCTGCAAATGCACCCACCTGGAGCGTTGTTGGATGGGGAATTAATTCCCCTTGAATTCTGAGGGTCCCTGGGAGCCAACTAGCCCACCAGGTACCTCCAATAAGTGCCAGAAGCTGCGTTTGCAGAGTGGTGTACAAAGGGGCGTGGCCTCCGACCACCTCTCTGCAACGCAGCTCTGTGGCGCTTGAGGGATCCTCAGTATTCAATTCCCCTACTAACAATGCACCAGGGGGCGCGTTTGCAGAGTGGTGGAGAAATGGGGCATGGCCTTTGTCTACCTCTCAGCAATCCCACTGCGTGGGGCTTACTGGAGGTAAGAGGTAGGCTAGTTGACCCCTAAATGACCCCCAGCAGCGAAGGGGACTTCAATCCCCATCCAAGAGCGCACCAGTGAGTGCGTTTGTAGAGTGGTGGGCAAAGGGGGTGTGGCCTGCTCTTTGAATTTAGCAATGCTGCTGTGCAGGACTTACTGGATGTAATAGGAGGGGTAGTTGGCCCCCAAGGATGTCCTTGGGGGCCAACTACCCCTCTTGTCACCTCCAGTAAGTCCCGCACAGTGGGATTGCTAAGACGTCTTCGGAGGCCATGCCCCCTTTCTCCACCATTCTGCAAACGCGCCTCCTGGCAGACTACGGGATGGGGGATGAAGTCCAATTTACTCCTGAGGGACTTTGAGGGCCAAGAAGCCCTACTGGTACCTCCTGTAAGCCCTATGCACCGGAATTCCTGAGCGCTGGTCGGAGGCCCAGCACCCTTTCTCCACCACTCTGCAAACATGACTACTAGTTAAAGAAGTGTTTGCAATGTAATAGGTTTCGCATTTGCAAGAATTAGAGCTATTGGCGTTGTAAATGCAAAAGTTTTTTACTAATGTTTTTTGGAGTGGAGTGGATGTACGTTGTGTGCAGTGAAATTATGTGGATAGAAAGTATGTGGTATTTAGCGTATAGGAATTATGTAGAGTGCGATTATGTGTTATGGAGAGTAATTATGTGGTATGGTAGTCTGTGTTGTGGAGTGGTAACCTCAGGTTTAGTCTTCCTCGTTTCCATAGAAGCTCAACTATGAACTCACTTCCGTCTTTCTGTACCTTTCCTGCCTGTTTTTGCATCTCACTTGCCTCTTTCTGCACTTTTCTTGCTTCTTTCTGCACCCCTGTTGTCTCTTTCTGTACCTCTTTTCCCTCTTTCTGCACCTTTCTTGGCTTTTTCTGCACCTCTCTTCCCTCTTTCTGCAAGTCTGTTGCCTCTTTGTGCACCTCATTTGCTTCGTTCTGCACCCCTGTTGTCTCTATCTGCACTTGTCTTCCCTCTTTCTGTACCTTTCCTGCCTGTTTTTGCATCTCACTTGCCTCTTTCTCCACTTTTCTTGCTTCTTTCTACACCCCTGTTGTCTCTTTATGTTCCTCTTTTGCCTCTTTCTGCACTTTTCTTGGCTTTGTCTGCACCTCTCTTCTCTCTTTTTGCACGACTGTTGCCTCTTTCTGCACCTCATTTGCTTCTTTCTGCACCGCTGTTGTCTCTTTCTGCACTCGTCTTCCCTCTTTCTGTACCTTTCCTGCCTGTTTTAGTATCTCTCTTGCTTCTTTCTGCACTTTTCTTGCTTCTTTCTGCACCCCTGTTGTCTCTTTATGTACCTCTTTTGCCTCTTTCTGCACTTTTCTAGCCTTTTTCTGCACCTCTCTTCCCTATTTCTGCATGTCTGTTGCCTCTTTCTGCACCTCATTTGCTTCTTTCTGCACCCCTGTTGTCTCTTTCTGCACTCGTCTTCCCTCTTTCTGTACCTTTCCTGCCTGTTTTTGTATCTCACTTGCTCCTTTCTGCACCTGTCTTGCTTCTTTCTGCACCCCTGTTGTCTCTTTATGTACCTCTTTTGCCTCTTTCTGCACTTTTCTTGGCTTTTTCTGCACCTCTCTTCCTTCTTTCTGCACGTCTGTTGCCTCTTTCTGCACCTCATTTGCTTCTTTCTGCACCCCTCTTGTCTCTTTCTGCACTCGTCTTCTTTCTTTCTGTACCTTTCCTGACTGTTTTTTATCTCACTTCCTTCTTTCTGCACTTTTTTTGCTTCTTACTGCACCCCTGTTGTCTCTTTATGTACCTATTTTGCATCTTTCTGCACTTTTCTTGCCTTTTTCTGCACCTCTCTTCCCTCTTTCTGCACGTCTGTTGCCTCTTTCTGCACCTCTTATGCTTCTTTCTGCACCCCTGTTGTCTCTTTCTGCACTCGTCTTCCGTCTTTCTCTACCTTTCCTGCCTGTTTTTGCATCTCACTTGCCTCTTTCTGCACTTTTCTTGCTTCTTTCTGCACCCCTGTTGTCTCTTTATGTACCTCTTTTTGCACTTTTCTTGGCTTTTTCTGCACCTCTCTTCCCTCTTTCTGTATGTCTGTTGCCTCTTTTTGCACCTCATTTGCTTCTTTCTGCACCCCTGTTGTCTCTTTATGCACTTGTCTTCCCTCTTTCTGTACCTTTCCTGCCTGTTTTTGTATCTCTCTTGCTTCTGTCTGCACTTTTCTTGCTTCTCTCTGCACCCCTGTTGTAGGAGAGTAGGATCTGCCTCTTATGTTGCCCCCACTTTTTTTCTGATGTTTACACTGGTTTCTGGCTATAGTCAGGCTGGGTCCCTGCCAATCAGGGCCCCAGCCTCTCTGTTCTCTCTAAATGATTTGGAGTGCACTCTAGGTGCACTAGTGATTGGATACTGTGGTACCTTATGAGTCCCTAGTATATGGTACCTTAGGTGCCAAGGGCATAGGTACTTCACAGGCCTACCAGGGGCTGCAGCATGTATTATGCCACCCCTGCGAAGCAGACTAAATCTGACACCACAGGCCTGCTACTGCAGCCTGGGTGAGGTGGTGCTAGCACTCCTCACTGAGATATAGGTTCCCTATATCTCTCCTGCACACACATTTAAACCTATCAGTCACCTCTAAGGCAGGCCCTATCAATCCTGAGGGCAGGGTGCGTGGCTTCTATGTGAGGGGGTGCATCTGCCTGAGCAGGGCCCCTCTGCAGCTCTCAGAGTCCATTCTCTGGGGCTGTTTGTGGATGCGGTTAAACCATATACTCTTAAGTGCATTATATCCTCGCGGTAAAATGCTAACTTTGGAATGGCTGCATCAAAACATGTCGTGTTTGGTGTCAAACATCTTGGAATACTACCCCCCCGCCAGTCCTGGCGGCGGGGGTAGCATTCCACCCTTCTAGAGGGATAGACATGTACCTACTGTGGAAACGCAGTAGAATCCTGAAGAGCCCTGGCATCACAAAATGGATGCCACCAGTCACAGACACTGGGCTGCCCTCCTGCTGATGACCGAAACTCGCAGTGGAGGAAGCCCAACAATAGGCATCCTGTCACAGGGAGGTGTAACCACCTTCCAGACAGGGTTTAGTGTATTGGGGCTGGGTGGGTGCACTCTTAGATTGCTTTGAAGTCCTGCACTGGGGGAGCAGTAGGCTCCTCTGTGCATATGCCAGCTCAAACCGGCTCAGGGGCTACCTGCCCCTGCTCTGGCACAAAGCTGGACAAAGGGAAGTGGGTGTAGCAACCCACTCCCCTGACCCTCCCATAGGTGGGGTCATAGAGCTAGTCCCTCCCTTCTTTTCAGTATAAGATAGGGAACCCTTGAACTTGCAAACTAGATACCCCTGGATGACGCTCTACAGAAGAATCCTGGACCTTCGATGTTCCACTACCTTTGGAAGACTGAAGAATCTCCCTTGGAGTCAAGGAGTGACTCCCCTGCTTGGCAGGCACCAAAAACTACAACGATGGTCGCAAACTACGCCGCTCCCGCCGGAGCCCGAAGTCCCTGCAGCCCAGGAAGAGGATTTCCTGACTTCTCCAAGGCCATCGTGAGACCCCAGCGAAGCTGAGGCAAGTGGACCCCACGAGCGATGAGGAACTGCAGCCCCTGGGTACCAAGCACTATTGTCAAGTGCAACCCCTTAACAACGTTCCACGAACTTGTACTTTGGACCACGTGTGGTCCCAGCCTCTAGCAAAGAATCCTCCCGAATTCAGAGGCCTATACCATCCCGAGTGACCGTGGGCCCCTGTTGAGTGGATCCTCCTGAGGCGTCTTTGCGATCACTTGCCAGCCGGCTTGTGGGTCCCCAGAAGACTTTCCAATGACACCAAAGGGCTCCCCTGGTTGCTCCAGGCCTGCCCTGACATACTGTTGCTGGGTAAGTCCCCCAGACCTTGCTGGTCTGCACCTTTGACTTTTCCTCATCACCATGAGACTTGCTGCTACCAAGGCTTGTTGGCTCCAATCGAGTCGCCGACACCTCAGTAAGCTGCAGACGTTGTGGGACATACAGAATCCAGCTCCTGGTTATCATCGACGCTGCCTGGACCACGTGGTCAAAGAGTCAAGCCACCAGTGAACGACCTGAAGCTGTCGACGACGGTGGGCATTCATCTTCCTTGCCCAGAGTCACTGCCCAGTGACTGTGAACACTGTCCCCTCTGCTTTCAGGTCTTCCTCCTTCCGAATCCAGGCTTGGATTCCAACGGACACTTCTTCTGTCGTCGCAAGCAGCAAGTCTTCACTGGCTCCCATTGAGAACGACGCCGTGACCCGACACCAAAGGACACCTATGCACCCGGCTCCTCTGGGTGAGGTAACTCCAGCACTACGGTGCTCCTGTGGGTGTGGGCCCTAGAACTGCTTACCCTGTAAGTGGCTTGCTTGTAGCTACCCTAGAAGTGCCTTAAATCTCCTATTTTCCCCGTGCGATTATCGCACTGGCTCGTACAGGGCTCGCGTCTGTGTTAGACACATCGCGTCCAACTCCCTTGTAACTCTATCAGTAACCGCGTCCTTCGACTCGTACTGACCGATCGGTGTGTTCGCCTCGAACACGCCAGGGACCTGTAACGTTGCTAACTCCATCGCGTCTGTGTTAGACACATCGCGTCCAACTCCCTTGTAACCCTATCAGTATCCGCGTCCCTCGACTCGTACTGACCGATCGGTGTGTGCGCCTCGAACACGCCAGGGACCTGTAACATTGATAACTCAATCGCGTTCTCTCGCATAGACTCGTACAGGACTCGCACCAGTGTCTAAACACCGCGTCCGTCCCCTGTGGGTCTCCTACAACTACCTGGGATGGTTCTCTGGGGTCCCTCGATTCTAAATGCTCTAGACCACGGTCTAGCCAAGATCAGATTGTGATTCTGCCGGTGGCCAGACGTGTGGAATTCAAATCTTTGTGCATTGCTTTTAAGAGCATGAAATCCTCCCCCCCGGCCATTTTGGCCACCCTGCTCTCGCCCTACATTCCTTCCCGCCAACTTCGCTCGATGGGCCAAAACTTGGCGGTGGTTCCGAGGGTGAGGAGAGCATGGGCTGGGGGACGTGCTTTCTGCACACTGGCGGCCAAACTTTGGAACTCTCTCCCACTGTCCATTCGTAGCCTAAACAACTATTTAGCATTCCGTAAGGCCACCAAGACTTATCTTTTCCCTCCACTGTAGGTTCTTACCTTTTGGTGGTCCTCTCCTCCTGACTGTTTTAGTGCCAGGACGCTCCTTTGCTGGAGCAGCTGTGCGCTCTATAAGCTTTATAACATAACATAACATATTAACTTGTGCTAACTTATTTTGATAAAACATTGACTTGTACATATGTTCCTGGCTTCTAATCTCATAAAGAGATTAGTAGAGAGTTGTTTATTAATAAATACATATATATTTGATATACATACCTGTGTGGTGTCTTTTCATTTGGTGATTCAAGAGATTGTGTGGTAAAACAAGCTGCTTTACATTCCTCCAAGACTTAGCCTGAAGGCTGCTCTCCACAGCTACCACTAGGATAGCTTTCTATAAAGGTTGTCTTAAACCTACCTACCATAAGAGTTGAATTGGACTGGTGCAAGGTGTCCACTTTAATTAGTGAACAGCATATACCAGACCAACTTCTCACATTGGTGGCAGCGTGTGGGATTCCAGCTTGCTATTGTTTTACCAGAAAATCTCTATTTGAATTACTAACTGAAAACCACTATAGGTACTCAAGGTACATATAAAGTCAAGCTTAGTATCATTAAGTTCTACTGAACTTAGAGCTGTGTGCCAAGGGATAGCACACCCTTTCTACAGCACAAGCTAGGATCAGTAGGCCACAAACTAGTGTAGGTAGTACAACACTGCACAACACTAGAATGTCCTTAAAGGGTGGACCCAGTGGATCCACTCAGCCTCAGTATAAGGACATGGCTTTCTCTGAACTGAGAGCCATGTGTGCTGCAAGGCACCTGAAGCTAGGACAGAGTCCCTCCACACTACACCTGATAGATCTGCTGACAGCAGATGATCTTAGATTAGCTCTAGGAGCTAATGGGTCTGAATCAGTGGGTGGGTCAATTACAGTATCTGGGTCAGATGATGAAAATCAGAATGACCAAGACTCTGTGGTTGAAGGGCCAGGTCCCAGGGGGCCTGAGAAAGACAGAGGAATTCTCCCTAAGAGAACTGACATAGTGGAGGACAGGCCTAGGTCCCTTTCTAGGGAATCTGAGCACTCCTAGCACTCTGGCAGAGCATCTGTCTACCAGAGGAACGCCTACTACCCAAGAAGAGAGACCTCCTCTGACAGAATGTACAAACTGCTGCAGTATGAGGAAGCAAGATTTGCCCTCAAAACCAAGCAGTTGGCATTAGATAAGGAAGCCCTGGAGCTCCAGAGAGCTTCTAGAAAAGAGGGGTTAGAACCCCCTGGTGGCAGCAACAGTGTCCCTAGAGGCAGAGAATATATTCCAGACCATAGGAACCTGAGCAAGGTTGTTCCTCCCTACCAGAGTGGGGATGATATCCATAAGTGGATAACTGCTATGGAAAGGGCCTGTAGAGTACAACAGGTCCCCCAAAAGCAGTGGGCAGCAATCTTGTGGCTCTCCTTTTCAGATAAAGGTAGAGACAAGCTCCTCACTGTTAGAGAAGAGGATGCTGATGACTATGAAGTCCTGAAGAGTGCACTGATAGATGGGTTTGGCTTAACCACTGAGCAGTACAGGTTGAAGTTCAGAGACACCCAGAAGGCACAGACTCAGGACTGGACTGACTTTGTAGATTGTGCAACCAAGGCTCTGGAGGGTTGGCTGGTTGGCAGTAGGGTTACTGAGTTCAAGGGATTGTATAATCTAATGATGAGAGAACAGATCCTTAATAATTGCCAGAACCAGTTGTTGCATCAATACCTGGTGGACTCAGATCTGACCTCTCCCCAAGAATTGGGAAAGAAGGCAGACAAGTGGGTCAGAACCAGGGTGAGGCAGAAAACCCAGAACCAAGGGGGTGACACCAAGAAGCAGGATTCTAAGGGCTCTGAGAAAGGTGGGGATAAGTCAAAAGACCAGAAGTCTTCACAAGGGCCCCAAAAATCTGCATCTGGGGGAGTCACAATCCAACAAGGGAAAAGGCCAAAAGAAGCCCTGGTGCAAATTCTGTAAACAGAAAGGGCACTGGACTTCTAATTGTAACAAGTCCAAAGACCAAACCACCACCACTCCTGCCCCTAAGGCAACTGTTCCCCCTAGTTCAGCTACTGGTGGAGGTGGTACTCAGAATAAGGGTGTAGTAGGGTTGACCCTGGGTTCTGAAGTGGACTCTGGCCTAGTCAGAGTACCCACTCAGGCAATGCTGATTTGTGATGGAGACATGGACATGTCCTTTCTGGTAAGCCCCAGTAATCTGGGCAAATACAAACAGCAGCCTGTAATAAATGGCAAACAGGCTTTGGCATTTAGGGACACAGGTGCTAGTGTCATCATGGTGGCAGAGGATCTTGTTGACCTGGACAGATCATCCTGGGCGAAATGTACCATGTGACCAATGCAAGCAATGCCAGGACCAACCATAGTCTGGCAGTTGTGAATTTCTCCTGGGGAGGGGTAACTGGCCTCAAGAAGGTTGTAGTCAGTGCAGACCTCCCTGTAGAATGTCTATTGGGCAATGATCTAGAGACTTCAGCCTGGTCTGAAGTAGAGTTATGGACTCATGCTGAGATGTTGGGTATCCCTGCAGAGGTATTTGCTGTGACCAGGTCACAAGCAAGAATGCATAACACTGAACCAGCTCTGGATCCTGGAACAAGGGACCAGATGCTTCCCAAGAGGAGGAGCAGTAGGGTAAATGCAGTGCCTTCCCCTCTGCCTCAGATCACAGATTCACCTCTTGAGGGAGGTGAAGCAGACCATGAAGAAGGAACTGCTCCAGAGGAACTTGAGCCTGATCAGGTTGAGTTCTTGGGGGCAGGGGGCCCTTCTAGGGAAGATTTGAGTAAGGAGCAACAGTGCTGCCCCTCTCTTGAACCCCTCAGACAGCAGGCTGCTGCTGAGGCTGCTGGGAGTGCTAGTGGGTCCCATAAAGTTTATTGGGATGAGGGACTCCTATATTCTGAGGGTAGAGACCCAGCCCCTGGAGCCACCAGGAGGTTGGTAATACCTCAGAAGTTTAGGGGTTCCTCTTGACCCTAGCACATGACATCCCTTTAGCAGGTCACTTGGGCCAAAACAAGACCTGGGACAGGCTTGTTCCACATTTTCATTGGCCACATATGTCAGAGGACACAAAGGAGTTTTGTCGCTCCTGTGTCACCTGCCAAGCAAGTGGCAAGGCAGGTGGCACCACAAAGGCCCCCCTGATACCACTACCTGTGGTGGGGGTACCCTTTGAAAGGGTAGGGATTGACATTGTTGGTCCCCTTGACCCTCAAACTGCATCTGGGCACAGATTTATCCTGGTGGTAGTGGATCATGCCACCAGGTACCCAGAGGCAATTCCTCTGAGGACCACCACAGCCCCTGTGGTGGCAAGAGCCCTCATTGGAGTCTTCTCCAGAGTGGGTTTCCCAAAGGAGGTCATCTCTGACAGAGGTACTAACTTCATGTCAGGATATCTGAAAGCAATGTGGAAGGAGTGTGGTGTAACTTATAAGTTCACCACCCCTAACACCCACAATGCAATGGGTTAGTTGAACGTTTCAACAAAACCTTGAAGGGAATGATTAAAGGACTCCCAGAGAAGCTTAGGCGGAAATGGGACCTTCTTCTTCCCTGCCTGTTGTTTGCCTACAGAGAGGTCCCACAGAAGGGGGTTGGTTACAGCCCATTTGAGCTTCTGTTTGGGCATCCTGTAAGAGGTCCATTGTGTTTGGTCAAAGAGGGCTGGGAGTTACCTCTCAAGCCCCCGAAACAGGATGTGATGGACTATGTACTTGGTCTCCGCTCCCGGATAGCAGAATACATGAAAAAGGCAACCAAAAACCTTGAGGCCAGCCAAGAATTACAAAAAGCTTGGCATGACCAAAAGGCTGTGCTGACTGTGTACCAGCCAGGACAGAAAGTGTGGGTGTTGGAGCCTGTGGCCCCAGCAGCCCTCCAAGACAAGTGGAGTGGCCCCCATACAATAGTTGAACAAAAGGGAGAAGTCACCTATCTGGTGAATCTTGGAACTCCCAGGAGCCCCCTGAGGGTGCTCCATGTCAACAGATTAAAGCCATATGTTGACAGGGCTGACATGGGCTTGCTCATGGCAACTGATGAGGACCAGGAGGAGGAGAGTGACCCTCTCTCTGACCTTCTCTCACAGAACCCTGATGATGGGTCAGTAGATGGTGTTGCTTTGGCAAGCAGCCTCACTGACCATCAGCAAACTGCTTGCAGACAAGTTCTGCAACAGTTTAGACATATGTTTAGCCTGACCCCCAGTCAGACTACCTGGTGCACCCATGAGGTGGACACTGGAGACAGTCTGCCTGTCAAGAGTAAAATCTACAGGCAACCTGACCATGTCAGGGACTGTATCAGGACTGAAGTCCAGAAAATGTTGGAGCTAGGTGTAATTGAGCCTGCAGATAGCCCTTGGGCTAGCCCAGTAGTCCTGGTACCCAAGCCTCATACCCAGGGTGGTAAGAAAGAAATGAGGTTTTGTGTAGACTACAGAGGCCTCAATGCAGTCACTAGGACTGATGCCTATCCCATACCAAGGGCAGATGAACTGATTGATACTTTGGCCTCAGCCAAGTATCTAAGTACATTTGACCTAACAGCTGGCTACTGGCAGATCAGGTTAGCTGATGATGCAAAAGCCAAAACAGCATTTTCGACCCCTGGTGGGCACTACCACTTTGTGGTGATGCCCTTTGGATTGAAAAATGCACCTGCCACTTTTCAGAGGTTGGTGAATAAAGTTCTGGCAGGGATGGAAACTTATTGCTCAGCTTATCTAGATGATATTGCTGTCTTTAGTTCTTCCTGGCAGGATCACCTGGTCCACCTCAGAAATGTTTTGGAGGCTCTGCAGAAAGCAGGCCTCACTATCAAGGCCACCAAGTGCCAGATAGGGCAGAGTCAGGTTGTATACCTGGGCCACCTTGTATGTGGAGGCCAGGTTCAGCCTTTACAGAGCAAAATCCAAACCATAATGGAATGGGTTGCTCCAACCACCCAGACACAGGTGAGAGCCTTCTTAGGCCTGACTGGGTACTATAGGAGGTTTGTCAAGGGATATGGATCTATAGTGACCCCCTTGAATGATCTGACCTCAAAGAAAATGCCAAAAAAGGTTCAGTGGACAGCTAGCTGTCAGAAGGCATTTGAAGACCTAAAGCACGCCATGTGCACTGCCCCCATCTTACAGAGTCCAGACTACACCAAAAAGTTCATTGTCCAAACAGATGTTTCTGAGATGGGTGTGGGAGCTGTACTGTCTCAACTGAATGATGAAGGTCAAGATCAGCCAGTAGCTTTCATTAGCAGAAGGCTGACCCCTAGAGAGAAACGTTGGTCAGCTATAGAGAGGGAGGCCTTTGCTGTGGTGTGGGCCCTGAAGAAGCTGAGGCCATACTTGTTTGGCACTCACTTCATAGTTCAGACCGACCACAAGCTCCTCCTATGGCTTAAACAAATGAAAGGAGAAAACCCAAAACTTTTGAGGTGGTCCATTTCCCTACAGGGGATGGACTATACAGTGGAACATAGACCTGGGACCCAACATGCCAATGCAGATGGACTCTCAAGGTATTTCCACTTTGAACACGAAGACTCAACTGGTCAAGGTTAGTTTAGTGTCCCTGCGTTTGGGGGGGGGTTGTGTAGGAGAGTAGGATCTGCCTCTTATGTTGCCCCCACTTTTTTTCTGATGTTTACACTGGTTTCTGGCTATAGTCAGGCTAGGTCCCTGCCAATCAGGGCCCCAGCCTCTCTGTTCTCTCTAAACGATTTGGAGTGCACTCTAGGTGCACTAGTGATTGGATACTGTGGTACCTTATGAGTCCCTAGTATATGGTACCTTAGGTGCCAAGGGCATAGGTACTTCACAGGCCTACCAGGGGCTGCAGCATGTATTATGCCACCCCTGCGAAGCAGACTAAATCTGACACCACAGGCCTGCTACTGCAGCCTGGGTGAGGTGGTGCTAGCACTCCTCACTGAGATATAGGTTCCCTATATCTCTCCTGCACACACATTTAAACCTATCAGTCACCCCTAAGGCAGGCCCTATCAATCCTGAGGGCAGGGTGCGTGGCTTCTATGTGAGGGGGTGCCTCTGCCTGAGCAGGGCCCCTCTGAAGCTCTCAGAGTCCATTCTCTGGGGCTGTTTGTGGATGCGGTTAAACCATATACTTTTAAGTGCATTATATCCTCGCGGTAAAATGCTAACTTTGGAATGGCCGCATCAAAACATGTCGTGTTTGGTGTCAAACATCTTGGAATACTACCCCCCACCCACCAGTCCTGGCGGCGGGGGTAGCATTCCACCCTTCTAGAGGGATAGACATGTACCTACTGTGGAAACGCGGTAGAATCCTGCAGAGCCCTGGCATCACAAAATGGATACCACCAGTCACAGACACTGGGCTGCCCTCCTGCTGATGACCAACACTCGCAGTGGAGGAAGCCCAACAATAGATATCCTGTCCCAAGAGGGTGTGACCACCTTCCAGACAGGGTTTATTGTATTGGGGCTGGGTGGGTGCACTCTTAGAGTGCTTTGAAGTCCTGAACTGGGGGAGCAGAAGGCTCCTCTGTGCATACCCCAGTTCAAACCGGCTCAGGGGCTACCTGCCCCTGCTCTGGCGTGAAACTGGACAAAGGGAAGTGGGTGTAGCCACCCACTCCCCTGACCCTCCCATAGGTAGGGTCATAGAGCTAGTCCCTCCCTTTCTTTTAGTATAAGAGGGGGAACCTGTGCATTGCACCCTAGATTTCCCTGGACAATGCTCTGAAGAAGAATCCCGGACCTTCGACGTTCCACTACCTTTGGAAGACTGAAGAATCTCCCTTGGAGTCAAGGAGTGACTCCCCTGCTTGGCAGTCACCAAAAACTACAAACAACGGTCGCAAACTACGCCGCTCCCGCCGGAGTCCGAAGTCCCTGCAGCCCAAAAAGTGGATTTCCTGACTTCTCAAAGGCCATCGTGAGTCTCCAGCGAAGCTGAGGCCAGTGGACCCCAAGAGTGATGAGGAACCGCGACCCCTGGGTACCGTGCACTATTGTCAAGTGCAACCCGTTCCCAACATTCCACGAACATGTGCTTTGGACCACATGTGGTCCTAGCCTCCAGCAAGAATCTCTCCGAAGATCAGAGGCCTACCACGTCCCGAGTGACCGTGGGCCCCTGTGAGCGAATCCTCCCAAGGCACCTTCACGATCCCTTGCCAGCCGGCTTGTGGGTCCCCAGAAGACTTTCTAAAGAAACCAAAGGGCTCCCCTGGTTGCTCCAGGCCTGCCCTGACTTACCCTCGCTGGGTGAATCCCCCATAACTTGCTGGTCTGCGCCATTGCCTCTTCACACTTTCCCCGAGACTTGCTGTTACCAAGGCTGGTTGGCTCCGATTGAGTTGCCGACACTGCAGTAAGCTGCAGACATTGTGGGTCATGCCGAATCGAGCTCCTGGTTGTCGTCGACGCCTCCTGGACCTCGTGGCTGAAGAGTCAAGGCACCCGCGAATGACCTGAATCTTGCGACGACGGTGGGCATCCATCTTCCTTGCCCTGAGTCACTGCCAAGTGACTTTGAACACTGTCCCCTCTGCTTTCAGGTCTTCCATCTTCTGAATCCAGGCTTGGATTCCTCCGGACACTTCTCCTGTCGCCGCAAGCAGCAAGTCTTCACTGGCTCCCATTGAAAAAGACGCTGCGACCCGACACCAAAGGACACCTATGCACCCGGCTCCCCTGGGTGAGGTAACTTCAGCACTATGGTGCTCCTGTGGGTGTGGGCCCTAGAACTACTTACCCTGTAAGTGACTTGCTTGTAGCTTCCCTAGAAGTGTCCTAAAACTCTAACTTTCTAAGTGCGACAATTGCGCTGACTCGTACAGGGTTCGCGTACCAGCTGGTTCGCGTACCAGCCCTCACCTCCATTATCAGACTTCTGGTGGCCCGCAGAACTTAATCCTCCTCCTCTTCCAGTCTCGTCTGCAAGGAATTTAGGGTTCAAACTAGACACTTCCCTGTCATGTAGAACTCAGATAGCTCATGTTTCCTCGTCCTGCTTTTGGAAATTGAAGGCCCTTCGGAGATTCCTCTACTTCCTACCTATGGACTGTAGGAAAACAATAGTCCATGCGGTGATTACATCACAGCTTGACTATGCAAATAGTCTCTACATCGGGTTGCCAGCTTACCTGCTTAGGAAACTGCAAACTGTGCAGAATGCAGCAGCCAGGCTTATTAGGAACATCCCACTAAGACATCATATATCCCCTCATTTGCGTAGCCTCCATTGGCTGCCTGTTAAGAGAAGAACTGAATTTAAGGCACTTACTCTTGCATACAGAGCACTTAATGATATTGGTCCGCAATATCTAAAGAAGAGAGTTCGCAAATACCATCAGTCCAGGACCCTAAGATCCAATCATCATGAGTGCCTTGTCATCCCCCGTTTTTCTAAGTCTAGAATAGGAGGACGGTCCTTCTCCGTTAAAACTGCGACCCTGTGGAACTCCATGCCTGATCATATTAGGAAAGCCAAGTCGGAATCTATCTTTCGGAAGGATTTGAAGACCTGGCTTTTCAGTCTCCTTTAGCAAACTAGGACTCGACAATTTTAACTTGCCTTCACCCTCCACTGTATCTGCAAGCGCCGGGACACCCCCGTTGGGGGTAGCTGAGCGCTATATAAGCTTAAATACATACATACATACATACATGTGTTAGACACACCGCATCCATCTCCTTGGTAACACTACCTAGAACTGTGTCCTTCGACTCGTACGGAGTCCGATCGGTGTTCGCCTTGAACACACAAGGGGCCTGTAACATTGAGATCTCCATTGCACTGACTCGCACAAGGTTCGCGTCTGTATTAGACACAGCGCGTCCATCTCCCTTGCAACTCTATCTGTAACGGCGTCCTTCGACTCGTACAAGGACCGATCGGTGTGTTCGCCTTGAACACGCAAGGGACCTTTAACATTGAAATCGCGTCTGTTCGCATAGACTCGTACAGGACTCGCACCGGTGCCAGGACACCGCGTCCGTCCCCTGTGGGTCTCCTACAACTACCTGGGGTGGTTCTTGGGGGTCCCTCGATTCTAGATGCCCTAGACCTAGGTCTAGGCAAACTAAGATTGTGATATTCGATTGTGCTATACTTATTTTGATAACATTTGATTTGTACATATGTTCCTGACTTCTAATCTCATGAAGAGATTAGTAGAGAGTGTTTATTAATAAATACCTATATATTTGATATATATACCTGTGTGGTTTCTTTTCATTTGGTGATTCAAGAGATTGTGTGGTAAAACAAGCTGCTTTACATTCCTTCAAGACTTAGCCTGAAGGCTGCTCTCCACAGCTACCACTAGGATAGCTTTCTATAAAGGTTGTCTTAAACCTATCTACCATAAGAGTCGAATTGTTCTGGTGCTAGGTGTCCACTTTAATTAGTGAACAGCATATACCAGGCCAACTTCTCACATTGGTGGGCAGCGTGTGGGATTCCAGCTTGCTATTGTTTTACCAGAAAAATCTCTATTTGAATTACTAACTGAAAACCACTATAGGTACTCAAGGTACATATAAAGTCAAGGTTAGTATCAATAAGTTCTACTGAACTTAGAGCTGTGTGCCAAAGGGATAGCACACTCTTTCTACAGCTCAAGCTAGTATCAGTAGGCCACAAACTAGTGTAGGTAGTACAACACTGCACAACACTAGAATGTCCTTAAAGGATGGAACCAGTGGATCCACTCAGCCTCAGTATAAGGACATGGCTTTCTCTGACTTGAGAGCCATGTGTGTTGAAAGACACCTGAAGCTAGGACAGAGTCCCTCCACACTACACCTGATAGATCTGCTGACAGCAGATGATCTTAGATTGGCTCTAGGAGCTAATGGGTCTGAATCAGGGGGTGGGTCAATTACAGTATCTGGGTCAGATGATGAAAATCAGAATGACCAAGACTCTGTGATTGAAGGGCCAGGCTCCAAGGGGCCTGAAAAGGACAGAGGAATTCTCCCTAAGAGAGCTGACAGAGTGGAGGAGAGGCATAGGTCCCCTTCCAGGGAATCTGACCACTCTTATCACTCTGGACAGAATTTGTCCACCAGAGGAACTCATACTTTCCCATAAGAGAGACCTCCTCTGAAAGAATGTGCAAACTGCTGCAGTATGAGGAAGCAAGAGTTGCCCTCAGAACCAAGCAGTTGGCACTGGATAGAGAAGCCCTGGAGATCCAGAGAGCTTCTAGAAGAGAGGGGTTAGAACCCCTTGGTGGCAGCAACAGTGTCCCTAGAGGCAGAGAATCTATTCCAGACCATAGGAACCTGAGCAAGGTTGTTCCTCCCTACCAGAGTGGGGATGATATCCACAAGTGGATAACTGCTATGGAGAGGGCCTGTAGAGTACAGCAGGTCCCCCAAAAGCAGTGGGCAGCAATCTTGTGGCTCTCCTTTTCAGACAAAGGTAGAGACAAGCTCCTCACTGTTAGTGAAGAGGATGCTGATGATTATGAAGTCCTGAAGAGTGCACTGATAGATGGGTTTGGCTTAACCACTGAGCAGTACAGGTTGAAGTTCAGAGACACCCAGAAGGCACAGACTCAGGACTGGACTGACTTTGTAGATTGTGCAACCAAGGTTCTGGAGGGTTGGCTGGTTGGCAGTAGGGTTACTGATTTCAAGGGGTTGTTGTGAGAAGTTGGCCTGGTATATGCTGTTCACTAATTAAAGTGGACACCTTGCACCAGAACAATTCGACTCTTATGGTAGATAGGTTTAAGACAACCTTTATAGAAAGCTATCCTAGTGGTAGCTGTGGAGAGCAGCCTTCAGGCTAAGTCTTGAAGGAATGTAAAGCAGCTTGTTTTACCACACAATCTCTTGAATCACCAAATGAAAAGACACCACACAGGTATATATATCAAATATATAGGTATTTATTAATAAACACTCTCTACTAATCTCTTTATGAGATTAGAGGTCAGGAACATAGGTACAAGTCAAATGTTATCACAATAAGTTTAGCACAATCGAATATCACAATCTTAGTTTGCTAGACCTAGGTCTAGGGCATCTAGAATCGAGGGACCCCCAAGAACCACCCCAGGTAGTTGTAGGAGACCCACAGGGGACGGACGCGGTGACCTGGCACCGGTGCGAGTCCTGTGCGAGTCTATGCACTCAGATGCGTTTGAGATTTCAATGTTAAAGGTCCCTTGCGTGTTCGAGGCGAACACACCGATCGGTCCTTGTACGAGTCGAAGGACGCGGTCACAGATAGATATGCAAGGGAGGTGGACGCGCTGTGTCTAACACAGACGCGAACCTTGTGCGAGTCAGGGCAATGGAGAACTCAGAGTTACAGGCCCTTTGTGTGTTCGAGGCGAACACCGGTCAGACTCAGTACGAGTCGAAGGATACAGTTTTAGATAGTGTTACAAAGGAGATGGACGCGGTGTGTCTAACACAGACGCGAACCCTGTACGAGTCAGTGCAATTGTCGCACTTAGAAAGTTAGAGTTTTAGGACACTTCTAGGGAAGCTACAAGCAAGTCACTTACAGGGTAAGTAGTTCTAGGGCCCACACCCACAGGAGCACCGTAGTGCTGAAGTTACCTCACCCAGGGGAGCCGGGTGCATAGGTGTTCTTTGGTGCCGGGTCGCAGCGTCGTTTTCAATGGGAGCCAGTGAAGACTTGCTGCTTGCGGCGACAGGAGAAGTGTCCGGAGGAATCCAAGCCTGGATTCGGAAGATGGAAGAACTGAAAGCAGAGGGGACAGTGTTCAAAGTCACTTGGCAGTGACTCGGGGCAAGAAAGATGGATGCCCACCGTCGTCGCAAGATTCAGGTCGTCCGCAGTTGTCTTGACTCTTCAGCCACGAGGTCCAGGAGGCGTTGACGACGACCAGGAGCTGGATTCGGCGTGTCCAACGAATTTTGCAGCTTACTGCGGTGTCAGCGACTCGATCGGAGCCAACAAGCCTTGGTAACAGCAAGTCTTGGGGAAAGAGTGAAGAGGCGATGGCGCAGACCAGCAAGGTCTGTGGGACTCACCCAGCGAGGGTGAGTCAGGGCAGGTCTGGAGCAACCAGGGGATCCCTTTGGTTTCTTTAGAAAGTCTTCTGGGGATCCTCAAGCCGGCTGGCAAGGGATCGCAAAGACGCCTCGGGAGGATTCACTCACAGGGGCCCACGGTCACTCGGGACAGGGTAGGCCTCTAATCTTAGGAGGGATTCCTGCTGGAGGCAGGGACCACACCTGGTCCAAAGCACAAGTTTGTGGAACATTGTGAAGGGGTTGCACTCGACAATAGTGCACGGTACCCAGGGGTCGCGGTTTCTCGTTACTCTTGGGGTCCACTGGCCTCAGCTTCGCTAGGGACTCACGATGGCCTTTGAGAAGTCAGGAAATCCACTTCTTGGGCTGCAGGGACTTCGGACTCCGGCGGGAGCGGCATAGTTTGTGACCATCGTTTGTAGTTTTTGGTGCCTGCCAAGCAGGGGAGTCACTCCTTGACTCCAAGGGAGATTCTTCAGTCTTCCAAAGGTAGTGGAACGTCGAAGGTCTGGGATTCATTTTGTAGAGGGTTGTCCAGGAAAATCTAGGGTGCAATGCATAGGTTCCCCCTCTTATACTAAAAGAAAGGGAGGGACTAGCTCTATGACCCTACCTATGGGAGGGTCAGGGGAGTGGGTGGCTACACCCACTTCCCTTTGTCCAGTTTCGCGCCAGAGCAGGGACAGGTAGCCCCTGAGCCGGTTTGAACTGTCATATGCACAGAGGAGCCTTCTGCTCCCCCAGGGCAGGACTTCAAAGCACTCTAAGAGTGCACCCACCCAGCCCCAATACACTAAACCCTGTCTGGAAGGTGGTCACACCCCCTTGGGACAGGATATCTATTGTTGGGCTTCCTCCACTGCGAGTGTTGGTCATCAGCAGGAGGGCAGCCCAGTGTCTGTGACTGGTGGCATCCATTTTGTGATGCCAGGGCTCTGCAGGATTCTACCGCGTTTCCACAGTAGGTACATGTCTATCCCTCTAGAAGGGTGGAATGCTACCCCCGCCGCCAGGACTGGCGGGGGGGTAGTATTCCAAGATGTTTGACACCAAACACGACATGTTTCGATGCAGCCATTCCAAAGTTAGCATTTTACCGCGAGGATATAATGCACTTAAAAGTATATGGTTTAACCGCATCCACAAACAGCACCAGAAAATGGACTCTGAGAGCTGCAGAGGGGCCCTGCTCAGGCAGAGGCACCCCCTCACATAGAAGCCAAGCACCCTGCCCTCAGGATTGATAGGGCCTGCCTTAGGGGTGACTGATAGGTTTATATGTGTATGTAGGAGAGATATAGGGGACCTATATCTCAGTGAGGGGTGCTAGCACTTCCTCACCCAGGCTGCAGTAGCAGGCCTGTGGTGTCAGATTTAGTCTGCTTCCCAGGGGTGGCATAACACATGCTGCAGCCCCTGGTAGGCCTGTGAAGTACCTATGCCCTTAGTACCTAAGGTACCATCTACTAGGGACTCATAAGGAACCACAGCATCCAATCACTAGTGCACCTAGAGTGCACTCCAAGTCGTTTAGAGAGAACAGAGAGGCTGGGGCCCTGATTAGCAGGGACCCAGCCAGACTATAGCCAGAAACCAGTGTAAACATCAGAAAAAAAGTGGGGGCAACATAAGAGGCAGATCCTACTCTCCTACAATTGTATAATCTGATGATGAGAGAACAGATCCTTAATAATTGCCAGAACCAGTTGTTGCATCAATACCTGGTGGACTCAGATCTGACCTCTCCCCAAGAATTGGGAAAGAAGGCAGACAAATGGGTCAGAACCAGGGTGAGCCAGAAACCCCAGAACCAAGGGGGTGACACCAAGAAGCAAGATCCTAAGGGCTCTGAGAAAGGTGGGGATAAGTCAAAAGACCAGAAATCTTCACAAGGGCCCCAAAAATCTGCATCTGGTGGGGAGTCACAATCCAACAAGGGAAAAGGCCGAAAGAAGCCCTGGTGAAAATTCTGTAAACAGAAAGGGCACTGGACTTCTGATTGTAACAAGTCCAAAGACCAAACCACCACCACTCCTGCCCCTAAGGCAACTGTTCCCCCTAGTTCAGCTACTGGTGGAGGTGGTACTCAGAATAAGGGTGTAGTAGGGTTGATCCTGGTTTCTGAAGTGGACTCTGACCTAGTCAGAGTGCCCACTCAGGCAATGCTGATTTGTGAGGGAGACCTTAATATGTCCTTCCTAGTAAGCCCCAGTAATTTGGGCAAATACACACAGCAGCCTGTAATAAATGGCAAACAGGCTTTGGCATTTAGGGACACAGGTGCTAGTGTCACCATGGTGGCAGAGGATCTTGTGGACCCTGGACAGATCATCCTGGGCGAAATGTACCAGGTGACCAATGCAAGCAATGTCAGGACCAACCATAGTCTGGCAGTTGTGAAGTTCTCCTGGGGAGGGGTAACTGGCCTCAAGAAGGTTGTAGTCAGTGCAGACCTCCCTGTCGAATGTCTTTTGGGCAATGATCTAGAGACTTCAGCCTGGTCTGAAGTAGAGTTATGGACTCATGCTGAGATGTTGGGCATCCCTGCAGAGGTATTTGCTGTGACCAGGTCACAAGCAAGAATGCATAACACTGAACCAGCTCTGGATCCTGGAACAATGGACCAGATGCTTCCAAAGAGGAGGAGCAGTAGGGTAAAGGCAGTGCCTTCCCCTCTGTCTCAGATCACAGATTCACCCCCAGAGGGAGGTGAAGCAGATCCTGAAGAAGGAACTGCCCCAGAGGGACTTGAGCCTGATCAGGTTGAGTTCTTGGGGGCAGGGGGCCCTTCTAGGGAAGATCTGAGTAAGGAGTAACAGTGCTGCCCCTCCCTTGAACCCCTCAGATAGCATGCTGCTGCTGAGGCTGCTGGGAGTGCTAGTGGGTCCCATAAAGTTTATTGGGATGAGGGACTCCTATATTCTGAGGGTAGAGATCCAGCCCCTGGAGCCACCAGGAGGATGGTAATACCTCAGAAGTTTGGTGGGTTCCTCTTGACCCTAGCACATGACATCCCTTTAGCAGGACACTTGGGCCAAAACAAGACCTGGGACAGGCTTGTTCCACATTTTCATTGGCCACATATGTCAGAGGACACAAAGGAGTTTTGTCGCTCCTGTGTCACATGCCAAGCCAGTGGTAAGGCAGGTGGCACAACAAAGGCCCCCCTGATACCACTACCTGTGGTGGGGTACCCTTTGAAAGGGTAGGGATTGACATTGTTGGTCCCCTTGACCCTCAAACTGCATCTGGGCACAGGTTTATCCTGTTAATAGTGGATCATGCCACCAGGTACCCAGAAGCAATTCCCCTGAGGACCACCACAGCCCCTGTGGTGGCAAGAGCCCTCATTGGAGTTTTCTCCAGAGGGGGTTTTCCAAAGGAGGTCATTTCTGACAGAGGTACCAACTTCATGTCAGGATATCTGAAAGCAATGTGGAAGGAGTGTGGTGTGACTTATAAGTTCACCACCCCCTATCACCCACAATGCAATGGTTTAGTTGAACGCTTCAACAAAACCTTGAAAGGAATGATTAAAGGACTCCCAGAGAAGCTTAGGCGGAAATGGGACCTTCTTCTTCCTTGCCTGTTGTTTGCATACAGAGAGGTTCCACAGAAGGGGTTGGTTACAGCCCATTTGAGCTTCTGTTTGGGCATCCTGTGAGAGGTCCACTGTGTTTGGTAAAAGAGGGCTGGGACTTACCTCTCAAGCCCCCAAACAAGATGTGATGGACTATGTACTTGGTCTCCGCTCCCGGATGGCTGAGTACATGAAAAAGGCAACCAAAAACCTGGAGGCCAGCCAAGAATTACAAAAAGCTTGGCATGACCAAAGGCTGTACTGACTGTATACCAGCCAGGACAGAAGGTGTGGGTATTAGAGCCTGTGGCCCCAGCAGCCCTCCAGGACAAGTGGAGTGGCCCCCATACAATAGTTGAACAGAAGGGAGAAGTCACCTATCTGGTGAATCTTGGAACTCCCAGGAGCCCCCTGAGGGTGCTCCATGTCAACAGATTAAAGCCATATGTTGACAGTGCTGACATGGGCTTGCTCATGGCAACTGATGAGGACCAGGAGGAGGAGAGTGATCCTCTCCCTGACCTGCTCTCTCAGAACCCTGATGATGGGTCAGTAGATGGTGTTGCTTTGGCAAGCAGCCTCACTGACCATCAGTAAACTGAATGCAGACAAGTTCTGCAACAGTATAGACATATGTTTAGCCTGACCCCTAGTCAGACTTCCTGGTGCACCCATGAGGTGGACACTGGAGACAGTCTGCCTGTCAAGAATAAAATCTACAGGCAACCTGACCATGTCAGGGACTGTATCAGGACTGAAGTCCAGAAAATGTTGGAGCTAGGTGTAATTGAGCCTTCAGATAGCCCTTGGGCTAGCCCAGTAGTCCTGGTACCCAAGCCTCATACCCAGGGTGGTAAGAAAGAAATGAGGTTTTGTGTAGACTACAGATGCCCCAATGCAGTCACTAGAACTGATGCCTATCCCATACCAAGGGCAGATGAGCTGATTGATACTTTGGCCTCAGCCAAGTATCTAAGCACGTTTGACCAGATAGCTGGCTACTGGCAGATCAGGTTAGCTGATGATGCAAAAGCCAAAACAGCATTTTCGACCCCTAGTGGGCACTACCACTTCGTGGTGATGCCCTTTGGATTGAAAAATGCACCTGCCACTTTTCAGAGGTTGGTGAATAAAGTTCTGACAGGGATGGAAACTTATTGCTCAGCTTATCTAGATGATATTGCTGTCTTTAGTTCCTCCTGGCAGGATCACCTGGTCCACCTCAGGAATGTTTTGGAGGCCCTGCAGAAAGCAGGCCTCACTATCAAGGCCACTAAGTGCCAGATAGGGCAGAGTCAGGTTGTATACCTGGGCCACCTTGTGGGTGGAGGCCAGGTTCAGCCTTTACAGAGCAAAATCCAAACCATAATGGAATGGGTTGCTCCAACCACCCAGACACAGGTGAGAGCCTTCTTAGGCCTGACTGGGTACTATAGGAGGTTTGTCAAGGGATATGGATCTATAGTGAACCCCTTGAATGATCTGACCTCAAAGAAAATGCCAAAATAGGTTCAGTGGACAGCTAGCTGTCAGAAGGCATTTTAAGACCTAAAGCAGGCCATGTGCACTGCCCCCATCTTACAGAGTCCAGACTACACCAAAAAGTTCATTGTCCAAACAGATGCTTCTGAGCTGGGTGTGGGAGCTGTACTGTCTCAACTGAATGATGAAGGTCAAGACTAGGCAGTAGCTTTTATTAGCAGAAGGCTGACCCTAGAGAGAAACGTTGGTCAGCTATAGAGAGGGAGGCCTTTGCTGTGGTGTGGGCCCTGAAGAAGCTGAGGCCATACTTGTTTGGCACTCATTTCATAGTTCAGACTGACCACAAGCCCCTCCTATGGCTTAAACAGATGAAAGGTGAAAACCCCAAACTTTTGAGGTGGTCCATTTCCCTACAGGGGATGGACTATACAGTGGAACATAGACCTGGGACCCAACATGCCAATGCAGATGGACTCTCAAGGTATTTCCACTTTGAACACGAAGACTCAACTGGTCAAGGTTAGTTTAGTGTCCCTGCGTTTGGGGGTTGTGTAGGAGAGTAGGATCTGCCTCTTATGTTGCCCCCACTTTTTTTCTGATGTTTACACTGGTTTCTGGCTATAGTCTGGCTGGGTCCCTGCTAATCAGGACCCCAGCCTCTCTGTTCTCTCTAAACGACTTGGAGTGCACTCTAGGTGCACTAGTGATTGGATGCTGTGGTTCCTTATGAGTCCCTAGTATATGGTACCTTAGGTGCTAAGGGCATAGGTACTTCACAGGCCTACCAGGGGCTGCAGCATGTATTATGCCACCCCTGGGAAGCAGACTAAATCTGACACCACAGGCCTGCTACTGCAGCCTGGGTGAGGAAGTGCTAGCACCCCTCACTGAGATATAGGTCCCCTATATCTCTCCTACACACACATATAAACCTATCAGTCACCCCTAAGGCAGGCCGTATCAATCCTGAGGGCAGGGTGCTTGGCTTCTATGTGAGGGGGTGCCTGAGCAGGGCCCCTCTGCAGCTCTCAGAGTCCATTCTCTGGTGCTGTTTGTGGATGCGGTTAAACCATATACTTTTAAGTGCATTATATCCTCGCGGTAAAATGCTAACTTTGGAATGGCTGCATCGAAACATGTTGTGTTTGGTGTCAAACATCTTGGAATACTACCCCCCCCGCCAGTCCTGGCGGCGGGGGTAGCATTCCACCCTTCTATAGGGATAGACATGTACCTACTGTGGAAACGCGGTAGAATCCTGCAGAGCCCTGGCATCACAAAATGGATGCCACCAGTCACAGACACTGGGCTGCCCTCCTGCTGATGACCAAAACTCGCAGTGGAGGAAGCCCAACAATAGATATCCTGTCCCAAGAGGGTGTGACCACCTTCCAGACAGGGTTTAGTGTATTGGGGCTGGGTGGGTGCACTCTTAGAGTGCTTTGAAGTCCTGCACTGGGGGAGCAGAAGTCTCCTCTGTGCATACCCCAGTTCAAACCGGCTCAGGGGATACCTGCCCCTGCTCTGGCATGAAACTGGACAAAAGAAAGTGGGTGTAGCCACCCACTCCCCTGACCCTCCCATAGGTAGGGTCATAGAGCTAGTCCCTCCCTTTCTTTTAGTATAAGAGGGGAACCTGTGCATTGCACCCTAGATTTCCCTGGACGACGCTCTGAAGAAGAATCCCGGACCTTCGACGTTCCACTACCTTTGGAAGACTGAAGAATCTCCCTTGGAGTCAAGGAGTGACTCCCCTGCTTGGCAGGCACCAACGACGGTCGCAAACTACGCCGCTCCCGCCGGAGCCCGAAGTCCCTGCAGCCCAGGAAGAGGATTTCCTGACTTCTCCAAGGCCATCGTGAGTCCCCAGCGAAGCTGAGGCAAGTGGACCCCACGAGCGACGAGGAACCGCAGCCCCTGTGTACCGTGCACTATTGTCAAGTGCAACCCCTTCACAACGTTCCACGAACTTGTGCTTTGGATCACGTGTGTTCCCAGCCTCTAACAGAGAATCCTCCCGAATTCAGAGGCCTACACTATCCTGAGTGACCGTGGGCCCCTGTTGAGTGGATCCTCCCGAGGCGTCTTCGCGATCCCTTGCCAGCTGGCTTGTGGGTCTCCAGAAGACTTTCCAATGACACCAAAGGGCTCCCCTGGTTGCTCCAGGCCTGCCCTGACCTACCCTTGCTGGGTAAGTCCCCAGACCTTGCTGGTCTGCACATTTGACTTTTCCTCATCACCACGAGACTTGCTGCTACCAAGGCTTGTTGGTTCCAATCGAGTCGCCGACACCTCAGTAAGCTGCAGACGTCGTGGGACATACCGAATCCAGCTCCTGGTCATCATCGACGCTGCCTGGACCACGTGGTCGAAGAGTCAAGCCACCAGTGAATGACCCGAAGCTGTTGACGACGGTGGGCATTCATCTTCCTTGCCCAGAGTCACTGCCCAGTGACTGTGAACACTGTCCCCTCTGCTTTCAGGTCTTCCTCCTTCCGAATCCAGGCTTGGATTCCAACGGACACTTGTTCTGTCATCGCAAGCAGCAAGTCTTCATTGGCTCCCATTGAGAACGACGCCGCGACCCGACACCAAAGGACACCTATGCACCCGGCTCCTCTGGGTGAGGTAACTCCAGCACTACGGTGCTCCTGTGGGTGTGGGCCCTAGAACTGCTTACCCTGTAAGTGGCTTGCTTGTAGCTACCCTAGAAGTGCCCTAAATCTCCTATTTTCCCCGTGCGATTATCGCACTGGCTCATACAGGGCTCGCGTCTGTGTTAGACACATAGCGTCCAACTCCCTTGTAACTCTATCAGTAACCGCGTCCTTTGACTCGTACTGACCGATCGGTGTGTTCGCCTCGAACACGCCAGGGACCTGTAACGTTGCTAACTCCATCGCGTCTGTGTTAGACACATCACGTCCAACTCCCTTGTAACCCTATCAGTATCCGCGTCCCTCGACTCGTACTGACCGATCGGTGTGTTCGCCTCGAACACGCCAGGGACCTGTAACATTGATAACTCAATCGCGTTCTCTCGCATAGACTCGTACAGGACTCGCACCAGTGTCTAAACACCGCGTCCGTCCCCTGTGGGTCTCCTACAACTACCTGGGGTGGTTCTCTGGGGTCCCTCGATTCTAAATGCTCTAGACCACGGTCTAGCCAAGATCGGATTGTGATATTAACTTGTGCTAACTTATTTTGATAAAACATTGACTTGTACATATGTTCCTGGCTTCTAATCTCATAAAGCGATTAGTAGAGAGTTGTTTATTAATAAATACATATATATTTGATATACATACCTGTGTGGTGTCTTTTCATTTGGTGATTCAAGAGATTGTGTGGTAAAACAAGCTGCTTTACATTCCTCCAAGACTTAGCCTGAAGGCTGCTCTCCACAGCTACCACTAGGATAGCTTTCTATAAAGGTTGTCTTAAACCTACCTACCATAAGAGTCGAATTGGACTGGTGCAAGGTGTCCACTTTAATTAGTGAACAGCATATACCAGGCCAACTTCTCACACCTGTTGTCTCTTTATGTACCTCTTTTGCCTCTTTATGCACTTTTCTTGCCTTTTTCTGCACCTCTCTTCCCTCTTTCTGCACGTCTGTTGCCTCTTTCTGCACCTCATTTTCTTCTTTCTGCACCCCTGTTGTCTCTTTCTGCACTCGTCTTCCGTCTTTCTGTACCTTTCCTGCCTGTTTTTTCATCTCACTTGACTCTTTCAGGACTTTTCTTGCTTCTTTCCGCACCCCTGTTGTCTCTTTATGTACCTCTTTTGCCTCTTTCTGCACTTTTCTTGGCTTTTTCTGCACCTCTCTTCCCTCTTTCTGCACGTCTGTTGCCTCTTTCTGCACCTCATTTTCTTCTTTCTGCACCCCTGTTGTCTCTTTCTGCACTTGTCTTCCGTCTTTCTGTACCTTTCCTGCCTGTTTTTTCATCTCACTTGACTCTTTCAGCACTTTTCTTGCTTCTTTCCGCACCCCTGTTGTCTCTTTCTGCACGTCTGTTGCCTCTTTCTGCACCTCATTTGCTTCTTTCTGCACCCATGTTGTCTCTTTCTGCACTTGTATTCCCTCTTTCTGTACCTTTCCTGCCTGTTTTTGTATCTCTCTTGCTTCTTTCTGCACTTTCCTTGCTTCTTTCTGCACCCCTGTTGTCTCTTTATGTACCTCTTTTGCCTCTTTCTGCACTTTTCTTGGCATTTCTGCACACCTCTTCCCTCTTTCTGCACGTCTGTTGCCTCTTTCTGCACCTCATTTGCTTCTTTCTGCACCCCTGTTGTCTCTTTCTGCACTCATCTTCCGTCTTTCTGTAACTTTCCTGCCTGTTTTTGCATCTCACGTGCCTCTTTCTGCACTTTTCTTGCTTCTTTCTGCACCCCTGTTGTCTCTTTATGTGCCTCTTTTGCATCATTGTGCACTTTTTTTGGCTTTTTCTGCACCTCTCTTCCCTCTTTCTGCACGTGTGTTGCCTCTTTCTGCACCTGATTTGCTTCTTTCTGCACCCCTGTTGTCTCTTTCTGCACTTGTCTTCCGTCTTTCTGCACCTTTCCTGCCTGTTTCTGCATCTCACTTGCCTCTTTCTGCACTTTTCTTGCTTTTTCTGCACCCCTGTTGTCTCTTTATGTACCTCTTTTGCCTCTTTCTGCACATTTCTTGGCTTTTTCTGCACCTCTCTTCCCTCTTTCTGCACGTCTGTTGCCTCTTTCTGCACCTCATTTGCTTCTTTCTGCAGCCCTGTTGTCTCTTTCTGCACTCATCTTTCCTCTTTCTGTACCTTTCCTGCCTGTTTTTTTATCTTTCTTGCTTCTTTCTGCACTTTTCTTGCTTCTTTCTGCACCCCTGTTGTCTCTTTATGTACCTCTTTTGCCACTTTCTGCACTTTTCTTCGCTTTTTTCTGTACCTCTCTTCCCTCTTTCTGCAAGTCTGTTGCGTCTCTCTGCACCTCATTTGCTTCTTTCTGCACCCCTGTTGTCTCTTTCTGCACTCGTCTTCCGTCTTTCTGTACCTTTCCTGCCTGTTTTTGCATCTCACTTGCCTCTTTCTGCACTTTTCTTGCTTCTTTCTGCACCCCTGTTGTCTCTTTATGTACCTCTTTTGCCTCTTTCTGCACTTTTCTTGGCTTTTACTGCACTTCTCTTCCCTCTTTCTGCATGTCTGTTGCCTCTTTCTGCACCTCATTTGCTTCTTTCTGCACCGCTAATGTCTTTCTGCAATCGTCTTCCCTCTTTCTGTACCTTTCCTGCCTGTTTTTGTATCTCACTTGCTTCTTTCTGCACTTTTCTTGCTGCTTTCTGCACCCCTGTTGTCTCTTTATGTACCTCTTTTGCCTCTTTCTGCACTTTTATTGGCTTTTTCTGCACCTCTCTTCCCTCTTTCTGCACATCTGTTGCCTCTTTCTGCTCCTCGTTTGCTTCTTTCTGCACCCCTGTTGTCTCTTTCTGCACTCGTCTTCCGTCTTTCTGTACCTTTCCTGCCTGTTTTTGCATCTCACTTGCCTTTCTGCACTTTTCTTGCTTCTTTCTGCACCCCTGTTGTTTCTTTATGTACCTCTTTTGCCTCTTTCTGCACTTTTCTTGGCTTTTTCTGCACCTCTCCTCCCTCTTTCTGCAAGTGTGTTGCCTCTTTCTGCACCTCATTTGCTTCTTTCTGCACCCCTGTTGTCTCTTTCTGCATTCGTTTACCCTCTTTCTGTACCTTTCCTGCCTGTTTTTGTATCTCACTTGCTTATTTCTGCACTTTTCTTGCTTTTTTCTGCACCCCTGTTGAGTCTTTCTGCACCTCTTTTGCCTCTTTCTGCACTTTTCTTGGCTTTTTCTGCACCTCTCTTCCCTCATTCTGCACGTCTGTTGCCTCTTTTTGCACCTCATTTGCTTCTTTCTGCACCGCTGTTGTCTCTTTCTGCACTCGTCTTCCCTCTTTCTGTACCTTTTCTGCCTGTTTTTGTATCTCACTTGCTTCTTTCTGCACTTTTCTTGCTTCTTTCTGCACCCCTGTTGTCTCTTTATGTACCTCTTTTGCCTCTTTCTACACTTTCCTTGCCTTTTTCTGCAGCTCTCTTCCCTTTTTCTACACATCTGTTGCCTCTTTCTGCACCTCATTTGCTTCTTTCTGCACCCCGGTTGTCTATTTCTACCCCGGTCTTCCGTCTTTCTGTACCTTTCCTGCCTGGTTTTGTATCTCACTTGCTTCTTTCTACACTTTTCTTCCTTCTTTCTGCACTCCTGTTGTCTTTTTATGTACCTCTTTTGCCTCTTTCTGCACTTTTCTTGGCTTTTTCTGCACCTCTCTTCCCTCTTTCTGCACGTCTCTTGCCTCTTTCTGCACCTCATTTGCTTCTTTCTGCACCCCTGTTGTCTCTTTCTGCACTCGTCTTCCGTCTTTCTGTACCTTTCTTGCCTGTTTTTGCATCTCACTTGCCTCTTTCTGCACTTTTCTTGCTTCTTTGTACACCTCTGTTGCTTCTTTCAGCAATTCTCTTGCCTCTTTGTGCAGTTCTCTTTCCTGTTTCTGCAACTCTCTTGCCTCTGTCTGTACCCCTGTTGGCTCTATCTGCACATCACTTGCTCCTTTCTGCACCTGGCTTGCTTCTTTCTGCACACCTGTTGTCTCTTTATATACCTCTTTTGCCTCTTTCTGCACTTTTCTTGGCTTTTTCTGCAACTCTCTTCCCTCTTTCTGCACGTCTGTTGCCTCTTTTTGCACCTCAATTGCTTCTTACTGCACCCCTGTTGTCTCTTTCTGCACTCGTCTTCGCTCTTTCTGTACCTTTCCTGCCTGTTTTTGCATCTCACTTGCCTCTTTCTGCACTTTTCTTGCTTCTTTCTGCACCCCTGTTGTCTCTTTATGTACCTCTTTTGCCTCTTTCTGCACTTTTCTTGGCTTTTTCTGCACCTCTCTTCCCTCTTTCTGCACGTCTGTTGCCTTTTTCTGCACCTCATTTGCTTCTTTCTGCACCCCTGTTGTCTCTTTCTGCACTCGTCTTCCCTCTTTCTGTACCTTTTCTGCCTGTTTTTTATCTCACTTGCTTCTTTATGCACTCTTCTTGCTTCTTTCTGCACCCCTGTTGTCTCTTTATGTACCTCTTCTGCCTCTTTGTGCACTTTTCTTGCCTTTTTCTGCACCTCTCTTCCCTCTTTCTGCACGTCTGTTGCCTCTTTCTGCACCTCATTTGCTTCTTTCTGCACCCCTGTTGTCTCTTTCTTCACTCGTCTTCCATCTTTCTGTACCTTTCCTGCCTGTTTTTGTATCTCACTTGCTCCTTTCTGCACCTGTCTTGCTTCTTTCTGCACCCCTGTTGTCTCTTTATGTACCTCTTTTGCCTCTTTCTGCACTTTTCTTGGCTTTTTCTGCACCTCTCTTCCCTCTTTCTGCACGTCTGTTGCCTCTTTCTGCACCTCTGTTGGCTCTATCTGCACCTCACTTGCTCCTTTCTGCACCTGTCTTGTTTCTTTCTGCACCCCTGTTGCTTCATTCTGGGCTTGCCATGCTTCTTTCTGCAATTGTCTTGCTTCTTTCTGCACCCCTGTTGTCTCTTTATGTACCTCTTTTGCCTCTTTCTGCACTTTTCTTGCCTTTTTCTGCACCTCTCTTCCCTCTTTCTTCACGTCTGTTGCCTCTTTCTGCACCTCATTTGCTTCTTTCTGCACCCCTGTTGTCTCTTTCTGCACTTGTCTTCCGTCTTTCTGTACCTTTCCTGCCTGTTTTTGTATCTCACTTGCCTCTTTCTGCACTTTTCCTGCTTCTTTCTGCACCCCTGTTGTCTCTTTATGTACCTCTTTTGCCTCTTTCTGCACTTTTCTTGGCTCTTTCATCACCTCTCGTCCCTCTTTCTGCACGTCTGTTGCCTCTTTCTGCACCTCATTTGCTTCTTTATGCACCCCTGTTGTCTCTTTCTGCACTCGTCTTCTGTCTTTCTGTACCTTTCCTGCCTGTTTTTGCATCTCACTTGCCTCTTTCTGCACTTTTCTTGCTTCTTTGTACACCTCTGTTGCTTCTTTCAGCAATTCTCCTGCCTCTTTGTGCAGTTCTCTTGCCTGTTTCTGCAACTCTCTTGCCTCTTTCTGCACCCCTGTTGTCTCTTTCTGCACTCGTCTTCCCTCTTTCTGTACCTTTCCTGCCTGTTTTTGCATCTCACTTGCCTCTTTATGCACTTTTCTTGCTTCTTTCTGCACCCCTGTTGTCTCTTTATGTACCTCTTTTGCCTCTTTCTACACTTTCCTTGCCTTTTTCTGCACCTCTCTTCCCTTTTTCTGCACATCTGTTGCCTCTTTCTGCACCTCATTTGCTTCTTTCTGCACCCCGGTTGTCTATTTCTACCCCGGTCTTCCGTCTTTCTGTACCTTTCCTGCCTGGTTTTGTATCTCACTTGCTTCTTTCTACACTTTTCTTCCTTCTTTCTGCACCCCTGTTGTGAGAAGTTGGCCTGGTATATGCTGTTCACTAGTTAAAGTGGACACCTTGCACCAGTACAATTCGACTCTTATGGTAGGTAGGTTTAAGACAACCTTTATATAAAGCTATCCTAGTGGTAGCTGTGGAGAGCAGCCTTCAGGCTAAGTCTTGGAGGAATGTAAAGCAGCTTGTTTTACCACACAATCTTTTGAATCACCAAATGAAAAGACACCACACAGGTATATATATCAAATATATATGTATTTATTACTAAACAACTCTCTACTAATCTCTTATGAGATTAGAAGTCAGGAACATATGCACAAATCAACGTTTCACAATAAATTAAGCACAATATGGCTGGGGCCCTAGGGGCGTACCAGACCATATACTAAAAAAAAGACTTAAGAACACCGACTTGCAAAGAGACAAGGCCTAGGGCCTTCAGAAGTGTTGGGGCCTCATGAAACCACCCAAGGCAGGTAAGTAAAGGACCCACGGGGGACGCGTGCAGTGCGTGAACACAGGCGCGGATCGCCGTAGACTTCAATGGGGCAAGTCGCGGTTGGAAATTAAGAGTTTAAGGGCACTTCGGGAGTAGCTACAAGCAAGTCACTTACAGGGTAAGTAGTTCTAGGGCCAACACCCACTGGAGTACCGTAGTGCTGGAGTTACCTCACCCAGGGAAGCCGGGTGCATAGGTGTCCTTTGGTGCCGGGTCGCGGCGTCGTTTTCAATGGGAGCCAATGAAGACTTGCTGCTTGTGAAGTCCAAAGAAGTGTCCGGTGGAATCCAAGCCTGGATTCGGAAGAAGGAAGACCTGAAAGCAGAGGGGACAGTGTTCAAAGTCACTGGGCAGTGACCCGGGGCAAGGAAGATGAATGCCCACCGTCGTCGAAAGATTCAGGTCATTCACAGGTGTCTTGACTCTTCGGCCACGAGGTCCAGGAGGCGTCGACGACAACCAGGAGCTGGATTCTATGTGTCCCATGAAGTCTGCAGCAGACTGCAGTGTCGGCAACCCTATTGGAGCCAACAAGCCTTGGTAGCAGCAAGTCTTGAGGAAAGCGTAAAAAGTCAATGGTGCAGACCAGCAAGGTCTGGGGGACTTACCCAGCAAGGGTAGGTCAGGGCAGGCCAGGTGCAACCAGGGGAGCCCTTTGGTGTTGTTGGAAAGTCTTCTAGGGACCCACAAGCTGGCTGGCAAGGGATCACAAAGACGCCTTGGGAGGATCCACTCAACAGGGGCCCACGGTCACTCGGGATGGTGTAGGCCTCTGAATTCGGGAGGGATCTCTGCTAGAGGCTAGGACCACACGTGGTCCAAAGCACAAGTTCGTGGAACGTTGCGAAGGGGTTGCATTTAACAATAGTGTACGGTACCCAGGGGCTGCGGTTCCTCGTCGCTCGTGGGGTCCACTTGCCTCAGCTTCACTGGGGACTCACGATGGCCTTGGAGAAGTCAGGAAATCCTCTTCCTGGGCTGCAGGGACTTTGGGCTCTGGCGGGAGCAGCGTAGTTTCTGACCGTCGTTGTAGTTTTTGGTGCCTGCCAAGCAGGGGAGTCACTCCTTGACTCCAAGGGAGATTCTTCAGTCTTCCAAAGGTAGTGGAACGTCGAAGGTCCAGGATTCTTCTGTAGAGCATCATCCAGGGGTATCTAGTTTGCAAGTTCAAGGGTTCCCTATCTTATACTGAAAGGAAGGGAGGGACTAGCTCTATGACCCCACCTATGGGAGGGTCAGGGGAGTGGGTGGCTACACCCACTTCCCTTTGTCCAGCTTCGCGCCAGAGCAGGGGCAGGTAGCCCCTGAGCCGGTTTGAGCTGGCATATGCACAGAGGAGCCTACTGCTCCCCCAGTGCAGGACTTCAAAGCACTCTAAGAGTGCACCCACCCAGCCCCAATACACAAAACCCTGTCTGGGAGGTGGTTACACCTCCCTGTGACAGGATGCCTATTGTTGGGCTTCCTCCACTGCGAGTTTCGGTCATCAGCAGGAGGGCAGCCCAGTGTCTGTGACTGGTGGCATCCATTTTGTGATGCCAGGGCTCTTCAGGATTCTACCGCGTTTCCACAGTAGGTACATGTCTATCCCTCTAGAAGGGTGAAATGCTACCCCCGCCGCCAGGACTGGCGGGGGGGTAGTATTCCAAGATGTTTGACACCAAACACGACATGTTTTGATGCAGCCATTCCAAAGTTAGCATTTTACCGCAAGGATATAATGCACTTAAAAGTATATGGTTTAACCGCATCCACAAACAGCCCCGGAGAATGGACTCTGAGAGCTGCAGAGGGGCCCTGCTCAGGCAGAGGCACCCCCTCACATAGAAGCCACGCACCCTGCCCTCAGGATTGATAGGGCCTGCCTTAAGGGTGACTGATAGGTCTAAATCTGTGTGCAGGAGAGATATAGGGAACCTATATCTCAGTGAGGAGGGCTAGTACCACCTCACCCAGGCTGCAGTAGCAGGCCTGTGGTGTCAGATTTTAGTCTGCTTCCCAGGGGTGGCATAATACATGCTGCAGCCCCTGGTAGGCCTGTGAAGTACCTATGCCCTTGGCACCTAAGGTACCATATACTAGGGACTCATAAGGTACCACAGTATCCAATCACTAGTGCAACTAGAGTGCACTCCAAATCGTTTAGAGAGAACAGAGAGGCTGGGGCCCTGATTGGCAGGGACCCAGCCTGACTATAGCCAGAAACCAGTGTAAACATCAGAAAAAAAGTGGGGGCAACATAAGAGGCAGATCCTACTCTCCTACAGAACCCCCCCCCCAAACGCATGGACACTAAACTAACCTTGACCAGTTGAGTCTTCGTGTTCAAAGTGGAAATACCTTGAGAGTCCATCAGCATTGGCATGTTGGGTCCCAGGTCTATGTTCCACTGTATAGTCCATCCCCTGTAGGGAAATGGACCACCTCAAAAGTTTGGGGTTTTCTCCTTTCATTTGTTTAAGCCTTATGAGGGGCTTGTGGTCGGTCTGCACTATGAAGTGAGTGCCAAACAAGTATGGCCTCAGCTTCTTCAGGGCCCACACCACAGCAAAGGCCTCCCTCTCTATAGCTGACCAACGTTTCTCTCTAGGGGTCAGCCTTCTGCTAATGAAAGCTACTGGCTGATCTTGACCTTCATCATTCAGTTGAGACAGTACAGCTCCCACACCCAGCTCAGAAGCATCTGTTTGGACAATGAACTTTTTGGTGTAGTCTGGACTCTGTAAGATGGGGGCAGTGCACATGGCCTGCTTTAGGTCTTCAAATGCCTTCTGACAGCTAGCTGTCCACTGAACCTTTTTTGGCATTTTCTTTGAGGTCAGATCATTCAAGGGGGTCACTATAGATCCATATCCCTTGACAAACCTCCTATAGTACCCAGTCAGGCCTAAGAAGGCTCTCACCTGTGTCTGGGTGGTTGGAGCAACCCATTCCATTATGGTTTGGATTTTGCTCTGTAAAGACTGAACCTGGCCTCCACCTACAAGGTGGCCCAGGTACACAACCTGACTCTGCCCTATCTGGCACTTGGTGGCCTTGATAGTGAGGCCATCTTTCTGCAGGGCCTCCAAAACATTTCTGAGGTGGACCAGGTGATCCTGCCAGGAGGAACTAAAGACAGCAATATCATCTAGATAAGCTGAGCAATAAGTTTCCATCCCTGCCAGAACTTTATTCACCAACCTCTGAAAAGTGGCAGGTGCATTTTTCAATCCAAAGGGCATCACCACAAAGTGGTAGTGCCCACCAGGGGTCGAAAATGCTGTTTTGGCTTTTGCATCATCAGCTAACCTGATCTGCCAGTAGCCAGCTGTTAGGTCAAATGTACTTAGATACTTGGCTGAGGCCAAAGTATCAATCATTTCATCTGCCCTTGGTATGGGATAGGCATCAGTCCTAGTGACTGCATTGAGGCCTCTGTAGTCTACACAAAACCTCATTTCTTTCTTACCACCCTGGGTATGAGGCTTGGGTACCAGGACTACTGGGCTAGCCCAAGGGCTATCTGAGGGCTCAATTACACCTAGCTCCAACATTTTCTGGACTTCAGTCCTGATACAGTCCCTGACATGGTCAGGTTGACTGTAGATTTTACTCTTGACAGGCAGACTGTCTCCAGTGTCCACCTCATGGGTGCACCAGGTAGTCTGACTGGGGGCCAGGCTAAACATATGTCTAAACTGTTGCAGAACTTGTCTGCACTCAGTTTGCTGATGGTCAGTGAGGCTGCTTGCCAAGCAACACCATCTACTGACCCATCATCAGGGTTCTGTGAGAGAAGGTCAGGGAGAGGGTCACTCTCCTCCTCCTGGTCCTCATCAGTTGCCATGAGCAAGCCCATGTCAGCCCTGTCAACATATGGCTTTAATCTGTTGACATGGAGCATGTGAGAAGTTGGCCTGGCATATGCTGTCCACTAATTATAGTGGGCACCTTGCACCAGTCCAAACAACCCCTTATTGGAGATAGGTTAAAGACAACCTTTATTGAAAGCTATCCTAGTGGTAGCTATGGAGAGCAGCCTTCCGGCTAAGTCTTGAAGGAATGTAAAGCAGCTTGTTTTACCAGTCTATAATCTCTTGAGTGACCAAATGAAAGAGGACCACACCAGGTATATATTCAAAATATATGTATTTATTACTAAACACACACCTCTAGTCTCTTTATGAGGCTAGAGTTCGAAGTACATACGTTACGAGTTAGTTATCTACAGTAATAGCACAAATACACGTTTGAGCCCCAGGGGCGTACCAAACCATATACCAATAAAGTGGTATAAGAACCACGACTGAGCTAGACACAAGGCCTAGAGCCTGTAGAAGTGCTTGGACCACAAGGAACCACCCAAGGCAGTGACACAGGGGACTCACGGGGGACGCGTGCAGTGTATGAACACAACCGCGAACCACCGTTAACTTCTATGGGGAAAGTCGCGATTAGAATTTAAAAGAAAAGGGACACTTAGAGGAGGACTTGGAGCAAACCCTTTGAGAACTAGGCTGTTCTAGTGTCAATACCCACGGGAGCACCGGAGTACTCGAGTTACCTCACCCAGGGAGCCGGGTGCATAGGTGTCTTTCGGGGTCGGGTTTCGTCGTCGCTTTCAATGGCGATCTGCTACAAAGTGCTGCTGGCGGCCAAGTCGAAAGTGTTCGGGTGGATCCAAAGGTGGATCGAAGATCTGAAGAACCTGAAAGCAGAGGGGACAGAGTCTGGGTCACTAGCCAGTGACCAGGAAGGCGATGAGCAGATGCCCACCGATGTCGAGTGCTTCAGGTAGGTTGACGGTCGTCTTGACTCTTCAGCCACGAGGTCCAGGAGGCGTCGACGACAACCAGGAGCTGGATTCGAGCTGTCGTACGACGTCTGTCGATTGCAGGGGTGTCGGCGACCGGATTGATCCCAACAAGCCTTGGCAACGGTAAGTCTTGTGGAAATCAAAGAAGGACGATGTTGCAGACCAGTAAGGTCTGGGGGACTCACCCAGCGAGGATAAGTCAGGGCACACCTGGAGCAACTAGGGAGCACAAGCAGAAAAAGATTGGCCTTCGGGAAGGCCTACTAGCCAACGGACTAGCGACCGTGAAGGAGCCTCGAGATGGTGCACGTGGAGCTGGCTCACAGGACACTCGTGGAGTGGAGGCCAGTGATCTTCGGAGCAGTTGGTGCTGGAGGTTAGTGCTACTCGGAGCCCAAAGCACGACTTCGTGGGAGACCCAGAAGAGGATGCACTTGCAAATGCGTTCATTGTCCAGGGGTCATGGTTCCGCGTTACCCACGACAGCTATGGGCCTCAGCTTTGCTGGGGACTCAGGGCAGCCTTGGGGAAGTCTGGAAATCTACCTCTGATGATGCAAAGACTTCGGCGTCCGACGGGAGCTTCAGCGATGCAGACCGGACAATTGCTTCTTTGGTGCCTGCCAAGCAGGGGAGTCACTCCTTGACCCCAAGGGAGATTCTTCAGTCCTCTAATCTTGAAGTACAGCGTCGAAGGTCCAGGATTCTGTGTCAGAGTTTCGTCCAGGTTAATCTAAAGTCCTAAGGACGGGGGTCCCCTACTAATACTAAGATAGGGGGTTGGACATGCTCTGGGGACCCACCTATGGGAGGGTCAGGGCAGAGGGGTGGTTACACCCCTTTCCCTTTGTCCAGTTTCGCGCCAGAGCAGGGGCTGGAAGCACCTTAGCCGGTTTGAACTGGGGTATGCACAGGGACACCAAATGTGCCCCCAGTGCAGGACTTCAAAGCATCAGAGAGTGCTCCCGCCCAGCCCCAATACACACTATCCTGTCTGGGGAGGTGGTCACACCTCCCTGGGACAGGAAACCTATTGTCCAGGCCTCCCCTGCCGGAGTTTCGGTCAGCAGCAGGAGGCCAGACTCGTGTCTGTGGCAGCGGCATCCATTTTGTGATGCCAGGGCTTGGAAAGTCAGTACCGGGCATACCGGTGTGTACATGTCTTTCCCTCTAGAAGGGTGGAATGCTACCCCCGCCACCAGAACTGGTGGGGGGGTAGTATTCCAAGATGTTTGACACCAAACACGACATGTTTCCGTGCAGCCATCCCAAAGTTAGCATTTAACGCGTGGTTATAATGCGCTTAAGAGTATATGGTCAGGCTGCACTACAAACAGCATCAGAGAAGGGTCTCCGAACGCTGCAGAGGGGCCCTGCTCATGCAGGGGCACCCTCTCACATAGGAACCACGCACTCTGCCTTCAGGATTGATAAGGCCTGCCATAGGAGTGACTTATAGGTTTATATGTGTGTATGTATATAGTGATATAGGCAGCCTATATCACAGTAAGGGGTGCATGCACCACCTTACCCAGGCTGCAGTAGTAGACCTGTGGTGTCAGTTTGGATGGCCTTCCAGGGGTGGCACAATACATGCTGCAGCCCCTGGTAGGCCTCTGAGGTACCTATGCCCTGGGTACATAGTATACCATATACTAGGGACTTATAAGGGCACTCCAGATTCCAATCAGAGATGTGCCTAAGGCACATGGAAACCATTTTAGAGAGGAAGCAGCTAGGCTGGGGTTCTGATTAGCAGGGCCCCAGCCAGACTAAGGTCGAAAAACAGTGAAGCATCAGCAAAAAGTGGGGGTACCCATGTGAAGCAGATCCCACTCTCCTACAGAGCACCCTCAGGGGGCTCCTGGGAGTTTCAAGATTCACCAGATAGGTGACTTCTCCCTTTTGTTCAACTATGGTATGGGGGCCACTCCACTTGTCTTGGAGGGCTGCTGGGGCCACAGGCTCCAACACCCACACTTTCTGTCCTGGCTGGTACACAGTCAGCACAGCCTTTTGGTCATGCCAAGCTTTTTGTAATTCTTGGCTGGCCTCAAGGTTTTTGGTTGCCTTTTTCATGTATTCTGCCATCCGGGAGCGGAGACCAAGTACATAGTCCATCACATCCTGTTTGGGGGGCTTGAGAGGTAACTCCCAGCCCTCTTTGACCAAACACAATGGACCTCTTACAGGGTGCCCAAACAGAAGCTCAAATGGGCTGTAACCAACCCCCTTCTGTGGGACCTCTCTGTAGGCAAACAACAGGCAGGGAAGAAGAAGGTCCCATTTCCGCCTAAGCTTCTCTGGGAGTCCTTTAATCATTCCCTTAAGAGTTTTGTTGAAGCGTTCAACCAAACCATTGCATTGTGGGTGATAGGGGGTAGTGAACTTATAAGTCACACCACACTCCTTCCACATTGCTTTCAAATATCTTGACATGAACTTAGTATCTCTGTCCGAGATGACCTCCTTTGGGAAACCCACTCTGGAGAAGACTCAAATGAGGGCTCTTGCCACCACAGGGGCTGTGGTGGTCCTCAGGGGAATTGCCTCTGGGTACCTGGTGGCATTATCCACTACCACCAGGATAAATCTGTGCCCAGATGCAGTTTGAGGGTCAAGGGGACCAACAATGTCAATCCCTACCCTTTCAAAGGGTACCCCCACCACAGGTAGTGGTATCAGGGGGGCCTTTGTGGTGCCACCTGCCTTGCCACTGGCTTGGCATGTGACACAGGAGCGACAAAACTCCTTTGTGTCCTCTGACATATGTGGCCAATGAAAATGTGGAACAAGACTGTCCCAGGTCTTGTTTTGGCCCAAGTGACCTGCTAATGGGATGTCATGTGCTAGGGTCAAGAGGAACCCCCTAAACTTCTGAGGTATTACCAACCTCCTGGTGGCTCCAGGGGCTGGGTCTCTGCCCTCAGAATATAGGAGTCCCTCATCCCAATAAACTTTATGGGACCCATTAGCACTCCCAGCAGCCTCAGCAGCAGCCTGCTGTCTGAGGGGTTCAAGAGAGGGGCAGCACTGTTGCTCCTTACTCAGATCCTCCCTAGAAGGGCCCCCTGCCCCAAGAACTCAACCTGATCAGGCTCAAGTCCCTCTGGGGCAGTTCCTTCTTCAGGGCCTGCTTCACCTCCCTCAAGAGGTGAATCTGTGATCTGAGGCAGAGGGGAAGGCACTGCCTTTACCCTACTGCTCCTTCTCTTGGGAAGCATCTGGTCCATTGTTCCAGGATCCAGAGCTGGTTCAGTGTTATGCATTCTTGCTTGTGACCTGGTCACAGCAAATACCTCTGCAGGGATGCCCAAAATCTCAGCATGAGTCCATAACTCTACTTCAGACCAGGCTGAAGTCTCTAGATCATTGCCCAATAGACATTCTACAGGGAGGTCTGCACTGACTACAACCTTCTTGAGGCCAGTTACCCCTCCCCAGGAGAAATTCACAACTGCCAGACTATGGTTGGTCCTGACATTGCTTGCATTGGTCACCTGGTACATTTCGCCCAGGATGATCTGTCCAGGGTCTACAATATCCTCTGCCACCATGGTGACACTAGCACCTGTGTCCCTAAATGCCAAAGCCTGTTTGCCATTTATTACAGGCTGCTGTTTGTATTTGCCCAGATTACTGGTGCTTACTAGGAAGGACATGTCCATGTCTCCATCACAAATCAGCATTGCCTGAGTGGGTACTCTGACTAGGCCAGAGTCCACTTCAGAACCCAGGGTCAACCCTACTACACCCTTATTCTGAGTACCACCTCCACCAGTAGCTGAACTAGGGGGAACAGTTGCCTTAGGGGCAGGAGTGGTGGTGGTTTGGTCTTTGGACTTGTTACAATCAGAAGTCCAGTGCCCTTTCTGTTTACAGAATTTGCACCAGGGCTTCTTTTGGCCTTTTCCCTTGTTGGATTGTGACTCCCCACCAGATGCAGATTTTTGGGGCCCTTGTGAAGACTTCTGGTCTTTTGACTTATCCACACTTTTCTCAGAGCCCTTAGGATCCTGCTTCTTAGTGTCAACCCCTTGGTTCTGGGTTTTCTGCCTCACCCTGGTTCTGACCCACTACTCTGCCTTCTTTCCCAATTCTTGGGGAGAGGTCAGATCTGAGTCCACCAGGTATTGATGCAACAACTGGTTCTGGCAATTATTAAGGATCTGTTCTCTCATCATTAGATTATACAATCCCTTGAAATCAGTAACCCTACTGCCAACCAGCCAACCCTCAAGAGCCTTGGTTGCACAATCAACAAAGTCAGTCCAGTCCTGAGTCTGTGCCTTCTGGGTGTCTCTGAACTTCAACCTGTACTGCTCAGTGGTTAGGCCAAACCCATCTATCAGTGCACTCTTAAGGACTTCATAGTCATCAGCATCCTCTTCTCTAACAGTGAGGAGCTTGTCTCTACCTTTATCTGAAAAGGAGAGCCACAAGATTGCTGCCCACTGCTTTTGGGGGACCTGTTGTACTCTACAGGCCCTTTGCATAGCAGTTATCCACTTATGGATATCATCCCACTCTGGTAGGGAGGAACAACCTTGCTCAGGTTCCTATGGTCTGGAATATATTCTCTGCCTCTAGGGACACTGTTGCTGCCACCAGGGGGTTCTAACCCCTCTTTTCTAGAAGCTCTCTGGAGCTCCAGGGCTTCCTTATCTAATGCCAACTGCTTGGTTTTGAGGGCAAATCTTGCTTCCTCATACTGCAGCAGTTTGTACATTCTGTCAGAGGAGGTCTCTCTTCTTGGGTAGTAGGAGTTCCTCTGGTAGACAGATTATCTGCCAGAGTGATAGGAGTGCTCAGATTCCCTAGAAAGGGACCTAGGCCTGTCCTCCACTATGTCAGTTCTCTTAGGGAGAATTCCTCTGTCTTTTCCAGGCCCCTTGGGACCTGGCCCTTCTACCACAGAGTCTTGGTCATTCTGCTTTTCATCATTTGACCCAGATACTGTAATTGACCCACCCACTGATTCAGATCCATTAGCTCCTAGAGCCAATCTAAGATCATCTGCTGTCAGCAGATCTATCAGGTGTAGTGTGGAGGGACTCTGTCCTAGCTTCAGGTGCCTTTCAGCACACATGGCTCTCAGTTCAGAGAAAGCCATGTCCTTATACTGAGGCTGAGTGGATCCACTGGGTCCACCCTTTAAGGACATTCTAGTGTTGTGCAGTGTAGTACTACCTACACTAGTTTGTGGCCTACTGATCCTAGCTTGAGCTGTAGAAAGGGTGTGCTATCCCTTGGCACACAGCTCTAAGTTCAGTAGAACTTATTGATACTAAGCTTGACTTTATATGTACCTTGAGTACCTATAGTGGTTTTCAGTTAGTAATTAAAATAGAGATTTTCTGGTAAAACAATAGCAAGCTGGAATTCCACACGCTGCCACCAATGTGAGAAGTTGGCCTGGTATATGCTGTTCACTAATTAAAGTGGACACCTTGCACCAGCCCAATTCGACTCTTATGGTAGGTAGGTTTAAGACAACCTTTATAGAAAGCTATCCTAGTGGTAGCTGTGGAGAGCAGCCTTCAGGCTAAGTCTTGGAGGAATGTAAAGCAGCTTGTTTTACCACACAATCTCTTGAATCACCAAATGAAAAGACACCACACAGGTATGTATATCAAATATATATGTATTTATTAATAAACAACTCTCTACTAATCTTTTATGAGATTAGAAGCCAGGAACATATGTACAAGTCAATGTTTTATCAAAATAAGTTAGCACAAGTTAATATCACAATCTTATCTTGGCTAGACCGTGGTCTAGAGCATTTAGAATCGAGGGACCCCAGAGAACCACCCCAGGTAGTTGTAGGAGACCCACAGGGGACGGACGCGGTGTTTAGACACTGGTGCGAGTCCTGTACGAGTCTATGCGAGAGAACGCGATTGAGTTATCAATGTTACAGGTCCCTGGCGTGTTCGAGGCAAACACACCGATCGGTCAGTACAAGTCGAAGGACGTGGTTACTGATAGAGTTACAAGGGAGTTGGACGCGATGTGTCTAACACAGACGCGAGCCCTGTACGAGCCAGTGCGATAATCGCACGGGGAAAATAGGAGATGTAGGGCACTTCTAGGGTAGCTACAAGCAAGCCACTTACAGGGTAAGCAGTTCTAGGGCCCACACCCACATGAGCACCGTAGTGCTGAAGTTACCTCACCCAGAGGAGCCGGGTGCATAGGTGTCCTTTGGTGTCGGGTCGCGGCGTCGTTCTCAATGGGAGCCAGTGAAGACTTGCTGCTTGCGACGACAGAAGAAGTGTCCGTTGGAATCCAAGCCTGGATACGGAAGGAGGAAGACCTGAAAGCAGAGGGGACAGTGTTCACAGTCACTGGGCAGTGACTCGGGGCAAGGAAGATGAATGCCCACCGTCGTCGACAGCTTTGGGTCATTCACTGGTGGCTTGACTCTTCGACCACGTGGTCCAGTCAGTGTCGATGATGACCAGGAGCTGGATTCCGGGTGACCCACGACGTCTGCAGCTTACTGAGGTGTCGGTGACTCGATTGGAGCCAACAAGCCTTGGTAGCAGCAAGTCTCGTGGTGATGAGGAAAAGTCAAAGGTGCAGACCAGCAAGGTCTGGGGGACTTACTCAGCAAGGGTAGGTCAGGGCAGGCCTGGAGCAACCAGGAGAGCCCTTTGGTGTCATTGGAAAGTCTTCTGGGGACCCACAAGCCAGCTGGCAAGGGATCGCAAAGACGCCTCAGGAGGATCCACTCAACAGGGGCCCACGGTCACTCGGGATGGTGTAGGCCTCTGAATGCGGGAGGGATCTCTGCTAGAGGCTGGGACCATACGTGGTCCAAAGCACAAGGTTGTGGAGTGTTAGGAAGGGGTTGCACTTGACAATAGTGCACAGTACCCAGGGGCTGCGGTTCCTCGTCGCTCGTGGGGTTCACTTGCCTCAGCTTTGCTGGGGACTCACGATGGCCTTGGAGAAGTCAGGAAATTCTCTTCCTGGGATGCAGGGACTTTGGACTACGGCGGGAGCGGTGTAGTTTGCAACCGTTGTTGTAGTTTTTGGTGCCTGCCAAGCAGGGGAGTCACTCCTTGACTCCAAGGGAGATTCTTCAGTATTCCAAAGGTAGTGGAATGTCGACGGTCCAGGATTCTTCTGTAGAGCATCGTCCAGGGGTATCTGGTTTGCAAGTTCAAGGGTTCCCTATCTTATACTGAAAGGAAGGGAGGGACTAGCTCTATGACCCCACCTATGGGAGGGTCAGGGGAGTGGGTGGCTACACCCACTTCCCTTTGTCCAGCTTCGCGCTAGAGCAGGGGCAGGTAGCCCCTGAGCCGGTTTGAGCTGGCATATGCACAGAGGAGCCTACTGCTCCCCCAGTGCAGGACTTCAAAGCACTCTAAGAGTGCACCCACCCAGCCCCAATACACTAAACCCTGTCTGGGAGGTGGTTACACCTCCCTGTGACAGGATGCCTATTGTTGGGCTTCCTCCACTGCGAGTTTCGGTCATCAGCAGGAGGGCAGCCCAGTGACTGTGACTGGTGGCATCGATTTTGTGATGCCAGGGCTCTTCAGGATTCTACCGCGTTTCCCCAGTAGGTACATGTCTATCCCTCTAGAAGGGTGGAATGCTACCCCCGCCGCCAGGACTGGCGGGGGGTAGTATTCCAAGATGTTTGACACCAAACACGACATGTTTTGATGCAGCCATTCCAAAGTTAGCATTTTACTGCGAGGATATAATGCACTTAAAAGTATATGGTTTAACCGCATCCACAAACAGCCCCAGAGAATGGACTCTGAGAGCTGCAGAGGGGCCCTGCTCAGGCAGAGGCACCCCCTCACATAGAAGCCACGCACCCTGCCCTCAGGATTGATAGGGCCTGCCTTAGGGGTGACTGATAGGTTTAAATGTGTGTGCAGGAGAGATATAGGGAACCTATATCTCAATGAGGAGGGCTAGTACCACCTCACCCAGGCTGCAGTAGCAGGCCTGTGGTGTCAGATTTTAGTCTGCTTCCCAGGGGTGGCATAATACATGCTGCAGCCCCTGGTAGGCCTGTGCAGTACCTATGCCCTTGGCACCTAAGGTACCATATACTAGGGACTCATAAGGTACCACAGTATCCAATCACTAGTGCACCTAGAGTGCACTCCAAATTGTTTAGAGAGAAAAGAGAGGCTGGGGCCCTGATTGGCAGGGACCCAGCCTGACTATAGCCAGAAACCAGTGTAAACATCAGAAAAAAAGTGGGTACAACATAAGAGGCAGATCCTACTCTCCTACACAAGGGCATCACCACAAAGTGGTAGTGCCCACCAGAGGTCGAAAATGCTGTTTTGGCTTTTGCATCATCAGCTAACCTGATCTGCCAGTAGCAAGCTGTTAGGTCAAATGTACTTAGATACTTGGCTGAGGCCAAAGTATCAATCAGCTCATCTGCCCTTGGTATGGGATAGGCATCAGTCCTGGTGACTGCATTGAGGCCTCTGTAGTCTACACAAAACCTCATTTCTTTCTTACCACCCTGGGTATGAGGCTTGGGCACTAGGACTACTGGGCTAGCCCAAGGGCTATCTGAAGGCTCAATCACACCTAACTCCAACATTTTCTGGACTTCAGTCCTGATACAGTCCCTGACATGGTCAGGTTGCTTGTAGATTTTACTCTTGACAGGCAGACTGTCTCCAGTGTCCACCTCATGGGTGCACCAGGTAGTCTGACTAGGGGTCAGGCTAAACATATGTCTGTACTGTTGCAGAACTTGTCTGCACTCAGTTTGCTGATGGTCAGTGAGGCTGCTTGCCAAAGCAACACCATCTACTGACCCATCATCAGGGTTCTGTGAGAGCAGGTCAGGGAGAGGGTCACTCTCCTCCTCCTGGTCCTCATCAGTTGCCATGAGCAAGCCCATGTCAGCCCTGTCAACATATGGCTTTAATCTGTTGACATGGTGCACACTCAGGGGGCTCCTGGGAGTTCCACGATTCACCAGATAGGTGACTTCTCCCTTTTGCTCAACTATGGTATGGGGGCCTCTCCACTTGTTTTGGAGGGCTGCTGGGGCCACAGGCTCCAACACCCACACTTTCTGTCCTGGCTGGTACACAGTCAGCACAGCCTTTTGGTCATGCCAAGCTTTTTGTAATTCTTGGCTGGACCCAGGTTTTTGGTTGCCTATTTCATGTATTCGGCCATCCTGGAGCGGAGACCAAGTACATAGTCCATCACATCTTGTTTGGGGGGCTTGAGAGGTAACTCCCAGCCCTCTTTTACCAAACATAATGGACCTCTTACAGGATGCCCAAACAGAAGCTCAAATGGTCTGTAACCAACCCCCTTCTGTGGAACCTCTCTGTATGCAAACAACAGGCAGGGAAGAAGAAGGTCCCATTTCTGCCTAAGCTTCTCTGGGAGTCCTTTAATCATACCCTTCAGGGTTTTGTTGAAACGTTCAACCAACCCATTGCATTGTGGGTGATAGGGGGTGGTGAATTTATAAGTTACCCAACACTCCTTCCACATTGCTTTCAAATATCCTGACATGAAGTTAGTATCTCTGTCAGAGATGACCTCCTTTGGGAAACCCACTCTGGAAAAAACTCCAATGAGGGCTCTTGCCACCACAGGGGCTGTGGTGGTCCTCAGGGGAATTGCCTCTGGGTACCTGGTGGCATGATCCACTACCACCAGGATAAATTTGTACCCAGATGCAGTTTGAGGGTCAAGGGGACCAACAATGTCTATCCCTACCCTTTCAAAGGGGAGTCCCACCACAGGTAGTGGTATCAGGGGGGCCTTTGTGGTGCCACCTGCCTTGCCACTGGCTTGGCATGTGACACAGGAGCGACAAAACTCCTTTGTGTCCTCTGACATATGTGGCCAATGAAAATGTGGAACAAGCCTGTCCCAGGTCTTGTTTTGGCCCAAGTGACCTGCTAAAGGGATGTCATGTGCTAGGGTCAAGAGGAAACCCCTAAACTTCTGAGCTATTACCAACCTCCTGGTGGCTCCAGGGGCTGGGTCTCTACCCTCAGAATATAGGAGTCCCTCATCCCAATAAACTTTATGGGACCCACTAGCACTCCCAGCAGCCTCAGCAGCAGCCTGCTGTCTGAGGGGTTCAAGAGAGGGGCAGCACTGTTGCTCCTTACTCAGATCCTCCCTAGAAGGGCCCCCTGCCCCCAAGAACTCAACCTGATCAGGCTCAAGTTCCTCTGGGGCAGTTCCTTCTTCAGGGTCTGCTCCTCCTCCCTTAAGAGGGGAATCAGTGATCTGAGACAGAGGGGAAGGCACTGCCTTAACCCTACTGCTCCTCTTCTTAGGAAGCATCTGGTCCATAGTTTCAGGATCCAGAGCTGGTTCAGTGTCATGCAATTTTGCCTGTGACCTGGTCACAGCAAATACCTCTGCAGGGATGCCTAGCATCTTAGCATGAGTCCATAACTCTACTTCAGACCAGGCTGAAGTTTCTAGATCATTGCCCAATAGACATTCTACAGGGAGGTCTGCACTGACTACAACCTTCTTGAGGCCAGTTACCCCTCCCCAGGAGAAATTCACAACTGCCAGACTATGGTTGGTCCTGACATTGCTTGCATTGGTCACCTGGTACATTTCGCCCAGGATGATCTGTCCAGGGTCCACAAGATCCTCTGCCACCATGGTGACACTAGCACCTGTGTCCCTAAATGCCAAAACCTGTTTGCCATTTATTACAGGCTGCTGTTTGTATTTGCCCAGATTACTGGGGCTTACCAGGAAGGACATGTCCATGTCTCCATCACAAATCAGCATTGCCTGAGTGGGTACTCTGACTAGGCCAGAGTCCACTTCAGAACCCAGGGTCAACCCTACTACACCCTTATTCTGAGTACCACCTCCACCAGTAGCTGAACTAGGGGGAACAGTTGCCTTAGGGGCAGGAGTGGTGGTGGTTTGGTCTTTGGACTTGTTACAATCAGAAGTCCAGTGCCCTTTCTGTTTACAGAATTTGTACCAGGGCTTCTTTTGGCCTTTTCCCTTGTTGGATTGTGACTCCCCACCAGATGCAGATTTTTGGGGCCCTTGTGAAGACTTCTGGTCTTTTGACTTATCCCCACCTTTCTCAGGGCCCTTTGAATCCTGCTTCTTTGTGTCACCCCTTGGTTCTGGGTTTTCTGCCTCACCCTGGTTCTGACCCACTTGTCTGCCTTCTTTCCCAATTCTTGGGGAGAGGTCAGATCTGAGTCCACCAGGTATTGATGCAACAACTGGTTCTGGCAATTATTAAGGATCTGTTCTCTCATCATTAGATTATACAATCCCTTGAAAGCAGTAACCCTACTGCCAACCAGCCAACCCTCCAGAGCCTTGGTTGCACAATCTACAAGTCAGTCCAGTCCTGAGTCTGTGCCTTCTGGGTGTCTCTGAACTTCAACCTGTACTGCTCAGTGGTTAAGCCAAACCCATCTATCAGTGCACTCTTCAGGACTTCATAGTCATCAGCATCCTCTTCTCTAACAGTGAGGAGCTTGTCTCTACCTTTATCTGAAAAGGAGAGCCACAAGATTGCTGCCCACTGCTTTTGGGGGACCTGTTGTACTCTACAGGCCCTTTCCATAGCAGTTACCCACTTAATATTATCATCACCACTCTGGTAGGGAGGAACAACCTTGCTCAGGTTCCTATGGTCTGGAATATATTCTCTGCCTCTAGGGACACTGTTACTGCCACCAGGGGGTTCTAACCCCTCTTTTCTAGAAGCTCTCTGGAGCTCCAGGGCTTCCTTGTCTAATGCCAACTGCTTGGTTTTGAGGGCAAACCTTGCTTCCTCATACTGCAGCAGTTTGTACATTCTGTCAGAGGAGGTCTCTCTTCTTGGGTAGTAGGAGTTCCTCTGGTAGACAGATTCTCTGCCAGAGTGATAGGAGTGTTCAGATTCCCTAGAAAGGGACCTGTGCCTCTCCTCCACTATGTCAGTTCTCTTAGGGAGTATTCCTCTGTCCTTTTCAGGCCCCTGGGGACCTGGCCCTTCAATCACAGAGTCTTGGTCATTCTGATTTTCATCATCTGACCCAGACACTGTAATTGACCCACCCACTGATTCAGGCCCATTAGCTCCTAGAGCTAATCTAAGATCATCTGCTGTCAGCAGATCTATCAGGTGTAGTGTGGAGGGACTCTGTCCTAGCTTCAGGTGCCTTGCAGCACACATGGTTCTCAACTCAGAGAAAGCCATGTCCTTATACTGAGGCTGAGTGGATCCACTGGGTCCACCCTTTAAGGACATTCTAGTGTTGTGCAGTGTTGTACTACCTACACTAGTTTGTGGCCTACTGATACTAGCTTGAGCTGTAGAAAGGGTGTGCTATCCCTTGGCACATAGCTCTAAGTTCAGTAGAACTTATTGATACTAAGCTTGACTTTATATGTACCTTGAGTACCTATAGTGGTTTTCAGTTAGTAATTCAAATAGAGATTTTCTGGTAAAACAATAGCAAGCTGGAATCCCACACGCTGCCACCAATGTGAGAAGTTGGCCTGGTATATGCTGTTCACTAGTTAAAGTGGACACCTTGCACCAGTACAATTCGACTCTTATGGTAGGTAGGTTTAAGACAACCTTTATAGAAAGCTATCCTAGTGGTAGCTGTGGAGAGCAGCCTTCAGGCTAAGTCTTGGAGGAATGTAAAGCAGCTTGTTTTACCACACAATCTCTTGAATCACCAAATGAAAAGACACCACACAGGTATATATATCAAATATATATGTATTTATTACTAAACAACTCTCTACTAATCTCTTTATGAGATTAGAAGTCAGGAACATATGCACAAATCAACGTTTCACAATAAATTAAGCACAATATGGCTGGGGCCCTAGGGGCGTACCAGACCATATACTAAAAAAGAGACTTAAGAAGAACGACTTGCAAAGAGACAAGGCCTAGGGCCGTCAGAAGTGTTGGGGCCTCACGAAACCACCCAAGGCAGGTAAGTAAAGGACCCACGGGGGACGCGTGCAGTGCGTGAACACAGGCGCGGATCGCCGTAGACTTCAATGGGGCAAGTCACGGTTGGAAATTAAGAGTTTAAGGGCACTTCGGGAGTAGCTACAAGCAAGTCACTTACAGGGTAAGTAGTTCTAGGGCCAACACCCACAGGAGCACTGTAGTGCTGGAGTTACCTCACCCAGGGAAGCCGGGTGCATAGGTGTCCTTTGGTGTCGGGTCGCGGCGTGGCAGCCAATGAAGACTTGCTGCTTGTGAAGTCCGAAGAAGTGTCTGGTGGAATCCAAGCCTGGATTCGGAAGAAGGAAGACCTGAAAGCAGAGGGGACAGTGTTCAAAGTCACTGGGCAGTGACCCGGGGCAAGGAAGATGAATGCCCACCGTCGTCGAAAGATTCAGGTCATTCATGGGTGTCTTGACTCTTAAGCCACGAGGTCCAGGAGGCGTCGACAACAACCAGGAGCTGGATTCGGCATGTACCACAAAGTTTGCAGCTGACTGCGGTATCGGCAACCTGATTGGAGCCAACAAGCCTTGGTAGCAGCAAGTCTCGTGGAAAGTGTAAAAAGTCAACGGTGCAGACCAGCAAGGTCTGGGGAACTCACCCAGCGAAGGTAAGTCAGGGCAGGCCTGGTGCAACCAGGGGAGCCCTTTGGTTTTTTAGAAAAGTCTTCTGGGGACCCACAAGCCGGCTGGCAAGGGATCGCGAAGACACCTTGGGAGGATTCCTTCAACAGGGGCCCACGGTCACTCGGGACAGGGTAGGCCTCTAATCTTCAAAGGGTTCCCTGCTAGAGGCTAGGACCACACGTGGTCCAAAGCATAGGTTCGTAGAGTATTGTGAAGGGGTTGCACCCGACAGTAGTGCACGGTACCAAGGGACTGCGGTTCCTCATCACTCGTGGGGTCCATTAGCCTCAGCTTCGCTGGGGACTCACGATGGACTTTGAGAAGTCAGGAAATACTTGTCTTGGGCTGCAGGGACCTCGGGCTCTGGCGGGAGCAGCATAGTTTGTGACCGTCGTTTCAGTTTTTGGTGCCTGCCAAGCAGGGGAGTCACTCCTTGACTCCAAGGGAGATTCTTCAGTCTTCCAGAGGTAGTGGAACGTCGAAGGTCCATGATTCTTCTTCAGAGCGTCGTCCAGGGGTATCTAGGTTGTAAATGCACAGGTTCCCCCTCTTATACTAAAAGAAAGGGAGGGACTAGCTCAATGTCCCCACCTATGGGAGGGTCAGGGGAGTGGGTGGCTACACCCACTTCCCTTTGTCCAGTTTCGCGCCAGAGCAGGGGCAGGTAGCCCCTGAGCTGGTTTGAACTGGCATATGCACAGAGGAGCCTTCTGCTCCCCCAGTGCAGGACTTCAAAGCACTCTAGGAGTGCACCCACCCAGCCCCAATACATTAAACCCTGTCTGGAAGGTGGTCACACCCTCCTGTGACAGGATACCTATTGTTGGGCTTCCTCCACTGCGAGTTTCGGTCATCAGCAGGAGGGCAGCCCAGTGTCTGTGACTGGTGGCATCCATTTTGTGATGCCAGGGCTCTTCAGGATTCTACCGCGTTTCCACAGTAGGTACATGTCTATCCCTCTAGAAGGGTGGAATGCTACCCCCGCCGCCAGAACTGGCGGGGGAAGGGTAGTATTCCAAGATGTTTGACACCAAACACAACATGTTTCCGTGCAGCCATCCCAAAGTTAGCATTTAACGCAAGGTTATAATGCGCTTAAGAGTATATGGTCAGGCTGCACTACAAACAGCATCAGAGAAGGGTCTCCGAATGCTGCAGAGGGGCTCTGCTCATGCAGGGGCACCCTCTCACATAGGAACCAAGCACTCTGCCTTCAGGATTGATAAGGCCTGCCATAGGAGTGACTTATAGGTTTATATGTGTGTATCTATGTAGTGATATAGGTAGCCTATATCACAGTAAAGAGGGCATGCACCACCTTACCCAGGCTGCAGTAGCATACCTGTGGTGTCAGATTTAGTCTGCTTCCCAGGGGTGGCATAATACATGCTTCAGCCCCTGGTAGGCCTGTGAAGTACCTATGCCCTTAGTACCTAAGGTACCATATACTAGGGACTCATAAGGTACCACAGTATCCAATCACTAGTGCACCTAGAGTGCACTCTGTGAGAAGTTGGCCTGGTATATGCTGTCCACTAATTATAGTGGGCACCTTGCACCAGTCCAAACAACCCCTTATTGGAGATAGGTTAAAGACAACCTTTATTGAAAGCTATCCTAGTGGTAGCTATTGAGAGCAGCCTTCAGGCTAAGTCTTGAAGGAATGTAAAGCAGCTTGTTTTACCACACAATCTCTTGAATCACCAAATGAAAAGACACCACACAGGTATATATATCAAATATATATGTATTTATTAATAAACAACTCTCTACTAATCTCTTTATGAGATTAGAAGTCAGGAACATATGTACAAGTCAAATGTTATCAAAATAAGTTTAGCACAATCGAATATCACAATCTTAGTTTGGCTAGACCTAGGTCTAGGGCATCTAGAATCGAGGGACCCCCAAGAACCACCCCAGGTAGTTGTAGGAGACCCACAGGGGACGGACGCGGTGTCCTGGCACCAGTGCGAGTCCTGTACGAGTCTCTGCGTACAGACGCGATTGAGATTTCAATGTTAAAGGTCCCTTGCGTGTTCGAGGCGAACACACCGATCGGTCCTTGTACGAGTCGAAGGACGCGGTTACAGATAGAATTGCAAGGGAGTTGGACGCGGTGTGTCTAACACAGACGCGAACCATGTACGAGTCAGCGCGATAGTCGCACTTGGAAAGTAAGAGTTTTAGGGCACTTCTAGGGTAGCTACAAGCAAGTCATTTACAGGGTAAGTAGTTCTAGGGCCCACACCCACAGGAGCACCGTAGTGCTGAAGTTACCTCACCCAGGGGAGCCGGGTGCATAGGTGTTCTTTGGTGTCGGGTCGCGGCGTCGTTTTCAATGGGAGCCAGTGAAGACTTGCTGCTTGCGGTGAAAGGAGAAGTGTCCGGAGTAATCCAAGCCTGGATTCAGAAGATGGAAGACCTGAAAGCAGAGGGGACAGTGTTCAAAGTCACTTGGCAGTGACTCGGGGCAAGGAAGATGGATGCCCACCGTCGTCGCAAGATTCAGGTTGTTCATGGGTGCCTTGACTCTTCAGCCACGAGGTCCAGGAGGCGTCGACGATGACCAAGAGCTGGAATCGGCGTGTCCCACGATGTCTGCAGCTTACTGCAGTGTTGGCGACTCGATTGGAGCCAACAAGCCTTGGTAACCACAAGTCTCGGGGAAAGTGTAAAAAGTCAATGGCACAGACCAGCAAGGTCTGAGGGACTCACTCAGCGAGGGTAAGTCAGGGCAGGCCTGGAGCAACCAGAGGAGCCCTTTGGTTTCTTTAGAAAGTCTTCCGGGCACCCACAAGCCGGCTGGCAAGGGATCGCGAAGACCCCTCAGGAGGATTCGCTCAACAGGGGCCCACGGTCACTCGGGACGTGGTGGGCCTCTGATCTTCGGAGGGTTCCTGCTGGAGGCTAGGACCACACGTGGTCCAAAGCACAAGTTCATAGAACGTTGTGAAGGGGTTGCACTCGACAATAGTGCACGATACGCAGGGGTCGCGGTTCCTCGTCACTCTTGGGGTCCACTGGCCTCAGCTTCGCTGGGGACTCACGATGGCCTTTGAGAAGTCAGGAAATCCACATCTTGGGCTGCAGGGTCTTCGGACTACGGCGGGAGCGGTGTAGTTTGCGACCGTCGTTTGTAGTTTTTGGTGCCTGCCAAGCAGGGGAGTCACTCCTTGACTCCAAGGGAGATTCTTCAGTCTTCCAAAGGTAGTGGAACATCGAAGGTCCGGGATTCTTCTTCAGAGCGTCGTCCAGGGAAATCTAGTTTGCAATGCACAGGTTCCCCCTCTTATACTAAAAGAAAGGGAGGGACTAGCTCTATGACCCTACCTTTGGGAGTGTCAGGGGAGTGGGCGGCTACACCCACTTCCCTTTGTCCAGTTTCGCGCCAGAGCAGGGGCAGGTAGCCCCTGAGCCGGTTTGAACTGGGGTATGCACAGAGGAGCCTTCTGCTCCCCAGTGCAGGACTTCAAAGCACTCTAAGAGTGCACCCACCCAGCCCCAATACACTAAACCCTGTCTGGGAGGTGGTCACACCCCTTGGGACAGGATATCTATTGTTGGGCTTCCTCCACTGCGAGTGTTGGTCATCAGCAGGAGGGCAGCCCAGTGTCTGTGACTGGTGGCATCCATTTTGTGATCATACTCACTAAACAGAGAAGCACTACCATCTAAAAAACATAGTTCAAGAGAGTAATACAAGGGAAAGTCTTAAATTTCTTAATACTGCCCTCACACACTTTGCAGTGTCATGCTTCATCATTGGGCGCATCATACGTCCAGGCGCAGACCAACGCACTGGACGGAGCGCATTATTTTTTGTGTAAAAAATGATGAAGAGTGTGAACAAGGGCAGAAAAGCAAAAAGACAGATACAAGAAAAGCAAATTAGAGGAACGAATATTCCCTCAAAAAAGGGATCTAAAGTGCAGGAATTAGATTAAAACTACCTTGGAGAACACCACAATTTGTTTTAATTATTCCCGTGTTCCCTTGCTTTTCTTGTATCTGTCTTTTTGCTTTTCTGCCCTTGTTCACACTCTTCATCATTTTTTACACAAAAAAATAATGCGCTCCGTCCAGTGCGTTGGTCTGCGCCTGGACGTATGATGCGGATTCAGGCTGGTACACAATGTCTGTCGAGTGCTGAGGTGTCGGCGACCGGATTGGACCCAACAAGCCTTGGCAACGGCAAGTCTCGATGAAGATGAAGATTGACGATGATGCAGACCAGCAAGGTCTGAGGAACTCACCCAGCAAGGGTAAGTGAGGGCAAGCCTGGAGCAACCAGGGAGCCCAAGTAGAAAAAGATTGGCTTTCGTGAAGGGCTACTAGACAACGGGCTAGCGACCGCGAAGGAGCCTTGAGACGGTGCACGTGGAGCTGGCTCACAGGACACTCGTGAAGTGGAGGCCAGTGATCTTCGGTGCAGTTGGTGCTGGAGGCTAGGGCTACTCGGAGCCCAAAGCACGACTTCGTGGGAGACCGAGAAGAGGATGCACTTGCAAATGTGTGCGGTGTCCAGGGGTCACAGTTCTACGTTACCCACGACAGCTACGGGCCTCAGCTTTGCAGGGGACTCAGGGCAGCCTCGGGGAAGTCTGGAAATCCACCTCTGGTGATGCAAAGACTTCGGTGTCCGACGGGAGCTTCAGCGATGCAGACCGGACAATTGCATCTTTGGTGCCTGCCAAGCAGGGGAGTCACTCCTTGACCCCAAGGGAGATTCTTCTGTCCTCTAATCGTTAAGTAGAGCGTCGAAGGTCCAGGATTCTGTGTCAGAGTTTCATCCACGGATAATCTAAAGTCCTAAGGACTGGGGTCCCATACTTATACTAAGTTTAGGGGTTGGACTTACTCTGTGGTCCCACCTATGGGTGGGTCAGGGCAGAGGGGTGGCTACACCCCTTTCCCTTTGTCTAGTTCGCGCCAAAGCAGGGGCTGGAAGCCCCTGATCCGGTTTGAACTGGGGTATGCACAGGGACACCAAATGTGCCCCCAGTGCAGGACTTCAAAGCACCCGAGACTGCTCCCGCCCTGCCCCAATACACACTATCCTGTCTGGGGAGGTGGTCACACCTCCCTGGGACAGGAAACCTATTGTCCAGGCCTCCCCTGCCGGAGTTTCGGTCAGCAGCAGGAGGCCAGACTCGTGTCTGTGGCAGCGGCATCCATTTTGTGATGCCAGGCTTGGAAAGTCAGTACCGGGCATACCGGTGTGTACATGTCTTTCCCTCTAGAAGGGTGGAATGCTACCCCCGCCTCCAGAACTGGCGGGGGGTAGTATTCCAAGATGTTTGACACCAAACACGACATGTTTCCGTGCAGCCATCCCAAAGTTAGCATTTAACGCGAGGTTATAATGCGCTTAAGAGTATATGGTCAGGCTGCACTACAAACAGCATCAGAGAAGGGTCTCCGAACGCTGCAGAGGGGCCCTGCTCATGCAGGGGCACCCTCTCACATAGGAACCACGCACTCTGCCTTCAGGATTGATAAGGCCTGCCATAGGAGTGACTTATAGGTTTATATGTGTGTATGTATATAGTGATATAGGTAGCCTATATCACAGTAAGGGGTGCATGCACCACCTTACCCAGGCTGCAGTAGCAGACCTGTGGTGTCAGTTTGGATGGCCTTCCAGGGGTGGCACAATACATGCTGCAGCCCCTGGTAGGCCTCTGAGGTACCTATGCCCTGGGTACATAGTATACCATATACTAGGGACTTATAAGGGCACTCCAGATTCCAATCAGAGATGTGCCTAAGGCACATGGAAACCATTTTAGAGAGGAAGCAGCTAGGCTGGGGTTCTGATTAGCAGGGCCCCAGCCAGACTAAGGTCGAAAAATAGTGAAGCATCAGCAAAAAGTGGGGGTACCCATGTGAAGCAGATCCTACTCTCCTACACAACCCCCCAAACGTAGGTACATTAAACTAACCTTGCCCAGTTAAGTCTTCATGTTCTAATTGGAAGTACCTAGAGAGTCCATCTGCATTGGCATGGTTATTCCCAGGTCTATGTTCCACTGTGAAGTCCATCCCCTGTAGGGAAATGGACCACCTAAGCAGTTTGGGGTTTTCACCCTTCATTTGTTTTAGCGATAAGAGGGGCTTATGGTCTGTTTGAACAAGGAAGTGAGTACCAAACAAGTATGGCCTCAACTTCTTCAGAGCCCAGACCACAGCAAAGGCCTCCCTCTCAATGGCTGACCAACGTTTCTCTCTAGGGGTCAGCCTTCTGCTAATGAAAGCTACTGGCTGATCCTGACCTTCTTCATTCAATTGTGACAGTACAGCCCCTACCCCCAATTCAGATGCATCAGTTTGAACAATGAACTTCTTGGAGTAATCAGGACTCTGTAGAATGGGAGCAGTGCACATGGCCTGCTTCAGGTCATCAAATGCCTTTTGACAGCTAACTGTCCACTGAACCTTTTGGGCATTTTCTTGGAAGTTAAGTCATTCAGGGGTGTTCCTATTGATCCATACCCCTTGACAAATCTCCTATAGTACCCAGTCAGGCCTAAGAAGGCTCTCACCTGAGTCTGGGTAGTTGGAGCAGTCCAGTCCATTGTGGTCTGGATCTTGCTCTGCAAGGGTTGAACCTGGCCTCCACCCACAAGGTGGCCCAGGTACACAACCTGACTCTGCCCTATCTGGCACTTGGTGGCCTTGATAGTCAGGCCTGCTTTTTGCAGGGCCTGTAAAACATTTCTGAGGTGGACCAGGTGATCCTCCCAGGTGGAGCTAAAGACAGCAATATCATCTAGATATGCTGCACTATAGTCTTCCAGACCTGTAAGGACTGTATTCACCAACCTCTGAAAAGTGGCAGGTGCATTCTTCAGACCAAAGGGCATCACCACAAATTGATAATGCCCATTAGGGGTTGAGAAAGCTGTTTTTGGCTTTGCATCATCAGCTAGTCTGATCTGCCAGTAGCCAGCTGTCAGGTCAAATGTGCTTAGATACTTGGCTGATGCCAAAGTGTCTATTAGCTCATCTGCCCTAGGTATTGGATGGGCATCAGTCCTAGTGACTGCATTGAGACCCCGGTAGTCCACACAAAACCTCATCTCTCTTTTCCCACCACTGGTGTGAGGTTTTGGCACAAGGACCACTGGACTAGCCCAAGGGCTATCTGAGGGTTCAATAACTCCCAAATCCAACATTTTCTGGACTTATGTCCTGATACAGTCCCTGACATGGTCAGGTTGCCTATAAATCTTATTTTTAATAGGCAGACTGTCCCCAGTGTCCACTTCATGAGTGCACCAGGTGGTCTGACTTGGAGTCAGTGAGAACATGTGTCTGAACTGATTGAGCACCTGTCTACAATCAGTTTGCTGCTGGGTAGTGAGGCTGCCTGCCAAGGCTACACCATCCACTGACCCATCATCGGGGTTCTGTGAGAGCAGGTCAGGGAGTGGGTCACTCTCTTCCTCCTGTCCCTCATCAGTAGCCATGAGCAAGCCCATGTCTGCCCTGTCCACATATGGTTTTAACCTGTTGACATGGAGAACCCTGTGGGGACTCCTGGGTGTTCCTAGGTCTACTAAGTAGGTAACCTCACCCTTCTGCTCAACAATGGTGTGGGGTCCACTCCATTTGTCTTGGAGAGCTGCTGGGGCCACTGGCTCCAACACCCACACCTTCTGTCCTGGCTGATAAACAGTCAGTACAGCCTTCTGGTCATGCCAGGCCTTCTGAAGTTCCTGGCTAGCCTCAAGGTTTTTAGTTGCCTTTTTCATATACTCAGCCATCCGGGAGCGGAGACCAAGTACGTAGTCCACTATGTCTTGCTTTGGGGGCTTGAGAGGTAACTCCCATCCTTCCTTCACCAAGCACAGTGGACTCCTGACAGGGTGACCAAACAAAAGTTCAAAAGGGCTGTAGCCAACCCCTTTTGAGGCACCTCCCTGTATGCAAATAAAAGGCAGGGCAAGAGTATGTCCCATCTTCGCCTAAGCTTTTCTGGGAGCCCTTTAATCATGCCCTTCAAGGTTTTGTTGAATCTCTCAACTAAAACATTGCATTGTGGGTGATAGGGTGTGGTGAACTTGTAAGTCACTAGACACTCCTTCCACGTTGCTTTTAAGTATCCAGACATAAAGTTAGCACCCCTGTCTGATACAACCTCCTTAGGGAAGCCCACTCTTGAGAAAATTCCCAGGAGGGCCCTTGCCACCACAGGTGCTGTAGTGGTCCTAAGGGGAATAGCCTCTGGGTACCTGGTGGCATGATCCACTACCACCAGGATAAACCTGTGCCCAGATGCTGTTTGGGGATCCATGGGACCAACAATATCAATCCCCACCCTTTCAAAGGGAACCCCCACCACAGGTAGTGGTATCAGGGGGGCCTTTGTAGTGCCACCTGCCTTGCCACTGGCCTGGCAGGTTACACAGGAGTGACAAAACTCCTTGGTGTCTTCAGACATGTGGGGCCAGTGAAAGTGAGAGACAATTCTGTCCCAAGTCTTGTTCTGGCCCAGGTGAGCTGCTAAGGGAATATCATGGGCTAGGGTCAATAGGAAGCCCCTGAACTTCAGAGGTATAACCAACCTCCTGGTAGCACCAGGCTTGGGGTCTCTACACTCTGAGTACAAGAGTCCATCATCCCAATACACAGTATGGGGACCACTAGCTTTCCCAGCAGCCTCAGCAGCAGCTTGCTGTCTGAGGGGTTCAAGGGAGGGGCAGCTCTGCTGCTCCTGGCTCAGATCTGCCCTGGAAGGTCCCCCTGTCCCCAAGAACTCAACCTGTTCAGGTTCAAGCTCCTCTGGGACAGTTCCTTCCTCAGGACTGAGATCATCCCCCTCAAGGGACTGATCTTCCTTCTGAGCCAAGGGGAAGGCACTGCCTTTACCCTACTACTCCTCCTCTTGGAAGACACTTGGTACATTATTCCAGAATCCAAGGCCTGTTCAGTGCTAGACATTTTGGCTTGTGACCTGGTCACAGCAAACACATCTGCAGGGATCCCCAGCATTTCTGCATGGGTCCTGAGCTCCACTTCTGCCCAAGCTGAAGTTTCTAAGTCATTGCCAAGCAAGCATTCGACTGGTAGATCTGCACTTACCACAACCTTCTTAATGCCAGTTACCCCTCCCCAGGAGAAGTTAACAACTGCCAGAGTATGGTCTGTTCTGACATTGCTAGCATTGGTCACTTGGTACATCTCACCAAGTATAACTTGCCCAGGATTCACAAGGTCTTGTGTCACCATGGTGACACTTGCCCCTGTGTCCCTAAATGCCAAAGCCTCTCGTCCATTGATTAAAGGCTGTTGTCTGTACTTGCCCAGATTACTGGGACTCATAGAGGAGGTCATATCCATGCCTCCATCACAGACTAGGACATCCTGAGTGAGTTCTCTGACTAGGTCAGAGCCCATCTCAGTACCCAGGGTCAACCCTACTAAACCCTTGGCTGTAGTACTCCCACCACCAATTGTAACTGCACTAGGGGGAGCAGGTGCCTTAGGGGCATTGGTGGGGGCTGGAGTCGAGTCTTTGGACTTGGTGCAATCACTGGTCCAGTGGGTCTTTTGCTTACAGACCTTGCACCATGGTTTTCTTTTGCCTTTCCCTTTGGTAGACTGTGATTCCCCACCTGAAGAAGATTTTTGGGGGCCTTGTGAAGACTTTTGATCTTTACCCTTCTCCCCACCCTTATCAGAGGTTTTCGAATCTTGCTTCTTAGGGTCACCACCTTGGTTCTGTACCTTCTGCTTCACCCTGGTTCTGACCCATTTGTCTGCCTTTTTTCCCAATTCTTGGGGAGAGGTCAGATCAGAGTCTACCAGGTGCTGATGCAACAGCTGATTTTGACAGTTATTAAGAATCTGCTCCCTCATTATCAGATTGTACAATCCTGTGAAGTCACATACCTTACTGCCCAATAACCAACCTTCCAGAGCCTTGGCAGAACAATCAACAAAGTCTACCCAGTCTTGAGTCTGTGCTTTTTGGGTATCTTCTGAACTTTAACCTGTATTGTTCAGTGGTTAGGCCAAACCCATCAATTAGAGCACTCTTCAAGACTTTGTAATTATCAGCATCCTCCTCTAGACAGTGAGGAGCTTGTCTCTACCTTTGTCTGCAAAGGAGAGCCACAAGATTGCTGCCCACTGCTCCTGAGGGACCCTATGTACTTTACAGTCCCTCTCTAGAGCAGTTATCCATTTGTGGATGTCATCCCCACTCTGGTAGGGAGGGACAATCTTGCTCAGGTTTCTATGGTCATAAGACCTTTCCCTATCTTTGGGGAAACTGCTGCCACCATGGGACTCTAGTCCCAACTTTTGTCTCTCTCTATAGAGATCTAGGGACTCCCTGTCTATAGCCAATTGCTGTTTCCTGAGTTCAAGCTGAGTTTGCTCATATTGAATCAGTCTCTTTCTTCTCTCATGAGAGGATTCCCTCCTATGAGAGGAGACAGAGGACCCTATTGAGGTGTCAGAGTGGTTAGACTCCTGAGAAGGAGACCTAGACCTTCTGGGCACACTCAGAACTCTTCCTGGGGGGACAAAGGGGAGGTCAGTCTGATCCTCTCCCTCCTCCTCCTCCACAGGAGGAATTGGATTCTCCAGGACAAGGTCATTTTCACCTTCATGGCCAGTTTCAGAGGGGGGGTCCTGGGTTTCTTCACCCCTGGCCCCTCCCTCATCTTCTGCCCCATCCTCTTTGCCTACCCCTTCAGACCCTAGGGGCCTGCTGAGATCATCAGCTAGTAACACCTCCCTGAGGTGTTCGGTGCTGGCACTTTTGCCTGCCTTCAACTTCCTGGTATTGCATAATGCTCTCAATTCGAAGAATGGGAGTTTATCATACTTGGAGGGAAGAAGCCCACTGGCTTCTGGCAAGGACTCACTGGGTCCTGGCTTTGAAGACATTACTAGTGAGGTGTGGTGTATGCACTAACTACTCTAGTGTGGCCTACTAAACTCTCTTGAGTTGTAGAAAGGGTGTGCTGTCCCTTAACATACAACTCTAAGTTCAGTAGAACTTACTGTATACTAAGCTTAATTTATATGTACTGTAGGAGAGTAGGATCTGCCTCTTATGTTGCCCCCACTTTTTTTCTGATGTTAGCACTGGTTTCTGGCTATAGTCTGGCTGGGTCCCTGCCAATCAGGGCCCCAGCCTCTCTGTTCTCTCTAAACGACATGGAGTGCACTCTAGGTGCACTAGTGATTGGATACTGTGGTGCCTTATGAGTCCCTAGTATATGGTACCTTAGGTGCCAAGGGCATAGGTACTTCACAGGCCTACCAGGGGCTGCAGCATGTGTTATGCCACCCCTGGGAAGCAGTCTAAATCTGACACCACAGGCCTGCTACTGCAGCCTGGGTGAGGTGGTGCTAGCACCCCTCACTGAGATATAGGTTTCCTATATCTCTCCTGCACACACATATAAACCTATCAGTCACCCCTAAGGCAGGCCCTATCAATCCTGAGGGCAGGGTGCTTGGCTTCTATGTGAGGGGGTGCCTCTGCCTGAGCAGGGCCCCTCTGCAGCTCTCAGAGTCTATTCTCTGGTGCTGTTTGTGGATGCGGTTAAACCATATACTATTAAGTGCATTATATCCTCGCGGTAAATGCTAACTTTGGAATGGCTGCATCAAAACATGTCGTGTTTGGTGTCAAACATCTTGGAATACTACCCCCCGCCAATCTTGGCGGCGGGGGTAGCATTCCACCCTTCTAGAGGGATAAGACATGTACCTGCTGTGGAAACGCGGTAGAATCCTAAAGAGCCCTGGCATCACAAAATGGATGCCACCAGTCACAGACACTGGGCTGCCCTCCTGCTGATGACCGAAACTCGCAGTGGAGGAAGCCCAACAATAGGCATCCTGTCACAGGGAGGTGTAACCACCTTCCAGACAGGGTTTAGTGTATTGGGGCTGGGTGGGTGCACTCTTAGAGTGCTTTGAAGTCCTGCACTGGGGGAGCAGAAGGCTCCTCTGTGCATATGCCAGTTCAAACCAGCTCAGGGGCTACCTGCCCCTGCTCTGGCGCGAAACTGGACAAAGGGAAGTGGGTGTAGCCACCCCTCCCTTGACCCTCCCATAGGTGGGGTCATAGAGCTAGTCCATCCCCTCTTTTTAGTATAAGAGGGGGAACCTTGCCATTGCAAAGCAGATAACCCCTGGACGACGCTCTACAGAAGAATCCTGGCCCTTCGACGTTCCACTACCTTTGGAAGACAGAAGAATCTCCCTTGGAGTCAAGGAGTGACTCCCCTGCTTGGCAGGCACCAAAAACGACAACGACGGTCGCAAACTACGCCGCTCCCGCCGGAGTCCGAAGTCCCTGCAGCCCAAGAAGTGGATTTCCTGACCTCTCCTAGGCCATCGTGAGTCCCCAGCGAAGCTGAGGCAAGTGGACCCCACGAGTAACGAGGAACCGCGACCCCTGGGTACCGTGCACTATTGTCGAGTGCAACCCCTTCACAACGTTCTACGAACTTGTGCTTTGGACCACGTGTGGTCCCGACCTCCAGCAGGAATCCCTCCGAAGATCAGAGGCCTACACCGTCCCGAGTGACCGTGGGCCCCTGTTGAGTGATTCCGCCCGAGGTGTCTTCGCGATCCCTTGCCCGCCGGCTTGTGGGTCCCCAGAAGACTTCTTAAAGAAACCAAAGGGCTCCCCTGGTTGCTCCAGGCCTGCCCTGACTTACCCTCGCTGGGTGAGTCCCTCAGACCTTGCTGGTCTGCGCCATCGACTTTTCTTCATCTCACCGAGACTTGCTGCTGCCAAGGCTTGTTGGCTCCAATCGAGTTGCCGACACCGCAGTCAGCTGCAGACGTCGAGGGACACACCGAATCCAGCTCCTGGTTGTCGTCGACACCTCCTGGACCACGTGGATGAAGAGTCAAGGCACCCGCAACCGACCTGAATCAACCGACGACGGTGGGCATCCATCTTCCTTGCCCCGGGTCACTGCCAAGTGACTTTGAACACTGTCCCCTCTGCTTTCAGGTCATCCTTCTTCAGAATCCAGGCTTGGATTCCACCGGACACTTCTTCAGCTCCCGCAAGCAGCAAGTCTTCTTTGTTCGCCATTGAAAACGACGCCGCGACCCGACACCAAAGGACACCTGTGCACCCGGCTTCCCTGGGTGAGGTAACTCCAGCACTACGGTGCTCCTGTGGGTGTGGGCCCTAGAACTACTTACCCTGTAAGTGACTTGCTTGTAGGTTCTCCCGAAGTATCCTAAAACTCTTTATTTCCAACCGCGACTTGCCCCATTGAAGTTAACGGCGATTCGCGCCTGTGTATCCACACTGCACGCGTCCCCCGTGGGTCCTTTACTTACCTGCCTTGGGTGGTTTTGTGAGGCCCCAGCACTTCTGAAGGCCCTAGGCCTTGTCTCCCTGCAAGTCGTTGTTTCTAAGTCTCTTACTTAGTATATGGTCTGGTACGCCCCTAGGGCCCCAGCCATATTTTGTGCTTAACTTATTGTGAAACGTTGATTTGTGCATATGTTTGTCTTCTAATCTCATAAAGAGATTAGTAGAGAGTTATTTAGAAATAAATACATATATATTTGATATATATACCTGTGTGGTGTCTTTTCATTTGGTGATTCAAGAGATTATATGGTAAAACAAGCTGCTTTACATTCCTCCGAGACTTAGCCTGAAGGCTGCTCTCCACAGCTACCACTAGGATAGCTTTCTTTAAAAGGTTGTCTTAAACCTATCTACCATAAGAGTCGATTTGCCCTGGTGCAAGGTGTCCACTTTAATTAGTGAACAGCATATACCAGGCCAACTTCTCACATTGGTGGGCAGCGTGTGGGATTCCAGCTTGCCATTGTTTTACCAGAAAATCTCTATTTGAATTACTAACTGAAAACCATTATAGGTACTCAAGGTACATATAAAGTCAAGCTTAGTATCAATAAGTTCTACTGAACTTAGAGCTGTGTGCCAAGGGATAGCACACCCTTTCCACAGCTCAAGCTAGGATCAGTAGGCCACAAACTAGTGTAGGTAGTACAACACTGCACAACACTAGAATGTCCTTAAAGGGTGGACCCAGTGGATCCACTCAGCCTCAGTATAAGGACATGGCTTTCTCTGACTTGAGAGCCATGTGTGTTGACAGACACCTGAGGCTAGGACAGAGTCCCTCAACCCTGCACCTGATAGATCTGCTAACAGCAGATGACCTTAGATTGGCTCTAGGAGCTAAAGGGTTTGAATCAGTGGGTGGGTCAGTCATAGTATCTGGGTCAGATGATGAAAATCAGAATGACCAAGACTCTGTGATTGAAGGGCCAGGCTCCAAGGGGCCTGAAAAGGACAGAGGAATTCTCCCTAAGAGAACTGACAGAGAGGAGGAGAGGCACAGATCCCCTTCCAGGGAATCTGACCACTCTTATCACTCTGGCAGAGAATTTGTCCAGCAGAGGAGCTCATACTTTTCCTTAAGAGAGACCTCCTCTGAGAGAAGGTGCAAACTGCTCCAGTATGAGGAAGCCAGAGTGGCCCTCAGAACCAAGCAGTTGGCACTGGATAGGGAAGCCCTGGAGATCCAGAGAGCTTCTAGAAAAGAGGGGTTAGAACCCCCTGGTGGCAGCAACAGTGTCCCTAGAGGCAGAGAATATATTCCTGACCATAGGAACCTGAGCAAGGTTGTTCCTCCCTACCAGAGTGGGGATGATATCCACAAGTGGATAACTGCTATGGAGAGGGCCTGTAGAGTACAGCAGGTCCCCCAAAAGCAGTGGGCAGCAATCTTGTGGCTCTCCTTTTCAGATAAAGGAAGAGACAAGCTCCTCACTGTTAGAGAGGAGGATGCTGATGATTATGAGGTCCTGAAGAGTGCACTGATAGATGGGTTTGGCTTAACCACTGAGCAGTACAGGTTGAAGTTCAGAGATACCCAGAAGGCACAGACTCAGGACTGGACTGACTTTGTTGATTGTGCAACCAAGGCTCTAGAGGGTTGGCTGGTTGGCAGTAGGGTTACTGATTTCAAGGGATTGTATAATCTGATGATGAGAGAACAGATCCTAAATAATTGCCAGAACCAGTTGTTGCATCAGTACCTGGTGGACTCTGATCTGACCTCTCCCCAAGAATTGGGAAAGAAGGCAGACAAATGGGTCAGAACCAGGGTGAGGCAGAAAACCCAGAACCAAGGGGGTGACACTAAGAAGCAAGATCCTAAAGGCTCTGAGAAAGGTGGGGATAAGTCAAAAGACCAGAAGTCTTCACAAGGGCCCCAAAAATCTGCATCTGGTGGGGAGTCACAGTCCAACAAGGGAAAAGGCCAAAAGAAGCCCTGGTGCAAATTCTGTAAACAGAAAGGGCACTGGACTTCTGATTGTACCAAGTCCAAAGACCAAACCACCACCACTCCTGCCCCTAAGGCAACTGTGCCCCCTAGCTCAGCTACTGGTGGAGGTGGTACGCAGAATAAGGGTGTAGTAGGGTTGACCCTGGGTTCTGAAGTGGATTCTGACCTAGTCAGAGTGACCACTCAGGCAATGCTGATTTGTGAGGGAAACATTGATATGTCCTTCCTAGTAAGCCCCAGTAATCTGGGCAAGTACAAACAGCAGCCTTTGATAAATGGCAAACAGGCTTTGGCATTTAGGGACACAGGTGCTAGTGTCACCATGGTGGCAGAGGACCTAGTGGACCCTGGACAGATCATCCTGGGTGAAATGTACCAGGTGACCAATGCAAGCAATGTCCAGACCAACCATAGTCTGGCAGTTGTGAATTTCTCCTGGGGAGGGGTAACTGGCCTCAAGAAGGTTGTAGTCAGTGCAGACCTCCCTGTAGAATGTCTGTTGGGCAATGATCTAGAGACTTCAGCCTGGTCTGAAGTAGAGTTATGGACTCATGCTGAGATGTTGGGCATCCCTGCAGAGGTATTTGCTGTGACCAGGTCACAAGCAAGAATGCATGACACTGAACCAGCTCTGGATCCTGGAACAATGGACCAGATGCTTCCCAAGAGGAGGAGCAGTAGGGTTAAGGCAGTGCCTTCCCCTCTGTCTCAGATCAAGGATTCACTTCCAGAGGGAGGTGAAGCAGAACCTGAAGAAGGAACTGCCCCAGAGGGACTTGAACCTGACCAGGTTGAGTTCTTGGGGGCAGGGGGCCCTTCCAGGGAAGATCTGAGTAAGGAGCAACAGTGCTGCCCCTCTCTTGAACCCCTCAGACAGCAGGCTGCTGCTGAGGCTGCTGGGAGTGCTAGTGGGTCCCATAAAGTTTATTGGGATGAGGGACTCCTATATTCTGAGGGTAGAGACCCAGCCCCTGGAGCCACCAGGAGGTTGGTAATACCTCAGAAGTTTAGGGGTTCCTCTTGACCTTAGCACATGATATCCCTTTAGCAGGTCACTTGGGCCAAAACAAGACCTGGGACAGGCTTGTTCCACATTTTCATTGGCCACATATGTCAGAGGACACAAAGGAGTTTTGTCGCTCCTGTGTCACTTGCCAAGCCAGTGGTAAGGCAGGTGGCACAACAAAGGCCCCCTGATACCACTACCTGTGGTGGGGGTACCCTTTGAAAGGGTAGGGATTGACATTGTTGGTCCCCTTGACCCTCAGACTGCATCTGGGCACAGATTTATCCTGGTGGTAGTGGATCATGCCACCAGGTACCCAGAGGCAATTCCTCTGAGGACCACCACAGCACCTGTGGTGGCAAGAGCCCTCATTGGAGTTTTCTCCAGAGTGGGTTTTCCAAAGGAGGTCATTTCTGACAGAGGTACCAACTTCATGTCAGGATATCTGAAAGCAATGTGGAAGGAGTGTGGTGTAACTTATAAGTTCACCACCCCCTATCACCCACAATGCAATGGTTTAGTTGAACGCTTCAACAAAACCTTGAAAGGAATGATTAAAGGACTCCCAGAGAAGCTTAGGCGGAAATGGGACCTTCTTCTTCCTTGCCTGTTGTTTGCCTACAGAGAGGTTCCACAGAAGGGGGTTGGTTACAGCCCATTTGAGCTTCTGTTTGGGCATCCTGTGAGAGGTCCACTATGTTTGGTAAAAGAGGGCTGGGAGTTACCTCTCAAGCCCCCCAAACAAGATGTGATGGACTATGTACTTGGTCTCCGCTCCCGGATGGCAGAGTACATGAAAAAGGCAACCAAAACCTGGAGGCCAGCCAAGAATTGCAAAAAGCTTGGCATGACCAAAGGCTGTGCTGACTGTATACCAGCCAGGACAGAAAGTGTGGGTGTTGGAGCCTGTGGCCCCAGCAGCCCTCCAGGACAAGTGGAGTGGCCCCCATACAATAGTTGAACAGAAGGGAGAAGTCACCTATCTGGTGAATCTTGGAACTCCCAGGAGCCCCCTAAGGGTGCTTCATGTCAACAGATTAAAGCCATATGTTGACAGGGCTGACATGGGCTTGCTCATGGCAACTGATGAGGACCAGGAGGAGGAGAGTGACCCTCTCCCTGACCTGCTCTCTCAGAACCCTGATGATGGGTCAGTAGATGGTGTTGCTTTGGCAAGCAGCCTCACTGACCATCAGCAAACTGAGTGCAGACAAGTTCTGCAACAGTTTAGACATATGTTTAGCCTGACCCCTAGTCAGACTACCTGGTGCACCCATGAGGTGGACACTGGGGACAGTCTGCCTGTCAAGAATAAAATCTACAGGCAACCTGACCATGTCAGGGACTGTATCAGGACTGAAGTCCAGAAAATGTTGGAGTTAGGCGTGATTGAGCCTTCAGATAGCCCTTGGGCTAGCCCAGTAGTCCTGGTACCCAAGCCTCATACCCAGGGTGGTAAGAAAGAAATGAGGTTTTGTGTAGACTACAGAGGCCTCAATGCAGTCACTAGGACTGATGCCTATCCCATACCAAGGGCAGATGAGCTGATTGATACTTTGGCCTCAGCCAAGTATCTAAGCACATTTGACCTAACAGCTGGCTACTGGCAAATCAGATTAGCTGATGATGCAAAAGCCAAAACAGCATTTTCGACCCCTGGTGGGCACTACCACTTTGTGGTGATGCCCTTTGGATTGAAAAATGCACCTGCCACTTTTCAGAGGTTGGTGAATAAAGTTCTGGCAGGGATGGAAACTTATTGCTCAGCTTATCTAGATGATATTGCTGTCTTTAGTTCCTCCTGGCAGGATCACCTGGTCCACCTCAGAAATGTTTTGGAGGCCCTGCAGAAAGCAGGCCTCACTATCAAGGCCACCAAGTGCCAGATAGGGCAGAGTCAGGTTGTGTACCTGGGCCACCTTGTAGGTGGAGGCCAGGTTCAGCCTTTACAGAGCAAAATCCAAACCATAATGGAATGGGTTGCTCCAACCACCCAGACACAGGTGAGAGCCTTCTTAGGCCTGACTGGGTACTATAGGAGGTTTGTCAAGGGATATGGATCTATAGTGACCCCCTTGAATGATCTTACCTCTAAGAAAATGCCAAAAAGGTTCAGTGGACAGCTAGCTGTCAAAAGGCATTTGAAGACCTAAAGCAGGCCATGTGCACTGCCCCCATCTTACAGAGTCCAGACTACACCAAAAAGTTCATTGTCCAAACAGATGCTTCTGAGCTGGGTGTGGGAGCTGTACTGTCTCAACTGAATGATGAAGGTCAAGACCAGCCAGTAGCTTTTATTAGCAGAAGGCTGACCCCTAGAGAGAAACGTTGGTCAGCTATAGAGAGGGAGGCCTTTGCTGTGGTATGGGCCCTGAAGAAGCTGAGGCCATACTTGTTTGGTACTCACTTCATAGTTCAGACTGACCACAAGCCCCTCCTATGGCTAAAGCAGATGAAAGGTGAAAACCCAAAACTTTTGAGGTGGTCCATTTCCCTACAGGGGATGGACTATACAGTGGAACATAGGCCTGGGACCCAACATGCCAATGCAGATGGACTCTCAAGGTATTTCCACTTTGAACACGAAGACTCAACTGGTCAAGGTTAGTTTAGTGTCCCTACGTTTGGGGGGGTTGTGTAGGAGAGTAGGATCTGCCTCTTATGTTGCCCCCACTTTTTTCTGATGTTAGCACTGGTTTCTGGCTATAGTCTGGCTGGGTCCCTGCCAATCAGGGCCCCAGCCTCTCTGTTCTCTCTAAACGACATGGAGTGCACTCTAGGTGCACTAGTGATTGGATACTGTGGTGCCTTATGAGTCCCTAGTATATGGTACCTTAGGTGCCAAGGGCATAGGTACTTCACAGGCCTACCAGGGGCTGCAGCATGTGTTATGCCACCCCTGGGAAGCAGTCTAAATCTGACACCACAGGCCTGCTACTGCAGCCTGGGTGAGGTGGTGCTAGCACCCCTCACTGAGATATAGGTTTCCTATATCTCTCCTGCACACACATATAAACCTATCAGTCACCCCTAAGGCAGGCCCTATCAATCCTGAGGGCAGGGTGCTTGGCTTCTATGTGAGGGGGTGCCTCTGCCTGAGCAGGGCCCCTCTGCAGCTCTCAGAGTCTATTCTCTGGTGCTGTTTGTGGATGCGGTTAAACCATATACTATTAAGTGCATTATATCCTCGCGGTAAATGCTAACTTTGGAATGGCTGCATCAAAACATGTCGTGTTTGGTGTCAAACATCTTGGAATACTACCCCCCGCCAATCTTGGCGGCGGGGGTAGCATTCCACCCTTCTAGAGGGATAAGACATGTACCTGCTGTGGAAACGCGGTAGAATCCTAAAGAGCCCTGGCATCACAAAATGGATGCCACCAGTCACAGACACTGGGCTGCCCTCCTGCTGATGACCGAAACTCGCAGTGGAGGAAGCCCAACAATAGGCATCCTGTCACAGGGAGGTGTAACCACCTTCCAGACAGGGTTTAGTGTATTGGGGCTGGGTGGGTGCACTCTTAGAGTGCTTTGAAGTCCTGCACTGGGGGAGCAGAAGGCTCCTCTGTGCATATGCCAGTTCAAACCAGCTCAGGGGCTACCTGCCCCTGCTCTGGCGCGAAACTGGACAAAGGGAAGTGGGTGTAGCCACCCCTCCCTTGACCCTCCCATAGGTGGGGTCATAGAGCTAGTCCATCCCCTCTTTTAGTATAAGAGGGGGAACCTTGCCATTGCAAAGCAGATAACCCCTGGACGACGCTCTACAGAAGAATCCTGGCCCTTCGACGTTCCACTACCTTTGGAAGACAGAAGAATCTCCCTTGGAGTCAAGGAGTGACTCCCCTGCTTGGCAGGCACCAAAAACGACAACGACGGTCGCAAACTACGCCGCTCCCGCCGGAGTCCGAAGTCCCTGCAGCCCAAGAAGTGGATTTCCTGACCTCTCCCAGGCCATCGTGAGTCCCCAGCGAAGCTGAGGCAAGTGGACCCCACGAGTAACGAGGAACCGCGACCCCTGGGTACCGTGCACTATTGTCGAGTGCAACCCCTTCACAACGTTCTACGAACTTGTGCTTTGGACCACGTGTGGTCCCGACCTCCAGCAGGAATCCCTCCGAAGATCAGAGGCCTACACCGTCCCGAGTGACCGTGGGCCCCTGTTGAGTGATTCCGCCCGAGGTGTCTTCGCGATCCCTTGCCCGCCGGCTTGTGGGTCCCCAGAAGACTTCTTAAAGAAACCAAAGGGCTCCCTGGTTGCTCCAGGCCTGCCCTGACTTACCCTCGCTGGGTGAGTCCCTCAGACCTTGCTGGTCTGCGCCATCGACTTTTCTTCATCTCCCCGAGACTTGCTGCTGCCAAGGCTTGTTGGCTCCAATCGAGTTGCCGACACCGCAGTCAGCTGCAGACGTCGAGGGACACACCGAATCCAGCTCCTGGTCGTCGTCGACACCTCCTGGACCACGTGGCTGAAGAGTCAAGGCACCCGCAACCGACCTGAATCAACCGACGACGGTGGGCATCCATCTTCCTTGCCCCGGGTCACTGCCAAGTGACTTTGAACACTGTCCCCTCTGCTTTCAGGTCATCCTTCTTCAGAATCCAGGCTTGGATTCCACCGGACACTTCTTCAGCTCCCGCAAGCAGCAAGTCTTCTTTGTTCGCCATTGAAAACGACGCCGCGACCCGACACCAAAGGACACCTGTGCACCCGGCTTCCCTGGGTGAGGTAACTCCAGCACTACGGTGCTCCTGTGGGTGTGGGCCCTAGAACTACTTACCCTGTAAGTGACTTGCTTGTAGGTTCTCCCGAAGTATCCTAAAACTCTTTATTTCCAACCGCGACTTGCCCCATTGAAGTTAACGGCGATTCGCGCCTGTGTATCCACACTGCACGCGTCCCCCGTGGGTCCTTTACTTACCTGCCTTGGGTGGTTTTGTGAGGCCCCAGCACTTCTGAAGGCCCTAGGCCTTGTCTCCCTGCAAGTCGTTGTTTCTAAGTCTCTTACTTAGTATATGGTCTGGTACGCCCCTAGGGCCCCAGCCATATTTTGTGCTTAACTTATTGTGAAACGTTGATTTGTGCATATGTTTGTCTTCTAATCTCATAAAGAGATTAGTAGAGAGTTATTTAGAAATAAATACATATATATTTGATATATATACCTGTGTGGTGTCTTTTCATTTGGTGATTCAAGAGATTATATGGTAAAACAAGCTGCTTTACATTCCTCCGAGACTTAGCCTGAAGGCTGCTCTCCACAGCTACCACTAGGATAGCTTTCTTTAAAAGGTTGTCTTAAACCTATCTACCATAAGAGTCGATTTGCCCTGGTGCAAGGTGTCCACTTTAATTAGTGAACAGCATATACCAGGCCAACTTCTCACATTGGTGGGCAGCGTGTGGGATTCCAGCTTGCCATTGTTTTACCAGAAAATCTCTATTTGAATTACTAACTGAAAACCATTATAGGTACTCAAGGTACATATAAAGTCAAGCTTAGTATCAATAAGTTCTACTGAACTTAGAGCTGTGTGCCAAGGGATAGCACACCCTTTCCACAGCTCAAGCTAGGATCAGTAGGCCACAAACTAGTGTAGGTAGTACAACACTGCACAACACTAGAATGTCCTTAAAGGGTGGACCCAGTGGATCCACTCAGCCTCAGTATAAGGACATGGCTTTCTCTGACTTGAGAGCCATGTGTGTTGACAGACACCTGAGGCTAGGACAGAGTCCCTCAACCCTGCACCTGATAGATCTGCTAACAGCAGATGACCTTAGATTGGCTCTAGGAGCTAAAGGGTTTGAATCAGTGGGTGGGTCAGTCATAGTATCTGGGTCAGATGATGAAAATCAGAATGACCAAGACTCTGTGATTGAAGGGCCAGGCTCCAAGGGGCCTGAAAAGGACAGAGGAATTCTCCCTAAGAGAACTGACAGAGAGGAGGAGAGGCACAGATCCCCTTCCAGGGAATCTGACCACTCTTATCACTCTGGCAGAGAATTTGTCCAGCAGAGGAGCTCATACTTTTCCTTAAGAGAGACCTCCTCTGAGAGAAGGTGCAAACTGCTCCAGTATGAGGAAGCCAGAGTGGCCCTCAGAACCAAGCAGTTGGCACTGGATAGGGAAGCCCTGGAGATCCAGAGAGCTTCTAGAAAAGAGGGGTTAGAACCCCCTGGTGGCAGCAACAGTGTCCCTAGAGGCAGAGAATATATTCCTGACCATAGGAACCTGAGCAAGGTTGTTCCTCCCTACCAGAGTGGGGATGATATCCACAAGTGGATAACTGCTATGGAGAGGGCCTGTAGAGTACAGCAGGTCCCCCAAAAGCAGTGGGCAGCAATCTTGTGGCTCTCCTTTTCAGATAAAGGAAGAGACAAGCTCCTCACTGTTAGAGAGGAGGATGCTGATGATTATGAGGTCCTGAAGAGTGCACTGATAGATGGGTTTGGCTTAACCACTGAGCAGTACAGGTTGAAGTTCAGAGATACCCAGAAGGCACAGACTCAGGACTGGACTGACTTTGTTGATTGTGCAACCAAGGCTCTAGAGGGTTGGCTGGTTGGCAGTAGGGTTACTGATTTCAAGGGATTGTATAATCTGATGATGAGAGAACAGATCCTAAATAATTGCCAGAACCAGTTGTTGCATCAGTACCTGGTGGACTCTGATCTGACCTCTCCCCAAGAATTGGGAAAGAAGGCAGACAAATGGGTCAGAACCAGGGTGAGGCAGAAAACCCAGAACCAAGGGGGTGACACTAAGAAGCAAGATCCTAAAGGCTCTGAGAAAGGTGGGGATAAGTCAAAAGACCAGAAGTCTTCACAAGGGCCCCAAAAATCTGCATCTGGTGGGGAGTCACAGTCCAACAAGGGAAAAGGCCAAAAGAAGCCCTGGTGCAAATTCTGTAAACAGAAAGGGCACTGGACTTCTGATTGTACCAAGTCCAAAGACCAAACCACCACCACTCCTGCCCCTAAGGCAACTGTGCCCCCTAGCTCAGCTACTGGTGGAGGTGGTACGCAGAATAAGGGTGTAGTAGGGTTGACCCTGGGTTCTGAAGTGGATTCTGACCTAGTCAGAGTGACCACTCAGGCAATGCTGATTTGTGAGGGAAACATTGATATGTCCTTCCTAGTAAGCCCCAGTAATCTGGGCAAGTACAAACAGCAGCCTTTGATAAATGGCAAACAGGCTTTGGCATTTAGGGACACAGGTGCTAGTGTCACCATGGTGGCAGAGGACCTAGTGGACCCTGGACAGATCATCCTGGGTGAAATGTACCAGGTGACCAATGCAAGCAATGTCCAGACCAACCATAGTCTGGCAGTTGTGAATTTCTCCTGGGGAGGGGTAACTGGCCTCAAGAAGGTTGTAGTCAGTGCAGACCTCCCTGTAGAATGTCTGTTGGGCAATGATCTAGAGACTTCAGCCTGGTCTGAAGTAGAGTTATGGACTCATGCTGAGATGTTGGGCATCCCTGCAGAGGTATTTGCTGTGACCAGGTCACAAGCAAGAATGCATGACACTGAACCAGCTCTGGATCCTGGAACAATGGACCAGATGCTTCCCAAGAGGAGGAGCAGTAGGGTTAAGGCAGTGCCTTCCCCTCTGTCTCAGATCAAGGATTCACTTCCAGAGGGAGGTGAAGCAGAACCTGAAGAAGGAACTGCCCCAGAGGGACTTGAACCTGACCAGGTTGAGTTCTTGGGGGCAGGGGGCCCTTCCAGGGAAGATCTGAGTAAGGAGCAACAGTGCTGCCCCTCTCTTGAACCCCCTCAGACAGCAGGCTGCTGCTGAGGCTGCTGGGAGTGCTAGTGGGTCCCATAAAGTTTATTGGGATGAGGGACTCCTATATTCTGAGGGTAGAGACCCAGCCCCTGGAGCCACCAGGAGGTTGGTAATTCCTCAGAAGTTTAGGGGGTTCCTCTTGACCTTAGCACATGATATCCCTTTAGCAGGTCACTTGGGCCAAAACAAGACCTGGGACAGGCTTGTTCCACATTTTCATTGGCCACATATGTCAGAGGACACAAAGGAGTTTTGTCGCTCCTGTGTCACTTGCCAAGCCAGTGGTAAGGCAGGTGGCACAACAAAGGCCCCCTGATACCACTACCTGTGGTGGGGGTACCCTTTGAAAGGGTAGGGATTGACATTGTTGGTCCCCTTGACCCTCAGACTGCATCTGGGCACAGATTTATCCTGGTGGTAGTGGATCATGCCACCAGGTACCCAGAGGCAATTCCCTGAGGACCACCACAGCACCTGTGGTGGCAAGAGCCCTCATTGGAGTTTTCTCCAGAGTGGGTTTTCCAAAGGAGGTCATTTCTGACAGAGGTACCAACTTCATGTCAGGATATCTGAAAGCAATGTGGAAGGAGTGTGGTGTAACTTATAAGTTCACCACCCCTATCACCCACAATGCAATGGTTTAGTTGAACGCTTCAACAAAACCTTGAAAGGAATGATTAAAGGACTCCCAGAGAAGCTTAGGCGGAAATGGGACCTTCTTCTTCCTTGCCTGTTGTTTGCCTACAGAGAGGTTCCACAGAAGGGGGTTGGTTACAGCCCATTTGAGCTTCTGTTTGGGCATCCTGTGAGAGGTCCACTATGTTTGGTAAAAGAGGGCTGGGAGTTACCTCTCAAGCCCCCAAACAAGATGTGATGGACTATGTACTTGGTCTCCGCTCCCGGATGGCAGAGTACATGAAAAAGGCAACCAAAAACCTGGAGGCCAGCCAAGAATTGCAAAAAGCTTGGCATGACCAAAGGCTGTGCTGACTGTATACCAGCCAGGACAGAAAGTGTGGGTGTTGGAGCCTGTGGCCCCAGCAGCCCTCCAGGACAAGTGGAGTGGCCCCCATACAATAGTTGAACAGAAGGGAGAAGTCACCTATCTGGTGAATCTTGGAACTCCCAGGAGCCCCCTAAGGGTGCTTCATGTCAACAGATTAAAGCCATATGTTGACAGGGCTGACATGGGCTTGCTCATGGCAACTGATGAGGACCAGGAGGAGGAGAGTGACCCTCTCCCTGACCTGCTCTCTCAGAACCCTGATGATGGGTCAGTAGATGGTGTTGCTTTGGCAAGCAGCCTCACTGACCATCAGCAAACTGAGTGCAGACAAGTTCTGCAACAGTTTAGACATATGTTTAGCCTGACCCCTAGTCAGACTACCTGGTGCACCCATGAGGTGGACACTGGGGACAGTCTGCCTGTCAAGAATAAAATCTACAGGCAACCTGACCATGTCAGGGACTGTATCAGGACTGAAGTCCAGAAAATGTTGGAGTTAGGCGTGATTGAGCCTTCAGATAGCCCTTGGGCTAGCCCAGTAGTCCTGGTACCCAAGCCTCATACCCAGGGTGGTAAGAAAGAAATGAGGTTTTGTGTAGACTACAGAGGCCTCAATGCAGTCACTAGGACTGATGCCTATCCCATACCAAGGGCAGATGAGCTGATTGATACTTTGGCCTCAGCCAAGTATCTAAGCACATTTGACCTAACAGCTGGCTACTGGCAAATCAGATTAGCTGATGATGCAAAAGCCAAAACAGCATTTTCGACCCCTGGTGGGCACTACCACTTTGTGGTGATGCCCTTTGGATTGAAAAATGCACCTGCCACTTTTCAGAGGTTGGTGAATAAAGTTCTGGCAGGGATGGAAACTTATTGCTCAGCTTATCTAGATGATATTGCTGTCTTTAGTTCCTCCTGGCAGGATCACCTGGTCCACCTCAGAAATGTTTTGGAGGCCCTGCAGAAAGCAGGCCTCACTATCAAGGCCACCAAGTGCCAGATAGGGCAGAGTCAGGTTGTGTACCTGGGCCACCTTGTAGGTGGAGGCCAGGTTCAGCCTTTACAGAGCAAAATCCAAACCATAATGGAATGGGTTGCTCCAACCACCCAGACACAGGTGAGAGCCTTCTTAGGCCTGACTGGGTACTATAGGAGGTTTGTCAAGGGATATGGATCTATAGTGACCCCCTTGAATGATCTGACCTCAAAGAGAATGCCAAAAAAGGTTCAGTGGACAGCTAGCTGTCAAAAGGCATTTGAAGACCTAAAGCAGGCCATGTGCACTGCCCCCATCTTACAGAGTCCAGACTACACCAAAAAGTTCATTGTCCAAACAGATGCTTCTGAGCTGGGTGTGGGAGCTGTACTGTCTCAACTGAATGATGAAGGTCAAGACCAGCCAGTAGCTTTTATTAGCAGAAGGCTGACCCCTAGAGAGAAACGTTGGTCAGCTATAGAGAGGGAGGCCTTTGCTGTGGTATGGGCCCTGAAGAAGCTGAGGCCATACTTGTTTGGTACTCACTTCATAGTTCAGACTGACCACAAGCCCCTCCTATGGCTAAAGCAGATGAAAGGTGAAAACCCAAAACTTTTGAGGTGGTCCATTTCCCTACAGGGGATGGACTATACAGTGGAACATAGGCCTGGGACCCAACATGCCAATGCAGATGGACTCTCAAGGTATTTCCACTTTGAACACGAAGACTCAACTGGTCAAGGTTAGTTTAGTGTCCCTACGTTTGGGGGGGTTGTGTAGGAGAGTAGGATCTGCCTCTTATGTTGCCCCCACTTTTTTTCTGATGTTAGCACTGGTTTCTGGCTATAGTCTGGCTGGGTCCCTGCCAATCAGGGCCCCAGCCTCTCTGTTCTCTCTAAACGACATGGAGTGCACTCTAGGTGCACTAGTGATTGGATACTGTGGTGCCTTATGAGTCCCTAGTATATGGTACCTTAGGTGCCAAGGGCATAGGTACTTCACAGGCCTACCAGGGGCTGCAGCATGTGTTATGCCACCCCTGGGAAGCAGTCTAAATCTGACACCACAGGCCTGCTACTGCAGCCTGGGTGAGGTGGTGCTAGCACCCCTCACTGAGATATAGGTTTCCTATATCTCTCCTGCACACACATATAAACCTATCAGTCACCCCTAAGGCAGGCCCTATCAATCCTGAGGGCAGGGTGCTTGGCTTCTATGTGAGGGGGTGCCTCTGCCTGAGCAGGGCCCCTCTGCAGCTCTCAGAGTCTATTCTCTGGTGCTGTTTGTGGATGCGGTTAAACCATATACTATTAAGTGCATTATATCCTCGCGGTAAATGCTAACTTTGGAATGGCTGCATCAAAACATGTCGTGTTTGGTGTCAAACATCTTGGAATACTACCCCCCCGCCAATCTTGGCGGCGGGGGTAGCATTCCACCCTTCTAGAGGGATAAGACATGTACCTGCTGTGGAAACGCGGTAGAATCCTAAAGAGCCCTGGCATCACAAAATGGATGCCACCAGTCACAGACACTGGGCTGCCCTCCTGCTGATGACCGAAACTCGCAGTGGAGGAAGCCCAACAATAGGCATCCTGTCACAGGGAGGTGTAACCACCTTCCAGACAGGGTTTAGTGTATTGGGGCTGGGTGGGTGCACTCTTAGAGTGCTTTGAAGTCCTGCACTGGGGGAGCAGAAGGCTCCTCTGTGCATATGCCAGTTCAAACCAGCTCAGGGGCTACCTGCCCCTGCTCTGGCGCGAAACTGGACAAAGGGAAGTGGGTGTAGCCACCCCCTCCCTTGACCCTCCCATAGGTGGGGTCATAGAGCTAGTCCATCCCCTCTTTTAGTATAAGAGGGGGAACCTTGCCATTGCAAAGCAGATAACCCCTGGACGACGCTCTACAGAAGAATCCTGGCCCTTCGACGTTCCACTACCTTTGGAAGACAGAAGAATCTCCCTTGGAGTCAAGGAGTGACTCCCCTGCTTGGCAGGCACCAAAAACGACAACGACGGTCGCAAACTACGCCGCTCCCGCCGGAGTCCGAAGTCCCTGCAGCCCAAGAAGTGGATTTCCTGACCTCTCCCAGGCCATCGTGAGTCCCCAGCGAAGCTGAGGCAAGTGGACCCCACGAGTAACGAGGAACCGCGACCCCTGGGTACCGTGCACTATTGTCGAGTGCAACCCCTTCACAACGTTCTACGAACTTGTGCTTTGGACCACGTGTGGTCCCGACCTCCAGCAGGAATCCCTCCGAAGATCAGAGGCCTACACCGTCCCGAGTGACCGTGGGCCCCTGTTGAGTGATTCCGCCCGAGGTGTCTTCGCGATCCCTTGCCCGCCGGCTTGTGGGTCCCCAGAAGACTTCTTAAAGAAACCAAAGGGCTCCTCTGGTTGCTCCAGGCCTGCCCTGACTTACCCTCGCTGGGTGAGTCCCTCAGACCTTGCTGGTCTGCGCCATCGACTTTTCTTCATCTCCCCGAGACTTGCTGCTGCCAAGGCTTGTTGGCTCCAATCGAGTTGCCGACACCGCAGTCAGCTGCAGACGTCGAGGACACACCGAATCCAGCTCCTGGTCGTCGTCGACACCTCCTGGACCACGTGGCTGAAGAGTCAAGGCACCCGCAACCGACCTGAATCAACCGACGACGGTGGGCATCCATCTTCCTTGCCCCGGGTCACTGCCAAGTGACTTTGAACACTGTCCCCTCTGCTTTCAGGTCATCCTTCTTCAGAATCCAGGCTTGGATTCCACCGGACACTTCTTCAGCTCCCGCAAGCAGCAAGTCTTCTTTGTTCGCCATTGAAAACGACGCCGCGACCCGACACCAAAGGACACCTGTGCACCCGGCTTCCCTGGGTGAGGTAACTCCAGCACTACGGTGCTCCTGTGGGTGTGGGCCCTAGAACTACTTACCCTGTAAGTGACTTGCTTGTAGGTTCTCCCGAAGTATCCTAAAACTCTTTATTTCCAACCGCGACTTGCCCCATTGAAGTTAACGGCGATTCGCGCCTGTGTATCCACACTGCACGCGTCCCCCGTGGGTCCTTTACTTACCTGCCTTGGGTGGTTTTGTGAGGCCCCAGCACTTCTGAAGGCCCTAGGCCTTGTCTCCCTGCAAGTCGTTGTTTCTAAGTCTCTTACTTAGTATATGGTCTGGTACGCCCCTAGGGCCCCAGCCATATTTTGTGCTTAACTTATTGTGAAACGTTGATTTGTGCATATGTTTGTCTTCTAATCTCATAAAGAGATTAGTAGAGAGTTATTTAGAAATAAATACATATATATTTGATATATATACCTGTGTGGTGTCTTTTCATTTGGTGATTCAAGAGATTATATGGTAAAACAAGCTGCTTTACATTCCTCCGAGACTTAGCCTGAAGGCTGCTCTCCACAGCTACCACTAGGATAGCTTTCTTTAAAAGGTTGTCTTAAACCTATATACCATAAGAGTCGATTTGCCCTGGTGCAAGGTGTCCACTTTAATTAGTGAACAGCATATACCAGGCCAACTTCTCACATGTACCTTAGGTACCTTTAGTGGTTTTCAGTTGATCAATTCAATTGAGATTATCTGGTAAAACAATAGCAAGCTGGAATCCCACACGCTGCACACCAATGTGAGAAGTTGGCCTGGTATATGCTGTCCACTAATTATAGTGGGCACCTTGCACCAGTCCAAACAACCCCTTATTGGTAGATAGGTTAAAGACAACCTTTAATGAAAGCTATCCTAGTGGTAGCTATGGAGAGCAGCCTTCAGGCTAAGTCTTGAAGGAATGTAAAGCAGCTTGTTTTACCAGTCTATAATCTCTTGAGTGATCAAATGAAAGAGCACCACACAGGTATATATTCAAAATATATGTATTTATTACTAAACACACCCTCTAGTCTCTTTATGAGGCTAGAAGTTCGAAGTACATAAGTTATAAGTTATTTAAACACAGTAATAGCACAAATACACGTTTGGGGCCCTACGGGCGTACCAGACCATATACCAATAAAGTGGTATAAGAAACCACGACTGAGCTAGACACTAGGCCTAGAGCCTCTCAGAAGTGCTTGGACCTCACGGAACCACCCAAGGTAGTGACACAGGGGACCCACAGGGGACGCGTGCAGTGTAGTAACACAGCCGCGAATCGCCGTTAACTTCTATGGAGAAAGTCGCGGTTTGGAATTTAAAGAATAGGGACACTTAAAGAAGGACTTGGAGCAAGCCCTTTGAGAACTAGGTTGTTCTAGAGTCTCTACCCACGGGAGCACCGGAGTACTCTTGTTACCTCACCCAGGGAAGCCGGGTGCATAGGTGCCTTTGGGGTCGGGTTTCAGTCGTCGATTTGAATGGCGATCTGCTGCAAAGTGCTGCTGGCGACCAAGTGAAAAGTGTCCGAGTGGATCCAAGGGTGGATCGGAGATCTGAAGAACCTGAAAGCAGAGGGGACATAGTCTGGGTCACTAGCCAGTGACCAGGAAGGCGATGAGCAGATGCCCATCGATGTCGAGTGCTTCAGGTAGGTTGATGGTTGTCTTGACTCTTCAGCCACGAGGTCCAGGAGGCATTGTTGGCAACCAGGAGCAGGATTCGGGCTGGTACACGATGTCTGTCAAGTGCTGAGGTGTCAGCGACTGGATTGGACCCAACAAGCCTTGGCAAAGGCAAGTCTTGATGAAGATGAAGATTGACGATGATGCAGACCAGCAAGGTCTGAGGAACTCACCCAGCAAAGGTAAGTGAGGGCAAGCCTGGAGCAACCAGGGAGCCCAAGTAGAAAAAGATTGGCTTTCGTGAAGGGCTACTAGCCAACAGGCTAGCGACCGTGAAGGAGCCTCGAGACGGTGCACATGGAGCTGGCTCACAGGACACTGGTGGAGTGGAGGCCAGTGATCTTCGGTGCCGTTGGTGCTGGAGGCTAGGGCTACTCGAAGCCCAAAGCACGACTTCGTGGAAGACCCAGAATAGGATGCACTTGCACAATACGTGACGGTGTCCAGGGGTCAAGGTTCCACGTTACCCACTGACAGCTACGGGCCTCAGCTTTGCTGAGGACTCAGGACAGCCTCTGGGAAGTCTGGAAATCCACCTCTGGTGACTGCAAGGACTTCGGACGTCCGACGGGAGCTTCAGCGATGCAGACCGGACAATTGCTTCTTTGGTGCTTGCCAAGCAGGGAGTCACTCCTTGACCCCAAGGGAGATTCTTCTGTCCTCTAATCGTTAAGTAGAGCATCGAAGGTCCAGGATTCTGTGTTCAGAGTTTCGTCCAGGGATAATCTAAAGTCCTAAGGACTGGGGTCCCATACTTATACTAAGTTTAGGGGTTGGACTTAGCTCTGTGGTCCCACCTATGGGTGGGTCAGGGCAGAGGGGTGGCTACACCCCTTCCCTTTGTCCAGTTCGCGCCAAAGCAGGGGCTGGAAGCCCCTGATCCGGTTTGAACTGGGGTATACACAGAGGACACCTAATGCTGCCCCCAGTGCAGGACTTCAAAGCACCCAGAGTGCTCCCGCCCAGCCCCAATACACACTATCCTGTCTGGGAGGTGGTCACACCTCCCTGGGACAGGAAACCTATTGTCCAGGCCTCCCCTGCCGGAGTTTCGGTCAGCAGCAGGAGGCCAGACTCGTGTCTGTGGCAGCGGCATCCATTTTGTGATGCCAGGGCTTGCAAGAGTCAGTACCGGGCATACCACGGTAGTGTACATGTCTTTCCCTCTAGAAGGGTGGAATGCTACCCCCGCTGCCAGAACTGGCGGGGGTAGTATTCCAAGATGTTTGACACCAAACACGACATGTTTCCGTGCAGCCATCCCAAAGTTAGCATTTACCGCGAGGTTATAATGCGCTTAAGAGTATATGGTTCAGGCTGCATCTACAAACAGCATCAGAGAAGGGTCTCCAAGACGCTGCAGAGGGGCCCTGCTCATGCAGAGGCACCCTCTCACATAGGAACCACGCACTCTGTCTTCAGGATTTATAAGGCCTGCCATAGGGAGTGACTTATAGGTTTATATGTGTGTATGTATATAGTGATATAGGTAGCCTATATCACAGTAAGAGGGCATGCACCACCTTACCCAGGCTGCAGTAGCAGACCTGTGGTGTCAGGTTTGGATGGCCTTCCAGGGGTGGCACAATACATGCTGCAGCCCCTGGTAGGCCTCTGAAGTACCTATGCCCTGGGTACATAGTATACCATATACTAGGGACTTATAAGGGCACTCCAGATTCCAATCAGAGATGTGCCTAAGGCACATGGAAACCATTTTAGAGAGGAAGCAGCTAGGCTGGGGTTCTGATTAGCAGGGCCCCAGCCAGACTAAGAGTCGAAAAACAGTGAAGCATCAGCAAAAAGTGGGGGTACCCATGTGAAGCAGATCCTACTCTCCTACACACTTCAAGTCGTTTAGAGAGAACAGAGAGGCTGGGGCCCTGATTAGCAGGGACCCAGCCAGACTATAGCCAGAAACCAGTGTAAACATCAGAAAAAAAGTGGGGGCAACATAAGAGGCAGATCCTACTCTCCTACACAACCACCCCCAAACGCAGGGACACTAAACTAACCTTGACCAGTTGAGTCTTCGTGTTCAAAGTGGAAATACCTTGAGAGTCCATCTGCATTGGCATGTTGGGTCCCAGGTCTATGTTCCACTGTATAGTCCATCCCCTGTAGGGAAATGGACCACCTCAAAAGTTTTGGGTTTTCACCTTTCATCTGTTTAAGCCATAGGAGGGGCTTGTGGTCAGTCTGAACTATGAAGTGAGTGCCAAACAAGTATGGCCTCAGCTTCTTCAGGGCCGCCACCACAGCAAAGGCCTCCCTCTCTATAGCTGACCAACATTTCTCTCAAGGGGTCAGCCTTCTGCTAATAAAAGCTACTGGCTGGTCTTGACCTTCATCATTCAGTTGAGACAGTACAGCTCCCACACCCAGCTCAGAAGCATCTGTTTGGACTATGAACTTTTGGTGTAGTCTGGACTCTGTAAGATGGGGGCAGTGCACATGGCCTGCTTTAGGTCTTCAAATGCCTTCTGACAGCTAGCTGTCCACTGAACCTTTTTGGCATTTTCTTTGAGGTCAGATCATTCAAGGGGGTCACTATAGATCCATATCCCTTGACAAACCTCCTATAGTACCCAGTCAGGCCTAAGAAGGCTCTCACCTGTGTCTGGGTGGTTGGAGCAACACATTCCATTATGGTTTGGATTTTGCTCTGTAAAGGCTGAACCTGGCCTCCACCTACAAGGTGGCCCAGGTACACAACCTGACTCTGCCCTATCTGGCACTTAGTGGCCTTGATAGTGAGGCCTGCTTTCTGCAGAGCCTCCAAAACGTTTCTGAGGTGGACCAGGTGATCCTGCCAGGAGGAACTAAAGACAGCAATATCATCTAGATAAGCTGAGCAATAAGTTTCCATCCCTGCCAGAACTTTATTCACCAACCTCTGAAAAGTGGCAGGTGCATTTTTCAATCCAAAGGGCATCACCACAAAGTGGTAGTGCCCACTAGGGGTCGAAAATGCTGTTTTGGCTTTTGCATCATCAGCTAATCTGATCTGCCAGTAGCCAGCTGTTAGGTCAAATGTACTTAGATACTTGGCTGAGGCCAAAGTATCAATCAGCTCATCTGCCCTTGGTATGGGATAGGCATCAGTCCTAGTGACTGCATTGAGGCCTCTGTAGTCTACACAAAACCTAATTTCTTTCTTACCACCCTGGGAATGAGGCTTGGGTACCAGGACTACTGGGCTAGCCCAAGGGCTATCTGAAGGCTCAATTACACCTAGCTCCAACATTTTCTGGACTTCAGTCCTGATACAGTCCCTGACATGGTCAGGTTGCCTGTAGATTTTACTCTTGACAGGCAGACTGTCTTCAGTGTCCACCTCATGGGTGCACCAGGTAGTCTGACTAGGGGTCAGGCTAAACATATGTCTATACTGTTGCAGAACCTGTCTGCACTCAGTTTGCTGATGGTCAGTGAGGCTGCTTGCCAAAGCAACACCATCTACTGACCCATCATCAGGGTTCTGAGAGAGCAGGTCAGGGAGAGGGTCACTCTCCTCCTCCTGGTCCTCTTCAGTTGCCATGAGCAAGCCCATGTCAGCACTGTCAACATATGGCTTTAATCTGTTGACATGGAGCACCCTCAGGGGGCTCCTGGGAGTTCCACGATTCACCAGGTAGGTGACTTCTCCCTTCTGTTCAACTATTGTATGGGGGCCACTCCACTTGTCCTGGAGGGCTGCTGGGGCCACAGGCTCCAACACCCACACTTTCTGTCCTCGCTGGTATAGTCAGTACAGCCTTTTGGTCATGCCAAGCTTTTTGTAATTCTTGGCTGGCCTCCAGGTTTTTGGTTGCCTTTTTCATGTATTCAGCCATCCGGGAGCGGAGACCAAGTACATAGTCCATCACATCTTGTTTGGGGGCTTGAGAGGTAACTCCCAGCCCTCTTTTACCAAACACAATGGACCTCTCACAGGATGCCCAAACAGAAGCTCAAATGGGCTGTAACCAACCCCCTTCTGTGGAACCTCTCTGTATGCAAACAACAGGCAGGGAAGAAGAAGGTCCCATTTCCGCCTAAGCTTCTCTGGGAGTCCTTTAATCATTCCCTTCAGGGTTTTGTTGAAGCGTTCAACTAACCCATTGCATTGTGGGTGATAGGGGGTGGTGAACTTATAAGTTACACCACACTCCTTCCACATTGCCTTCAAATATCCTGACATGAAGTTGGTACCTCTGTCAGAAATGAACTCCTTTGGGAAACCCACTCTGGAGAAAACTCCAATGAGGGCTCTTGCCACCACAGGGGCTGTGGTGGTCCTCAGGGAATTGCTTCTGGGTACCTGGTGGCATGATCCACTACCACCAGGATAAACCTGTGCCCAGATGCAGTTTGAGGGTCAAGGGGACCAACAATGTCAATCCCTACCCTTTCAAAGGGTACCCCCACCACAGGTAGTGGTATCAGGGGGCCTTTGTTGTGCCACCTGCCTTACCACTGGCTTGGCATGTGACACAGGAGCGACAAAACTCCTTTGTGTCCTCTGACATATGTGGCCAATGAAAATGTGGAACAAGCCTGTCCCAGGTCTTGTTTTGGCCCAGGTGTCCTGCTAAAGGGATGTCATGTGCTAGGGTCAAGAGGAACCCCTAAACTTCTGAGGTATTACCAACCTCCAGGTGGCTCCAGGGGCTGGGTCTCTACCCTCAGAATATAGGAGTCCCTCATCCCAATAAACTTTATGGGACCCACTAGCACTCCCAGCAGCCTCAGCAGCAGCCTGCTGTCTGAGGGGTTCAAGAGAGGGGCAGCACTGTTGCTCCTAACTCAGATCTTCCCTAGAAGGGCCCCTGCCCCCAAGAACTCAACCTGATCAGGCTCAAGTCCCTCTGGGGCAGTTCCTTCTTCAGGATCTGCTTCACCTCCCTCTGGGGGTGAATCTGTGATCTGAGACAGAGGGGAGGGCACTGCCTTTACCCTACTGCTCCTCCTCTTGGGAAGCATCTGGTCCATTGTTCCAGGATCCAGAGCTGGTTCAGTGTTATGCATTCTTGCTTGTGACCTGGTCACAGCAAATACCTCTGCAGGGATGCCCAACATCTCAGCATGAGTCCATAACTCTACTTCATACCAGGCTGAAGTCTCTAGATCATTGCCCAATAGACATTCGACAGGGAGGTCTGCACTGACTACAACCTTCTTGAGGCCAGTTACCCCTCCCCAGGAGAAATTAACAACTGCCAGACTATGGTTGGTCCTGACATTGCTTGCATTGGTCACCTGGTACATTTCGCCCAGGATGATCTGTCCAGGGTCCACAAGATCCTCTGCCACCATGGTGACACTAGCACCTGTGTCCCTAAATGCCAAAGCCTGTTTGCCATTTATTACAGGCTGCTGTTTGTATTTGCCCAGATTACTGGGGCTTACTAGGAAGGACATATCAAGGTCTCCATCACAAATCAGCATTGCCTGAGTGGGCACTCTGACTAGGTCAGAGTCCACTTCAGAACCCAGGGTCAACCCTACTACACCCTTATTCTGAGTACCACCTCCACCAGTAGCTGAGCTAGGGGAACAGTTGCCTTAGGGGCAGGAGTGGTGGTGGTTTGGTCTTTGGACTTGTTACAATCAGAAGTCCAGTGCCCTTTCTGTTTACAGAATTTGCACCAGGGCTTCTTTTGGCCTTTTCCCTTGTTGGATTGTGACTCCCCACCAGATGCAGATTTTTGGGGCCCTTGTGAAGACTTCTGGTCTTTTGACTTATCCCCACCTTTCTCAGAGCCCTTAGGATCTTGCTTCTTGGTGTCACCCCTTGGTTCTGGGGTTTCTGCCTTACCCTGGTTCTGACCCATTTGTCTGCCTTCTTTCCCAATTCTTGGGGAGAGGTCAGATCTGAGTCCACCAGGTATTGATGCAACAACTGGTTCTGGCAATTATTAAGGATCTGTTCTCTCATCATCAGATTATACAATCCCTTGATATCAGTAACCCTCCAGAGCCTTGGTTGCAAAATCTACAAAGTCAGTCCAGTCCTGAGTCTGTGCCTTCTGGGTGTCTCTGAACTTCAACCTGTACTGCTCAGTGGTTAAGCCAAACCCATCTATCAGTGCACTCTTCAGGACTTCATCATCATCAGCATCCTCTTCTCTAACAGTGAGGAGCTTGTCTCTACCTTTGTCTGAAAAGGAGAGCCACAAGATTGCTGCCCACTGCTTTTGGGGGACCTGCTGTACTCTACAGGCCCTCTCCATAGCAGTTATCCACTTGTGGATATCATCCCCACTCTGGTAGGGAGGAACAACCTTGCTCAGGTTCCTATGGTCTGGAATAGATTCTCTGCCTCTAGGGACACTGTTGCTGCCACCAAGTGGTTCTAACCCCTCTCTTCTAGAAGCTCTCTGGATCTCCAGGGCTTCTCTATCTAGTGCCAACTGCTTGGTTCTGAGGGCAACTCTTGCTTCCTCATACTGCAGCAGTTTGCACATTCTGTCAGAGGAGCTCTCTCTTATGGGAAAGTATGAGTTCCTCTGCTGGACAAATTCTCTGCCAGAGTGATAAGAGTGGTCAGATTCCCTGGAAGGGGACCTAGGCCTCTCATCCACTCTGTCAGTTCTCTTAGGGAGAAGTCCTCTGTCCTTTTCAGGCCCCTTGGAGCCTGGCCCTTCAATCACAGAGTCTTGGTCATTCTGATTTTCATCATCTGACCCAGACACTGTAATTGACCCACCCCTGATTCAGACCCATTAGCTCCTAGAGCCAATCTAAGATCATCTGCTGTCAGCAGATCTATCAGGTGTAGTGTGGAGGGACTCTGTCCTAGCTTCAGGTGTCTTTCAACACACATGGCTCTCAAGTCAGAGAAAGCCATGTCCTTATACTGAGGCTGAGTGGATCCACTGGTTCCACCCTTTAAGGACATTCTAGTGTTGTGCAGTGTTGTACTACCTACACTAGTTTGTGGCCTACTGATACTAGCTTGAGCTGTAGAAAGGGTGTGCTATCCCTTGGCACACAGCTCTAAGTTCAGTAGAACTTATTGATACTAAGCTTGACTTTATATGTACCTTAAGTACCTATAGTGGTTTTCAGTTAGTAATTCAAATAGAGATTTTCTGGTAAAACAATAGCAAGCTGGAATCCCACACGCTGCCCACCAATGTGAGAAGTTGGCCTGGTATATGCTGTTCACTAATTAAAGTGGACACCTTGCACCAGAACAATTCGACTCTTATGGTAGATAGGTTTAAGACAACCTTTATAGAAAGCTATCCTAGTGGTAGCTGTGGAGAGCAGCCTTCAGGCTAAGTCTTGAAGGAATGTCAAGCAGCTTGTTTTACCACACAATATCTTGAATCACCAAATGAAAAGACACCACACAGGTATATATATCAAATATATATGTATTTATTAATAAACAACTCTCTACTAATCTCTTTATGAGATTAGAAGTCAGGAACATATGTACAAGTCAAATGTTATCAAAATAAGTTTAGCACAATCGAATATCACAATCTTAGTTTGGCTAGACCTAGGTCTAGGGCATCTAGAATCGAGGGACCCCCAAGAACCACCCCGGTAGTTGTAGGAGACCCACAGGGGACGGACGCGGTGTCCTGGCACCGGTGCGAGTCCTGTACGAGTCTATGCGAACAGACGCGATTGAGATTTCAATGTTAAAGGTCCCTTGCGTGTTCGAGGCGAACACACTGATCGGTCCTTGTATGAGTCGAAGGACGCGGTTACAGATAAAATTGCAAGGGATTTTGACGCGGTGTGTCTAACACAGACGCGAACCATGTACGAGTCAGCGCGATAGTCGCACTTGGAAGGTAAGAGTTTTAGGGCACTTCTAGGGTAGCTACAAGCAAGTCATTTACAGGGTAAGTAGTTCTAGCGCCCACACCCACAGGAGCACCGTAGTGCTGAAGTTACCTCACCCAGGGAGCCGGGTGCATAGGTGTTCTTTGGTGTCGGGTCGCGGCGTCGTTTTCAATGGGAGCCAGTGAAGACTTGCTGCTTGCGGCAACAGGAGAAGTGTCCGGAGGAATCCAAGCCTGGATTCAGAAGATGGAAGACCTGAAAGCAGAGGGGACAGTGTTCAAAGTCACTTGGCAGTGACTCGGGGCAAGGAAGATGGATGCCCACCGTCGTCGCAAGATTCAGGTCGTTCATGGGTGCCTTGACTCTTCAGCCACGAGGTCCAGGAGGCGTCAGCGACGACCAGGAGCTGGATTTGGTGTGTTCCACGATGTCTGCAGCTTACTGCAGTGTCAGCGACTCGATTGAAGCCAACAAGCCTTGGTAACCACAAGTCTTGGGGAAAGTGTAAAAAGTCAATGGCGCAGACCAGCAAGGTCTGAGGGACTCACCCAGCGAGGGTAAGTCAGGACAGGCCTGGCGCAACCAGGCGAGCTATTTGGTTTCTTTAGAAAATCTTCTGCGGACCCACAAGCCGGCTGGCAAGGGATCGAGAAGACGCCTCGGGAGGATTCACTCAACAGGGGCCCACGGTCAATCGGGACGTGGTGAGCCTCTGATCTTCAGAGAGATTCCTGCTGGAGGCTAGGACCACACGTGGTCTAAAGCACAAGTTCGTAGAATGTTGTGAAGGGGTTGCACTCGACAATAGTGCACGGTACCCAGGAGTCGCGGTTCCTCGTCACTCTTGGGGTCCACTGGCCTCAGCTTCACTGGGAACTCACGATGGCCTTTGAGAAGTCAGGAAATCTACTTCTTGGGCTGCAGGGACTTCGGACTCCGTCGGGAGTGGCGTAGTTTGCGACCGTTGTTAGTAGTTTTTGGTGCCTGCCAAGCAGGGGAGTCACTCCTTGACTCCAAGGGAGATTCTTCAGTCTTCCAAAGGTAGTGGAATGTCGAAGGTCTGGGATTCTTCTTCAGAGCGTCATCCAGGGAAATCTAGGGTGCAATGCACTGGTTCCCCCTCTTATACTAAAAGAAAGGGAGGGACTAGCTCTATGACCCTACCTATGGGAGGGTCAGGGGAGTGGGCGGCTACACCCACTTCCCTTTGTCCAGTTTCGCGCCAGAGCAGGGGCAGGTAGCCCCTGAGCCGGTTTGAACTGGGGTATGCACAGAGGAGCCTTCTGCTCCCCCAGTGCAGGACTTCAAAGCACTCTAAGAGTGCACCCACCCAGCCCCAATACACTAAACCCTGTCTGGGAGGTGGTCACTCCCCCTTGGGACAGGATATCTATTGTTGAGCTTCCTCCACTGCGAGTGTTGGTCATCAGCAGGAGGGCAGCCCAGTGTCTGTGACTGGTGGCATCCATTTTGTGATGCCAGGGCTCTGCAGGATTCTACCGCGTTTCCACAGTAGGTACATGTCTATCCCTCTACCCTCTAGAAGGGTGGAATGCTACCCCCGCCGCCAGAACTGGCGGGGGGGGGTAGTATTCCAAGATGTTTGACACCAAACACGACATGTTTTGATGCAGCCATTCCAAAGTTAGCATTTTACCGCGAGGATATAATGCACTTAAGAGTATATGGTTTAACCGCATCCACAAACAGCACCAGAGAATGGACTCTGAGAGCTGCAGAGGGGCCCTGCTCAGGCAGAGGCACCCCCTCACATAGAAGCCAAGCACTCTGCCCTAGGATTGATAGGGCCTGCCTTAGGGGTGACTGATAGGTTTATATGTGTGTGTAGGAGAGATATAGGGAACCTATATCTCAGTGAGGAGTGCTAGCACCACCTCACCCAGGCTGCAGTAGCAGGCCTGTGGTGTCAGATTTAATCTGCTTCCCAGGGGTGGCATAATACATGCTGCAGCCCCTGGTAGGCCTGTGAAGTACCTATGCCCTTAGTACCTAAGGTACCATATACTAGGGACACATAAGGTACCACAGTATCCAATCACTAGTGCACCTAGAGTGCACTCCAAGTCGTTTAGAGAGAACAGAGAGGCTGGGGCCCTGATTAGCAGGGACCCAGCCAGACTATAGCCAGAAACCAGTGTAAACATCAGAAAAAGAAGTGGGGGCAACATAAGAGGCAGATCCTACTCTCCTACACACTTCTTCCATCTTTCTGTACCTTTCCTGCCTGTTTTTGCATCTCACTTGCCTCTTTCTGCACTTTTCTTGCTTCTTTGTACACCTCTGTTGCTTCTTTCAGCAATTCTCTTTCCTCTTTGTGCAGTTCTCTTGCCTGTTTCTGCAACTCTCTTGCCTCTTTCTGCACCCCTGTTGGCTCTATCTGCACATCACTTGCTCCTTTCTGCACCTGTCTTGCTTCTTTCTGCACACCTGTTGTCTCTTTATATACCTCTTTTGCCTCTTTCTGCACTTCTCTTGGCTTTTTCTGCAACTCTCTTCCCTCTTTCTGCACGTCTGTTGCCTCTTTTTGCACCTCAATTGCTTCTTTCTGCACCCCTGTTGTCTCTTTCTGCACTCGTCTTCCCTCTTTCTGTACCTTTCATGCCTGTTTTTGCATCTCATTCGCCTCTTTCTGCACTTTTCTTGATTCTTTCTATACCCCTGTTGCTTCTTTCAGCAATCCTCTTGCCTCTTTGTGCACTTCTCTTGCCTGTTTCTGCACCTCTCTTGCCTCTGTTTGCACCTCTGTTGG